>JBBGZY010000343.1:0-1327500 GCA_037952925.1 Lithobates clamitans
CCAGGTGAGGCTGAGCGGGCGGCGCTGAAGATGGAGTGGGCGGGGTCCAGCGCCTTGCTGCAGAGCTGGCCGTCCGTAGGAGGCGGGGTTACTGCTAACATGCCACGGGGAAGGCGGGGCATTTTTACATAGTAGGCGGGATAGACCCGCCTCAAAACATCAGCCACATTAGGGCAGGCAATGTGCGCGCAGCCGTCTGGGAGAAACCAAGCGGACCTGGTACGGGGGGGCGTGTCAGGAAGCGCTCTGTGCCAGCGCGCAATACGTGCCTGGCCATTGGGCGATTTCTAATGAACGCCCCCCAGATACTTAGTGGATGGTACAGCTCGAGCTTCCTATTGGCTTGCTGAGGTGCCGGGACCGCCCACATCAGAGGCTTGTGGGCATGTGTTGCTGTGCAGTGTGAGAGCTCAGCTGTGGTGTGTGAGGGAGGATGTGTCACCATTGTACATGTGCTTATAAAAAGTTGGCTGGACTGGTTACAGCTGTGTGAAAGTTTTATTAAAGCTATAAATGTAGAAAGCAGTCAGTGCTGCAGAGCTCAGTCTTTACTATCTATATTGTGTGCTTTTCTTTTACTGTCTTTGCTGTTTTTTATATGCCTTACAATCCTTGCTTGTGTCTGTACTTCTGGTTTTCAGGTGGCTCCTCCCTCATGGAGCCACCTTTGTGTTCTATCAAAAGAGCCAATACGTTAAAATCTCCAATTCCTTCACTTCCAGTGTCTGTTCAGCAGCAGTAATTGCAGATTTCAATGACTTGGCTGTTTTCACAGAACGCTGGCAGCGTATACACTACGGTACAGGATATGAGGAGTGGACATTGCTAGTCCACCCGCTACTAACCAACATGGCCGCTTCCAAGGCGGCAACAACTTTTTTCACTCCTTAGCTGGTGTTTTGTGAAAACAGCCAACTTGTCGTGTACATTCGGTGCTGGTGTCATAGTGATCCTTCCTGCCTTCCATGTACCATAGTGACCCTTCCTGCCTTCCATGTACCACAGTGAGCCTTTCTGCCTTCCATGTGCCATAGTTAATCTTCCTGCCTTCCATGTGCCATAGCGATTCTTCCTGCCTCCCAGATACCATAGTGATCCTTCCTGCCCTTCATCTGCCATGGTGATTCTTTCTGCCTTCCACGTACCATAGTGAGCCTTCCTGCCCTCCATGTACCATAGTGATCCTTCCATGTACCATAGTGATCCTTCCTGCCTTCCATGTACCATAGTGATCCCTCCTGCCTTCCACATGCCATAGTGATCCTTCCTGCCTTCCACATGCCATAGTGATCCTTCCTGCCTTCCACATGCCATAGTGATCCTTCCTGCCTTCCATATGCCATAGTGACCCTTCCTGCTTTCCATGTACCATAGTGATCCTTCCTGATTTCCATGTGCCATAGTGATCCTTCCTGCCTTCCACGTGCCATAGTGATCCTTCCTGTCTTCCACATGCCATAGTGATCCTTCCTGCCTTCCATATGCCATAGTGATCCTTCCTGCTTTCCATGTAACATAGTGATCCTTCCTGCCTTCCATATGCCATAGTGACCCTTCCTGCTTTCCATGTAACATAGTGATCCTTCCTGCTTTCCATGTACCATAGTGATCCTTCCTTATTTCCATGTGCCATAGTGATCCTTTCTGCCTTCCATGTGCCATAGTTAACCTTCCTGCCTTTCATGTATCATAGTGATCCTTCTTGCTTTCCATGTACCATAGTGATCCTTCCTTATTTCCATGTGCCATAGTGATCCTTTCTGCCTTCCATGTGCCATAGTTAACCTTCCTGCTTCCCATGTACCATAGTGATCCTTCCTGCTTCCCATGTACCATAGTGATCCTTCCTGCTTTCCATGTACCATAGTGATCCTTCCTGCTTTCCATGTACCATAGTGATCCTTCCTGCTTTCCATGTACCATAGTGATCCTTCCTGCCTTCCACATGCCATAGTGATCCTTCCTGCCTTCCATATGCCATAGTGATCCTTCCATATGCCATAGTGATCCTTCCATAGTCCATAGTGACCCTTCCTGTTCCTGCCTTCCACGTGCCATAGTGATCATTCCTGCCTTCCATGTGCCATAATGACCCTTCCTGCCTTCCATGTGCCATAGTGAAAAGGGGAAGGGGAGTTTGGGACTTTGCATGAAGTATGTGGCCAAAATGAACAGCATGAAACAGAGGAGGGGTAGGCGGCTTCGGTTCGCTCCACTGTGTGAGACAGCCAGCAAGATGTGAGAGATCAATGTAGGGAGTATGGACCTGTGGTGTTAGCGGTGCCACTGCCCACAGGTGTCACCCCTCTGGCGGGTGTCACCCGGTGCGGCCTGCACCCCCCCCCCGCTACCCCCTAGCGACACCACTGATTAGCTGCTTTCCTGGCCGCTGGTGGCCAGGTAAACAAAGGGGCGGAACTGGAAGTGACGAACTACACATCGCTCTCGGTTTCCAGGGTTACAGAGAGAGGGGAACAAGGTCAGTTCCTCCTTTCTCTCTATTTCTGTACAAGAAGAAGGCTTTACCTCCTTAATGACCAGGCCATTTTTTTGCGATACGGCACTGTATCGCTTTAACTGACAACTGCGCAATCGTGCGATGCTGTACCCAAACAAAATTGTCGTCCTTTTTCTCCCACAAATAGAGCTTTCTTTTGGTGGTATTTACTCACTTCTGCGGTTTTTACTTTTTAACCGATTGCCAACCGATGCACACCAATTTACGTCGGCAGAATGGCACGGGCAGGCAAAGGGGCGTACCTGTATGTGCCTGCGGGTCCCTCAAATTCAATGTTCGCCGGCGGCCCGCGATTGCGGCGAGGAGAGGCAGAATGGGGAGATGCCTATGTAAACAAGGCATTTCCTTGTTCTGCCTAGTGACATGACAGGGATCTACTGATCCCTGTCATCGGGAGCAGTGATCTCTGTAATGTTGTAGTGAGCCCATCCCCCCTACAGTTAGAACACATCCAGGGAACACACTTAACCCCTTGATCGCCCCCTACTGTTTAACCCCTTCCCTGCCAGTGTCATTTATACAATAATCAGTGGCTATCGCTGTATAAATGTCAATGGTCCCAAAAAAGTGTCAAAAGTGTCCGATCTGTCCGCCATAATGTCGCAGTCCCGATAAAAATCGCAGATCGCCGCCATTACTAGTAAAAAAAAAAAATTATAATAAAAATGCCATAAATCTATCCCCTATTTTGTAGACTCTATAACTTTTGCGCAAACCAATCAATATACACTTTTTGTGATTTTTTTTACCAAAAATATGTAGAAGAATACGTATCGGCCTAAACTGTGGTAGAAATTAGTTTTTTTATATATTTTTTGGGGATATTTATTATAGCAAAAAGTAAAAAATATTGCTTTTTTTCAAAATTGTCTGTCTTTTTTTGTTTATAGCCCAAAAAAATAAAAAACGCAGAGGTGATCAAATGCCACCAAAATAAAGCTCTATTCGTGGGGAAAAAAAGGACGTCAATTTTGTTTGGGTACAACTTTGCACGACTGCGCAATTGTCAGCTAAAGCGATGTAGTGCCGAATTGCAAAAAATGCTCTGGTCAGGAAGGGGGTAAATCCTTCCGGGCTGAAGTGGTTAAACAAAAAAAAGATTGACAATTTAGAATTTTTTTTTTTTTTACTTTCTGCTATAAAACATTTCCAAAACAAATATGTAAAAATACAAATGTATTCATCAATTTAGGCCAATTTGTATTCTGCTACATATTTTTGGTAAAAAAAAATCCCAATAAGCGTATATTGATTAGTTTGAACAAAAGTTACTGCATCTACAAAATAGGGGATAGATTTATGGCATTTTTATTTATTTGTTTTTTATTAGTAATGGCGGCGATCAGTGATTTTTATTATTTTTAATTGGACTGCAACATTGCGGCAGACAGATCAGACACCTAATGGACATTTTTGGGAACCAGTGACTTACTACAGTAATCAGTGCTAAAAATATGCACTGTTATTGTAGTAATGACACTGGCAGGGAAGGGTTTAACATCAGGGGCGATCAAGGGGTTAACTGTGTTCCCTCACTGTGTTTTCTAACTGTATGGGGGAAGGGCTCACTGGGACAACACACTCTGTGTGATCTCCCCTGTCAAAACAGAGATATGCCTTGTTTACACTGGCAGATCCCCATTCTGTCACTGCGGGGAACGATTGCAGGTGGCCGGCGGACATCAAGTCTGCCAGACCTGCTGATTGGCTCCCTCGCTGGCCAATGAAAGCATGCATACGTGTGCCCACAGATCTCCATGTACGAACCTGATGTACACCTATGGCGATTTGCGCCTACCTGCCGCAGTATAACTGTACCCCTACTATAACAGGAACTTTAACTTTGGCATGAACCCTAACTTTGGCAGGAACCCCAACTTTGGCAGAAACCGTAATTTTTACAGAGACCCCATCTTTCAAGGGTACCCATGCTTTAACAGAAATCCCAACTTCCATGGCCACCCTGGTTACTACAGAGACCCCAACTTCATAAGAGACCCTAATTTTAATGAAAATCCTGACAATAGCAGGGCACCTCCCAATCAGGAACATGTCAATCACCCCAGGGTTGGTGTAGCTCCCCAAATTCCCCAAAATCAAAAGAAATCACAGGAACCCCTGAGAGAAAGGCCGCTGCACCAATACCAGAGGAGTGGTGATGAATCTAATGCATCGCTACAGTCCCATCCCGAACGCAACCGGGTCAGGCGAAATAGGGCAAATTGCCAAAATAACATGGGTCGGCAAATCGAGCAGGTAGAGGCGCAAATTAATCAGATGTGCGAACAAATGACACATCTGATCAACTACCAATCTACCAACCTGTCTTAATTAGGGGCCGCGTCTGTGACCAACCCAGGGTCACAGAATGCTTAGAACCCCAGGCAGTTCTCAAGCGGGGACAACCCGGGGTGCGATGACAGGAGACACACACCACACCCCTGACATGCCCCTAAACAGGGAGGATCAGGGTGGGATTGTTAATTCTGCTCCTGTTTTTCAGTATCCCTCTAACCCCTCTAATGTAGCTGAGCCGCTGGGAGCCGTTGTAAATGACCAATCGGGCAGGATGCCCCATACTCTGTGTGCTTCCGTCTCAAGTAGGCCCCGCAGGCCATCCCGCAGGAATCATAAGCACAAAGAAGCTGTGACATGCGGTGAGATAAATGCCAAATGTAAATTGATGGAAAACCCACAGATCCTCAACCACGCTAATTTCATGTGTGAATTGACTGGATCTGGTGGAAGATATTTCACTACTGTAAAGGTACATGTGGCCGGTGATCACCCCATTTCAGGTATAATTGACACAGGATCCCAAGCCACCATCCTGTCGCAGGAACAATTTATGAAGCAATAAATTCAATGCCCAGCAAATCAAAACTTAGGAGCTTTGATTGCTCACTAATTGGAGTGGGGGGAGAGCCACTGGGTACTGCCTGGCTTAACCACTTCCCACCCAGCCACTGCACATAAACGGCCAGGTGGGCTATCTCTCCTTCTGAGTGGACGTTCAGGAACGTCCTTCAGAAGGAGCGGGATCGTCACGCGGACATGGCGCATCTCCGATCGGCAGGAGGGCTCTGCGATTGGCCCTCCTGATCACATGATGGCCGTGTCGAATCACAGCCGTCATGTGATGTAAACACAGAGCCGGTTGCTAGGCAAGCGGCTCTCCTCTCCTTAAAAATAAAAAAATTAAAAAAATTAAAAACGGAGTCGTGAATAAATACCACCAAAAGAAAGTTCTATTTGTGTGAACAAAATGATAAAAATTTAATTTGGGTACAGCATTGCATGACCGCGCAATTGTCATTGAAAGTGTGAGAGTGCTGAAAGCTGAAAATTGGTCTGGGAAGGAAGGGGGTGAAAGTGCCCAGTATTGAGGTGGTTAAACTCAAATTAGGTAATAAGGAAATTAGGCACCCTGTTATTATTGCAGATCTCCCACACCATCACATGATCATTGGAATGGATCTCCTTAAGAGGCTCAACACAATTGTTGACTGTGTGAATCAAGTGATGTGGTCACTAGGGATGAGCTTCGAGTTCGAGTCAAACTCATGTTCGACTCGAACATCGGCTGTTCGCCAGTTCTCCGAACAGCAAACAATTTGGGGTGTTCGCGGCAAATTCGAAAGCCGTGGAACACCCTTTAAAAGTCTATGGGAGAAATCAAAAGTGCTAATTTTAAAGGCTTATATGCATGGTATTATCATAAAAAGTGTTGGGGACCTGGGTCCTGCCCCAGGGGACATGGATCAATGCAAAAAAAGTTTTAAAAATGGCCGTTTTTTCAGGAGCAGTGATTTTAATAATGCTTAAAGTGAAACAATAAAAGTATAATATTCCTTTAAATTTCGTACCTGGGGGTTGTCTATAGTATGCATGTAAACACTTTTTATGACAATAACTTGCATATAAGCCTTTAAAATGAGCACATTTGATTATTCATGTTCGTGTCCCATAGACTTTAAGGGTGTTCGCGTGTTCAAACAAATTTTTTGCCTGTTCGCATGTTCTGGTGCGAACCGAACAGGGGGGTGTTTGGCTCATCCCTAGTGGTCACAGGTCAACTCCCCAATTAACTATGACAGACTTCAAACTCCCCATTCCCGGCGACACTGCCACCTGGTGGAAGAAAGGCCTGGTTCCCTAGAAATCCACTTTAGGAATAGTTCCCTGATGTCACAGTTATCCAACCTGACAATCATGGCCTGGAAATAGGAGATGAGGACCATATTTTTAAAATTCCTCGAGATAAAATAAAAGAGATCTCCCTCCAGGATAACATACTGACCATATCCTTCCATCAGGAAAATAAAACTAAGAAAGGGGGAAATCACACCCAGTTCCTGACAGAAATAGAAAGGGTTAGCAGCGACCTCTTTATCCCTATCCGGATAAATGGTCTTAATAGGTCAAAATATGCCAAAATTGATCTAAAGCAAGAGCATAGTTTTGTGAACCATGGCTTTGTTAGTCACCTTTCTGACATGGAAATCCGTTACTCCACTCCTCAGCGACATTGGATGACAGATACCATTGATGACTCGGAGGACCAGAACTCGGTCGCTAGATGCCTTTTAAATATCACTATAGGTAATAAGACAACCACCCACGTGTTCATAGTGCTGGATGATCCGCAATCCCAAATTTACCTCGGCAATGACTCACTGCATCGTTTTGCCATCCCAATTATTATTATTATTTAAGGTACTTATATAGCGCCGTCAAGCAGTCGACTGCTTAAGAAGTCGACTAAAGGGGGACCCCGAGGGATACCTAGATATGACCTTTGCACTGAAGCTCCAGCAACAGATGCCTTATGCCATTGAAATTCAGCTAGCTCGAGAAATTATCATTTCTAGGGACATAAAAAAATTCTTACTCCCCATAAATGTCAAAAAGGGACAAAAACTGAAGGAAAATTACCCACGCACCCTTGATCAATAAGCATCAGTCGATAATGTCCATCTACGTACACAACCTCTCAAATCAGGACCTTAACCTACCAAGGGCACCCTTATCGGCCTTGCGGTGGAGACGGGGTATTATACGTTTGGAGTCACCAACCAAGTGATTGGACTCATGCCAGGTAAATATCTGAGGCGAAATTAATTGAACAATCGTTCAATTCTTTACCTGAGGGTATATTCACCAAAATGTCCATTTACCCCTTTGATTCTAAGGATGGTACCTGTAGGATTGAAGAGACATCTCTCGTCTTTGATCAACCAATCAAAGAACAAGAGTACCCCAAGGGACCTGATTGGGAGAAAAATACACTTCGCACACCCAACCACCAGGCTGGAAGAGGCCTATGAGATAGGGAAACCTAAAGGCTTTCCGGGATTCAAAGAGATAGTGGAGGAGATCATAGCCCTAGCCGACGCATGCACCAATGACCTTGAGCGACAATTGCTCTGCAAACTTCTTTTTGAATTCCAGGAAATCTTTGCTCAGGATTCCTATGATTGTGGGAATACTGATCTCCACATCGCCAAAATCCAGACCGACCCTCAGGCCCCACCAGTATTTGTAAAGCAGTGTAGACTTCAGCTACCATCCTAATAGTCTCTTGCCGAGATCATTAGGAAGTTACACGAACGGGGTATAATTAGGCCCATTCACAGCTTGTACAATCACCACATCCTGGGGATTTTGAAACCCAACGGACAGTGGCGCTTGTGCGCTGATCTCCGACAACTCAATAAGCGTGTCTACATGTCAGGATGGCCCGTACCCTACATAGACCACTCCCTTTCCCAACTCCAGGGATCCCAGGTATTCTCGGCCCTCGACTTTGCCCAGGGATACTGGACCATAAAAGTCAGCGAAGAAGATCAATATAAACTGGCCTTCAGTTTTGGAAACCAACAGTACTGCTGGGTGCATATGCCTTTCAGCTATATAAATTCTAGCCATAAATCCGCAGTCTTCATGCACAAGGCTATGCCAGATGCCTTGGAGCGAGGAACATTGTCATACGTTGATGACATCCTCATCAAAAGTACTGACATGACCAAACACCTCACAGAACTCCGACACATCTTGGGCCAGCTACAGATGGCCGGAGTGAAGTTATCCATTCAGAAAGCACAATGGTGCCGCACCTGAGTACATTTCTTAGGCCATGAAGTTACCTCAGAAGGTTTAAACCCCCAAAAGGAAAAGGTTAAAGCAGTATTTAACTGTAAGGTCCCTACTAATCTTAAAGAATTAAGATCGTTTCTAGGAATGGTTAATTATTCGTGTAAGTTCAACAATTACACCGAGATTAGCAAACCAGTACTTTATCTGCTGAAGAAAGACACTGAATGGTCATGGGGCAGGGAACAAACAGACGCTATGAAGGAACTGAAGGTACGACTCACTCAAGCCCCCTGCCTTGCGTATCCAGAAGGTAAACTCTTTTTTCCTGAGACAGGGTACACGCAGGTGAATATGAGTTCTGTTCTTTATCAAAAACAAGAGAATGTCAGTAAGATTATTGCTTACGCCAGTAAAACATTGTCCTCAGTTGAGATGAAGTTTTCTGACTGCGAAAAAGCTTAATTGTCCACTGTCTGGGCATTACAGAATTTCCGCAGTTACATTTAAGGTGAAAGAATTATTGTTGAGACCGCAAACCAGCCTTTGCAGTATTTACAGAGTGAACATATCAGGGATGGAAATGTGTCTAATAGCCGCATCACTGCTTAGACTTTGTCCTTGCAAGGGTGGCCCTTGGAAATTCGATACAAACATAACAAGAAAAGTCCAGTGGCCCAGGGCTTTGCTGAGCTGCGCGATTGTTCCGCCCCTGATCCCTGCGCGGGGACCACGAATGCTTTTTAGAAGAACAACTGTTGTCTCCCTACAAGGTTTATGATGATGAATACTGTAAACAGTTGCCGTGTGTATATGTAGATGGCTGTGCCTATCATCATAAGGACAAAGACCAACTCCAACTAGTGGCAGGCATTAGGATTATATAGACCCAAGGTGTAGCCCCAATCTCTGTGAGATACAAGCTTGGGCCAAGAAGTAGCCAAGTTGCTGAACTCGCTGCAATCCTGGAAGCCGTTGAGATGGCTAAAGATTACCGCATTAAAGAATTCGCCATTATCACTGATTCAAATTATGTCAGGAATAGTTTTGTTGAGTATCTTCCCCGATGGAAATGGAACAACGTGGTAAAAAGTAACCATAAACCTGTCAAACATGGCAAGCTTTTTTGTCAAATCGACCACCTTGTAAGGGAACACAAGATCACTCTGTATTTTAAGAAAACCAAGGGCCACTCCAAAGTCCTAGGTGAAGAGAAGGAAGAGAATGATCAGGCCGATACCCTAGCCAAAGAAGGGGCCCTAACAGGTGAGTTGCTAGATATAGATCATCTCTTAGGTTCAATGCAGTTAGAAGATGTCACTAGACAACAAGCTAGGATGACTGATGATTCAAATGTATTGCAATGGTGTCATGAAAACCCCAGTGAAGATTTAATCACAGCCCAAAAAGAAGACCCAATAATTGGCTTATTTTATAACCATTTAGAACACCCAGACCAGAACCCCATTAGTCAAGAAAAATATTCTGGCAAGGAAGACTTACGTATAATAATGAAATCCAAATCCCAGTTCACACTGCATCAGGGATTGTTGATCCGAACCTCTAAGGGGAGTATCCAACAATGGGTAGACCTCCTTAAATTCAGAGCTTTAATGCTACAGCATGCCCATGAAGCCCCCATGTCTGGGCACCGCGGAGAAAAAAATCACCTATGAGATCTTCCGGGATTACGCCTACTGGTCGCATATGCTCCGTGAGGTAAAGGCATACTGCCAAGGATGCTTAATATGTCCTCAATTTCAACCGGCTTTGCCCACCCATAGGGCACCCCTTCAGAAAAGGGGGATATGCAGGCCTTGGTCAGACCTTCAAATGGATTTCATTGGGCCTGTGACAAAGTCTTCACGTGGGAATCGATATATGTTAACCGTGACATGTTTATTTACCAAATATGTATAGTGTATTCCCGCACCAAATAACAGCTCCAACACATGTGCTGCCCTTTTGATAAATCACATATTTTCACGCTTCTGCCTTTCCCAGAGAATAGAGTCTGATAGGGGTACACATTTCACTAGCGAAGTAATGACTAAACTGTGGAAGATATTGGGCGTAAAAAGGAAATTACACATCGCCTATCGGCCCGCCTCTAGTGGTGGAGTGGAACGATACAATCAGACCATTGTAAGCATACTAAAAAAAATTATAAAGGAAACAGGCAAGGACTGGGATGTAAACCTTCCCTTAGTCCTGATGGCCTTAAGGGCAACCTCAAATACAGTCACAAAAATGTCACCCTTTGAACTCATGACTGGACAACTCTTGTACTGCACCTCTGATCATAACTTGATCAATGCCACCACAACTCACCAATATATAGAGAATTTACAGAAGCATTTACAATGTGCGTTCTCATTTGCCCAAAAAAATATTGAACGAGCTGCAACTAGCGCTAAAACATACTATGACCTTAAAACCACAAAGAAGGAGTATGAAATTGGGGACACAGTATATCTCTATAATTTCACGAGAAACCAGGTAAAGGAACGGAAATTCCTGCCTTCCTGGAGAGGACCATTTAACATTGTGGATAAAGATCTCCCCCGTGGCATATAAATTGCATATTCCACGGAATGGTGAAATCAGTGAGAGATGGGTGCACATCAATCAATTACGTGCTTGCCACCCCAAGTCCCAATTGCAGTTGCTGAAGGAATAACCCTCGGCAACATATACTTTCAAGGTCAATAAAAGGGGTTACTTCACCAGAACATAATTTTTTTAAATATATCTATGTGATATTCAAATTGTCTATTTTCCTTTAACCACTTGCTTACTGGGCACTTAAACCCCCCTCCTGCCCAGACCAATTTTCAGCTTTCAGTGCTCTCACACTTTGAATGACAATTACTCAGTCATGCAACACTGTACCCAAACAATTTTTTTGTCCTTTTTTTCATACAAATAGAGCTTTCATTTGGTGGTATTTGATCACCTCTGGGTTTTTTAATTTTTGCGCTATAAATGAAAAAAGACCGAAAATTTTGAAAAAAAATGCTTTTTTCTTCGTTTCTGTGATAAAATTTTGCAAATTAGCAATTTTTATTCATAAATGTTGGCCACAATTTATACCGCTACATATCTTTGGTAAAAATAACCCAAATTAGTGGATATTATGTGGTCTGTGTGAAATTTATAGAGTCTACAAGCTATGGTACAAATCATAAAAAAATGATCACATCTGATCACACCTGATGTACTGAGACCCATCTCCTTTCTTGAGACCCTAACAAGCCAGGAAAGTACAAATGCCCCCCAAATGACCCCTTTTTGGAAAGTAGACATTCCAGGGTATTTAGTAAGAGGCATGGTGAGTTATTTGAAGTTGTCATTTTTTCCCACAATTATTTGCAAATTAAGGTTTTTTTTAATTTTTTATATTTTTTTCAGAAAATTGTAATTGTAATAGCTTATTTCTCTCACATGGAATGTGCATACCACAAATGACACCACAAAATACATTCGGCTACTCCTCCTGAGTATTACAATACCACATGTGTGGGACTTTTTCACTAACTGGCCACATACAGAGGCCCAACATGCAGGGAGCATCATCAGGTGTTCAAGGAGCATAAATTACCCATCTAACTTGTTGACTACCTATTAAACTTTTGAAGGCCCTAGAGCACCAGGACAATGGAAACGCCCACAAAATGACCCCATTTTGGAAAGCTAACACCCCAACGTATAATCTATGAGGCATAATGAGTCTTTTCAACGGTTCATTTTTTTCCAGAAGTTTTTGGAAAATGTGGAAAAAAATGAAAACGCATTTTTTTTACACAAAGTTGTCCGTTTATAGGATATTTCCAACACATAGCATTTACATAGCAAAAATAACACCCCGAAATACATTCTGCTACTCCTCCTGAGTAAAACGATACCACATGTGTGAGACTTTTACACAGCCTGACCACATACAGAGGCCTAACATTGAAGTAGCACCTTCAGGTGTTCTAGGAGCATAAATTACACATCTCGATTCTCACCCACCTATTACACTTTTGAAGGTCCTGGAGCACCAGAACAATGGAAACGCCCACAAAATGACCCCATTTTGGAAAGCTAACACCCCAACGTATAATCTATGAGGCTTAGTGAGTCTATTGAACGGTTCATTTTTTTCCAGAAGTTTTTGGAAAATGTGGAAAAAAATGAAAACGCATTTTTTTTTACACAAAGTTGTCCGTTTATAAGATATTTCCAACACATAGCATTTACATAGCAAAAATAACACCCCGAAATACATTCTGCTACTCCTCCTGAGTAAAACGATACCACATGTGTGAGACTTTTACACAGCCTGACCACATACAGTGGCCTAATATTGAAGTAGCACTTTCAGGCGTTCTACGAGCATAAATTACACATCTCATTTCTCACCCACCTATTACACTTTTGAAGGCCCTGGAGCACCAGGACAATGGAAACGCCCACAAAATGACCCCATTTTGGAAAGCTAACACCCCAACGTATAATCTATGAGGCATAATGAGTCTTTTGAATGGTTCATTTTTTTCCAGAAGTTTTTGGAATATGTGGGAAAAAAATTAAAACGCATTTTTTTACACAAAGTTGTCCATTTATAGGATATTTCCAACACATAGCATTTACATAGCAAAAATGACACCCCAAAATACATTGTGCCACTCCTTCTGAGTATGGCAATACCACATGTGTGAGACCTTTACACAGCCTGGCCACATACAGAGATCCAACATGCAAGGAACACCATCAGGTGTTCCAGGGACACATAGCATGCATATACCAAGAATTACACCCCAAAATACATTATGCTGAGCAAAGAGAAACAAAAGATTACCTGTGGTTTTAGTAGTACAGTTGTCCACAGGAGGATAGCACTGGTCCAGGCAGCAGGCAGGGACTTGGTCAGCAACAGCGAACACAATTTTTCAGGCATCAGGCAGAAATACTGTCCATAGTCAGTACAGGCAGCAGGTAGGGATACTGTCCATAGGTCAGTGCAGTGCAGGGTCAGTGCAGGCAGAGATTGTCAGCAGTGCCAAAATATTGGTCTTGGTAGTAGGCAGGAACAAGGTCCATGTGCTGTGGTCAGTGCGACAAACAGAGGCATGACGGCAGTATCTCCTACAGGCAGCAGGCAGAAGTAGGGCCTCGTTCAGGACAGAATGGGGACAGGGGTAGAGGCTTCTCCCACCCAAATCTCTTTGAAGCCTCCGAGTCTCCAGACCCTAATCTAGGAATGAGAAAACAAAGAAAATTGTTTTCTTCATCCAGAAAAACTATTCTGGAGCCCCTCACATATGTGAGACCCCTGTGTTGAATCCCACTAGTCCAGTTGCAGGGTACAAGATCAGTCCAAGAGGCAGGCAAGAGGCATGGTCAAACAGTCCAAGGTCAGCTCCAGATCAGGCAAAGGTATGTACAGAATCGTTAGGCAGAAGCATGGTCAAATAACAGTCCAGGGTCAGTTCCATATCAGGCAGAGGTATGTACAGAATTGTTAGGCAGAAGCATGGTCGAAAAAACAGTCCAGGGTCAGTTCCAGATGAGGCAGCAGTATGTACAAAATCTGCAGGCAGAAGCGTGGTCAAATAGCAAGCCAGGGTCAGTTACAGAGCAGGCAGTGGCATAAGGGGTGTAAAGGCAGGAACTGAGGATTACGGTTACCATACTTCACTAATAATTTAGTGAAGTATGGTAACGGCGGAAGCATTCACCTATACAGAGGCCTGGTTCGGAAGGACATTCTGCACAATAATAAGATGTGTCTCTTCTGACTCCTGCTCTGGTTCACACCTTACATCTTTTTTGACGTCTTTGGCCTGTTGGTCTGGGAGGGAGTTTATCTGGAAAGTGGCGCTTGGAGAGTCGACTAACAACATCTGATCGGATGTTTACTGGTGGGCCGTTCGGGAATATAAGGGCAGTGTAAATTTCCTCCTGGTAGCCAAGGAAGGGTTGGGGGTTTTGGGTGGATTTGCGGTAAATGATATAGGAGTTGTATATGGCCAATTGAAAAAAATAAATCGCTACTTTTTTGTACCAGTGGTATGTCCTTCTTGAGGCAAGCTATGGTTCCAACATTTGATCGTTAAAGTCGACTCCCCCCATAAACAAATTGTATTGATGGATGCATGTGGGTTTCTGGATGGGGCCATTCCTTCTGGGGATTTCCACATAGGTGCTGTTATGGATGGAAGACAACATATACACATCCCTTCTGTCCCTCCACTTCACTGCCAGAATCTCTTTGTTACGCAGACATGCCGTTTCTCCTTTTCTCAACTTCTTATTAACAAGACTTTGAGGAAAGCCCTTCCGATTTTTTTTCACGGTGCCAAATGCTGGCGTCTTCTTCCGATGAAGGTTGTGGAACAGGGGCAGAGAAGTGTAGAAGTTATCTACATACAGGTGGTATCCAGTGTCGAGTAGGGGGTATATGAGGTCCCAAACAACTTTCCCGCTGGTTCCCAAGTAGTCCGGGCAATTAGGAGGCTGCAGCTGGGTGTCCTTCCCTTCGTACACTATGAAGGAATATGTGTACCCTGTGGCTCGGTCACATAGTTTGTACACCTTCACCCCATAGCGGGCCCTTTTGCTGGGGATATATTGCTTAATTTTAAGCCTGCCACTAAATTTCACAAGGGACACATCTACACATATTTGTTGGTCCGGGGTGAACAGCTGGGGGAATACTTCGGATAAATAATTTAATATTGGGCGAATTTTGTAGAGCCTGTCAAAATTTGGATCAGTTCGGGGAGGGCACTGGGTATTGTCGCTGAAATGTAGGAACCTCATTATCATAAGATACCTGGTTCTGGGCATTACCGCGGAGAAGAGCGGCATGTAGTGGAGGGGGTGGGTTGACCAATAGGAACGGAATTCGTTTTTTTTGGTGAGCCCCATATTCAATGTGAGGCCCAAAAAAACCTTGAACTCCTCCACTGTCAGGTCTCTCCACTCATAGGGACGGGCATAATATGATGTGGGATTTTGCAAAATAAATTGCTGTGCATACAGGTTGCACTGGGCCACAATTGACGCCAACATGTCCTCCGTAAAAATTAAATTAAAAAAATTAATTGGGGTGAAATTCCCTGTATCCACCTGGACTCCTGGCTCGGTCGTGAAAGGGGGAACGCTAGCTTCTTCTGAATTGAGAGGAAGCCACAAGGGGTTCTGAAGTGCAAAGGGAAGGCTGGCATGGGACCTAACCCTTTGGGGCTGGGGTGACACCCCACTGGTACTTGGCCTTTCTTGCCGAGGCACTGCGGTGCTAGTGGATGGCACTGGGGTGCTGGCGGATGCCACTGCGGTGCTGGCGGATGCCACTGCCTCCTCACTAGAACGCCTTCGTTTGGCGGGCCGAGTTTCTTCCTCCTCTGAGTCTGTAAGTGTTTCACTACTGAGGACTGGCTCGTAATTTACGTCAGAATCCGAATTGGAAAGGGAATCTGAAAAAGAGAGCTCCGCGTTGCTCTCGTCGGCCGTAGAAAGAATTTGGTATGCCTCCTCGGCGGAAAAGCTTTTTTTGGACATGGCTGCTGGTGGTTTATGAGATTGCACAGCTGTGTGCTAAGCCTGCACTGATGAGTTGGCACTGATTGATGGCACAGATGTGCACTGATGAGGCGGCACAGATGGGCACTGATCGCAGAGATAGGCACTGATGAGGCGGCACAGATGGGCACTGATCGCACAGATGGGCACTGATGAGGCGGCACAAATGGGCACTGAGGTAGCAGATGGGCACTGAGGAAGCAGCACAGATGTGCACAGATGTGCACAGATTTACACTAATGAGGCGGCACAGGTGGGCACAGATATGCACTGATGTGGCACAGGTGAGGTGGCACAGATGGGCACTGATGAAGCGGCACAGATGGGCACCGATGAAGCGGCACAGATGGGCACTGATAAGGCAGCACAGATGGGCACTAATAAGGCAGCACAGATGTGCACTGAAGCGACAGATGGGCACTGATTGGTACAGATGGGCACTGATGAGGTGGCACAGATGGGCACTGATGAGATGGCACAGATGGGCACTGATGAGGTGGCACAGATGGGCACTGATGAGTTGGCACAGATGTGCACTGATTGCACAGATGCGCACTGCACAGACGGGCACTGATGGGCACAGACGGGCACTGATGGGCACAGACGGGCACTGATGGGCACTGATGATGCACTGCTGGCACAAGTGGGCACTAATGTGCACAGGTGGGCACAGATGGCACTATATTGGTGTCACTGTGGGCACTGTTGGGCACTTTTTGGGCACACTTTGCTGTTTTACTACTCACAGAAGCTCTCTCTCCTCACACGCTGTCTCTGTGTGAGGAGAGAGAGAGCCAGCAATGAGAGATGATCTCAATTGTTTACCTTTTAGATCATCTCTCATTGGAGGCGCTGTAAATGGCCGCTGTGATTGGCCGTTTACAGCAATCTGTGATTGGCTGTGTCCAAGGGACACGGCCAACACAGATTTTCCCCGAGGCGCACTCACGAGAGCGCGCTGGGAATGAGGAAAGGGGACGACGTCAATGGACGTAGTCCCGGTATTTCAGATCCGCGCTGTTGCCGTCATTTGGCAATGGCCCGGATCTGAGAAGGTTAAACAGTGTATACATAAATGCAATGATATCCCTGCCTCCATCCAAACTTGTGATCGGAGGTGAT
The DNA here is from genome assembly GCA_037952925.1 of Lithobates clamitans. Classification (NCBI taxonomy): domain Eukaryota; kingdom Metazoa; phylum Chordata; class Amphibia; order Anura; family Ranidae; genus Lithobates; species Lithobates clamitans. The sequence continues at coordinate 17,303 of JBBGZY010000343.1, forward strand.
AGTGACCAGATAATGAAAGGAAGGCCCATTGATGTCCCCGGGTTCCGAACCGGAAAACTGACTGTCCACGATCACACCAGGAAGAAGGGACCCGACCCTGAGACTGCCCCAGGAAACCACCGTATGGAAAATCCTTGGTATTCTGCTATGGATGTCCATGCTACGTTGGGCCAGCCTCATCGCTCCACCGAGACCTTCCTCGGGGATACTGATCCAGGAAGCTCCTGGATTCATCTTGACGGACAAAAGAATCACCACCCATCAAGACTACCAACAAACATCTGACCCTTGCCATGTTACGGAGTGAATTCCATGCACGTTTCCCTTACATGCTTGGAATTGAAAGAGGGATTTTGTCATGGCCGAGATACATTAGACTATTATATTTTCATGGAACTATTCAAAATGAAAACCACATTGTTTCAAAGGGTGAAATTGTATCCTAGTAAAACCCCAATGTTGACTCAGCACAGGGATGGTGGGAATCCCTCATAATAGGCACAGCGGGTGTACACTCAGACCCGGGAACGCAGCACAGGGATGGTGGGAACCCCTCATAATGGACACAGCAGGTGTACAGACCTGGGAACCCAGCACAGGGATGGTGGGAACCCTATGGGAATTTCTATGCTTACGAATTTTATACGAAATACGAAATTTCGTTATCGAATTTCGGATCCAAATTAACAGAAAGGTGACTGGTGTTTTGTTCAGCAATCAGAGGAAGTCAGCACAGCACAGGGATGGTGAAAACCCCTCATAATGGGCACAGCGGGTGTATCAGACCCGGGAACTCAGCACAGGGATGGTGGGAAACTGCCATTCCGCTCCTTGACAGCGAGGTGTGAGGTTGCTGGTTCCTTTGCTCCTGTGCTTCCAGAGACCAGGGGCTAGAGTTGCTCCTCTGCCCCAGGAGTGATGCAGGATCCTGGGGAGGACCCTGGTGGAGGCCCCCTGGATGGGCCTCAGCCTGTGGAAGGCACTGGGCCTGGCCCAATCAAAGATGAGTCCCTGTCTGCCTTTAGACGGAGGGTTGTTGAAACGCTGAAGCGGATTGAGAGGGAAGAGGAGAAGTTGGTAGCTTTGAAAAATGAGTTTAAAAAGAAAAAACAGATTTGTGCCAAAGTGTTCAGCAAGAAAAGACCGGCTCTGAGGCCTGAATTGAAAGACCTGGAACAAGTTCTGCAGAAACAGAAAGAACTGGTGAGTTCTCTGAAGGAGAATAGTGGAGCATTTAAAGAAAAATATAAGAATGAAGAAAGATTCAGCCAAATGAGAAGAGGAGCTGCTTCCTGCATGGAGGGTGAGGAGACCAGTGAGGAGATGCAGGTACAGACAGCAGAGAGTGAGAAAGTGGGCCCGGAGGATGAGCCCAGCTCTTCAACACCTCAGACATCTGCTGAGCCCTCAATGGTGGAGGCCTCTGTCCCCTTCACTCCCCAGCAATGTGGAACATCTGAGCAGAAGGTTGAAGGTTCTGGCATGCTGGATTTCATCAATAAGCTTGAATCCCCTCCCGGTGTGGCTTCCCAGGATGATGAGGAGAAGATGGACACCGTTCCTAGCCCTGTGGAAGAAAGACCTGTGGAGAGACAAGATGCAGGTACAGTGTGTGTGCAGGATGGTGTGAACTTTAATGACAATATGCTTGCTGAGGCTTGTAGTGCTGCAGGCAGTCAGCCCAGACCCATAGACAATACACAGCATGCAATAACATCTGCTAATAACTGTCATCTTCAGTCTGCAGAGAGGTCCATGGACAATACAGAGACTTTGCCTGGACCAGGCACAGCGGCTGTTCCTGTGAATGGTGGAGGAGATGCTGGGTGCAGTAGTGCTACAACTTTCCAGGAGTCTGCAGCAGCCATGACTGTGATTGATCCCAGAAAAGGAACTGTGTGTTCGGGGGAGTGGGAGGGTCCTGCCTCTGCTAATCAGAAGACTGCTATCCCAGCTGATTCAGACTCTCTGCCAGCAGGTTTGAATGTGTGTAAGGAAAAGACTGCAAATGCTGCTGGTGTAAGAAAAACTTATGCTGGTGTTGCTGCTACAGGATCTGGGAAGGGACAGCAAGCAGGGAAGGAGCATGAAAATGGTTTATCTTCCTCCCTGTTTAAAAGGAAGAATGTTGTTCAGTTAAAATGGGAAGGCGGTGGAATCCCCCCACATAGTAGGACAGTGGTAGATAAAATCCTGCAGATGGGGTTTACACCCACAGATATCTTCGCTCTGATCAGTCCGGCAGGTTCCTATGAGTATGATTTGTCCTTTATCCGTCCGGAGTCTTTGGACATATTTTGGGAGAAGTATGAACAAGTGTGTAAGGGCCTGCCGGACTGGAAAGGGCTCATCCCCAAGCTTGTATCACGCCAGCCCCTCATTAAAATGGTCACAATTTTGGTCCGCAATGAGTCCATACCACAAGGGGATTTAACTGTTTGGTTGAGGAGGTATGGAGACGTCCTGAGCCCCCTAAAAAAGATTGTGGACGATCGGGGAATATGGACGGGGGGATGGTCTGTGCAGTTAAAATTGAAGGTTGTTGACAATGTTGTCCAGCATCTGCCATCCTTAGCTTTCCTGGGGAGGGACAGGCTGACCATCTTTTATCCAGGCCAGCCAAAGCTCTGCAATAAGTGTGGTGATAAAGGGCATCTTGCATCCTCCTGTCCAGTGATGAAGTGCTCTCTTTGTCAGGGTATAGGACATTTGGCGAAGGATTGTAATATCATCAGGTGCAATCTGTGCAATGCGGTGGGACATCCTTACAGTCAGTGCCCTGAGGCAATGCCCAACAATCCTGAGCTCATGAGAGAGTTCTTCCGCCTGGACATGGAGGATGCTCAGAGCTCAGCAGCTGGGGTGCCTGTGAGTCCATCTGAGTCTGTGCCAATACCTAATGTGTCTCCCCAATCTGTGGTGCCCCAGTCTGTGTCAATACCTAATGTGTCTGTGTCTCCCCAGTCTGTGCGTTTACCCAGTGTGCCCGTGTCTTCTGTAGGTAAGGTATCAGTTGCCGAAAATGTGTCCAATCCTTCTGTGTCTGTGTCTTCTAAAATTGCAGAGGCAGCAAGAGGTGCTGAGGCAGGTGCGTCAGGTGTGGTGCCAGTCCCCCTCCCCCGACGCTGCAGGGTTTGTATTGAGGATCGTGGGGTGCAGAGGAGTGGGGAAAATGGTGGAGAGGCTGGCCTGGTGGTAGATAAGGGAAGGGGGAGTGGGGGGGGGGTGAAGGGGAGGATAGGTGTGGGGAGGCTGTTGAATCTGGTTTGTCTAAGGATGATATGGAGTGGTTGGAGGATAGGAGAAGGAGGGGCAAAAGAAGGAAAAAAAGGGGTTCAGTTATCTTAAATCCTAAAGTTTTGCCTTTGGAAAATAAGTTTAAGGTCCTGTCTGATGATGATGATGAGTGGGACTCGTTCAGTTCGGCATCCTCTATTGATGATGAGTGCCAGGGTGCAACGAAGCGCGCTGGTTCTTCAGCAAGAGGGAGTAGTCAGGCTAAGAAATGGCTGCCTCAACTATACTAATGGTTGTTCCCACTCCATTAAAAGTGGCAACCATTAATGTTGCCAGCTTAAGATCAGTAAGTGCTCGTCATATGGCCTTATTTTTGCTCAGCGAGTTTGATGCTGACATTTTGTTTTTGCAAGAGACCCATCTGAGTAGTCTGGCCGATATACATCTGGCAAAGAAGGAGTGGAGACGTGGTCCCTCATTTTGGTCTCTTGCAGCCGAGCCTTACAGCGGAGTTGCAGTCCTTTTTTCTGGTATGGTAACGTGCCGGCGGGTAATTGAGGTAGAGATAGGGAGATGCATGGTCTTAGACGTCTCTGTGAAGGGGCAGGACTTGCGCCTGATTATTATCTATGGTCCCCAGACAAAGTGGGATAGTAAATGCCTCTTTACAAAGATTAAGCCTTTTCTCTTTACGGCCCAGCAGGTTATCTTTGGAGGTGATTTCAACACCATTACTAGGTCTAAAGACAGGAGAGGTTTCACAGATAAGCTGGGCTATGACACCCTTTTTCTTAATGCGATAGTTAGGGAAGCAGGTCTGGTAGATGCGCACATTAAGCGTTGCCCAGACAGCACGGGGTTCACTTTTCAGCGAGGTAGTAGTCAGAGTAGGATAGATAGGTTTTTTTAAAGGAAGACTCCGCTTTTTCGGCACCTGTGTGTCGGGCTGTGTGACTCTGAATGCCCCAGATATGCCACCTAGGGGGAGGGGTATCTGGAGATTGAATTCGGCCCTCCTGGAAGACGAGAGAGTAAGACAATCCTTTGAGGATTTTTTTCAAACACAGGTAACGATCCTAGACTTTTGCAACAGCAAGTCAGAATGGTGGGAGCTTGTTAAACAGAGGACTATTGGGCTTTTCAAGGCCATAGGAAGAAAGAAGCAGCAAGATAAGTATATCACCTACCAACGTTTGTGGAGGAAACTTGACCCCCTCGTTTTGAATGGAGGAGATTCTGGGGCGATCTCTGAGGTGAAGCTCCTCCTTAGGAGAAATCAATATGACCGGCACGCCTCTTTGTTTCAGGAGAGGGATTACGGGAAATACCATTCGCTTGACCCTTACCAGAACTGTAAACAGAGCATAGCAGTTAAAACGGTCAATGGCCTGAGGGACAGTACTGGCTCTCTGACGAAGTCTAGGTCAGGGATCCTGGAGGTTGTCAGATCATACTATGCCGATCTCCTGGGGGAAGGAATCTTGATCGGACAAGGATGTTGGGTTTTTTGGACTCTACACCAGGACTGGAAAGTAATGTTCCTTTGATGAATTTGACAGATGAAATCACTGCAGATGAGGTAATCCAGGCTATTGATAAACTAGCCATCAAGAAAACACCAGGGCCAGATGGTTTGACAGCCGAGTTCTATAAATGTTTTAAGGTGATCCTGGCTCCCTACCTTGCAGAGGTTTTTAATGGCTGTTTGAATGAGGGTTCTCTCCCTCCCTCCATGAGCCAATCTGCAGTGATCCTTCTGTCAAAGGGTAAAGATCCTTCGATGATTGGGAATTGGCGCCCCATTAGCCTTCTTAATGTCAATAGAAAGATACTGGCAAAGATTTTCTTCTGGCGATTATCACCAGTTGCAGGCAGTTTGTTATCCCGCCACCAGCACTGTTCGGTCCAAGGTAGAAGCACTTTCTCAGCGGTGTTAGCTGTCCGGGAGGCCTTGGAGCGATGTAGGGCTGCTGGTTGGGGTACATTTTTGCTGACATTGGATCAGGCTAAGGCCTTTGATCGGGTTAATCATGAGTACTTGTGGCTCCTTCTTGAAAAATAATGTACAAAGGGGCTGAAAGCTTTCCTCTGGTTAATGGTTGGGTCGGGCAGCCCTTTGCGGTCAGCTCGGGTGTGCGTCAGGGGTGTCCATTGAGTCCTCTGCTATATGTGTTTGCAATCGACCCCTTCATTAGAAGGCTAGAGAGTGGACCTTTGTGTGGGGTACCTTTGGGCATCGCTGGTGAACCTCATTTGAAGGTTGTGGCCTATGCTGATGATGTTTCTGTTTTTATCTCTGGTACTGGGGAGCAGGAGGCGCAGGAGGTGGTCTCAGTGATAGGGCAGTATGCAGAGGCATCAGGTCCAAAGGTCAACCAGGACAAGTGTGAAGCTTTCTGGATGGGTGTGGAAGGTAAGAGCTTTGTTCTCCCGGATGACTTCCCAGAGCCCCAACAAAAAATTTGAGTTCTAGGCATTGAATTCGGCCCAGGTGACTATGGTCATGCAAATTGGGTGAACAGGCTGGAAAATGCCGATGCCAAGGTGGCAAGCTGGAAAGGTTGGCAGCTTTCCTTGAGGGAAAAGGTTGATCTGATCAAGACTTACCTGATTCAGATTTTTTTGTATGTCAGTTTTGTTTGCATTTTGCCAGTTTCTCTCTATACCAGGATCTATAGTTGTTTCTTCCAGCTGTTATGGGGGAACAGAATAAACCTTGTCAAAAAGAATGTGACTTACCTTCCTAGGCGGGAGGGTGGTCTAGGGTGGTCTAGGGTGGTCTAGGGATGGTCAACCCTGTAGTCTTTTTCTCTCAGATGTTTGTGAAGTACATCTTGGTAACATGTTGGCAGAAAGACCGCCTGGGTTGGTATTTTTATTTTCCAGTCCTGGTTTAGGCCCTTTCTGCGAGACTCGGAAAATGGTGGGCCAGTGAAAAGCCTGAGGGTCAAGCATGAACAGCTCCCGGCTTATGTTGCCCTGTGTTTGAAAATGCTTCGGCAGTGGCAAGTAACAGCAGGAGAAGTCAGATCTCTTCCAAGGAAGCTTCTTGAGAAGCGGATCATGAGCTCTGCTTTTTGCGAGCCACTGGCCTTGAGGGATTGCCCAAGCCTGGTTTTGGGGGTGGGTTTGCGATTGATTAATTTGGAGAGAATCCCAATGAAGTTTAGGGATCAGGCTTGGCTTGCCTTTCATGGAAAATGATATGTGAAGGGCAACTTGAAGTTTCTTTCCATGAGTGGCTGCCCGAGTGTGGAGTGTGGAGGAGTGGTGGAGTCCATGGATCACTTTCTACTTCAATGCCCTTTTAATATAGAGGTGTACAAGAGGGTGGGGAGGGCTCTGAGTATAGCCTTCCTCCAACATATGAGTTATGCAGAGTGGGTGTATGGGGCATTCCAGACTCGTCGGGATTATGATTTGGAAACACTTTTTTTAGTTAGTCTAGTAGTCTGTTATTTCACGTGGAGTGCACGGTGTCAGGTATCCTTACGGAGTAAAATCCTCCCTGTCGAAGTGGTGGTGCAGGACATTCTGGGTGAGGTTGGGAAGATTCAGGGTCTTGAGAAAGGCAGGTGGCAGCAGGAGGCCTGGATAAGGGTGTGGAGGAATTTTAGGACTCTGTAGCTGCTGCCTGTTGATCTCGGGGTGTGCGGCTTTTCTCTGTATTCTTGATTCATTCCCCTAGATTTTCAAGATCAAATATATTTTTGATAAAAGGCTACATGCATGGTGACGGTGATGTTCCTTAGTCTGGCTCTCCCGTAGGGATTGTGTTGTGCGCAATTTTGTTTGCACTGTTTATTATGTTCTTGTTTTGTATAATCATATTCAATTATTTTGTAAATATGTTTTATTTATTTATTATGGTTTTATTATATATAAGTTGTTGTTTGTAAGATTTTTCAATAAACAAAATTAACCCCTCATAATGGACACAGCAGGTGTACAGACCTGGGAACTCAGCACAGGGATGGTGGGAACCCTATGGGAATTTCTATGCTCACAAATTTTATACGAAATACGAAATTTCTTTACCGAATTTCGGAATTTCGGATCCAAATAAACAGAAACGTGACTGGTGTTTTGTTCAGCAATCAGAGGAAGTCAGCACACCCCTGCGATGGTGGGAAACCCTCATAATGGGCACAGTGGTGTATCAGACCCGGGAACTCAGCACAGGGATGGTGGTAACCCCTCATAATGCACACAGCAGGTTTACAGATCTGGGAACTCAGCACAGGGATGGTGGGAACCCCTCATAATGGACACAGCAGGTGTACAGACCTGGGAACTCAGCACAGGGATGGTGGGAACCCTATGGAAATTTCTATGCTTACAAATTTTATACGAATTACGAAATTTCGTTAACGAATTTCTGAATTTCGGATCCAAATTCCATTACAACAAAAAAAGTGAACTGGTGTTTTGTTCACCAATCAGAGGAAGTCAGCACAGCACAGGGATAGTGGGAACCCCTCATAATGATAAATTCATCATAAAGAACATTCGTTATTTTTACGTAAAGTTAACGAACCTAAAGGTTAAAAACCCAGGAAGTCAGCACAGCACAAGGATGGTGGGAGCCCCTCATAATGATAAAATCATCATAACGAACTTTTGTTATTTTGCGAAAAGTTTACGAACCTAACGAAAATTCGTATTTTGTACAAATCCGAATTGAACTGCGGACACGAATTACGAAATACGAATTCATTTTCATACAAAATGGAACAAAACAAAACAAATTTATTGACGGTGCACATGTCTATTTATAGACCATACAAATATTAATTATCTTTTTCTCTCAAAATTGTAGGGATGGTAGTTTATAATTTATGTGTTGACATTATCCTATACAGTGTATAGGATAATTTATCATTATCATTTACCCATATTGATTTTCTAGGCTGTGTATTATTGTAGCCGAATTTTGGGGTAATTCAGATAAACTTGTATTACATCTATTCAAATTTACTGTGATCCCAGGGAAATGATTTATCGCCCCATTTAATTTAGAAGCTCTGATGGATTAATATTTCTTTCAAATTGACAATATCCATCTGTTGACTCCGTGAGACATACTTTGGATTCCTTCCGGCTGGAGAAATCCAAAAGACTGTTTCCCCGAGCGACAAGGGAGATAGTGTTTTTGGAAGTAAGGCGTGATTACCGCACATATTTTTCTAACAGAACAATTTGGGCTCCCCTGAGTAAATTGCAATTTATTAAGAAATATTGTTTCATTGCTGTGTTGATGTTTTGATTATGTGTGTGTGAAATATCAATCACCAGAAATTCCAGTTCGGTATAACATTGTATAACTATACTTGTTAAAGAAATAAAGTTAAATTATTTACTTATTAGTTTTGTTAGGAGATATTTATACGTTGGTAAGAAAACCCCATAAACTAATGAACTCAGGAAAGGAATGTGGTATGTACTGATTATCTGAACTAGGTTCACAAAATTTACTTATTAGTTTTGTTAGGAGATATTTATACATTGGTAAGAAAACCCCATAAACTAATGAACTCAGGAAAGGAATGTGGTATGTACTGATTATCTGAACTAGGTTCACAAAATTTACCGTAAGGTTGGAGGCACGGAAAAACAAAACACTGAGATCTTAATTATGATTCCGTACCACACTCACAATTCGTTTTTTTTCCCCTTTGTTTTCCCTTGGTGATCTGTTCTGTAACACACCTCCTGTATTAGAGTGTCCCCATTCAGGGTAAAGGAGCAGGGCCGTCTTTAATATGGTTTGGGCCCTGGGCAAACATTTTTTTTGGGCCCCCCCGATGCAATTTTGCTCTTCACCCCATCATCTCAAAAACCAGACACACACATAGAAGTATCTGAAAAAAAACTATGCAGACCCCCTTCACAGCAGTCCCACTGTGTCCTCAGTTCCCTTTCATGTCACAGCACTCCATCACATCACAGCACTGCATCACATTGCAGACTTTTTCCCATTATAGTGCCCCTTTACACATCACAGCGCCCCCATTACATTGCAGCCATTGTCACATCACACATTCACATGTAGGTGTTTTGGCGTCCCACATTTGCGCAGGCACAGCAGCCCACTCATTTGAATGGGCTGCCATGCTTTAATTTCCTGCAGAAAAAAAAGTGCATGCAGCATTTTAAAAATGCAGTGGCCTTGAAATCCATTCTGCTTTTGCACCATGCGACTTACCTGCATGCAGTTCCTGCACACACAAACGCACTGTGTTTTGAAAAATATGGCCAAAACATCTAAAAATGCAGCAAGTTTGCTGGTACAGGAACTGCAGGCAAGTCACATGGTGCAAAAGCAGAATGGACAGACAGTGCTGTATTTCACTGCTTGATGGGCATAAGTGTGCGCAGCGTATTACATGCTGCATGCACATTTTTTTTTGCAGGAAAAGCAGGCATGGCAGCCCATTCAAATGAACAGGTTGCTGTGCCTGAGCAAATGTGGGCTGCCAAAACACCTATATGTGAACCAGCCAGCCCCAAAATAAGCCCATCAAGCAGTTAAATACACTAATGCTATCTATGTGCTGTAATGCTGTGTGATCTGTAATAAAAAATATAGCCACAGCCTCAGTGGCGGCTGCTGCTCAAAATTTTTTTTGGGAGGGGCGCAAAAACTGAAACAAAATCATCAATTGCAGCCACTGTGCCATCAAACCCTGCCACTGTGCCCATCAAATGCTGCCACTGTGCCCATCAAACGCTGCCACTGTGCCCATCAAACGCTGCCACTGTGCCCATCAAACGCTGCCACTGTGCCCATCAAACGCTGCCACTGTGCCCATCAAACGCTGCCACTGTGCCCATCAACCGCTTCCACTGTGCCATCAAATGCTGCCACTGTGCCCATCAAACGCTGCCACTGTGCCCATCAAACGCTGCCACTGTGCCCATCAAACGCTGCCACTGTGCCCATCAACCGCTTCCACTGTGCCCATCAAATGCTGCCACTGTGCCCATCAAATGCTGCCACTGTGCCCATCAAACGCTGCCACTGTGCCCATCAAACGCTGCCACTGTGCCCATCAACCGCTTCCACTGTGCCATCAAATGCTGCCACTGTGCCCATCCAATGCTGCCACTGTGCCCATCCAATGCTGCCACTGTGCCATCAAACGCTGCCACTGTGCCCTCAAACGCTGCCACTGTGCCCACCAAATGCTACCACTGTGCCATGAAACGCTGCCACTGTGCCATGAAACGCTGCCACTGTGCCCACCAAATGCCACTGTGCCATCAAATGCAGCCACTGTGCCCATCAAACGCTGGCACTGTGCCATCAAATGCTGCCACTCTGCCCATCAAACACTGCCACTGTGCCCTCAAATGCTGCCACTGTGCCATCAATTGCCGCCACTATGCCAAACGCTGCCACTGTGCCATCAAATGCTGCCAGTGTGCCCATCATATGCTGCCACTGTGCCCATTATATGCTGCCACTGTGCCCTCAAACGCTGCCACTGTGCCCACCAAATGCTACCACTGTGCCATGAAACGCTGCCACTGTGCCCACCAAATGCCACTGTGCCATCAAATGCAGCCACTGTGCCCATCAAACGCTGGCACTGTGCCATCAAATGCTGCCACTCTGCCCATCAAACACTGCCACTGTGCCCTCAAATGCTGCCACTGTGCCATCAATTGCCGCCACTATGCCAAACGCTGCCACTGTGCCATCAAATGCTGCCAGTGTGCCCATCATATGCTGCCACTGTGCCCATTATATGCTGCCACTGTGCCCATCATATGCTGCCAGTGTGCCCATTAAATTCTGCCAGTGTGCCTATCAAATGCTGCCAGCATGCCCATTAAATTGTAAAACTTTCTAGTCTGTTCCAGTTCTACACATGGGGTGCAGCGTGGGAGCCAGAGGAGAAGAAAAAATACCTACCTTGTCCTCCTGGCCAGCTCAGTTCCGAATCCGCGCCGCCGTCTGACTCCTCCTACCGAGGCCTCCTCGCTCCTCCGAGTCCAATCACGTACACACGCTTGCAGGCAGCATAGCAAGGGGCGGGGCTAGAGCGTCAGTGGAGCTTAAGGGCCCGCCCACCCGCGGCCCGCTCCTTGACACTGGAACTGCTGCACTGTGTGTGCGTGCTGCTGAGCTGATGCCGGCTGATGTCTGTCTGTGACAGACAAGACAGTGTGGGGATTTTCAGCGCCGATTTGCGGCCATAGAATGGGCTTATGGGGCAGCTCTGCTTTGGGCCCCAAACTGTGAAAGGGCCCTGGGCAGCTGCCCCGTTTGCCCTGCGGTAAAGACGGCCCTGTAAAGGAGTACAGGAACACCTTTGGATAGCAGCGTTATCAGTCTGGAGGGAAGGGAGTGTTAGATGCACTAGCAGATTTAGATACACTAGCAAAGTCAGGCCAAACTCCAGCTAACTTTTTGAGCAGTTACAGCAATTGTTTTGATCCTTTTGGATAAAGGTTTTACATAAATAAATAAAAGCTGGTCATTGTAAGCACTCCTGTCACTGGTAAGTAATTTGTAATCAACCCTAGGGTGTGCGAAATCCAGTATGTGGGGAAAACCACCAGAGGATTAAGAAACAGAGTAAGTAAGGGAATAGAAAATTAACAAATGTGTTGTAACACTTCAGGGATTATCACAACTCTAAAGTGGAGTCCTTTTCGATACAGATGACTGAGAAAGTGTTTTCATCTAGCAATGTGTTTTTGAAACTCTTCAGGAGAGAAGTCTATTTATTGGATCTTTAAGTTAAAAAACTTGCCAGCTAGATGACCTACAGTGCCTTGAAAAAGTATTCACCCCCCTTAGCTTGTTACCTATTTTGTTACATTACAGCCTTTAGTTAAATGTTTTTTTGATATGAATTATATGTCATGGATCAGAACACAATAGTCTAATTTGGTGAAGTAAAATTAGAAAAATATATACTTAAAGAGGAGTTCCACCCAGGCGGGCCATTAAAAAAAAAAAAAATTAAAAGTCAGCAGCTACAAATACTGCAGCTGCTGACTTTTAATTGGACACTTACTTGTCCCTGGGTCCAGCGATGCGGGGGATCGAAGCCCCGCTCGTCCCCCCCCCTCCGCTCGTCGGCGCCGGCATTTCAACTGTGGGCGCCGGGCTGTGGCTTCACAGCCTGGCACCCACTGCGCATGCGCGAGCGGCGCCGCGCGTCGTGATTGGCCGCTCAATCACCTGGGACCTGTAATGGGTCCCAGATGATTGACAGGAGGGAGGGAGAAGAGCCGAGCCCTTCCTGTGCCAGGGGGAAGTGATGTCACCAGCCCAGGCAGAGGAAGGGGCAGACTACGAGGGACCACCTAGCAACAGGCATTTAGAGGTAAGTAAAAAAAAAAAAATATCCAAATGTTTTTTTGTTTTTTTTTTTAGAATTTTTTAGATATGTTTGTTTTTTTGGGTGTAACCCCACTTTAAACTGTTTTTCAGAAATAAAAAAATAATTAGCACTTGCATATGTATTCACCCCCTTTGTTATGAATCCCATAAAAAGCTCTGCTGCAACCAATTACCTTCAGAAGACACATAATTAGTGAAATGATGTCCACCTGTGTGCAATCTAAGTGTCACATGATCTGTCATTACATATACACACACCTTTTTGAAAAGCCCCAGAGGCTGCAACACCTAAGCAAGGAGACACCACTAACCAAACACTGCCATGAAGACCAATGGAACTCCAAACAAGTAATGGACAATGTTGCTGAGAAGTACAAGTCAAGGTTAGGTTATAAAAAAATATCCAAATCTTTGACGATCCCTGGGAGCACCATCAAATCTATCATAACCAAATGGAAAGAAAATGGCACAACAGCAAACATGCCAAGAGATGGCCGCACCCCAAAACTCACGGACCGGGCAAGGGGGGCATTAATCAGAGAGGCAGCACAGACACCTAAGGTAGCCCTGGAGGAGCTGCAGAGTTCCACAGCAGAGACTAGAGTATCTGTACATAGGACGACAATAAGGCGTATGCTACACAGAGTTGGGCTTTATGGCAGAGTGGCCAGAAGAAAGCCATTACTTTCAGCAAAAAACAAAATGGCACGTTTTGAGTTTGCGAAAAGGCATGTGGGAGACTCCCAAAATGTAGGGAGGAAGGTGCTCTGGTCTGATGAGACTATGTGGCTATGTCTGGCGCAAACCCAACACATCACATCACCCAAAGAACATCATCCCCACAGTGAAACATGGTGTTGTCAGCATCATGCTGTGGGGATGTTTTTCAGCAGTCGGGACTGGGATGCTGGTCAGAGTTGAGGGAAGGATGGATGGTGCTAAATATAGGGATATTCTTGAGCAAAACCTGTACCACTCTGTGTGTGATTTGAGGCTAGGATGGAGGTTCACCTTCCAGCAGGGCAATGATCCCAAACACACTGCTAAAGCAACACTTGAGTGGTTTAAGGGGAAACATGTAAATGTGTTGGAATGGCCTAGTCATAGCCCAGACCTCAATCCAATAGAAAATATGTGGTCAGACTTAAAGAGTGCTGTTCACAAGCACAAACCATCCAATTTGACAGAGCTGGAGCAGTTTTGCAAGGAGGAATGGGCAAAAATCCCAGTGGTAAGACGTGGCAAGCTCATAGAGACTTATCCAAAGCGACTTGGAGCTGTGATAGCCGCAAAGGGTGGCTCTACAAAGTATTGACATTAGGGGGGTGAATAGTTATGCACATTGACTTTTTCTGTTATTTTGTCTTATTTGTTGTTTGCTTTACAATAATAATAAAAAAAAAAATCTTCAAAGTTGTGGGCATGTTCTGTAAATTAAATGATGCAAATCCTTAAACAATCCATGTTAATCCAGGTTGTGAGGCAACAAAACACGAAAAATGCCAAGGGGGTGAATACTTTCGCAAGGCACTGTAAATTTAAATTGGGAAGTCTATTATTTTTTTTACTTATTTTTAGGCTAAGCATTCTCTCCCTGCCAAGTTCTAATTACTTTACTATATTTAGTAAACAAGTTAATAATGTTCAAATAATAAATTGTGTGACCATTCACCTAAATTAACCAATCATGTGAAAATAAAATCCCTGTTTAGCTATTCATCTGCACATGATTGAATAATTGAGCTGAATATTCACACAATTGTATGAACATGATCAACTACTTTAGCAAATCAGCTACATTATGTGTAAGCATGGTTTGAAGCCACTAGATGTCCTCATTGTCTTTCATTGCTTTTGTGAAGTAGAAACAGCTATATGATCATTTCTAGCAACTTTATATTTAATAGAGGTTTAATGTTTTTGTAACAAATGGGGTCTATACTGATAAAGTAGGGCATACGTTTGCTGTTATACACGTTTTACAATTGTTATTTGTGCACCCTTAATATTTAAACTCGGTATTTGATGTTGGAGTTAATTTAGGAGTTAATTTTAGAGACGTTAGCAGTAGGTTAGTTTGTATAGCCTTATGAATAAGCACATTTGAGAAATACGTCAATGCTGTTTGTGTACACTGTGTTTATATGCCGAAGATATAAATAAAAATGCTTGCTGGCTTTAAACTCGGCCTGTGATGGATTATCCTTTTGATATGGCTTTATTGCATGCATTCATGTAATTTGTGTAATGGTGTACTAGGGGCACTGAAAATCTTCTTGTTGCATTTCCCTCCTCCTGACCCCCAATAACACCCCCCTGCCCGTTTTTACCTTTGAGATCAATAGCACAATTATTGGTCCCTCCACACACCCCAGGGTGCTAGGTGTAATCCTCAACTCTGATCTCTCCTTTGGAGCCCGCATCCACTCGCTGGCTATACTTTGCCACCTTAACTTCCGCAACATTTCCAGAATTTGCCCTAATGACGCCACCAAACAATCTATTCACTCCTTGGTTATTTCCCACCTAGACTACTGCAACCCCCCTTCTCACTGACCTACCTTTACACAGGCTTTCCCTCCTTCAGCATTGTTGCTGCTGGACCTATACACCTTACTAATCAATCCATGGCTGCTGCCCCTCTCTGCCAATCCCTTAACTGGTTCCCGACCGCCTCCCGTGTATTTACGGGGGCAGAATGGCTCCCCTGCGCGAATCCCCGTACAGGTACAGTCTTCCTTTTAAAGCCACCAGAGGGCGGGCGTGTGCCGCCGGAGGGGCGCGCGCATGCCTGCTGCACGGCGGGGGACCCAATGCACATGGCCAGGGGCAGGGGTTGTGATCGCCGCCAGCCACACGCGATCGCGTGCATGAGCGACAGCACTGGGATTTGTGTGTGTAAACACATAAATCCCTGTGCTGTCAGAGGAGAGGAGACATGTCATTTGTTCCTACTATGTAGAAACAGCAATATGTCTCCTCTCCTACTCAGTCCTATCCCCATACAGTTAGAACACACTGAGGGAACACACATTTAACCCCTTGATCGCCCCAATGTTAACCCCTTCCCTACCAGTGTCATTTACACAGTAATCAGTGCATTTTTATAGCACTGATCACTCTATAAATGTCAATGGTCCCAAAAATGTGTCAAAAGTGTCCGATCTGTCTGTCGCAATGTCGCAATATGGCAAAAAATCGCATATCACCGGCATTACTAGTAAAAAAAATAAAATAAAATAAAAATGCCATAAATCTTTCCCATATTTTGTAGATGCTATAACTTTTGCGCAAACCAATCAATATACGCTTAGTGCGATTTTTTTTTTCTACCAAAAATATGTAGAAGAATAAATATAGGCCTAAACTAATGAAGAAATTTGTTTTTTAAAAAACATTTTTGGGGATATTTATTAAAGCAAAAAGTAAAAAATGTGTTTTTTTTTTCAAAATTGTCGCTGTTTTTTTGTGTATAGCGCAAAAAATAAAAACTGCAGAGGTAATCAAATTGCGCCAAAAGAAAGCTCTGTTTGTGGGGAAAAAAGGACGCAAATTTAGTTTGGGTACAGCATTGCATGACAGTGCAATTACCAGTTAAAACGACGCAGTGCCAAATTGTAAAAAGTGCTTCAGGAAGAGGGTAAAACCTTCCAGAGCTGAAGGGGTTAACTGACTTCCACCAGCCCAACGTACAAAATCCAAAATAGTAACCACAACATACAAAGCCATCCACAACTCTGCCCCCAGCTACATCACCAACCTCATTTGCAGATACTGCCCAAATCCTCCTCCTCACTCCTTCCAAGACATCTTGCTCTCTAGTACCCTTGTTACCTCCTCCTACACTCGCCTCTAGGGATGAGCTGTACACCCCCCTGTTCGGTTCGCACCAGAACATGCGAACAGGAAAAAAGTTTGTTCGAACAAGCGAACACCGTTAAAGTCTATGGGACACGAACATGAATAATCAAAAGTGCTAATTTTAAAGGCTTATATGCAAATTACTGTCATAAAAAGTGTTTGGGGACCCGGGTCCTGCCCCAGGGGACATGGATCAATGCAAAAAAAAGTTTTAAAAACGGCCGTTTTTTCAGGAGCAGTGATTTTAATAATGCTTAAAGTCAAACAATAAAAGTGTAATATCCCTTTAAATTTCGTAGCTGGGGGGTGTCTATAGTATGCCTGTAAAGGTGTTTAGAACAGTCTGACAGCAAAATGACATTTCAAAGAAAAAAAGTCATTTAAAACTACTCGCGGCTATTGCATTCCTGGTCCGACAATACACATAAAAGTTCATTGATAAAAATGGCATGGGAATTCCCCACAGGTTAACCCTGAACCAAAAAAAAAAAAAAAAAATGACGTGGGGGTCCCCCTAAATTCCATAGCAGGCCCTTCAGGTCTGGTTTGGATATTAAGGGGAACCCCGGCCAAAATTTTTAAAAAAATGACGTGGGGGTCCCCCTAAATTCCATACCAGACCTGAAGGGTCTGGTATGGATTTTAAGAGGAACCCCGGCCAAAATTAAAAAAAAAATCCATACCAGACCCTTATCCGAGCACGCAACCTGGCAGGCCGCAGGAAAAAAGGGGGGGCGAGAGACCACCCCCCTTCCTGAACTGTACCAGGCCACATGCCCTCAACATTGGGAGGGTGCTTTGGGGTAGCCCCCCAAAACACCTTGTCCCCATGTTGATGAGGACAAGGGCCCCATCCCCACAACCCTGGCCAGTGGTTGTGGGGGTCTGCGGGCGGGGGGCTTATCAGAATCTGGAAGCCCCCTTTAACAAGGGGACCCCCAGATCCCGCCCCTCCCATGTGAAATGGTAAGGGAAGTACCCCTACCATTTCACTAAAAAACTGTCAAAAATGTTAAAAATGACAAGAGACAGTTTTTGACAATTTCTTTATTTAAATGCTTCTTCTTTCTTCTTTCTTCTATCTTCCTTCTTCTTCTGTTGAGGGCATGTGGCCTGGTATGGTTCAGGAGGGGGGGTGCTCTCTCGTCCCCCCCTCTTTTCCTGCGGCCTGCCAGGTTGCGTGCTCGGATAAGGGTCTGGTATGGATTTTTGGGGGGACCCCACACCGTTTTTTTTTTAAATTTTGGCGCGGGGTTCCCCTTAAAATCCATACCAGACCTGAAGGGCCTGGTATGGAATTTAGGGGGACCCCCACGTCATTTTTTAAAAAAATTTTGGTTTGGGGTTCCCCTGTGGGGAATTCCCATGCCGTTTTTATCAATGGACTTTTATGTGTATTGTCGGACCGGCAATGCAATAGCCGCATTGTTTTAAATGACTTTTTTTCCTTTGAAATGTCATTTTGCTGTCAGACTGTTCTAAACATGGGAAACATGCGCCCTTTACAGGCATACTATAGACACCCCCCAGCTACGAAATTTAAAGGGATATTACACTTTTATTGTTTGACTTTAAGCATTATTAAAATCACTGCTCCTGAAAAAAATGGCCGTTTTTAAAACTTTTTTTTGCATTGATCCATGTCCCCTGGGGCAGGACCCAGGTCCCCAAACACTTTTTATGACAATAACTTGCATATAAGCCTTTAAAATGAGCACTTTTGATTTCTCCAATAGACTTTTAAAGGGTGTTCTGCGGCATTCGAATTAACCGCAAACACCCCAAATTGTTCGCTGTTCGGCGAACTTGCGAACAGCCGATGTTCGACTCGAACATGAGTTCGACTCGAACTCGAAGCTCATCCCTACTCGCCTTCATGACTTCTCCAGAACCTTTCCCATCCTCTGGAACTCCCTATCTCTCCCAGTATATCTGGTCAGCTCCTACCCTCTCCGCCTTTAGGCAGTCTTTGAATGCTCAAGGAAGCCTACCCCACCTCTACCTCAGCCCCTTAGTGCCGACGTAACGCAAATATGCAGCCCTACTGGAATGGGCTATTTTTTTCCAAGGGGCTGCACATGTGCGTATCTCCACCATACGGTGCACTCCCAGCACAGAGACCAGGGTCTCACCGAGAGCCCCGGGTCCCGTTCTAATGATTGGGACCCGGAATGTCCGATTTTTGCTTGCCTGATCACTGTGAAGCCTATCCCTGTGTCTACTGTCTCTGTGAATGGATGAGAGAGATACATTGTATCCTTCTCCGTCCTTGCAGAGAGAGAGAGAGAGAGAGAAAAAAAAGTGTGTGTAGAAAAATAATAAAAAAAACCCAAAAAAAACTAGATTAAGGTTTATTCTAGGTCAGTACCAGGGTCAATGTATGGGTCAAGGCAAGGGTCAAAGGTTAGAGTCAGTATTTTTTGGACAGGATTTTTTTAACTTAGTATCAGTGTCAGTTAGTGTCAGTGTGTTTTAGGTAAAATAAAAAAAAAAGCAAAATGCGTACTTTTGTTTCTAGGCTGTACTATGGGTACAAACAACAACTAACATACATATTTGTGGTATTGCTATGATCGTCAGGAGCAGAAGAATTTATTTTGGGTTGTCCTTTGGTGGTAAGTAATGGTAATAGCAAGAAATATACAGCTAACTTAAAAAAAAAAAAAAGATTTTTTTTTTTTTTACTATTTTATGCCAGTTTTTCTTTGTTAATAAGAAAAAATCAGGAGCTATCCATAGCTATTTACTACCAAATAAAAGCCCAATTTGTCCTGATAATCCACTTGGATGTGCAAATTAGTTGTGATGATATGTACAGTTTTCCGAACATATGTCAAAGTTGCAAAAATTGGGCTTAGGCTTTAACCTCCCTGGCGGTATGATTATGTCAGATTTTTGAATCTCAAAGCGGTACATTGTTTTGCATAAAAAATTGGGGGTTTTATATTTTAGGCCTGTAATTCTTAGTAATAATAACACACTTAAATCTGTCCAAACCAGAGTCTAGTAGACATCCCGGGTATGATAAAGTTTGAAACACGAAATCATAAATTATAATATAATAAATAACTATAAATAAATATAAAAAATAATAATATAATAATAATAAAATTATTTCTCCATGATTCACTATCGCTCAATTCTGCAAGTGTTCTAATTTACTATCGCTGTTTTCTAGCTGGTCTAAAACCACTTTTGACGTAAAGGGACACTTTTTGGTTGCCATGGACAATCTCAAGTTTCCAGGCAGAAAGAACAGTATATATATTATAAAACTGCATGCAGGGCATTGGACAAAGCATTAGGAATAAAAGGGATGTGAAATGATTTGATACAGTAATGTAATCTGTAAGAATACAGTGTACTGTATGTGTTATGTTTTTTTGTACTTTTTGAATTTGCCGCCAGGCTCCGCCCCCATACGCTGCTACGCTCGCAGGGAACGGAGTCCAGAACACAAACGCATTGGGCGGAGGACACAGCGGGGGGACATCGCAGGATCCTGGGGACAAGGTAAGTATGTTGTACCAAGATTCTGCAATGCAATCCCGAGTGTGGCTCGGGGGTTACCGCTAATGGTACTGAAATTTAACCCCCGAGCCACACTCGGGATTACCACCAGGAGGGTTAAAGGATAGGTTCACCTTTTAAAAAAAATAAAACAAAAATGCACATCTTTTTGCAGGTAAATCAGAAAATCGTGGGTGCTATGCAGGGCTCTTGCAGGCTCTGTGTGTAAGCTGTTTGGTCCTACATCGTATGGCCAAGCAGTTACACATTAACAGCAAGCATCATTGAAATACAACAACGCTCAACAGCACCGTGGTAGTTCTTTGGGAACTACAAGCCGACAGCCACAAAGGCTGCCAGATCTTGTAGTTTTCAGTTCACAGAACTCTGTAAATGAGTGACATGGGGAGGTGCGGGGGCCGGTGGATTTGTAACATGTTACATGTTACACCCTGAATATGGGTGTAACATGTAACATGTTATAAAAGGTGAACTTATCCTTTAAGATTTGTTTTACCCTTAGGCGTGAAGGGCTTAAAACTGTACTTTGGCCTCCATCAGATTATCCTCTGCAGCTATTACCTTTTGACCCTCCTCCCTTTAGATTGTAAGCTCCATGAGCACTGCCCTCCTATTCCTTCTGTATTGAACTGTATTGTAATCGTACTGTCTCCCTTTATATTGTAAAGCACTGCGTAATCTGTTGGCACTATATAATAATATTATATTAATAATAATAATAATAATAATGTGGATGCATATATAACAGCCCTTTTCAACCAGGATTCTTCTATCTACAGGTTGCTAGGGGTTCCTTGGTAGTGAGCAATAGCAGATTGGTCTTCTGTCTGATGGTGTCCAGCACCAAACAAACATGTCTCTCTCTAGATGTGCAAAGCTGGTAGAGACATCCACAAAAAGACTTGCAGCTGTAATTGCAGTAAAAGATGGTTCTACAAAGTATTGACTCAGGGGGCTGATTACAAATACTTTTCACATATTTATTTGATTTATTTGTAAAAAAAATTGAAAACCATTTATCATTTTCCTTCCACTTCACAATTATGTGCCACTTTGCGTTGGTCTATCACATAACATCCCAATAAAATACATTTACATTTTTGGTTGTAACATGAAAGAATGTGGAAAAGTTCTAGGGGTATGAATACTTTTACAGTGTGTGTATGTGTTTATATATATATATATATATACACACATATATATATATATATATATATATATATATACATATACATATATATATATATACACACATATATATATATATATATATATATATATATATATATATATATATATATATATATATATATATATATATATATATACATACATATATATATATATATATACATATAATTGTTCCATGAAGGGAGAGTTATTAAACCCATCACCAGCTTCAGTGTGTTTGGGAAAGCACACCACACCACGTGAGAATCCTTTCTGGTTACCGGACAGCTGTAGGCATGTAATAGACAGACCCAGACCACAGCTCCGCTCTCCAGCCATGAAGGGTGGGTGTGTAGTATCCAAACATGGAATACAGCTAACGTCAGGCACTCTCATAAAGCCAAGAAATCTTGAAATTCAACATGAGGTAAACAAAACATCCAACCAGAAGGTCAGGGGCACCCAATGAGAAGATAAGGAAGCAAATAGTGAAGCCATTATGGTAATATAAAAAACTTTTATTGTAGTAACTTACATTTCAGTACAGGAAACAAACATCATGATGTACAAATGGCTGTGGCTCTCAGCGTGCTAGTATGTAAAGAGAAAATGGGGAAATGGCGCTACCCTGTTATGACACAATATTTAAGTTACAATTACAATGAAAATAAAATAAAAATATTAAAAAATAAAAAACAAATAGTGCAACCCTGTGCAATTTTAGATATTGAAGTGAGTGACATATACATGTGTGAAGATACTATAAACATACAGTACTATGAATCACAACAACGCTAGATACAAAGAACACACTACAATTTTTTCACAGTGCATCAGTTGAAAACAGCGGTGATAATAAATACTAGAGTGTATGATCAATGTATACATTCAATCCAATGTCTTCTGCTTCTAATGAGATGATCAGTAAAACATATACTGAACTATTACCAGAAAATATGTGTATGTGTGTAATCATATCATTAAAACATACATTGACTCATGTAAAGTGTATAAACCAGGATCTGTATGAAAAAAATCGAAAATCTTTATGAAAAAATCCAAACCGGGTGTGTATAGAATTATATAATTATTAATTATCTCATGTAAAGTGTATATAGCAAAGTCTAATGAAAAACACAAAATCTCTGTGAAAAAAATCCAAGCCGGGATACCAGGGGTAACTTCCCACCATATACGATCCAAAAAATAAACAGATAAAAACGGTGACTTCTGTGCTCATAGAGACTGGTGACTCCAAGTGCTCCCCCAGTGTTTCCCCACTCACCAGAAGTAGTCACCCCTACAGGGGTAATGGGCATAGAGTGGGTGTCTTAGGGTGGATGTCCCCTTAGATGTCCCGCTTGTACTCCGATCCTCCGCAGGTTTGCACTGGCAATCCGGTTCAGGATTCCCGGCAGACGTTCCAGACCTGGGCTCCTCCGTATCACAACACCATCAATCTGTCCCTTCTTGTTAGGTGGTGTTCCTCGTCCCAGCTCTTGTCCAGTCTCTATGAGCACAGAAGTCACCGTTTTTATCTGTTTATTTTTTGGATCGTATATGGTGGGAAGTTACCCCTGGTATCCCGGCTTGAATTTTTTTCACAGAGATTTTGTGTTTTTCATTACACTTTTCTATATACACTTCACACGAGATAATTAATAATTATATAATTGTATACACACCCGGTTTGGATTTTTTCATAAAGATTTTGGATTTTTTCATACAGATCTTGGTTTATACACTTTACACGAGTCAATGCATGTTTTAATTATATGATTACACACATACACATATTTTCTGGTAATAGTTCAGTATATGTTTTACTGCTCATCTCATTAGAAGCAGAAGACATTGGATTGAATGTACACATTGATCATACACTCTAGTATTTATTATCACCGCTGTTTTCAACTGATGCACTGTGAAAAAATTGTAGTGTGTTCTTTGTATCTAGCGTTGTTGTGATTCATAGTACTGTATGTTTATAGTATCTTCACGCACGTATATGTCACTCACTTCAATATCTAAAATTGCACAGGGTTGCACTATTTGTTTTTTATTTTTTAATATTTTTATTTTATTTTCATTGTAATTGTAACTTAAATATTGTGTCATAACAGGGTAGCGCCATTTCCCCATTTTCTCTTTACATACTCTAATAGCTCCCAGGGGGAACTAATTAGGGGGAGGCTGTAACCATTCATCTCCTTAGCGCTGACTTTTTAATTTATTATTTACTCAGCGTGCTAGTGTCGGCCCACCTGACATGTTTCATCCAACAGGTTATCGTCAGAGGCGTGGCTATGTGACACTAGCACGCCCTTATGATAGAGTCACGAATGATGCTCATCAAAGAAGAACTAACCCTCAGAATGACGCGCCAGCCTGAAGTGAGGTAGGTGGAACGCATCGCGTGCCACACTTGCGCTCTGCTCCTAAGCAATCCCCTATGAATGACGCAACACCCGGGATACGCAGACCAGACGTAACAAATGACTGGACAGCACAGAGTGAGCGCCACTCATTACAGGCAAATGTTCTACAAACAGAGAGCACAATAAAAACATAAACATTGCACTTAACAAACAGCACAAGTGTGTCATTGAAGGTAGGCAATATAACATTGCAGGAGGCTACCTACAGATTAAAAACATTAATATAAAACCAATTTAGAAATACATGTCTCAAAATGGGAAACCGCCATCTAGTGGCAGACCAGAGAAACTATATACCCACACAGGCCCAAATGTATATGATAAAAATACATTAACTGGATCAGCAACTGAAGCTAATTCACATCCCAGTCAACGTTTAACCCAAAGGGAGTATAGCAAGGTCATAGATCCAGCGGGTTTCCATCCACGAGATCTCTCTTTTAGTCATACCCTCTTGCCAATGAGGTGTGAATCTATTGATGGCAATAAATGTTGTTCCTGCTGGATTTTTATTATGACATTAAAAATACAGTATGTTTGGAAAACCCTTTCTTAATGTTAGCTAAGTGTTCCTTAATTCTAACATTCATAGCTCTCATAGTGCGGCCTACATATTGTAGACCGCATGGACAAATCAGTAAATAAACCACATTTTTGGACGTGCAGGTAATAAAAGTATTAAATCATACACCTCGGCCGTAATATGGGACTTAAATTGGCAAATTTTACTATCTTTGTTTTTATTAAGATAACAAATGGCACGTTTTCGACAAGTAAAAAAGCCTTTAGATTTATGAAAAAAAGAGACTTTATTGGGGGCATCCAAAATATTTGGAGCAATTTGAAGCCTAAGGGTTTCCCCAAAAATAACTTGTGGGCGTTCTGGCAAGACAGGACCCAAAACCTTATCATTTTTAACACTGCCCAGTGTTTGGTCAAAATCTTTCTAATATCATAATATTGATGTGAATATGTGGTGACCATAGAGAAATTATGAACATTCTCAATGTATTGTGATTTATCTTTACCTTTTAGCATAACGGCCCTGTCCATAGTTGCCACTTCATCAATCACTTTGTCAAGAACAGCAGTAATATACCCCTCCTCCATAAATGTACTTTTTAGAACTGAGGCTTGTTCCAAAAAATCATTCTTCATAGTACAGTTTCGCCTCAAGCGAATGAACTGGATCTTGGGTACTGATTTCAACCAAAAGATAATAAGACCCTCCAAACCAGAAATAGTTGTGAGAAATGGCAAAACTGAGTAACCCTAACACAAACTCTCTCTGTGGCGGGATCAAAAGATCATCTCTCCTGAGAAACATATCAACCGCCTCAAGACCATCAAGGTGGGATATAATAGTATAGAGAGAAGTCACATCGGTAGTTACCATAATGTAACTCTCTCTCCACTCCATGGATACTAGTGTATGGATAACTTGTGAAGAATCCTTGAGATAGGATGGAGTCTGACACCAATGGCTGTAAAAAGCCATCTATGTATTTCCCAATAATCTCCCCGTTGGGTTAACCAGGTCTTTATGAACTTTGGGGAGAAAATATATCATTGGTATCCTTGGGGCCATAGGAATTAGATATTCCCTTTCCTTTTTATTGAGTATATGTCATTGAAACCTGCATTAATGTGTTTGGTGAGCTCTTTTTTGTATTTACCAGTCGGATCAACGGTACATAAATGTCTGCATCTGAAAGGATTTTATTCATTTCATCTACATATGATATTTTGTCCAGTACCACGATTCTACCCTCTTTGTCTGCTGGGTGAATAATAATATCCTTTTTATTCTTTAAGGATTACAATCCTTGACAAAACTTGGAATTATTATGATCCTTTTTAATTTTACGTTTATCTATGTCTTTTAAAACTTAATCCTTAAATACTAAAACAGAAGGAGGGATAAAACCTGGTGGATTAAACAGAGAGGCATTGGACAAACCTGAATGTCGCACCCCTCCAGTGGTTGCGACAAAAATGTCTTTTAATATTAATCTTCCTGATGTACTTCTGCACATCTATGAAGGCTCCAAATTTGCTTAAAGACTTATCAGGGGCAAATTTAAGACCATGATTAAGTACAAATTTTTTGTTGTCTGTAAGTACATTTTTACTGAGATTAAAAATCCCAGTGTCAGTTACACTCTTCTCATTTTTTGATCGGTGCCTCCTCCCCCTTCTGGTCCCTCTTTTGGTTCTCCATCCCACTTGTTTTTTTGATTTGGAGGGTCTTATTTATCTTCAAAACAGAGGGGTGGCCATGGGTGCAAAATTTGCACCGAGCATGGCAAACCTGTTTATGGCTAAATGAGAGGAGGATGTCGTCTATTACAACAGAAGACCTGAATTGGTGTTCTGGGGGAGCTATATATAGATGACATCCTCCACCTATGGGATGGCGACATAACATCATTAGCTGCCTTCATGCAGCAGCTTAATGAGAACTCTTTGGGTATTGCTTTACAATATGAGACCAGTAAAGATAAGATTCACTTTCTTGACCTTAATATAGAGATCAAGGATGGTAGGTTTAAGACCTCCAACTTCTTCAAAAGTACAGATAGGAATGGCTACATTGGGCAGGGGAGTTGCCATCACCCCACATGGTTGAAATCAGTACCCAAGAGCCAGTTCATTGGCTTGAGGCGAAACTGTACTATGAAGAATGATTTTTTGGAACAAGCCTAAATTTATAGAGAAGGGGTATATTACTGGTGATCTTGACAAAGTGATTAATGAAGTGGCAGCTATGGACAGGGCCACTATGCTAAAAGGTAAAGATAAATTACGATCCGTTGAGAATGTTCATAATTTCTCTATGGTCACCACATATTCAGTTCAATATTATGATATTAGAAAGATTTTGACCAAACACTGTTCAGTGTTAAAAAATGATAAGGTTTTGGGTCCTGTCTTGCCAGAACACTCACAAGTTATTTTTTGGGGAGTTCCACCCCTCAAGCTTCAAGTTGCTCCAAATATTTTGGATGCCCCCAATAGAGTCTCTTTTTTCATAAATCTAAAGGCTTTTTTCTTTACCGAAAATGTGCCGTTTGTTATCTTAATAAAAACACAGATAGGAAAATTTGCCAATTTAAGTCCCATATTACGGCCGAGGTGTATGATATTAATACTTTTATTACCTGCACGTCCAAAAACGTGGTTTATTTACTGATTTGTCCATGAAGTCTACAAAATGTAGGCAGCACTATGAGAGCTATGAATGTTAGAATTAAGGAACACTTAGCTAAAATTAAGAAAGAGTTTCCCGACCATACTGTTTCCTGCCATAATCTTGAATGTCATAATAAAAATCCAGCAGGAACAACTTTTATTGCCATCAATAGATTCACACTTCATTGGCGAGGGAGTATGACTAAAAGAGATCTCGCGGAGGGAAACCCTCTGGATCTATGACCTTAAATGTTATACTCCCTTTGGGTTAAACATTGACTAGGATGTGAATAGCTTCATTAACCACTTGCCAACCGCCGCACCCTGATATACGTCGGCAGAAAGGCATGGGTGCGCAAATGGGCGTACCTGTACGTCCCTCACTCCCGCGTGCCTGCAGTGGTCAGATTCGTTACAGAACGGATCAGTCCTCAGGTCCAGGCCAATGATTTATGGCCTGGACCTGCTGATCGGTTCTGGCGAATGAAAATGCTTCCCCTGCCTGTAAGTGTAAACACAGGCAGGAGAAGTGATGTCATCTCCCTCTCTGGAATTCTTTTCGGTTCCAGAGAAAGGAGAGAGGACGTCTAAACGTGAGTTACACTACACTAACACCAGTACACATAGGTACACTTGTCACCCCCTGATCACCCCTCGATAGCCCCCCAGTTAACCCCTTCACTCCCTGTCACTGTGTCACCAATTGCAGTTGTCAGATTTTTCACTGATCACTGCATTGGTGTCATTTGTGACTGTAATAAGTGTTAGGGCAGTTAGTAGTAGGCCCAGGTGGGTCTAGGGTACCCCTCTAAACCCCCCTAATAAAGGTTTAACCCCTTGATTGCCCCCCAGTTAACCCTTTCACCCCCTGTCACCAGTGTCACTAATTGATCTTTTTTCTGATTGCCGTATTAGTGTCACGGGTTAGCCAATTAGTTGATTAGTTTCACTGTCAGGTACCCCCATATACTACCTAATAAAGGTTTTAGCCCCTGATTGCCCCCTAGTTAACCCTTTCACCCCCTGTCACCAATGATCATCGTATTAGTGTTACGGGTGATGCTGGTTAGCTAGTTTGTTTTTCATAGCGTCAGTGCACCCGCCGTATATTACCCAATAAGGGTTTAACCCCCTGATTGCCCGGCGGGTGACATCAGTTAGGTTAGGTTTTAGCATCAGGTAGGGTCTGCATCGCCCCAGGCAGTGTCAGATTAATGCCAGTAGAGCTAACACTCAAGCACGCACCATACACCTCCCTTATTAGTATAGCGTCTGAACGGATCAATATCTGATCAGATCTATACTAGCTTCCCCAGTAGTTTAGGGTTCCCAAAAATGCAGCGTTAGTGGGATCAGCCCAGATACCTGCTAGCTCCTGTGTTTAGCCCCTCCGATCAGCCCAGCCCAGCCCACCAAAGTGTGGTATCATTTGATCACTATCACTTACAAAAACACAACACACATAACTGCAGCATTCGCAGAGTCAGGCCTGATCCCTGCAAATGCTAACAGTTTGTTTGGTAGCGTTTGAAGCAGTCGCTGACAGTCAGGTGCTCTCTTTTCCTGTGAGTTTCATTAGTTGTACCAGTAAATTTAGAGGCCAAAATGTCCAATCGAAGGTACACTATTGAAGAGGCCTATATATTTCTGAACATGACAGATGAAGAAGAAGAGTGGAGAGGAAGTCACCCATCTGTCAGATTCAGGCTCAGTATTCAAACCTGTAGATAGCAGCTGCACCCTGACAGATAGCTCTGACGATGGTCGAGTAGTGGCCCCTGCCAAGGTCAGGCATACCCAACCCCGTTCTTCTGCTGTTGTTGAGATGCAAGAACCGCAGTGCTCTCATATGGAGCAGAGAGGCAGGACTAGTGCCGATCATCCTTCTGGTGAACTGGCAGGCACCAGCAGCCTAGTACCCTGGTCGTAGTCAAACCAGCACTGGAGTATCATGAGGTGACGTGACGAGTCCCATAAGTGCAGTTCAAGCTGGTGCGGTGGTTAGCACAAGTCCCGCAGCCACCATGAAGACAAAGACAGGCCCATAGTGCCCTTCCTGCTGCATTTGCCAGTCCTAATTGGGAGCCCACCACTTCTACAGCACCCGTAATTCCCCCATTCACTGGCCAACCCGGAATTCAGGTGGAAACAGTTGATTTTACATCACTTGATTCTTATTAGCTGTTTTTCACGGAAGATCTCTATAGATCTATTGTGGACCAAATTAATTTGTATGCTGGTCATTTCATCGCCGCTAATCCCCATTTAACCCCTGCCAGAGAATAGAACCTATTTCCTTTTCCGAATTTAAGACCTTTCTGGGCCTATCCCTTCTCATGGGCATAACTAAAAAGAATGAGTTGCGGTCATATTGGTCCACTGACCCAATTCATAATATGTCCGTGTTCTCTGCCTCCATAACCAGGGCACAATATGAGCGGATCTTGCGGTTCATGCATTTTAATGTCAATGAACTCTGTCGTCCTCGGGGTGACCCTGAATACGATCAGCTCCACAAAATTCGGCCCCTCGTAAACCACTTCAACCAACAGTTTGTAGCCTTGTTTACTCCCGATCAAGTTGTCTGCGTTGATGAGTACCTGATTAGGTTTTCTGGCCGCTTTTCTTTCAAACAGTATCTTCCCAGCAAGCATGCCAGATATGGGTTCAAGATGTGTAAGCTCTGTGACAGGGCCACAGGCTATACATATAGTTTTATGATTTACGAGGGAAAATATAGTCACGTGGAGCCGGAGAACTGCCCAGACTACTTAGGGAGCGCTGGTAAGATTGTGTGGGACTTGTTGTCATCCTTATTCGGAAAAGGGTACCACTTGTACGTGGACAATTATAGCACGAGCGTGCCACTTTTTAGTCACTTGTTTGATCATGGAATTATCGCATGTGGCACAGTGCGATCTAATCGCCAGGGCTTACCCCAGCGGTTTGTAGATTCCCGTCGTAGGCTGGGGGTGAGAGCTTGCTTGAGAAGTAATAATTTGCTCGCAGTGAAGTGCAAGGATAATCAGAATGTTTTTGTTCTGTCCTCCCTTCACGCAGACACAATGGTCCAAATTCAAACAGCGACTGGTGTTGTGCAGAAACCCCTCTGTGTCCACTAATACAACCTTAACATGGGAGGGGTCGACCTCAATGACCAGTTGATGGCACCGTACTTAAATGCCCATAAGGCCAGACGCTGGTATAAAAAAGTGTCTGTATACTTATTCCAATTGGCTCTGCTGAATGCTTATGTGTTATACAAAGCGTCAGGACGAGATGGATCCTTCCTTAAATTCCAGGAAGAGAATTCACAGCCCTTCTGTTTCCAGATGGTGCTGTGCTCCAACTTCCCAACGCAAATGCAGTAAGCCGCCTGCATGAGAGGCATTTTCCATATGTCCTCCCTGGTACCCCTACCCAACGATCATCCCAAAGAAAATGTTGTGTCTGTAGGAAACGCAGATAAAGGCGTGACACTCTCTTTTATTTATTTTTTACTATTTTATACTTTACTGTTTACTGTGTTTTATTGTTAACCATTTTTTTGTTTGCAGGTACGCCTTTCAGCTGAAGAACTGATTTACTTATCTTGACAGCAACAGTGTTTGCTCCCACGATACGTAAGTCAGCGACTCCAGCACTGTAGGAGGTGATTTCACCATCACAGTTAAAAAAAAAAGAGCATATATGCCTAATCATGGGGCAGGGGTGGAGGGGCGATTTGCCCCTAACATTAGGGGCAGATTGCCCCCATGCTTCAGCATATATTTTTTACTCTTTTTTTCGGCACAGATTGTTGTTTTATTGAGTTTTATTGTTGCAGGGCGGTATTCTAATAGTGGGCATACCCACTGATCAATATCTTTTTTTCATGCAGCCCACTGGCTGCATGAAAAAAAAGAACATTTTTCTTGGGCTCTCCTGTCCCACCGGGGAACCTGATAAGGCAGCCGGTGGTTCCGTCAGCTGACCATAGAGCTGATCAAAGATCAGAATGGCTCCAATTATCTCTATGGCCTAAGAAGCTATGAGCATTTCGTGACTTCGGTTTTGCGGGATATAAACAGCGCCATTGGAAAATTGGGAAAGCATCTTATCACACCAATTTTGGTGTGGTCAGATGCTTTGAGGGCAGAGGAGAGATCTAGGGTCTAATAGACCCCAATTTTTTTTATAAAGAGTACCTGTCACTACCTAATGCTATCATAGGGGATATTTACATTCTCTGTGATAACAATAAAAATGAGCAAAAAATAAAAATAAAATAAAACAGCAATTGCACCATGCATGTGAGGTATCACCGCGAACGTCAAATCAAGGACAGTAATTTTAGTAGTAGACCTCTTTAGTAAATCTAAAGTGGTAACCTGTAAAGGCTTTTAAAAATGTATGTAGTTTGTCGCCACTGCGTGATTGTTTTAAAGCATGTTGTGTTTGGTATCTATGTACTCGGCATAAGATCGTCTTTTATATTATACCAAACATTTTGGCAATATAGTGTGTTTTAGTGCATTAAAATTCAAAAAGGTGTTTTTTTTCCAAAAAAATTGCGTTTGAAAAATCGCTGCGCAAATACTGTGTGAAAATGTTTTTTGCAACACCCACCATTTTAATTTGTAGGGCCCTTGCTTTAAAAAAACATATAATGTTTGGGGGTTCAGAATAATTTTTTTAGCAAAAAAAAAATATTTTTTTTCATGTAAACAAATAATGTCAGAAAGAGCTTTGTCTTCATGTGGTTAGAAGAGTGGGTGATGTGTGGCTAAGCTTCTAATGTTGTGCATTAAATACCAGGACAGTTCAACCCCCCCCCCAAATGACCCCTTTTTGAAAAGTAGACACCCCAAGCTATTTGCTGATAGGCATGTTGAGTCCATGGAATATTTTGTATTTTGACACAAGTTTCGGGAAAATGACAATATTTTTTTTTTCCCTTCAAAGTTGTCACTAAATGATATATTGCTCAAACATGCCATGGGCATATGTGAAATTACACCCCAAAATACATTCTGCTGCTTCTCCTGAGTATGGGGATGCCACATGTGTGGGACTTTTTGGCAGTCTAGATGTGTACAGGACCCCGAAAACCAATCACCGCCTTCAGTCTTTCTAAGGGCGTAAATTTTTGATTTCACTCCTCAGTGCCTATCACAGTTTCGGAAGCCATGAAATGCCCAGATAGCATAACCCCCCCCAAATGACCCCACTTTGGATAGTAGACACCTCAAGCTATATCCTATGAGGATGCCATCAGACATGTGCCAGAGGCCTCACTATACTCACACGGGGGTGACACAGGCCACCAACAAGAGTGCCAAGGTCTGACCTGCTGCGAGTGCGAGGACCCCTGCGGTTGGTACAGATCTGAATGTTTGGCTGCTGATTGAGGATAACATCTACAGCCTCCAGGAGTACCTGGTTTGATCGACCATCTGGGGTGCTGGGAGGATTAAAGGCCCTGGCTGGGTATTAGCCACAAGCTCTTAAGCTTGTGCAGCTGGTAAGCTTGCACTTTTTTGTGGTAGTGGATTTACATTGTCCTATAAAGTCAACGGAGTCAGTCACCGTATTGTGTTACTACAATCATTCACTTATTTTTCCTTTGGTGGACTTTTCAGGACAGGTCATGTATCATTTGATTAAATTTTTATGGATTTTTGTCACTTTATTTTTCCACTTGCACTTTTTGGTTTCATATGTAATTTTTTGATATTTTTTTATTCAGATATATGATTTGTGAACGCATCTCCTTATGTTATTTATTGTGTTTGTGTGTATTTCACTTTGAGTTGCAGCTTAGAGGCCTTGGCTGGGCTATAGCTATCTGCCCTATTAAGCTTGCCGTCTGGGGTCTGTTTTTGTGGATGATCCAGGGGAGATAATTAACCCTCCCCTCCGTGATTGTGGAAATCAGTGATTGAAACAAGAAAGGAAGTGCCTGCTTGCTGATCAGTAGAAGTGGATGAGGACATCTCCCTTGATCGCTATTCAGGTGGCAATCACTGAGGCTGACAGGCTAATGCAACAAGCCCATTAGATCTCTATGACTGGAGATCCATCTGATCCGGTAAGCGGTTAATTTTACCATATCTTTAGTGGGAGGATCATCGATTTATCCAAAAGTAGAAGATGTGTGATTCATCATCAACATAATATATTTCTATGTGGACTTTTTTGTTTAATGGAATTTTTACACAGGATAGCTAATAGGAGTTTCACTCTTAATTTCATTTTATAGATGTCTGAAAGCTCTCACTAATAGCACGAGTTTGATGTGTGGAGTGGGTGCGATATTGTTGCTGGTCACAATTTAGCAACATTGTTGTTTGTTTGTATCACATTAACACATTTTTAGGTGGTTACATCAGTATATGTACAGATATATTTCTATATATTTTCTGTTTTAACAACAGTGTTTGAAGCATGTAGGTATATTTTTAAGAGTGGATACATCATTTTTTCACTCATTTTTAACATACCGGTATTAACTTTTGTCATAGTAACAGTATTGAAAACACGTTTTTTGTTCACATACATTGTATCACTATACACTTTGTTTGGATGCGCGCTTGTCACTTTATATGAATTGTTTTGGGTCTTTTTTTTGTATTTTTGGCTTACACCAACAGCTGCACCGTTTATATAATTTTATATGGTTAGCGCAAGATATTCTTTTTCTTTTAAGTTCCTGGTTTGTCTTTCAGCTTCCTGTGTGTTTCCTGCTTGTATCCTGATCCTGATTCTTGATTACCCAGATTGACCTTGACTTAAGCTGATCTCTTCCTGCATCTGACCTTCGGCTTGCCTCTCGGACCTCACTACTTGCCTCCTGTGTTTGACCCTCGGTCTGTCTACGGATATTGCTTCCTGTCTCCAGTGATTGACCCTCGGCCTGCTCTCAGACTTTGCTATTTGTCTCCAGTGCTTGACCCCTGGCTTGCTCTCAGACTTTGCCTCCAGTTACCTGTGTTTGACCCTCGGCCTGTTTTACGGACTTCCCATCAGTCTTCAGCATTTATTCATCAGCCTGTTTGCAGACCTGCTATCAATCTCCAGCACTAGACTATTCTGCCTATCAAAGAGACTCTTGCCAGTCATCGGTGCTTGATCCCCGGCCTGTTGTTGGACTAGCTGATCATCTACCTCCCTGAGCTTCAGCATCTCTCAGTCCTGCACAGCTGTCTCCTTCCCGGTGACCTTCACGCAAGACCTGCCCTGCCTCTTTGTGCCCTTCACCCCCTGTACCATCTCCAGGAGTGGAGTGCGCTTAGTCGCAAGAGGTTACCGCTCTCAGCATCTCGGCCTCGGTGAGTACCCTTATCTGACACATCTAGATAAAGGAAGGCCCGTAGACGTGGTGTATCAGGATTTTGCAAAAGCATTTGATACAGTTCCCCATAAACGTTTACTGTACAAAGTAAGGTCAGTTGGCATGGATCATAGGGTGAGTACATGGACTGAAAAAAATGGCTACAGGGGCGAGTTCAGAGGGTAGTGATAAATGGGGAGTACTTGGAATGGGTGGGGGTGGAAAGTGGGGTCCCCCAGGGTTTTGTACTGGGATCAAACCTATTTAATTTATTCATAAACCACCTGGAGGATGGGATAAACAGTTCAATCTCTGTATTTGTGGACAATACTAAGCTAAGCAGGGCAATAACGTCTCCGCAGGATGTGGAAACCTTACAAGAAGATCGGAACAAATTAATGGGGTGGGCAACTACATGGTAAATGTTAATGTGGAAAAATGTAAAATAATGCATTTGGGTGGCAAAAATATGAATGCAATCTACTCACTGGGGAGAACCTCTGGGGGAATCTAGGATGAAAAAGGACCTGAGGGTCCTAGTAGATGACAGGCTCAGCAATGGCATGCAATGCCAAGCTGCTGCAAGCAAAGCAAACAGAATATTGGCATGCATTAAAAAGGGGGTTAACTCCAGAGATAAAATGATAATTCTCCCACTCTACAAGACTCTGGTCTGGCCGCACCTGGAGTATGCTGTCCAGTTCTGGGCACCAGTCCTCAAGAAGGATGTGCTGGAACTGGAGAGAGTTCAGAAAAGGGCAACAAAACTAATAGAAGGTCTGGAGGACATTAGTTATGTGGAAAGGTTACGAGCATTGAATTTGTTCTCTCTGGAGAAGAGAAGCTTGAGAGGGGATATAATTTCAATGTGCAAATACCGTACTGGTGACCCCACAATAGGGATAAAAATTTTCCGCATAAGGGAACTTAATAAGACACACGGCCATTCACTAAAATTAGAAGAAAAGCGGTTTAAGCTTAAACTGCGTAGAGGGTTCTTTACTCTAAGAGCGGTTAGGATGTGGAATTCCCTTCCACAGGCAGTGGTTTCAGTGGGGAGCATTGATAATTTCAAAAAACTATTAGATAAGCACCTGAACGACCACAACATACAGGGATATACAAAGTAATACTGACATAAGATCACACGCATAGGTTGGACTTGATAGACTGTTTTTTTTCAACCTCGTCTACTATGTAACCCCCAACAGGCTTGCTCACAAGGATAGAGTAGGCACAGCTGTGTGTTCTGTACCTACTCTATCCTCGTGAGCAAGCCTGTTAGTGGTAAACCGCATACGAGTGTGGTTATTTGGGTGGTGACAGAATGTATGCAGCCTTTTTATCTGACTATGAAATAAAGCTCGCCATAGACGATTAGAATCTCAGCCGGTTTGGCAGGAACTGGCCCAGATTCAAACCATGTATGGGCAGGCTGATTGTACCCAAGTTGATCGAGCAATCAACCTGAGTACAACCAGCCTGCTGTATTTTATATGCGATTATTGGAAGCAATAATCACTGTGTTCTTCTGGTGGGGATGACTTCCCATGTTGGGAGAACACTATGGCTCGGTGGGAGGGGTTCCCCTGTCAACACTGTCTTTGTTGATAGGGGAATCGTGCAAATTTCTTTTTCCTGAAAGAAATGTACTCTGTATATGGCCAGCCCAAGGCACCAAGATGAATTTAGTATGACTCTTATTTTTCAATATTCCTTGTTGTAGCAGAGACTAGCTGCAGGGAACCAGCACCTGAATGACCTGTGAATACCAGAAGGCAGAGGTTTGGTGCAGTGCCCTGTATCTGGGTATGCTTTTACTAAACCATATCAGCTATTTACCAATAATTTTCCATTGTTCAAACTACCATGCAATGTTGGAAGGTACAATTTAGTTGACTGTTCTTGGTTACCACACATCATTTTTTTTCACTCTTATTCAAAAAGGCCATTCAACTCATTAAAAGATGACAGTATTTTTCCTTGTTTATTTTTAGCAGTATCCATAAAGGAAAGACAATTGCAAAGAAATCTACATGTAGTGATGTAATTCATTCCATTTTATATAACCACAATAAAACTTTTCACAATAATTTAAAGAGTCATACTTACAAAATATAATTACTTAATGTGAAACCGATATGTACAATAAAATTTACAATATATACATCATATTTTTCCAGTAGACAGATACGTGTTGAGGGGAATGATACAGTATGTCTTCTGATATAGTCAACATGCTACGAGTGACAGATACTTGTACTATGAACTACTAGTGCAAATTCACCACAGGAACTTTGGAACAGGAAAAGACACGCACTGTTTGATTAATATGAAAATAGTATTATCTCTTCACTGGAATTATTTAAAATTTTTATTATAAGGTGCCCAAACGCATGCAGATCATCTGCAGGAAAGGCTTGTGTTAGACATTATCTGCTAGAATTCAGCACTTGGATGAGCTGCCAGCAATTTTTCTATCCAATAAGTATCTCCTTGAATATTGGGAACTCAGGAATAAAGATGTTTTTGGGCTCGGTCAGTGCACATGTGGCTCCATTTGACCTAATTCATACAGATGATAAATGCCCATGATATTGGAGTAGAATTTGAGCTGCTGCAATGTGATGTATGCATTACATTTGCAGGACCATGACATGAACATTCAAATAATGGTAGACTAACTTCAGCACACTGCACTCCCCCTGACATCTGCCCAGTAGTTTAGGCACTAGGCAACGGTTAGAACCTCCTGCCAAGGTCTCTATTATATGTTAATTCAGAATTAGAAAATTCTGATAGCTGATAGAATGCATACATGTTTGCCTTTGGAAACCCATTAGGGGGCACCCTATTTGTCAGGAAATTACATAAGTTTAGTTAGTGTCTCAGATGAGAAGATGTTTTGTTGGTTATATGCTATAGACTTGGTATTAGGCCCTTGCAGTCCCTATAGAGCAGAGCTCAGATTAGGTTCAGCAGAAGCAGTATAAGGAGCCAATCAGTTGTGCTGCAGTGCAAATAGCAAATTGATAGGAAGAGACAGAGTCATCAGTCTGCTGTATCTCCTTTTGCTGTCTAGTCACCGTATGGGGGTGAAAAGGGGACCTGTAATGCCGCATACACACGGGCGGACTTTTCGACCGGACTGGTCCGACGGTCTTTCCGACTGACTTTCCGACAGACTTTCTGACGGACTTTCGAACGAATGGACTTGCCTACACATGATCAACCTAAGTCCGACAGATTCGTATGTGATGACGTATGACCGGACTAAAATAAGAAAGTTGATAGCCAGTAACCAATAGCTTCCCTAGCGTCCGTTTTTGTCTGTCGGACTAGCATACAGACGAGCGGATTTTTTGACCGGACTCGTGTCCGTTGGAAAGATTTGAAACATGTTTTATTTCTAGGTCCGTTGGACTTTTGGGAAAAAAAGTCCGCTGGAGCCCACACACGATCGAATTGTCCGAAAGAGTCCGGTCCGCCGGACTAAGTCTGCCGGAAAGTCCGCTTGTGTGTACGCGGCATAAGATTTACTAAATGGCATCAGAGCAAACTTACCTCTTCTCCCCTGCCATACAGGTTGTGTGTTATGGCAGAGCTGTGTAAATATTGGAACTGGATATGCAGAAATAAAAATCTTTTGGCAGATAAAACAGTTCCTATGTATGTATTTCATCATGAATTTGGCTGTTTACCTGGAGTTCAGCTTTATTCTAGCATTAAATAAGAACAAATTGAGTTCATGCAGATGCAAATTCACAGAAACATTTTTACAGTTTTGCAAAATTCTGAATGACATTGCACTCACATGAGCCCAAGTAATAAACACAAATTACTTTCAGAGCCTTCAATGTAATTGTTGGGACTTTGGGATTAAAATAGAAGAATAAATATTTTGCTTTTTGCTTTTTGTGATTGATTTATTTAATTTCCTATCTTTTTAAAATTCATTTTCTTTAAGACAGCTGATCCAGCCCCCATGAAATGTTGATAAAATGCTCATTGTAATCAACCAGAAAAAAATAACCATTCCATTCGTATGTTGCTGCAAGACGAATCATGGAAAGTTGAATCCAGTTCTGCCCTAGGTATAGATGATTTCTGGACTGAAGTGCTGTGATATCACTGTTCACGTCACAACACTTCATCTTCAAAGATCATGTGAAGGCATTGTACTGTGCTGCTATGGAGCACTCTTACTGAGCATCTGTAGCAGGATTTTAACCGGTCACTGTTGTCTGGAATTTCTAGCATTGGGTGCTCAATCTAGACCAGGTACCATTTAAAAATGGTGCTATGACAATTAACTGCTAGCCCAGTTAAAACATCACTGGGGACTCAAGTGTTTAATAAGATGACTATGTTTAGAATGTAGAAATCCAAAGCAGCCAATCAAATGTATGGTTACTGCACACAACATTGAAAATGATAGCAGCTGTGATTTTCTGCTTGTTGCATAATTACTACTCTTTGCATAACGTGACATTCCATGACCTCATAGCTTAGCCATACCAACAGATTTTATACTGTGCAGTGAAGGTGCCCTTATTGGGCTCTGAGGCAGTCAAGGGGGTGACTTTCCTTGCAATGAAGTCAGAGAAAACCAAGCCCCACTAACAAAGTGAAGTGAAATCAGAGAGGGGCACATAGGAAGCTTTTATGGCTAATAAAAGTATAAATAGCAGATATTGTATGGCGTCTGCTCTTAGGTAGAAGATAGTCAGGATGTTAAAAATGTTCCCTGATATAAAGATGGCCACTAGATGGAGCAGATTAAAATATATAAATTAAATAAAATATTAAAAAAAAAAACAACAGGCAAGTAAAAAATGTGAGCCATGTCAAAAACTTGCTTTCAGATAAATAATACAGTCATAACTCAAAGTGTATATTTACAGAAAATGCACAATAGTTACAAGTGAACCCTGGA
Source organism: Lithobates clamitans (assembly GCA_037952925.1). Classification (NCBI taxonomy): domain Eukaryota; kingdom Metazoa; phylum Chordata; class Amphibia; order Anura; family Ranidae; genus Lithobates; species Lithobates clamitans. The sequence goes on from JBBGZY010000343.1 coordinate 56,338, forward strand.
GAATAGAAATATTGTAACTGTACTTGCTTACTTGTTCTAAAAACTGCAAATTTTCATCCTGATCCTGATTCTCTAATTAGTTAGTTAGGAACTGCAACAATCAGGCAGCCACTGAAGTCTGAAATGTCTGAATTTCCATTCTGCAGTACATCTTTCAGATCAGATTCAATAGGTAGGGCAGGGTAAGACATGTCAACTTTGGAACTTGCACTTTAAAAACATGTCAACAATAGCAGCTCCAATATTACTGTTCACTCTGTTTTTTTAAGCATATCTATACCGCAAAAAAAAAAAAAAAATATATATATTGCAGCTTATCTGACCATAAAATGTAGTGGCTACATTACTTTTATTTCTTCAAGCTTTTTTTAGGCTTTATTTTCACCTGGTAATCCTGTGGTAATCCTGTCTGTTTGTGTTTAAGCTTTTTTTCTCCATTTAATCTATGCGGACAGCCATGATTTTCACACAGACTGGGCTTCAAACATATCTGCCTTTGTTTATATTCATTCCATAATGGATCAATGGGACTAGTAGTTTACACAAGAAAGACATGTTTGTGCTTTAAATTAAACTCACAGAACCTGATTGGGGTGCAGCATTTCGCTATAGAGTAACAGGTATTTTCTGTCCTTGCCGAAAATGTTCCTAGCCTGAATAAATGAAAACAAATGCATCCTCTACATCTGATGACTGGTAAGCTGCAATATAATAGATTTTTGTGTTCTTTAGACACATTTTACAAAGAAACAAATATTTGTACAAAATATCTGGAGTGTTTAATTTTTTAAAATGAATTTGCAGTTTTGATGAGTCCAGCTATTAAAGCTCCTAATGAATGACACTAACAGCCTTTGGTTACCGGCCTTTAGTCGAAATTGGCTTGCAACGTAAAATAGGCTATAATGTGTTTTGCAAGATATACTTATACAAAGACCAAACAATTAGCCTTTATATGCATATGTTTGGTTATGAGTTGCTATTTTGCATAAAGCAGTTGATTTAAATTACTATGGTCCATGATCCACTTTAAATCAAATAACAGATGCCAAGGACCATATATGTCAGTATTCACTTTTACCCTATGAAAATTGGGACCCAAATCCAGATGTAGCTTCCTGTTTCGGGCCCTTTTCTAACTCCTCTCACTACAAAGTGGTCTCACCCTGTCTGCATAGCTTTCTCTACTCCATAAAGTTGGCTTCTCTGTTCGTCTGATTTATTTTATACTCTGCCCAATTATATTAATTTCTCATATTCCATGCCGCTTCAGACCACTGCATTCCATCCTTAACTTACATGCATACACACAACCACTTAATTACCATCTACTCTTCACTCTTTGATTAGTGACCAGAGCTCGCTGCTACTTAGCTTATGTTCACATGGGAGTGTAGAAGAGTACCAATTTTAAAGGTTTCACTTGGCTAATGTTGTTTATGTAGATCAATTGAAAATAATGAGTGCAGCATGAACATTGCATGCAACTTTCTGGTCAGTGTAGTGTGAGAGGAAAGCCCAATGTATGTAGAAGTGCATACGGAGTATGCCCTTTTAGATTAAAGGTTTGGGGTGGGTTGCTTGAAAGTTTTGAAAAGAAATTCCTAGGGTGACTTTTGAATCCAAAAATGTGAATACAAACTTACTGTAAAAAAATGGATGCTTCCTACTGTTGTATTTAATTGAAGAGGCCTGGGGTCAACTGCACAAAAAAAAAAAAAAAAAATGGGCGTTACAGCTTTATACTACCATGTGCCACCAGTGACATCATTGCCCTTAGCTGAGTAGAATATATGACTAGAGAGTACCAGTGATTCAAAGACTACTATCTAAAATCTATAAACATAGCCTAGGTTTGGCATGAGAGGAAAGCCCAATAGATGTGGAAGTGCATACGGAGTACACCCTTTTAGAGTAAGGGTTAGGGGTGGGTTGCTTGAATGTTCTGAAAAGATGTTTCAAGGGACCCTTATGAAACTTATCTGAATGCAACTTTGCTGTACCAGAAGTAATCCTCCCTACTTTTGTATTTAGTCTTAGGGGACTGGAGGCAACTGCACAAACAGCAAGGCATTCCAACCCTATGCTGTCATGTGCTACCAATGGCATCACTGCCCTTAGCTGAATAGGATAGATAACTAGAGAGCACCAACAGTTTAAAGACCACCATTTGAAAACTATAAACATAGCCTAGGTTTATTGATCCTCTTAAAAAAAAAAGGAACCAGTTTCTTGATATCCTTTTGGATTGGTCTTTTTTCCCTGACATCACAGTAATAGACATCCAGGAATATGTCAACTGATGGGATCTGTCTCTCCTGACCATAAATTTAGAGCCAGTAACTGCCTTATTCAAAGCAGCTAAGAAAGTCAGAAAGTATGTAAGTCAGCTGATGCATCCATGTGGTAGGAATGAACTAATAATAATACAGTATGTCATATTTGCCAGTAGCAATTGTAACGTGTGCTGCTAACAGAGGACAGTGCTGGGTTTGGAAATACATTGTTTTTATGTTGTAGAACAGCTTTATTGTTTTCAACAATATATCCTTTTTTTTTTTTAACCTGACAGTTCTGCTTTAATAAGCTTTATATTGAAATGTCTCCCCTTTATGATAGTTATAGGGATTTTAGCTAAAACTTTGGGAAGGGTACTTATTTTATTACTTCACAGTAGAAACTGATCCCTTTTAAATATTTGGTCACATACATAAATTACATTTATTAAAGAAATAAACAACATATATTCTAATAAACGTGTCAATGAAAAGTGCATAATTGTCCTATTATAGACTTTACAGAAAGCATTGTGCAACACATAGTGTTGTAGACAGTAGTAATTAGGGCCAGTTAAATGTCCTGCCAGTGATCTGGAAAAACTTCTGATTGAAAGGATGAAAGAATTTGTGCAATTTGGTAATAACTGAGGGGTCAACCTCAGGATGTATGCGTCCCTTGCTACCTGCCAGGCACTTATTAAAGACAATATTAAAACGCAAGCAGTAAAATCCCCTGGTAGCATTAAAATACAGGTTATATTGACTTATCCTAGGTGGCAGATTAAGAAACTTTTCCACCAGCTGTAGTTCTGGCAACGGTTCTGTGATCAGTCTATCCCCATCAACAATGTGAAACTGTTCAATGGGAAAATACTTCAGCCACCTCTCTAAATGCTTTGTGTAGATACTGGTCCTCACTGCTTTGTACTTTGTGTTCACTTCACAGGTGTTGGGATCCATGGCCATTTTTTCAAACTTATAATAGGTCTTGTTCTTCCTCTCTTTTCCCTCCAACACCTGTGTGTAGTCAGAAATGGCTCTTGTCGTTGGTTCCCTAACAATGATTAGTAACTTAATGGAAGAGTTCATCTTATAAATCCTTTCTGGAACCTCATCTGTGATGAAGTATGCAGGGCTTTTTTCAATAGTAATTTGGTGTGGGTGAGAGAAGGGCATCTTTTTTCTGTACCATTCAATACCCTTGGCGTAGTTCTCATCATTATCAAAAAAATGTATTTCTTGAGAGGCCTTGACAACTGCAGGATGGAGATTGAGCATCTCAAGTAAGGCTCTAGTTCCTCCTTTTCTCACACCAATGATAATTGCCTTTGGTAACTGTTGGACCAAATTGTGGAGGAGAATTTGTTCTTTAGTTGCATTGCCTTTACGAAATTCATGTAAGAGTCCTCTCTTATACTGCATAGCACGGAGAGTAGCCGCATCCTGACTTTGTGGACTGAATCGACCTTCAATTGGACAAATCGGTGGTAGCCTGTAATGAAATAAAGATAAGCAGGACTAATTACATTTCAAAGTGGCAAAGCAAGCAAAAAAAAATGGTGCATATTTGAATTATATCTCGGCAAGCATAATTTCTCTAATTTGCGAATTGTATTACTCTGTCAGTGCTGTAATTATCCTGAGTCCTTCTGTAGATAATTGCATAAAACGATACTAGTACCCACATTATGTATTTTTATCAGATAAGGTTCATGCGCAGGTGAATTTGTAGTACAAGGTGCCATATCTACATTACAATACCTCCACGGAGAAATTGAAAGAAAAATTACTTTTAAGGTACACATAACACAAAATCAGTCCTTTAAATATACTTTTTTTAAAATATTTATATACTGTACTGTTTATTTATATATCTTATATTATATAATATTATTTAAAATTATGTATATTTAATATCAGCGGCGGGCAGTGGCGACATTTGGTATAGAGCAGAGGTAGTGAATTAAAATTCAAGGAGGACCAGTAACTAAAATTTTTGTCCGGCCAAGGTCTGAATTACAAGTCTGTGCCATGAAAGATTGTACGTGTCTTCTTTTCTTTTTTTTCTGCAGGCCGCACTCTCTGTCGCTTTTCTTACTGTTTCCTCCACACACACTCTGGTAATACTCTGTAAATGTAAATATCCCCAATAGTGTTCCCCCTAACATCAGGTGCCCCTACCAGAGTAATTCATTACATTGGGTGCCCCCATCAGACTACCTCCATAAATCAGTTGCCACCATCAGAGTACCCCCTTAAATCAGGTGTCCCCATCAGAGTGCCCCCTTACATCAGGTATTCCCGTCAGGGTGCCCACTTACATCAAGTGTCCCCATCAGAGTGCCTCCTTAGCATAATATGTGCCCCTTTAACATAATATGTGCCCATCAGCATGCCCCCACTGACATATGTGCCCATTAGTGTGCCCCCTTAACATAAAATGTTTCCATAAGTGTGCCCCCTTAACATAAAATGTGGCCATCAGCATGCCCCTTATTTTATGTTAAGGGTCACTCTGATGGGTACATTTATATTAGGGGGCATGCTGATAGGCACATTTTATTGTGCCTATCAGAGTGCCCCTTAACATAAAATGTGCCCATCAACATGCCCCTTAACATAAAATGTGCCTATCAGAGTGAACCTAAACATAAAATAAGGGGCATGCTGATGAGCACATTTTATGTTAAGGGGCACTCTGATGGGCACATTTTATCTTAAGGGGCACTCTGATGGGCACTGTCTTAGAAGGACAGAGAGGGCAATCTGTAACCAAGACCTGAAGCACCGAACAGTATGTTGTCTACCAGACGCTCAGGTTTGGCACATCACGGATCTTGTGGACAGATTACTGGGAGGGGCTGGGGAAGACCCAGCTGTCATGGTGCACGTTGGCACCAATGACAAAGTCAGAGGCAGATGGAGTGTCCTAAAGAACGATTTTGGGGACTTAGGAGCTAAATTGAGGAAAAGGACCTCCAAGGTAGTATTCTCAGGAATACTACCGGTACATCGAGCCACACCAGAAAGGCAGAGGGAGATTAGGGAAGTAAACAAGTGGCTGAAGAGCTGGTGTAGTAAGGAGGGGTTTGGGTTCCTGGAGGACTGGGCCGACTTCTCAGTCGATAACTGGTACTATAGAAGGGACGGACTGCACCTAAATGAGGAGGGTGCAGATTTGATGGGAATGAAGATGGCCAAAAAGTTAGAGGGGTTTTTAAACTAGGTGATGGGGGGAGGGTCCAGAGGCAGAGATAGTTAGCGTGGAAGATATTCCAGAGGGTAGTATTGGGGGCATTAGTGGTAGGTTGACCAAAGCACAAAAACACAAGGTAAGTATAGTAGCAAGTCCTAGTTGCAATCTCGAAACACCCAATACAAGGACAATATGCGACCGGTCTAAACTATGTGGCATGTTCACCAATGCCAGGAGCATGGCAGACAAGATGGGTGAACTAGAGATATTGTTGTACGAGGAGGATTTGGATTTTGTGGGAATTTCAGAGACCTGGTTCAACAGCTCTCATGATTGGCTGGAAAACATTCAAGGGTATACCCTTTACCGCAAGGATAGAAAGGGTAAAAAAGGGGGAGGGGTATGCCTATATATCAAGAATAATGTACAAGTGAATGTTAGAGATGACATCACTAAGAGAGCTAGGGAGGAGGTAGAATCCTTATGGGTAGAGCTCCAAAGGGATGAAGCTAAGGGGAAAATAATACTGGGAGTATGCTATAGGCCCCCTAACCTGAGGGAGGAAGTGGAGACAGATCTCCTATCACAATTTGGATTAGCAGCAAGGATGGGAAGTGTTATCATAATGGGGGATTTTAATTATCCAGACATAGACTGGGTGGAGGGAACCGCGCATTCATTTAAGGCTCGCCAGTTCCTCAATGTCTTGCAGGACAATTTTATGAGCAGATGGTAGACGCACCAACTAGAAATAAAACATTACTGGATCTACTGATTACCAACAATACAGACCTGATCACGGATGTGGAAATACGGGGCAATTTAGGTAACAGCGATCACAGGTCAATTCGTTTCAGTATAAATCACACAAATAGGAAACATAAAGGGAATACAAAGGCACTGAATTTCAAAAGAGCCAACTTCCCTAAACTACAAACCTTGCTAAAAGGCATAAATTGGGATAAAATATTAGGAACAAAGATAGAGGAGAGATGGGTTTAAATAAGGGCATTAGCCAATGTATCCCATTGGGTAATAAATTTAAAAGAACGAACAAAAGTCCTGGATGGCTTAACTCCAATGTAAAAATGCATATAAAAGCAAAAGAGAAGGCCTTCAAAAAATACAAGGTTGAGGGATCATCCTCAGCATTCAGTCTTTATAAAGAATGCAACAAGAAATGTAAGGGTGCAATTAGGACGGCTAAGATAGAACATGAAAGACACATAGCGGAGGAGAGCAAAAAAAACTCCAAGAAATTCTTTAAGTATGTAAACAGTAAAAAAGGGAGGACAGACCATATTGGCCCCATAAAGAATGAGGAAGGACATCTGATTACAAAGGATGGGTAGATGGCGAGAGTATTGAATTTATTCTTCTCCTCAGTCTTCACGAGTGAATCGGGGGGCTTCAGTAACCAAAACTGCAGTGTTTATCCTCATGACACAACACAGGAAGCACCTCCATGGTTAACAGAGGACAGAATTAAAATTAGACTTGAGAAACTTAACATTAATAAATCACCGGGACCAGATGGCTTGCATCCGAGGGTACTTAGGGAACTCAGTCAAGTGATTGCCAGACCATTGTTCCTAATTTTTACTGACAGTCTACAGACTGGAATGGTACCAGCTGATTGGAAAAAAGCCAATGTAGCACCAATATTTAAAAAGGGCCCAACATACATCCCTGGGAATTACAGACCAGTTAGCCTAACATCAATAGTATGTAAACTCTTGGAGGGGATGGTAAGGGACTATATACAAGATTTTAGTAATGAGAACGGTATCATTAGCAGTAATCAGCATGGATTCATGAAGAATCATTCTTGCCAAACAAATCTACTAACCTTCTATGAGGAGGTGAGTTGCCATCTAGATAAAGGAAGGCCCGTAGATGTGATGTATCTGGATTTTGCAAAAGCATTTGACACAGTTCCCCATAAACATTTACTGTACAAATTAAGGTCCATTGGCATGGACCATAGGGTGAGTTCATGGATTGAAAACTGGCTACAAGGACGAGTTCAGAGGGTGGTGATAAATGGGGAGTACTCGGAATGGTCAGGGGTGCCTAGTGGGGTTCCCCAGGGTTCTGTGCTGGGACCAATCCTATTTAATTTGTTCATAAACGACCTGGAGGATGGGATAAACAGTTCAATCTCTGTATTTGCGGACGATACTAAGCTAAGCAGGGCAATAACTTCTCCGCAGGATGTGGAAACCTTGCAAGAAGATCTGAACAAATTAATGGGATGGGCAACTACATGGCAAATGAGGTTCAATGTAGAAAAATGTAAAATAATGCATTTGGGTGGCAAAAATATGAATGCAATCTATACACTGGGGGGAGAACCTCTGGGGGAATCTAGGATGGAAAAGGACCTGGGGGTCCTAGTAGATGATAGGCTCAGCAATGGCATGCAATGCCAAGCTGCTGCTAACAAAGCAAACAGAATATTGGCATGCATTAAAAAGGGCATCAACTCCAGAGATAAAACGATAATTCTCCCACTCTACAAGACTCTGGTCGGCCACACCTAGGGTATGCTGTCCAATTCTGGGCACCAGTCTTCAGGAAGGATGTACTGGAAATGGAGTGAGTACAAAGAAGGGCAACAAAGCTAATAAAGGGTCTGGAGGATCTTAGTTATGAGGATAGGTTGCGAGCACTGAACTTATTCTCTCTGGAGAAGAGACGCTTGAGAGGGGATATGATTTCAATATACAAATACCGTACTGGTGACCCTACAATAGAAATAAAACTTTTTCGCAGAAGAGAGTTTAACAAGACTCGTGGCCACTCATTAAAATTAGAAGAAAAGAGGTTTAACCTTAAACTACGTAGAGGGTTCTTTACTGTAAGAGCGGCAAGGATGTGGAATTCCCTTCCACAGGCGGTGGTCTCAGCGGGGAGCATCGATAGCTTCAAGAAACTATTAGATAAGCACCTGAATGACCACAACATACAGGGATATACAATGTAATACTGACACATAATCACACATAGGTTGGACTTGATGGACTTGTGTCTTTTTTCAACCTCACCTACTATGTAACTATGTAACATCTTATGTTAAGGGGCACGCGGCTGGCCACAGAAAAATGTGCCCCTAACATAAAATGTGCCCATCAGCGTGCCCCTTAACATAAAATAAGTAGCATGCTGATGGGCACATTTTATACTACGGGTACTCTGACATATTTTATATTAAGGCGCAACTTGATTGGCACATTTTTTGTAAAGGGGCACTCTGATGGGCAAAACAAAAAATGCCCATCAGTTGTGCACATTAAAAAAAATATACTCATCAGTGTGTACATTAAAAAATATGCCCATCAGAGACCACCTTAGAAAAAAATGTGCCCCACATACCTTGCTTGCAGGAGTCAGCACAATTGGAAAGCTGCAGGGGATGGAAGCTGCTAGATATATCTCACAAGGCTCGGCTGAGAGTGAGAGCCAAGAGCCGGGAGCCGCAGGGGGTGGAGCGAGCACATGAGGTCACCCCCCCAACTCACGGCCCGGCTGTGAGTGAGAGCCGGAAACCGTGAGCAGCAGGGGGGCAAGGCGAGCACATGATGTCACATCTCAACTCATGGCCCGGCTGGAAGTGAGAGCCAGGAGCTGGGAGCCGAGAGCAGCAGCAGCGGGGGTGGGCGGGGTGCGCATGTGACATCATGCCCCCAACTCGCGGCCCCACCAGGAGTGAGAGCTGGGACTGGAGCGAGAGCCGCAGTCAGGAGCAGGGGGTGGGGCGCACACACGCAATGTCACTGTCTGTTTAGAAACCCACAGTCCCAGCAAACCAGTGACTGCTGACTCTTGGCACTGTACTGGTGGCCTGGAGCCACCGGTGGCCGGGCAGGAGCATCGCTCGGTCCGTACTCAGACCGCGATCCACCATTTAATGACGACTGATATAGAGGATGTGTGATATTTGAACTGGCTAAACCCCTATGGTTTTATACACAATTATTAATTTGAATAGTTAATAAGAAAAATATATGTATGATATAAAATATGTATATTTTAAAACGAAATGTAACTGTATCTGAGCACTACAAACCGAAAATGCTATTTTATTCATTTTTCACATTCAAAGCAAACTCACCCATCCATCAATCCATGTCTCCATGCTTAATTTTGAAAACACCCCTCTAGCATTTCTAGGCCATCTTGACTAAGGGCGGATGATTCATGCAGCATTTACTTCTTGGAATTCATCTGCCCTTAGCATAGCCGTGCAGGCAGGAGGTTGTGCTAAGCTGGGAAAGTCCCTCCTCCCCTCCTCCCCTCCTCCCCTCCTTCCCTCCCCCTCGTCCCCTCCTCCAGATAAAAGAAAAAAAATACCTATGAAGACTCCTTGGATATATTATATTAATGTGAAACCAGGAAACCACTTAAGTAAATATAATATACTTTCCTATCTATTTACTAAGGCTAGTAGCATAAGGATTAAAAAAAAATAATGTTGATTTAAAGAGTAGAGTTCCACTTTGCTTTTGGTACATTAAAAGTCAGTTTTTCTTTTATTTGTTGTTGGAGATTATACGGTATATACACTACAGTGTAAAAGTTGCTAAAAGCTGCTAAAAGAAGTATAAGTGTTAATAGTTTATTTTTATCAATTAACAAAATGGAAAGTAAATGAACAGAAGAGAAATCAAAATCAAATCAGTATTTGGTGTGACCATCCTTCAGCCTTCAAAACAGCATCAATTCTTCTAGGTACACTTGCATGCATCAATTCTTTTAGGTACACTTGCATGCAGTTTTTTTTTTTTTTTTTTTTTTACAATATTTCTTTATTTAAAATGCAAAAGAAAGTACAAAGAACATATACACATACATATGCATGTATAGTGAGATGAGAGTAGTTGTAAACGATTAAACTGAGTGCACTTTAGTCTACTGTCTCGGGTGCAACTATACAAAATATCAATAGGGATGAGCTTCGTGTTCGAGTCGAACCCATGTTCGACTCGAACATCGGCTGTTCGACCGTCCGTCGAATTGCGAACGATATGGGCCGTTCGCGCCAAATTCGTGTGGCGCGTCACGGCCCATAATTCACTGCGGCATCGCAGTGCATTGCTGGCTGATGATTGGCCAAGCATGCACTATGACCCGCATGCTTGGCCAATCACAGCGCCGTCAGTAGAGAGAGCTGTAATTGGCCAAAGCCAGGGTGGCTTTGGCCAATTATGGCTCAGGGATTTAGTACACACCCCACACTATATAAGGCCGCCTGCACGGCGGCCCTGTGTAGTGTGTGTTCCGGTGTGCTGAGCGATAGAGAGAGAGAGAGACAGTGTCATTTGATTTGAGTTAGATAGATTAGGCAGAACAGTCAGTCAGTTAGCTGCACTTACAGTGTATTGTGTATATATATGCATCCCAGGTGTTGCATATATATATATACACTGTATTCAGTTTAGCTAGATCCGTTCCTGTTATCTTCTATCTAGACTATTTACATTCAGTGCAGTGTGTCCTGCTCACAGTGTTCAGCTAGATCCGTTCCTGCTATTTACATTCAGTACAGTGCTTCCTGCTCACAGTGTTCAGCTAGATCCGTTCCTGCTATTTACATTCAGTGCAGTGCGTGCTGCTCACAGTGTTCAGCTAGATCCGTTCCTGCTATTTACATTCAGTGCAGTGCGTCCTGCTCACAGTGTTCAGCTAGATCCGTTCCTGCTATTTACATTCAGTGCAGTGCGTCCTGCTCACAGTGTTCAGCTAGATCCGTTCCTGGTATTTACATTTAGTGCAGTGCGTCCTGCTCACAGTGTTCAGCTAGATCCGTTCCTGCTATTTACATTCAGTGCAGTGCGTCCTGCTCACAGTGTTCAGCTAGATCCGTTCCTGCTATTTACATTCAGTGCAGTGCGTGCTGCTCACAGTGTTCAGCTAGATCCGTTCCTGCTATTTACATTCAGTGCAGTGCGTCCTGCTCACAGTGTTCAGCTAGATCCGTTCCTGCTATTTACATTCAGTGCAGTGCGTCCTGCTCACAGTGTTTAGCTACATCCGTTCCTGCTGTTTACATTCAGTGCAGTGCGTCCTGCTCACAGTGTTCAGCTAGATCCGTTCCTGCTATTTACATTCAGTGCAGTGCGTCCTGCTCACAGTGTTCAGCTAGATCCGTTCCTGCTATTTACATTCAGTGCAGTGCGTCCTGCTCACAGTGTTCAGCTAGATCCGTTCCTGCTATATACATTTAGTGCAGTACGTCCTGCTCACAGTGTTCAGCTAGATCCGTTCCTGTTATCTTCCTACTGACAGGCAGGCTTGTCTGGTTACAGTATATAAAGCTACCTGAAGAAAATTACAGGTGTTCTTTTTGATCCTATTAGTACCACGGTCAGGCAGCTAGACTATTTACATTTAGTACAGTGTGTCCTGCTCACAGTGTTCAGCTAGATCCGTTCCTGTTATTTACATTCAGTGCAGTGCGTCCTGCTCACAGTGTTCAGCTAGATCCGTTCCTGCTATTTACATTCAGTGCAGTGCGTCCTGCTCACAGTGTTTAGCTACATCCGTTCCTGCTGTTTACATTCAGTGCAGTGCGTCCTGCTCACAGTGTTCAGCTAGATCCGTTCCTGCTATTTACATTCAGTGCAGTGCGTCCTGCTCACAGTGTTCAGCTAGATCCGTTCCTGCTATTTACATTCAGTGCAGTGCGTCCTGCTCACAGTGTTCAGCTAGATCCGTTCCTGCTATATACATTTAGTGCAGTACGTCCTGCTCACAGTGTTCAGCTAGATCCGTTCCTGTTATCTTCCTACTGACAGGCAGGCTTGTCTGGTTACAGTATATAAAGCTACCTGAAGAAAATTACAGGTGTTCTTTTTGATCCTATTAGTACCACGGTCAGGCAGCTAGACTATTTACATTTAGTACAGTGTGTCCTGCTCACAGTGTTCAGCTAGATCCGTTCCTGCTATATACATTTAGTGCAGTACGTCCTGCTCACAGTGTTCAGCTAGATCCGTTCCTGTTATCTTCCTACTGACAGGCAGGCTTGTCTGGTTACAGTATATAAAGCTACCTGAAGAAAATTACAGGTGTTCTATCCCAGCTTAGTGCAGCTACAGGCCATTAGTATGTCTGGAAGGCCAAGAAGGAGAGGCAGACAGTCACAAGCCAATAAGAGAGGGCAAGCAGGCTCTGTGTCTAGTGCTGGTCGTGGAGACGGTGCATCCTCATCAGCACGTGGCCATGGGACACGCTTGGCCTTTTTTTCGGCAGCTGGCCGTGTTGAGCCGCAACATGCGGAAGACTTGGTCGAGTGGATGACCAAGCCGTCCTCATCCTCCTCATCCTCTCTCACCCATGCCCAGGGTGCTTTGTCTGGCAAAGCAGCGGCCTCTTCCCTCAGCTCAATGTCATCAGTGACTCCTTCCCTAGCCCCACCATGTCCTCCTGAGGATTCCCTCGAACTGTTTGACCACAGTGTTGGGTACATGCTCCAGGAGGATGCCCAGCGTTTGGAAGGCTCTGATGATGATACTGAGCTCAATGAAGGCAGTAACATGAGCACGGACAGAGGGGGTGCCCAAGAAGGACAGCAATCTGGCAGTCATGCTCCCCCTGCTGCAGCATACTGCCAGGTTTGCTCCAGTGATGAGGAGGGAGGGGATGATGAGGTCACTGACTCAACGTGGGTGCCTGATAGGAGAGAGGAGGAGGAGGAGGAGGAGGAGGAGGTGGCACATCACCAACTAGGCAGGATGCCCTCCAGGGGCCAGCCTAAGGGCAGCACATTGACTGCATCACACCCCAAAGCTCCACATGTGCAGGGCGCTGCAGTCTCTGCGCGTTATTCAAAAAGTTCTTTGGTGTGGGCCTTTTTTGAGACGAGTGCATCAGATCGCACCGCTGCTATTTGCAATATATGTCTCAAGCGTATCTCGCGTGGCCAAAACATCTCCCGCTTGGGTACCACATGCTTGACCAGACATATGTTGACCTGCCATGCAGTTCGTTGGCAAGCGTATCTAAAAGACCCACACCAAAGAACAAAGACGATCTCTCCTTGCTCCTCATCAGCTGAGATTTCCAACCCCACTAGACCTTCAGTCCTCTCTGCGACCTGCAGTGAGAGGAATGAAGGTGTAGAATTAGGTGTGTCACAGCCAAGTACTTATGGGCAATCTGCTTTTGGTACACCGACGTCAGATTGTACCAGGCAAATTTCCCTGCCCCAGCTGCTGCACCGCCGAAAGAAGTTTGCTCCCAGCCATCCACATGCCCAGCGGTTGAATGCTAGCTTGGCAAAATTGCTAGCACTTCAACTGCTGCCTTTTCAGTTGGTAGACTCTGCCCCCTTCCGTGAGTTTGTGGAATGTGCGGTTCCTCAGTGGCAGGTACCCAAACGCCACTTTTTCTCACGGAAGGCGATTCCGGCTCTCTACCGGCATGTGGAAGGCAATGTCCATGCCTCGCTGGACAGGGCGGTCAGCGGTAAGGTGCATATTACCGCTGACTCATGGTCCAGCAGGCATGGACAGGGACGTTACTTAAGTTTCACGGCGCATTGGGTGACTCTGCTGGCAGCTGGGAAGGATGCAGGACAAGGTGCAGTAGTGTTGGAGGTTGTTCCGCCACCACGCCTCCAAAATGCTGATTGTGACACACCTCTCTCCTCCACCCCCTCCTCTTCTTCTTCCTCCATGGCCTCTTCCTCGGAACCAGCGGTGCTCCGTAGGCGTTCAAGGGGCTACGCAAGTACGCAGGCCAAAAGATGCCATGCGGTGCTTGAGCTGGTGTGCTTGGGGGACAGGAGCCACACTGGGGCAGAGGTTCTGTCAGCTCTGCAGGGGCAGGTTCAGAGGTGGTTGACGCCACGCCAACTTAAGGCAGGAATGGTGGTTTGCGACAATGGCACCAACCTCCTCTCTGCCCTCCGACAGGGACAACTGACCCATGTGCCCTGTTTGGCTCACGTCCTTAACTTGGTGGTGCAGCGGTTCTTGGGCAGGTACCCGGGCTTACAGGATGTCCTGAGGCAGGCCAGGAAAGTCTGTGTGCATTTCCGCCGGTCATATAATGCCAGTGCTCGGCTGACGGACCTCCAAAAGGAGTTTAACCTGCCCAAGAACCGCCTAATCTGTGACATGCCCACCAGGTGGAACTCGACGTTGGCCATGCTGCAGCGGCTGCACACGCAGCAGAGGGCCATCAATGAGTACCTGTGCGACTATGGCACCAGGACAGGGTCAGGGGACCTTGGTTTTTTTTCCCCACGCCAGTGGGCCATGATCAGGGATGCATGCACTGTCCTGTCACCATTCGAGGAGGCCACGAGGATGGTGAGCACTGACAGTGCATGCATCAGTGACACTGTCCCCCTTGTCCACCTGTTGGAGCACACGCTGCGTGGAATAATGGACAGGGCACTTGAGGCAGAACAGAGGCAGGAAGAGGAGGACTTCCTTAGCTCTCAAGGCCCCCTTTATCCAGACAGTGTTCCTGCGTGCCCGCCGATCACACAGGAAGAGGACGAGGAGGAGGAGGAGGAGGAGGAGGAAGATTGTGTCAGTATGGAGGTGGAGCCTGGCACTCAGCATCAGCAGTCTTTAAGGGATCAGTCCCAAGGAACACATGGACTTGTACGTGGCTGGGAGGAGGTGGCTGCGGACGTTGTTGTCCTTAGTGACCCAGAGGACTCCGGACCGAATGCCTCAGCAAACCTACGCTGCATGGCCTCCCTGATCCTGCAAAGCCTGCGTAAGGATCCTCGTATTCGTGGTATCAAGGAGAAGGACCAATACTGGCTGGCAACCCTCCTTGATCCACGTTACAAGGGTAAGGTTGCGGACCTTATCTTGCCATCGCAGAGGGAGCAGAGGATGAAACATCTTCGGGAGGCCTTGCAGAAAGGTCTGTGCAACGCGTTCCCAGAGACTGGGAGGTTACAAACTCCTGTTTCTGGACAACGTGTTGCTGAGGCTTCGGTCAGTCAAAGAAGGAGCGGTGGAGAAGGTGGCCGTCTGACCGATGCGTTCAGACAATTTTTTGGTCCGCAGCCCCAAGGTATGATCGGTTCCAGCAACCATCGCCAGCGTCTGTTTTACATGGTGCAGGAATACCTAGGGGCAAGATCAGACTTGGACACCTTTCCCACCGAAAATCCTCTGGGTTACTGGGTCTTGAGGATGGATCACTGGCCAGAGCTTGCACAGTATGCAATTGAGCTACTGGCCTGTCCTGCATCCAGCGTTCTTTCGGAACGCACATTCAGTGCTGCTGGAGGCGTGGTAACCGATCACAGGGTGCGTCTGTCCACCGACTCGGTCGATCGGCTGACCTTCATAAAAATGAATCAGTCTTGGATCACCACCAGCTACCAAGCACCTGATGCAGATGTAACCGAATAATTTTTTTTGAAATCTCAGATCCCTTCAAAGACTGCCTATGCTGATGCTGAGTGACTATCCCTGAGTAATTATCCTCTTCCTCCTCAATCATCACGCTGATAGCTTGTAAGAACATTTTTGGTTCTGGGCGCCACCACCAGTGCCTAAGGCACAATTTTTCAGCCCCTGTTTAACAGGGGCGTGTAATTACAATTTTTGATGTAATACTTTGCAGCAGGGCTCGTTCCTGCATTCCAACTAGAGTGTCTGTGAGGGGTTGCAGTGTTGTGGCACCAGCACCAGTGCCTAAGACCCAATTTTTCAGCCCCTGTCTAACAGGGGCGTGTAATTACAATTTTTGATGCAATACTTTGCAGCAGGGCTT
Organism: Lithobates clamitans; assembly: GCA_037952925.1. Lineage (NCBI taxonomy): Eukaryota > Metazoa > Chordata > Amphibia > Anura > Ranidae > Lithobates > Lithobates clamitans. The sequence goes on from JBBGZY010000343.1 coordinate 72,562, forward strand.
GTTCCTGCATTCCAACTAGAGTGTCTGTGAGGGGTTGCAGTGTTGTGGCACCAGCACCAGTGCCTAAGACCCAATTTTTCAGCCCCTGTCTAACAGGGGCGTGTAATTACAATTTTTGATGCAATACTTTGCAGCAGGGCTTGTTCCTGCGTTTCAACTAGAGTGTCTGTGAGGGGTTGCAGTGTTGTGGCACCAGCACCAGTGCCTAAGACCCAATTTTTCTGCCCCTGTCTAACAGGGGCGTGTAATTACAATTTTTGATGCAATACTTTGCAGCAGGGCTCGTTCCTGCGTTCCAACTAGAGTGTCTGTGAGGGGTTGCAGTGTTGTGGCACCAGCACCAGTGCCTAAGGCCTAATTTTTCAGCTCCTGTTCAACAGGGGCATGTAATTACAATTCTTGATCTAATATTTCACAGCAGGGCCCTGTGAGGGCTTACAGTGTTTTGGCCACAGCAACACCTAAGGCCCAAATTTCTGCTGAGTATATAGGGCAGGACCCTACTTTCAAACATCTAACTTACAAACGACTCCTACTTGCAAACGGAAGGAGACAACAGGAAGTGAGATGAAATCTACCCCTAAGGAAGGGAAATTCTCTCCTGTAAGAGTTAATATGGGAAAACAATTTTTCCTTTCCACTGATGCTTTCCAATCCTTGTTCCACAAAAAAACACAAATTTTCAAAAAACATTTTTCATTGGGACAAAAAAGTGAGGTGAAATCTTCTGAAGAGGAGGAAAGACGCAAAACAAATGTCACAGGGGTGATAACCCTTCCCTATGTTTTCCAAAAAGCTTAGAAAAGATTTTTTGGCTGGAGCTAAACACATTAAAAATGTTCAAAATTACAAACAGATTCTACTTAACAACAAACCTACAGTCCCTGTCTTGTTTGCACCGCCTGTATACTGCTGTTCAGAGTATATAGGGACCTTTCCGTATTTTAATTTGGGTGCGGGGTTCCCCTTAATATCCATACAAGACCCAAAGGGCCTGGTAATGGACTGGGGGGTACCCATGCCGTTTGTCTCACTGATTTTCATCCATATTGCCATGACCCGACATGACATTAAACCCGCAAGCAGTTTTAAATGAGATTTTTTCCTTTAAAAATGACATTTGGTGCAGGGACTGTTCTAAACATGGGAAACACGCGTCACTTTACAGGCATACTATAGACACCCCCCAGGTACGATATTTAAAGGAATATTTCACTTTTTTTTTTTTACTTTAAGCATCATTAAAATCACTGCTCCCGAAAAAACGGCCGTTTTTAAAAGTTTTTTTTGCATTGATACATGTCCCCTGGGGTAGGACCCGGGTCCCCAAACCCTTTTTAGGACAATACCATGCAAATTAGCCTTTAAAATGAGCACTTTTGATTTCGAACGTTCGAGTCCCATAGACGTCAATGGGGTTCTAACGTTCGTGCGAACTTGCGGTCCGTTCGCGGGTTCTGGTGCGAACCGAACCGGGGGGTGTTCGGCTCATCCCTAAATATCAACCATCAAATACACTGTACTGTGTTATATACTCCACACTACACTGCACTATATACTCTGCACTGTTATATATTATGCACTACACTGCACTATATACGCTTCACTGCATTGTATTATATAATCTGCACTGCACTGTATTATATACTCTGCACTACACTACACTATATACTCTGCACTTCACTATATACTCTGCACTGCACTGTGTTATATACTCTGCACTACGCTGCACGATATAAACTGCACTACACTATATACTCTGCACTGCACTGTGTTATATACTCTGCACTACACTGCACTATATACTCTGCACTGCACTATATACTCTGCATTGTATTATATAGTCTGCTCTACACTGCACTATATACTCTGCACTGCACTATACACTTTGCACTGCACTATGTACTCTGCACTGCACTGTGTTATATATTCTGCACTACACTGCACAATATACTCTGCACTGCACTATATAATCTGCACTGCACTATATACACTACACTTACTGCATTATATACTCTGCACTGCGTTATATACACTACACTGACTGCACTATATACTCTGCACTGCATTATATACACTGCACTATATGACTGCATGCTCAATCCACTAACTACCCTGCCTAATCTCTATTAATGTGCACTATACACTGCCAACGTGTAAGCAGCCTTATGTAGTGTGGGGCGTGGACTCTGAGCACCCTGCCTTTGGCCAATCATGACTCTCACTGTACATCACGCTGTGATACGGTGCATACAGGTCAGGTGCGTGCTTTGGCCAATCAGCAGCCTTAAATGCACTGTGATCTCGCAGTGCATTATGGGGCGCTCCACGGTGCGCAAATGCCCTGCAAGGACCCCATATGTTCATTTGCTCTATGAACACATGAACACCCGATGTTCGAGTCGAACATCAGGCCCATCCCTAGTCTCATCCCAACAAAACATCTGATGGGAAGAAGGAATAATAGGCTTAAAAGGTAAGAGGAATAAGGGGGGGAGGGGGGAAAGGTACCGGAGTGAGTAAAAAAAAAGGGGATGTACATCCAGTCATCATGGAGGGCAAGGGCAACTACCTGAGAACACAACATCCAGCAATCAATTTTCAAGGTTTACAATCTTGCACACAGTTTTTGAAGGAACTCGGCAGGTAGGTTGTTCCAAACATCTTGTAGAACTAACCACAGATCTTCTGTATATGTAGGCTACCTCAACTCTTTCTGTCTCTTCGTGTTATCCCAGACAGACCCGATGATGTTGAGATCAGGTCTCTGTGGGGGGCCAAAGCATCACTTTCATGACTGCTTGTTCTTCTTTATGCTGAAGATCATTCTTAATGATTTTGGTTGTATGTTTGGGGTTGTTGTTCTGCTGCAGAATAAATTGGGCCAATAACAAGCCTCCCTGATGGTATGGCATGATGGATAAGTATCTACCTGTATTTCTCAGCATTGAGGACAGACACCATTGATCCTGAGCAAATCTCTAACTCCATTTGCAGAAATGCAGCCCCAAACTTGCAAGGAAACTCCACCATGCTTCACTGTTGCCTGCAGACACTCATTGTACCACTCTCCAGGCCTCCATGAACAAACTGCCTCCTGCTACAGCCAAATATTTAAAATTTTGACTCATCGGGCCAGAGCACCTGCTGCCATTTGTCTGCACCCCAGTTCCTATGTTTACATGCATAGTTAAATCGCTTAGCCTTGTTTCTATGCTGAAGGTATGGCTTTTTGGTCACAAATTCTTCTATAAACACCACTTTTGGCCAGACTGCTCCAGATAGTAGATGGGTGTACATGGGTTTCACTGGTTTCTGACAATTCTGTGTTGGAGGCCACTCCTGGGCATCTTCTGATGATGAGGATGATGTGTTTTTCATCTGCTGCATTACGTTTTATTGGCTGACCACTGTGTCTAATGTCCTCAACTTTGCCTGTTTCTTTGTGCTTTTTCAAAGGATCTTGGACAGTACATCTTGAAACTCCAGTCTGCTTTGAAAAATCTTTGCCTAGAAAAGACCTTGCTGATGCAGTATAACTACCCTATGGGGTTTATTTACTAAGGCAAATCAACTTTGCACTACAAGTGCACTGCAAGTGCACTTGAAAGTGCAGTCGCTGTAGATCTGAGGAAGACATGCAAGAAAAATAAAAAACAGCATTTTTGCTTGCTCATGATTGGATGATAAAATCGGCAGAACTTCCCCTCATTTCAGATCTTCCCCTCAGATCTACAGAGACTGTACTTCCACTTGCTGTGCTCAGTCTTGTCATAGTGTATGACCTGTGTCTTCCACAACCTCAGATTTGTAGCAGAGTTTGGCTGTTCCTCACCCAGTTTTAAGCCTCCTAGGCAGCTGTTTCTGTTTCAGCTAATGAATGTTTTTCAACCTTAATATGAAATTGATGATCATTAGCACCTGCTTGGTATAATTGGTTATTCATACACCTGACTCTAATCTTACAAAATTCTTAACTTTGTACAAGTGTACAAAGCGTGCAAGTGTACGAATGGATGCTGGTTTCAAGCCAGAGGGTAGTCACATCAAACATTGGCTTTATTTTGATTTTTCTTCTTTGCATTTTGTAAATTGATAAAAACAAGCAATTAAAATATATATTTTTAAAAGCATTCTTACTTTACAGCATTTCTTCATACCTGCCTAAAACTTTTGTACAGTACTGCATATATTTATATACTGGATAAACAAAAATACATCACATTCTCTCTCTTTATCGTTGCCTTTTTTTCACTCATAGAAATAGATATGTAGTCAGATAGATGTTATATTATAACCATCCATGTTTTAGTCATACCTCCTTTTCCCATCTGTAGCAGCTGTCCAGCATGTCTAATTAGGCATTAAATACTCCTAATCATTTACACACAGCTGATCAAACACACCTTTTCCCCTTATCTGTGAAACCATACTGTGTGAGGACTCTTCGGTCTTATGCTAAGGGGTGTGACTATTACTCAGCTCTGCTATCAGAGAGCACAGCACAGAGGGGACAACAGGGAGCAGCATTTTGACTGAGAGAAACTGGTATTTTTAGGGATGTTCTAGCAAACATCAGTCAGAAATCATAATATGCCAGCTTACCCAACTATAAAGAGAATAAAAAATGTGTGAGACTTGAGTTGGCCTTTAACACATTTGTTACAAACCAGCTCTTGGAATTTTTAACATAACATCTATCAGTGCCCTTCAAGTGCCACCCATCAGTGCCAACCATCAGTGCCCATCAGTGCCAACCATCAGTGCCACCCATCAGTACCACCTATCAATGCTGCCTCATCAGTACTTATCAGTGCCACCTATAAGTGCCCATTAGTGCCGCCTTATCAGTACCTATCAGTGACCTGCAGTGCCTCCTATCAGTGTCGCCCATCAGTGCCCATCAGCACAGCATATCAGTGCCCATCAGTGCAGTCTCATCAGCACACATCAGTAGAGGAGAAAAATTATCTGTTTTCAAAATTTTATAACAAGCTATGAAACAGTTTTTTTTTCAAAATTTCGGTCCCTTTTTGTTTTATTTAGCAAAAAATAAAAACACCCAGCAGCAATTAAATACCACCAAAAGAAAGCTCTATCTGTGTGAAAAAAATGATAAAAATTTCATTTGGGTAAACTGTAGCATGACCGCGCAATTGTTATTCAAAGAGTGACAGTGAAAATTGGTCTGGGCAGGAAGGGGGTTTAAGTGCCCAATGAGCAAGTGGTAAAAAAAGTGGAATAAAAAAAAAAAAAACAGAACAAGTTAGGTTGTTGTCCATGACGCCAAATTACAACTACAATTCATGTTTGATTTTCTGAGGGAACACAATATCACACCTGATTGAACATTGTTTGCAACAACTCTACTTTGGTTACTGCTTTCTTTTCTCTAATTTTGGTAAATAGTCTCAGCCTTGTTTTAGTGATTAGCACTGTTGAGAACAACTGTTCAATAACAATCTAATTTATGATGTACCATATTAGTATGGCATATTAAAACCCACCACTGGACTATTTTATCAACTAGGTAATACAGTTCTTGGATTGAAGCCCTGAGCATGAATTGTTCATACACGGGATTGGGAATAGTATGATAAATCATATTTATAATATGGATAGCCAAATACAAATCTTAGAAAGTGAAAAATTATCAGCCTGACTATCTGTAGACAAAGTAAATATATCTCGGCCAATTTAACAAATTAAAGTAGTAACACAGATACTCGTTCCACATATTTAATTTGTATCATACATATCATTTAGGTTAATTCTTGATGAATCAGGAAAAGAGTTTACATTTCACAATACACATTGTTGCAACTATAGAAAGAAAACCATAAAATACAAATTCTAAGATTTTTAATATAACATGTTTCTAATGTAGCATTTTGATTTTCCATATAAAAAAAACATTAGAGATGTTAATATGATTTTCAATGAACATACCTGTTTTAGGCAAATAGCATACTGTAAATGCTATGATGATCACAATTGTAAATAAGAATCTGGGTAAATGGTACTCACCTATCCAAACTCCCAACTCTGGCAACTAGATAAAGGAGACTTCCAACAGCAAGACTGCCTAGCACAAAGAGCTTCTGTCTCAGCAACGCCTGCTGTTTGAATAGCATGGCCCTCCATCAATCTTCAGGACGTCTTCTGTCTGTGGAGAACAGCACACACAAACCACTCATCAGCAAGTGGCAATGTACAAGCTAATGTTTATTAACAGGCAGTCAATCAATCTTTAGCTACAAGTGATTAAGATCGACTTGGAAAAAAAAAAATGCAAGCACGATCATGATGCTTCTGGAAAAATAAACCAAATCTTTTAATAATTAAGTTGTATCATTTTAGTTGTAAATTGTAAAATATAATAAATAATATTTGCACACTATAAAAAATACAATAATATTACATGCTATACTATAAGGCTCCATAAACACCCAAGCCTACTGGAATTGTGGGCAAAATTGCAAAATTCTGCCCGCAATTCCAAAATTGCAGCAATACACAGGACAGGTTTGCGATGCCATTATTTCTTAATGGCATCCCAAAAAACATGGTGCGATTTTGCTGTGATTGTCGAGCGTCTAAAATCGCAGCCAAAATCACAGCGCCAAATGCGCCTGGCCCCTGTGCCAAAATTTGGTACATGAGCATCGTTGGAGTTTTTGGAGCAAAGGGAAACCCATTCAAATCAATGGTGCCACTACAAAACCACACAAAATCTCTATAACAATGCAGTGCAACAGGTGTCGCTGCAGGACCCTTAGGTGTGAATGGAGCCTAATATGCTTTTTAAATGTTTTATAGCTGTAAAATGTCTACTCTTTAAACATTTTAAATATGAGTTTGACATTGTGACACCCATAAGCAGTCATAGCCATTTTTTATTGTTTTGAATAGAGTGGGTGGAGAGATTCACCCACTATTATTGTCTTGGTGGCCATTTTCAAAGAAAGTGAAGGTAAACCCAAAATTTTACAATAGTTACTGAAACAGGAATAGAATGAAAACGTATTCTGATGACAACTGCCTAATAGGGGATTCTAACACCCCCCCCCCCCCCCCCCAAAAACAAAAACAAAAAAACAGATGGGCGTTCTAACCAAAAATATACATATATTTATTTTTTTTATTTATTTCAGATACTTATATAACACTGTCAATTTACGCAGCGCTTTACATATACATTGTACATTCACATCAGTCCCTACCCTCAAGGAGCTTACAATCTAAGGTCCCTAACTCACATTCATACATACTAGGGACAATTTAGACCGAATCCAATTAACCTACCAGCATGTCTTTGGAGCATATATTATTTACTTATAGTATATTACATTTAAAAATAAAAGGAAAGAGAAAGAAGGCCCATCGATTGCTATCTATACAAAAATAAAATGATATTGTTTCTCACTTAGGATTTGGACATGTGTTTGTTAGCCTCCACTAACACAATGAAGAAAAATATACCAAGGCCTCACTGATTATCACTTAGCTATAATTTGCTCAATTCTTCATTTTATGTATTTTTTAAAGGAAAGTCACACACTGCTTAATTAATGTAATAATCCTTAATTAGTGCAAATGTACAGTATGTATGTCTTTCAAGTCTATTATGATTTTTCACATGGTTGTTTCCACAGGCACTGTTTCCTTACAATAGGAACCTTACAATTATCTGGATATGAAGCACACATGCCTAGCTTGAAACATAGATATGATGCAAGTGAAAGGAATGTTGTTCCTCATAATAGTTACATAAGAATAAATACGAAAAACCTGATAGTGCTGTACTGAATACATATCTGCTAAACTGTGCAGGTATTGCTGGAAATACTTTAAATCCGACCTGGGCATTTTAGCCCCCCTCCCGCCGGGCCACGTCCAGCCCTTTGGCTGTCGCTATCCGGCCCACATGAGGTCAGTCAGAAATTAGAAATCAAAAGTTAAAAATGTGCACACTACATTGCTTTAATTTTGAAGGTGGCTTTTTTTCAAATTTACATATGTGTGTGCAAGCCCCTGCATGTTCACAATAATAAGTGGGAGAACAAATGTCTACAAGAGATAGCAATGGGCACACTTCCACCACCCCCCGCTATGTGATACTCCTCCATGGCTCTGGGGGAGCCAGCCAGTCAACAAGATGGCAACAGATGTGCTTCCACTCTTTTTGGTCCACTGGTTGCCAAGATGTAGTTCAGCCTTAAAGTGGAACTACACAGCATCTGAACACCACAAACCAATTTCATTCATTCATTTTTTATATGCAATGCAAACTCCAGCCACCCCACCTCCCCATCCATCCTTTATTTGGCTGAGAAATCACTTTGAAAGCACCCCACTAACATTAATGGCTATGGCCTTCTTGAGTAAGGGCAAATGATTCATGTAATATTTACTTCTTGCGAATACATCTGCCCTCAGCTCAGGCATGCAGGCAGGAGGGCGTGCCTTGCTAAGAAATACCCTCATCCCCCCCTGAAGACTCCTGGGATGTATGACATAATTTGCCTAGGCCTGGAAACCAGGAAGTATCTGAAGAAATGTAAAACGTTTAAAACAAGTAAATATGGTACACTTTCCTATCTATTTGCTGATGCTAGCAGCATAAGGATTAAAAATAGTCAATGTTGATTGAGAGACTGAGGTTCTGCTTTCATTTTTTTTTTTTTCATTTGCACCAAAATTTGTAAACCAGTACTAGTGCCTTCAGTTACTGGTAAAATAATGTTTTTCAGCATCAACAAATATAGCATAAATGCCTTTAAAATGCCTCTGTATTTCTCTAAAAATTTCACAGAAAGTTTTAGTATTGCATTTATCAATAATTAAAATGTCTTCAGAAGAGTTTATTGAAAAGCACTTTACAAAAGCTACCAGCAGATGTCACTAGTCAACCACGTTTACAGTATTTACTGTATGTACATTCACTTCAAATCCATAGTGTCCCACATAGCTAGAACATTTGGATATTCCTAATCACAGTTCGAGCTTCCATGAAACTTAAAAAAATATTACCTAAAACTGAATTAATTATTGAATTCAGAAGTGTTCACTGAAAGATTCCCAAGGGTTTTGACACTAAAACAAAACATAAATCAATAGGCCTTGCAATTTATAATGCATTCCAAACCATAAATGACAACTTACATCCAAATTTGTACTGATTTCACGGACAATGTCCTAATAAAGCTGTAGTAGAATTTGGATTTCATATAAAGTAACTATTTTCTGTACCATCGAAAATTCAATGACATCTGTAGTCTGAGAGCATTGAAGCTGACATTTGTGATATTTCCTTCTGAAAATGCTATTTTCCTGGGACTTTTAAGGTGCCAAGTATGAGTCAAAAATCATATATTAAAAATATATGCATACTGTATGCTTTATTACAAATGCATACATTTATTTAAGACCTTTTAAAAAGGCAATATCTTAAAACTGGTATATTGTAACTTTAATTTGACAGAATTAAAAAAAAAACATAAATGACATATATTTTTTTAAAAATCTTGCCTCTCAGTCACCACTTCATAATGTGAGTATACTTATAGCCTCCTTCTTATACACTCCTAATCACAACATAAACAGTGTTCTTTATAAGAGTCCATGTGGTATACATAGGCAGGGACTGTATTCTTGGCGTGTTTCGCTATCTGCTTCCTCAGGAAGTTGAGGCAAAAAGAGAAGTAAAATCAGAAAACAGAAAGTAATGTAGCCCGATGGGATCTGAGCATCATGCCTGTATAGGGGCGATGGAGCCCACCTACTGGGGTCGCCAGGAGCAAAAATAAGAGAAGGAAGAAGGCAGTCAATTCTCTACCACTGTTGAGGATTAAATCTTAGATTAAATAAATTCCTTGCTACTTTCAACCAGATATGCTTGGTTTCTTGCCCCATGTAACGTTAGTGACAAGCTCTCCTAAAAAACCTACAGCAGATGCCCCCCTGGCTGAGAACTGGGAAAATTACATTCCCTGAGCAGCAACCCGAGGGTTTGGCAGACAGATGTGTAAGGGACAGGACAGAGGGTTTTTGCTGACACAGCCGAGGGCATGTAATCTAAAGTGTATATGGGTGTATGGAACATCATGCCATCATAGAGATCATGCCAGTCATAAAGCCTGTGTGTATGTGCATAAATGTGCATATGCTTTTAGGCATGGGAGCCTAAGTGTACAAGAATGCACATGCTCATAGGTACATGTGCACAACGGCGTGTATGTGGAAACACGGGCATGACCACCATTGATACTGGTGCCTAATGGCCTATTTAAGCCTGGGCCTTACATAGGATCATTGCTGGGTGGTCTTTCTGCCTGTATGTATGTTATCCTTGATCGTGAATCCTGCTTGACTCTGTTATGGTACCATCTGTCAGCTGACCTGCCTCTGGACTTTTTCTGCCTGTTTATGTCTACTGCCTACCTATGTTACCTACCTTGCCCTAAACTCTTAACTATGATCTGCCTATTGATTTTGCACCTTAATGCCTGCACATTGCCAGCCTCTGCTTATCTCTGAACCTAATCCTGCTTGTGGTTTGGTGCCTTCCTGTTCAACTATTACTAATCTTGACTTTGTGACCCAGCCCTGCTCTCTGTTGGTCTGGATGAAGTCAGGGCGCCCTCATCGCTTTGCTACTGCCTACCTAACATGAGGGCTTCCAAGTTTAACCACTTGACCACTGAGCACTTAAACCCCCATCCTAACCAGACCAATTTTTAGCTTTCGGTGCTCTCACACTTTGAATGACAATTACTCAGTCATGCAACACTATACCCATATGAAATTTTTGTCCTTTTTTTCACACAAATAGAGCTTTCTTTTGGTGGTATTTAATCCCCGCTGTTTTTTTTATTTTTTGCGCTATAAATCAAAAAAGACTGAAAATTCGATAAAAAATATCTTAGTTTCTGTTTATTGCAGAGTATTGGCAAGTATTGGCAGAGTATTGGCGAGTATTGGCAGAGTATTGGCGAGTATTGGTAGAGTATAGGCAAGTATTGGCAGAGTTTTGCAGAGTATTGACACAGTATTGCAGTGTTGCAGAGTATTGGCAGAGTTTTGCAATGTTGCAGAGTATTGGCAGAGTATTGCACAATGTTGCAGAGTATTGCACAATGTTGCAGAGTAATGCACAATGTTGCAGAGTATTGCACAGTGTTGCAGAGTATTGCACAGTGTTGCAGAGTATTGGCAGAGTATTGCACAATGTTGCAGAGTATTGCACAATGTTGCAGAGTAATGCACAATGTTGCAGAGTATTGCACAGTGTTGCAGAGTATTGGCAGAGTATTGCACAGTGTTGCAGAGTATTGCAGATTATTGACACTGAGCAGCACTGTGGGCACTAAACATCCAGCCCACAGCGCTGCTGCAATCTCTCCCCCTCTCCCCACACACTGTACCCATCGGTACAGAGAGGGGAGGGAGGAAATGGCATCATGACGCGACGCCAGTTTGTTTACAAGTGATCACTCTGTCATTTGACGGAATGATCACGTGGTAAACGGCCGCGATCAGCAGCTTTTTACCGTGATCCATGATGCCCCACGTCACGGATGTTCCTGGGTGCCCGTCCCAGGGGGCACGCGGGAGCAACATTCTGGAAGGACGTCCCAAGGACGTGCACCCAGAATAAGCTGACCGCGCTGTAGCCGTCTTTCGGTCGGCAAGTGGTTAAGTCTGCAGTTCCAGCTTCCCGGCACTTGTGCGCTTCCACTGCTCTAGAAGTTCCTGTCTCAAACTCCTGTCTCAAACTCCAGGAGTGCTTAGACAGGAATTGTGCAAGAGGCCATCCTCATCATCTCAAGCTCCTCCTACAGGTACATGACAATTGGCTGAGAGGCAAGATTGTTAAAAGAAAATAACTCTTGTATCCATTTGTTTGTAATAAAGCATATGTAAAAATTGTAACATATAGTTGTCTCATATTTGGCAACCAAAAGTCCCATTGTATTTAATCATTCGAGAGTAAAATAGGATTATCTGGGGATGTGGTGCCGAGTGTCAGATATCCCTTACACCAGTGGTTCTCAACCTCAGTCCTCAAGTACCCCCAACGGGCCATGTTTTCTGGTTTTCCTTTACTTTGCACAGCTGCTTTACATCAATATCAATGACATGGTATTGATAAGAGCTATTTTATCTAAAGAAAGTTCCCAAAACATGGCCCATTGGGGGTACTTGAGGACTGAGGTTGAGAACCACTGCCTTACACCACAAAACTTTTTTTTTGTAAGTTCTCACAAGCAGGGCCCTCCTGATCTTCTTGGATTAAATTGCATTGTAACTGCACTTTCTCCCTTTATTTTGTCAAGCACTTCAAAATTGTAGGCACTATATATAGTAAATCCTGTATAATAATACATTCTTTGAAAAACCAAATTATCTGTGGAATTGCTTACAGCAATGCTTTCAGATCACCGGAGCGCAACAATGTTATATCCAATGAGCTATAAGTGGGTTGCAGCACTGATTTGCCCTCTATGTATGAGACAAACTCTGCTTACCACAGAAGTGAATGGAAGAAGTCCCATAGGAATGAAAAAGGTGAGGTGTCACTTGCTAATACAGCATACCTCAATTTTAACACAAAACTATTCAATGATGTTCACGTTTTAACCACTTGCCGACCTCCGCACTATCACAATGGTGTATATACTGTAGCGAGGAGCATCACTGCAGAAGGTGGAGAGGTAGGGGGGATTAACAAAGACCTCCACATGCTTCATTAGACCTTCCTGCAACAAATTCATAAAAGTGACACCTGCCAATTTGTTAATTTGTTACATGGTGGTGGTATTGCATCACATGCAAGCACTCATACCCCCAACTTTTTGCTGCAAAAACTGAAGTAATGTTCACTAGAGTATTTCCACCACTCTGGTAATGGTGTATATTTTAGAAATGTCTTAAATGAGTATACTGGAACAAGCACTGGAATATTTTGGCGCACAACATCCATAGAAACTGTTGCATAGCACTTTTAACCACTTACGGACCGCCAGCCGTCTATATACAGCTAGCTGCCATAACCCCGGTATCCCTGTCTTCAGCGGGCAGTCCACTACAAGATAAAAATGGTCTCTGCAGCGGATTCACCGCGAGATCACTTTCATCGGTGGTGGGAGAGGGGCCCCCCTCCCACCGTGATCTGGTGCCGTCGGCAGCGGCGGAGGTGATCGCGTCTGTTCTCCTGTCAGGTATGGAGACGAGTGAGGGGAAGATGGCCCCCACCCGTCTCCATACAATTGCTGGATGGAAGCGATGTCAAAACGTTACTTCCGCCCACAGCTCTAAAAGGGACTTTAAAAAAAAAAAAATTTAACTTACAAGTTTTTTTAAATTTTTATTGCATTTTAGTCTAAATATGAGATCTGAGGTCTTTTTAACCCTTACATTCCTTGTAATAGGAAAAAAAGTGACAATTTTTTTTTCAAAAAACAGTGTAAAAATAAAAAATAACAGGTAAAATAAATAATAATAAAAAAAAAAATTTAAACGCGCCCCGTCCTGACGAGCTCGCGTGCAGAAGTGAACATATACGTGAGTAGTGCCCGCATACGAAAACGGTGTTCAAACCACACATGTGAGGTATCGCAGTGATCGGTAGAGTGAGAGCATGAATTCTAGCCCTGGACCTCCTCTGTAACTTAAAACGTGCAACCTGTAGAATTTTTTAAACATCGCCTATGGAGATTTTTAAGGGTAAAAGTTTGTCGCCATTCCACAAGCGGGCGCAATTTTGAAGCGTGACATGTTGGGCATCAATTTACTCTGCGTAACATTACCTTTCACAATATAAAAAAAATTGGGCTAACTTTACTGTTGTCTTTACTGTCTTTACTGTTTTACTGTTTTTAATTAAAAAAAGTGTATTTTTTCCAAAAAAATTTGTGAACTTGTAAGACCGCTGCGCAAATACGGTGTGCCATTTTATTCTCTAGGGTGTTAGAAAAAAAAAGTATAAAGTTTGGGGTTTCTAAGTAATTTTCTAGCAAAAACAAACAGTTTTTAACTTGTAAACAACAAATCTCAGAAAGAGGCTCGGTCCTTAAGTGGTTAACATGCTTTGGCACAACTGCTGAAACACCACATAAAACCTGTCTTATGTTGTTTTGCAAATGAAAAATTTGCCAATATTTACACCACCACAGTTATTTCCCTTTGTTTATTCCCCCATACGACTTGTCTTATAACATTGTTATTTGGTGCATAGAAAATGTGCCAATTTACAACAGAAATGTATTCGTCTCCGATGTGTATGGATGAACAGCAAATCACTATCATGCAACAAATTAACGAATTGTCATGTGACAGTTATTTGGCACAAAATAGGCTAAATAGGTGTGCATATAGAAATTGGCACATTACTTTTTCTCCTTGCCAATCTTAGTTAATCCCCCTGTTTGTGTCCTAGTCTGAGACAGTTTGCCTCACCTTTCGTTTCTCTATATCTTTTCTTTTTCTTTTTTTTCTTTTTTCTTTTCTCTATATATTTTTGTTCACTTATCATCACTTTTGTTTTCTATACTGTATAAGCCATACCATTTATGTAAACTTGATGTGAGTTGAGGATTGGGGACATTTTCATTATTCAGGTTTCCTCCCCAACTTCTTAATACATCAGAAATTTTATTTATATCCTTTTATATAACACATTCTTTACTTACCTCTAGTCCTCAAAACTTTTAAATTAGCGTTTACATATACGTTTTTGTATTTCCGAATCCCTTAGGGATTCTCATGCTAGGCTATGGATGGTCCGGTTCATCACCTCCCCTGATGACCACATTCAGTGTTTGACAAACTATTCATATCTATGCTTCAGTTCCCAGCAACCTTGGTGATCATGTTTAACATAGCTATCAACAGTTCTCAAGCCTGTAACGTACCTCCAGGTATTGTTACCTTCTATTTTTGCTCTCAACCAATTTGCCATTACTTTCGCCATCATGCAATATGGCGGACTGGGCATTCCCAGTCCACCATTATGAGTCCGATTTTGTCTTTATCCTCACTTTAGATTGAGGCTTGGTCAACATTGCTGTGTATTTAAACGTCATGCGCCAGTGCGTCGCCCGTGCCCCAGACGATGTCGTTTTATGACGAAACGTGCGTCAGGCAGACAGGACGTACTGACGTCCTCGCATGTGATCTTTGGAGCGAACGGCGTTCGCAAGCCGGCCGGCTGCTTTTGCTTTTATAATTCTACGCTTGTAAGTGTGCCTTTTATCTTTTATAAATAAAATATATTATGGTATTACACTATGGGAGGTTCCCTTTCTTATATCATTTGGTGATACGCTGTCTGAGAGTCTCTATAACATCCGAGTGGTCTGCTGGTCCTGGTTTGGTGCCCTCTGAGCTGCATATTCCGGATCTCTTATGACAAGGCCCTGGCTGGGTGTTTAGCAGCAAGCTATCTTTTGCTTGCCTTCTGGTAAGCGTGCATTTCTCACGGTGATCAACACTCAATGGTGATGGAAGATTGCACTTTTTTTATCAAGATCTAATTTAACAATTTAGTGGATCATTTTGGACTTTTATGTGGAATTTGGCTTTTAATTAGTTTTAATTTCACCTTTATGCCCCGTACACACGGTCGGATTTTCCGGCGGAAAATGTGTGATAGGACCTTGTTGTCGGAAATTCCGACCGTGTGTGGGCTCCATCACACATTTTCCATCGGAATTTCCGACACACAAAGTTTGAGAGCTTTCTATAAAATTTTCCGACAACAAAATCCGTTGTCGGAAATTCCGATCGTGTGTACACAAATCTGACGCACAAAGTGCCACGCATGCTCAGAGTTAATTAAGAGACGAAAGCTATTGGCTATTGCCCCGTTTATAGTACGTACGTGTTTTATGTCACCGCGTTTAGAACGATCGGATTTTCCAACAACTTTGTGTGACCGTGTGTATGCAAGACAAGTTTGAGCCAACATCCATTGGAAAAAATCCATGGATTTTGTTGTCGGAATGTCCGATCAATGTCCGACCGTGTGTACGGGGCATTAGATATTCTTTATTTTTCATTTCCTTTATTTGATCAATTTTTCACAAAATATATCTGTATATGTGTTCATATTCAATTTATTTAGCACTGGTTCACTACGAGTACTTTCACTGTTTAGTGCAGCTATTTTTTTCCAAATCTGATGTTATATGTATGTATTCCATATATTAGTTGCTGCTTTGTGTTTGTTTTTTAGTTTAATTATTTTTACTTTTAGAGCGTGGTATTTCTCGCTTTTTCCCAGTTTTCCTCACTTACTGAAAACTGGTGATTCTAGGGATGATAAGTAAAGGGGAATCTAAGCAGCAGGGACACAGGCAGTGATTAAAATATTGGCAGATGTCCTAACTCTTCCCCAATCTATCGACAATGAAAAAAAGTTTGGTTTGGATTCCATTTTAGGACTGTGAATGTGACAAGTTAATATTGGCTGGAATAGTAGAAGAAAAAAAATTAATTTCTATAATTATGCCATCAGCTACGTACTTGATCTATAAACATACATAGCCAGAACAGATTGTGTTTCTAGAGATAGTGTGCCATATGCAGACAATGAATCCAAAATTCCCATTTAAATACCGTCTCATTGATATATCTGTGCTAATCTTATTCATTACATTAGCATAGGGAATGCTCTAAGATTTACTCCAAGCAAATCTCCCCAAATACCATGTGTAGAGCACATCCTTCTTTTGATTCTGTGTATAAAATATTTATCATATGTCGCAGGCATCCTCTGGCACAATATTTGCAGAATCATTTTCATTTATTTTGAGCATGTGGTAAATTGCACAGAAATGAGAGCCATTACAGCTGCAGTAGCTGATTACAAGGTTTTGTTTTTCCTACCTAACTTGAACATTTATAAAAGTCAGCCCTAGCTAAGTGTCAGCTAGACCCATGCAGAATGTTTACTGGTCTATTTTAGTCTAAGACCCCATACACACTAACTTTTAGATTTTCTGCAGACTTTTGTCTTCAGATTTACCAAAACCATGTAATATGAGGTCAAACAATAAGAGTTTCAATTTGTATGCAATCAGGCAGGCCCTTGCACTACATGGTTTTGGTAAATCTGAAGACAAAAATCTGCAGAAAATCTAATAGTGTGTATGGGGCACTTGCCGACCGCCGCATGTACATATACGTCCTAAGTTTGGCGGCGGATATCGTTGTTATGGCAGCAGCTAGCTGCCATAACCCCGGTATCCCCGTTTTCGGCCGGCGGTCGGCTACAAGATAAAAGTGGTCTCCGCGGCGGATTCGGCGCGAGATCACTTGTATCGGTAGCGGGAGGGTCCCCCTTTCCGCTGCGATCCAGTGCCCTCCGCCGCTTACCAGCGGTGGAGGCGATCGTGTCTGTCCCCTAGCTGTGCATGGAGACGAGTGAGGGGAAGATGGCGTCCACTCGTCTCCATGACACTGCAGGGCGGAAGCGACGTCAAAACGTCACTTCCGCCCATACGTCTTAAAGGCACATTTTTTTAAATGACTTTTTTTTATTGCATTTTAGTGTAAATATGAGATCTTTTTGACCCCAGATCTCATATTTAAGAGGACCTGTCATGCTTTTTTCTATTACAAGGGATGTTTACATTCCTTGTAATAGGAATAAAAGTGACACATTTTTTTTTTAAACTGTGTAAAAATAAATAAAATCATATAAAATAAATAAGAACAATAAAAAAAAATTTTTTAAGACCCCGTCCCGACGAGCTCGTGCGCAGAAGCGAACGCATATGTGAGTAGCGCCCGCATTTAAAAAGGGTGGTCAAACCACACATGTGAAGTATCGCCATGATCATTAGATTGAGAGCAATAATTCTAGCCCTAGACCTCTTCTGTAACGCAAAACTTGCAACCTGTAGAATTTTTCAAATGTCGCCTATGGAGAATTTTGAGGGTAAAAGTTTGACGCCATTCCACGAGCGGGCGCAATTTTGAAGCGTGACATGTTGGGTATCAATTTACTCGGTGTAACATTATCTTTTACAATATAAAAAAAATTGGGCTAGCTTTACTGTTGTCTTATTTTTTTATTCAAAAAAGTGATTTTTTTCCAGAAAAAGCGCGATTGTAAGATCGCTGCGCAAATACGGTGTGAAAAAAAAGTATTGCAATGACCTCCATTTTATTCTCTATGGTGTTAAAAAAACAACATATAATGTTTGGGGGTTCTAAGTCATTTTCTAGCAAAAAAAGCTGTTTTAAACATGTAAAATTCTAAATTCCAAAACAAGGCTGGTCTTTAAGTGGTTAGGCTATCTCATGGTAACCGGAATCCTTTATTTTCCTGTTGTTAATATGGCTTGCATATTGTATTCTTTCTACAGGTCCTTTACTTCTTTCCTTCATTTGATACCTTTGTCTCCGCACACGTCATGTATCATTGAAAGTGGCAAGGGCCATTGAAGGCCATCAATATTGACAAAATTAGAAAAGATAAAGCATTCACAAATCCTAGATGGTCCATATACTGTACAGATGAAAAAAATAAAAATGAGCACAAAACATTTTTCAAGTCAGTTTTTTTGGAAATCCCCAAAGAGATATCAGTGGCTTTCTAAAATTAAAATCCTAGTAACTATTGGGAAATAACTTGTTAAGCAATTTAGGTTTACATTATAAATCACGAAGGGCTCATGCAGACCTTTGCTTTACAGTAATCCATGCAAGAACATGCCTAACATAGCAATGTACAATCTTTGTTGTGTTGATTTGCCTTTAATTTAGACCCTTTTTCACACTGAGGCGCTTTACAGGCGCTACATCGCTAAAAATAGCGCTTGCATTGCACCTGTAAAGAGGCTCTCCTGTCTCCAGTGCTTTCACACTGGAGCGCTGCGCTTGCAGGATGTTAAAAAAACTCCTGCAAGCAGCATCTTTGGAGCGGTGAAGGAGCGGTGTATACACCGCTCCTGCCCATTGAACTGAATGGGCACTGCTGTAGAACCTCCGGCAAAGCACCGCTACATCAGCGCATTGAGGGTCATTTTATCCCTTTTTCGGTCGCTAGCGGGGGTTAAAACCCCCGAACCCCCCACAAAAATGACGGTAAAGCGCCGCTAAAAATAACGGCGCTTTACCGCCGACGGCGCCGACACCTCAGTGTGAAAAGGGCCTTAGACTGGTCCTAATCCATGGTAAAGTGTTGCGTATATTTATCGACTTTAATGCAACACATTGTATGAATGTGTCTTAGAGGTATGTATAAAAGTTGGTTGTATTAATACCTGAATCTACCTTTCTTTTACCTCCTTGTAATCCCATGTGACCAGCAAAAACTCTTAAGCCTCATACACACGATCAAATTTTCCGCAGACAAAACTTCGGACTTTTGTCCGAAGGCATGTGCCTGGATTTTGTCTTGCATACAAACAGCAAGGAATTGTTGACCAACAAACACGAACGTACTGATGTACTACGTGGTTTTTCAGCTTATTTAGCGCCACCCTTTGGGCTCCTTCTGCTAATTTCATGTTAGTAGACGTTTGGTGAGTGTTGATTTGCTCTTTTCACTTCGCACTTTTCATTTCACGCTTTTCATTTTGCACATTTTTCATTTCGTGCTTTTTAGTTTGCCTTTCATTTCGTGCTTTTCAGTTCGCGCTTTTTATTTCGTGCTTTTCAGTTCGCCTTTTATTTTGCTCTTTTCATTTTGTGCTTTTCAGTTTGCGCTTTTCATTTAGTGCTTTTCAGTTAATTTCTGAACGGCCGTTCGTCAACCAGTTGCTGAATCGGAGGAGAAAACGCGTTATTTATTAATAGCCTTGGACTTATTGCTTTGACCCAAGTCCAGTCCAGGAACAGGAGGGGGAGGAGTTCTTGGACCAAAAATTGGTAGCTTTATTAATCGTGACCAAATTATGTCATATGCCTTTCCTGCGGGAGCTCCAGGAGAATAATCCGGATGATTTTTGGAATTATCTCTGGATGACGGACCCCCTGCTTTCACCAACTCTTGGCATTGTTGACCCCCTATATTAAGAAGCAAGACACATGTATGAGGCTTTTATTTTATTTTTTGGTTGAATAATTATGATTTGATTTGGTATATTTTCTATATTTTTGAATGCATAGAATGCACTTTTTGGTTAAGTTATTTTGGCAGATAGCATGTCTAATTTTATTTGTTTTCTTTGTATAATGCACAATAAAAAAATTGTGGAGAATAATACTTGGCTATGTGTTTTACTTCAAATGACAGTTTGGGAGTAGGCAGTTACATTTAAAAAAATACAATGTAAAATTGACAAGGGACACCAACATAATTGTATCTTTGGTCTTAAAACTACAGGATAATGGTGTTGTGGTAACTTGCCCAAATAAGAAAAAAAAAAAAAAGCATAATAATTTTATCCTTGATATCACAAAAAAAAAAAAGCCTTTGAAAATGTGTTTGCAATAACTCCATCAGTATAACCAGCAAAGCAGCTTCATGATTATCCCATTAAAGAAGAAGAGAATGTGCGCTGCATTTTGAGATTTCATAATTTGCCATGTCATGAATGTTAATTCTCCATTACGAACACTAGTTTAGAAGACCGAACGCTTCTGGCTTGTCCTTGCTTCCGAGTAGGCATGTTTGTACTTTGGACTTTTGTCCGACGGACTTGTGTACAAACGCTCGGAAAATCCGACAACAGACATTTGTCCGCAGAAAATTTTAAAACCTGCTATCCAACATTTGTCCGCAGAAAATCCGACAACAATTGACCGATAGAGCGTACAAACGGTCGGATCCGCCAACAGCCTGTCATCACACATTTCCCGTCCGAAAATCCGATCGTGTGTACGATGCTTTAGGCTAGCCATACACAAATACAGATTTCTCCATCCATGCTATAGATCACAGATGTATGAATCTTCCTCTGGTGCTATTGTATTCTGACAGTCAGCTCCAGGGGCTGTCAGAATACTGGAAAAGCAGCTGTATCTGTATCTGGTTAGATACAGCCGCTTTTTGGTTAACAATTTTCCACCTGGCTTCTTCAGTTTTTCTATCGAGGGATGTTGAGCAGGAGGGGGCTGAAGGGGCCATCCACTAAGTGAATTCCTGAACCGGTCGAAACTCAGACAGTGTATGGCCACTTGGCCAGCTTAAGTTATCAGGGCTCCAGTCTTTCACATTGCATTTCTGTACTTATAGACTAATGTAGGTCATTTATTTTAGACAGCATGAAATTAAGATTATGATCTTAGCTGGAGTTCTGTTTTAATAGATGATACAAGAAAAAAAAATTGCATTGCACTACCATAACTTCACTACAATATAAATAGCTAATCATTTTCTTTCATGGATTGTTACAGCTATAATACCTCATGGCTTTAACCCCGAGACAACTAAACATACAGTGATTTTTATACAGGCAAACAAATCAGTTGAGGAACAAATGAAAATAAAGATTCACAGATGTTTCACCAAAGACCATGGTTGCCAACTTGTAGGAATAATGATTTGCTAGGACCAGCTGCAATCTTATTCCCAGTTTGGCTGGCTAATGGATGCAGCACATACACTATGGGATTTGATTCCCATTTCTTCATGGTAGGTAATAGGCTGTTGGTAGCAAAGTGATTTTTCCAAAAGTTGAAAAGTGTATTCATGTATCCATGCAATGGCAATTCAGAGTTGAGTCACAGTATGGTTCAAAGCTTAATTGTTTTGTCTACTTAACAAAGTTCTTTTTTTCTTTGTGTATGATCATAGGAGTAGTGCTGCACGTATTCATATATACAGTATATTTTATCTTTATATGTGTGAACCATATAATATTGTGAGCTGGCTGCTGGGTTTAGGTTTAAGTATTTAAGGGAGGAATAGCAGCACAGGAGTTTTATAACACAACCTTCCCTGTTATGTATTGTTTTTAACCTGTTAATACATACACTTTAAATAACTGATCTTAAAAAATAAATAAAATACCTTTTAAATTGTGTTTATTCAGTCTTGTACCAGATTACACACTTGAGTTGGTAACATAATTTTTGTCTACTGCAGTTAAAATGGAAGTAAATCTGTGACGGGAGTCGCTGGTGGGGCACAGGGTGAGTGGGAGCCCCGCTGTGATCTGTGCTAGTCAGAGACTCAATGCTGTATATGTGTGTATATATAAAGTGTGCTGTCTCATTGTGTTGTGTACTGTTTGCTTTGCTAGTTTGGGGTGGGGCTGTATTCCAATGTTCTATTGTGTTTGTCTGCCTTGGATCACAGGATGTGTATTGCTGTGAGGAAAGAGGGAGGGGGGATTATTCCAGCAGCCCCCCTGTTAAGACTGTTTACTGATTAGAAGTTAAGCACACCTGACCTGTGTGTCCATTGTTATTGGACAGTTTAACCCGCCCTGTTTTCCAAGGGTGGGGGGGAAATGTTTTGGAGTGGGATCTGTATAACATGTGTTTTTTGGAATAAAGATTCATTCCTGCTTGGAACCTGAAGACAGAGCTGTGTCTCGTTTTTGGGGTGGATTATTTGTATGGGTTCCTTGTTTGGCTGATTGGAGTGTTCGGTAGCTGCCTTTGTGTTTGGGTTTGAAATGTCCTAAACGACTTTAACTCCTTTCATACTCGGGGTGTCGTTACACTGGTGGCAAGCAGCGGGATCATTCCCACAGCCCAGAAGGACAGCTACAAGAGGACACAGGCCAATGGAAGCACAGTATGAACGGCTAAAGCGCTCTACCCTCAAGGACTTACTGGAGAACCGGGGCCGACCGGCCAACAACCGTAAGAAGAGGGACATTATCGCAGAACTAGTCGAAATGGATAGAGCTGAAAGAACCAACATAGCCGAAAGACCCAGCATAACAGACAGGACACCCGAAGAGGAAAGTTTTGATCGGGCTGTAAAAATAAGACTGGCACATTATGGCCCTAACCCTACAGCGGAGATCATAGACCGAGTTATAGCGGCTGTGGATGCAAATTGGCTACAGCAAAGAGGTGCTGCAGCAGCGGGAGACACAGCAGCACCAACTGAAAGGAGAAAGGTACATTTTGCTGCTTTTAAAAATTTCATTGAAGCAGAAGGGGAGATTGATGGGTACATTGCAGATTTTGAACGGCAATGTGCCCTACACCGGGTGCCCACAGAGGAATGGGTTACCATTTTGTCTGGGAAATTGTCCGGCCGGGCCAGTGAAGCGTTCAGGGCCATCCCAGACAAGGATATTATGAACTATGGGCTTGTAAAAGAAGCACTTTTGGCCAGGTATGCCGTCACACCAGAAGCATACCGGAGGCGGTTCCGAGAGACGAGTAAGCAGACTGGAGACTCATATGCCGAGTGGGCATGCCGCCTACACCGCATGGCATCCCACTGGGTCGCTGGATGCCAAGCAGTATCCGGGGAAGAGGTGCTGCAGCTGTTCCTGCTGGAGCACTTCTTTGACAAGCTGTCCCCAGAAGTCAGAGAGTGGGTCCGGGACCGAAAACCTTGCACCTTGTCTGAAGCAGCTCGCCTGGCAGACGAATACACCGACGCCCGCAAACTGGATAACCCAGTGGTCAAGACAACAGCTCGGGTGGATTATCGATCAGCGGCACCCCCTCCAGCTGGCACCTACCAACCACAGTCGTACCGCCCTACAGCACCACCTCCAGGGGCCACTTATTCTCAGCAGCCCAGGTTCAACTCCCAGGACTACTCACAACCCATCAGGTGTTTCGGGTGTAAACAGCTAGGGCACAAAAAGCCAGACTGTCCGTTGAATCCAGCCAGGCAGTCCCAGTCGTGGAGAAAGCCAGCAGGGGGGAATCCCTGCACATCCATGCCTGCGGCTCACTGCGTTGAGGAGGAAGAACAGTGGGGCATCCTGCACGAGGCTGATCCAGTACAAGCAGCTAACCAGGACAACAGGCAGCAACACAGGCAGACCGTTCGGGTTAATGGAAAGGTAGCTAATGGCCTACGTGATACTGGCGCCACGATGACCCTGCTACGGAAGAACCTCATCCCAGAGAGCCAACACACCGGGGACACTGTAGCAGTAAGGGTAGCAGGAGGCACTATTTTCCGGCTACCCGTTGCCCGTGTTCACCTGGACTGGGGGGTTGGTTCGGGACATGTGAATGTGGGGGTGATGAAGGATTTGCCAGCGGATGTACTACTGGGGAATGATTTGGCCCCCCTCGTTTCTGCTTACGCCCCGATGGGCCCAGCTGAGGCCAACCCAGTGACTACCCGTGCCCAGACCCGTGCTATTGGAACCGGCCCACTTGCTGCTGAGACCCAGGTAAGACTATCTTCCCCGACATGTACCTTAGATCAGGCTCCCCTAGGTTGGGATACCCCAGAAGCATTCGGGAGGGAAACCCGGGAGGACCCGACCTTACATAAGTATAGGGCTAAGGCAGATACTCAGGAAAAGGGAATAGATGGGGAGCTTTATGAATGGGTGGGGGATAGACTGTATAGGATCCCTAAGCCATCCCCGGGAAATAAAGTCCCTTCGCAGAAACGACAGCTGGTGGTACCTAAGAAATACCAGCTGGAGATTCTGCGAATTGGGCATGATGTACCACTGGCAGGACATCTAGGGTCCCGCCGCACAGCCCATAGAATTGCACAGAATTTCTTCTGGCCCAATTTTAACCAGGATGTGCGACAGTACTGCAAAACGTGTGACACATGTCAACGGGTAGGTAAGCGGGGGGACCACCCTAAGGCCAGACTTATGTCCATGCCTATTATTGGGGAGCCCTTTTACCGCATAGCCGTTGACATTGTGGGTCCCTTGGCCAGGCCTAGTCCATCCGGGAAGAAGTATATTCTCACCGTGGTTGACTACGCCACCCGTTACCCAGAGGCAGTAGCTATGTCCAACATTGAAGCAGAGACCGTAGCTGATGCCCTGGTTAAAATATTTACTATAGTGGGTTTCCCTAAGGAGATCCTCTCTGACCAGGGAACCCAGTTTACCGCTGTGCTCACCCAGCAGTTATGGAAGGTATGCAATATTAAGCCTTTGCTGAGCTCACCCTACCACCCCCAGACTAATGGTCTCTGCGAGCACTTTAACGGGACCCTCAAGCAAATGCTGAGGACCTTTTCGGACGCTTGCAGAGACTGGGAGAAATTCCTGCCTCACCTGTTGTTTGCGTACAGAGAGGTACCCCAGGAATCTACTGGGTTCTCTCCCTTCAAGTTACTCTATGGGAGAAGGGTTTGCGGACCCCTCGATCTCATTAGAGGACACTGGGAGGGAGAGACAGAGCGGGAGGGAACCCCCATAGTGCCCTATGTTCTGGAACTCAGGGACCGCA
The DNA here is from genome assembly GCA_037952925.1 of Lithobates clamitans. Taxonomy (NCBI): domain Eukaryota; kingdom Metazoa; phylum Chordata; class Amphibia; order Anura; family Ranidae; genus Lithobates; species Lithobates clamitans. Next base: position 97,867 of record JBBGZY010000343.1, read on the forward strand.
TGGCACAACTGTCTCTGATGGTAAGGGAGAATCTCCAGGCGGCCCAGGGGAGACAGAAGAGATGGTACGATCGGGGTGCCCGACAGCGTATCTTCCAGGTTGGGCAGAAGGTCTTAGTGCTCAAGCCTGTGAAGACCGACAAGATGCAGGCATCTTGACAGGGCCCATATAAAGTAGTAGCCCAGGTATGTGATACTACCTATGTTATTGCCAGCTGTGCAGATGAAAGAATCCAGCGAACCTTTCATGTGAACATGCTGAAGGAGTATCAGGAACGGCAGGAGGATGTGGCTGCAGTATGTGCGCCTGCTGCGGACGATTCCGAAAGTTTACCCCTCCCTGACTTATTAGAGAGAGACCCCCAGACTGACCTCATTAGCCTCGTACAGCTAGGGGACCAGTTAAGCCCCACAAAGAAGGAACAGGCTAAGCGGCTTCTGTGGGAGAAACAGGCGACTTTCTCCCAAAAACCAGGCTACACAACCCTGGCTGTGCATAAGGTAGAGACCCCTGGACAAGCACCCCTGCGTCAGCCCCCCTACTGTATCCCTGAAGCAGTCCGAGAAGGAATGCGGAAGGAGATACAGGAGATGATTCAGTTAGGAGTCATTGAGCCCTCTGACAGCCCTTGGGCCTCGCCTGTAGTCCTGGTGCCTAAGAAAGACGGAACTACCCGGTTCTGCGTGGACTACAGGCGACTCAATGAGAAGACCACCACTGATGCCTACCCAATGCCCAGGGTAGACGAACTGCTAGATCGTATAGCCAGGGGACGTTATTTAACTACAATCGACCTGTGTAAGGGCTATTGGCAGATTCCCCTGGCCGAGGATGCTATCCCCAAGTCGGCATTTGTTACCCCGTTTGGCCTGTACCAGTCTAAGGTCATGCCATTCGGGATGAAAAATGCCCCAGCTACCTTCCAACGTATGGTGGATCAGCTCCTCGATGGCTTACAGGATTTTGCATGTGCATACCTGGATGACATTGCGATCTACAGTGGGTCTTGGGAGGAGCACCTGGTTCACGTAGGGGTGGTTCTGGACAAGATTCGGGCCGCAGGCCTGACCTTGAAACCAGACAAGTGCCATCTAGGTATGGCAGAGGTGCAGTACCTGGGACACTGAGTGGGGTGTGGGAACCAGAGACCAGAGCCAGCCAAGGTAGAGGCAGTAGCTAACTGGCCCACACCCCGTACTAAGACCCAGGTATTAGCCTTCTTGGGGACTGCCGGGTACTACCGACGTTTTATCCCTGATTACAGTGCTATCGCCAAGCCCCTGACTGACCTGACGAAAAAGAATTTACCTAGGCAGGTCCTGTGGTCTCCAGCTTGTGAAGCCGCATTTCTAGCCCTCAAGCAAGCACTTGTAAATGCCCCTGTCTTGGCTGCCCCAGTACCTAACAAACGTTTCCTTGTCCACACAGATGCTTCCATGTTTGGACTGGGGGCTGTGCTGAGCCAAATTGGGGAGGATGGAAGAGAACACCCTGTCGCATACCTGAGCAGAAAACTATTACCCCGGGAAGTGAGCTATGCAGCAGTGGAGAAAGAGTGCTTGGCCCTGGTTTGGGCCCTTAAAAAGTTGAACCCTTATTTGTATGGACAGGAATTTTCATTAGTCACTGATCACAACCCATTGGTCTGGCTTAACCGGGTCTCAGGAGACAATGGCAGGTTGCTGCGGTGGAGCTTAGCCCTGCAACCTTACAATTTCACCATCAGCTACCGACCCGGTAAGCATAATGGCAATGCTGATGGGTTGTCCCGGCAAACCGACGTCACTCCGGCCTCCTAGTTCCGGACATCCCCAAGTTGACCCGAGAAGGATCAAGCTGGGTCTGCCGGAGTGTTCCACAAGGAGGGAGCCATGTGACGGGAGTCGCTGGTGGGGCACAGGGTGAGTGGGAGCCCCGCTGTGATCTGTGCTAGTCAGAGACTCAATGCTGTATATGTGTGTATATATAAAGTGTGCTGTCTCATTGTGTTGTGTACTGTTTGCTTTGCTAGTTTGGGGTGGGGCTGTATTCCAATGTTCTATTGTGTTTGTCTGCCTTGGATCACAGGATGTGTATTGCTGTGAGGAAAGAGGGAGGGGGGATTCTTCCAGCAGCCACCCTGTTAAGACTGTTTACTGATTAGAAGTTAAGCACACCTGACCTGTGTGTCCATTGTTATTGGACAGTTTAACCCGCCCTGTTTTCCAAGGGTGGGGGGGAAATGTTTTGGAGTGGGATCTGTATAACATGTGTTTTTTGGAATAAAGATTCATTCCTGCTTGGAACCTGAAGACAGAGCTGTGTCTCGTTTTTGGGGTGGATTATTTGTATGGGTTCCTTGTTTGGCTGATTGGAGTGTTCGGTAGCTGCCTTTGTGTTTGGGTTTGAAATGTCCTAAACGACTTTAACTCCTTTCATACTCGGGGTGTCGTTACAAAATCCATCAATTTAACAGTCTCCCAAAACAGTTAAATTCAAGACATGCCACATTTGGTTTTGCCCTCAACTGAATTGTTAAGCCATCAAATGGCTAGTGTCATAACTGATCCCATGTGCAGCACTATGGCAAATGCAGATCAAACAGAGGCCATGATGGCAGCTTCCTTGGCCTTAAAGTATAGCTGGGTTTAGTTCTGCTTTAAGAGAGAAGGATTCATAAAAAAAAATTATACTCACCCAGATGGATGTAGCATCGGTCCCCTGCCGCCTCTAAGACCGAGAACTGAGTGATCAAATACGCTGATCGCTCAGCTCTTGGTCTTTAGGCTGCAGAGAGCTGGTAACTGTCAGTCACTGGCTCTCTGTTCTGCCCCTCCAGTGTTCACTGGAGCGCTGTGCTATGGAGGAGGCAGGAGTGGTTGGTTTTCGGCTATTAGTGTCTTGCTGAGAGGCTGAGCCATCTGCCAGTCCAGACATCTTGGTGGATCCCAACCATATGGTCAGGATCTTTTCAGAGCCCGAACTGTGATGTCAGCCAACAGCAGGCTTTAAAATGGGTCACAGGAGTACAGAACAAACTGCACTCCTGTGATCCATAGGAGAAGTAGAACCAAAAACGCTTTGGCTCTACTTCTTCTTTAAGCAATGCAGGGTGGTCAAAAACCAGCAGCCTGTGAATGGACAAGCAGCACACTGATAAGGCAGTCACTTTCCTTTCTCCTTTTGTTCAAACTGTTGATGACAGTAGCATGCAAGAGCTCTGGCCAGCTCAAAGTGCCATTCCTCCCCTTTAAAGAAAAAATTCAGTCTGCTCTCCGAGGAGGCTCATGTACTGTGTACTTGTCCAGTATACTTGCACATATATGGTTAATTTTTGGGATTTCTAGAGACAGAGGTAGCAGAGAAACTGGCTTGGTTAAAGCTTAATAAATCAATGGGCCCTGATGGTATTCACCCCAGAGTTTTAAGAAAACTTTGAGATATAATTGTTGGACCATTAACAGATCTTTTTAATCAATCTCTTCTAACAGGAGAAGTTCTCCATGATTGGCGGACAGCTAATATTGTACCTATCCACAAGTAGGCCAGCAAGGTAGAAGCTGGCAATTACAGGCCAGTGAGTTTAACATCAATTATAGTCAAGTTAATGGAATCACTCCTCAAAAGAAGGATCATTGATCATTTAAAAATACAACTTGCTGGACCCAAAGTAGCATGGCTTTACTGAGGGCAGAATGTGTCAGACTAATCTGATTGAATTTTTTGACTATATTACCAATGTTTTGGACCAGGGTGGTGCTGTGGACATAGCATGTGTTAATTTCAGCAAGGCATTTGATACAGTTCCACATAATGATCTAATACAAAAGTTGTACAAGCTAGGACTTAACCATTGGGTAGTTCAGTGGATATGCAGTTGGCTAAAGAATATATACCAGAGTGTGGTTGTAAATCGGGTTAACTCAGAACAGAGAGCAGTCACTAGTGGTGTATTACAAGGCTCTGTACTGGGCCCTGTTCTATTTAATCCATATGTAACAGTGGCAGATCTACCAGGGTCGCAGCAGTTGCACTTGCAACTGGTCCCTGGAGTTCCGCCGCAGTGGGGGGGGCCCGTCCACCTGTTCTCAACTTTCAGGGGCCCGCCTGCCCATTCTCGACTGTAAAGGGGGCCCACCCGCACGTTCTCCACTGTAAGGGTTGCCCGCACGTTCTCCGCTGTAGGAAGGCGGAGGTGGACACTGGCAGAGAAAGTCAGCTCACCAGCTGACACCAATGGAGTGAAGGGGGAGGAGCTCTCCCCTCTGCAGGAGACCCCATGACACAGGAGCATCCCTGGAGGCACGGGAATAATGATGAAGGGGAAGGAGTCGACTGACTAACTCACAAAGTAAGTGACAAATTGTCAGTGCAACTGATCCCAACCTCTGCCTCTTACTGACCCCCATGCCACAGATCTCACCCCTATCCCCCCAATGGGGTAGGGGTGAGATCTGTGGTTGGAGGATGGGATCAGTAAGAGGCAGAGGTGGTGGTGGGGGAGGATGGCACCACCACTGCCACAGCTCCCTCCCCACTCACCAACACCACCGCTGCCACCACTGATCCCACCCCCCCTCACCACCACCACTGCCACCGCAACTGATCTCACCCCCCCACCACCACTACCACTGCCACCGCCACTGATCCCACACCCCTCACCACCACCTCCATCGCCGCCACTGATCCCACACCCCTCACCACCACCTCAGTCACCGTCACTGATCCCACCCCCCTAACCACCACCACCGCCGCCGCCACCACTGATCCTACCCCCACTCACCACTACCACTGATCCCACTCCCCACCACTGCCACTGATCCCATCCCCCCTCACCACCACCACCGCCACTGATCCCGCCCCCCCCCACCGCCGCCATTGATCCCACCAACCTTACCACCACCACCACCGCTGCCACTGATTCCAACCCCCACCACCACCACTGCCACTGATCCCACCACTCCTCATCACCACCTCCACGCCACCACTGATCCCATCTCCACCACCACTGCCACTGTTCCCACCTCCCTCACCGTCACCACTGCCTCTGATCAAACCCCTGTCACTGCCACCACTGATCCCATCACCCACCACTGCTCCCACTCATCCCATCCCATCCACACCACCACCACCACCACCGCTGCCACTGATCCCATCCCCCCACCACTGCTGTCACTCATCCCATCCCATTCCCCCATCACTGCCACCACCGCTCACTGCTACTCAACCCATCCCATTCCCCCATACCACCACCGCTCGCTGCCACTCATCCTATCCCATTCCCCCATCACTACCACCACCACTCACTGCCACTCATCCCAGCCCTATGCTCCAGGGGGCCCGTGCCTCACCCCTGTACATCTGGATAGGAGGGGTGGTGGGGCGGCATGTAGAGGAACCAATACCCTCCATTTTCCTCCTGCAGTCACTGAAAGCCTACTTCTCCTCTCCCTCCTGCCAGCATTCAGTGGCTGCAGGGGATCGGTTCCTCTATATGCTGCCCCGCCGCTCCTCCTATCCATGTGTACAGGGGTGACGCATGGGCCCTCTGAAGCATGGGGTTGGGTCGCCCCGGGGGTCAGGGGTGCTCTTCATGGTTTCTTGCACCGGGGCCCTGAGAGTTCTAGTTATACCTCTGATATGTAAGTGACATGACTAAAGGTTCGTTGGGCAAGATATGTCTTTTTGCTGATGATACAAAGGTTTGTGATAGGGCTGATATCCCTGGAGGTGTCTAACATGGAACATGATTTGGCATTGCTGGAGGATTGGTCAAAGCAGTGGAAACTTCAGTTCAATGTTTTTAAATGTAAAATAATTCACCTAGAGCAAAATAATCCCCCCGAGAGAGTACAACATTGAGGCTACAGCGCTACAGATGAAAAATATTCGAGGGTACTTATTTCAGATGATTGCAAAATGAGCAAACAGTGTGACCAGGCAGTGGGAAAAGCAAATAGAATTCTAAGATGCATCACTAGAGGGGTCACCAGCAGGAGGAAGGAGGTTCTGAATCCCCTATTTAGATCTTTAGTGAGACCTCATTTAGAATACTGTGTCCAGTTCTGGAGACCTCACTTACAAAAAGATATTGATAAAATAGAGTCCAGAGACGGGTAACAAAAATGGTGAAAGGTTTGGGGGATAAAACATATCAAGTGCGACTTCAGGAACTTATTATGTACAGTCTGGATGAAAGAAGGTAAAGGGGAGACATAATTGAAACCTTTAAATACATCAAGGGGGTGAATAAGGTTCAGGAGGGCAGTTTTTTCAATATGAAACCAAAATCAAGAACACGGGGACATGACCTCAAACTAACTAGAGGAAAGTTCAAAACTAATCTTAAAATGTATTATATTACTGAAATGATAGTTGATGCTTGGATTAAACTTCCAACAGAGGTATTGAGACAGTCAACAGTAAATGGCTTCAAACATGCTTGGGACAAACTTAGCTCTATGGTCAGACAATAACGTTAACAACAAAACAAAAAAAAAACAAAAGAAAAACAACAACAAAAAATGGGCAGACTCCATGGACTACTCTGTCTTTTTCTGCCTTCGCTTTTCTATGTTTCTACATTATGGCACACTTACCTATCAAAGTGCCTTTCTCCAGCACTGACCGATGGTTGCAATCAATGCTCCATTACCTATCCCCAGGCCCCACATCATTCTTTTTTGGCCATTGAGCAGCCCATATGCTGCCCTGCACATATGCTGTGCAGCATAAACACAAAAAAAAACTTGCTAGAGGAAAGATGACTTTTTTTTTTTTAATTTTTACCCAAAAACTCTACCTCCCAGTATTTTTGTTTTATTTTATGAGTTTAGTTCTGCAATAAAGTGTGAGTGCTTCTGTACATCGGATTAAAAGAGGCTGGTATCAGGAAAAAATCATGTACTTACGCTCTGTAAAATTACATTTAACGATTTTTAAATTAATATATAAATTACATGAAATTATATTGTTTTAACTGGCTGGAGTTCAGCTTTTAATCTCTGCATTTTACATTGCCTGCCACTTATCTGTACAAAATATCACAAAGTGCAGCCACGCTATGCCCAAGAGCCGTTAAAATCAGCACTGTCACAGTTCCCACTCAGGAAGTATCTCAAAACTGTTCCAAATACTTTAGAATTAATCGAGATGAGGCAGGCATAGTGCAACAACTGTTCAAGAGGGTAACATCTGACAGAAAGATGATAAATGATGCACTTGAGCATTAGAGCTCTGATCAATTGAAAAGAGATTATGTCAGTCTGAAAGAAGGCCACAAACACTTAGGCTAAAAATCTTGGCAGATGGCGTGCCGAAGTACTCACAGACCCTTGTACATGAAATGACAAATAGCTGTCTGAACCCCTCTTGTTGTTTGTACAGTAAAATATTTCCAAAGTGTCTCTTTATGTCATTTCTGCATTATTATAGTATTAAATAACTGATGGAAATGAAAGAAATCTGCTTTTAGAGTTCAAAGGCCAACTAATGAACATGTAGATATTTTCCTCATATCAGTCAATCAAAGTGCTTGTATCATTGTCCCTTTCGTACATAGTGATAGTGCATAGTAGAAAAGATGGAACATCAAGCAATCTCTGAACAGAACTAAAAATGGAATTTGGCAAACTTACCTCACAAAACAGAAATGTACAGTGATCTATTAAAATGACACATTGTGGGAAAAAAGTGCATATGAGTAGAATTTTCAATGTTGTCCACTGTGGTTACCATTAGGACATCAATTTAGGACAAAAATGCAGATATACCAGTGTGATCTTATTTATCCATTCTTTCATTCAACCCTTGTGGTAAAATGCTAACATCTAATGGGGCGTACACACGGTCGGACTTTTCGACTGTACTGGTCTGACGGACACCGACGGACCAAATCCGCCGAACAGTCTGATCGTGTGTGGGCTTCACCGGACCTTCAGCGGACCTTTCCAGTCGCAAATCTGACAGACTTTAGATTTGGAACAGGCTTCAAATCTTTAGGTCGTAACTCCGCCGGACCCAGAAATCCGCTCGTCTGTATGCTAGTCCGACGGACAAAAACCGACGCTAGGGCAGCTATTGGCTACTGGCTTTCAACTTCTTTATTTTAGTCCGGTGTACGTCATCACGTACGAATCTGTCAGACTTTGGTGTGATCGTGTGTAGGCAAGTTCGTTTGTTAGAAAGTCCGTCGGAAGTCCGTCAAAAGTCCATCGAAAGTCCGCTGGAAAGTTTGTCGGACCAGTCCAGTCGAAAAGTCCACCCGTGTGTACGCGGCATAAGACATGTTACCTAGATCATTATGTATCAGAAGATCCACAAAAGGATCTGTGGCATAAATAAATATACCCTACCTGCTTCTGATCCAACAACAAATAGAGTCCCTTTCCCACGCATTCTTTTAAACTCAGTCCACCCTAATGTAATATTTAACCTTAGGTCTTGGACCTGGACAGCAGATATAGCCATTATAAGAGTACTCATTCCTGCTGGAGTTTGTATGGAGAATACAACAGAAGGTGCTGAAGCATGCGAAGGTTGATAAGAACATGCACAATTTCCAAAAGGAGTGGAACAAGTCAAGAACTAAGGCAGGAACATCTTGCTGTTGGAGCATCTAAGACGTACAAGAATGCAGAAACTGACTCAGGACATTAAACTATCTATAACTTAAATATTACTTTTTGGTGGTATGACCCTTTAAGGAACATAGCGAGTATGTCCCATGGAATGCTGGATACATAAAGCTGATTATTTATCAGTAACAGCAAACCCTATCATTGCTTCTTGTTGCTCTAGTTCAAATCTGAAATTGCACCTTATGCTCACACGGTTATTGAAATGTGGTACCACAGGTCAGCTTATTTGAAAAGTAATCTGCTAATACCCAATAGGTTGTTAAAAAATTGTGCTACAAGTTGATATTACGTTTATAGCAACAACAATATAACAATAATGGGCTATGATGAAAAATTCAGCCATACAGTACAATGTACAGTGCCTTGCAAAAGTATTCACCCCCTAGGCATTGTGCGTGTTTTGTTGCCTCACAACCTGGAATTAACATGAATTGTTTGAGGATTTGCATCATTTAATTTACAGAACATGCCCACAACTGTGAAGATTTTTTTTTTATTGTGAAGCAAACAACAAATTGGACAAAATAACAGAAAAAGTCAATGTGCATAACTATTCACCCCCCTAAAATCAATACTTTGTAGAGCCACCTTTTGAGGCTATCACAGCTCCAAGTCACTTTGGATAAGTCTCTATGAGCCACATCTTACCACTGGGATTTTTGCCCATTCCTCCTTGCAAAACTGCTCCAGCTCCTTCAAGTTGGATGGTTTGCGCTTGTGAACAGCAATCTTTAAGTCTGACCACAGATTTTCTATTGGATTGAGGTCTGGACTTTGACTAGGCCATTCCAACACATTTACATGTTTCTCCTTAAACCACTTAAATGTTGCTTTAGCAGTGTGTTTGGGGTCAATGTCCTGCTGGAGGGTGAACCACCGTCCTAGCCCCAAATCATACACAGAATGGTACAGGTTTTGCTCAAGAACATCCCTGTATTTAGCACCATCCATCTTTCCCTCAACTCTGACCGGTTTCCCAGTCCCGACTGCTGACAAACATCCCCACAGCATGATGCTGCCACTACCATGTTTCACTGTTGGGATGGTGTTCTTTGGGTGATTAGATGTGTTGGGGTTGCGCCAGACATAGCGTTTTCTTTGTTGGCCAAAAAAGTTAAATTTTAGTCTCATCAGACCAGAGCGCCTTCCTCCATACATTTTGGGAGTCTCCAACATGCCTTTTTGCAAACTCAAAACGTGCCATTTTGTTTATTGCTGAAAGTAATGGCTTTCTTCTGGCCACTTTGCCATAAAGCCCAACTCTATGGAGTGTACGGCTTATTGTCGTCCTTTCCATTTGGTTATGATAGATTTGATGGTGCTCCTAGGGATCATCAAAGATCATCAAAGATTTGGATTTTTTTATAACCTAACCCTGACTACTCCTTATTACTACTCCTCAACAACTTCGTCCCTTACTTGTTTGGAGAGTTCCTTGGTCTTCATGTCAGTGTTTGGTTAGTGGTGCCTCTTGCTTAGATGTTGTAGCCTCTGGGGCCTTTCAAAAAGGTGTATATATGTAATGACAGATCAAGTGTCACTTATAGGGCGTACACACGGTCGGACTTTGTTCGGACATTCCGACAACAAAATCCTAGGATTTTTTCAGACGGATGTTGGCTCAAACTTGTTTTGTCAACACACGGTCGCACAAAGTTGTCGGAAAATCCGATAGTTCTAAACGCGGTGACGTAAAACACGTACGTCGGGACTATAAACGGGGCAGTGGCCAATAGCTTTCATCTCTTTATTTATTCTGAGCATGCGTGGCACTTTGTCCGTCGGATTTGTGTACACACGATCGTAATTTCCGACAACGGATTTTGTTGTCGGAAAATTTTATCTCCTACTCTCCAACTTTGTGTGTCGGAAAATCCGATGGAAAATGTCCGATGGAGCCCACACACGGTCGGAATTTCCGACAACACGCTCCGATCGGACATTTTCCATCGGAAAATCCGACCGTGTGTACGGGGCATTAGAGTGCACACAGGTGGACATCATTTTACTAATTATGTGATTTATGAAAGTAATTGGTTGCACCGGAGCTTTTTATAGGCTTCATAACAAAGGGGGTGAATACATATGCACATGCCAATTATCATTTTTTTTTATTTCTGAAAAATAGTTTTATTTATATATTTTTCTAATTTTACTTCACCAACTTAGACTATTGTGTTCTGATCCATCACATATAATTCAGATTAAAAAAAACATTGAACTAAAGGCTGTAATGTAACAAAATAGGTAAAAAGCCAAGGGGGTGAATACTTTTGCAAGGCACTGTACATCAACATTGTAGTTGCCCTCAGATGAATGTCTATATCCTTAGCCAAAACAGATAAAAATTCACAGCGTAGTTGCACATTGTGTCAGATTTACCATCTACTCCTCCAGTGCTGGAAGGTTCATATTGTAGTTGCTCTCCCATTGCCATGCCTTTTTTGGGGGGGACCACTGATGTTATAAGTGCCATGTATGCAGGCTTTATCTTACAGATGCTGGGAGTGGGCAGGGAGCGAACACTGCACTGCACATGCACTGCAGGCAGTGCAAACAATATAAAAAAAGTTTAGAAAATGAGAAAAAATGTTTTTTGGCAAAAAGTTCTACCTCCAAGCAATTTTCTGTTTCCTAACTTTAGATATACTTAAGCCACTGTATGATTTTAACATAGAGATTAATCATAATAGATTCCAAAAAAGTTTCTAAGACTTATCTCTTACAGTCAGCTCTGTTCTCCCCCTGCTGCTTCCACCACAACTATTACTGGAAATGATCAGCTGTCAAAATGACAGCAAGGATTTGCTAGGTATTATACAGCAAAAGCAACTGCCAAAATGCAGATAGTCTGCAAGTTTTGTTGAGCAAATACAGTTTAAAAATGTATTTAGAAAACAAAGAGAAGGAATTGGAACGGGACTTTGCGTGAGGCATGTTAAAGGTTAAATATGAGCTAATTGATCAATCAACTTAATCTAAACCAATAATTAATCTACGATCCATGATATTGAAATTATATAAATAGACAATACTTAAAACTGAATAGCATAATCACCAGGATTGACATAATATTCATATAAGATTATTTAATATAATTAATCATTGAACATGATAAAGCAGATACAAATAATTAGACAGTGAACATGATTGATACAGTTGGTACAAAATCGATACAAAGAGATTTATCATAAAATATACGAGTGTGTTTGGGCATCCATAAGTTGATAACTCAACGCGTTTCTTGGCTTTCAACCAATCATCAGGAGTCAGATGCATAGTGACTATAAAATAGGATAATGAGACATCTATTAATATAAGAGATCTTCTACATAGATGGAAAGTAGGTAAGGAGAAAACATCAATTTCAAGGTACTCACTAATCTCCATAGATTGATAGCAACCACTAAAGTGGGATTGGACGGTGGTCTGGGTTAACATAGTCTCACCCGGGGTTAAGGCAGAAAACATCCCCCAAAATAGCCCAAGGAAAAACGGCCGCCAGGATGAACATGTTCATTCTTCGGTGTGTGTACCTATGGATGTTATATTCATTTTCATACACTCATACCCAATCTTCTCCTCGCTTCCTTCTCCATTTAAAATTTTACACTTCTTTTCTACAGTATCTGGTGTGGTCCTATAATCTGGTTACCTACTCCCATGTGGCTGTGTGTTGGGGTGCTCCAACACCACTGGCGGCCGTTTTTTCCTTGGGCTATTTTGGGGGATGTTTTCTGCCTCAACCCCGGGTGAGACTAGGTTAACGTAAAGTCTGTAAAGTGCACAGTCTATTTGCCTTTAGTAAATCAACCCCCCTGATTTTATTACTGGTCAGTGGTCACTGACTCAAAATATGTATGTAGATGAGAGAAAAGTCAGTAGCCCTTAAAAACTTACTTTTTCCAGGTCAGTGATTGAAAGTATTAATGTAAGTGGGTCAGCATGACAGCCAGACAAATAGCATTTTCAGAAGGAGAGATTAGCAATGCCAACCTTTATGTTTGTCTCATTACATATTTCCTAGGAAAATAAAACTTATTTTGTGTTGTTTTTTCACTCTTAATTATACTCTAGAACACATTGTATTTCATAAGCAATATGAAACAGCATGCAGACAATGAGTTGGTATGGTGCATCTTTGTTATCGACAACAGCCTCAGTTTTTTTTTATTTTATTAGTGTGTTTCACCCAGATCCACTGACGTGAAGATCATATTTTTAAAAGATGCTGAAAGCAGCATCCTAGTTCTTTGTCATTTTTGTGAAATATGCTGTACAACAGACACATCAAACATAAAGCCTACAGACTGCATGCAGCCTGTGGCAGCCTTCTGTGTAGCCCACTAAAGGTCTCCGCTGAAGGTGATGGACAGGCAAGGCTTAGATTTAGCGTTTCCCATGAAGATGGTTTGTGGGCAGGAAGATGCTAGACTAGCATCTAAACCTAAAAAGCTATTATATGGACTGAGTAATACTCTTCAATATAAGACCGTGACAGCAATCAGAGAAATGTCTAGGTACATGCTACTAAAAATATATAATAGCATTTTGTATGTATTGGTAAAAACACTGATTTCCTATTCCTAAGTTACCTACAAAATGTGGCATTTTGTTTTCAGAAGACTTCTAGCTCTGAACTTAATTCACTTACGGTCTAAATTTAATTTGGGTAATTTATTTGATTAGTGAACAGATTTTTGATTGATGTAATTAGCCTTAAGGTTAACTTTTATTGAGAAGAAGGTTAAAAAAGAACTCCAGTCACCCGTCCACAGTTTGAGCCCATTTGGGGTGGATGTGTGGTCTGGAGGCATAATATAAATAGATTTTTTTCTTTATGTACCCCAATTTAGATCTTATTTCGGATCTTTACATATGTTATTATTCTATGCAGTCTCTAAGACACATAATCTTTTTCTTTCAGTAAGACTAATTTGTAATATGTATAAAAACTGTTAATCGCATTGTCTATATATATATCCCATGCTTTGATACTTGTCTTAATTTGTATCTTATTTATAAAAAACTTCAATAAAAATATTGAACCTAAAAAAAAAAAAAAAAAAAAAAAAAGAACTCCAGTAGAACTGGAGTCATGAGGCATCCCTTACCAGTTGTCACCCCAGCCAGATTCAGCCTCTCTTGGGTGGAAAGCTACATGGTTAGAGCCCCATTCTGGTGTCAAAGAAAGCTTTAAACATGATTTGGCATAAGTGGCAGCATTTCCCCTTGTTTCTCTTCTTTTCTCTGTTTGTCAGTGTTTTTTTCCTGCATTTGTTTGTGTTTGTGGGAGTTTGCCATTTCCAAGATGGTTGTAGCAGTGCAAGAATATTCTGAGCATGGATGGCAGGAAGTGATGCGGCCACTGTGAGCAGTTTTTCCTGGCTTGCTCTTTTCCAAAATGGTTCAGGGAACCGACGTTGCGATCTGAGCAGGTGTGCCAGTTTTAAATAGATTAAGGCATTTTGGGCAGCATATGGTGATGTTTCCTTCTAATGCATGCTGGATGCTTACGTGGTCATTGTCTGCGGGTATTATTTCCCGTTTTGTGTCTTTATAGGGAATGCTGCCCAGTTAGACCATCCATTGCCTGTAAGGTAAAGGAATTAAGTAAGTATTGAAGATATTTAGAAAAAGAGAGCATTTGGTCCCAATGCTGCTGTTATATCTACAGCCCTGTAAGGACCTCAAGTGGGAAGGAGTCCTCTAAAGGCTAAAGCAAGTCACCATCTAGGCACAGACATCCAGGCAATGGTGATTAAGGTCATCATCTTGCCTCTCACTATCATTGCTCCCTGTATACAAACATTACAGCTTACCAGCCCTAATAGTTGTTGCCTTTGTGGTGGAAAGTCATTGCCTGACAAGCTAGTGTGTCATGCCTGCTTGGAGGAAGCAACTGACAAAGAAGCGAATGTCAGAGTAGTAGCAGCTTTGATTAAAGAATTGACCAAAGAGTTGATAAATGAAGCCTCTACTCCTCAGTCAGTGGCTGAGTTGCCTAGCACTTCCAACCAAAGTCAGCAGGTGGCATCCGAACTGGAGAGATTGTCAGAGGATGAAGACAATAAAGGGGCCACAGCCTATGACTTTTGCTCAATAGTGGCTTTTGCAAGGGCAGTCAAGGAGGCAAATGCCTGGGGTGAAGTGGAGGAAACTCTCCACGTCGTTCAAAAATACTTCTCAAATCTCAAAAGAGGGGCATCAGGAGTTAATCCAGAAAGAATGACAGGGGCCAGAGAAAAAGGCCTGTATGAACAACAGGTTGTCAAAACTCTATCCTCTGAAAGCGCCAAAGGTCACTCTGCTGCTCTTGACTCGGATGGTGGATGCATCATTATTGTGTCTGGCAAGACACGTCACTTTGAGATTATGTTCAAGGACGTTCTAGTCCAAAAACTAGATCTAGATCTGAAGTGCTTTTATGTAGCATCTGCAGGTGCCTGCAGACCAGCAATAACATTTGCAGCAGTAGGCAGAGCCCTATCGAGTTGGACGGCTAATATTAAAGAAGCCCTTTTGAAAGAAGTAGAGAATGACAAAGCAGTAACAGCTTTGTAAGAGCTGAAATTGGTGGGAGACTTTGTGGCGAGGAGTCAGTAGATGTCAGAAGTTCTTCAAGAGCGATGTTGTCCACGGTCACAGCAAGGAGGGCTTTATAGTTGAAGCCATGGTTGGCTTCAAAATCCCCACCTCAAAATCAAACTGGTGCAAGATACCAGATGATGGCTATAATATATTTGGGAGTAGACTGGATACAGCTATCTCAAGAGTGACCATTGGCAGGTCAGGGCTGATATCATCTGCCAAAAAACAGAAGTATCAGAAAATTCCAGCATACAGGAGGCAACTCCAGGGTAGACACGAGAAGGCAAAATCCTACTGACCAGGAAAAGATTATAAAGGGAAATGGAGAACTACCCAATCTTCAGTATTGAAGACCTAAAAACGTAAGGTTCCTGTCCTGGGAGAACAGCAGAAGTACTTTTAGGGGTGCACTTATCCAGGGGTCGCCTGTGGGAGCCAGACTGAAGCTTTGCGCACACACCTGGATGAAAAATATTCAGGAGCAATGGACCATAATGCTATATCGGTATGATATTGTTTAAGTCTAAGGGATCCACCTTACGTTCACTTCCAGCCAGCCAGGCAACTGGATTGGATGGGAAAGCAAAAAATTCTGGTTCAGTTTGTAGCCGAATAAATACAAAAAGCGCCCAGTGGAGATGAGAATTCTGTTCACCTCTGTTCCTATTAAAAAAAAAAAAAATCAGCCAATCTGTGCCCAGTGTTAACTTAAACAAAACTCAACAAGCACATAAAGTTTGAGTCGTTTGAGATAGAGAATCTCCAATCAATTTTATTTTTGATAAATGTGGGAGATTGGATGCTCTCTGTAGGTTTATCAGACTCCTACTTACACATCCCGTTCCATTCTGCGTTTCAGTCCCACTACCAGTTTCGGTGCTTTCCCTTCAGTCTGTCCACCTCCAACCAGGACATTCACAAAGGTCCTATTGTCTGCCATAGCGAGGGGGATGAGAATACACCACTACTTGGACAGCATCCTTTTTCTAGCCAGTGAGAGAGGAGATGCTCATCCAGCATTGGGATGCTCTGCTACATAACCTACAAAAGTTTGGGTAGCCAGTCAACTGTCTGGTGCTAGTCAAGAGTTTCATCTGCCCAACCCAAAGAATAATGTTCATGGGGGTATTTTTGGATACACAGAAAAATTCAGTGGAACTTCCACAAGGGAAGATCCGTCCTCTGATAGAGGAAGCCAAAAGTGCTATGAGAGCGAGGTCTCTTCCAGCAGAACAGTGCCTAAGTATCTTTGGGTCTTTTTAATCAACCAATTGTTGTTTCTGAATGGAACATTGCCATGTCAGGCACCAGCCAGAAAGATTGAGCGGCACATTTAAAGGAGCTCAAGGTCATGGGATGTTCAGCTTACGACACATACTATCAAAAGCTCTCGAACTGACAGCAGCGTTTAAGGCCCTTCTGGCATTCACTTCTTTTATAAGCGGAAAACCAGTTGCACTGTGCCTAAACAATAAAATGTCAGTTACATACATACACCTGGTGTTAGAAATGCAACAGTTAATTGAATGAGCTCCAATTCATCGAAAAGACCTGAGGGTAGTCTGTATGCCAGCAACTCAGAATCAGTTAACAAACTTGTTGAGCCACTCCTTAACAAGTAGTCTCTCAGCTGGGAATTTCAATTAGTTAAGTCTGAAGGGATCTGCCCAGGTGGATTTAGCGACAACTCCCTTAAGTATGAATTGTGGCAGATTCCTAGCGAGAGCACCATACCCACCAGTGGAAGGGTAGACTTCATAGACTGCCACATGAACTTCCAGTATTGATAACTGTAATTATATAATTTTGGCTGAGGGGGATCTGGTTTCTGTCTTCTCTACAGTTGAGCATTGAGTCACAACTGCCTTTGTCAGTGGCACCGGATCTGCTCTCTCAAGGCCAGTTTTGCCATGCAGCCCCGAGAGACTATATTTGATGGCATGGCATTTGAGAGGCGGAGGGTACCAAGTCAAAGATGCTCCATGCAGGTAGTAGATACCTTGTTTCAAGCTCGAAAGGTCCATGAAAAAAAATTGCAGATCTCATGGAGCAAAAAGCCTGGAGTTCTTTATCACCAGAACCAAGGTTCTGCTGGTCATACAACTGGGGCTGGACAAAGGCCTAGATTCAAATACATTAAAAGTTCAAGTTTCAGCCTTGTCCACACTTACAGGGGTTCAATGGGCTGTTAACCCTTTAGTGACGCAATTCTTAAAGGCTTGCATAAAGTTAAGACCTCCCAGGAAACTGTTTGTTCCCTAAGTGGGATCTGCCTATGGTCCTTGAAGCTTTATCAAGGCCTTGTTTCTTTCCTACAGAATTGGCTACACTTTGTAATATAACTATGAAAACCATCTTGCTGGTTGCCACAGCCTCTGCAAAAAATGTGTCAGAGCTGCAGGCTTTGTACTCGAGGAACTTCACCTAATGTTTTACCCTAAAAGAGTAACCCTAAGACCGTCAGACCACTTTATTCCTAATGTGTCTTCCTCCTTCTACTTTAACCGGGATGTCATTTTACCATCTTTCTTTGGTGAAGCGGGAGAACCACATCTACTGGATGCAGGTCTAACTCTGATGGCCTACTTTGCAGCTACCTCTTCATTCAGGCAAGCTGAAATCTGTGTTTGGCCCTGCAGGGCTTAAGGCAGGGTCAATAAGCATTAACATGTACAATCACCTCCTGGATTGTTAAGACAATCAAAGGATCCTACCCTTCAGAAGACTTTCCTGTTCTGCAAGACTTAAGGTCACATTCAACCAGAGCAGTGGCAACTCTGTGAATAGCGGAGTACTGATTGTCTCCTGAGGCTATTTTGCAAGTCAGCAACATGGTCCTCCTGAAAACACCTTCATGATGCTTTATTAGGTGAACCCGGCTAAACTCACGACAGTAAAATCTCAAAAGTTTGTAGTACAGGCGTATACTTACGCTACCGATAACTGCACATTTTTTCTTGGATCCCCCATCTGGCGAGTTAGTTCTAATTGTAGGCTGCCATAATGTGCTAGGGAAACTGAAAATTGTATACTTACCTTTCTAAAAATCTTCCTTTCCTGGTGCATCTTCGTGGCAGCATACAGATTCCCACCCAGATGGTGAGAGTTTCAGAGAATGCCACGAGCTGGGTCTGTATTTGATTTTTTAGTTAACCATATTTATCGGGTTGCAGGGGCAGAGCCACAACTCCATTGTATGCTGCCATGAAGATGCACCAGGTAAAGAAAATTATGGAAAGGTGAGCATGCAATTTTCCACTTTTTTGCTCAGTTGTTTTATACAAATACTGCACCTGCTGACTGAAACAGACATTCACCAGCCCAGTAGTCCAGCGCTGTCTTCATTCGGGCCAGATTCCTGGTGCCGCCATTTTGGCTTTGGGAGCCCACTGTGACTTCCTGCTGTTTCACAGCCGGCTCCTCACTGCACATGTGCAAGATTGTGCTACAATGTCAGATTGGTCCTGCAGCCTTCTGGGACTTGTGACATGTTTCAGGAGGTTGTGGGTGGGGTGGGGCAAACTTACATTAAAAAAAGTTCAAATATGTTAGAGGGTGGAAATGCAGATTAGTGGTACTTTCACTTTTCAGTGAAGGTCCACTTTAAGTGGGGGTATCTCCTCAAATTTTCAGAGACCTCTTTTTATTTCTAGCTTTGTCTCTGAAACAGGAAATGCAGGAAAAATTTCCACGATGAAACACAGACATAAAAAGTGGCTAACAGAGGAGTTAACCATTGCCCACCTTATTCTTTTAAAATAAAATTTGGACTTTATATACACTTTAATGGAACCTGGTGTGATAAAAATATGGAGGGTACTATTGCTGAGATCTCCACCTCTTGCTTCAATATTTAAGTGACAGACCTTCCCAGCAAAACAGCCTTTATATTTTTATAGTGCAGGTGCAGTGCAAAATATAAGTGAACCTAAATGAGTCCAAATCAAAACCAATAGGTAGTGTTGTGTTGCTTTATGTTAGAACAAGTATTTATAAAACAGTTTCCCTGCACTGTAAAACATAGCAGCTTTATATAAAATATTATGGTCATTGAAAAGATGTGAAATGTTCTTTCGCAATTACATCCTTGATATTATGGTATTAGCAAATTTTAATGAACATTAAGCTATGCTTAACTCTGTTGTAAGTAAAGGTCCTTCATCAAAATTATGTATTTCTCTAATGAAACCAATAATTGGAAATCAAAAACAACACAAGGCAATCACTGAAGCTGACTGCCTGGCTTTAATGCTTGTGAACAAA
The DNA here is from genome assembly GCA_037952925.1 of Lithobates clamitans. NCBI lineage: Eukaryota > Metazoa > Chordata > Amphibia > Anura > Ranidae > Lithobates > Lithobates clamitans. The sequence continues at coordinate 117,339 of JBBGZY010000343.1, forward strand.
ATACACAATTTTGTGTCTTCGTGATGAAAAAATATTTGCAGTTAGAGTAATAGAACATCAGAAGAAGAGAAGTCTACATTGTGCATTCCAAAACTAGATTCTAGTTCATGCCACTTCTCTTTCACAAAACACTCATCGTCTTTTTTAGGCTTTATGTCAGTATTGATTCTATCATTCCTGTCACTAATAAGTCCTTTGCGTGAATATATTATATTTCCGTTCCGACACAGCCAATTCAATATTGTGTCCGATATATGATTTCATGCTCGATAACCACACAAATAAAATGTGCTGAAAACACAGCTGAAAATGTATGCATCCAAACTCAGGAGACTGGCTTGTACGTGCTATAATATGGCAGATCCTTTTTCATTAGTTTTTAACATCTCAAAACAAGAATTTGGTATTCTGAGATTAAAATAAAGATGAAAAAATATTTAGGTCCTTGGTATGTGACAGGTTTTAAAGCATTTATCAAATGACATGTCTCTCTCTTAAACAGAAATGTTTAACTTTTTACCATTTTAAAGCTGTTCACAGCTGATATTGTGGGTTGATTTTCCAAAACCTTTACTCTGCCCCATATACCTGCACTCACTTCAAGCAACCAATCTTGTGCAGGAGAATAAAAAGAAATATATATATATATATATATATATATATATATATATATATATATATATATATATATATATATATATATATATATATATATATTACTTGATTGGATGTTTGAAATAAACACAGTTGCACCGAGCAGGTAAACATTTTATGCCTTGAGGAAATCAATTCTAGTAAATTAGACAATTTAGTGAAGCATTTTCCATATATTATTTTCATTGCTATATGCACAGTGCAATATTGGTTTTGTGGAATTCTCCATTTAGCAGTCAATTAACAAAGATTATCATTATCATTTTAATATTTCCAGTCCAACCACCCTACCTTTCCAGAACTTCTGGGAATAGAGATAGACCCCTGTGTTGTGTTTACACTTGTCCTTTAAAATTACTGCTCTTTCCACATTCCATTCCTCCGCTCCCTGGATAGACATAAAATAAAAAGACTCCCAATAGTGTAAAGCTGTTAAAAAAGTTTTATTTAGTTATAATAAAATGCACTCACAATAAATTTGTATTCACCAAGCATGTAAAAGAAACAAGCAACTACAGTAGAGCATTGTTTTGGCAGCGGGATGGAGCAATCAGTCGGCTATCAGTCGCATAACCCCTCTACCATTCTTCCTGCACTCACAGCTAAGCAGACACAATCTAGTGCAATAGACAATGTCAGACTATTTTTCATCCACATTGATTTTCTCTATCCTCCCTGAGAATGTCAGTGTGGATGAAATACGTAGGGGGCAGAGTCTGATGTTGTCTATTGCAATGGATTGTGTCTGCTTTGCTAAGACTGCGGGAAGAATGGTGGAGGGGTTGAGTGGCTAATGGCCATCCTGCTGCTAAGAGAGTGCTCTGCTGAGGTTGCTTGTTTCTTTTACTTGCTTTGGTAAAACCTAATTTAATATGAGTACATTTTATTATATCTAAATAAAATTATCTGAACAGTTGCACACTATTATGCTGCGTACACATGATCGGACATTGATCGGACATTCCGACAACAAAATCCATGTTTTTTTTCCGACGGATGTTGGCTCAAACTTGTCTTACATGCACACGGTCACACAAAGTTGGTTGAAAATTGCGAACGTCAAGAACGCGGTGACATACAACACGTACGACGAGCCGAGAAAAATGAGTAGGAATTGTGTACACACGATTGGAATTTACGACAACGGATTTTGTTGTCGGAAAATTTGAGAACCAGCTCTCAAATTTTGTGTGATGGAAATTCCGATGGAAAATGGCGATGGAGCCTACACATGGTCGGACTTTCCAGCAAAAACCTCTCATCGAACATCTTCCATCGGAAAATCCGACCGTGTGTATGGGGCATTAGAGTCTATGTTGGTATTTTATGTCCACATGTGGAGTGGAGAAGTGGAATGTGGAAAGGTCAGTAATTTAAAGGACAAATGTGAACACCTTTGATTTACTGTATACAGTACAAGCTGTGTTTGGCTAGTCTTTTGTGAGATAGGCATGTGCTTTTGGTAAGAGCTTGGTGGAGGGAGCACTTTAAAGATTGGAAGATTAGCATCGTGCTGATTTTTTTTTTTATCAATGTTTGATTGTATGTATACCGTAGATACAGTTCATACCTTGATATTTTGTACATATTTTTTGTTTTGATTTTATTGTTGGTTTGACTGTTAACTGCTTGAATACACTGTATGTTTTCAGCTCCGTGTTTATTTATTTACATGGAATATTAAGAGTTAATTTACTTATAGCAGCTAATCATACACTGGGTGTGATTGTTTTTGAATATTGGTAGATAATTTATATCATAGTGAGGAAGGGTACACTGCATAATGAGTACATTACTAATGTAACCAAAAATATTTGCAGAGACTCAACCAGTACTGTACAGATGCAAACATGTGCACAGACCTTACCAGTACTGTTTTGGCACAGCTAGAAACATTAATAGGCAAAATAAGTATTGCACTATTGAGACCATCCAGTCCCCTGTCCGTACTCACCTCCAGCCCCCCCTCCACATCTGTTAATGTTCACATTACCTCTAGTTCCCTCAATTCTTTCTATGTTTTCCTCCAGTCATCTTACCTCTCTCCATGCCTATGCAATTTGAGTTGAAATGGCAACTTGTGGTCTTCACTGGAAGTTTGACAGGGTTACAATACAGGAACAGTTGGTAGACAGGGACAGAGCCTTGTCATCCCATAAAGGAATGTGCCTGCATAGGAACATTACTGGCAAAGTCACTAGGTATTTTAATGAGAAAAAATGCACATTTAGTAATATTAAAAATAATTGAGTTTACATTAACATGCCAAAGCCTAAATAAGATTTTAGTAGTTGAGTATACTTTAAGCTATAAATGATTTTTCTTTTAACCTGATTACTGAGCTACCCGACAATATCCAGTAGGGGATTTTTCACAACATGTATATCTTCAATTGCTGCATTCCTAAACTGTATCCTATGCCACCAAGTGTAGATCTTCTAACTGTTTAAAAACAATGGTTGATCTAAGTACTTTTCTCAGCTTTTTATTTCTAGACTACAAATGTAAATTTGGTGCTCCAGCAAGAGGTAAGAACACCAGTTCCCACATTTGCCACATACCCCTTGAAATTTTCCACAATTTGTCATGTTACAACAAAAAACATAAATGTATTTTATTGGGAATTTACATGATAGACCAACACAAACTGGTTTTCAAAATTTTTTACAAATAAATATCTGAAAAGTGTGGCGTGGTATTTGTGTTCAGCCCCCCTGAGTCAATACTTTGTAGAACCACGTTTTGCTGCAATTACAGCTGCAAGTCTTTTTGGGTATGTCTCTACCAGCTTTGCATATCTAGAGAGTTAAATTCTTCTTCTGCCCACTCTTCTTTGCAAAATATGTTTAGGCTCTTTGTCCTGCTGGAAAGTGAACATCTGCCCCAGTCTCAAGTCTTTTGCTGGCTCTAACAGGTTTTCTTCTAAGATTGGCCTGTATTTGGCTCCATCCATCTTCCCATAAACTCTGACCAGCTTCCCCGTCCCTACTGAAGAAAAGCATCCCCACAACATGATGCTGCCACCACCATGTCTCAGGAGGAGGATAGTGTTTTCAGGGTGATGTGCAGTGTTAGTTTTCTGCCACACATGGTGTTTTGCTTTTAGGCCAAAAAGTTCAATTTTGGTCTCATCTGACCAGAGCATCTTCTTCCAATGTTTGCTGTGTCCCCCACATGGCTTCTCGCAAACTACAAATGGGACATCTTATGGCTTTTTTTCAACAATGGCTTTCTCTTTGCCAATCTTTCATAAAGGCCAGATTTTTGGAGTGCACGACTAATAGTTGTCCTGTGGACAGATTTTCCCACCTGAGCTGTGGATCTCTGCAGCTCCTCCAGAATTACCATGGGCCTCTTGCTGCTTCTCTAATTAATGCTCTCCTTGCCTGGCCTGTCAGTTTAAGTGGACGGTCTTGGTGGGTTTGCAGTTGTGCCATACTCTTTCTATTTTTGGATGATGGATAGAACAGTGCTCCGTGAGATGTTCAAAGCTTGGGATATTTTTTTTAACCTAACCCTGCTTTATACATCTCCACAACTTTATCCCTGACCTGTCTGGTGTGTTCCTTGGCCTTCATGATGCTTTTTGTTCAACAAGGTTCTCCAACAAACCTCTGAGGACTTCACAGAACATCTTTTTTATACCAAGATTAAATTACACCCAGGTGGACTCTATTTACTAATTAGGTGACTTCTGAAGGCAATCGGTTCCACTAGATTTTAGTTAGGGGTATCAGAGTAAAGGGGGCTTAATACAAATGCACACCACACTTCAGATATTTATTTGTAAAAACTTTTGAAAATCATTTATTATTTCCCTTCCACTTCACAATTACTTGCCACTTTGTGTTGGTCTATCACATAAAATCGCAATAAAACGCATTTCCATTTTTTATTGTAACATGACAAAATGTGGAAAAATATATATACACACACACACAGTATATATACTGCAGGGCTCAAAATTCCAAGTCCTGAGCTACTAGCCAGGGCTTAAGAGGTACTCACCCCCAGTTGCCCCACCCAACCCCTACCCTGCCCTGCCCATAATTCCACTCCTAAACATGCCCTCATAAATTATCTCATGAATTGACACTTAAATGTTTTATACAGAATTAAAAACTTTATCAGTGCCCAACAATGCAGCCTCACCTGTGCTCATCAATACAGCCTACCTGTGCCCAACAATGCAGCCTACCTGTGCCCACCAATGCAGCCTACCTGTGCCCATCAATGCAGCCTACCTGTGCCCATCAATGCAGCCTACCTGTGCCCATCAATGCAGCCTACCCGTGTCCAACAATGCAGCCCACCTGTGTCCAACAATGCAGCCTACCTGTGCTCATCAATGCAGCCTACCTGTGTCCAACAATGCAGCCTCACCAGTGCCCAACAATGCAGCCTCACCTGTGACCAACAATGCAGCCTACCTGTGTCCATCAATGCAGCCTCCCTGTGTTCATTAATGCAGCCTACCTGTGCCCAACAATGCAGCCTACCTGTGCCCAACAATGCAGCCTAACTGTGTCCAACAATGCAGCCTAACTGTGTCCAACAATGCAGCCTACCTGTGTCCAACAATGCAGCCTACCTGTGTCCATCAATGCAGCCTACTTGTGTCCAACAATGTAGCCTATCTGTGTCCATCAATGCAGCCTACCTGTGCCCATTATTACAGCCTACCTGTGTCCAACAATGCAGCCTCACCTGTGCAGGGGAAGAGAGGAGAGGAAGAGGATTGCCAGCTGGATCATCAGAGCGGGGAACATCTTTGTAACAGCTTTCATTTGAATTGCTGTGTGTTCCTGACGCTCACCATCACATACAGCCCAGCGTCCTGACCCAGGTACTTTGACATCACACGTCCCGGCATTGGACTGGTGATCTGTCTATCAAAGTACCCAGCAGCCCACGCTTGCCAGCCATCATTTTCCACTGGCAAAATATGAGTAGGCGAGTGGAAAATTTGAGGGCTGTATACCCTATACACACACACAAACACTCACATATATACCACCCATTTATGTTCATGCCTGATCCAAGAGTCTCCTCCGACATTCTTGTTCAAAATAAAAATTCATCCTTGCAGTAGGGCCCCCATACTGCATGGGTTTAATGCTCATTTAGTCTAGGGGGAGAGAGTTAAGGTATAAAACCTAAACCTTATACCTAAAGGATAGGTTTACCTTTTCATTAAAAAATAATAAATGCCATATTTTTTCCGGTGCAAAAATGTGCATTATTTTTTAAAACAGGAGCCTGCAAAGTATTGCACCCAGGATCAGCAGATTGTGGGTGAAGTGTCAGGCTCCTGCAGGCACTGCCTACAGCTCTGTGCCTGTACCGCTGTATGGCTGTCATTGCACAGCTGTAGGCAGTGTGAATTAACTATGGGTGTGCTGATCAGTATGTGGCTGTTCATTTAAACTACAAGTCTGTCTGCTGGAGTGGTGGACCAGACTTGTAGTTTATACATTCACAGGTTCCTATGAATTAATGAGGCAGCTGTGTGGGTGGGGGTGCAGTGGAAGATGGGGGGCAACTAGAATATTTTTACACTCTGTATACTGGTGTAACATGTAACATGTTCTAAAAGGTGAAACTATCCTTTAAGTTGGTTCATGTGCACAGGTTTTTTTGCTTAGATTTCTAGCTGACAGGTTATTGCACCTAAACAAGCAATGTGGATAGAGGAATCCCCCCTGCTGGGACACTATATTCTGACAGCAGGGATTCCCCATTGTCAGAATACACTGATTATTGCTGCAGTTAATTGGCCTGCAATCCACTAATTGGACAAGGTTTCCAGCAGTCCTTTTCAAGAAAAGCTGATCTAGATGATTGGCTTCTGTCTAACAGGAAGGGCTATACACAAACTGAAATTCAGGCGATCCCTGAACTGGACAAATCTCAATCTGTGTGCGCCCCGCTTTACCTTATTACTTGCTCCAGCAGGCTTCCTCCTCTGCTGTAACTTGTCCCCTTCAGGTTCTATATAAGTTAAGTCTAGTACACACAGGCCAAATGTCAGACAGCATTGGCTGGTTCAATAGAAACTGGCTGATTTTTGGCCTGTGTGTACTGTAGTTGGTGCAACAAACTATCGAAGGGGCATGACGATCGGCTCCCGATTAGTGCTCTCAGCCAATGGCTGAGAGCGCTGACCGGATTGTTCTGGCGGGGGGTCATCCCTCTGTCAGAACACAATAGATCAGTAGGGGAGATCGATGTACTAACATTGGATTGTTAGTACATCATCTCCTCCTGAGCTGTTAGTTTTTTTGTTCAGCCCGCTGGGTTGAACGAAAAAAAAAAAAAGCACACCAGGCTTTACTGGCTATGGCCACACTCCAGCCTCCCCATCATACCATACTAGGTTAATGTCCCTGTATGGTATGTGATGATGTCAAGGCTTTGGATGAAGGAAAAGAGATTGGGATCGGGTGAAAGAGGCTACCCCACCCCCACCCCCTGCTCAAAGATGGACTTTTTTACTTTCCTGAAGTTGGGCTGTATTATGGAATCACATTTCTTGCTGTTTATGCTAAGATTTTTTGATATGTTAGGAATTACTGGGACTTCTGAGGTGCTAGTGTAGAAGGAAAAAAAAGGTCAGTACTCACATGTAAAGGCAGCTATCTGTCATCTCAGATCTTCATTCTGGCTAGGGTGAGCACTGGTGAGTGCTGGGCAGGAAGAAGTGATCAGGGTACTGTAATGATCTCTTCCTGCTCCACCCATTTGTACTGGAGCTATGAAAGCCAGACAGGAACTCGAGGAGAGAATTTTCCCGACTGCTGCCTCTCAGAGAGTTGTTCGGCAATGAATAAGGGCACATCCAAAGCTCTGTTTTCTGGCAACATGATCATAGGATGGTGGGTAACTACTAACTCCTGTCAAAACTGCTACCACCGGCAGTGGAGTAAGCAGTCAGGAATTATCCAATGCTGCCTCTGTAGTTTACATGCTACAGCATCCCTGACTGTAGGTTGCAGAGGGATATCCAGCTGTCAGGGATGCTGTAGCCAGAACAACAAAAGCAGAATTGTTTGCCTGCCTGCTCACTCCATGGGCCGGTGCCTGTAGTGCTCACAGGAGTTATGCATCCAAATGATACATAGTCCCATCTGCAGCTATCGGTGTCCATTAGCAGAGGTGCCAAAAAAGAGTTCCCACATTCTAAAAGCAAAAAAACCCTGGGATGTGGCATACCCGGCACACCCCATGTGCACGCCTATGTTTGTGAGTTAGTAGGTGCCCTCTGTACTGAAGATTTCTAACACTGTCATTTATGGGCTTATGTCACTATTTATCTTGATTTCCCTGATAGTGCACATAGATAAGTTACTAAAAAAATTTGAAAATTTAACTTTTTATTTAATACTCTAGCCTCTCATGTTCCTAATACTTAGGCAAGCAATGCACACTTCAGTTTTTACAAGGTGTTTGAGTATCCTAATGCTCTTGTACAATCCTGTCATTGTCCACCATTCCGTTATCCATACATTCAAAAGATCTTTTTTTTTTTAAATAAGGTAAATGAATATATGTAAATGTAATTTGCCCGTGGCAGCTAACATTGGTATTTTACAGTACATAGTCAATTTTTTTTTCTTCTATGTGGACCATTGTTTTTCTGGCTTGTTTGAAAGATTCTCTTTAGTAAATGTAGACATTTTGTTCAGGAAAATGCAATTAGGAAGCAGTACAAGTACATTTAAATATTAATGACGTCTCCTAATGCATTTTTCCTCTAAGGCAGATGGAAGGACTGCTACTTTATATTGCAAGTTTAATATAGCCTCCATCGTGTGCAAGAACCTTAAATAGACCTTGTCCCCAAAATTAGGAAAAACATTACATTTTATATAATTATATATATATATATATATATATATATATATATATATATATATATATATACAGTGGGGACGGAAAGTATTCAGACCCCCTTAAATTTTTCACTCTTTGTTATATTGCAGCCATTTGCTAAAATCATTTAAGTTCATTTTTTTCCTCATTAATGTACACAAAGCATCCCATATTGACAGAAAAACACAGAATTGTTGACATTTTTGCAGATTTATTAAAAAAGAAAAACTGAAATATCACATGGTCCTAAGTATTCAGACCCTTTGCTCAGTATTTAGTAAAAGCACCCTTTTGATCTAATACAGCCAGGAGTCTTTTTGGGAAAGATGCAACAAGTTTTTCACACCTGGATTAGGGGATCCTCTGCCATTCCTCCTTGCAGATCCTCTCCAGTTCTCTGAGGTTGGATGGTAAACGTTGGTGGACAGCCATTTTTAGGTTTCTCTAGAGATGATCAATTGGGTTTAAGTCAGGGCTCTGGCTGGGCCATTCAAGAACAGTCACGGAGTTGTTGTGAAGCCACTCCTTCGTTATTTTAGCTGTGTGATTAGGGCCATTGTCTTGTTGGAAGGTAAACCTTCGTCCCAGTCTGAGGTCCTGAGCACTCTGGAGAAGGTTTTCATCCAGGATATCCCTGTACTTGGCCTCATTCATCTTTCCCTCTTTCCCTCGATTGCAACCAGTCGTCCTGTCCCTGCAACTAAAAAACACCCCCACACAATGATGCTGCCACCACCATGCTTCACTGTTGGGACTGTATTGGACAGATGATGAGCAGTGCCTGGTTTTCTCCACACATACCGCTTAAAATTAAGGCCAAAAGTTCTATCTTGGTCTCATCAGACTAGAGAATTTTATTTCTCACCATCTTGGAGTCCTTCAGGTGTTTTTTAGCAAACTCCATGCGGGCTTTCATGTGTCTTGCACTGAGGAGAGGCTTCTGTCGGGACACTCTGCCATAAAGCCCCAACTGGTGGAGGGCTGCAATGATGGTTGATGTTCTACAACTTTCTCCCATCTCCCGACTGCATCTCTGGAGCTCAGCCACAGCGATCTTTGGGTTCTTCTTTACCTCTCTCACCAAGGCTCTTCTCCCCCGATAGCTCAGTTTGGCCGGACAGCCAGCTCTAGGAAGGGTTCTGGTCATCCCAAACATCTTCCATTTCAGGATTATGGAGGCCATTGTGCTCTTAGGAACCTTAAGTGCAACAGAATTTTTTTGTGACCTTGGCCAGATCTGTGCCTTGCCACGATTCTGTCTCTGAGCTCTTCAGGCAGTTCCTTAGACCTCATGATTCTCATTTGCTCTGACATGCACTGTGAGCTGTAAGGTCTTATATAGACAGGTGTCTGGCTTTCCTAATCAAGTCCAATCAGTATAATCAAACACAGCTGGACTCAAATGAAGGTGTAGAACCATCTAAAGGATGATCATAAGAAATGGACAGCACCTGAGTTAAATATATGACTGTCACAGCAAAGGGTCTGAATACTTAGGACCATGTGATATTTCAGTTTTTCTTTTTTAATAAATCTGCAAAAATGTTAACAATTCTGTGTTTTTCTGACAATTTGGGGTGCTGTGTGTACATTAATGAGGAAAAAAATGAACTTAAATGATTTTAGCAAATGACTGCAATATAACAAAGAGTGAAAAATGTAAGGGTGTCTGAATACTTTCCGTCCCCACTGTATATATATATATATATATATATATATATATATATATATATATATACATCATTATAATGGCTTTCTCATATAGGAATAACCCAATACAAATTTTCTTTAAATAAAATGCATTTCTATTCTGGCACTAGCTGTGCAATTATTTCTTTGCTGAGATGGGGCATTTGGACAAAACATAGTTATGGCAAATATATCTAAAAGTTCTACAAAATGCACATTTTAAAACAGTACCCAGGATCCCTGTAATCTCAAGTTCCAAGACCAGCTATTTATCTCTCCCTGAAAGCTAATTTTATGCAGCATTTCCCAGCATAGTGACAAATTTACGTGCTTTGTCACTGCTTAACTGTTATCATCTTTCATTCCTCAACACACATGCCAGCTATCACAAGTTTATCTGTGAAATTCTTGTAGTATACAGCCAGCAACATAAATTGTATTAAGGTGTAAAATTATATCCAAACACTTTTCTTATTTGGTTGATAGAGTGCTCAGCTTGCTCATTTCAAAATCATTATACAAAGCTTTTGATCATGTATGCCTCATACATGATCTGTAGATTAAAATGTATCTAAAGCTAAATCTTTTTTTTAAACTTTTCGATAAAGTAGGTAGTGGTTATCATGGTTGTTTAGAGTCTGTATCCCTGATGGGGAGATGCCCAATACAGGGTGATATGTCAATTTTACATCAACACTGTTTGTGTCTGCTAGCTGTCAAGCTCTACTTTGGATCCCAGTAATGATAAAGAATTAATCTGAGTGGATCCCAGACATGTGATCATATGAAAGCTAAAGGGCGTCATTCTTAACACATGCTTTGAGCTTAAAGAGGCAACTTTAGTTTACAGATGGCAGTGTTGCTCTGTTTTATACTGTAATTAGCCAGATACAATTATAGTATTTATTAAAATATATTTATTAATTCTTAAAATGAATATTCCTATCTTCACCAAAAAGCATGCACCAAGGGTTTCCTGCTATGTAATAACAAGAAAACCCTACTAAAGGTGGATCTCTAAACCTAGATGCACTCTGATTGGCTATGGACTAAGATGTATCCCCTGATTTAAACCTTACCTACCCAAGGCCCCAGGAGAAGATGGGATTCCCATCGAGGTGTATAAACAATACGCAGATTGCATACTACCTAAACTATTAAAGGTGCTTAATGATGCTAGAGAAAGTGGTGTCCTTCCTCAATCTATGACTAAGGCCAATATTGTTTTGATATTGAAGCCAAACAAAGATCCCCTTGATCCGGGGTCATATAGGCCTATTTTGCTTCTGCAAAATTATATTAAGATTTTGGCAAAAGTCTTGGCTCTATGCTTAAATAGGGTAATCTCCACCATTACCCATTTGGACCAATCTGGATTTATGCCCAAAAAATCTATGGCCATTAGCTTACATAGACTTTTCCTTAATATTCGGTCTCCAGCAGATAGCAGTAGGGATCGAGCATTACTGTCCCTAGATGCCCACAAAGCTTTTGACAGTATTAAATGGGAATATCTATGGGCTGTCATGCATAAATTTGAATTTTGAGACCGATTCATTTCTAGGGTTTGTCTACTATATAGTGCCCCTGTCGCGGCTATTCGGAAAGGAGGCAGGATTTCACCAAGCTTTAGCCTACACAGAGGCACGAGACAGGGCTGCCCCCGTCCCCTCTTTTATTTGCCCTGGCTATTGAATCCCTGGCTGCCCTTATCCATTCTAACACCCTTATACAGGGATTTCAGTATGGGGAACTTCATGAAAAGCTAATTATGTATGCTGATGACACTATGCTGTTCCTGGGTGATACACCTGCTTCCTTAAAGGAGGCTATGATGGTTATAGGGAAATTTGGAGAATATTCTGGTCTGATCATAAATTGAACTAAGTCTTCCATAATGTTATTGGATATTTGGGCATACAGGTTACTCCCTGCCCACTAGACTATGTCAGACTTAATTTGACCCCTCTGCTCAATCGCTGCCATGAACGGGTTAAGATATGAGCCACGTTGAAGCTGTCTCCTGTGGAAACGATAAATATTATAAAGTAGATTATGATGCCACAGTTGCTTTGTGTGCTATATAACGCCGCTATGGTCATCCCGTTGAAACAATTCTGTATCATAAACTCAATATTTAGATCCCTAATTTGGCACTCTAAACCCACTAGAATAAGGACTAGGACAGTTGCAATGGTCGAAAGAAGCTGGTGGATTGGCGTTGCCCAATCCCTTACTTTATTACTTAGCCTCACAGCTGCAACACATAGTGAGGGTGGTACACCCGCCGCAGCATCTGGAGCTGAACTTACGGGACACTTCTGCTAAACTTCTTAGTTTTACGATGGGGATGGGGGTGGTGGATGGCTTGGAAGCCCTACATTTTAGCAAATCTTACAAACTTTACCCTACCTATGCCCTTATGCAGAAGGTTTCGAACAAGGTTAGGATGATGCAGGGTGTCCCAGAGTTCACTAAATATAGCCCCATCTGGGACAATAACTACCGTACTTTCAGGAAATAGCGAAACTGCAATATGGCACAAAGTGAAAACACTTTGGCATTTCTCATATGTCCCACATTTTCCTAGATGGAAGGTTGGGGTCTTTTTCAGGACTTCAAGAGAACTTTAGGCTTCCTTCAGCTATGCACTTCTATTACTTGCAACTCCAGCATGTAGTCAGAGCCCAGGGGGGAGTGGATCAATAGTCATTGGATTCTACCTCTGTCTTTAATTACTTGTTTTAGTTTACTACATAAAAAGGATTTATTTCCTGCTGCTATGCCATGCTACTCAATATTTTCCTTGGAAACTCACCTCTTAAGTTGGTATCTCAGTGGGAACAAGATGTTGGGGTCTTTGAGGAGGAGCAGTGGGAGGAAGCCCTACAAGCTGTTCCTTAGTGCTTGCTGAATGTGACTCAGTGCCTGTAACAACTATATATACTTCTAAGAGTTTATTATACACCGGCCAGGTTGGCCCGCATGGGGGTGAGAGCTGATTCCACCTGCACTAGATGCTGCAGGGACCACGGGGACTTGATACATCTCTTATGGAGATGCCCGAAGCTACATCTATATTGGATAAAGGTCATGGACACTCTAAATAGGGTGTTCCAGGTTAAGATCCCTGTGGATCGTAAACATTGCTTGTTGGGTATACTAGACATACTCCCGCTGGAGGATATCCCTAAACAGGCTATTGCGAGGGCTCTCTTCCAGGCTCGTAAAATGATTATGCGACACTGAAAATCCACGGAACCTCCCATGGTCCAAGAATGGATTACTCAAATGAGAGACACCATCTGTCTAGAGAAGCTTATTAATCAACACAGGGGTACAAGGGGCAAATTTGATAAAATGTGGTCCCCATGCTTAGATGTTCCTGGATTAGCCCCAGTGGACCTGGTGTATGACCGTATATTCTAGCATCTGATCACATTTTTACCCTGCCTTCAAGAACACTACACTGGTTAAGTGTATGGTTGTTATTTATGATGATGGGTAGCGCTTTATTTGCATGCCTAGGCAACTGGATTATTAATATGTAAATTGGTATGTTCAATGTACTGAGACTTTATGCGTTGACATCTACAGATCTAGTGTACTTACTCTGTTCTGGAATATGTATGTTTCATTTTTTATGCTAAATAAAAACTTTTTGTTTGAGAAAAAAAAAACCTTATCTACTCACTGTCCTACTAACTAACCTTTAGTGACCCAGGAGGCACTCTTGTAGCTTACGAAACTTAACTCCAGGGGCAGTGGCATGCCGGAGAAGCATAGCCTCTAAGAGATGGAATAAAACCAAGATCACAATGGCACACATAAAAAAAGTTTTCTTAGTAAAGGTCAAAGAAGACACATTTTGGCGCTTGCTGATAGTATTTTTTTTTTTACCTTGGCCAATGGGTTCACATTAAAGATCCCTTTCATAGATATCTTATAAAGCTAGCACTGTTTCATTGACTCATCCTTAATCTTGAAACACATCAACGATGGGAACTCCGCCTACATACCATGCTTATAAGATCATTCATTCCATAAATGAAAAAAATGCTTTAAAAAGAAGTTATAGTAGCAGCAGAAATACTCTTTCCTATTCAATATATGCATACTAATTGTCATTATACGTAAACTTGAGAAGGTCGCTTGTGATGGCTCCTCTATAATATCCTTACATGAAAAAGTATAAAACATTGGGAAAGATACAAAGTGTTAATAGAATAGAATATTATTGGTTACATTCTTTAAAATAATGTATTTAAGTTGGCAGAAACCTTTCCATTTCTTCAATACCCCGTGTTTATTAATGATGATCTGCTTTAAGTTTGCTGTATACAGCTTGATAAAAGCAAGTGCTGAAAAATGTCCCACTGTAATTACTGGGCTGTGTTGAGATTATAGAGCAATAACAAGCACTTACGAGTGACACTTGTAATTGCGCATTTTTCATCGTGGTGGACCGAAGCACAATTTTTACTCTTTCTCTATATAAAAGTGGATAATTATCCTTACAGTGTGTGTACACTGGTTTCATAATGGCCAACACAGACCAACATGGGTCCTGTGCAGTGATTTCAAGGTGGACAGGCAGGTTTTTAATTGCCTCCTGAGAGATGTAGGCAGTTACCATTCCTGATGCTTGAGAGCCCCTAGAAACTGAACAAACTCAGCTAGACAGATCAATGTGTTGTAGTACACTTTTATCTGTTTCTGAGGAGACTGGGAGATGTAGTCTCATGGCCTTAGTGGTAGCTAAATCTATTTGTATTTTGTTTTAAAATTAATTTATTTTTATTTTGCAAGAATAACAAGAAAAAACAAAGTTTCCACAATGCAGGGCTCAGTACAGAAACAAAAACCTTCCCCTCAAAAACACCAACCCACCCTCCACCCCCCCACCAGGCACCACCCCAGGAAGTACATTCACGGCATCAAATGCTATGCGTCCCTCAGGAATAAAGAATAAGATGTTTACATAATAGTAGTGTAACCAGAGACATAAATGCAGTTCCCCATATAGAATCATAGGCAATCACAGCTTGTCCCTCCAGGGGAGAGCACCCCAAGCTAATGAGGGCCTAAGGACCAAAGTTTGAATAACATCAAACATGGATATTATACAACATGTGAGAGATAAAACTCTAGCACAGTTCACCCCGCCAACCATCACCCCACTCAGGCAGTCAGATCCTAATTGTCATGTCCCTAGAGGTCTTGAGCAACAGTGGTAGGGCTATCTAGTCAGATCTGCCAGACTTTCTCAAATTTATTGGGACAATCCCTGTTCAAGTATGTAGCTCTTTAGAGCGGCAACATTTTATTAACCAATCACTTCTAGTAGGGGATAAAAGGTGCGGTGGGCTTTTTCCAATATAAGATTAATGCCTTACGGGCATAATACAACAACAGATTTAATAATGTACGTTGAACCCTAGTAGGCGCCAGGCCCTCCACCAACCCAAGCAGACAGGCTGCCACCATCATGGGCACGGGTAAAGATATGATCTCTGTTATACACTGAAGAATAACGGCTGGAGAGAAAGAACAGCGCCAGCACTCTGCTGATACCCCAGGTAAATTTCGGGTAGTTTTGCTGGAGTGTAGTATATCCTATGTAATGGAATTTAAAATGGATTAGGCAATCCCTTGCCGAGACCAGATGAGTAAAGGGGACACAAACCTTTTTGTATTTAACTGGTTAAAAACTAAAATAAAATACTGTCTGAGAAAATAAATACAGCATGCATACTTAACAATATTTAGAAACCTGGCCCACAATAAAGGCTCATGTAAAGGCTTGCAAAGATGGATGTTAGCCACTGCCTCTTCATCTCTGACAGTAATTAATTATGCTGCATACTTTCTTAGTAGAGGATCAAGGAAAAATATTGCGGAGGAAAAGTCCATGTCTGGACATGTGTAGCCTGGTGGAAAAAGTCTTATTTCATTCATTGACAAGCACTGTTACAATGGTCAGCGGTATTTCCCATGGGCCAGTCATGTTTGAAAAAAAAAATCAATATTTACTCTTGACACATTTTCATTTACATCACAGCAAGGCTTTCAGTCCAAGCACAAATCAATAGGTAGCTTTTAATGCTCCGCAACCGGCTTATTCTATGGAAAGTAAGAGGGGTTTGCTTTACAAAGCTTGGGCTTAGGGAAGATGTTTTGGGTACATTCTGCTTCAACAAACACAAAGGAAAGATAGAAGCGTTTTGTTTCCTCTTTTGTAATTGATCAGAAAAAAGTCCAAGTTGCAACACTGATTGCTGGATATTCTCTTATACCTGTCAATTGACTTTGTACTTAGTGAAAAGAGTTGATGCAGACAGTTTAAAAGCAGAACGTCAATACAGACAAATATAGAGGGAGATTTTGCTAAAGAAACCTTCTGCTTTTAAATCGTCCATATGACCACTTTTGATTTGCATTTGTAAATGTACTCTTACAGCAACACCACTCCCAACTTTCTAAGAGGTAAAAAAGATCTAAAATTAGTCACTAAATTCTCATATAACATTTTTAAAACTACAACTTTCATTAAAATAATTTTGGTGATCCTGACATGGAGGTCTTTGTTGAGTCACTGCCTTGTTTTTTGGTGACATTCCATGCTCCCTGTGTCCCAACTGCCCTCCTGCGTTGTCACCATGTCCCTTGAGCACTGGGTGGAGGCTATAAATGACCATGCCAAAGTTCATGATGCATCATTGTTTCAAACAGGAAACTACCCTAAGCAACGGTATGAAGTCGCTATAGCAAGGGCATGCAGAACATGGCTAAAAAGGGACATAGAAAATCACCAGCACTTAAGTTAAAAAAAAAAACAGAACAAATAAGGTTGTAAAACGCATTTTCTAAGTGAACACATGGCATGTCATCTAGTAAAGGTTTGATTCTACTTAGCATCTACAAGTCTGCCTCTAGTAGACTGTCTGCCTCTCACTTCCTGTCCAGGAGATGGAATAACTCTACCTGCTCTTTGTGCAGCAGGGTGACCAGTCCCCTAACTCCCTCTGTAGTTTTAGCTCCACTAGCTATAATTTAATCACACCAGCAGTTTCTCAATCTGTGGGCAGACTTAAATTAAAATTAAGCTGTCTTCTACCTGGGAGACTTTACCCAGCACTCTTCACTATCCAGCTCAGTCACAATGGAAAGTATGGAG
Organism: Lithobates clamitans; assembly: GCA_037952925.1. Classification (NCBI taxonomy): domain Eukaryota; kingdom Metazoa; phylum Chordata; class Amphibia; order Anura; family Ranidae; genus Lithobates; species Lithobates clamitans. The sequence continues at coordinate 134,731 of JBBGZY010000343.1, forward strand.
CTCAGTGGTCACAGCCCATGGTACTACTTACCTCAGCAACAGGTCTGCCATAGCACACTCATCAGGGCCATCTTTAATATTGATTGGACCCTGGGCAAACATTTTCTTGGGCCCCCCCTCAATGAAATTTCGCTCTCCACCTGCCTGCAAACCATGGACTGGGGTGGTGAGGGGACCCATCAATAGACAGAAAACCCCTAGGGACCCTAGAACTCCTGGGATCAGTGGCAGTGCTGGGGGGAGGGGAGTGTGTGATCAATGGCAATGCTGATTTTTTTTACCCACTACCAATATAAAGAGATTCAACACTGGCCACCAATGTAATTGGGGTTTACACTAACTACTAATGTAATATAAGCATTGACAGTAATCACCAATGTAAGGAGGGAGACCTTCACACTGGCCACTAGTGTGAAAAAAAGGATTGCACCCCAACCCCCAATGTAATGAGAAGATTTACACTGACCACCAATGTAAAGGGGATTTGTTTGGAATTCGATCTCAAAGCAAACTCCAATGCTAAAAGACACATGGGCTGGCATCAGTCACATGTTCCCTGCAAGCCTTGTGTGCCAGGTTGGTAGTGTTCATGAAGGGGAACACTTCATTGATACATTTTATTTCTGAACAAGTGACTCAATATTTTGAGGATACTATCCCCGGAGTTTTCCCCTTAACCTTCCTGGCGGTATGATTATTTCAGATTTTTGATGCTGAAAGAGGTACAATGTTTTGCATGGAAATCTGGTGTTTTATATTGTAGGCCTGTAATTCTTAGGAATATCTCACTTAAATCGGTCCAAAAAAGTGTCTAGTATACATCTCGGGTATGATAAATTTTGAAACAGAAAATCAAAAATTAGAATATAATAAATAACTATAAATAATTATACCAAATAATAATATAATAATAAAAAAAATATTTAATAATGTAATTAAATCAAAAACACTGAAATTTGCTCAGTTGCAGAATTGTCACTATCATTACTTTTCAGTGTTTGATGACGGATCTCCCCACAAATCACTATCGCTCAATTCTGCAAGTGATTCTAATTTATTATCGCTGTTTTCTAGCTGGTCTAAAACCACAATCTCCAGTTTCCAGGCAGAAAGAACAGTTTTTATAATATAAAACTGCATGCAGGGCACTGGAGAAACCACTAGGGACAAAAGGGATGTGAAATAATTTCATACAGTAATGTAATCTGTAAGATTACAGTATACTGTATGTATTGTGTGTTTCACTTTTTGAATTTGGCAGCGTTCTCCGTCCCCGTGCGTCGCAACGCTCGCAGGAAATGGAGCTCGGCTCCGTGATGAATCGAGCAGAGGACGAGCCGCTCACACTGTGGGGAGACATCGCAGGATCCAGGGGACAAAGTAAGTAAGCTCTTCCTGGATCCTGCAATGCGATCCTGAGTCTGGCTCGGGGTTACCGCTTTTGGTTCTGAAATTCCAGCCCGAGCCAGACTCGGGAATACCGCCAGGGAGGTTAAATAACACATCAACAAAAGCACCTTCCATATGTCTTTCGTGAGAGGTTCCATTGACTGGCATGTTTAGTATGGTGTATGTGATACCATGGTTTTATGTATCTGGCCTTTCTGTTCTGTATACATGCAGCCAATAAAGTATTACTTCTGCACATTGTTTCAACAGTTTCCATTAGTTAAAGCTACATTTAATTAATATGTGTATTCTAAGCCCAGGAGACACAATCGTGTTTATTGGTTGTTAATGTTTTATTCCATATATTCTCTACACTCTGCTTTGGATCTCCAGGGATTGTCTACTAGATGTTTGTACTGACTTGTCTAGTCACCATTTAAAACAATTACGATGGCATGTTTAGGGCAATGTTGTGTGCAATGATATAACTGTATTGTAGTTATTGCTAGTTTTCCTTTCCTGACTCATGCAGCAGTCTTTTACAGGTCATCATGGCTTGTCACAATTTGAGTGGGATCTTTTATTTGTTTTCCAGCTGAAAGCAGATAATGTCTTTTTTATAATAAACATTTTAGGACAACTGACATTTAAACAAACCTTTGCAGATTATATGTTTACTGGTGTATCTATAATTATGTGTAATTTTAAGGAACAGATGGCCCTACACCAAAGCTGTTAAATCCAATATGATGTAGAATTGTATTAACTAATTTTCCAACTGATTTCTAAGCACCACAGATATACAATATTATTTTTCTTTACTTCAACAATTTTTCACCACATGGTTTTCTGAACAGAAAGATTTAAAGGGTCAGTTTGCCCTAAGGTTAACAGGTTCTAGCATGTAAAGTTACATTACTTAAGCCCAGTACACACATACTGAAAGTTGGCCAGTTCAGCGGGAACCGGACGATTTTCGATATGTGTGTACTGCTGTCTGTTCAAGCTGTACCCGGCTTAAGGGATTCTAATAGGGAGACTTCTGAGTTTAAGTTCACAGGTCTACACACCTGACATGGCAATTACAAGAAGGTACCCCTCTTCCCTTTTGGATTTTTTTCCTTATCTTCTATTATGGATTGTACATGTTAGGAAGTGTGTACACCCTAAGATGGGCAAAAAACATCTAGCATTCCAAGGTAAAACTACAACAAAGAGCGCATGTAAAGAAAATCCAGAGGCTCAGTTTGTACTAAGATAACACTTTAAGGTGTATTGGTTCTTTAAAATCTTGTCTACAATTTCCATATTGCCATTTCACCGAAAGCAATGTTATTTGGCCAGTGTCTTTTCAAAATTGCCATAATCATTTGACAGCAGTTAAAAAACAAATCTGTTCACTGAACAATATTTTCTGTTAAAGAAACGTTCATACTTGCATGCATGAATGCACTATATCATATAACAGTTTTTATCTATGTAAAAGGGAGTTAGTCTAATATCCATAAAAAACTCCTCCCCCGTCAACAACTGCTGAGGGTTTTATTGCTGAATTCTAGTGTCACATGAAGAAATCACAATTCTAACCAAGGCATGACCATCTAAGGTCCAAGGGAACCTGAAAGTAAGACCATTATTAAGATTTATAATTTTTTTTCAATGTTTACTAGAATGTTTGCTATATAGATTTCAGTATCTAAAAATAATACCTTCTTAACTTCATTACTCATTCCTACCCTTTAGATATCCTAGAATGTTGTCTCATTTAAGGGTCTTCATTAAACAATTAGGCTAAAACTAACAATAGCAGAAAAGGGAAATAATGGCGCAATGACTAACCATACATTATAGCAGCAATCAAATAAAATAAAATAAATGATAATATATGATGTTTAATAATTGTTAGAAAGTCCCAGCAATAAGAGATTGGGAAATAAAACTACTTTGCACCAGCGGCAGCTCCCTTGAGAGTAGAAGCAAATACTCTGGAAGACAAATGAAGAAAAAGCGAGATCTGAGGAAAATGCATTGAAACGCATCATCTGACACGTCCATACTACACTTCCGCTACACGATATTCACTGAGGGTGCATTCCACGCTGGTTTGTCTTTCTGGTTCCGGCTTCCAGCATCTCCGAGCGTGCGTTCCACGCTGGTTGTACTTCCGGTTCCTGATTCCGGCATCCCCAAGGACGAACGGCTTGCCAGCCCTACACCCAGGTCCCCCTGCACATCCAACTGGCTTGCATAAAGACGGCGCCAACCACCTACAAGACCTACAGGCCGTCCTGCTGTGTATCTCCATCTGGGCAATCTCCTCCAGACCCTGCTGGGACGCCTCCAGTATTTCTGCTGCGGACCCTACCAGTGAACATGGACTCCTATACATGTATTACATGCCTGATTCTCACTCCTAAGTTGTGAGTATCCATTCAGCCACCTTTTATTACACCTTCATTAAACTGTACTTACATACTGCACTTAGATTGGCGCACCTTGTCTTTTTCTTCATAAAACTAACAATAGGCATAAGAGGACAGTTGGACATGCAAGCAACCCAACCTTAAGCATGTCTCTTGGTCTGTTTGAACATAATCAAAAATGCTCAGTGGAGTGTTTGGGGTTATGCCTATGAAGAGTAGAGGAAGGCAGGAATAGGAGAAGAGGTAGCAGTTCCTGATGTTAGCTTACCTGAAGGCTAACAGCAGAAATTAGAACTGCCCAATTAATTGTTCTGAGGGTCCTTGACTGGCAGACATTTGTTGCTGCCCTAGATTGTGTGCATGTCATCTCATGGGCATGGACAGTTTAAGAACGCCCTTCTGTTTACTATGTTTAATTAGGTTAGGTCTATCACTTAGGTACAGGGAGACAGCTGAAAAAATAAATAAACAAAGAATCCTAAACAGGATATGTGACTACACAGTAGAAGAGAAGAATCTGTTTGGACATATTTAAGAAAGACTCTCTACACTACAATCAAGGGAACATAGCACTTTATAACGTGTTTCACGCCATCATAAGCACTTAGTCATAGCATAGGATATGTGACTAGACAAAGAGAAAAAAAAATCATACCATTTAATCCATCAAAAACGAGAAGAGGGCAATAATAAATGGGCCTTTGGTTGTACCTCACAGACCAAAAAAATCAAACAACTATTTATTAGAAAAATGACAAAATAAAATTCACATATACAACATATATTAGGCAATAATGGGACAACATTCCTCTTCTAAAACTCCAGCAACTGGTCTCAGTTTCCAGATATATATTGAGTGTTGCTAAAAGAAGAGGGGATACTACACTGTGGTAAATATGGCCCTGTCACAACTTTTTTTAAAACGTGTTGCTGTCTTCTATTTCAAAATTACGTTTTTTTTCCCCTAAAATTGTACATTTTTCAGTTTAAACATCTGATGTTTTCTATATTTCTATTGTGAATAAAATATGGGCTGATGAGATTTGCAAATCATTATATTTTGTTTTGATGTCGATTTTACACAGCGTCACAACTTTTTCGGAATTGGGGTTGTATAAAGTGTGACCATCAATTAAAATTTTTCTGAAAACCATCATATATATATATATATATATATACATACATACTATATTACCAAAAGTATTGGGATGCCTTCTTTTACACACACATGAACTTTAATGTCATCCCAGTCTTAGTCCGTAGGGTTCACACTCCTAAACCCTGTGGACAGCCTGTCCAGAAGAGTTGAAGCTGTTATAGCTGCAAAGGGTGGGCCAACTCAATATTGAACCCTACGGACTAAGCCATTAAAGTTTATGTGCATGTAAAGGCAGGTGTCCCAATACTTTTGGTAATACAATATATAAATATACAGTATATATATATATATATATATATATATATATATATATATATATATATATATATATATATATATAATGGTCCAGGAAATTAAATGAATATCACCTATGAAGAGTCAATGTATCAATACAATAAATACATAAATACATAATTATGATAATTGACCTGTCCCCCAATCGGAAAGTATGAAAAGGAGGAAAAAAAAGCGGAGGGGGCATACTAAACTCCTATCAACCACAATAGACCAACAGCCCGCCAACACCCTTCCAGGCAAAGGATGCTGCTTGGTCTGTGGGGGGACAGGGAAGGAATATATAACTGAGAATGAACCCTATATTAATCTACTGACTAGCTAATATCCACATTCATATACAATATACCTACCTAGAAGCCATCAATGTCTACCATCAGGAAATTCTAGGATCATATCACTGTGAAAACTTCAATGTGTAAATGTGTGAATAGGTACCTTTTGTACAGGAGAGGGCCAATACTTCCCTTTTAAAAATAAACCTCATGAACCAGTCACATACCATATATCTATGAATATGTTCAAAAAACCTTCACTCAAAGCAAAAACCCTACAAAAACAAAAAAGTTAAAGAACCCCTACTCCGTGTAAAAATGCAGGAGAAAAGTGGTGCAAAGAATATGTTTATTGGTCTGGCATTGTCGCATCCATAAGCGCCCCTGCAACATTTCTGATTGGAGATTTCCTGTTGAACTGATCAAATGCCCACAAGCTCTGCTGGTACCCTTGTGGGCATTGCATATTTAGGTAAGCCTTAGTTATCTATTTTTTCTTACTTTCTTGACCTTGGAATAGGGGATCCCGGTATGGGTTCTAATTGTTATCTTATTTTGGGGGGTCAACAGTATCCTTTTGGATGGAACAATATCAGACCAATACAGATATTCATTAGAAGAGCAGTAAACATATATCCTAAAGGAGAGGGTGAGGTACCACCTTAGAGGGTGAGTAGTACTACAACAGTAAATAGTGTCCAGTGTAAGGAGATAACCCAGTCAATTACAGGAGGCATTCTCAAATTGGTTCGAAGGTAAAGGTCTAGCAGCCTCCAGACCAGGTGCAGCTAAGGGCAGATTAATAGAAAAAATTACTTACTGAGGGATCCCCTGTCTGTTCACTGTATGTTCCAAAGAAACATACTCAAAGAATTAGACAAAAGGATATATCCATTAGGAGAAATCCTCCCAAGATAAGGGAAAGGGATAATTCCTCCCCCCACCCCAGGCAAAATAAGGCAAAAAAAATAGCAAGATTTCTTTGTCTGAAAGAACAGACATGGTGCGTTGCCCAAAATCCAGATTCCCTAACTCAGAATGAGAATTGAAAAGATCTGGGGAATGGCAGCGGAGGGGGATTAAGTGAAAAATTCGTTTCCCAACAATCTCAGAAACTCCTAAGAGGTGAATAGAAAATACTCTGTTATACTTGAGGAGTGTAGACAATTAAGCATTTAAGAAGCGGGAGCACTATTATTCTGTACCATCACCAAACTGTACTATCAGTGCAAAAATAAGAAATTGCCAGATGGTAAACATAATATTTCTTCTCAATAAAAATGTATTGAAACAGAGTCCTCAGACTGGGTTGAATGAAAGGCTGTGCAACAGCTCTGGACCTAGACAGTACACTGCGGCTAACTAACACAGTGCACAAAGGTTTGGAAAGCACCATAATACAGAACCCAATGCTACGTATATTAAAGTTTTGATTAAAGTCTGCAAATAAAATATGCGGTCTACAAAGTATTTTGAGTCAAGAAAAATATAGGAATAAAAAAGGTAGCAAAAATATAGTTAGACTTTTTTCAGCAGAGCTGCAGAAAAGGCATGTAACCTCCCAGGACACCAGCAAAATATTGAGGCATGACGGATGGAGGTGAGGTTAAATGGCTAGCTTAATGCTTTTAGTTTGCCATTGTCCCAAACCTCCTGAAAGCAGCAGTATAGCCCAAAGGTCTAAGAATTACTATATTCCTGTGTCCCTCAGTAGATAATACAATAATCTAAAATGTTACAAACAAGAAAAGAAAAGTATATTAAAAGCAAAACGAGCGAGGGACCATTGGGAGGCACAATGAACACTCGTTAACCCTAAAGGTACAGTGCCACGTCCCGAAAGCTTTTATATATTTAAAGCGAGAAATATTTGAACCAAAGTTCATTGACTTTATAGGCACAACTACAACAAATAGCATAAAATACAAAACATTATTGATGCACAATAAACGTTTTTATTTATTGTTTTATTCTATCAGGTGTAATATATATATATATATACAGTATACACACAGTATATACACAGTATATATTTATATATACACACACACACACACATATATATATATATATATATATATATATATATATATATATATATATATATATATATATATATATATACAGTATACACACAGTATATATGCTTTATACAGTATATAGAAGCAAAGAAAAAATCCTAAAGTGGGCACATCTCAGTGACAGGAAGTAAAGGAAAATCTCCCCTATGGGTCACATACAGCAAAAAGACCCTCACAAAGGTTTTCACCATTTTCCTGCTTTCCGAAAAAAAAAAAATATTGCCTTTTGGAAAATTACCCTCTCAGTTTGTCTTAATGACCATTTTCACCGGGGCAGAAAGTGATGGGAATTGACATCACAACAGGAATTGACATTGTTAACCTGTGTTGCACACACTGCAATGCAATGTAATGCACTACTGTCCATTGTGAAGTGCTGCTTTTCAAAAAATGGTGTGTGTACACATTTTACTATGACCTGGTGCATTGATAGCCAATTTAAACAATGGCCTGGTGCATTGCCAGCCCTCTCAAAATAGATACAGAGTTTAATTTTTTATTTTTTATTTAATACTATAGTGCTTAAATTAACTGCAGCAAGTACCGTAGTTTATGTTGTATGAGCAACATTATGTAACTTAAGGTAAAAAATGATAAAAGTTAACTTTTTATTATAGAAGTATATCAGCACATCTCCTAGCACTTTTACTGCCTCTGCCCTGCATGTCAATAGATTTGTTTTAAATGTTAATTTTTATGACTTTGCCACTACATGTCGATCTAAATATTTCAGCTGCTAAGTGTTGAAAGCAGGAAGTAAATTCTCAGCTTTGCCTCTGGTTTTAATTATTAATCTAGTTATATAACAACTCATTTATTTAACATGATGCTTTATTGCCATCTGTGTTCATTCTCACAGCAAACATGACTTTTAGGGTACTGGAAGAATAGAATCCAGGGTTCTATAATAGTTAAATGTGGTGCACTTACTGTCACTGTACACATTAACATGAAAAGGTACTTAGGTTGTATAATAGGACATAAAGCTCAATGATTAGCCTTAAAAAAAGTATTAAACCATTTGAATGCCCTAAATATAAGGAATGAAATCATTTACCTTTTTTCTAGAATGGGAGAAAAGCTAATAAGTCTAGTACATGGCAGATTCATAAACTACAGTATGTGTCTGTGGCCATCATATATACTATATTATGTTGATTGACAGCACGGCTTATGCAGGTTTAGAGATGAGAAATCCCCCAGAAAATCACATTAGCTATGGCGATGTCTTCTTTTTACATGAAGGTTTATGCTTCTGTAAATTCCTTTGGGGTTACTTTATATGGAAAGCTTAAATTCAAAAAGTACTAAGTAGCACTCTTCTTTAATATAAATACTATTTGATAGTTATCCAGCCGGGATAAGCTGAACTGTCCTGGGTGAAGGTTTAGGATCAAACCAAACCCTTTTATGGTCTCAACTATCTACATCACATCAACAGTAAGTGTGCGCCAACTATTCCTTCAATAGGAGATCATCCAGGTATCCCACAATGGGAATACCCTGGGAGCATAGTCAGGCTAGGACGAGTGTCAATACCTTGGGTGCAGAACACAGACTAAGTAGTAGGGCTACAAACTGGTAGATTAAGTCACCTAGAGTAAAGTGAAGGTAGCAATGATGCGCTGGAAATATAGGGACATGCAAGTACATTCTTGATGTCCACAGAGACTAGAAAGTCTCCCTGATGGTGGGAGGCTATGATAGACCTGGTGGATTCCTTGCAAACATTTGGACTGAAGACATTTAAAGCCTTAAAAGTCAAACGGTGTTGAATTCTTCCTTTTGGTTTTGAGACAATGAAAACAACGAACTGATAAATCTGCAAACTTTCTGATGATGAAACAATAGGCAATAACTCCATGGCTCAAAAGATATAAAAGAGTAGCATAGAGGTCTCCTAGTCTGTGCAGAGACACTGGTACAATTGGTTGGTCTGGGCTTGGAGGTAGAAACCTGCGAGAAACTCTTATTGGCCTCAGAGGGGGAAGACTTCCCAGATTGTGGCTTGGGCTTCTTCAGCTGTATTAAATTAGTACTTTTACCCCCAGTGACATCTTCAGCACAAGCACCGACGCTGCATCCAGAAGTGCATGTGCTGAGCGATAAAGTTGATTCTACCCTTTGGAAGTGGTGTGCAGCTCCAGAACTTTTGCTTAATTGTGTATGGGAGAAATTGGCCTTAGAGGAGTGAGCACCCGCAAGCTGGAGTTCAGCATTGCAGAGGTCTTAGGAGAAGCTTCATGTTTTGTGAGGTATGGTTTGTGTTTTGTTAAGGTGGAGGTGGGATATTTCTGGATCCACAGTAGGGACAGCCCACTTCTTGATAAAGTCCTCTTCAAACATCTACTGATCATTAAATCACTTGAAAGGAGTAAACAGTTTATCAGAAGTTTTCCCATCTCCATACAGAACACCATGAAGTAAGGAGTGCACTGGAGAAGTTTTCATGGTTTGAAGATTGCTATAGATGGATTGAACTTCTGTTGATTCAGCAAGACCAGCTTGATTTTTATCTAGCTATGGCTGTTCCCGTTTGTGAGACAGCGATCTAATAATCACAATCTTACAAATATGCTTGTTGGAAATTTTTTGTTCGAAAAGGAGGAGGAGTTCCTCCTTGCTTGTTTGGATCAGGGAATTCGTTCAGTGTTTTTTTGATCAGAGCGCTACCATTTGAGTTATGTCAGACACAGTTTCAGGAGAAAAAAGTGTAGACATAAGCCTACAACCTCTGTGTTCTGAGTCAGCAATCATTTTTGGCCAATTAAACCTTGCATAGCTGTTAAGGACTCCTTCTTGGACAAGGAAAATGAGGAAGTCACATTTGACAGAGCTAAGGAAGACTCCAAAGAGTGTATGGGATCAAGCAGGGGGCAACGATTTAGCCTATTTGTATCAGGTCTCTGAGGAGGGACACTGCATGATACCCCCAAACTTTTAGTGGATCGTGAACTGTAGGGACCAGTTACAACAGGGCTGCTCGCCTTGTGATTACAATCTGACATGTTGTACTGTTTATGGCCGGCCATACATTACTTTTTATTTTTTTCAACCAGTGGGTGGAATGAAAATAAATTAACAAATTTCTTCATCCACACATTCAATGTGCAAGGGAAAATCACTCTCACTAAGCTATGGAATACGATAACCAATTTTCCCAGGTAGAGATCAGTACTTATTGTTTGGAAAAACCAGACAAGCTGGTTGTACATAATTTAATCGACAGACCGACTTACTGGTGTACAACCAGCTAATCCATACATGGATCGAAATTCATCCCTACTGACCCGGCCAATTTTCAATCCATGTATGGCTGACTTTACAAAGACAATTTAATTGAGAACCCCAGGTAAAGACCATGAAACCAGCTGTGGAAGCAGGGTAGGTTCAAATGGCCAGAGGTAAGCTTGTCCCTGTAGGGAGCCAACTGACCAAGGTGAATGCATATGTCTCTTACAAATAGAAGCAATGGTGGGATGGTGCTAACTTACTCTGAAAATGTGGGAACAGAGTATAGAGTGTGTGCACATGAATGACACTAAAGCTAATGAAGCAGCATTCAATTCTCCAGTGTGTTAACCCTTTTTGTGCAAACAAAAAAGGGGGACATTGACTCAATCCTTCCAATAAATAGTAGCTCTCAATGCATGACCAACACAGTGTACTCATTAGAGAATATTTGGGGACTGGGTCACACTAGAGGCTAAATCATAACTTTGATCCTAAAAAGTGCTTTGCAGCTAACTTACATAGCACACAGAGATCTTGAAAGTGCCATCCCAAGCACAGAGCCCAGTTCCCAATGGTCACATTCCAGGCAAGTGCCGTAGTCCAGTGGGGTCCAGGTACAGCCTAGAAAGCTACTGCTGGTGGTACACCAATCTGGATAACTGCATAAAGACCCCATAAAGGCTAGAAAAAGGCTAGAAAAATATTAAAAGGTTTCTCAATAGAGAAAAGATGTCAATATCTCTAGTACACTAGCAAAACACATAAGCATGATGGAAGTCGGAGGACTTACACCTGGTTGGCTTTTTTTGTTTGCCAGTGTCCAATTCCTCCTACAGGTGGCAGTATAACCCATTCTTTTCTGAATAATTGACTCCTGTGTCAGATTTCATTTCTATACATTAATTTTTCATGCAAAAGCGATGTTTATCAGCAGTTCCCCTATATATTGAAACAAATATAGTGCAAACATATCTGCCTTGACTTACAGTAAATTGGATATCAGATATTGTATGATGACCTCTGGCAGTTATTCAATCAGCTGTCGCTTTTCACTGATCTGTTGCCAGTATAAATACTGTAAATCTGATTAGTTGCTCTGGATTATTATACTTTGCATAAAAATATTGCTTTTTGTAATACCGAATGAACTAGTTATGTTACCTTAATGTTTATGACAGTAACATGTAATAGTTCTGTAATAATTGTGTTGTGTATACATTGTTAAATAGGCTTTTTTGTTTCTAAGTAGGGATGGGCCGAATGGACCCCTGTTTGGTTCCAACCAGAACTTTCTAACACCGCGAAAGTTCGGACCCGAATATCAAAACCCATTACGGGACCCTAACGTCAAAAATCAAAAATGCCCATTTTGAAGGCTTATATGCAAGTAATTGGGCATACAATGGTTATAGGGGTCTGGGTCCTGCCCTGGGGGACATGTATCTATAAAAATGAGCAGCGATTTTTCGATTTTTAAAGTGAAAGCATAAAAATTAAAAATTCCTTCCAATATAGTGCCTGGGGGGTCCCCTTAGTCTACCTGTAAAGTGGCAGATCTGCACTATGTCTAGAATCTGCTACAGCAATAATTGCATTTATAAAGCCAAAAAAAATAGAATTTTCCCTGCAAGCTGCCTTTATTTTGCTCAGCAACAGCTGGGGAGCCAGGGTGTATGATGAGGCCACAATGTAGTGCACTGGGAACAAGATTAGATATTTTTTGTATACATTCTGGTGTCACTTTGACTTTGGATAGAAGTAACGGGTGCGTAAAAATTGGTCTTTGGGTGTTGGTGGCACCTTCCCACCATAACCCTATAAAGGTAATCTTGATTAAAGCAAGAATTGGCCTTGCTGTAAAAAATTGCAATGATATGCAACTGTCAAACAGGTGCAGAAAAATTGGTCTTTGTGTGTTGGTGGCGCCTTCCCACTGTAACCCTATAGAGGTACTCTTGATGAAAGCAAGAATTGACCTTGCTGTAAAAACATTAAATGATATGCACCTGTCAAACAGGTGCTGAAAAAATGGTCTTTGGGTGTTAATTGTGCCCATGAAACCTATACCAAAAACATTCTTCCAGATGAAATGATTGAATACCCTCAAAGCTAGGCAGCCTGGAAGTCCTGCAGAGATTCCACATCCCAAAAAGACTTAATCAGTGACATCGGCATCAGGGGCTTCATAGCTGGTAATCCAGGACTGATTTATTTTTATAAAAGTCAAACAGTCCACGGAGTCTGTGAACAGATGCGTTCTATGATCAGTAACAAAACCTCCTGCAGCACTGAATGCCCGTTCTGAAAGCACGCTGGATGCAGGGCAGCACAACAACTTAATAGCATACTGGGAAAGTTCTGGCCAGTGGCCTATTCTCATGACCCAGTAAGTCAGTGGACCGTCAGCTGTAAAGCTCTCCATCTCTGTTTTGGCCCAGAGGTAATCGTCCACCATGTAATGCAGACGCTGCCGATGGGATGTGGAAGCTGACAGCCCTGGGTGGCAAGCACTAAAAAAAATCCAAAATGCTACCCTTAAGCGGATGCCTTCTCCAACGCTCCTCTCTTCACCAACAGAAGACTCAAAACTATGTTTTCCACAACACTGTAACCTACTGGAGTCAGGAAAAATGTTCAATAAAACCCTCTTTGACGTGTCCTCAAGAGATTTTATCTTCTGAACTCTCTGTGGGGACAGGATGAGTTCTGAGATCTTCCCCTTATAATGGTGGTCAAGGAGGGTTGCCAACCAGTAATCATCCTTCTCCTTTATGTCACAAATTCTTGGGTCCTTTCGCAGGCTTTGAAGCATGAGGTTGCCCATGCGCCTCAAACTTGCAGAGGCTTGAGAAGCAGACACCTGGGGGTCACTCAGGATGACAGCATCTGGAACTTCCTCCTCCCAGCCACATACTGCTCCCAAGGGTCCTGGAGTTGGAAAGCCACCACTTACAGATTGACACATGTCTTCCTCTTCTTCGAAGCCTATAAAAGTGCCAGAATCCTCCTCCTCATCCTCCTCCCCTCTCTCCTCTTGTGTGTTCTGTGACATAGAAATGATGGTGTCTGGATGAAGTGGGCCTTGAAAGGAAAGGAAGTCCTCCTCTTCCTCCTGCTGCTCTACCTCCAGTGCCCTTCCATGATGCCACACAGAGTCTGCTCTAGCAGGAACCATGGGTACGTATTTGGGAAACGCTGCACCACCAAATTGAGGACATGTGCCAGGCATGGCACATGTCAACTTTCCCTGTCTAAGGGCAGACAGGAGGTTTGAGCCATTATCACACACCACCATTCCTGGCTCCAGCTGGCATGGTGTGAACCACCTTTGGGCCTGTCCCTGCAGAGCTGCAAGAATCTCTGCTCCAGTGTGGTTCCCATCCCCTAAACACACCAGCTGAAGCACTCCATAGCACCTTTTAGCCTGACTCATGGAATAGCCTTGATTACTTAGGGGGTACCTGATGTTCATAGGACAATTCTGCAGAGGAGGGCATGGAGGTGGCGGAGGAGGAGAAGGAGGGGGAAGAGCTCACAAGTCTGGCATCATCACCACCAGCTGTATGGAGACGTGGGGGCACAACAAGCTGCAGCCCCGAGCCCTGTCCTGCATCTTTTCGAGTTGCAAGCAGCGTTACCCAGTGTGCTGTGAACAAAATATATCATCCCCACCCATGCTTGCTAGACCACGTGTCAGCAGTAAGGTGGATTGTAGATATGGTAGAGGGATGGAACAGCCTTACGTGAGAATTAGTAGCGACTGGGAACCTGCCATTGTGGTACAGCACATTATATGAATTCATGGAAGGGGGCAGAATCCACCAGGCTGAAAGGCAGAAGTTGGAGAGCCAACAGCTTTGACAAGATTGCATTTAGACTCTGGGCATGTGGGTGGCAGGGACTGTATTTTTTTTATTTTTTTTCCGCTGCAGCAGATGGGGTAGAGAAATTTTCTGGGTACAGTCTACAGTTGGTGGTGTACTGCTGGCAGATGTGCTGCTAGGACCTGGGACACCCTGTTTTATACCATGATCCCTGTTAATGGAGGCTGCTGAGAGGTAATGACATATAGCAGGGGCAGACTGAAGTGGGTAAGAAGGAGGAGGAGGGACAGATTTATGCCCCTTTTATGTGGCTTTTAGGTGCTCTTGCCAACGGGTTGAGTGGTTGGACATTAAATGCCTTGTTAAGCATGTGGTACCAAATGGTTGGTGTTTTTGCAATGTTTGATGTGCCTGAGACACAGTTTGCAGATAGCAACAGTGCGATCTGCTGCAGATGTGCTCAAAAGGCCCAGACAGCTGAGCTTTGGGGAGTGGGCTAGGAGATAACAGCTGCAGAACGTGATGGAATCAGGTGGCTGCTCTCTACTCTTTCTTGATGTCGGCCTCCTTGGGGTTGTGCCGCCTGACCTTCAGTTTCCTCCTCTGCTCTATCTGGCACCCACGTCACATCAGTGACCTCCTCATCACCATTATCATCATCATCATCTCCCTCTCCTCCATCTTCATCATTACCACTGGAGACAACTTGGCAATATGCTGCGGCTTGGGGAACACGAATGCCAATTTGTCTACCAGTGTTCCTCCCTCTCTCTAGGCTCATGTTCCTATCATCCTCAACCACAGAACCTACATCTGAATCCAGTAATGGCTGGGCATCATCAAGGAGCAAGTAGCTTACGCTGTGGTCAAATAACTCAGCTGACTCCTCAATGGATGATGTTGGGGCTATGGCAGAAATAGATGTGGACAAGGAGGCAGGTTTATCAACTCTGACAACTGCAGGGGACTGCACACTTGTCTCTGCTTGCGTGACAGAGGATGAGGAGGATGAGGAAGGTTTAGTAAGTCAGTCCACCACCTCCTTTGCATGCTGTGGCTGGATAGCATGGGCAAAGTCACTAAACAGAGGAAATGGTGACCTGCCTGAGGACTGACCACCATGTCCACCTTTGCCTGTGGACACATTTGTTGCTGGCCCCCTTACAGTACCAAGGGAATGTCTGCCTCTCCTTGTTGTCCTCCCAGACATTATTGGGAGGGAGGTGGCGGTGCTTATAAGCAAATGTAAAGAAGAAGTTGAAATCTGTACGTAGATGCACTTTAATCAGTGTAAAGAGGTGTTTGGTGCACTTTAATTTTAGTACTCACGCTACACAGACACACTCCATGGATACACTATAATATACTGCAATAAAATGCGGCAAATGTACAGTGACGCACAGAACTATATGGCATCAAACTGGCAGTAATGCACACAGAACTATATGGCATTAAACTGGCAGTAACGCACATAAAACTATATGGCAATAAACTGGCAGTAATGCACACAGAACTATATGGTGTTAAACTGGCAGTAACACACACAAAACTATATGGCGTGAAACTGGCAGTAATGCACACAGAACTATATGGTGTTAAACTGGCAGTAACGCACACAGAACTATATGGTGTTAAACTGTCAGTGATGCGCTCAAAACTATATGGCACTAAACTGTCAGTAACGCACACAGAACTATATGGCGTTAAACTGGCAGTAACACACAAAACTATGTGGTGTAAAACTGGCAGTAACGCACACAGACGTAAATGGTGTTTAACTGGCAGTAACGCACACAGACGTAAATGGCGTTAAACTGGCAGTAATGCAATCAAATACATTGTGTTCAATCGTCACTACACTGACGCTAACTGAACTGTCCCTACTCTAGCTATACACTAATGTATGTATGAATGACATGGTCTCACTACACTACAGTGAAACTATTTGAGCTGTCCCTACTCTAGCTGCACACTATGCAAAGCTGAATGATGGTCCTCCTCACTACACTCACATTATCCCTAGACTGACACTAAACTAATATTCTACACTGATAATTGATGCAAAATAGCACAGTATAGCACACTAACTAACTAATAGCACTGAACAGAGCCCTGTTCTATCTCTCTCCATGCCAAAATCACAATGAAAATGTCTGCCATTGAAAGAATACTTTTATACTGTGGGGCGGGAATGAGCCATGATTGGATAAAGTCATGATGACAGTGTCCATTCATGACTCTGACAGTGCTCTGTGCCCTGATTGGCTGAAGCTTTCACTGCTTCAGCCAATCGGGGCTTGCAATGCACTGTTCAGCGCACTGTGGTCAGTTTCGGGGAGCCGAACAAACGGTCGAACGGCCCGTTTGTTCGGATGTTTTCGCCGAACGACCGAACAACGAAAGTGTCAGAAACCATGAATCAGACTGAGACAGAAGTACAGTTAAATCACACTTGTTTAATAATAATAAAAAAAGGTAAACAGAGTAAACGTAGTCGAAACACAGCCAGAGTTCAGGAACCAGAATGGATAGTTAGACAAGCCAAAACGTCAGGGAGCCAGAGATGAGTGTAGTAGAACAGCAAGCAGGATCTGGAGCCAGAAGGAATGTCAGCCAAGCAAGTCTTTAACAGGAACACAGGATAGCGTCTCTAGAGATGTGACCAAGGCGAAGGCAGAGATCATCTGGACTGGACGGCTTAAGTAGGCAGGACTGATGAGCAGGATATCATCAACAGGTGAGTCACTGTGGAGAGATAGGAGCTGGCAATTAGCCGACAGCTGAGTGGCCAGCTTTGAGAAGGAAGGGCTGAGCCCAGCCCTGACAGTACCCCCTCCTCAATGACCCCTCTCCCTCGGAGGACTACCAGGCTTGAGGGGAAAACATCTATGGAAATCACGGAGGAGGACAGGGGCATGTACGTCCGAGGATGAGACCCAAGAGCGTTCCTACGGACCGTACCCTTTCCAATGTACCAGGTACTATATGCACCTACAGAACCTATGGGAGTCAACAATGAACTGTACTTCATACTCCTCATGGTTCTCAACCTGTACAGGGTAAGGACGAGGCACTAAGGTGGTAAAGTGGTTGCAGACCAAAAGTTTTATTAAGGAGACATGAAATACATTCGAAATACACATATTAGAAGGAAGGTCTAATGCGTAAGCTACTGGGTTAATCCTGCGAAGAATATGGAAAGGCCCAATTAACCGAGGTGCGAACTTCAGAGAGGGAACAGAGGTTGCGAGATGACATCCAGACCCTGTCCCTAACCTGGTAGGAAGGCGCAGGCAGGCGTCTGCGGTCAGCATGGTGTCTATACCTATCATTAGCATGTCGCAAAGCCTCCTGGACTTGTGCCCAAGTGGAACGAAGACCACGGAGATGCTCCTCTAATGCAGGAATACGCTACGGAACAAATGAATCAGGCAACAGGAAAGGTTGGAAACCATAGTTCACATAAATGGGGACAATCGAGAAGCAGAATTCAAGGCACTATTGTGAGCAAACTCCGCCCACAGTAAGAGGTCTGACCAGTTGTTATGATGGTCAGAAATATAGCAACGTAGGAATTGCTCCTAGGACTGATTGGCTCGTTCTGCGGCCCCATTAGACTGCGGGTGATACGCAGAGGAGAAAGCAAGCTGAATTCCCAACTGTGAACAAAGGGCTCGCCAGAACCGGGACACAAACCGACTACCCCGTCTGAGACAATCACCTTGGGTAGCCCATGTAAGCGAAAGATCTCCGAGCAAAAATGGAAGCCAGTTTCTTAGAAGTGGGCAACTTCTTAAGTGGAATACAATGGGACATTTTCAAGAACCGGTCAACCACCATGAGGATAACTGTGTTGCCCTGGGAGCTGGGTAACTCCACAATAAAATCCATAGACAGGTGGGTCCAGGGCCTCTCTCCATTGGGTATGGGTTGTAGGAGGCCCACTGGAAGGTGTCGCGGAGTCTTACTCTGAGCACACATGGAATAGGCAGCTACGAAGGCAGTTACATCAGCGTGTAGACTAGGCCACCAGAATTGTTGGGAAATGGTCCAAATAGTTGATTCTTCCCAGGGTGGCCAGCAGCCTTGGGAGATTGGTAAGTCTGGAGCACGGCAGTACGGAGACTCTCTGGGACAAAGCAGTGGTCACAAGGTTTCTCAGGAGGAGCAGCAAGAATTTTGTCACCCAAAGGAGAAGTGAGACTGGTGCGAACCCTAGCCAGAATACAATCAGGAGGAATCACAGGAACCTGAACCGACTCCATCTTGGAAGTGGAGGAAAATTGTCGTGACAAAGCGTCAGCCCCTACATTTTTAGTACTGGGTAAGAATGAGACAATGTAATTAAAACTAGACAAGAAAAGAGCCCATCACGCCCCTCTGGGAGTGAGGTGTTTAGCCTCAGACAAGAATGTGAGATTCTTGTGGTCAGTACAAATTTGAACTGGCACAGTGGTACCTTCGAGGAGATGTCTCCATTCTTTCAGGGCTAAAATGATCGCTAACAGCTCTCTGTCACCAATCTCGCACAGGTAGGATGTTTAGATGTCACCAATCTCTCAGAGGTAGGACGTTGAGACAGAAGGGCACCAACTCCAGTCTCAGAAGCATCAACCTCAAGTATAAAAGGTAACACAGGATCAGGATGTGCCAACACAGGAGCAGAAACAAAGGCAGCCTTGAGACTCTCAAAGGCCTTAATGGACTCCAGAGACCAACTCTGTGGGTTACCGTCCTTTTTGGTCATATTAGTCAGGGGCTTGACCAGAGACGAGAAGTTACGAATAAACTTCCGACAATAGATGGCAAAGCAAAGAAAACACTGCAGAGGACATAAACCCACTGGTCAGGGCCACTGTGGGACTGCTGAAAGTTTCTCTGGGTCCATCGAAAAACCAGCAGTGGAAACAACATAACTCAGGAATTGAATCTGTTCGCGATGGAATTTGCACTTCTCCAATTTGCAATAGAGATTGTTCTCTCTTAGTTTCTGAAGAACACGACAGACATCTGTGTGGTGCCTCTCCAGGGACTTGGAAAATATAAAGATATCGTCGAGATAAACCACCACACATAACTGCAACAAATCTCGGAGGACATTGTTAATAAATTCCTGGAAAACTGCCGGGGCGTTACAAAGGCCAAAAGGCATTATGAAGTACTCATAATGGTCTGTTTTGGTATTAAACGCAGTTTTCCATTCATCGCCCTCCTTAATCCTCCTGAGATTGTATGCCCCTCGCAAATCAAGTTTTATGAAAACTGTTGCTCCCTTGAGGCAGTCAAATAACTCCGTAATCAACTAAATTGGCATTCTTAATCGTGAAACAATTGAGACCCCTATAATCAATACCAGGTCTCAGTTCACCACTCTTCTTCACAAAGAAGAAACCAGCAGGAGACGAGGATTTGTGGATGAAACCTCGAGAAAGTGCGTCTGAAACATACTCCTCCATGGCCTTATCCTCCAAGACCGACAAAGGGTAAACCCGGCCACGAGGGGGTATGGCACCAGGTTGAAGGTCAATTGCACATAGCTTGACCTCTGTCCTTTGTCAAAGACATCGCTAAAATCGCAGGTACTCCTCCGGCAGGGAGGAGAGTGAAGAGGTGCACAGGACCTTGGCTACCTTCTGAAAGCATGTTTTACTGCATTGTGGCGACCAGGAGAGAACCTCAACACGGAGCCAATCAAAAGAGGGGTTGTGCCTCTGTAACCAAGGATAACCAATAATTAGCGGAAACTTATGTGAGGAAATAACTTGGAATTGGATTATCTCATGGTGAAGAGCCCCTACGGCCATGGACAACGGAACAGTCTCATGAGTCACATGGGCAGGCTATAGAGCTCTTCCATCAAGAGCCTCAATGGCAAGTGGAGTGTCATGCAGCTGCGGAATCGAGTGCTTGATACAAAGGCAGCATCTATGAACAGGCCTGCAGCCCCAGAGTCGATTAGAGCCTGTATCTCGATGAACGACTCAGGCCAAGAAAGGGTTACCGAAACCAGGGGCTTATCCTTCTGGATAACTGGGAATGAAATAACGCCACCTAAGGTCTGTCCGTAACTAAGGTTATCAGTGGTGTACCCCAAGGTTCAGTGCTGGGACCCTTACTTTTTAACATCTTTATAAATTATATTGGGTCTGGGATCAAAAGCAACATTTCTGTCTTTGCAGATGACACCAAGCTATGCAGTGGAATAACGTCCTTACATGATGTCTCCAATTTACAAGCCGACCTCAATGCACTGTCTAATTGGGTGACTATGTGGCAGATGAGGTTTAATGTTGAGAAATGTAAAGTTATGCACTTGGGGGCTAAGAATATGCATGCATCATACATGTTAGGGGGAGTACAACTGGGGAAATCCGTAGTGGAGAAGGATCTGGGGGTTTTGGTAGATCATAAGCTCAATAATAGCATGCAATGCCAAGCTGCTGTTTCCAAAGCGAGCAAAGTCCTTTCTTGTATTAAGAGAGGTATGGACTCCAGAGAGAGAGATTTAATTTTGCCCCTGTTAAAATCATTAGTAAGACCTCATCTGGAATATGCAATTCAGTTTTGGGCACCAGTTCTCAAAAAGTATATCGGGGGAACTGGAAAAAGTGCAGAGAAGGACAACCAAACTGATAAGAGGCATGGAGAAGCTCAGCTATGAGGAAAGATTAGAGGAACTGAATTTATTCACTCTTGAGAATAGGAGAATAAGGGGGGATATGATCAACATGTTCCAATATATAAGAGGTCCATATAGTGAACTTAGTGTTGAGTTATTCTCTTTACGGTCAACACAGAGGACACGGGGGCACTCTTTACGTCTAGAGGAAAAGAGATTTCATCTCCAAATATGGAAAGGTTTATTCGCAGTAAGAGCTGTGAAAATGTGGAATAGACTCCCGCCAGAGGTGGTTCTGGCCAGATCAGTAGATTGCTTTAAGAAAGGCCTGGATACTTTCCTACTTGCCTCTTGGGGGATCAGGAACACATTTTTTCCCCTGCTGTAGAAAATTGGAGCATGCTCTGCTGTCTTTTTTATTTTTTTTTTATTTTTTTTTTTGGTTGAACTGGATGAACTTGTGTCTTTTTTTAACCTGACTAACTATGTAACTAGGACCTCAAGGTTAGGGCTTTCCCTGGACGGTTAGAACAAGACTTCAAAAAGTGACCTGCCTGGCCACAATAAAGGCACAATCTCTCCCTCCTCCTAAGGGTTCTCTCATCCGCAGAGAGACACGTGAAGCCGAAGTGCATGGGTTCATCTTCACAGACCAACTCGGTACCAGGAGGCATGGGAGGGAGGCAAGGGTGGGACTGCAAAGTTTGGAGACAAATGTACAGGAGGCTTCCGCAAGTGCATCCTTAAAAGGGAGTCTTTCTCTGAGTCTGGAGTCAATGAGGATGGCAAACGTGATCAACCTCTACAGCTCAGTGGGTATATCTGGGGCTGCTATCTCATCCTTGATGGTATCCGAGAGACCATGAGAAAAAGCAGACACAATGGCCTCATTGTTCCAAGCAACCTCTGCTACCAGAGTACGGAATTCAATGGCGTAATCAGCAGCAATTTTCGTACTCTGTTTGATGGACATGAGGCACTTGGTAGCAGAAGCGGAGCGTGCGGTAACGTCAAATACCCTTTTAAAAGAAGTCACAAGCTCAGGGTAACTGAAGACAACAGGTTTTTGCGTCTCCTATAGAGGGTTTGCCCAGGCCAAGGCACTCTCAGAAAGCAAAGATATCACAAAACCTACTTTGCTTCTGTCCATGGGAAAGGCCTGGGGCAGCATCTCAAAGTATATCTCAACCTGGTTGAGAAACCCTTTGCATTAGACTGGATCGCCCCCAAATCGCTGGAGAAGTGGAGCGGAACCAGACATACCTATTATAGAGGTAATACTCGAGGTGGGTGCCTGCACAGAGACTGGAGCAGCAGCAGGGATTGCCTGCAACTGTACCGGAGCAGCCACAGTGGGAGATTTCAGGTGAGCCGTGCGACTCAGGAGGGTTATTAAAGCCATGGCAAACTGATCCATGAGGTGGTCCTGCTCATCCAATCTGGAAAAATTATTGTGGATTGACTGCATCTTCTAAATTCATGGCCTTCGTCTAATGTCAGAAACCGTGAATCAGATTGGGACAGAAGTACAGTTAAATCTCACTTGTTTAATAATAATAAAAAAAGGTAAACAGAGTAAACATAGTCAAAACATAGCCAGAGTTCAGGAACCGGAACGGATAGTCAGACAAGCCAAAACATCAGGGAGCCAGAGATGAGCGTTGTAGAACAGCAAGCAGGATCTGGAGCCAGAAGGAATGTCAGCCAAGCAAGTCTTTAACAGGAACACAGGAGAGCATCTCTAGAGATGTGACCAGGGCGAAGGCAGAGATTATCTGGACTGGATGGCTTAAGTAGGCAGGACTGATGAGCAGGATATCATCAACAGGTGAGTCACTGTGGAGAGATGGAAGCTGACAATTAGCCGACAGCTGAGCAGCCAGCTTTGAGAAGGAAGGGCTAAGCCCAGCACTGACAGAAAGTTTGGCCCGAACTTATGCTCGGGCCGAACTGTTCGCCCATCCCTATTTATAAGCTTAATTTTGATCTTGCTGGATAAAAAACAGCAGTCTTTTCCAATGTCCATAGATTTCTTGAGAAGCAGACCTCAGGTTATCTGTACAATTTTATGGTTCTTATATTTTATGTTCCAGTGTAGAGGTCCTACTGTGCCTGAGATTTAAGTGATTGCAGTCCACATGCACAATGTTGGCCACTACAGTCTTAAAAATATGAGAAGTTTTATAACAAATATGCTCTAAAGTGTTTGCTGGTTTGTAACCACTGAGAATAAACTGGGTTCGGTTCAGGGCAGGTTCGGGGGTGAGTGTCAGGTCACCAGAGGCCAGGTGACAGATGCACACCGTTGGGATCAGGAGTGCACCACTAAAATAGTGGACCCTACTGCTGTGGATGGAGCTCTGAGTGATTCAGGAAAGCAGGCCCTCTAGAGCACCAACACAGATCACACTGGGAGCTAGAGCATGAGATTCCCCAGGGTGCGGAATCTAAGAGCCAGCATGTGTTCACCAGAGGCCCCTGATGGTGGAGATGGATTTCGCTGCAGCCTGGCTCCAGGTCGTGGTCCCCAGGGTCTCCCAGCTCACACTCATGGTAGACTACTTGAGGATAGAGAGGAAGCAGCAGACTGGGACAACAGGGGATAGTCAGGAGATAAGCCAAAGGTCGGGGCAACAAGCAGAAAAGGATAGTCAAAACACGCCAAAGATAAGGATATGAAGCAGACAAGGACAGTCAAGAGCAAGCCAAGGTCTGTAAACACGCTCAGACGTAGGACACACAGCAAGGAGCACGCTGGAAGCCAAACACACAATATTGATCAGCGAGGCTGGCTTGCAGTGCACAGGTTAATATAGTGTTCCCAGTTAGAGGCTGGGGTGGAGCCATGTTTGAGGGAAGATTACTTAAGCAGCCAGGTGAAAGGCAGCCGCTCTCTTAAGCTGATCACACGGAGAGGTAAGCAGACAGACATGAACATTGAGCAAATTCCCTGCAAGAAAATGAATGGGGCCAGGTGACATCACTTGTTGCTAGAGTTGCTAGAGCTTCCTTAAAATGAAATGAAACCCTCTTATCCTTTACAGCCAAAAGAATGGCAATCTTAGCTTCAGTTTGATCTACAGTTGTCATGGTGCTGCACATGGGATCAACTATGCCACCAGCCATTTGATAGCTTGACAGTTCGGTTGAGTGCTATCATAAGCACACTAGTAAGTAGAACAGTTATCACCCAAGGAATGCTTTGACTGTAACTGTTGACGTTATATTGGTGGGTCAAGTTCTGCTTTAATAACCACTCACAGTGGAAGAAGAAAGCTGTCATCTATAGTAGTGGTAGAAAAATTGCAAATATATATATAATGCTGGGGTGAATGCCTGAACCAAACCAAAGGCTCATCCTTAGTAGTCATCATCTAAAACCTCATACTAACCATTTCTCAGAAAGTAACTCTTTGGGATGGTTAATTCTTTAACCTCCATCTTTAAATTATAAACCAAGTTTATCTAAAGCACTTTTTTTTATAACATATGAGATTATTCTCACTTTCCATCTTATAGATAAAACAGGAAGTAAAGGAAATCTATACAAAATAAGTGAAATCCACTCTTAGACAATGGTCACAGGACAAGTGTCCTATGGGGATATTTCTCCATTTTTCTGTTCTAGTGACAACTGAAAATTTTGGCTTTCCCTCATGTTTTGGCCCAGTAACAATTGCTCACGAGGACGATTATAGAAAGTGAATTTCCCCAGCAGGCACAAAGACAGCAGTATAAACCCGATGGGAGCGCTACTCTATCAAAAATTATACAACACATTTTGGATTTAGATAAGTCAACACCACTTAGACTTTTGCTATTCTAAAACAATAACACCACTTACTAGATGCATAGCAATCTGATAGATGAGTCTGAACTATTTGTCGTTTTCTAAAACTTTTCCACATGCTGCAGCCGCTAGTCTAAATCACTATACAGACAAATGTTTCTGGGCAACTTGCACTGCTTGACTTCATAGTTCCAAGTTGCTTAGGGTACTTTTGCTATAGCCATAATCTTGGTATGGGTTATGTTTTCAGTGCAACTACTCTGGGCCCTGGACAACAAAGTGGAATCTTTAAGTAATTAAATCTAAAGCTGTTAACAAGTAGTTGTTTTTCTGCACTAGAGGTCAGTACTGTACTTGTTCTACCTTCAGTCTACTTTGGAACAAAATTATTTTCTCTATGCCTGGGGCTCATTTGTAGCTAGAATTTTATGTTTATGAAACTTCACAGTCATCCAGAACAAGCTTTGGCACATTTGATATGAGTGTCATTTTGGCTTACAAAGTCCCAAAAACAGAGTCCCAGAAAAAAAAGACACACAATTCCCTTTGAACCGTGCCAGCTTTGTATAACTAGAAAGTTTAAACATTATCTCATGACACTTCCTCAAAAATTATTTCATCAGTAGCATCAATCATGCTACAAATATTGTCTTACCTCCTCAGCCAAAAAGTCTAATTAGTGGCAGTCATTAATCTTGCTATAGGCTCAGAATCTCATAAGATAAGAAATTGGCAGCCAAAAATAATAAATAACACGTCTAAATAACTCTAAATAATGCATACAAGTATAAAGTATCTTCTGTTTACTCTGGGGAAGTTAGAAAACATACTTAAACTTCAAGTACACAAAAACCAAAATCTTTTTATCTGACAATCGTGGGTTTTGTTGCCCTGGCTCTCTTTTAACTCAAATACAGCATCGTTAGGTATCACACTGTTCAGATTTAATTGCGCAGCAGTTCAGGGAGGCTGCAGAATAAAACATCAAAAATCCGTAGGAGACTGCAGCTCACATTTGAATCCCCTGGCATTGGTGAGGAGTGTTCCTGTTACATAAAGGTGGTTTTAAAAAAAAAAAGGTTTTGCAGACTAGAACAAATGAAAGATTTGTGCAATTTGGGTACAAAAACATTTCGAGTGCAGTAGCTAAAAAGTTCCCTATTTGCTACAGATTCCCATATTACTACAGTTCAACATGAGGTCACAGGGCAGAAACACAAATGTAACCCAGGGATCTCCATTTCTCAAAGTGACAGCAACATTAATCATAGTCTGGACATTTTGGTATCCATCTTAATCTAAAATTTCCACATGATACATTTTTTCATTTAATACCTGGCGTGCTTTGGGAATAATGTCATGTTGATCCTAACGGATATATTGTGTTTACATGTCTTGTATTATTCAGCATTATTTACAGTAAATGTGAAGAAACTTACTGCCAAATGGAATAAAATGGAAGCATCTTTTGTTTAAAATTTTATATATATATATATATATATATATATATATATATATATATATATATATATAAATAATCCAGTTGTAATGATAATAAAGTAAAAGTACAAAAGCTTAATAGTAGTCCAGGTTAAAGAACTTACATACAATACCACAACTTAACTATGATGGATAGATAGGTTTTTATCAGACAGAGAAGACTTTTAGGTTGACAAACTTGGCATATTTTATAGGTAGAGATCATAAATAGAGATAGTCAGCAAATTTCCGCAAGCTTGATTTCTTAGTGAAGTTGCCAAAGTTTCACCTAGACTGCCATGTAATTTTGCCCTGCAAGGTGAAATAATAATAAAAAAAAGTTTTTTAAAGTTAGTGGCTGAAGCCCATCAAAGCCCATCTTATTGTTTATTACAGAATTGAGAATCCACATATTCTCACAGGAGCTGGTGATTCCAGCTCCCTCTGCGGGAGGGGCCGTGATCTCCCTCTGACGTCACGTGACCGCTCCTCCGTAGAATCCTATCTCATAGCTGTAAAGTGGCCGCGAGTCATGTGATCGGCCTGAAGACAACACTAATAGAGGGCTGGCAGTGACAATTATAGGTTTATTTTCTTTTATTAATAGCGGCGGGGCTGAGCAGAGACAGACAGAGAGGGCACTGACAGGGAGGAAGGAGGTGGTGGGGGGGAGAGAGGAGAGCAGAGGGGACAGCAGCCTATCACTGAGGGAGGCACTTTGACCATGGTGATCAGGGCCCTGGTTATTGTGGTCTGTTTAGAGGGGGGCATACAGGAAGTGGTAGGTTTAGGGTTTTTTTTTTTTACAGTTTAGAGGGGGCAGATTACATATCACACACGCTGTGCTATGTAATCTGCTTTAAGGGGCCAGGATATGATTTTTTTTGGGGTCAACAAATGCTTTAAGTTTAAGTTTTGATTTTCTTATTACATTATGTGTAACTATGATCAGTTTTCATGAATATGCATGGTGTGATAACATAACATAACAATTACAAACAAATTGCAAACATGTAATTTAAAAATATTCTTGAAAAGTTGTTTTTGTTTTATGGGTGGGGGGCTTTCACTTGTTTTCTTTGTTTATTTTACTGTTCTTTGACTCCAAAAACATGTTATAAATATAGGAGATTCACAATGTTATTTTTGCTTATACTTTGGTATATTTAATTATAATAATAATAATATATTAATAATAATACTATGTTAAAAAAAACATGAAATGACAATCAAATCAACCAAAAATAAGAAAAAATACAAGAAAATTATGGTGCATTGTCTCTTTATAATTAGTTGGTCAAATTATGCCATGCTAATCGTATAGCTATTGTTTTCATCTGAATTGGACAGTTATTCCACTTACTGCATTGACTTCAGTTCCACAGATTTTGCGAAATGTAGGCAGTAACTAAATTTTGCTCATCCCTATTTATAAGGAATGTATGTGGTATTCAATCATTTATTAAAAAACAAAACAAACAAAAAAAAACGTACCCTTGGTGTGCAAGAAAAGTCATTGGTTTCTGCTGTTAGGCCACCTTCTGGACCATGTAGGCTAGGAGACACAGGTTTATGGTGATTGGATGTCACCCCTAACTTCATCCCATTCTAATTGTTTTGCTCCTTGTGCAGCCTTGTTAAAACTGTAATAAGAAAAAAAAAAAAAAAACATTTTTCTCACCAGTACATTTAGGCACATATTACTATTACATTACATAACATTCGATTACTTATTTAAAAAAACATCTTGGAAAGTTTAGCAACCAATAAGATTCACTCACACAAATCAATGGCTGTTGTGAGTTAAAGTGATTTTTTTGTAACAAAGCACATCCCACTATAGTAATACTCAAAACACGTGATAATATAGAAATATATATAGAAGAGCCCGTGGAATAGAAGCAAAAAACAAAGTCCATCAGATAAATGCCCTCATTTTTAAATTAGAGCATCACAGTGGCTAAGTAGTTAGCACTTTGGCCTGGACATGTCAGGGTTGTTGGTTTAAATCTCAACCATGGCACTACCTCATAGAATGTGCATGCTCTCCCCATGCCTTCCTGCAGAGGTCTGATCTGGGAACTCTGGCCTCCCCCCTCCATACTCCAAAGACATGCTGGAAAGTAAGTTGGCTCCTATCTGAAATGACCCCAGCACGTGTGTGTATGAATGTGAGATAGGGACCTCTGACTGCAAGCTCCCCAAGGGCAGGAGCTGATGCAAATGCACAACACTGGTAAAGCACTGCATAAATTGTTGTCATTATACAAATACCTGTAATAAATAGAAATTCTAATGGTGATGCCTTTTCCTACTATTAATGTGAACCTAACAGATATATTGAGGGATTTGTATTTAATAATGTACATGTTCCTGAACACATTGGATTAAAATATGTTGTTTATCTCTAATTCCTCCTTATGTCCCTTTAATGCTAGAGAGTCAAGGGTAAAAAACATATATATTTCTCTATTACATAATCCGTTAAACCTAGGTTTAACTCTGCCCCATCCAAAACAAATACATTAACAAAATGACTTGTATACACCCTTTAACGGGTGACAGATTATATGATATTGGGATTATTAGGATTACATTTGAATAAATCCACTTTGTAGATTGGTGTCTGTCTGATTACAGTTTAATAGGATATCATTGTTGTGTTTGAAGGGGGTCTTAATTTCCAAAGTAATGTCTATTAGCAGGTTATTGAATTATGCGCTGGAAGCTTGTTGTATGCAGAGTATACCTTTACTTTCATGGAGGATATCAAAGCATGTCTTTATCATGGAACAGGAAACAGGAGGATACAACTACACATTTGAATACAGACGGTACATCCTGTCATTACTTTGTATCATAGAATAAATGCAATAATACTGCTATAATACTGCAGTGCCACCTACTGGTATGGACAGGTATAATGCATGTATACAGTATGTCACAAAAGTGAGTAGAGGCTGATGACGGACTGACCAAGCATGTCTTCAGCATGTCTTCAGACCTAAACCTTCAGACCTAAACCTTATTTAGCATCTGTGGGGCATCCTCAAACGGAAGGTGGAGGAGCGCAAAGTCTCTAACATCCACCCGCTCTGTGATGTCGTCATGGAGGAGTGAAGGAGGACTCCAGTGGCAACCTGTGAAGCTCTGGTGAACTCCATGCCCGAGAGGGTTAAGGCAGTGATGAAAAATAATGGTGGCCACACAAAATATTGACACTTTGGGCCCAATTTGGACATTTTCACTTAGGGGTGTACTGACTTTTGTTGCCAGCGGTTTTGACATTAATGGCTGTGTGTTGAGTTTTGAGGGGACAGCAAATTTACACTGTTATACAAGCTATACACTCACTACTTTACATTGTAGCAAAGTGTCATTTCTTCAGTGTTGTCACATGAAAAGATATAATAAAATATTTACAAAAATGTGAGGGGTGTACTCACTACAGTGAGATACTGTA
Source organism: Lithobates clamitans (assembly GCA_037952925.1). Lineage (NCBI taxonomy): Eukaryota > Metazoa > Chordata > Amphibia > Anura > Ranidae > Lithobates > Lithobates clamitans. The sequence continues at coordinate 164,761 of JBBGZY010000343.1, forward strand.
TATAGTTCACAATATAAAAAGCTATTTTCTGTTGCTTCTCCAACAATGTCAAGTTAGATACTGACGTGATGTCGTTAAATAACATACTTTATTGCTACAAACATAATTCAAATTTTTCAATAGTAACTGGAGACACTCAAATGTTGCTTATTTTATTATTTACATGAAAAAAAAAGAAATTGACTTGGCAGGATGTCATATATTCCCCACTGGATTTTTTTTATTCTGCAGTGGTCCAGCTTGTTCAGAAATAATTCTTCAACCTTTTATAGAATATTAATGGAACTTGGTACAATGGTAAAATCACAGCCCTGGATTAACTCCCCCGTAAACTGACAAGAAAGATAAGTATTTTAAAATTTGATACCGACAATAGCAGAATGTAGGCTTTCAATTATGCAAAAGAAGTTGTCATTTCTGCAGAGATAATTTAAGTATGAAAACTCTTAAATATCACACTTGAACAGGATTACTTTAGTCATATTCCTGCAGCTACACAGCTAATCATTGAAGGACTGTGGAGGTCATTTGGTCATCATTACATAATCAAACATCATCAAAGTCATCAGTCATTTTTATAATGGTGCAGTTGATAATGGAGAGATATTAGAAGGATTTCTTGATTACTTTCATAACTTCAAAGGGAGACAGCCTTGCTATTCAAAAGATCTTGTGATGCCCATATACTGTATGTTGTTGAGCCTCCATACCCAAAAGAACTAAAATTCATTGATGGGGCAGGTCAGAAAAAGTTTAGTCAACGAAGAAAGGGCTGAATGATGTTGAATGTCCTCCAGGCAGGAAATGAGGAAAACTCCATATTACTTTCTGCAGGTTCTAATTCACATTGTGAGTACAGGAGAGGAGCCTGTACAGCTGCTCAAGACTAAAGGTAGGACTGGAGATCAGCTTTAACTTAAACTGGGTATACACGTATCAAAAATTGGCTAGTTCAGTAACCATCTGACTTTCAGTACGCATGTACCACTGTCTTTTCAACAGAAACTGGTTTAACAGCCGGCTTCTGTTGTGTCAGTGCTTGCAAGCAATGGCTGCGGCACTAATTAGTGTATTTTGGCATGGTGTGGGTGTGTGTGTGTGTGTGTGTGTGTGTGTGTGTGTGTGTGTGTGGGGGGGGGGGGGGAGTCCCCACTGTCACAATACAAAAGTGCAGTGGGAGAGATCCCTAATGTTGATGCAGGGATCTCTCAATTTTTTCAGGTTGAATGAAAGAAAAACTTTGAAGAAAATACTATTACAAAAGGCAAAATGGCTGAAACCAAAAGGAGGAAAATAAATCAAAGAAATGCAGTATAAACTATTTATATCTTTGGGATAAGAACAACTTATTGTTGTAAAATAGGACAGTTTAACATATTTGTATTAGAACCCTAATGTAGAACTGTGTGAATTTTAAAAACCTTTAAAGTCATATTTCTAAAGCACTGAATTGGACTTTTACCAAACATTTACTGATACTGTCATATGAAACACACGAAAATGGAAGATTCCCCTGCTGTTAAATTTTGTTAAAGTATCAGATTCACTGTTTTATGATTATGAATATGCCCCTAGTAGCTTGGTTGCAGTTACAGATCACTGATTATTTTCTTTGGGAATTTATAGCTAGCTACATAGTTGCTCTTGTAGCTGGCTACAAGGCTTGCCTATACAGCTTCAAGTATTCAGATGTGCCATGATCACTGGTGGCTGCATTGGGTAACATGATTACCTCTTGCCCTGAGTCAGGGTAAAGATAGTGATAATGATAGTGATGCCTTTTTGGATGCTCTTGGAGATTGGCTATTAGCTGTGTGGGGGTGCGCATGAGACTTTTTTGGATTTACCTGATTCTCCCCCATACAGAATTAACATGGCAGCTTGCCCAAAATGTTTATTACAATGCTCAGTGCTTTTGGCGTTTCTTTTTGTGCTGTTTCTAATTTATTGTTTAATCAGTCAGGAAGTTTAACCACTTCAATTCCAGGCACTTAGACACCTTCTGGCCCAGCCCAATTTTCACCTTTCAGCGCTGTTGCAATTTGAATGACAATTGCGCGATCATGCTACACTGTACCCAAACAATTTTTTTATCATTTTGTTCCCACAAATAGAGCTTTCTTTTGGTGGTATTTGATCACCTCTGCGGTTTTTATTTTTTGCGCAACAAATAAAAAAAGACCGAAAATTTCGAAAAAAACCAAGTTTTTCTTTGTTTCTGTTAAATTTTTTTGTAAATAAGTACGCTTTCTCCTTCAATAATGGGCACTGATATGGCTGCACTGATGGGCACTGATACGGCGGCACTGATGGGCACCGATGAGGTGGCACCAATGAGGTGGCACTGATGAGGTGGCACTAACGGGCACTGATGATGGGCACTGATAGGCGGCACTGATGGGCACTGATAGGTGGCACTGATGGGCACTGATAGGTGGCACTGGTATGCAGCACTGATGGGCACTCATAGGTGGCACCGATGGGCACACATAGGCGGCACTGATGGGCACTCGTAGGTGGCATTGATTGGTATATATGATTGGCACTGATGGGTACTTATGTGTGGCACTGATGTGTGGCACTGATGGGCACTGATAGGTGGGCACTGATGGGCACAGATTGGCACTGACAGGTGGCACCGATGGGCAATGACAGTTGGCACAGATGGGCAATGACAGGTGGCACTGATAAAGCATTGCTGGGCAGATCTGGGCATTGCTGGGCAGATCATGGACATAATAGTGCCAATCAGTGCCCATTTGTGGGCACTGATTGGCACAGATTGGGCACATGTGGATGGCCATGGGGTATATACCTGGCCATCCACGTTGCCCCTTCCCTGGTGGTCCTAGTGGCATCCCTGGTAGTCCAGTGGGGTGATCTGAGGGGGGGCTGCGCTGATAAACAATCAGCGCAGACCCCCCCTGCCAGGAGAGCCGCCGATCGGCTCTCCTCTACTTGCGTCTGTCAGACGCGAGTGAGGAAGAGACGATCAACGGCTCTTCCTATTGACAGCACGATCAGCCGTGATTGGATACGGCTGATCACGTGGTAAAGAGCCTCCGCCGGAGGCTTTTTACCAAGATCAGTGTAGCGGTGTGTCAGACTGACACACCGCTCCACCGATCGCCGCGATGCGCGCCCCCGGGGGCGCGCTGCGGCATTTTATCCTGCTGGACATCATATGACGTCCAGTCAAGATAACAGAACCACTTCCCGGACGTCAATCCGCTATAGGGCGGGCGGGAAGTGGTTAAATGTCCTCTAGTCCCAGCCACTCCCACCCCTACAAATAGGCACAAACAGGATGAAACCCATCAAAGGAGCATGACTTTTGGCAGGAGCAGGAAGCCTGTTCATTGAAAAAATTCTACAGTGTGGCTTCAGAGAGTGTAGCTTCATTTTCTGTCTTATGCCTCGTACACACGATCGGACATTCCGACAACTAAATCCTGGATTTATTTCTGACGGATATTGGCTCAAACTTGTCTTGCATACACATGGTCGCAAAAATGTTGTCGGAAATTCTGAACAGCAAGAACGCGCTGATGTACAACACATACGATGGCACTATAAAAGGGAAGTTCAATACCAAGTGCGCCACCTTTTGGGCTCCTTCTGCTAATCTCATGTTAGTAGAAGTTTGGTGAGAGACGATTTGTGCTTTTCAGCCTCGTGCTTTTCAGATCGTTACTGCTCTTCAGTTTGTGCTTGTCCGCTCGTTTCTGATTTTCAGCTCGCTCTTCTCAGACCCTTCTGATTTTCAGTACGTTCTGTTAGTTTGTTCTGACCAGCTGACCGTTTTCTAGCCATGTTGCGGGTATGTACTCATCGTAGAGTTCGTGCTGTGCAGGGGCTTGGTGTTGGGGTTCTTACTTAGACCCAAGCCCAGTGCATGAACTGGGCGGAGGAGGAGTTCATGGAGGAAGAATTGGTTGCTCCAGCGTGACCAATTCTCTCACATGCCTTTGTTGTGGGAGATCCGTAAGAATAATCCTGATGATTTCAGGAATCATCTCCGGATGACGGACCCGTTTTTCACAATCTGTTGCCTTTGCTGTCCCCTTATATTACGAAGCAGGACACCTGCATGCGGCAAGCCATCACTCCTGAACAGAGGGTAGTCGCCAGCTTGCGGTACTTGGCGACGGGCAGAAGTCTGCAGGACATCAAGTTCTCGACAGACATCTCCCCCCAGAAATCATTATTCCAGAGGCTTGTTCTGCCATCATTCAGGTCCTGCAGAAGGATTATATTAAGGTAAGATTTCTCCTTTAACATCACATTATATGTATTTAATGTTTGCTAATGTATTGTATTTCTTTCATCATTCCCTAATTACTAGACATGTGCACACTAAAAAAATATTTTGTTTTGGAAGTTCGTTTTCGTCCGAAAAATAAATTTATTTAGTTACTCCTGAAATTCTTTTTTATTTATTTTGTTTCGTTAAAAAATGCATTCGTCCGAAAATCCAAAATAATTAAGGTCGAATCTGTCATTGAAAGCTTATGGTGTCTGTCGAATGTTCTAAGAAGATTCGACGGAGCAGCTAAACTGTTCATTTCTGCTCGAATGTTCCGCCTACAAGCTATAGTAGTATTCTAATGTTGTATGACACTAGCAATAATTATATTTATTAATTATTATTACTAGTCAACCAACATTAGAATTCTTCTATAGCCTATGGCGGATCATCTGACCATAAATGTTCGCTCGCGGCGACTGCTTCGTCGAATCTTCATGTTGAATCTTTTCTCTCTATGTCAAATAATCTTGGACTAATAGGGGTTGATTTACTAAAGGCAAATAGACTGTGCACTTTGCAGCGTGCAGTTGCAGGCTTGACTTTGCAAAGAGTAACCAATCCTGTGTAAGGAAAATTAAAACAGCATTTTTACTTGTATATGATTGGATGATGGAAGTCAGCAGAGCTTTTGCTCATTTACTAAGCTCTGAAGCAACTGCTCCTGCAGAGGGCAACTGCACTTCTTCCCTTTAGTAAATCAACCCCATAGAGTTAGGTTAAGCACATTCAACCTTTTTTGCTATTGTCTCTATAATGTTGAATCTTTTCTCTCTATGTCAAATCTTTTCCCTCTATTCATATTTTTGGATTATGACACTTCTTACCTGTCCCGTGGGCTGCCAATAGTGTAAAGTAAGGAGGGGCTGGCCAAAGTAACACACATTATGCATGCATTCAGCTCTCAATGAAGTGGAGGGGGTTACCTATCCAAAACATCTCCCCCCCCTAAAACTTTTACAATGGGCCATCAGAGGGGGTGAGGAATCTGATGAGTGGACCTTATATTTTTGTCTTTAAATACTCCTTCAAATAAATGTTATACTGATGTTGGCCAAGAATGTTTGTGTCTAATCTGCTTGCAATGTTATGTGCAAAAAATAAATCCAAAAACTCTGCGATTGCTCTATGATTTAGCAGCTAACACAACAAATAGAAATTTTGCTTGAAACAACAGGTGTAACAAAGTGTAGCACTGTTTTATCAAATTAAATAACCATAATAAGTAGTGAAATGCAATATAACCTGCACACTGAGGAAATTAAATAGCAAAGTAAAAAAATAATAATAATATAATCTCTAATAGTCCAATTTGGAATGAAGCAGTTCTGATCACCATATGAATAGCCGATATGGTAGATGAAAGGTGAAAATATCAATGTGATAATACCACCACCAAAGTGAAATGGAGGCTTACCAGAAAGTTTGAACCCAAAAGAACATATGTTGTATGGGTCAAACCAGCTTATATTGCCCGCAATGGAGGAGGAGCCTTGGAAGCCAACGGTAATTGGGGTCCTCAAAGCCTTCACAGAAGGGTCTTCTCCATATGGGTGGTTATACATCCAGGGAAATGGCCCGTGAAAAATAAAAAAGGGGCCACATAGCGTAATTCCGTAAACAGGGAAAATATTTAATAAAGGTAAAACACTTACATTCAAGTAGTTAAAAAAGCGCTTTATGTAAAATTGTGGCGGCAGTGGAGTCCTCCCGATGCATTTCATCTCACTAGACTTCGTCTGGGGTGCTCATCCACTTCAGCCATACTCCTTAATAAAGACACTGTGACCCCTATAATGAGAATCCAGCTTGTACAGTATCTAGTCCAGCACTTCTGGGTTGTCCAAGATGGCAGACCCGCTTGCGTTCCAAGCCTCTCTATTGAAATCTGCCTTGCGTTCCAGCACCATGAACTATATCTTGTCCCCATATATGAGATTGTTAGGCTTACTATTACATATATTGATGGAATGTGGAATACTAAAGTAACCAAAAGTAAAAAAAGAGAAGGCATACACATCTGTAGGCTCAGCAGGCTATACGCCTACCACCTTCCATTTCTTAGGGTAGAGTGCGTTCCACGACAAGACCTTGCGACCTTACGTCACAACGTCGTGGCCGGAAATGCTTTTCAAGGACCGTAAGACGCCTTCCTAGATCTCCAAAGATGGCATGCATTCCACGTCTCTATGTAATGGTCCGGCGTGCGTCATAACGTCATGGCCGGACGGGGGTTTATTTACTAAAGCTGGAAAGTGCAAAATCAGACTCACTTCTGCATAGAAACCAATGAGCTTCTAACGCCAGCTTGTTCATAGTGCTTTGGTAATAAAACCAGGAAGCTCATTGGTTTCTATGCAGAAGTGAGCCTGATTTTGCACTTTCCAGCTTTAGTAAATAAATCCCAATGTGTACGTAAAAATGGGCTATGCTTGTAGAAATATCCTTTTTGTGTTAAACAGGCATATTAAAAACAATAAAACAATACACAACTCAGGAACTTGCAAAGTTCAACTTTAATAAATTGAAGGCAATATCAGACATTAGTATGTCCAAACTGTGTTCTCATTGCCTTCATCAGATGGGGTGTCACCCCTGTGTAAGCCAAATTTTGAAGATGCACACAAATTGAGAGTCAAAATGGGGATTTCCCTCCTGATCCCATGCCTAAGGTCAACATGTGCTAGCTCCCATCATGGGGGATCAATGGAAGTGTTTCGGGGGTGCAATCCCTTCCTCTCATCTACTTTAGTTGCGAGGAAGGCGTTGGACCCACAAAACGCGTACATTGATATCTCGTGATGGCAGATAGCACATGTTGACACACTGTGTGCATCTTCATAATTTGGCTTTCCCAATTTTTTTTAAAAAGTTAGAAAAATATAAAAAATTTGAAAAATGCTGGTGTGTTTTAGATTCTGCCTAAAACATCAATGATGTTTTTGAGTCCTTTTTCAACATCATTGATGTCTTCCTTGATCTTCTGTAAATCCCTATTGCACACCATGATCTCCCCCATGAGGATCTGTGCACTTGCACTTGTGAAATGTGTTTCTTCTTCCACAACATCCACATCACCTAAGATAAAAAAAACACACCATGTATTATAAATATGCAGGCATCCATCTATTACCTGAAGCTGTGGTCTCAGACACTCACCTCTTGTGGTCACTATTTTGCCCAATTCATAAACCTTCCTCCACATCCTCAGGTTGTGGTTTTGTGATTTCCCCTTCTTTAGGAGGTTGTGGGTCCCTGGTGTCCTCTGATGTCCTGAGTCTTTTCTCCCCTATGGGAATAAAACAAGGTATACTTAGCACACAGATATTTGAGGGCAGAAATAGTAATATGAAACATTGCTTGGAAGTGTCGTCCAATTGTCTGTTTTGGCAGAGTTCCAAGCTGAAGACATGATTTTTTCCCTTTCTTAAAGCTGAAATATTTACCTTTTTTGGTAAAGTTTCACACATGGAGACACCCTTCACCCTTAGTATCCACTGGAGCACCTGTGTGGGACACCTTCAAAAGTTGGTTCTGATTTCCCACACTAGTGCTCCTGCGTCCAGATGTGTAAACAGCTGCTGAGTGTCCTCTCCTTACACTGAATCAAGTTTGTATTTCATTCTAGTTACAAACCCATCTAGACAATAATGTACTAAACTTCTTTTAAGACAAATAGGCATGACCAAATGTAGTTAACCTGTATCTGCCAAAAACATCGTATTAGTGGGCAAATGAACAATGTTTACTACGAACAATTACTGTGCCCACGAACCTGAAAGTTGCCACTTTAAATCATACAACAATAAAGAAAAGCACATGGAGCAGCATGCAAGTAATAATAATAATAATAATAGGAACACACGACAACTACTTACTTTTTTGAAGAACTCTCTTGATCCTTCTCTACTGATCGTGCTCCCTCAATTTAAGGTCTGACCAGCATTTCCTCAATTGATCCTTGGATCATCGTACCCCAAAATTCCTGTACAGACTTTTCACAACTTTAGTCATGATCTTGGCCTTTCTCACATTTGGGTTTGGGTAAGGTCCATGCTTCCCATCATAGTCGGCCCTCTTCAAGATGTCCACCATCTCCATCATCTCTACAATGGCCATATTTGAGGCCTTAAATCTCCTCCGGGACTGGGAAGTTCGTGGCTCCGGGCTTTCGGCATTGCTGCTGTCTTCATGCACTTGTTCTTTCTCTGCCATGTGCTCTCCCACTGCACCGAAAGAGAAGGGATGGGAAAAATACTAGAAGGAAGGTCAGGGGTGGGCGGAGTTTAACCCATGTGCAGTGTATATAAAGAGGAACACGCGTGCGTCGTACATACGATCTCTGAGCAGAGGAAGAAGTAGCGGAAGCGCCGATCATTCTAACGAAGGTACAATTTTAACTTGGGGCATCAGTGGCCTATACTGCTTATAGACTGAGGCCTAAATTGGGACAAGATTAGGAGAGTTTAGCCTGACATTAGGGTTTATCTTGTGTTGTGTCTTGCAGATAAAATGGATCGATTCAACGATCATGATTTCCTCCCCCAATTTATTGATTTGTACAGAAAGCTGCCCTGTCTGTGGCAGACAAAACACCCCTTTAATACAAATCGACTAAAGAGGAAGGCAGCACTGGATAAATTGCTAGAATTTGTGAAGCCGCAGATCCCCATGGCAGACATCAACTATTTGAAGTGCAAAATTGGTGGCCTGAGGAGTACTTATAATAGGGAGCGCAAGAAGGTCTAGGATTCCATGAGATCAGGAGCAGCAGCAGATGACATTTATGTACCCAGGCTGTGGTACTATGGCTGACTGCGGTTTCTGTCAGACCAAACTGAAATCAGGCCATCACTCTCAACCCTTCCTTCCACTCTTCCTTCCACCCCAGCTGAGGTTTCTGACGTCCAACCTGGGCCTTCAACCCAGGAAGAAGATGTGGAGGAGCCCGGCTTTGAGTCAGGTATAGCATTGTTAAACAGATTTCTCAAAATTGTGTGTGATTGATGAACAATAAACTAAAACTATCTCCCTTTTTCATACACAGGAAAGCCTCAGCCAGGAAGAGGCTGTGGAAAGTGGCAGCCAGGAGATGGCAGGGGAAAGTGTCAGCAAGGAGGTGACGGGGTTAGTGGCAGCCAGGAGGTAGCGGGGGTAAGTGGCAGCCAGGAGGTGGCCGTGTCCAGTAGCCTGACCGAATCCCAGGTCCTTCCCCTCCGCCTTCATCAAAAAAGGCCCAGGAAGGGGAGGAGCGTGGAGGAGTCAGCACTTGGGTTAATTCTGCAGGCTTCTGCGGCCCTCAGAACCCCCCCAGTCTTTCTGAGGCCTATGCCTGCATGGCTACCAACAAATTGCAAGAAATGGAGGTGAGCCAATGTCTCTTTTGTAAGGAAGGGATATATATGTCCCTAAATAAGGGGTTGAGGGGCAAACTTACAAGCAAAACCCACCTGTGTGAGTTGGACCATCCTCCTCTTCCTCCACCTCCTCCACCTCCTGCCACAACTCCAACACCAGAGACACAGCCTGGAAGCCTGGAAGCAAGCGTGGAAGGAAGCCTGGAAGGAAGACAAGAGAGTTATGGCCTGGGTTTGGTCTGGTCTGGCAAAAGACGCAGGCTGTTACCTGATGCTGTTCCTGATCTCTCGGAGTCCTGGACAGGATTGTGCTCCCTATTAAATGGACTCCTCAGGCTACCAATTTTGCATGTCAAATAGTTTATATGTGCCCTGGAGTACAAAGGCTTCACAAATTTCACCAGTTTATCCAGGGTTGCCTTCCTCTTTATTTTGTTATGACCCCCTAATAAATGTCTATTTTATATTCACAAATACTTGCCTATGTGTTTTAATTCAAAAAGGACAGTTTGTGAGTAGGCAGGTACATTTCTAAAATACAATGTCAAATTAACAAGAAACACCAACACCAACCAACCTCCTTGAGGTTAAAAAGTACAAGATAATAATGGTGTTGTGGTAACTTGACACACAAAACAACAACAAATATTATGGAGATCACTATAAAAAAAAGGAGATCTTGATAAAAAAATAAATAAAAAAAGATCACTATAAAAATAAATTCTAAACATTATTATGGAGATCTGACGAAAAAAAATTAAAATATTATTCATGAGATCACCAGAAATAATAAAGAAATCAGTTTGTGAGAACTCTGTGTGAATATCAGCAGCAAAACAACTTCATTATTCTAGCATTATAAAGAAGAAGAGAATGCGCTGCATTAAAAAATGTAAAAATTTGCAGCGTGACGAATGTGCTATCTCCATTACGAACGCTAGTTTTACCAGACTGAGCACTTCTGTCTCGTATTTGATTCGCTCGGAATTTACGAGAATGGATTTTATTGTCTGAAAATTTGAGATCAAGGTCTCAAATTTTTGTTGTTGGAAATTCCGACAACAAATATCCGATGGAGCCTACACAAGCTCTAACAAGCTTCCATCGAACATTTGTTGTTGGAAAATCCGACCGTGTGTACGCTGTATTATCATTGCTTCTGAAGCAGGTGCAAAAAGTCAATTGTTTACTATCCGGGCTATAAATCACCAACATCGCCGAAAGACAGTTTATTTTTTCTTAGCAATCAACAATTAGAGAAGTTAACCTATAGATGTTAAAAATCGGTGTGAAAAGCACTATTGTGATATAGCCATAAGATGACTGAGTGATGATCTGATGTCTATGGGTGGACCACCAATTGGAAAGGATAGAAAAACAGTTCTCCTTTTCACCTTTGATTCCTTTCTCTATTAACATAACCCGATATGCTCAGTAGCGAGAGTTATACATGTTTATCAAATTTTCAGAAGCTCTCTTAAGTTTGTGCAAAGCCAAAACATTGTTTTGGGGTTTTAGACACAGTAGGGAATGTTTAAACCCCAGTTACATTACTTTTAGTTGCATGCATCACATTTTCCTTCACTTCCTGCCCTGGAGGCATAACAGGAAATGAAGACATTTCATCAAAGTGAATGGTATCCCCATCATAGAGAGTTGTCACAGAAACAGGTGTCCCCATTGGATAACTGACCCTCACCTCTTGCGACAACTTAACAATTTTTTTCAGTGGGGTGAATTTCCCCTGCGGCAAACCTTGACAAAGGGTCTAAGCCTTTCCTTTTCTCTCCAAAAGAAAAAAAAACCCCTTTATGTACATGTAGCACCCTCTACCTAAAGGTAGGTGCTAGAGTAGTATTTTTTTAGCTCAGGACCCAAGTGTAGGTAAAATTTAGCCAGGCCTATGCTGTAGGCTGGGCCTAGTTGTTGTGATTTGGGACTGGCAGTGATCAGTGTAGTGGGGGGTGTGCCTCCCCTGCTTTCAGAAGGACAGTTCTGGAAGATGGGTTGGACTTGCGATCTGAGTGACAGGCAGCTCATGTGAGGAGCCCTGACCAATCATTAACTTGCATTGGCAGAGGGCAGGCCTCTCATATAAGCTGGGGTCACATGCTTCCAGGGAGGAGTTCTGTAGAGCAGAAAGGCAGCATGGAGTGTTGAGGTGCTGTTTCGTGCATCCCCATGTGGGGATGAGGTGGACGTGGAGGAGGGATGGAGGAACCACTGGGAAGGAGCTAAAGATAAGGATCTTCATTTCTAAGGAGGCATCAAGCTGCTGTGACCGGGGAACACAGGACTTGGATGTAAAGAAGATCAAGCCGAGGAAGTAGCAGTCAAGCAGGGGAGAGTAGAGCAGCATTCTGTGACCGGGGACACAGAACTGTTCTGGAGGAGAAGGTCAGTGTAACAGAAGAAGAGAAACTGGACAGAGCAGTGTAGAATATTGTGGCCGGGGAACCCAATACCATGTGTCAGGTCATCGTGTGGAGGTACCAAGTCATCTCCGGCCTGGTTAGCGCATTGGTAGGGCCTTCCAAAGACTGTGTGAATGTCTAACTCTCTGGGCGCTGGGAAGAAGCTGTGTGCAAATCTGGCCTTTTGAGCCGTATGGACAATCCTATCATGGTCCATAAATGAGGAATTATTCAGAGTGATTCTTTATTCAAGTGGAAGTGAAGAGATAGGACATTAGTGTGTTCTTTGCAGTGTTTGCACAGAAGAAAAGGAAGTAATAGTTTGCAGAAGAGTAATTAAAACCCCCAAAAAATTGGGCAGGAGGGAGTGTATCTAGTGTTTTTGCAAGGCCACAGCCATTGAATAACTATTTATAACATGCAATGCATCAAATGAGAAAGGCATCTCAGGTTATCCTTTACCCATCCAAGTTAAATCCTACAAATAAATACAACAAAAACCTAAGATTGACTGTTCTCTTGCTTTAATGGGTTGTGGGGAGTAAGGCAGTAGGGTGATTGGCGAATTGCTATAACCAAATCAGCAGCCCTTACGGGGGTACCGCTACATACACTTTAAAAGAGAAGTATGGCCAAAGCTTTTTTGGTTATACTTCTCCTGTGGGTCACAGGAGTGCACTTACTTATGCACTCTTGTGATCTAGAATTAGCCAACAGCAGACTAAAGCCTCATACACACGGTACGATTGCTGGCCAAGCGAGCGTCTGATTTTGGTCAAAAGGGCGTTTGCCAGGATCTTGTCTTGCATAAAATTGGTACAGAATTGTCGTGCCACAAACACGAACGTAGTGATGTACTACGAGGAACTTCAGCTCTTGAGCGCCACCCTTTGGCCCCCTTCTGCTAATTTTGTGTTTGGTGAGCACTGATTCCGAGCATGTTTGTTTGTACTTTTGACTTTTGTGTGACGGATTTGTGTACTGACCATATGAAAATCTGACATCAAACCATTGTCCGCTGAAAATTTACTAGCCTGTCATCCAACATTCGTTGGTGGAAAATTGGACAACAATTGTCAAAAGGAGCGTACTAACAGTAAGATTTTAGGACAACAGTCTGTCATCAGACAATCCCCTGCCAACAGTCAAACCATGTGTACGAGGCTTTAGAGTAACTTACCAAAGGAATTGAGAATCTTCTCTCAATAAATTGAGTGAAGATTGAATGCAATTTTCCAACTGTGTGAAATGCAGGTTCCTATCTTTTTATCTGTACATGATTGCATATTCATAGTGAACACAGCTACAATTTCTTCAGTCAAGATGCTGAACTCCATTAGTAAAACAGCCTCAATATCTACTCTAGGTCTTTTATATAAACTGTACTTACTAGACTAAAGGAAGATCAGTGTTTCCTAATGCCTAAATTTCAACTGACTTTTTACCACTGTAATTTAGAAAACATTTAGATGTAGAATTGAATAAAAAAAATTAAAGTATGGTGCTAAAATAGTAGTGCTTTCATTCCTTTTAATGCAAGGACTAACAGCTGTAAAAGTTAAACTCTATATTATAAAAACAGGTCATACCATTATAAGCAGCACGCATTCACTTTCCAAATATATTTATACACACATTAGGCTATAGAAATGTATTAGTTCCATTTTACCACCTCAATACCGGACACTTTCATCCTCTTCCTGCCCAGGCCATTTTTCAGTTTTCAGCGCTGTCACACTTTATATGACAATTACTCAGTCATGCAACACTGTACCCAAATTTTTACATTTTTTAAACATTTTTTGACACATATAGAGCTTTCTTTTGGTTATATTTATTAACCACTACGTTTCTTATTTGTTGCTTTTTAAACTAAAAAATACAGAAAATTTGGAAAAAACATGTTTTTCTTAGTTTTTGTTATAAAATGTTGCAAATAAATATTTGTTCTTCATAAATTTAGGTCAAAATATATTCTGCTACTTTTGGTAAAAATGATCCAATTTAGTGTATATTATTTAGTTTGTGTGAAAGTTATACTGCTCCAAACTGTGGTACAGTATATACAGTATATTTATAAATAGATCAATCCTGACGTACTGACTGCCTAATTTCCTGAAGCCCTAAAATGCCAGGACAGTACAAATACCCCAAAAATTACCCCTTTTTGGAAAGTAGACAGTTCAAAGTATTTAGTAAGAGGCATAGTGAGTTTTTTGAAGTTGTAATTTTTTATCACTTTTTTTTGGAAATGAAGAAATTAAATAAAAAGTGTTTTTTTTTTTAGAACCCCTGAGCTGTCTTCTCCCTGAGCTGTCTTCTTCCTCGCCACCAATTCCCCCGCTAAAAACAAAAAAGGCTTCTTCTAAGGCTGTCTTCCTCTGTTGTCGCCTGCTGTCTGGCATCTCTTATATAGCCATGAGGCGTGGCCATCCGATGACGTTACCTGGAGAGCCCATCCATTATGACATCACGCTCGGGGAGAAGAGAGTCCGGGGGCTTCTTTTTTAATAATGGACTTGTCAAAAACTGCTTTTTGGGGTGAATGGGTAGGGATACGATGTACGTGATACACATTCACATCGGGGGAACTGGAATCTGGGGGCTTCCTGATTCCAATAAGCTCCCCGCCTGCAGACCCCGACAACCACAGCCCAGGGTTGTCGGGAAAAGGTCCTTGTCCCCATCAACATGGGGCAAGGTGCTTTGGGGGGGGGCATGTTCTTTTTTTACATGACTCATCGTTTGTTAAGGACACGGCGGACGGCTTCCTGGCCCTGTCCTTAGAAACCAGCTACAGTATCTCACAAAAGTGAGTACACCCCTCACATTTTTGTAAATATTTTATTACATATTTTCATGTGACAACACTGAAGAAATTACACTTTGCTACAATGTAAAGTAGTGAGTATACAAATAACAGTGTAAATTTGCTGTCCCCTCAAAATAACTCAACACACAGCCATTAATGTCCAAACTGCTGGCAACAAAAGTGAGTACACCCCTTAGTGAAAATGTAAAAATTGTGCCCAATTAGCCATTTTCCCTCCCCAGTGTCATGGGACTCATTAGTGTTACAAGGTCTCAGGTGTGAATGGGGAGCAGGTGTGTTAAATTTGGTGTTATCGCTCTCTCACTCTCTCATACTGGTCACTGGAAGTTCAACAAGGCACCTCATGTCAAAGAATCCTCTGAGGATCTGAAAAAAGGAATTGTTGCTCTACATAAAGATTGGCCTAGGCTATAAGAAGATTGCCAAGGCCTTGAAACTGAGCTCCAGCACGGTGGCCAAGACCATACAGCGGTTTAACAGGACAGGTTCCACTTAGAACAGGCCTTGCCATGGTCGACCAAAGAATTTGAGTGCACATGTTCAGTGTCATATCCAGAGGTTGTCTTTGGGAAATAGACGTATGAGTGCTGCCAGAATTTCTGCAGAGGTTGAAGGGGTGCGGGTCAGCCTGTCAGTGCTCAGACCATACGTCGCACACTGCATCAAATTGGTCTGCATGTCATCCCAGAAAGAAGCTTTTTCTAAAGACGATGCACAAGAAAGCCCGCAAACAGTTTGCTGAAGACAAGCAGAGTAAGGACATGGATTACCGGAACCATGTCCTGTGGTCTGATGAGTCTCTGGTTATTTATTTATTTATTTTTTACAAAAAGTTGTCAGTTTAATAAGATATTTCTCACATACAGCATGTGCATACTTAAAATTACAACCCAAAACACATTTTGCTACTCTTTATGAATACGGGGATACCATATGTGTGAGACCTTTTCAATATTTGGACTGATTATGTACCAGACATTGTATCATGTGTATCATACAAATCAACCAGATGTATCAAAACCAATGTACTGTAATGGTTGCCTCTATATGAGTGGTCAGGGAGTAAAGTTTAGTGTAACACCACCTCTAGCAATCCCTGTTCCTATAAGCCAAACAAGCCTAGCCTACTAGTATGTGGCTGCTCCCAGGAATGCCATAATCAGTCGCCAGGAAGTCAATGAGGCTAAAAAAGAAACAAAGGTGTCCTTGTGGTTCTAGGAGTGCAGCTGTCTGCAGGGGATAGCTGGGGCTGGTGTCTCGAAGGAAAACAGTCAGTTGGATGTGTAGATGGGTCAGTTCAGGCACAGGCAGAGACATGGTCAGCAAACAGGCAAAGGATCGGTCCAGGCAACAGGCAGAAATGTGATTAAAAAAACATGCCAGGGTTAGTACAGGTGGCAGGCAAGGGCAACACTGCACTGGTGTGCTGGTGATCAGGAACACTGTTGCTGGCTGCACTGGTCTGGTTAATGGGACTTGTGTAGTGGCAATCAGAACTGTTGCTGGCTTATTTTGGTGTGGTGACACTAGGGACTAGTGTGACAGAAAGCAGGAACACTTCTGCTGACTTAAACTGGTCTAATGACATTGGGACAATCAGAGATACTGGGACTGGTGTGGTGACACTGGGACTGGTGTGGTGGAAAATGCATTAAGGTGAAAAAACCTTAGCCTTTACAACCACTTTAAATGAGAATGCAGCAAGTGAAATATAAACTCCTGCATACTTCCCCTGATCTAGTAATTTTAAACTTTTTAGAGCCATAAGGTAAGTATAACAGCCAAATATATAGCATTTCCATAATGAGATTGGGAATACCATCCCCTGTAATGTTCTCCTTACAGGCTGTAATAAAAAAATGTTGGTTGGCTGGTTGCTACAGGATACTGTACACCTTTGTTCTCAGTAGCAGAATATAACTATTTTGGGCTTGTGTACATGGTACTTTTTTCTTGTTATGCCTGTAGACACACCTCTATGTTAGCTCATGTGCCCATGCACACATAAATATTTACAAGTGCATTTGAAGAGGAGCATTTACAGGCAGAAGACATAAAGGTACCTATGGAGAGGAGCTTTTTAGCATAATTTATTCACATACGTGCATTAAGCACATATGTGCTTAAATGTATTCCAATGAACCAAATAATATAATATTGTGGCTAGTAGAATGCTTTTAACGCCATATGTGTATAAACGCACATACATAAGCAACATTGGAGGGATTTTTCTGACAAGTTCTGGAGAGAAAAACCCAGAATATTTTGAGCAGACCTTCATACGCCTGTGTATGAGGCCTTTCTCCAAAGTGTAAGATAAATGCAAATATTCGATTGTAAAAGAGTATAACTATACTTGATTGTCATCTACACAGAAGTTCCTAACATCTACATGTACAGTTGCTGTATGTCCTGCATGCTAAAATTCCACTCTAGCAATTTTTCAAAGAGCACAAATATAAATTTGATGCATCCAACTTGATTTATTTATTTAAAGTGGAAATATGACTTCGGGAATCCAGTTGGGTACAATATAGAATAACTTTAGAAATGAATGTAAAAATCAGCCAAATATTATTCCCATGCGTAAGCTGGATGTAACAATATTTTACTTTAATAAAAAGTTTAAGGTAGTATGCATTTCACTATAAAATAAATTTCTCCACATGAAAGAATAGCTGCTTCATTATAGCCATTGGGAAAATATTGATGCTATGTAAGGGAGAAGAACAAAGCAATGGCTTAAAGAAAAAGTACACACACACTCTAAGTGGAAATCTTAGGCTGAACATTTGCTTGTTATTAACAGTGTAAAATGCAATAGGGTGCATTACCCAATATTTAACAGTCAGAAATCAGCTCCCAGAAGACCAGTTCAGCTTGGTTTACTAACTGATTGCCATGGTTTAAGGCACACCTTTGCTAGTTCACTGTGTTTCTAAAAAAAAAGGTTAAATGTGTCCAACAACTTACAGCATTTAAATAGAAATCCTTAAATACACATCGGACAATGTATGTTAATAACTGGTCACATTTAAATAATGACTTATCAAATCCCATTGAGCATGTACTCAGTACCAGTGTTTACATTTTTATATGTATTTTAGTGGCCTCTCATATATTAATGGAACTCTCCCTAAAAGCCTGTGTCGAAAAATTACATTTTGCATGGCATGGAAAATAGGAAAAGCATGCTAAATGATTGCTGCATGTACCTGGTACTACTGTATAACTAATTATACCTGTAGCACTAAATAATGTTTAGTTAACAGCCAACCTATGTGTTTGTTATCTACAAAAGTCAAGAATACTTATAGTTTGTACTTAGACAGGGGCTCTTTCATAACTTTGTCCATCACGGTGTGATAAACCTTCATACCCGCACTTTCTTGTGTAGAGATATGTAGCAATAAAAGTCAACAAGCTGCTGGATGTTACAGGTCCTCCTAGCCTTTTTACTGGTGATCTGGCCTACAACTGCCACAAATACTCACTGACTCATCAGCGGTGACCTGCTTAAATCCCTAATGGCTTAGTGTCCAGTAGAGAGAGGCTTACAGAATACCTCACAAAAGCAGCATTCTACTCAGTAGTATGTTGTAGTATTTTTCCCTCAGCCAAAGACTTAGAACTGGGTAGGCCAGACAGACAGCTATCTTGCAATACTGGCAGCCCCTCTCACAGGACAGTAGTGGACTTTTTAGTTCGAGAATGGCAATCTAAAAGTTTGGCAGGACAGAACTCCTGTGAAGGTGCTCCCCCTTAGTAGTTGCCTTCTTGTATTTCCGCATTCCTGTCATAAACTTCCAGTATTTGGGCCTTGACTCTGGAAATGTAACATCCCAGGCAGCAGGCCTGGAAGATAATGGCTGGATCCCTGAAGCCTGCATCCTATCTAGGCAAAGCCTGGGAGAACAGATCACTTCTAGAAGGTCCCCCAAAACATTTATCCTCTTTAACAGCTACTATCATTGGCATAAATCTTCTGGTGATTGGTCATAAAAATAAATATTCATAACCTACAATTTTGTATGTTCTCACTCTAGTCACTGGAAAATACCAGCAGTAGGCAGAAGCAAACAATGTCATGGTCTTAGGGAAAACCCAATGAACCTAGAAAACAATAACAATCAGAACTCAGGCTGCCAACAGCCTAGCTGCAAACACAAAATTTAGAACATTCCAGCCATGGCAGTGCTGCTTTAGGTATACGAGTGGTACTTTATATTTCTGGCACGGAATCCCAACAGGATTTCTTTATTGTTAGAATGTAGTTACTAATTCATAAGCCGTGAAGCACCATCTAGTTTGATGTAGAGCAGGTGAGTAGTTTACATTGAAAAATTACAAGATAGAAGTAAAATCGTCTTCTTTTGACAGATGCATCTCTGCAGGAGACAAGAGGAGTAAAAACAAAGGTCGCGTGGAAGACTTTTTCATGTACATGTTCTCATTAACAAACAGAGTGACCTTTAGTTAATCTTTCCTCTCATTCTGTTTTTACATTATCAAAGGCAGGCACTAAGAAAAAAAAGATAAAAGAGTACTTCACATTTTGACTTTAATTATTTTTACTTCAATGCCAGTTTTGATTTTTCATCTTGATAGAAGTTATGGCAAGTTTTGGTTTAAAGTGAACGAAAAAGAAAAAATAACAATTTAAGCAAACTAACTTCCGTAAATAAGTATAAAGTAGAATTCCAGTCATTTTTTTTTTAGAAAATGTTCTTATGGGTTTTATTGCTGTTTGTGCTAAATTAGTAAATTTGCTGTTGTATTCTGTTCCGGATGGATAGTGAAGGGAAATCTAACATATTATAGTTGCCTTTGGAACAGGAGCTAAGAGGAAATCTCTCAGCGTGCATAGCTATTCTAGTCATAACTGTCAATGATTGGATTTTCTCTCATTTTGGGGGATTTCCTCTCACTTGCTCCTGTTGATTGACACAGTTGAGATATGGGTATCAAAAACCTGACAGAGGTGCTAACCCTTCCTCACCTTGTTCTAAAGTAGGACAATGGATTGGTAGGAGTTCCTCTTTACCTAAAAATGAATGAATTGGTAGGTTTTTAGGGTAGATGCAAACCATATCTGAATTATATTTAGTTTGCTAAAGCACTCTGTACCATAAACAAAATACCATAAAATACAAATACTCCTTTTTTTAATCTCAGTGCTGATAAACTTGATTTACTAAAATTGAAGAGTGCAAAATCTGCTGCAACTCTGCATAAAAACCAACCAGCTTCCAAGTTTTCTTGTCAAAGCCTAATTGAACAAACTGACATTAGAAGCTGATTGGCTATCATGCACAGCCGCACCACATTTTCCATTCTCCAGTTTTAGCAAATCAACCCCTTCATGTCTATAAACATAGAAAAAGTGCCACGCTGTCACCTGAAAAATGGAATCAGAAGCTAGCACAGAAAAAGACAATTGCAATTTAGAATAATAAGTGTAAGTGCAGCGCTAAGTGAAAACAGTCGTAAAAAAATAGGACCATGTGATAGCAAATGCATATAATCTAAGAGTAAAAAAATGTAAATGTATAAACATAAACCTTATATACTCTTAATAAACGTGCAAATATATGTATATAAACACTTGAAACAGTCCACAACGTGATAGCAAGTGAAATGAATAAAGTCCATGGTGGCAACTGAAATATAATATAGATCCTGGTGAATGGATAGCCTCCTTAGGACATCAGTGGAAAAAGCATTCATAAAAAGTGGATGATAGAAGCAAAACCACCACCAAAATATGGAAGGCTTACCAGAGATAGTGGACCCATACGCCTACTGAGTCATCAGGGCTTGTGGTGCAACCGCACCAATAAAACGTGCATTCATGTCTGAAACTAATGGCACCAACGAATGATGGTCACACTGTCATTCAGATGGCTCCCAACAGAGAAGGAAAACTCAGAGGGGAGTAGACCAATTCTTTCCAGTGTGCTCACAAGATGCGGCCAGAAATGAAACAAAAGTTCCACATAGTGTAAATCCACAACAATGGATATTTATTTAAAAGTAAGAGGAACACTCACATTTTGGGTCACATTTTGGGTAGATAAAAAGCGCTTATAAAACAGACTGTAGGTTCACACAATGACATCAGCAAGACTTGTCACAACGCATTTAGTCTAAGGAGACATCATCTGGGATGATGTCTCCTTAGACAAAATGCGTCAGTAGAGTCTTGCTGATGTCATTGCATGATGTCCTAAGGAGACTATCCATTCATCAGGATCTACATTATATTCCAGTTGCCACCCATGGACTTTATTCATTTCACTTGCTATCACGTTGTGGACTGTTTCAAGTGCTTATATACATATATTTACACGTTTATTAAGAGTATATAAGGTTTATGTTTATACATTTACTCTTAGATTATATGTATTTGCTATCACATGGTCCTATTTTTATATGACTGTTTTCACTTAGCGCAACACTTTCACTTATTATGTCTATATACATACACTCCAATGATGGTTGTAAAGCATTTCTCACATTGGGATTCCTAATACACAGTGGACCATGTCTGTGTTGAAATGAGCACTTGCAGGACTTCCGCTTTTCAGGGGGAGTGGTCTGAGCATGGCAGCATGAGAGCGATGGAGACCAGAGCTTAGTGGTATCACAGCTCACCCTCCAGCAGACCGGCAGTAACTCCCCAGCCCCACATAGTACATGTCGAGGCGGGGTAAGAGCACAGGAGTGCCGTACACTCTAAAATATTCATATATCACCCGATACCTGACAGTGAAGAGGGATCTGAAACAGCCAGCGGACGCCAGCGTCTGCTTGGCTCTGACACAGGAGCCCTTTCTGGAGGCATCATTACAGGAGCCAGCTGTTTCACTGCTACAGAAAGGTGGATTGTCTACACCGACGGGAGTAGTAGAAGCGGAGCCCTCAATAGCTACACATACAGCTTCCAATGGAGAGGTCCAGGTATGCTTGCACATTGCACATAATACACAGACACAGGAGCAGGGGATAGAGCCAGACATTAGACAGCTCATTCAGGCTCTCCCTACTAAAGATGACATCCAAAAACTCCTGATCAGTATAACGGGGACATTGAGAGAGGAGATGGAGGAGGTACGTGCCAATGTAGTGGCGGTAGATCACAGAGTGCATAATCTTGAAAAACTGCAAAGTACTTCAGATACACGGTTAGAGACTATTGAAGAAAAATTACAAAGGCAACACCAGCGATTGGTTATGCTACAACTACATTCGGAGGAATCAGAAAATAGGAGTAGGAGAAATAATATTCGGATTAAGGGGGTCCCGGAGGATATAGAGGGCCCTGCTTTAAGAGATACGGTGATGGCCATCTTAAATCAAGTGTTGAATAACCCCCTGAATACTCCTATTGAACTTGATCGTGTACATAAGGTGCCCACAATTCGTAACCCGGCACAGACTAATCCACGGGATGTCCTGTGTAGAGTACACTTCTTTAGGATAAAGGAGGACATACTCAGGGCTGCATGGCAAGAGGGAACAGTGAAGTATGAGGGGGGTGAAATACAAATATACCCAGACCTGTGTAAACAAACTAAGATCAGGAGACGCATGTTAAAGCCCCTTCTGGACTACTTGCTCTGTAAAGGAGCCGCATATAGATGGGGTTACCCGTTGGCAGTAATAGTTAAAAAAGGGGGGCAAAGCTTTAACCTAAGGGATCCTGCTCAACTTCCAGACCTTTGCCATTTTTTGGTTGCAGAGGCCATTGAGGTCCCTAATTGGACAGAGTTGCCAACCTTAATGGAGTGACCCACCCAACAACTGCAATGGCAGCGGGAGAGAAATAGACGGGACTCAGGAAAAGCACAGCATACATGAGTTCGTAACCCATCACAGGATTAAGAAATGAATAAATACTGAATTAGATTAATCCACAAGGGAAAAACAATTTTTTCCTCAGCAGTTGGTTAGCCTGAGATTATCAGGTTGAATGGATTTCTATTTTTGAGGGTGGAGGGAGGGAGGTAGGGGGAAAGGGGGAGGGGGATGATGCATTGTATAGAAGGTATGCTTTGTATGTTATATGGATGCCCCCTTTTTTTTTTCTTTTCTTCCCAAACCCCCCCTTCCCCCACGCCTCTGTCTTTCTCAGACTGACGAGGACATTTTTCTTTTTTCTTTCTCTCCCTTCTCCCTCCCTCCTTCTCATTGGTTCATCAGGGGTTTATGGAATTAACGAGAAGCCTGTAATCTGGTTGATAAAATCATGTATAGGGGAGAAGGGGGGATTTATTCATTTATATATTTATGAGTTATATGAATTGTTGTGGGGTTTTTTTCTTTTTTTTTTTTTTATCTCTTCCCCTTGAAGGGAAATGACAACTGAATGAGTCCTTGCACTAGGATGGGTAGCAGGGAACTAGGTTAAAGCCCCATAAGGGGAAGAAGGGAGGGGGGTATACGTAAAGCTCACAAGGCACTGTTAGGAGGGGAACATAAGAATGGTCGGGTGGGGGAGGGGATATAAGAGAAGGGGTTAGAATGGCACTTTATTTTTTGTGTTGTTTTGATGTAATTTTTGTGTTGGTTTCTCGAATGGGGTAGAGGATTAATAATAAGTAACATCATCTATCAGCATAGGAATATGCTAGGATCGATGGATGTCTTATACACGGTAGAGGTTTCACACGATAGAGAGTATTGCTCCTTTTTCTTTTTTATTCTTTTAGTTTGTTGTGAGTAAGTTTCATGTTGGGTGGAATCTGAGAATATAGCACATGATACACTTTCACAGGGGTTAGGAGGTAAGTTAGAGGGGAGGGAGTACCCTCCTAGGAAAGGGGAAGAAAAAGAGGAAAGAAAGGGAAAGAGAAAGAAAAACTCAGTACCCCCACTGCTCCCTCTCTTGTAGAATAGTATGTTTTAGTAACCTGGTAAGGGAAGAATACCCACATTTAAGAAAACCTGTATGAACTGGAAGACATAGGGGTTGAGATAGTTTGAGTACTTGCTGTGTCACTAATCGATCCCAATAACAGAGGTCGGAATTTAATCAATTTAATTTTTTTTTCTTTTCCTTGTGGTTTCGTGGGACTACCTTAATATTTTTTTAGAAAAAGATAAAAAATGTGTGTTAGGTTTTTCAGTAAAGTATTAATATATATTGGGGGGAGATGGAATCCTTTGATGGTTATGAACGAATAATGGGTAAGGGGGCTTCCTTGCAAGGTGCCTAGATGTATATGTTAAGAAATGTGATATATAGGCAAAAAAGTGGTGATATTCATATGGGGATGCAAGTGGTTATAGGGTGCATGTGGATAGATACTATAGCTCAGATCTCTGCCTTGCTTATTCACTTTCCCCAAATTTTAACGCCTCTCCTCCAAGTGGAGGGAAGTCGGAGGCGTCTTATCTTTCCAATTTCTTTTACTAGGCAAATAGCAGGCAGACTTGCAGTTGCATAGAGTCTGCTATAGCCTAGATTATACATCACTCAGGGTTCTGGATAACTAGCCAGACCCGGAGATATAGCTGTCTGATTTCGTTTTTTTTTTTGGTCTTGGGTGGGGTTCGCCTGCCTGTCCGGTCCTCCCTCCCCCACATGCCCCCTGCACTGGTGACTTGATAGAGTTAAAGGGTAAGATGACTAGGATAACTCTGACCTCTTACAATGTTAAGGGGATAAATAGTCCAGAGAAACGCACTAGATTATTAACTGAACTGGGGAGATTTAAATCCCAAATCATTTTTTTACAAGAGACGCATTTTATAAATGATAAAATCCCAAAATTGGGGAATCACAGATTTCCTATAATGTACCATGGTGCCTCTAAGACCACAAAGGCGAATGGAGTATCAATTATGATTTTGAATCAGATACCATGGAAAGAATCTAAGATAATTACGGACGAGGCAGGTTGTCTTCTTATTGTAAAAGGATTTCTATGCGAGCAAAATGGTTACATTAGTAAACTTGTATCTACCAAATGAGGTTCAAGTCTCAGCTCTTGAGACATATCTGAATCTAGTACATCAAAACAAAGAGGGGATCCTGATGATGGGAGGGGATTTGAATATGGCATTGGATCCTACTCTGAATGTCTCAAAGGGAGTCTCTCATTTATCTAATGTAAAACTGCGCAGAGCAAAGAGATTGCTACAAGATTTGCAATTAATGGACACTTGGAGAACCCTCCATGTTCACGACAGAGACTATACCTTTTTTTCAGCTAAACATAAGACACATACCAGAATTGACTATGTTTTTTTAACACAGAATGCTCTGTCGTGTATATTGGAGGCATCCATAGGTTCATTCACACTATCAGATCACGCGCCAACCAATTGTGTCATAGAATGGGGTATTGGAAATGCGGAAAAAGCATTTGATAGGGTAGACTGGACATTCCTGAAAGCCACGTTACAGCATATAGGATTGAAAAGTGGTATGCAAAACTGGATTACTACTCTGTATTCATGCCCGAAAGCAAGGGTGAAGATTAATGATACAATGTCTGAACCATTCTCTATAAATAATGGAACGCGGCAGGGTTGTCCACTCTCACCTATCATATTTATTCTCACACTAGAACCCTTTTTAAGAACAATACGGGCCAATCCAAACATTAATGGCATCTCACTAAAAGGAGAAGAACATAAATTGGCCGCATATGCGGATGATCTGCTATTCTTTATAATCTCTCCAGTTGTATCTTTACCATCTTTATTATTGGAGTTACGCATATATGGAGGGATATCCAATTTCAAGGTAAACTATAGTAAATCGGAAGCATTGGGTGTGGAAGTGAATACTGCGCTGCAACATCAGCTTTCGGAGCATTTTGCTTTTAGGTGGACAGATTCCCATATATGCTATTTAGGGACTAAAATACCAAATAAGCTTAATAGAGTGTTCGAACTTAATTTTGACCCAATGGTACGACAAATTAAACTAGATTTTCAGCAGTGGGATAAAGAGGTCTTCACGTGGTTTGGTAGAATTAATATCATCAAAATGAATGTAATGCCGAGATTGCTATACCTGTTCCAGACCCTACCTATAAAGGTCCCCTCAGGGTTTCTGAGGGACCTGAGATCAAGATTTGTGAGGTTTATATGGGCGGGCAAAACAGCAAGAACACGTAGAGATATTCTGACATTACCAAAGGAGAGAGGAGGGGTGGGATTCCCGGATCCGGTGGGCTATTATGAATCATCACATCTAGCACGGTTAGTGGAATGGTGTGTACTCCAAAAGGAAAAGCCTTGGATACACACGGAACAAGCAACGATCGATATACCCTTGGAGGGAATAGCATGGCTTCTGGATGTAGAGATACCACAGGGGGCGAGAAGACACCCCACTGTGGGTGCTACGCTCCAATCTGTCAAAAAGTTATTTAAGAAAACTAAGATGTCGACACATCCAAGTCCCATGATACCAATCCTGGGTACCTCGGTTTTTGAGCCAGGCCTTATAGACCAGGGTTGAGGGATTTGAGGCGACGAGGAATTGGCAGGATCATAGATTTCTCAATTGACAATCATGTGATGACTAAGGGGGAGATTGAACGAGTGTTTTCTCCTGATCTAGACCCATTAAGGCAAATACAGCTTAATTCCTTCCTTAGATTAATTATGCAACGAGTGCCGGTGGAACGTACACCATCTAGGTTTGAACAGATATGTCTAAAGGGTGAACCACTGAGACACTCACTCTCAGCTATGTATGCATTGTTGACTGAGCTAGAAGCCCCACAAGAACTGGCCTTTATACAAGCATGGGAGAGGGACCTAGGGGTTACTTTCTCAGAGACACAGAAAAATAAGATCTTTATGTTTATGCATAAGGCGCAATGGCAACCAGATACCAAGAAGGGGGGGTATAAAATTTTGACTAGGTGGTATAGAACCCCGGAAGTATTGAATCGGATATTTCCACAAGTATCCAATCTATGCTGGCGCTGCTTGGGTGCAGAGGGCACCATGTTACACATATTTTGGGAATGTACCAGACTGAAAGAATTCTGGAAAATGGTCTCTGAAATAGTTAAAGAAATTACAGATGTGTCTCTTGGAGAAAATCCGGCAGCTTTTTTGCTGCACGATATTCCGTTATCTATTGATAAATATAAAAAAATCCCTTGTATCCCAGCACTGTGGAAAAGCACGGCAGCTCCGACTAAATTACAATGGATTGGCAGAATAACAGAGATCCAACAAATGGAAAATCTTACCATGACACTGAGAGAGCAAGAAGACAGGTATCAGGGAAGTCTGGACTCCCTATATTACATACAGGGAGCAGAATTCCTAAATAAAATATTTAGCGGGGGGGGGGGGGGAGGGGAGGGGTGGACGGTATGAGGAGGTATAATATTATTTTTATTTTTTTCCCCTCTTCTTCAGCGTCTCTTCTCTTTTTTTTTTTTCTCAAGGCTATCCCTGGTTTAGTAAAATGTAATAAGAGTAGGAATTATTACGGGTATGTACTAAAATAATAAGAAGGCATGATGAAATGATGAGTCTTTTCCTAAAGACAATATAACCTCTCGATAAATGTGATAGTAATTGGCGATTTTCAAGAAGGTAGTATTTGTAAATAGAAGATATAGGTGTTGATGTACTTATATGTAATACTGTATTACTGTTATTGTGAAAGGAAAAATAAAAATAAAGAATTTATAAAAAAAAAAATGAGCACTTGCAGTCTCCATCAGAAAATGGCGTGGCCGCGTGACAACATAGGGGCCCAGTGGAGAGACAGGGACAGAGTATTTTCACCTTATAATTAGAACCACTTTTATGTCAGGAATCAGGATCATCATCATAATGAAATCTTAGAATTTAAAGCAGAACCAGGGTAAATCTAAAGTTATCTTTCCAGTGGGACTACCCCTGCACTTCAAGGGTTAAATGCCTGTTTTTGTTTGGGGGTACTATTAAAAATCTCTTTAATCTGTTTAACTTACTTTATTCCTTTCTCCTGCAGCCTTCCTCCTATGAATGTGACCGGTCCCCTGAAGTCACTTCTCTTTGTCACGCCTCCTAAAGTCGAAGCTGCAGCCTGCATTGTAAGTGATGGTGTGGAAGGCCCATCAACAACCTGGAGAATTGGAGAGAAAAGGAGAGTGCAGACTGCAGGGGGAGCAGGGTATAAGGCAGGTAAAACTGCTTTTACATGGTGCCATTTTCCCTTGCAGAGAGTTTCCTTGGAGTTTAGCTTTCAAAATATTGAAAATAAATTACCTGAACATGTTAGGGCCCGTTCACATCAGAACGCCAATGTAATATGAGCCAGCCCTTAAAGCTTTGATGAGATTTTAGCTAGTGTGTTTACATTTTACTTTCAGATGTCATATCTTTACTATTGTTGCCAAGAGTGTGTAGAAAAGTGAAAGATTGAGTCTTTTATGGATTTTATCTTTGTTTGTCAAATTTGAAATCTATTCATTCCAGAGAAATTTCCCATACAGCTCTTTCAAATTGTCTCGTAAGGCTCCTTTCACACTTGTGTGACTTAGGATCCAGTTTGTGATACCCCAAGTCACAGAGCATGTGAAATGCCATGTATCTCTATGAGAACAGTTCCATTTGACATTATTCAGGTCGCTGCGACTACAGAAACAGTTCCTGCACTACTTTGATCCGACTTTGACAAAACTTTAATGCCAGGAAGTGTAGAAGTCTTATTAAAGTTCTTTCAAAGTCGTATCAAAGTCAGACTTCAAAGTTGACTGAAAATTACGCAACTTTGGAGTAGGCTAGCGTGAAAGGAGCCTACGGACATCAATTCGATTAAACTAAGCAATAGAAAAGTGAAAACACATGTTTCTTAAAACAAACATTTGCTAATGAAATTCTACTAGCTTATGGCCAACTTAACACTGACTATAGTTACTGTATTATGAATTATAATGCCTAGTATACAATGCAGATCCTCTTCCATTGTAGGCTAGTAACAGATATACATCATACACTAATGGACCACACTTGAATCCGAAATTGGGCTCTGCACTTGAGATCAATGCCTAGTTTTCATTTTACCAAATAAAGTGATTGTAGAGGTTTTAGTGCACTTTAGTGTACTTCAACCAGCTGATTACACTACTTGATACTATTTTAGCATTAAGAGTTCATTTTACAGGACAAGCCTTTGAGATATGCACTCTTTTCATCAGCAGCAATACTATTTTTGACCTGATGAGGAGAGCAAATCTCTCAATCTCCTGAAACATGAACTTGTGTCAATAGAAAAGTATTACATACAATATTCAATTATTTTACCAAAAGAAATTTTGAGATTGAGACAGTAGATTTATTTTGGGATATTGAAAAAAAACCCATCTGTATAGAAAAGATTCTCAAACACACCAAAGAGTTCCCATACTTATGGCTACTATTAAATGGAAACTGAGTGCATGAGTGAACAATAAAGAGAAAGTCCATCCATTAGAATGTGAACAGTTGCTGTCTGATTCTAATGCTCTATTGGTCCCTATGCATCATGATCTGGGTTTTCTTGCCGTACTTGATTTTAAGTGACTCCATTTTAGCTCTTCTATCTTCCCTTTATAAAACTAAATGAAATAGCCACAATTTCTCCCTGAAATATTATATTGATTTCTTTCTAGGTAGGCCTATAAAACTCTGCAAATGGCAATGGCTCAGGCTAATAAATTTCTCTAAAGCATAGCAAGGCAAAAATTGAAGCTAACTCCACTTTGCAAGTTGTTGGTGCGCACTTACAAGTAAACAGGAAAACTAATGGGCTGATGGTTAAATCACTAGTACATTGCTCCAGCTAAATCACTTTGCAGGCAATTTAAAGTCAGCTTCTCAGTCTAATCACCTTCTCTAAGATAGACTCTGCTGATAATACAGTGGGGATTTAACTGTTTGCTGCCACATCAGCAAAACGGTAGTCTGTGTAATGTTTTTTTGGATATATGTGTGAAAGAAATCAGTTTGATTAACCAGTCTTATTGATATCTGTTCAAGCAGAACTTCAAGCAAAGATCTAAACACATATAAGGGAGCGATTTTACCTGCTAAATGATTTTCATTTATGTACATTTAGTTCTTACATTTACACAACCCCCAACACATAGCACAGCCAGGAAGATGGCACCATTTACAGTGAAGAAAAACAGCGAAATCTCAGTTTGCTGATTGGACGATGAAGGTTCAGCAACAGAGTGATAAGATCATTTCTCAGCTCACTCCTCTTGTCAGCATATTTGTCTGCAACACAGGTGATTGGCTCCCAGTATCACCCATTCTCATTGCTGCTGTGTTGGGGACTGCAAGAAGCTGATATCAAGTCAAAATCAGACTCTTAACCCCTTCATGCCAACCGCCTCCCAGCCCTTTAAGAGTTCTAAAAGCTGGGAGGCGGAGGCAGGTATTTGATTCATGTGACTGCTGTGATTGGCTGTCACAGTGGTCACATGATCAAAAAGCTCCTGGTCGCAAGTATGCGTCAGGAGCATACCTATTCCCAAAGGCTACCAAGCTGGAAGCATGCAGGGAGCATGCTCTCAGCACGGTAAGCTGTTTTAACAGGGCCGTATATACACGGCCGCTCGGCGTTGAGGCCATCCCCTTGACTGGACACATATATGCATATGACCAGTGTCAAGAGGTACAACTGTTTCATAATAAAATACATTTAATGATTTATTAAGAATGTGTCTGTTATATGTTTGAAGGGACAATTTATTGTAACAACATGTAAAGTCCAAATAGAAGCTGCACTCCTAACAGTACTCAACCTCATAATGATAGATGCTGGAAGTGTTGCAATGCCAGAACCAGATGCAACTTTATACCTTATACCTTTTGTGAAGCTGTGTTCACAAAAAACATGTAAAACACATTTATTTGGCGTGCTGGTGACTTCACATTTCTGCTTCTTTGTAATAAGCTTGTTTCAGCTTGTTTAAGCTTGTTTCAATGCGCACTTTATAATTTATAATCATGGGAGAGTCACTGCTGAACCTCTTATCATACCTTATGGGATCTGTCTGATGTGAAAGAGCCTCTAAAGTCTCTAGCGACTGCCAGCCAATGATCATGTGATCTAGGCGATCTAGTCAGGAAAATATGAAGCAATAGTTTCTTTGTTCATGACAAATCATTTTTACTCAAATAATAATGTGATTTGGCAATGGTGACATGTGCCTTGTTGTTGCTTGTACTAGACTCTGACCCCTGATAACACTATCAAGGTAATCCAGTAAGCAGAGACACTAGGGGTAAGAGTGATCGGATTTCTGCTAGGCTCATTTGAGGCTAAAAGAACAGTGAGGGGAATTTGTCAGGACTGGAGCACCAGAATCTGGAGCAGCTGTGCGTGGTAACCGAACAGCTCCTAGCTTTTATTTTCAAAGCTTAAAGCGGAAGTAAACCCATTGATTTAACAGTTTCAAAAAACAGTTACATTCCCGGAATGCCGAGTATACTAACTGTGACATTGGATGTGCTCTCAACCAAACCGTCAAACCATCCAATGGCTGGAGTCATAACTGATCGCATGTGCAGCATCATGGCAGAGGCCAAGATGGCAGCTAGTTGGCTACTATGCACAGCTGCTCCAGATTCTGGAGGACATGTTCTGCCACTTCAATCCATCCATTGTATGCTTAGTGTACAATTTTTTTAATGATTTGTAACAAAAATCAAAAAGATTTATAGAGTATTGTTATAAAAGCCAGAACAGTTACACTGCCAATATAGTTGATATATTGCAATTAATAAGGCAGAGCAATTACAGTGCGTACCATTTTGAGAAAGCCAAAAGAATACTAGTGTTATCAGTGATATGCAAACATGTACATTTCCAGGGACAACCAAAACTGAAGATTTACTATGTCATAAGGAACATCTAGAAATGTTAATTGTGCCTAAGCAGTACCTAAAAAATGTATCTTGCCTGGTACTGCTCCTAAAAAATAGCAATTTACTTCCAGGTATGTGAGTGTTCCTAGGTTCTCATGTGCCTATAAACTTACAGCTTATGTCTGCAGTGTGTAATCTAAGGCACTGCTGCCCTTGACTGTTAGTCTTGTGAGATTTGAAGTTGTTAATACTGTGCTGCTCACTGTTCTTTTTTCTGGAGGCTCTGACATGAAGAAGCAAAGCCTTGCCTCTACCAAAATGGCCGCCTCCACATAGAGATACAGTACAGAAAAAGGCATTGTAAGCTGGGAATGGATAAAGATCAGCTGCAGGCAATGCTGGTGACTTGTAACTGACCTCTGCCTGCTTTTTTG
This sequence comes from Lithobates clamitans, assembly GCA_037952925.1. Classification (NCBI taxonomy): domain Eukaryota; kingdom Metazoa; phylum Chordata; class Amphibia; order Anura; family Ranidae; genus Lithobates; species Lithobates clamitans. Next base: position 196,929 of record JBBGZY010000343.1, read on the forward strand.
CGGGCACATCTTCCAGGAGTTCAGTTTTTCTTTAATTTCTGTAAAAATTGTATCAATTGCAAAGTCACTTCTGCTATATTGGAAACTTTATACATATACTCATGAGTGTTCTATTTTATTATTTTGTTGATAAATAGTAAAAACAAATCGCTGATTTGATGATATTTTTATTTGTCTGATTACTATGTGTACATCAATCTAATCAAAAATACACAATTCTGATGGAAGAACTGTATGAATCTCTGCAGATTGCGCAAATTTATATGCATACATTTGAGTGAAACAAAAATAGCAGTTTACCAATTTTGTCCAATCTGTAAATTGATTCACTCATCACTATTGATAACAAAACTCAACACATTTTGCACCCATAGCTAGGCAAGCCTCCCTTATTTTGGAATGTTTCTACTACAAATATTGGGATTTCTTTGGCTTGTATCATATTTTATACATTCTTGCCAAGAAGATTCCCTCAATGCTTGTTAGAGCATTCCTGAAGGAAAATGTGACTGAATGTTAGTGTGTCTGAAACAGAAGTTCACACCAAGCATAAGCATCACGTTCTTAAATCAAGCTGAATTATAATGCCCATTTCAGTAACTATAATTCACATAGAATTTTGAGAGGAAATAAAAACTATATTATGCCACAAACATTGTTTGAATCTCCAATTTCAATCTTTTTCCCTGGTATTTTATACATAACTCAATACAGGATTTCTGCTTAATATTTTAGAAATTAAAACAAACTTCATTATTATGGAATTGCATCATAAGGCACTAGTGAGTAAAGGCTTAAAGCAGCTACTATATAAAAAGGATTATTTATCATAAGAAAAAATAATAATAAAAAAAAAACAGGTTCACGGGGGCAGGAGGTAGAAGTAGGCCAACAGGCCCTTGTAATTTTCCTGTCAGAACAAGCTGGGAGTTAGCATTAAAACCAGGGTATTAGGGGATGTTGCAAGTAGAGGTGTCTGCTATTTATACTTAGATAATTTCTTTTTCTTTGGTGTGATAACAGATTCTAAGTTTTATTTATGCCTTGTCTGGTCACACATAAAAAAAATATAGGGTGCTATGGTAAAAAAAAGAAAATAGGTTGCAGTTCATGTGTGTGTGTGAATTGATGTTGAGACCAGTCAAAAGACTCTCTTTAGCTTAAGTGACATAAAACCATCTCTTATTTCTAAATCTAATCCAACTCCAGAAATTTTTAAAAATAGTCCCTCAGCAGAGGTTTACAACAAAGATAAAAAAAAAAAAAAGCAGCTCTGGCTGCAATACTCACCACCTCTCTTGTTACATCCCCCACAATAATTCCTTGCTCCATTAGATGCAAACCAGAAAACTGAGGACATCCTGTATTTGAAGGGTACCATGGAACTGCCAATGAGGAGGTGTCTGTACTCACATACAGTGATGCAGAGCATCAGTACCAGGGACTAAAGTTTGGCATCATTCCACGAGTGTGCGCCATTTTAAAGCGTGACATGTTATTTACTCGGCGTAACATCATCTTTCACAATATACAAAAAAATTGGGTTATCATTAGTGTTTTTTTTTTTTATATATATTCATGAAACAGTATTTTCCAAACAAAAACGTGTTTGAAAAATTGCTGCGCAAATACCGTGTAACATAAAGAGTTGCAATGACCACCATTTTATTCCCTAGAGTATCTTCTAAAACAATATATATAATGTTTGGGGGTTCTGAGTAATTTTCTTGCAAAAAAATGATGATTATTACATGTAGGAGAGAAGTGTCAGAGTTGACCTGGGTGGCAAGGGGTTATTTACCATAGGTAATATACAAATAATTATTATAAATTGTTTTTAAGATAATTTACTATATTTTCAAAAACTTAATCAAGCAGGTGGCTTAACAGACAAATTACTGAAGTTTGAAGTTATAACTTCAAACCAGTAATTTCACAGTAAATAGAAATAATAAATTATTATGTTATAACATATAGCATAATAATATATGATTAAGCTTGATTATAACAGTACATTTTCAACAGCAGCAGATTTTCATTCTCCCTCTTAACTGTGTAAGAAAAACATGGGATTGTGGGTAAATCTTATACCCATAAACCCATGTATGTCCTTGTAGTTAAGAGGGCTGGGCTGGAAGGGAGCATTTGTCTTTTAGACACATGCCCCTTCTATGACACTGCAGTGAGAGGCGTGCCCCCCTGCAGCATTTTTATTGGACAGCTGGGGCTAATGGTACTTTACCATTGGTTCAAGACTCCAAGCTGTCCATTGAGTTCAGTGCCTCTGCCAAGAAGTGAGGAGAGGCACTGTGAGCTCATCCTCTCAGTCTGCTGCAAACAGAGTGTGCCAGCTTGTATTTAAACTGGCTGCTCTGTATATAGCTTCTGACAGGTTGCGCAAGGAGCCCTGTATCTCCGCAACCATAGGTCGTAGGGGGCTACTTACCCCCAAACTTTGGAGTCTCTGTGACCTCAGGTCGCCGAGCTACGACCCTTGAAGCGTAACTTTTTTTTTTAATGTTCACTCTGCTTCACCTGCCTCCCCTGACTGCAAGTCCCTGGTCAGTACCACTCCCTTCGTTTTTGAGGACCACTCTCCGCTGGGAAAGATCAGAAGAGAAAGAGATCTTTATGCTTTATGTGACCAGTCTGAGACATATGTCTGAAGCAGGGGTCTCAAACTGGCGGCTCTCCAGCTGTTGCGAAACGACAAGTCTCATTAGGCATTTTGAGGTTAACAGTTACAAGCATAATTACAACAGGCAGAGGCATGATGAGGCTTGTAGTTTTGCAACAGCTGGAGGGCCGCCAGTTTGAGACCCCTGGTCTAAAGCCTAGTACACACTGCTAGTTTATTTTTCCGTTCAACCCAGTGGCCTGAAGTAAATCAAACCTGACAGCTCAGGTCAGAGCCGCTGTACTAACAATCCGATGTTAATACAGCGATCTCCCCTGCTGTTCTATTGTGTTCTGACAGGGGGACAGCTCCCTTCTGCCAGAACACTTCAGTCAGCGCTCTCAGCCATTGGCAGAGAGTGCTGATCGGGAGCCAGTCAGCAGACCTTTTTTGATTATGCTCCTTCAACAGAAGCCAGCTTAATTGCTGGCTTCTGTCGGACCAGCTGCAGTACACATGGGCCGAACGTCAGCTGGTTTCTACTGAACCGGCCGATGCCGCCTGACATTTGGCCACTGTGTATGCGGCTTAATTTGGGAGGTGTGGGGGACTGGAAATCCAGAGTTTGGCCTTAACGTATAATTGCAACAATAACCATATAACATGAACAAAATTCACTCAAAAGGGCAATATTTTAAAGGATGGCAAAGGCAGCATTATATTTAAAGACAGCCCTGCTCATGCAGTTATATTCCACCTTCAAAAAATGGGCCTTTGTGTTAACGATAGGCTCTTAGTTTATTCAGCCATACCTGCAGTAGCATAGGAAAGGGAACACAGCATTGCGCTGATGATAGATAAAGTGGTAGATATCGTTCAAAATCATTTTCCATCTTGATGGAAAATTATTCTCTGCACACAATCATTTTTGAAGCATTTTATCAGTGTAAATGAAAATTTAGCAGACAGGACAATTGCAGTTTAAAGGATATCTGCTACTTTATAAATGATGGGAAAGAGCAACCACAAAATCATATGAGCAGCACAAAATGTTCACAACATGCAACCCTACTGCTTGTTCAAAAATGAACATTCCCATAAAGAGTATTATTCATATACACATACACATTTTAAGGATTCTTTTTTTGTCTTTCCAGTTTTTTTCACAGAAATCATGTTGCTTTTACGTTCTTGTTACCCACGCGCATTCTTTTTCCTTTCTGTATTTTATCCATTCATTGAAAGGGAACACTTTTGTGCTAGCAATATAACCAAGTGTACATATAAGGTACATTATACAGTAAGGTATGTTGTTTAATGTCAATACAAAGTTTACTGAAGATTCCATATTGCCTATCATATAAAAAGATATAATAATAATCCAGTTTCAATGTCCAAAGAGGCTATTTCCATAGAAAAAACATTATGTGCATACTTCAAATAATGCGCTGAACTTTTCAACCAGTGGAATTAAGAATGGTGTCGTAATTCTTCAAATGTAAAACAATCTAGATATATTTTGAAAGAAGTATTTTTTTTTTCTCTCTAAAATAAAGCAATTAAGTTACTGACCCAAGGAGTCATGCAATTACTTCTTCAACCTGCAAGGCAAAATTGGCTTTGTCTGAAAGGATTTAACAAAAGGTGGAGCTCTAATAAGCTTTTCTCAGCAACAACATGCAGTTGTGTCATATAGAATAGGGGGAAATTGGATGGCAGCTGGCCGTCACTAACATGTACACGATAATTGAATACATCCATCATGTGATGCCTCAGTTCAGTTTTTTTCTGCTTCACCAGGGCCGTCAATCCCTGATCAGGCTCTTTAACCTCAACAAGGGTAATAATTTGTTCTAGGGTTTGGAGAAGACATGATTTGGAATGACAAACCACTCTTTTAATATGTCAGACAATGGGGAACTGACTCAACAGTGGTCATTTGTGAAATAGTCAAGTAATGTTAACACTTTACATTTCAATGTTGCATGAACATAGCCATATCATTATTATTACATCTTACTACTGTATTAACCAAGCTAGTGCGTTCCCTAGTACAAAAACAGTTGCAGGTATAAAATACAGACATTTCCAGTAGCAACCCCCAAAGTCTCTTGTTATTGTAACATACAAGGAGATTCTGACAGGCAAAGTTTTGACACTTCCTGAACAGTGGAGGCTGGTGTTTTTTTTTTTTTTGGGGGGGGGGAGGGGGCAGCATACAACCACCCCCCCAGTCGGTCGGCTGGCAGCACCCCCCTGCGAGGGCACCTCTCCTCTTCACTATCTGTTATGCTCAGAAACGTGTAGGCCTCTTCACTACTGTACCTTTGATTTGACATTTTGGTCTCTAAATTTACTGGTACAGTAGTGAGACTCACAGGAAAAAGAGCTCCTGGCTGTCAGCGACTGCTTCAAATGCTACAAAAAAAAACTGTTAGCGTTTGCAGGGATCAGGCCTGTCTCTGCGAATGCTGCAGTTATGAGTTGTGATTTGTAAGTGACAGTGATCGATTGATACTGCACTTGGGTGGATTTGGCTGGGCAGGGGGGGGAGGAGGGGCTAAATGCAGGTGCTAGCATGTATCTGATAGCTGATCCCACTAACACTGCGTTTTTGGGAACCCTAAACTGCTGGGGAAGCTAGTATAGATCTGATCAGATCAGATATTGATCCGTCCAGACACTATACTACTAAGGGAGGTGTATGGTGCGTTCGCGGGTGTTAGCGCTACCGGCACTAATCTGACGCTGCCTGGGGCGACGCAGACCCTATCTGACACTAAAACCTAGCTGATATCACCTGCTGGGTGATCAGGGGGTTAAACCTTTATTTAAGTAATATACGGCAGGTGACCTGACGCTATTAAAAAAAAAATAGCTAACCAGCATCACATCATCATCAACCGTGACACTTATACAGTTATCACTGGTGACAGGGGGTGATCAAGGGGTTAAACCTTTATTGGGGGGTTAGGGGGGTCCCTAGACCTATCTGGGCCTATACGAAATACCCTAACACTGATTTTTGTCACTAATTACACCAGTACAGTGATCAAAAAAAATATGAACACTGCACTGGGTGACACAGTCAAGGGGGTGAAGGGGTTAACTGGGGGGGATCGGGGGGTGACAAGTCTACCTACGTGAACTGGTGTCAGTGTAGGTGCAGTGGAGAGATGTCTTCTTTCCTCTCTCTGGAATGAAAAGACTTCCACGAGGAGAGATGACATCACTTCCCCTGCTATGTTTACACTTACACATGCATGGGAAGGATTTCATTCACCAGGACCGATCACCAGGTCCAGGCCAGAAACCATTGGCCTGGGCCTGGAGATTGATCGGTTCTGAAGCGAATCCAATCGGCGCGGCCTCCTAGGGGGCGCACGCGCGACATATAGCTACGATGCTTCGCCCAGCCGGGCCAACCTGCCACAGTATAACTGCGGCAGGTGGTCCAGAACTGGGTGATATTCATTCCAGTCCCAAAGGGCCTGGTAATGAACTGGGGGGAACCCACGCCATTTTTTTCAATGATCGGTTCAAGCAATCATTGCCAGCGTCTGCATTATATGGTGAAAGAATATCTAGGGGCAAGAGCAGACTTGGAGACCTTTGCAACAGAGCATCCACTGGGTTACTGGGTCTTGATTATCTTTATTGCCGGGATCCGATAATACATTACAGCCGCGAGCTGTTTTAAATGACATTTTTTTCTTTAGAAAAAGGTACGATATTTAAAGTAATATTTCATTTTTATTGTTTCACTTTAAGCACATTTAAAATCACTGCTCCTAAAAAAACTGCCGTTTTTTTAAAACTTTTCTTTTGCATTGATACATGTCCCCCGGGGCAGGACCCGGGTCCCCAAACACTTTTTATGGCAATAACTTGCATATAAGCCTTTAAAATTAGCACTTTTGATTTTTCAAATTCGCGTCCCATAGATTTTAACGGTGTTCACATGTTCACACAAATTTTTTGCCTGTTCCCATGGTCTGCTGCAAACCGAACCAGGGGGTGGGGTGGTTGGCTCATCCCTCATCCAGGTTGTGTTTTTTTTTGCTAAAGCTTAATTGAACAAGCTGATGTTCGGAGCTGATTGGCTACAATGCACAGCTGCACCAGATTTTGCACTTTCCAGTTTTAGCAAATCAACCCCAATATCTTGGAGTACGAAATATCACTCAACAACTGCTAGATGCAGAAGGTAAATTTAAAATATGCACAGATATATGCAATTTGTACCTGATTAGAAATATAAAAAGATTTAAAAAAAATACTGTATTTATCATTTGTCCTTAAAATCAGGGGGAAATCGTGGGTGCATGTTATTGGCTGAACCGCTGCCTCGGAGGGGAAGGCGGGAACCCAGCGCTGCCAAAATAGACAGAGCCACATGTACTGTGTACTCGGTTTGGCACGGCTCCACTCGGCTCCGCTCTCAGTCACGCCTAGTCCCGCCTCCTAGCATTTACGTCCTGCCATTGGACCGATGTTCTGTCCATCATAGGAGCTGGGCCAAGGGGCGGGACTGGGCAGGACTGTGAGAGGAGCTGAGAGGAGCCAAGAGGAGCCGAGTACACAGGACATCCGGCTCTGTCTATCTCGGTGGCGCAACAATTTAAAAAATGATTATGCTGCAATTTGGGGCAAGGCTGCAGATGGACAGTGATCATGCTGCAATTTAGGGCACGGCTGCAGATGGACAGTGATCATGCTGCAATTTAGGGCACGGCTGCAGATGGACAGTGATCATGCTGCAATTTGGGGCAAGGCTGCAGATGGACAGTGATCATGCTGTAATTAGGGACAAGGCTGCAGATGGACAGTGATCATGCTGTAATTAGGGACAAGGCTGCAGATGGACAGTGATCATGCTACAATTTGGGGCAAGGCTGCAGATGGACAGTGATCATGCTGCAATTTGGGACAAGGCTGCAGATGGACAGTGATCATTCTGCAACAATGGGCAAGGCTGCAGATGGACACTGATCATTCTGCAATGATGGGCAAGGCTGCAGATGGACAGTGATCATTCTGCAACAATGGGCAAGGCTGCAGATGGACACTGATCATTCTGCAATGATGGGCAAGGCTGCAGATGGATACTGATCATTCTGCAATGATGGGCAAGGCTGCAGATGGATACTGATCATTCTGCAATGATGGGCAAGGCTGCAGATGTACACTTATAAGGCTTCATTGATGGGCATTTAAAATGTAAGTTTTTTTCCTTAAGCTTCCCTCCTAAAAGTTTTTTCCTTAAACTTCCCTCCTAAACTTGGGGTGCGTGTTATACGTCGGCGCGTGTTATATGACGATAAATACGGTAATTGTATATTTTATTCCTGAATAAAATACAGTATATAAGGTAAATACATTATATGAAAAACACATATTCCCTAAAAAAGTGCTGTGGGACCCTGAGCCCAGAACACGTTTATTTGTGCAGTAAAAGTAAACATCTGTATTAGTCATCAAGAAATACTAAAGTCTGACAGCTGCTAGACAATTAGTGTACATCCAACGGCTTTCCAAAGTGTATGACCAGCTTTAAAGGGATCATCTTGTCATCTTACTTAAGCTGTACTCCTTCTTTGTCTAAACAAAATGGATTATCCTGTTGTCAGTAGGACACTGTCACGAATTAATGTATGTTGGCTACACAGTCTAAATTATTAAAAAAAAAAAAAATAGAACAATGGTGACATGCAGCATTCCATATTGACAAATTGGATTTCAGTCCACAAGTAAAAAGTATCTATCTATCTATCTATGCTATATCACTGTTTGCAGCACCTACAGTAAAGTAGGACTCATAACTGTCACAAATGTTCGGAATATTTGACTTTTTTTGCAACCATATGGGAAAGATTTATTGTTAAAAAAAAATCTAAACAATCTTTTTGTATTTTTTTGTTTGATGAAGACATTCTATATTCATACCAATTAGGGTTTTTTTAAAGATTGTTTCCTAGATTTTGATAAAGCATGAAAGGGTTAGACTGGGTGGTCCACTTGTGCCCCTCCAGTTGTTGCGGAACTACACATCCTATAAGCCCTTGAAAGCTCCTGACAGTTACTAGCATGACTCCCAAAGGCAGGGGCATGATGGTAGTTGAAGTTCTGTAACAGCTGGAGAGCCACAGGTTGAGCACCCTCTGTCTGCTTATTATTGGTCTTTGTTAGGGAAATCTAACCTATTTTTCTGGGGTTCATGATCACGGAGACATCAGACATTGGAGAATATCAGAGGAGGAATTTCTCCTCATTTCAGGAAGATAATCATTGACTTCCTGTTATATCTACAGGGATAAGACGTGCAGGGAAAACTCCACAATGAGACACAAGCAGCAATATAAAGCAAACAGAGGTTCTAACTCTTTCTCACTGTATCCAAAGCTCTGGCTGGGAATCATTTTAGAAAGCAAAGTTGTTATAATAAGGTGCTATCAAAATGGTATAATATGAATATATTGGCAACAAAGTTTGTATTAAAAAAAAGACAAACTGGGGCTACATTAAACATAATGTATATTATCTTGAGGAAAGTATCTTCTCCAGCTTACTTCCTTTAAAAATCCTGATTATGATTGGCACTTATTTGTGGATAAAACAGACAATATTATACTATAATACTATTATAAAATATAATACATTATACAATTCTGCTGAGGAGTTACAGTATATAGTCCCAACATTGCTTCATTTAGTTGTAGGAATCTTTTTCTTTCTAGAAAAACATCCTCAAAATTCTAGCCTATTATGATACATTATTGCATTTATTAGGGATCAATAGGGATGTTTTATTTTAATTATAAAGGTTAATGAGCTTTTGTTAAAAGCTTCTGTTAAATCTTTAACTTAAAATACTTGTAGGAAATTTAGAGTATATACGCTTATTATATGTATACTTATTATTTAAGTTATAATTGTATACTATAAAAAGTGAGACTTAAAAAATCTGCGCCCTCCTTGAGTCCCCACCACTGTGCTCAAAGCCAAAGAAGTGTTTTACCCCTCGATTTGATGAGCTTGAGCGAGTGGGGGTGAGAGCCTGTTATCGCTTACCTTGGGTCCGCTGCGACCTTCATTCACAGTGGTGCTGGGTGTTTCACAGAGGAGGATTGGTATTTGGATTGCTGTGTTGATTTGGCTTTATCTAAAGAGGTTATCATGTGAGTGCAATGATTGAAGTTTTTCACAAGTTTAATAAATTTTATGTTTTACGGTATTACACTATCTGTGCATCTTTATTTTTATATGGAATGAGATGACACTGGAACGGATGGAACTTGGAGTTTTTCACCTTTACCTGACCATCCAGTTGATTATGCTTGATTGCCAAAACACGAGAGTGTGAGGCATATTTAGTCAGTGAGTGTTGAATTCAGAGGGAGAGGGATCACTGGCACTGTGTGAATTGGTGGACATTTCAGAAAATCGCACACTTTTTCACGGTGTTCTCTCTATGGCCTCTTCATGGATGAAATGTTTATATTTATTTTTTCTCCTATTTTTTCACTTATGATGCAATTTTGTTCTGTGGCATATTTATAGATTGCTCTGTGAATGGTATACATAATTATCACGCTATATCACTATAGCACTAGAGCACAAAGGGTATAATATTTTGAACACTAGGTGGTGTCATCACTGATAATAGCGCCACTTATATTGATTTGCATTAGTTTTTGGTTTTTGTAAGTTAATAGAGATTTTCATAATTGTATACTACTGTACACATTTACTGCATTGATCAAATACAAATTTATGTAGTTTAATAATGTATATGCTTTTACAACTATATGTCTGTGTTTTCACAAATTGCATGTCCCATGTAATTGTGAATGATTTAACCTGAACTTCAGACAAGTAGTTAATCCACAGTGGAAATGCATATACTGGAATTGTTGCACTTATCAAAAGATATGTAATTCTGTTCAGCTAGTACTGTAGTTCAAGCATCATTACAGCATGGCTTGGAACTCTAGTCAAAACATAGGCCCAGCCCCACAACCCCATATTCAGATATATTGCAAAATAAAATTACATGTACTTATTTTTTAAACAATGCATGGCTGCATCAATTGATTTTTTTTTCAAATATCTGCTTGAAGTTCAGCTTTAAGAAAGCCAAAAAAATTAGTGCCAAAACCACTCCTATTGTTTTCCTGCTGTCAGCTAGTACATTGGATTATGTCTTCCTGCCCATGATCAGCCCATTTAGGTGCTTATGTAAAGCAACAAAGCTTGGCTATATGCTTGTAGTGGAGATAGAAAAGAGGGAAGTTGTTGTTTTTTTAAAAAAGAAAAGAGGTAAGAACGAATTAGAACACAGAGACATTTCTCTCATAAACAGACCTATTTAATGCTGAACAGCTCTTATGTTTTTACTGCAGGCAAAGCTAATATTTCAGCTAGCTCAGACTGCATTCATTTTGTATTACCACCAGTAACAGGAACATCGGTAATTCTGTCTCTTGCAGCACAGTAAAAACAGTCAATTCAAGAGAAGCCCAGTCTTCAGTTTTGTTCATTTCCCATTAATGAACTCAGTTGGGCAATCTATATAATAAGGATTTCTCAGAAAAGTAGGCTCCTCCATAAATATACCAGTAGATACAAATCTAGGAGGTGCAGTTCTAATGGTCATCTATTTCACCCTCACAGCCCAGGTAAGCCACAAAGGTTTCCATGCCTTAAAATTCTCACTACATTTGAAAGTACTTTAACCGCTTACCGCCCGCCCACTGTCATATGACGACTGGGCGGTATGGCTCTCATTCTGGGCGGGCGTCATATGACGTCTGTCCATTTAAACAGAGCATGCACACGATCGTGTGCGTGCAGCCCTGTACTGTCGGTGGCAGCGTGTCACTGAGACACTGCTCATCACCGACGGGGGTGAACAGCCATTGGGCATGGCTGTTTACCACATGATTGGCCTTGATGAAGTCATGGCCGATCACAGATGGTACCTCCCCACTTTACACGGCGCATACACGCGATTGCTGCGCGTGCACACATGATTGGCCTTGATGAAGTCATGGCCGATCACAGATGGTACCTCCCCACTTTACACGCACGATGCACGATGAATCGAATGAGGAATGGGTCCCTCCTAAAAGGGCAATAAAACAACAGAAAGAAGAAAGAAATTGGACTATGTGTGAGGCAGGTCACTGAATGGATACCTTATTCAAATCATTTATAAAATTATTTATTAATAACAAATCACATTATAGAGAGTGTCAATCTGTAAATACAGGACACAATGTACTATGATACACTTGTATGAATATATAGTTGTTATAAAGAGTAAGGTAAAACATAATAAGCATTACAGTTAAATAAAAACACTCATCCATTCATAAAAATTCAATGAACATTATCGATTGCTCATGGTGAGCCAAACTTGTCTAGGCATCAGTTCGATGTAACTCGACGCACGTTTCATGGCTCATGCCAATCATCAGGAGTAGAATGCTCTGAAATTAAATCAATATTATCTATAAATATAGGATATCCTTTTAACGCAGAACAATCTCTCAAAATAAAGGTGTGTAACTTATAATACGGCAAAATGGTGGCGCCCAAACTTAGGTCCAAGGGAAGACAGGGGACGACAGTTTGGCTCACCATGAGCAATCAATTATGTTCATTGAATTTTTATGAATGGATGAGTGTTTTTATGTAACTGTAATGCTGTGTCCTGTATTTACAGATTGACACTCTCTATAACGTGATTTGTTATTAATAAATAATTTTATAAATGATTTGAATCAGGTATCCATTCAGTGACCTGCCTCACACAAAGTCCCATTTCTCTCTTCTTTCTGTTGTTTAATACATATCAGGGATGGAGGCTTGCCACTGCTACAATCAGGTTGTGTTAGGTCGCATCATTATATATACCTCCTAAAAGGGCACGGCGCTCTGGAAACCAGGCAGCCGCCAGCAACCAGGATTATATTCCCAGGCCCAGTACCAGCGCTGTTGCCAGCAATAGGCCCTAAGAACAAATGCTTTAGGCCCAGTACCAGTGCTGCCACATCACGCCTGAGTACCAGCACAAGTAATTCAAATCCCCTAACTACTGGAGTATCATGTCCCCCAAGAGCCGGGGCCGCTACATACATGCCAGATGGTCTTGCCAACCCAACATGGCTGCCTTCCGACTCGGGATCACCAATTATTCCCCCTTTCACAGCACAGCCATGTGTGCAGGCCAACACCCAAAATTTCACAGAGATCGATTGCTTTTATGTGTTTTTTCCCGACACTTTGCTGCAATTCATTGTGGACCAGACCAAATTATATGCCCAGAGTTCAAATTGTTTATGGGCCTCACCATAAACTTGGGGCTTACAAAAAAAAATAAAGGAAATGCCTATTGGTCCACCAACCCCATCCACCACATGCCCATTTATTATGCCGTAATGTCCAGGTCCCGATACAAGATGATTATGTGATTCCTTCATTTTAGCGACAACACCCACTGCCCTCCCCACAATCATCCAAATTACGATAAATTACGATATATAAAATTCGCCCACTGATAAATTTATTTTACAAACGATTTGCAGAACTCTATGTCCCCGATCAGCATATATGTGTGGATGGGTCCCTTTTCAGGCCGGCTACGAGTAAAACAATACATTCCTAGCAAAAGGGACAGATACAGAGTCAAATTTTACAAGCTCTGAGAGAGTCACGGGATATCTGTATGCGTTCCGCATATACAAAGAAAGAGATTCCCAGCCCCAGCCCCCTGAGTGCCTGGCCTACATGGGCACAACTGGAAAACTTGTATGGGACCTGAAAAAAGGAAATCACATATACCTTGACAACTTCTACACCAGCCTGCCCTTTTTCAAACACTTACACATCGCAAAAACCCTGGCCTGCGGAACCTCCAGAAAGAATAGGAAGGGCTTCCCACAATCTTTAGTGAACAAAAAGCTGTGAAGGGGGGAAAGAGCAACATTGAGATGCAACAAAGTGCTGGCCTTTAGGTGGAAGGATAACCGGCACGTGCACATGATGTCCACCATCCATGAAGACACTACAATTGAGGTTCAAAGAAGACAAGGTCCCATTGAAAATCCAACATATGTCCAAGATTACAATCTCTACATGGGGAAAGTGGATTTCAATGATCAAATGATTCAGCCCTATTTGTCAATAAGGAGGTCCCGATTCTGGTACAAGAAGGTAGCAATTTATCTCATCCATTTGGCTATTTATAGACCCTACATAATATACACCAAATTCACGGAAAGCCCCACCCCTTCCTAAAATTCATAGAAGAAGTTGTCATGTCCCTCATCTATCAACAAAGACCCCCCCAGAAGACCTTCACTCTGATGCTGTTAGCCGACTTCATGAGCGCCACTTCCCGTACAACGTTCCACGATCTGAAGCAGGCCAAAGACGGAAAAAAAAATGTTGCGTGTGCAGCAAAAGAGGATTTCGAAGAGATACCAGCTACCATTGTCCCCAGTGTTCCTCCCAACCTGGCCTTTGCATTGGTGAATGCTTCCAACTTTATCATACATCCCTAAAATACTAGCCCATATTTAACTAAACGTCCCACACTCTGCTTGAGTGTTTTCTTCATATACCACTTCTTCCTCCCAGTCTGAATATAGATATCAGATATTCCAACCGCTCACAAGCACTAAACAAGACGATACTTGTTTAGTTGCTGAACATGGACTGTTTTATTTGAGATGACACACAAATATATACAGCAGGCTTACAATAAACACTGCAACCAGAAACCTAATTAACATGAGCTAGTTATCTGATCATTTACCCAGATTAGGTGACTCAGAAATATGACCTTTTAGGGTAGACTTCACGTCTCCTAGCTCACTGACTGTACAATACACATTATCATAAACATCAACACAGAACTCCTTCATACAATAGCAGGGTTAATTAGCACAAACAACAATGGGTGAAATACTCTTAGAAGCCAGACTAGTAGACAACAGGAGACCCAGGGCTTTCCAGATCTCATTAATCTGCATTCCTTTCACATACATCTGCTATATGGGTCCCAAGCATGCAGAGCCCATCATGGCATCCTTAATAATGTCCTTTTGCATTACATAACAGAATGCCTTCCTAAATGCTTGTAGCTACCTCAAATGCCAGGGCCCATAGTCGGTAGGCAAGAGGCTAGCATTCAGTCCCCTCCAAAAGCCTCTGTCCTGTGTAAGTCCTTTGCATTGGTGAATGCTTCCAACTTTATCATACATCCCTAAAATATTAGCCCATATTTTTAACCATTTCCCCATTTTCATCATCTGTACTGACCATTTTCCATGCTTCCCCAAATAACCATGTCACTGCCTTCCACGTGAACTGACCCTGGCCTGTTTTTTGACTATGCCTCTGCCTACCATTTGGACTGCTTCCACGTGAACTGACCCTGGCCTGTTTTATGGACTATGCTTTTGCCTACCGCTTGGACTGATCTGTTGCCCTGCTACTGTAGTACACAGGGTTCTCACATATGTGAGGGGCTGCAGAATTGTTTTTCCTGATGGAGAAAACAATTATTTTTTTGTTTTCTCCGGGTTTCATAATTTCCGGATTAGGGTCTGGAGTCCAGAGACTTCATAGAGATTTGGGTGGGCGAAGCCTCTACCCCTCTGCCCTTGTGCACAGGTCTTACCTGATTGAAGCCCTCAGCCTGCTGCTGACTTACTGCCATCATGACTCTGCCTGGCGCATGTACAGACCACACCTCTGCCTGCTACCTGGACTATGTAGTTGTAATTAGTAGCAAGAGGCAGTATGTTTATAAAGGGTTGGAGAGCGGTAAAATAATGAGTGTCTGCAGGTAACAGTGTACCAGGACCAATAATATGGCTGTGCTGGCTGTCTCTGCCTGGACAATTTCTATGAACAAATGCTTTGGCTGTGCTGACAATATCCTTGTGCTGACTATAGACAATATTCCTGCCTGCTGCCTGGATAATTACTATTGCTGTTACTAAGCACATCCATGCCTGCTGCCTGGACTAGTGCTCTCCTCTGTGGACACTACTAAAAGCACAGGTAATCCTTTTTTTTTACCCTTTCAGCAATAGAATTTATTTTGGATTGTATTTCTTGGTATGTACATGCTATGTGTTAGAAATATGAATGCCTTCAAAAATGATAGGTTGCCTGGAAATTATATATGTAATTTATGCTCCTAGAACGCTTGATGGTGCTACTTGGATGTTGGGCCTCCGTATGTGGCCAAGCTGTGTAAAAGTCTCACACATGTGGTATTTCCTTACTCAGGAGGAGTAGCAGAATGTATTTTGGGGTGTAATTTTTGCTATGTACTTGCTAAGTGTTGGAAATATCTTATAAATTGACAACTTTGTGCAAAAAAAAAAAATTGCATTTTAATTTTTTTCCCACATTTTCCAAAAACTTCTAGAAAAAAATGAACCGTTCAAAAGACTCATTATGCCTCATAGATTATACATTAGGGTGTTTTCTTTCCAAAATGGGGTCATTTTGTCGGCAATTCTATTGTCCTGGTGCTCCACGGCCTTCAAAAGTGTAATAGGTGGTTGAGAAATGAGATGTGTAATTTATGCTCGTAGAACGCCTGAAGGTGCTACTTCAATGCTGGGCCTTTGTATGTGGCCAGGCTGTGTACAAGTCTCACACATCTGGTGTCGCCATACTCAGGAGGAGTAGCAGAATGTATTTTGGTGTGTAATTTGTTGTATGCATATGCTCTGTTAGAGAAATAGCTTGTTTAATATGACAATTTTGTAAAAAAGAAAAAAAATCTTCATTTTGCAAAGAATTATGGGAAAAATGACAACTTAAAAAAACTCACCATACTACTTACTTCATACCTTGGAATGTCTACTTTATAAATAGGGGTAATTTAGGGGGTATTTGTACTTTCCTGATTTGTTAGTGTCTCAAGAAATGAGATAGGCCTTCAGTACATCAGGTGTGATCAGGTGTGATCAGTTTTCAGTGATTGGCACCATAGTCTGTAGACTCTATAACTTTCACAAAGACCAAATAATAAACAATAATTTGAGTTATTTTGACCAAAGATATGTAGCAGTATAAATTTTGGCCAAAATTTATGAAGAAAAAAGATTGATTTGCAAAATTTTATGACAGAAACAAAGAAAAAGGCATTTCTTTCACAAAATTTACGGTCTTTTTTTATTTATAGCACAAAAGATAAAAAAAACCCACTAGTGGTTAAATACCACCAAAAGAAAGCTCTATTTGTGTGAAAAAAACACACAAATTTCATATGGGTACAGTGTTGCATGACTGAGTAATTGACATTCAAAGTGTGAGAGCGCTGAAAGCTGAAAATTGGTCTGGGCAGGAAGGGGGTATAAGTGCCCTGTATTGAAGTGGTTAAAATAAAATTTTGGAATGAATGTAATTTCCCCCCAAAAAACACCTTCACTATTAGAAATTCACTTGTTCGAGAAAAATTTTCCATCCTGCTCCTTCAAATTGTATCATCAATCCAGATGAAAATGTTTGAAGCCGCTAACCATTAGGAAATCAAATTAACGTTCTTAAAACAAAAAAATGTATACAAAATTCTAAGTGTAGAGAAAGTGTTTTTCTCCCGAGCACTGGTCCACATTGGATGATTTACCATCAACAGATGGCAATAAAAACTTGATGGAGGGTATAAAAGTTTCCTACTCTGTTCAAAACAAAAATAAATAAATGAATAAAAAGTGTTGCATTTTACATATACTTTAAGGGTACGTTCACAACAGGTGCGTTGGAACTGCATTGGTTAGCTATTTCAGTGCAGACCCACACACAAAAAAGGCAAATTGCCTTGTTTCCTACATGCCAAGTTCACACCACTGTGTTATGGTGGTGTGAAGGCGGTGTGCTCTGAAGTATGACAGGCCATACATTTTTTCAGCGCAGAGTAGTGCGAGGCAATCAATGTCTTGCACTGTGCGGCAGGCAATTGAAATGACTGAAATGTCTGTGTGACCTTTCAATAAAAATTTGAACTAAATCCGCAGCAAGCAGCACAAGGGACTTTTCACATTGATTGTAATTACTGTCCTTTGTGCCAATTTAAAAAAAAAAACATCTTGACTAAACTTAAGTCTACTACATGCCAGTAGTGTGTACTATCTCCCCTGCTGTTCTATTGTGTTCTAACAGGGGGGCGGCCCCCCCGCCAGAACACTTCGGTCAGCCAGAAGCCAATCGGCAGGCTTTTTTCGGTCATGCAGTACACATGGGGCGAATGTTGGACAGTTTCTATTGAACCAGCCAGTGCTGCCTGACATTCGGCCCTTCTGTACTAGGCTTTAGGCTTTAATGAGCAAATAATACAATAAATTACTGCATGCATTTAAAGTTTACATACTCATTTAAAATGAAATGAATCCTTGTATTTAAAGACAATGCTACCTAGACACACAACATAGCCGTTTTTCACAGCATAACTATGTTTTTAGGTTCAAAATCATGCCATGCATACTTTATCCAGTAGATATGTTCCAGTCCATCAGAAATATTGATTTAAAATAACAGATAACACATTCCTTCATCCAAGACCTGCTTTGTGATTGTGTGTGCCGTGTTGCTTTTATTTTCCAATGCATTTTTTTCTTGCTTGTTGTGAATGTCAAAACAAGCCTGCAAAACCAATTAGGCGGCAAACAAACAAGATTAAAAGTGCTGTGTGAATTATGTATTGTTGTGCTACGGTGCAGGGACTTAAACAAGTACTTCCTGTGCCACGAACTAACTCTGTTAGCTAAATGATTATTTGTTTTTCTGTGCTGGTAACTGGATTGCAGCTCTAAATGTGAAATGTCTTTGTGCCACTTGGGGCTATGCTAAGAAATAAACCAAACTAAGACAAATAGTTTAAGGTGCCTTGGTTGGGGAGTTTAAACTACACATTATTGTAGGTTGGTCAAAAAAGCCTCATCTACAGTTTTTCATCAACAAATCGATCTACATCTCAAGTTCTAAATAATTCACTGAAATGACCTCTATTTTGGCAATGCACAGAGATTGAGTTGAGTAAGACCCCTATGTTTACCACTTGGTGGAGCTATTTGCACCTATGTACATTTTGCTTGAAAACACAAAATGACTGCTCAGATCAATTTCTACATACACTAAAATATTAATATAGAAATAGACTGCACAAAATTTTTCAAAACACATTAACTTATTAATACATTTGAACAGTATTTTTTATATCCCGATGACACAAGTGTGCCCTCCTCATCTGTGCTTAACCAGTACAGATTTTAAACCTGCATTCC
Organism: Lithobates clamitans; assembly: GCA_037952925.1. Lineage (NCBI taxonomy): Eukaryota > Metazoa > Chordata > Amphibia > Anura > Ranidae > Lithobates > Lithobates clamitans. The sequence goes on from JBBGZY010000343.1 coordinate 215,856, forward strand.
TGCATTGATTTATGGGCATATTTAATATAGGGTGAATTAATGTCAACACACAAATATTCTATGTTTCAGGTTTAGGATAGTTCTTTGACTTGACCATAAAGAGCCATTGACATTAAAAGATGACAAGAGGATAATGACTTTCCAATGCATACAGTTTAGCCATCATCTAGCTTTGGGAGGGAGGCACATCTGTTAGTAGTATACTTTGTAGTAGATGAACAAAGCAAAGATATTGTAAACTTTCAAATGCACTGCAGTTTATGACCACTTCCTAAGGCTGCCTGCTTATTCCTTAATGTCGTTGTAAACACTTTACAACCACTTTAAACTACAGGCAAGCCTACATTTAGGCTTACCTGTAGCTGCACTGGATATCTCCTAAACCTGCATGGTTTAGGAGATATCCCTGTATTTGCATGTGCCAACATCATCGGCACATGCCAACTGAAGCAATGGCATGTACGTGCCTTTGCTTCAGTTGTACTGTGCCGTTCCCGATGGGAGTGACGTCATTGCGGCTTCAGCCAATCACGGCGCTGGAACCGCGATACCCAGAAGTAAGTCCCCGGGGAGATGTCGGCTGCCGGAGGACCGCTGCGGGGGCTTCAATCTCAGGTAAGTAATTCATAATGAGCTAGTATGCTATGCGTACTAGCTCATTATGCCTTTATCTTGCAGGTTTTTTTTTTTTGGGGATATCTTAAAACGGGTTTGCAACCAATTTAAGGCCTCATGTAAACTACAGCTTCTAAACTTTAGGAGCTTTTGGAGTTTTTTTGCCACAACTCCTAAATTCAACTCCATGAAAGCCTATGTGTCCATGTACACATAGGCTTTTAGGATCATTTAGAAGCTGCTATGGTTAGGTGAGGTTTAACCTCCATAAAACACCCTCTCCTGAACACGGAACAATTGCATTCAGGATAGGAACATTTTGAACGCCGGCGGTCAAAGTAGTTTAAGTGTACATGAAGCCTTAAAGTGACACTAAACTCTGGTTTAAAAAACAACTCTATTTAATGTATTCCTAGAATGGAACTAACTTTGAAAAAATAAATATTTTGAACAGGCAGGCTGTTTATTGCTGTAGAGACATGCATAAATACATATATAATTTAAAGGCTGCGCTGCTAGTGCAAACACATGATCATATTAACTGAAAACACCATGATTATAAATGAACACAAGTGAATAGTTTCATAACCAAAAAAAATTGCACATAAATCGCATGCAAAAAAGGAATCGCATGCACAAAAAAAATGAGTGGAACATTCAATAAACAAAACAATTTAATTGAGTCCATTTGGTCATAGATTGAAATGAACAGTAGATCTTGTGGGTGTAGAAAATGGTTGAATAGAGGGAGAAAACACCCTTCATTCAAGTGATATAAAGATTATCTCCGTGGGGAGCGTGATGTTAAAATAGAGAGAAGATCCTCCACCTCAAGTAAGGTAAGCCCCTTACCAGATCCAAAGATCTCCTGTCACAGAGATCATGCACACATGTGGCTGTGTCCCCCAGCCACTGGGTCTCTGTCAGTGCGCAGATCAAAAGCCACCTCTCCAGGGAATCAATCCAAACGTGATTTATCCGCTCACAGACCATGGATAAATAGGAAAGAAATACTCCATAGCGTAATACAGTTAAAATCCACTTTAATTAATAAAAGAAAAGCACTTACAATTTGTGCAGTAAAGATCGCTTATAAAAACATGTAGCGCCGGCCGGCTTTAGCTGCTGCCCGTTCCTTCCGGGTTCAGCGTGGTATGGTGGTGACGTCAGCACGCCGCTCCTCCCTACGCCGTTTCGACAAATCTGTCGTCTTCCTGGGGTACGGGCGGCATGCTGACACACCACCTATATGGGAACTCAAAGCAGAGGAACGCCCCCTTCTGTGATCAGGGCGTCCGAGGCCGCTGCCGCCATCTTTGTATAGGGCAAGCAGAAACTGTATGTTGTTAATTCACTACCATGTATACCGTCACAACCCGGGCAAAAAGGGTTATAACAGAGCGAATGGGATTATACGCTCCATTGTTGCCAACAGCGCATAGACCACAAAAACAATGGATGTCAGAGGGATGCAGAAATTCAAATCGGAAAATACCGCATCTGATATTAAATGCATAATGAGCAAAAAATGAAAACAAAAAATACAAACTATTTATTAAATAAAAAACATCTATTTAAATGAAAAAATCTATTTAAAAAAAAAAGGGGGACGGTGTGAGAAACCATCAGAGTATTAGCATGTAAAAATGCCCAGGTGGCCTGATATTACCATTAATTGGGGCTGAAACTAGGTAGATTCACCACTGGGGACCCTAGTGAGCTAATGACGCTAATGCAACATCAAGTCAAGGAAAATTTAACCCTTAGGCTCCAAGGTTTTCTTGTATAGAGTAACCCTTTGTGTTCTAATAAAAAATTAAATGAATAATAATAATAAAAATTAAACCGTCAGTGTGTACCCATACATAATGGTCCACCTCTGCAACAATGGAGCATAGAATCCAAAGAGAAGTTTGATTGTAGAATGCCAAATGAAAGTCCAAATGTAAAATGAACATAGAGAATGATGCTCTATAAAAAACACAGCCCTCGATGTCTCAAATTTCAATAATAAAAGTAAATAAACAGAAAAAAGGAAAAATATGCTATGGGGAGTTTTTCTTTTCCCATACCTCATTAGCCCACCTCCGGACACCATGATCTCAGATGAAGGTTACACACATGAACAATCAACCATTGTCAATGAAGGCGTTCACATCAGTGTCTATATTCAAACCATAAGGGGTGTAACACCGGACACGATGGATCCAAGTCATTTCCAATCTAGATAATTCTCTGACTAAGGATCCACCCCTCCAGTGTGCACTGTACCTATCTATCCCCAAAAATAGAGTGTTAGCAGGATTCCTATTATGATGTATAGCATAGTGTTTTGATACCGAATGGTATTGATATCCATTCTTGATATTAGTAATGTGTTCTCCTAAGCGGACCTGCATGGGGCGTTTGGTACGGCCTATATATTGCAGCCCACAAGGGCATTGCAATAAATACACCACCCCTTTGGTGCTACAAGTGACAAAAGGTTCAATCTTATGGACCCTAGAGGTACTGGAGGATACAAAGGATTCTGTTTTTCTCTGTTTACTTCTATTGAGTGAGCATATCTGACACCTTCGACATTGGTGGTAACCAGATAAATTCTGGAAGAAGGATACCTTTTGAGTGGGTGGGTCCACAACATTAGGGGCAATTCTATCCCGCAACGAAGGGACCCCCCTAAATACAATCTGTGGTTTATGGGGCAAGATTGTTTTAATGATCCTGTCATTTTCTAGAAGGTGCCAGTGTTTTCGCAAGATCCTCGTGATCTGATAATGTTGAGTGGAAAAGCCCGTAATGAACGGTAATGACGGTCCCCCCACATTACCCTTGGGGGCCTCATTTAATAGTGAGGCTCTGTCAAGGGCTTCAACTTGTTGCTTAGTTCTAAATAGAAGTTCTTTATCGTATCCTTTTTCTTCTAATCTCTTGGATATGATATCAGCCTGTACCCTGTAGTCTTTAATGTCAGTACAATTACGCCTCATTCTGGTAAATTGGCTCTTCGGAATGGATTTAAGCCACGGATCATGATGGCAGCTCCCAATGGGGATAAAGGAGTTCCGACCTGTTTTCTTAAAAAAGGAAATGGTTGTAAACATATCACCCTCCTTAGAGATGGTGAGATCGAGGAAATTAATCCTCTCGTAGCTGCTCTCATGGACAAACCTTATCCCCCTATTGTTGTCATTAATTGCGGAGAAGAAGTCCTCAAGCTGAGAGCTGGACCCATCCCATAGGAGGAGGACATCATCTATATACCTAGCCCAAAACTTAAGATGGGGATTTCGGTCTTTATAGATGACGTCCTCCTCCCACTTGGCCATAAATAGGTTGGCCAAACTGGGGGCATATTTTGCCCCCATGGCCACGCCACGTTGTTGGCGATAAAACTGATGACTAAACCAAAAATGATTATGGCCAGCTGCGTATTCAAGCAATTCCAAAATATATGTCTGTTGTTGTTCCTGTAGGGTAGAGAACCTCTTCAAATAGTATTCCACGGCTGTCACTCCTAAATAATGAGGGATGATGGAGTATAAGGATGTGACATCCGCAGTCACTAACAATGTCTGGTCATTAGGCCTCTGTTCCGACAGTAAATTAATTATATGTCGGGTGTCCTTCACATATGAGGGCATGGTGTGCACTAATGGTTGGAGGAAATGGTCTATATACTTGCCCACCCGGGACGTGATGGAATCAATCCCACTAACAATGGGACGTCCCGGGGGGCAAGTCAGACTTTTGTGAATCTTGGGTAGACAATACAAAATGGGAATTCTCGGGGCTTTAGGAATGAGGAAGAGTTTTTCTTTTTCATTTAAAATGCCCAATCTGAAACCCTTATCGACTAAAGGAATTAACGTCTTTTTATAGTCACGGGTTGGGTCACCTGGTAATCGGACATACGTGTCTTGATCACTTAGAATGTTCTGTATTTCCAGGAGATAAGTATCTCTATCTAAAATGACGATGCCCCCACCCTTATCTGCCGGGCGAATCACTATGTTTTTTTTGTTACAGAGTGAATCCAGCCCTTCCTCAAGGGTCTTATCCATACGTGGATTCGGATTCTTTATAAGTTCCAAATCCCGTATAAGGACATCCCTGAATACCCTCAGTGAAGGAGCCAAAGTTCCAGGGGGATTGAACGTTGAAGCATTAGATAATCCTGAGTGTTGGATTTGTTGTTGTTCAGTAATAGTATGGATAGTTTGATTGGTCGCAAAATGTCGTTTGATATTTATCTTGCGAACAAATCTATGTATATCCATATAGGTTTGAAACTTATTTAACTTTTTAGGGGGTGCAAATTTCAAACCTTTACTCAACAAGGAGGTCTCTGCGGCAGTGAGAGCTTGAGAACTGAGATTAAAGATCCCATCGCTATTCACTTCCTTGATTTTTTTTGACTGTGCTCTCCTCCCCCCTCTGGTTCCTCTTTGTTTTCCACCGGTCTTTTGACCCCTTGATTTGGCCTGGGAAAACCCCAATCCTGCTGTGAATGGTTTGCCCCCTTCCGGTTATTAGAATATTCACCAGAGGGACCTGGTCTCACATGTTCATAATCACGGCCATAGTTGGCGGAATTGCCAGATCTCAATTCCGTGGGTCCCTCCCTGTCACTCAAGGGAAAAAAACGGTTCTGGGTATCAATTCTAAAGTCGTAACCATAGTCGTTATCCCTTTCAGAATAAGTACGGTCCCTGTAGCGGTATTCATAATCATAATGCCTATTAGGGCCATGATCATAATATGGCGTTCTATCTATTTCCCTTCTGGGGTATTGATGTTCTCTCCCCTGATCACGAAAGGGACCCTTGTAGTGTGGAGAGCCATATTCATAGTGACCATTCCTTCTTTGTGGTGGAAGAGTATGGTCCCCTGTGAGTTTCTTTGGATATCCTCCTCCGGGCATACCCCTCACCCTAAGTGGGGATTGGTAAGAGGCCCTCCTCCCTCTCTTGTCACCCCTAGCATTATTTGATTGTTTTTTTGAAGTCTGTTGGGTTTGATGTGTTCTACGCAATTGTTGTGACGATGTGGGAGCTGTGTCAGGGCATTCCTCTCCCTGAGTAATAGCCTCCATCCGAGGATCAGAATGGGCCGTTTGTTCAGCCATTATTTTTTTCTGCCAATCAAAAACCAGGCTAGCTTGATAGTCATCATAATCTCTATTATATTTTTTGCGTTTTTTGATTTTTTGTTCCCTTTCCTCTTTGTCAAGTGTTTTAATCAGGGAACTGGTTCTTTCTTTATATTCCTCACCGTTTTTGTAAGGAAGGAGACTGTCTTTGAGAGTCTTGATTTCCAAATCTAATCTCGTGAGTTTATCTTTTTTGCGAGTTACCAGGAACTGGAGGAAGTCAGTACCAGCATTATTGAAATACCGGAACCATTCCTCAAGCTTCGTCTCTCCTTTTTGTGGGCAGACCTCCCACCTCAAGCTTCTAGGGACCATTTTTAAACGGATGTAATTTTCCAAGAAAGCCACATCCCATTGTGTATGGATTTCTGAGACCATAAGATTTTTTAGTCTCATGAAGAGGCCTCCCAAATCATTATCCCCATCCTTATAGGTTTCAAAGACCCCATCGGTGTTAACTTTCTTTGATGTCCTATACTCAAAGATATCCATGTTTATGGAATAATCTCTTCTTTCCCAAAAGAATATACTATTCTCACTATAAGTGGGAAAATGTATAACAAAATGAACTTGAGAAAAAACAAAAAGTGCACAGCAATATATCAGATGTGAACGTGATTTGCAACGCATGTGAAAATAAATGACTACAAGTCAACAAAAAGATTAGTACCAATGTGAGTGAATGAACGCTCTAAGAAGCGTTCAGGGATTGCTGCTGTATATGTGTGTCTCAATAAGCAACTGTAATATCGTAAAAAATACTGCGCTATCCCATAACTGTAAAGTGTATGCGCATGCACAGCACAGTTTACATTCCAGCATACTACCTGTGTGCTGGGATGACTGCACTCCTGCTCATGTTCAGAAGTGATGTCATCCTGCGCCAGCCAATCATTTGGAAGAATCTGGGGTGAAGAATTCTGGTGCTGGCGAGGGACCTCGAGGATGTTGGACTGTTGGAACAGAGGTAAGTATTACTGCCTTGAGTTCCACTTTAACTCAAAAAAGTACCTTCTGTTGCGCTCAACCTCCTCCATATCCCCAGATTCCTTTATTTCCTGCTGTGATCAAATATCCTGTTAGAGTGTGGCTATGTTGGTTCTCCATGGTCCCACTGTATGTGGGAATTTAGCCACCCACTCTTGCTCGCTCCAGAGATAAACTATAGAGTATGCACTGCAGAATATGCAATTTGAAGTGTGCATAGATCAGCACACGTGACCGAAACTAATGTGCACTTCTTATTCCAAACATAAGGAAGTAAGGGATTAAAATGAGAGGTTTGGGACTTCACAAGAGTACTCACACAGTAAGAAACATTTTCGTGAAAAAAAGATTACAGGACCAATAAGTAGTGGATGTGTTTGGATTATTTTTTGAAGAATACAAGTATTGTTTTGTTTCACTTTAATTACTAAGTGCTGTGAGTCATTGCCTTGGATTCCGTTAGAGCTTGTGCTGTTTATGTGTCAGTAATTAGAGGGATGGGTCAGATAGCCTGCATATGATCCTCTTCTAACAATGTTATATACAGTATCTCATTAATCAGTCATATTAAGGTCAGCGTAAGCTTGTTAATGGTATGAGAACAGTCGTGGTGGCCTATGTAGTATAAAAAAATGCAATTTTATACACTACAGAGGGATGGTACACAGATTTTATGGTCTGTAATGCCATAGCTCACAAATGTCCCTTATTTGGAGGAACTGTCTCTCTTTTTAAACAAAATCCCTCTATCCTTGATTCCTCCTGACTTGTCCCACCTTTTGAATTATAGTGCAAAATTTCAACAAAATGAAAGAAAGAAAAAAGAAAAGTAAAGAGGAATATAGGTGATAGAGAAAGAAGAGAGGGGTTAGAGGAAACAGGGAAAGGAGCGGAGAGGAGAGAGAAAAAGAATCAGTGGTGGTTGGAGGTAAACCGGATCCGAGCAGCCAAAGCTATGTTCATCATGTAGGCTGAAAATAAAAAATGATAAAAATAAAAATAAAAAGTAAGAGGTCGAGGCTCAAGAAGGGAAGAGTCAAAGCCCAGTGGCAAAAAATTGTCTACCCAAGGCTGGCAGACCTTAAGGTGTTTAGAGACTATATCAGTGAGAGTAGCCTCAATTTTGCTGTGGATCATTGCCTGAGTAATTTTATTTTTGGTTTCTACTATTCAGAGGGTTGAGATCTTCCTTTTAGTAACCAGCTTTCCATTAGCTAAGACTACATTCACATTTGAGAATGTGCCTGACAGTCTTTACATAGGAGAATCCCCGCAGGGGTTCTTGGTGATTAGCTACAGGAGGCAACCCTATTGAAACCTATAGGAGGCTGCCAGCTCCTGCAGCAAATTGCGTCCACTCGAAATAAATTGCTATGCAGCGATCGGTCCTGGACACAGACAGTCGGACGGTATAATGTATTGCTAATAGAATTTAATTTTTTTTAATAAATCAGGACTATTTATTAAGGCATTGCAGAGAGTATGTAATGGGGACAGTAACCCATAGCACCCAGATAGCACAATCCCTATGCTTCACGCCATTATAAATTACACAAAATCCCACCCTGTGCTGAAGGTAGTTTTCTGTAAGTCATTGAATGAAATACCTCTTGGCAGAATAAAAAAAAAGTGTGCGTGTGTGTGTAATTTTGTAAATATTTTGTTATATCTTTTCATGTGACAACACTGAAGAAATTACACTTTGGTACAATGTAAAGTGGTGAGTGCACAGCTTGTATAACAGTGTAAATTAGCTGTCCCCTAAAAATAACGCAACACACAGCCATTAAATGTTTTAAACCGCTGGCAACAAAAGTGAGTACACCCATACAAGAAAATGTCCAAATTGGGCCCAAAGTATCAATACTTTGTGTGGCCACCATTATTTTCCAGCACTACCTTAACCCTCTTGGGCATGGAGTTCACCAGAGCTTCACAGGTTGCCACTGGAGTCCTCTTCCACTTCTCCAAGACAACATCACGGAGCTGGTGGAGGTTAGAGACCTTATGCTCCTCTACCTTCCATTTGAGGATGCCCCACAGATGCTCAATAGGGTTTAGGTCTGAAGACATGCTTGGCCAGTCCATCACTTTTACCCTCAGATTCTTTAGCAAGGCAGTGGTCGTCTTGGAGGTGTGTTTGGGGTAGTTATCATGTTGGAATACTTCCCTGCTGCCCAGTCTCCGAAGAGAGGGGATCATGCTCTGCTTCAGTATGTCACAGAACATGTTGGCATTCATGGTTCCCTCAATGAACTGTAGCTTCCCAGTGCCGCCAACACTCATGCAGCCCCAGACCATGACATTCCCACCACCATGCTTGACTGTAGGAAAGACAGACTTGTCTTTGTACTCCTCACCTGGTTGCCGCCACACATGCTTGACACCATCTGAACCAAATAAGTTTATCTTGGTCTCATCAGACCACAGGACATGGTTCCAGTAATCCATGTACTTCAGCAAACTGTTTGCAGGCTTTCTTGTGCATCTTCTTTAGAAGAGGCTTCCTTCTGGGACGACAGCCATGCAGAACAATTTGATGCAGTGTGCAGCGTATGGTCTGAGCCCTGACAGGCTGACTCCCCACCCCTTCAACCTCTGCAGCAATTCTGGCAGCACTCATACGTCTATTTCCCAAAGCCAACCTCTGGATATAGCGCTGAGCATGTGTACTCAACGTCTTTGGTCAACCATGGTGAGGCCTGTTCTGAGTAGAACCTGTCCTGTTAAACCTCTGTATGGTCTTGGCCACCGTGCTGCAGCTCAGTTTCAAGGTCTTGGCAATCTTCTTATAACCTAGGCTATCTTTATGTAGAGCAACAATTCTTTTTTTTAGATCCTCCTGAGAGTTTTTTGCCATGAGGTGCCATGTTGAACTTCCAGTGACCAGTATGAGTGAGAGTGATAACATCAAATTTAACACACCTGCTCCCCATTCACACTTGAGACCTTGTAACACTAACGAGTCACATGACACCGGGGAGGGAAAATGGCTAATTTGGCCCAATTTGGACATTTTCACTTAGGGGTGTACTCACTTTTGTTGCCAAATGTTTAGACATTAATGGCTGTGTGTTGAGTTATTTTGAGGGGACAGCAATTTTGCACTGTTATACAAGCTGTACACTCACTACTTTACATTGTAGCAAAGTATCATTTCTTCAGTGTTGTCACATGAAAAGTATATTTAATAAAATGTGAGGGGTGTACTCACGTTTGTGAGATACTGTAAATATATATATATATATATATATATATATATATATATATATATATATTGCATATAATAACTTTTGTGACTAGCAGGAATACAATTACTATATGCCATATTCCTCATTAAAGCCCTGCACGGATCACACTTGAATGTCACCTGTAATACAACTTGACCTGACAGGAGATTCTGTGTCAGATGTCAGTAAATTATACTGTAAGAGATCATCCTCAGACTAACGCGGCTAAATGAGCTGTACTAAGGCTTAGAAAAGGAACAGCACATCAATCTGCAATCACCAATATTCATCTATCATCTGATACAGCAAACGTCATTTGTTCCAAGGAAAGCTGTCAAAAACCCAGCAGAAAGCAGCACACAAATGTTGTAATCAGTTTTCCATGCCCTGCTTGTTTTCTCAGGTAATCAACTTGAAAGACTGTAATGCAGGAATACACACTATTTGGTGAGACTATAATGCAGTTATTTGTAGCTTGAAAGGAAACAAAAAAAGCCTAAATCCTATAGCAGTTTAGCAGTTTTTTGGCAAAATCATTATTGTAAGGTCTAGTAAAAGATGATGGGTTAAATCCATGGCTAAAAGTAAACCCATGCTTAAATTGATTTTGTTGCTTATACAAAGTTGCTTAAAAAGTTGTCGTATCCTGTAGTGATGTAGGGATTTTCAGTAGTAACCACTCAACTCAGCACTGCAATTTTTAATGCACACTGTAGGTGTCTCACGGTGTGCTTTACAAGCTGCAGCAAGTCAGATAGAGCATATCTCATTTCCTGTCTGGAGGATGGCCAGTATCATCTAGCACCTCTTCTTCAGCCTGACTGTGTACAGTATGTCCTGCCCCTTTTATTTACTGGATTTCAGTTATTTCAATGGTGGATACTAAGCATCACATATAGGCACTACCTAGGGCAATCTGCATGTAAATGGTATGTCCACTCCTCTAGACAGACACCCATCCAAGGAGGCATTTTGATATTTGCATAACTCCTCCCAAGAGCCAGCCCTTTTTTGCATCAGGGCTTAAGACTCTGGAGAGGAGTGCTGAGGCAAGGAGCTATGGTGTTTACAGAAAGCTATGTAAAGCATCCTGCCTGCCCCTCCCACCAGCCATAATATGCTTTCATTGCTTAAAAAACACAGAGACCCAGTGATGACATAACTGAGCTTAAAATAATGTATATAATGAAAAAAGAACGGTTTTATTTAAAAATATCACTGGCACGTCGACGCAGAATATCTTCCAATGTTCAACTGTGGGTTTTGTACATATTTTCTATCCTTATACTACATATGCCACCAACACTTACATTTTCAACCAGGTTCTTCTCCCGGCATGCAGCCTGGGTGGCCAGATAAAAGAAGGGCAATAAGCATGTTGCCTCCCTTTCTAAATAACCCCAGGCCACATGCCTATCAATATTGGGGGTACTTTGTAAGGAATGGTGGCCAAGCCACCCCTCCTGAAATTCGCCGTTTCCCAATCTTGAGGAATAAGGGGCCGCTCCTCACCACTAGTCCTAAAAAAGGACATGAGGGCTTCTGTGGTGGGACCAAAAGGAAACTAGTAATTCCTTTCATAATAGGGTTACACCCAGATAAACCCCCCTTCCCCAAGGGAATAGGCACAGGGGTACAATAGTACCTCATGCCCATTCGCACACACAGCTAAAAGCAAATAAGCACACCCCCTCCCCCCACTGTGAAAAGACCTTTAATAGCTTCAAAAAGTAAATACTGATATAAATCCATTGTCAATTCCAGCAATATATATCTATCTCAATCATGACAACCTGTTGCCCGACAAATGTTTCCTTGTTGCTATGACAACCCACCGCCCAAAGACTTTTCCCTGCCCCACTATTGCCACTAAATCACAGATACCCCTTGCTGCAGTGATGTAAACACGGGGGTAGAGATCCCAGGTGATGTCATTAACCAAATATGGCCATGAACATATTTGGTCAATGATGTCTCCTAGAATCCATAATTGTTTGTTTACATATAGTAAACAAACTGACAAACTGACCAATGATGTCTCCTAGAATCCATGATTGTTTGTTTACATACAGTAAATTGTTGAACTGACCAATTTTTGCAAAATAGTTCACCTTCTCCACAAAGAAGCTTGGTTTGTGTGGAACCCACAGGCTCCTTACTTGACAGTAGCAAGGATAAGGGGGCAGAAAGAATATCCCAGATTCTGAGATAATTTCTGTAAAATATCTGTAACAATATCTGTAAAAAACCCAGGATGCTCCAAAACATGATCTGCAGATAATGCCAGGTGCTTACTATTAAGATCTGTATGCAATGTTAACACATTTTCTAAGTACAGATTTACTTTAACTGAGCATGCAACTAACTGTACTGCCTTTCTATCCATTCTTGGCTCAAGTTATTTCCTTTAATTATGTCTTTAAATCACATTATTGTTATATTGCTAACATAAAAAGTTACACCTATTAGAACTTAATATGTATAATTTAAATTAAATGCATTATAAACATCCATGCACCTTGTGTTCTTCACCTGTATAAGCGCATTGATCAGTTTGTGTTCAAACTTGAGACACACGTCATAACACTGCACAGGTTAAAACATGACCACTGTCTTTAGTCTGAGAACTAACATTTCCTATGGAGAAACTAAATATCCCCCAATCCCTCTCTGTCTAGTGCTTGTGCAGATACACTACACTGACAGCTAGTTAAAACATCAAACACATTTGAAAGTGTACAATGCATTCAAATATATATCTACCAGTATCCCTCCAATTTAGAAATTGTGGTCACACTCTATTACAAAAAAAGGGCTTGTGCAGAGGAGCAGTGAACTGCATCTCTTATCACATATACAGTAACTCAAAGCTCTGCACTTCTTTTAGCAGCTAAACATAGTATGAAAGGCTTTGATTACTGACAGACATACTATTAGCCAGCAGCCAGAAAAGAAGTGACAGATATTAGCCCAGACCTCAGGCAGAAGATAGGTCAGGTTCCTGATAGACAAGGCTATACTATTATAACAAACTAAGAACACTGGGCGCTGTGAATCAACAGGATTCCACAAACCATGGTGGGAATCTCTCGGAATTCCACAGATTATGGCACTCATTAATAGGAAGGAGCATTAATTAGAGGAGCATTCCCACCCAAAATTTAACTTAGACACTGTTTCATTGTAAAGGATTTCTGCCATTGAATTGGGTAGACTCAAAGAAAATATTATTATGGAGGCTTCTAATGGCAGGAAGTATTACATGTGTGCATTAGTATTACACTTGTGTATAGTTAAAAACATTACATTTCAGTCCATAGTCATTAAATACCTGTTGTTCAATGTTTGAGATTGTACCAGTAATGTATACCAAGAAAGGACACTAATCAGGCAGTCTATGGGACAAAGCAGAATGAAGAAGACATCCTCCTGGCAATAACATTTGGAGAAATAACAACTCACCAGGTTGTAAATCTAATATTAGCTTTATGTTTCTGAGTAGTAATAAGTTCTTCCATTGGTACCTGCCGGTTACATATATTTGGTACGATTATAGGATATGATCATGAATATCTATATGAGCATCAAGAGAAGGAAAGAACTTCTAGCCATTGATTATTTTTCCCATGCTCTGGCAAGCTTATACTGACTCTAATGGACCATAAAGCAAAATTCCCTGAAAAATTTACCCATCTGTTCCCCTGGATTACAGATCTCGGATTTCATGAAAACAGAGACTTGCAATTACAAATTAAACTTCCAGAACACCTGTTGGATACCAATCTGCAGACAGAAGTATATCTGTAGTTTATAAATAGCTACAGGAGAGACATTTTACCACATGGAAAAGCCCAATCAAAAAATAATTTTCGTGTTCATTTTAAACTATTAAGTACATAAAGTCAGATCCTCATATTTATAACATTATTATTACAATATTTAAACTAACTGTTCAATACTGGACACCTTTACTCCCTTTCTGTCCAGGCCAATTTTTAGCTGTCACATTTTGAATGACCATTGTGCGGTCATGCAACACTGTACCCAAATAACATTTTTATCATTTGTTTTCACACAAACAGAGCTTTCTTTTGGTGGTATTTATCCATTAGTGTTTTTTTTTTTTTGCTAAATAAATGAAAAAAAAAAGACCAAACATTTTGAAAAAAAAATGTTTTTCTTTGTTTCTGTTATAACATTTTGCAAATAAATTATCTTTCTTCATAAATTTAGGCCACAATGTATACTGCTACAATACTTTGGTGAAAATCACCCAATTCAGTGTATATTATTTGGTCTGTAGGCAAGTTATAGAGTCCACAAACTATGTTATATATATATCTAAAAATCGTCAATCCTGATGTGCTGATGGCCTATCTCATTTCTTGAGGCCAAAAAATACCAGGCTGGAAGGGGTTAAATAGGCTGAGTAGTATCTAGCAGTTGTTCCTAAAATACAACACTAGGCTGTATTCACACTACAGCAATGTGTAAAGTCATACACAAAAAAGAGAAAAAAGCATGTTGCACTTGCGGTGCAATTTATTAATGGCACCCCAAACACAGCAAGATAAGTTTTTTGCTCTTGAAATATACTTAAAGCCAAAAACCATAAACATACTTTAAATTCTTTGCCATATTGGTCACATGTAGCTCATTCCATGAAATGAATGGGTTGCCCTATGTATGCTTGAAAAAATGTGTACACGAGACATGCTACTTAGTGTGAAAGGGGGCTAACCTCCCATCAATGCACAGAAAAAATACAATCCCTGATTATTAAAAATAATACGCATCTATTTTGGGAGCAATATATTAGCTTAATTGTAATATTATCTAGGGCACCTTCTCCTTAGCGTTTAAACATTATGCTTTTCCTGAAATGCTGACATGGAAAATAACGGCTTAATAAACTCATTCATCATAATGGGCAAAAACCTATGGAGTAAATTGAAATAACCTTTCAAGACCAGCAGCTTTTAAAAGTATTAATTTCTACTTGAGATAATTGGGAAGGACACCTAGGTGGACAGGCAATATTTTTATGGGATTGCCCTGTCAGCTGCTCAAATTGTCTTTGGAGTTGGGAACAATCGCTTAGCACTGAATGACAGTGAATCTTGTAAATAGGTCTTAGATGACAGGACTTGCCATAAATTCCTAAACTGAACTCCTATCCCAAGGTCAGCCATAAAAGTATGCAGGTATTGAGTGGCCTTCACTGGAGCCTAAAGGAAAGTGGTAGACTTCAAAAATGGCCACTGGTTGTGCTGGAAGTCGTAAAATCAGCCTTATAAATTGACAAAATAAATTATAAGAAAACACGGATGTTGTCATCTACATTATGCAGTAGCTCAGCAGATGCAATTTCTGCTTCTCTAAGAACTGAAATAGTAGTGCAGAATTCAAAGCCAGCAGATTTGTGGTTTCAGTACCTTGTCTACTTAAGAAAGCAGCAAAATGTGTGTATTGCATTGCAAAAAGAACTGTACTGTATTGGACATGTTAATATAATAATTATTGTTGTTATATCATCATCATCATTATATTTTAGTTAACGCATTCTGTGCACCCTGCCTTTCACCTCCCACCCTTCCCTGACATCCCCCACAAAACCAATCCCACTCAACACTGAGCTCATTCTGAACACAACTGACATTCTAATTCTTCTGTCCCCATATGACATACTGCCATTTCCATGTCCATCGGACTTACACCTAGTTTTTTCCCCACCTGAAACACTGCGGTTCCCCCCACACCCACACTCTGCTCCTTCTCTTCCCATATGACACTTTGATTTTTCTCCCTTTATCTGAAACTCTTCTGGTTCCCTCCCCTTTGACACTCTGCTCCTCCCTCCCAACACTCTGCTCATCATTACTGCTCTGACACTCTGCGTCTTCTCTCCCCCCTCTGACACTCTGCATATCCCCTCAGTACTCTGCTCTTCCCCAAGTACTCTACTGCTCATTCCCCCTCTGCTACTTTGCTCCTCCCCCCCCCTAACACTCTGCTCCCCCCTGATACTCTGCTTCTCCCCCCATGACACTCTGCTCTTTCTCTCCCCCTCTGACACTCTGCCCTTTCTCTTCCCCTCTGACACTCTGCCCTTTCTCTTCCCCTCTGACACTCTGCCCTTTCTCTTCCCCTCTGACACTCTGCTCCTTCTCCCTCTGACACTCTGCCCCACTCTCTGACACTCTGCTCCTTCTCCCTCTGACACTCTGCCCCCCCCTTGATACTCTGCTTCCCACTTGACACTCTACTCCTTCTTCCACCTCTCCTCCTCTCTCCTGTTAAGAAACTTTACCAGGAGAGGGGATGGGGCATGAGATACTCCAAAATGATTAGCACATAACAATTTGAAGACAAGCCTCTCCTTTAGTAAACATGAATATTGAACAGTCTAAACAATCCACAACTGAAGAGCATGAGGTAACTCTCCGAACAGGATAAGACCCCACAGCTGGGGACCATGAGGCAGGTTTCTGAGCTGTCTAAGGCCTCACATCTAAAGTCCATGAGAGGATGAGTTTTTTTGGCATCTAGTTAACTTGCACCTTTGCACAACTACTGGTAGCCAATTCGATTTACAGAGCACTGTACAGTCACAAGGATTAATTTAGGGTCTTTATTTGAAAGTCCACAGGACAGCTACCACCTTCCAGCTTCCTCTGTACATGGTCCAGTGAGAGAGACAGTCTTTCTCCAGACCAGATCCTTTGTGGTGAGGTTCTGCAATCGGCTTCTAGGTAAATCCACCCATGCCCTCAGCCCTGATACCACTGTTGCCTTAAGAACAGCTGCACAGTCCATGGGCTGCCTGAGAGCAGCAGTCTCTCAGGCTTTGGAACCTTCCTGGGGAGAGAGAACCCAGCACTCCAGTGCTTCTGACTATTTACTGTATCACATTTCCTGCCCCCATCTGGACACACCTCTTCAGGGATTGGCTACAGCATGATAAATATTCAAACTTAGGTTTTTGCATCTCCCTCCCTAAGCTCTGGAAGCTTCTTCCAGAGGTAGATGGAATCAATCAAGCTCCTCCCAACCTGTAAAACCCTGGACAGACCAGGACAGATGATCAATGTCCCTTGATTAGAGAAGGACCCACAAACTAAATTTACCTAGCATCCTACACTAGGAGGGTGCTACATTTCATTGTACACAGAAAGGATCAGAATGTTTATATCTGTATGATAGCATAAACTGTTCTATGATCATAAATAATAATATAATATCCAGATCATTCAATGGCCTATAAGCATGGTAAAGAGACACTGACAAAATACTGAAATAGTTTGAGCAAATACAGCAATGTAAAATACTTACCATCAGCGCCTTCCTTGAATCCAATCTTTGCTCTCTTGCAATGCTGCAGCTTCCACTAGAACTTTATAACGCTTTAGGGTGTGTTGGATGGCTTTGTCTTACCGCTGCCCACTTTTGCCCCCACTCCAGCCCAACAGCTTTGTCACTAGAATGTTCCTGCAGCTCTAAGTTTACACACTACTAAAACACCAGAAGGCAGAAATGGGGAGATGCAGGCAATACCCAGAAGTGTTGGATGCTCAAGATTCTAATGGCGGCTTTAGCTTTTCAAAAGAGCAGTGTGGATTCATGTATGGTAAGTATGGTAAGCATTATATACTGTATGTATTTTATCATAATTTTTTTTGGTTTAAATGTTTCAGTATTATGACAGTATCCCCTAATTGTATGCATTTTAAATTACATTTGCTATATTAACAAGAGTTAAGTACTTCAAATAAGATGCCTCTTACTTTGCTGTTAATGACATAAAGTACATAATTACCATCTCTTCATCTTTGAAATATCTGAACAAGATGTTTATGCCAGAGTGGATAATTCCCAAAGAAGCTTGTTTACTGTACATAGAAGGTAATTCATATGCTTAAAACGAAATCCCCCCCCCCCAAAAAAAAAAAAAAAAACTATGGAAATACAGTATACCATAGTATGAAAAATGAAGGAGAAAATTAAGAGAAAACAAAGTGGTTTGGTATCTATGTGGTGTAGAGTAGTTATTTCTTTACCCAAATATAATTCTTACAGCAGAACTACACTGAATCTGAGCACCACAAAACAAACAAAAAAATCGATTTTATTCATTTTTAATATTCAAAGCAAACTCCTCCATCCATCCAAGTCTCCATGCTTTATTTTGCTGAGAAATCACTTTGAAAAATACCTCCGAACATTTCTGCCATGATTATCTCGAATGGACAGATGTTTCATGTAGGATTTACTTCCTGGAATCTATCTGCCCTTAGCTCTGGCATGCAGGCAGGAGGATATGCTTAGCTGAGAAAACCCCTCCTCCCCTCCTGAAGACTCCTGGGATGTATGACATAATTTACCTAGGCCTGGAAACCAGCAAGTAACTGAAGGAATGTAAGAGATTTTGAGAAAAGCAACATTAAAAAAAGGCGCCAGTTATTGTAGGTTGTTTACACTACCTCTCTGGCTATGACCACCAAAGACTCTTCAGCATCTGAAATACTTCTTGGTGCTTAGGATGCCTAGTCACCTCCAAACCCCCCCCCCCACCCCCCCCCCCCCCCCCACCCCCGTGGCCATGTGCCTACTATGTCCTGTAGTGAAGTAGGGATGCGACCACAGCACACAGCTGGGAGTACAGGCATTTGACACTAATGGATATGTTATATGATAAGATACTCTTGAAGGACCTAGGTATTCAAGATCTGACTCAGTTACTGTTGGAAACATAACTTTGACCAGTCTCCTTTTACAAGAAAAAATCCTGGTGACAAAGTCTGTTGAAATTATGAAATCATTAAACAAGAATTTGTATTTAATGATTGGATAATGGAAGTAAATATTTCGATTTTGGTTGTTATGTGAGGATTCTCAATCCTTTTAGTGAATCAGCCTCACTATATGAAACATCACAAATACCAGGATGTGATACTATTGTGACTTACACAAATGATGTATAGGCATTTATTAGTTATAACATGCTTTGGCCTTGACACCTGTAATAGGCAACTTTAAAATTAGTCCATATCCCTTTAGAAGAATCCATTTTTTCTGGACTTGTGACAGTTGTTGGAATTTACTGAAAAAGAAGTACAATCAAGTATATAGATTGTTTGCTATGGGCAGCTGCCTTATTTTTTTTTCATTTCTTTCAGGATTTATAAATCGGTCTCGGTGACTGGATGGTCCAATGTGACTCCTCTGTTATATACAAATGTAACAAAATGCTAGGGTACATAACTTACTGTATACTGAAAGAGATAAACTGAAGTCTAATGCAATATACAAATGGTCTATGATAATATATATATATATATATATATATATATATATATATATATATATATATATATATATATATATATATATATATATTACCATCCCATGCATCCAGCAGTTTAGGAATGAAACATTCTGCTATAGAAGATTTACAGGGGACAAGCATCTTACAACATACAATGACACGGTGCTGAATTGCCTCATTTTCTCCTGCAAGTGTAGATCAGACAAAAGCCTGCAAGCTTGAAAACCTGCAGCTTTATACCAGTTCACTTAACTCCATTCAGAGACATTTATTTGTCATCTTAACTTTAATCTAAAAAAGGAGTGACCCGGAACAGCAGAAAGGTAATTTTGTCTAACACATCTTGATACATCCCATGCCAGCTCTCTCAGTTGGCTATGATTGCACTGATTGTTGCCGGTGCAGCTAAATAAAATCTGTTTTGGAAAGTGAATAATACACTATAAGAACAGACTTTAAATTGCAACTGTTGCTGCTCCTGTCAAAGTCTTTATAATATAATGTTAGATATTAACACATTTTAATGGAAATAACCTTTAGAAAATACATTTTATGCACATATACAGTAGAGCGTGCAGAACTACCGTATATACTCGGGTATAAGCCGAGATTTTCAGCTCTTTTTTTTTTTAGGCTGAAAGTTCCCCCCTCGGCTTATATTCGAGTCACTACCGTCTGCCTACCTGATCAGCGTGTCATGCAGACAGACGGCGGCCAGTGTATCATAAAAACATTCGGTGGCCATTCCAGTGTTCAAAAGCCGCGCCTCCTCCTCGTCTGTGATAGGCAGAACACTCAATTCCCCAGCAGTCAGTGTTCAGCCTATCACAGACATCCTCTCATCCTCGTCCGTGGTATGAGGATGAGCGGATGTCCGTGATAGGCTGCACACTGACTGCTGGGAAATTGAGTGTTCTGCCTATCACAGATGAGGAGGAGGCGCTGCTTTTGAACACTGGAATGGCTGTCAAATGTTTTTATAACACGCTGCAATGGTGGCTGCAGATCGGCACACAGAGGCTGCAGATCGGCATACAGAGGCTGCAGATCGGCACAGAGAGGATTCAGATTGGCACAGGTAGGCTGCAATGGACACAGGGAGGCATGCACAGGACACAGGGAGGTATGTATACACAGGACACAGGGAGGCATGCACAGGACACAGGGAGGTATACACAGGACACAGGGAGGCATGCACAGGACACAGTGAGGTATGCACAGGACACAGGGAGGTATGCACAGGACACAGGGAGGTATGCACAGGACACAGTGAGGTATGCACAGGACACAGGGAGGTATGCACAGGACACAGGGAGGTATGCACAGGACACAGTGTGGTTTGCACAGGACACAGTGAGGTATGCACAGGAGACAGGGAGGTATACACAGGACACAGGAAGGCATGCACAGGACACAGGAAGGCATGCACAGGACACAGGGAGGCATGCACAGGACACAGGGAGGTATGCACAGGACACAGGGAGGTATGCACAGGACACAGGAAGGTATGCACAGGACACAGTGAGGTATGCACAGGACACAGGAAGGTATGCACAGGACACAGGAAGGTATGCACAGGACACAGTGAGGTATGCACAGGACACAGGGAGGTATGCACAGGACACAGGAAGGTATGCACAGGACACAGTGAGGTATGCACAGGACACAGGAAGGTATGCACAGGACACAGGAAGGTATGCACAGGACACAGGAAGGTATGCACAGGACACAGTGAGGTATGCACAGGACACAGGGAGGTATGCACAGGACACAGGAAGGTATGCACAGGACACAGTGAGGTATGCACAGGACACAGGAAGGTATGCACAGGACACAGTGAGGTATGCACAGGAGACAGGGAGGTATGCACAGGAGACAGGGAGGTATGCACAGGACACAGGGAGGTATACACAGAACACAGGGAGGTATGCACAGGACACAAGAATGTATGCACAGGACACAGTGAGGTATGCACAGGACACAGAAAGGTATGCACAGGACACAGTGAGGTATGCACAGGACACAGGAAGGTATGCACAGGACACAGGGAGGTATGCACAGGAGACAGGGAGGCATACACAGGACACAGGGAGGTATACACAGGACACAGGGAGGTATACACAGGACACAGGGAGGCATGCACAGGAGACAGGGAGGCATACACAGGACACAGGAAGGTATACACAGGACACAGGGAGGCATGCACAGGAGACAGGGAGGCATGCAGCTGCAGATGGGCATTGTTGACCCTCTTTTCCACTTACAGTAGCTGCTGCATTTCTCACCCTCGGCTTATACTCTGTTTTTTTGTGTTAAATTAGGGGCCTCGGCTTATATTCGCATCGACCTATACTCAAGTATATATGGTAAATTAATATGTAATTGATTGATCATATTAAGGTAAGTGGAATTTTCCTGTCAATGCCTATTTCTGTTAAACCTCCAGTGACCGCATGCAACCTCCTGGGTGGTAATAAATCTCTACAGACAGCTTTGGCCTATCAGGTAGTACAGAACAGTGAATCTGGTAGCTCATTTTACTAAAAGCTTTAACTTAATATTTGCAGATCATGCAGGCATGTTTTAGTAGCACCTGTACACTTGACCCCCAAGATTGGTCATTGAAAACTTTCTTCCCAAAAGGCCAAGTTCAACCAAAACTATTATTGCAAAATAGAGGGTTGAGTCATTTCTGGCTTCTGGAAACGGCGGCAGATGTTAAAGATGAGCTGTTCCCATTTAAGTTTATGGCTCTTGTTTCAAAGCCCTTAAAGTAAATATCACTGATCCTACAGTATGTACTGAATGCTAGACCTATGCAGAACCTAATAGAAGACGTAGTGAAATTTAGGTGGACTTACCCATTAAAGAAGGAGTCTAGGTTGTCTATAATGGCAGGATATATCTTCACTCTCTCCAGCAGGATTTTGGTTTCAGAAATCTGCTCTGCATTATTTGAATTACAACAGTCAGGGCCACAGACATCTGTGAAGAGAACCACTTAAGTTCAATCAAAAACCCTGAGACTGGAATCCAGTGCTAAGCAGATGTAGTAAGGAGTCAGAGATTTTTCTGAAGTGTTTCCAGCTAAAGCGTGATATATACTAGTAGTTTTTTTTTCAACCCTGCAGCGCTTGTGTTCTAGCTGTGCTGTTTGTGTTCTGACAGGGGGGCGGCCCCCCTGCCAAAACATTCTGGTCAGCGTTCTCAAACCATTGGCTCAGGTCGCTGATGGGGAGCCGATTGGCAGACCTTTTTCGGTCATGACCTACTGACAGAAGCTGACCAAACGGCCAGCTTCTGTCAGACCGACTGCAATACTCATGGACCAAATGTCGACCGTTTTCTATTAAACCAGACAATGCCACCTGACATTCGGCCCGAGTGTACTAGGCTTTAACCACTTTCCGACGGGCGCATGCCGATGTACGTCGGAAGAATGGCACAGCTGGGCAAATGGGCGTACAGGTACGTCCCTTTGAATTTCCCACCGTACCATTGCGTGCGCGCGCCGGCCAGGAGCTCTGTGAGTCTGGTCGCGGGTACCGCAGACTCCATCGCCGCGGGGATACCCGCGATCACCTCACAGAGAGGACGATCGGGGAGATGCTGATGTAAACAGCATCTCCCCGTTCTGCCTAGTGACAGTGTAACTGATCTCTGCTCCCTGTCATCGGGAGCAGAGATCAGTGATGTGTCACAGCTAGCCCATCCCCCCTACAGTTAGAAAACACTCCCTAGTACTGACTTAACCCCTCCCTGCCCCCTAGTGGTTAACCCCTTCACTGCCAGTGTAATATACACAGGAATCAGTGCATTTTTATTGCACTGATTGCTGTATGAATGACAATGGTCCCAAAAATGTGTCAAAAATGTCTCATGTGTCCGCCATAATGTCGCAGTCACAATAAAAATCGCCGATCGCTGCCATTACTAGTAAAAAAAAAAAATATTAATAAAAATGCCATAAATCTATCCCCTATTTTGTAAACGCTATAACTTTTGCGCAAACCAATCAATAAACGCTTATTTTTTACTAAAAATATGTAGAAGAATACGTATCGGCCTAAACTGAGGAAAAAAAATGTTTTTTTTAATATTTTTTGGGGATATTTATTATAGCAAAAAGTAAAAAATAATGCATTTTTTTCAAAATTGTCGCTATTTTTTTGTTTATAGCGCAAAAAATAAAAACCGCAGAGGAAATCAAATACCACCAAAAGCAAGCTCTATTTGTGGGAAAAAAAGGACGTCAAGTTTGTTTGGGAGCCACGTCGCACGACCGCACAATTGTCAGTTAAATCGACGCAGTGCCGGATCGCAAAAAACGTACTTGTCAGGAAGGGGGTAAATTCTTCCGGGGCTGAAGTTGTTAAGGACACTCAGCAAATTACTTTTACACTAAAGCTGTCCATGCACTAAAATAATTTTGTTCCAAAATTTTCCCCTTTTGGAACGTTTGTACGCTTTTCTAACACTTAGTGGGATCGAATTGACGATTGTTTTCATTCAACCATAGTGATGAGAATTTTTCATCAATCAATGAAATTATTATTGTCTTGAGTTTGTTCTAGGCACAAACGAAACCTTTTTAATACATAATAAAGGAAGGAATTACATTCACGTACCAGGTCTGGGTGAAATTTTAAGAGCTTTCAAACAAAATTGGTTGACTCAATAATCAAAAGTTCTAATGAATGATTTTTTAGCATTTCTGTACAAACATTCGAAGAAAAATCTACTGGTGTATGGCCAGCGTAACCCTGTAGTAAAAGGCTTCCTGGAGTTTTTTTTTAAGGAAAACAGAACACTAGATAATATGCTTAACAAAGAAACATGTTTCACAAGCTTACATTTTTATTCTACTGATTTCATCAATCAATAGTATCACTTTAAGTCAGAACCTTCTGCTATAATCAGACAACAAAAAACGTTGAGACAGAATTTCAACAACAAAGCGATATAACAATGCCATTGAATTGGTGATAAATAAGAACCTTTTTTTTTTTTTTTTTCCACAGAGGGAAAAAGTTCACTTTGGTGGAAAACCTACCGGTATCAGCCAATTAGGTTTTCTTTTTTTTATTCCCATGAAAATAGAACAAGAATAGAAAAAAGAAGAATAGCGTTTAGGTTTAAAAGAGCCCCTCATACTGTTAGAACTCTATTGCTATAACTTATTCAAACAATACTGCTATGGATATTAATACAATAATACAGAAAATCAAGATAATGTCTTGGTATGCCAAGATGTCCTGGAATTTGACAAAATATAAGATTGAATTAAGAATTGGAAAATCTGTATATATATATATATATATATATATATATATATATATATATGATTTCCAAATGTGTAATAGTGTGTATGAATTGTAATTTATCAATATTAGTCATAAAACTTGAACAAAAAATGTACACAGTCTTCTCATTTAGAAATATGTATGTATGCTTTTCTACTGCTATGCAAACATTGCATGTTTTCAAATATGTTAGCTATACAGATAACAGAGCCCTTTACACATAATACAAATTGACAAAGGAATCAAAAACATAAGGAGACATGATTAAGACATTAGAAAATGTTTGCTTAAATCTTACATTTTATTGGGCCTTTAAAGAACTGCAGAGAAAAACATGATTAACAAACAATCCACGTACACAAGAGATGCTAAATGTACCATTGAACACTTTCTAATTGGCGTGAACTTGTGATGCTGAACCCTGTTATCAGGTACATTGATGACACAACAAATCCCACAATCCCAATTCATTTCTTTCAAAGGGAGGGCATATTTAGGTAAATTTGCTTTTAGGAAATGGGAAATCATGAGAGGGATTCAGCTGTATGATACTACAGAGGCACAAATGGCAGAAAGCTAATTCAATCGAAACAAGGCAATTACAATTTACTGTTCATCTCACGCAGATTGCTGTTTACTTCTAAAAGTGTTATCTTCGGCAAAGTAACATTTTGGTCAAATAGGCATGACATGAAACAGTGTAACAAAAGAACAAACTAAACTACAAGGCTTTTTTAACGTGCAGTTGATTAAATCTGGTCATACACTGCATGAGTTTCGTCCGGTTCCAGATGAAATTGGCTAGCCCCAACATACCTTTTTTTTTTTTTTTTTTTAACAGTAAAATTTTATTTGTTGAACATACAAGACAGTACATGCATCTTCAGCATCATATGAGGATCTAACAACAGACATTAGACTACAATATGCGATCATACATATAAAAGGGTTCTTCCATTCCATTCCAAGTTATGTCGACGGATAAAACATATACAGTACATGCAGTGTGACACCTTTACTCGAGCGAAACAGTATTGGCAAAGTGGTCTCCAGGGGAATATCCAGCGTTGCTGCAAGGTGTAAGATACCCAATCTAGATTACCCCCTCCCAAGCGAGGGGGGGGGGGGTGAAAAGATGGTTACCCGGGGCCACCCCATTTCAGAGGCGGCCGCAGGCATCCACCCAACTCGACCACACCTTATCGAATTTTTGAGGACAGTTCCTGCTCTCATAAGTCAGGCGATATAACGGCAAAACATTGTTTACCGCTGCTTCCCAAGCCTCCGCGGTGGGCGCCTCTCTTTTCTTCCAGTTAAGGAGTATTTCTCTCCTTGCATAAAATAAGGAAAAAGTTAGGCACTGCTTGGTATAGCGGTCTCCCTCTATCTCCCCTAAATAGCTGAGCAAAAAGATTAAGGGATCCATTGGTATCTCTGTACCACTCACTACCTCCAGTTTGCTTGCTACCGCATTCCAAAACGAACCTAGTTTGGGACAGGACCAGACCATATGAAAGAAGGAGCCCACTTCTGCCCCGCATCTAGTGCATTCAGGAGTCTTTTCGGGGTAAATTTTGGCTAGGCGTTGGGGCGTGTAGTATGCTCTGTGGATAAATTTTAGCTGAATAAATCTATCTTTGGCAGCAATCATAGACGGGATAAATGTAGTCAGACACTCCTCCCATTCTTCCTCCCCCAGCGTGGGGATATCCATCTGCCACTTGGCCCTAGTTTTATCCGTTTTAATGTCATGAGCGACTGTTAAATATAAATATAGGGAGGACAGGGGCTTCTCCAGCATCCCAGAAATCAAAAGGCGTTCGATTGAATCTGGTTCAAGCGTTACCTGAGAGGGAAATTGGGCCCTGAGGGCATGTCTTAACTGCCAGTATTTAAAAAGAAAAGAATTTGGTAGGTTATGGGCCTGTTGTAATTCTCTAAAAGGTTGGACCACTCCCCTTGACATCACCTGTTTTAATTTAGTGATACCTCGACTGGCCCACACCGCCGGGTCCGGCAGACTAAGGAGGTGTGGGAGCATCGGGTTTGCCCACAACGGGGTGTGTGGGGATACCGTGAGTGGTTGCAGCAATGCTGCTCTAGAGGCTTTCCACACATGAATTGTGGTCTTCATAGGGTCTGTGACCGTAGGAGTAGCCTTCATTCCCCTGTACGGAAGATTGGACAGCGCCGCATAAGAGCCCATGATTGCCGCCTCCAAGGTGACCGCTGGGTTCTGACGAGGCTGCGAAAACCACCACCTCACTGTTACCAAGACGGCCGCCCAATAGTAAATTAGGAAGTTTGGTAGTGCAAGTCCACCACCGGACAGCGGGAGATACAAGATGGCTTTAGCAACCCGTGGGGACTTCCCCGCCCATAGAAAAGCCACCACCACCCCCTCCAGCCTACGAAAAAAGGATTTTGGTATTGGGACTGGGGTGTTTCTGAAATAGTACAAAAACTTAGGTAGGTATATCATTTTTAGGAGATTCCCTCTGCCTACCGGGGACAGGGGGAGGGATTTCCAGGTAGAGCACTTTTGTTGAAGCTGAGAGAGTAGTGGGTATACATTCCTGTCTAGGTATCCCTTCAAGTCGCCCCCTATCCTAACTCCCAGATACGTAAACTCGTCTACCCACTGCAAGGGGGTGTTTGTATCCGCAGGAGGCACTGATCTGCAGAGGGGGAAGAGCACCGATTTGTTCCAATTTATACGGATACCCGAGAAACGACCGAATAAGTCAAAAAGGGCCAAGGCTGCTCGTAGGGAGTCCGAGGCATCCGCCAGGTATAATAGTGAGTCGTCGGCGTACAGGGAAATTTTTTCCGTAATCGCTCCGACCCGTATACCCCTGACCGCCTCGTCTGCTCTAAGTGAGATGGCGAGCGGTTCCAGTGCCATAGCAAACAGGGCCGGGGAAAGCGGGCACCCCTGTCTCGTACCCCTCTCCAGGGAGAATCTATCCGACAGGGTACCATTAGTGCGAATACGGGCTGTAGGTCTGGCGTATAAAAGTTTGATCCAGGTCAAAAGTCTGGGCCCAAACCCAAACCTGGCGAGGACTTCCCACAAGTAGCCCCACTCGACCGAATCAAACGCTTTTTCGGCGTCGAGTGAGGCCACCACCCCCGGACCCCCATCCGAGGCCAGTGCAATATGCGTGTGCAGCCGTCGAAGGTTGATATCTGTACCTCTTCCAGGCATGAAGCCCGTCTGGTCTGGATGTATTAGGGCTGTGATCACTGTATTTATTCTATTGGCCAAAATTTTGGATAGGATCTTAGTGTCTACGTTGAGTAGGGAAATGGGGCGATAGGACGAGCATAGCATCGGATCTTTTCCTGTCTTGGGGATAACCACGATTACCGCCTCATACATAGAGTCAGGAATGGATCCCTCAGCCATGGACTTAGCCAATAACGATTGAAATTTAGGGACCAATTGCTCCGCATACATTTTATAAAATTCGATCGGAATACCATCTGGGCCTGGTGTCTTGCCCGTCTGCATCATTTTCAGTGCTTTTAGCCCCAACATACCTTGATTGAAAGACCGAAGGAGCCCAGTAGAAATTTGGAGGACAAACAGTGGCTGAATCAAGTCAGATGCAGCCACTGTTTTTGGTTTTTTGACAGCAGGCAGGGCTAGCTGTCAAAAAATAACAGCAGCAGGAGATTCATCCATGTGCACTGTTTAGCACTTATGGAGGAATCTGTTTGATTTACATCTATATGTATATGGTCAGCTTTAGATTTCACAATCTTCTGAGGGTAACAGAAGAAGAGGCCCATCCCTCCCCATCTCACAATTTAGTGCTTGGGGCCTAACATACCTACTAAGGAACTTTTCATTAACCACTTCCTTCCGGGAAGACGTCCCTGGACATCCTCCGATTTCAGTGGTTATACCAGAATGATGCCTGCACCTACAGGCATCATCCTGGTATGGATCTTTGCAGCCAGTGATTTCCAGTAAGGCAGAAATGATTCAAATATATAATTAGCCACTCGAACACTTCAGCGGGTGGCGGAAGTGGTCCCACCCCCCTCCCACCGCCACCTCTTAAGGGCTTTACCGTATGATTGCGATGCCTGGGCTGCGATGGCTGCCTTGAACAGAGAGAGAGGAACTGACATCGTTCTGAGATATGTCATCAATTCCGGTTCCGCCTCTTTGTTTACCTGGCCACCAGCGGCAGGGAAAGCAGCTGATCAGACCGATCTGTGTCTGATCGGCTACATGGAAGGCTAGATGGAGAGATTTGGGGTCTAATGTTGTTCGCCCCTTGTGATAGCAATAAAGTTAATTTAAAAAAGTGTAAAAAAAACCTTTTTGTATAAAATAAATAATAATAATAAAAAATTTAAAGTGTCTCCTGTCCCACCATGCTTACACGCAAATGCGAACGCATACGTTACTCCCACAAACATATGTAAACGGTGACCGCATCACACATGTGAGGTATTGCCTTGAACATCAGAGCGAGAGCAATAATTCTAACACCAGACCTCCTGCGACACTCTAAACTGGTAACCTGTAAAGACGTTTAAAGCCTCTCCTATGGACAATTTTAAGCACCATAGTTTTCCTACGGGCAGATTCAATTTTAAAGTGTGACATGTTAGGTATCTACTTACTTGGCGTAACATCATCTTTCACATTATTCAAAAAAAATTGGGCTAACTTTAGTTACTTTTTTTTGTGTTTTTTCCAAAAAAAGCCACTGCACAAATGCCGTGTGACATAAAAAATTGCAACATCCACTATTTAATTCTACAGGGCCTCTGCTAAAGAAATATATACAGCATAATATTTTTTTGGAGGTTCTAAGTCATTTTCTAGCAAAAAAAAGTTGATTTTTACATGTAGGAGCGAAGTGTTGAAATTGCCCTGGATGGCAAGTAGTTAAAGCAGAGTTCCACTCAAGTGGGGGGGAATGGGTACCTGTTTTTGACAGGTCCCCGTCTCACTTCCAAAGACAGCGCCGCCGTGCCGTCACTCAGAAGTTCGGCCCCCACCTCGTTGCCAATTAGAAAGCGCAGCGCAAATTGCCCATGTGCAGTGGTGTACCGGTTGTGAAACGGAAAGGCTTCACTGCCAGTTTCCCTTACTAGGAATGGTGGCAGCAGCACCCGACAGCCGATCTGAAGATTGGCTGGGGTGCCAACATTGCGGGAACCCTGGACAGGTAAGTGTCCTAATGTTAAAATTTTTTGTGGGCGGATGGATACACCTCTTTAATACTACAGGTTCACTTTATAAATGAAATTACAGCCTCACTTTGATTTATGAAGGATATCCTCTAGTACATGTGTACTTCAAAGAAACAGTAAGCAAAATAGTTTGAAAGCGCTACTCACAACATCAGTGAATATACAGTATATGCAAAAAAATCTATGCACAGAAAATTCAATGACTTACATGTAACTCTGTTATACAGAGTTCAGTTTTGTAATGGTAGTCATTTTAGGCTTGGCGGGCTGCTGTTGGGCTCTGCCCCCTTTCCCGTGCATATAAAATCAGACCGAAGCTCTGCCCAGATGAGTCCAAGTCCAGCCACATGGGAGAAGACAGGCTGACACTTGAGATGTAAGCCAATCCTCCAGCAACCCCCCAAGGGCTTTCTCCCTCTCTGCCTTCAGATACATTCTCATCCTGACTGCTTCACTGGAGATTGCCTGCTTGAGGAGCCTGCAAACATGCTGAGATCTGTAGTCCCACAACACACAGTCTGCTGCAGATAGGCACAGACGGTCAGAAAGATGTGGCAGAGTGCTTTTATTCCTGATTCCAGCAAACCACGTAGGGGGGCTGCTAGAACTTGCAGTCCTTCCAGAAGATGCCAGCCATGGGCTCTTTCCTAAGCAGGTATGCTAGGGCAGCACACAAGCTTGTAGTTAGGGACTAGGGATGTTAGGGAAATGCTGTACTTTATGTTAAACTGTTATCTTGCATTATTCCAGTAAAGCTTTTAAAATGTTGTCATGCCTGGTCTGAAGTTGCTTAAAGCGGAGCTCCACCCAAAAGGGGAAAATCTGCTTTAAGACATTTTCCCCTCCCTACTCTGCCTAACTTGGCATGTAATTTTGGAGGAGGGGGAATGGGTACCTAGTTTTGACAGGTACACGCTCCTACTTCCACTCGGATCGCCTCTCCTTCCCCCCTCCCTGCAGTCTTCTGGGACATGTTACAGATCCCAGAAGACTACAGTACCATTTACAAAGCACAGTGTGACTCACGCATGTTCAGTGGGCAGCCCACAGTTAGGATATCGATGCTGGGAACCTGGAGGCTAGTGAAGAACTAGTCCGGGTGAAGATGGCGCTGGATCGTTGGACAGGTAAGTGTCCATTTATTAAAAGTCAGCAGCTACAGGTTTTTTTTTTTTTTTTATTACAGACTGGACAACCGCTTTAACCATTTCACTGGCAGAGCCATTTTTGCGTTTTTTGCACACATGTTTAAAAAATCATTTTAGGCCTGAAGATTACACAAAACCCATAAATATTATATGTTTTCTGAAAGCAGACACCCTAGAGAATTAAATAGTGGCAATTGAAATTTTTTTATGTCACACGATCATTACCGCAAAGGTCTAGGAAATGCAAATTTTCAGTAAAAAACACAATAACGTGAATTTTATGGCAAACACAATAAATTACCCAAATTTTTGGTAAAATATAAAAGAAGAGGTTGCACCGAGTAAATAGATACACAACATGCCAAACCTTAATTTATGTGCGCCCGTGAAATGGCGGGGTCTCCAAATGACATTATGGGGTGGGAATGTTTTCTTAGCGTTGAAGCGAGAAGCAGCACTGCAACGAGTGGCAAGTGACCGGACCTGTCGTGTTCAACAAGCGTCATTTTTTTTGTGCGGTTTGGTGGCTGTTTATTGTGATTGATGACAGGTTTACGTCGGGGAACATGTTTTTGTTTTTTAAAATAAAGTACTTCTCAAAAACTGTGTGTGTTTATATTTACCTTTAACATTTGTTTGGTGAATGAGTAGGGGTACTATGTGCCCCATACTCATTCACATAGGGAGGCTGGGGGCTCCATTTTTTTTAAGGGGTCTTACAGTTTCTGATAAGCCAATAACTCTCGCACCCCCACGACCATAGGCCCAGGGCCTGGTATGGATTGGGGAGGGACGCCCACGCAGTTTTTTTTTAATGCCGGCTATGTGGGCCCTTTACAAAACAATCTGGAGTGGATGACTGAGAGAAGGCAAATGTATTAAATACCTAATACACAATACACAAACATGTACGCATACAGACACACCTCTTAAACAGTAGCTGTCTGCTAAGGCGGACCTGCAGTTACACATGGCAGAGGTCATGAGGCTAGATGTACATAGCAGCAGGCAAATTTTTTTTTTTTTGGAACTGGGGGACAAAAATGACAGATTTCTGGCCATGCTTTCTCAACAGAATAGGCCCCTTACTTCTACTGTATATCCAAAATCCGTGCATTTGAAGGGTCTATGGTCTCCTCTCCTGAGGGATACTGTGAGAAGTTACCATCTACTATAGTCATTTATATACCTCTTCCCTGACCCCTGATTTTGAACACATGCATACAAACATATATAGAATGCTTTTTTAAAAATTGGGAGCAGAAGCACTGTACCTTCACTCTCCATGCCAGGTACTGCGCTGTAGGGGGAGGCAGAGAGCACACACTGTGCAAGACACCTCTCCCTTTGCTTTCACTTTCAGTGTAAACAGTAAGATCAAGCTCTTGCACTGTCGATTTACTGGCTGGAGAAAGACTTTTTTTATTTTTTTTTATTCTGCATTCTTTTTTTCTCTGATTGCCTGGGCCCCCTTGCTGGCCGGGCCCGGTACAACAGGGCCAGTTGTACTGGCTTATCAGCGGCCCTGCCCACAGATCATTTCAAAACCATTTTATCTAATTTTTAGGGATTCCTTAATGACTGGCACTACCACTGGATTGTTGTAAGGCCAACATGGTGCCTATATTTAAAAAGGGATCAAAGTCTTTACCAAATAACTATAGTCCTGGTAGTATAACTTCTATAGTTGGGAAGATACTGGAGAGTTTAATAAAAGACCACATAGACAAGTTCTTGCTGGGAAAAAAAAATATTCTAAGTAACAGACAGCATGGATTCAGGAAAGGCAGAAGTTGTCAGACAAATCTGATTTCTTCTTATGAGCAGGTGAACACAACCTTGGACAAAGGAGAGGCTGTGGACGTAATATATTTAGATTTTGCCAAAGCGTTTTACACAGTTCCCCACACACGGCTAATGTGTAAGGTAAAGTCTACAGGCTTGGAAACCTGGTCTCCGGTTATTATTGTTGTACCCCAGTTCAGTGTTGGGAGCCCTACTTTTTAATATATTTATAAATGATATAGGGTGTGGGATTAAAAGTACCAGTTTAGTCTTTGCAGATGGTGAAATAACATCCTTACAGGATGTCTCCAATTTACAAACTGTCCTAGTGCTTTCAAGGAAGCTTATTTTTATTAACTTCTGAGAAAATAGAAATGTCTCTGATAAAAGATACAGCCATCACATGCACTTTTTAACTCCTAGTGTAGAAATTACAGTTCCTTTAACAAAGCCACAATGTGGCAATTATAGCAGCATTACTGGCTCATTAAGGTTCTTTAATGTAATGGTGACATTTCATTCTGTCTTCTGAAAGCTATTGTTTAGCAAGTGCATAGCACTGTTAACTTGATATTTTAAAGCACATACACTAAACACATTTCACCATCAGGAGACACATTAGCAGGATGCAGTTACTTAATAATGTGCGCTGGTAATTACAGTCTCATCAAAAGCCATTGCCAACTACCAACATTACATGTTTATATCAATTCAGCACATTTCAGCTACATTTAAACTTCAGAAAACATGTCTAAACAATATTAGTCATTTTGAAAGCAGCTGAAAAGTTGTAAATGAAAAAAAGGGATGTAAAAAAAATAACATAGCAATTGGTTTATGCTTCTTTTCATTTAGAACATGGTCTGTGTCCTGTGACAGTAAAAAGAAAACTGCATTACCACCATATTCCTTTTTCCACAAGCTTATTCCATAATGTCCAATGCACAAATGATGCCGCCCTCCAGATCCTGCAGCCGTTGCTATCCCTCTTTCTCTAATGCATTTCACACCATAGAGGTCTTAATCATAGAGGTGGTGTGTCCTGTTTTATGTGCTATATCTATTCAGATATAAATATACTATTATAAATGGAGAACAGACCTATTTTGAAATAGGCCCCACTACTCCCATATTCTTGCCTAAACCTATGGCTGCACACAGGATTAAATACATATGCAGGTACATAAGGCAGAGTTTAGGGTTCTATAGATGCAGGTTTTTAATCTATTTTTTTTTTTGTCTTTTGGTTGAACTTGATAGACATGTGTCTTTTTTTAAAGTGGCTGTAAAGGTACAAGGATTTTTACTTTCATGCATTCTCTGCATGAAGGTAAAAAAACCTTCTGTGTTCAGCAGCCATGCAACACCTCCTAATACTTACCTGAGCCCCCTCTTAATCCAGCGATGTCCAGGAAAGCCTTGACCCTCCGGGGACTCGCACTCCTGATTGGCTTTTGGCAGAAGCCGGAGCCATTGGCTCCTGCTGCTGTCAATCACAGCCAATGAGCCAATCGGGTGACGGAGCTAGGCCCGAGCCGCAGCTCTGTGTCTGAATGGACACACAGAGCAACGGCTCAGCTCAGTTGCCCTCCCATAGCAAGCTGCTTGTTGTGGGGGCAGGAGGGAGGGTCCAGGAGCACTGACGTGGGACCCGAGAAGAGGAGGATCCACTGCACAGGGCAGGTAAGTATAACATGTTTGTTATTTTATTTTTTTTTATAAAAAAATGAGATTTTGATATTAATTTAAATTATGTAAATATTTAATAAATAAGCATGCACACAGTCATGCTGACCAAACTGCCAAAGATGGCAAACTCAGAGCTAATAGCATTTGTTCCTTATCACTACCTTTCCTAATTCCTGAGGTCAGAGTGAAAACACTAAAACAATGTGGAAATAAAACATGTTTTCTTCGCAGATTTCCTTTGGTCATGAAGGTAATGGCCATAAGTCTAAGCATTGTATTTAGCCTAGAGCTGATCCAATTATGTCTACCAAAGAATTGATGCCATTCTCTATATCAGATCATAGTAAATGATCAAAGTCCAAATCCAGACAATTTTTTAAGGTTGGAAAAAGAGTGGTTAGGGGTTAGAACGTGTATTAATTTTCCTTGTGAAGCTTCAATAAGGCATGAGTTAGCCTCCAGGAAATTTTGTATTCAGTTTAATGATTGTCATATTTATTACAATGTTTATAGTTCAATAAATTAGAAGACCATGCTTTACACACCTTGCGCCTTGACATGTTGAATTCATGTTCATTTGCTGGCGTTTTCATTTGAGAACCTGTTTTCAATAAAATTATATGAACAGAGGTCTTGGTAGCTTTGTAATACTCTCTATCAATGGAGTTTTGATCAGCAAATTAGCTTTAACCACTTCAGCCCCAGAAGATTTTACCCCCTTCTTGACCAGAGCACTTTTTACAATTTTGCACTATGTCGCCTTAACTGACAATTGCGCAGTCATGCAATGCTGTACCCAAACAAAATTTGCATGCTTTTTTTCCCACAAGTAGAGCTTTCTTTTGGTGGTATTTGATTACCTCTGTGGTTTTTATTTTTTGCGCTATAAACAAAAAAATGTGACAATTTTGAAAAAAAACAATATTTTTTACTTTTTGCTATAATATATATCCCCCAAATTAAAAATAAATAAATAAATAAATAAATAAATAAATAAAAATGTCTTCATCAGTTTAGGCCAATATGTATTCTTCTACATATTTTTGGTAAAAAATTGCAATAAGCATATATTGATTGGTTTGCGCAAAAACTATAGCGTCTACAAACTATGGGAAAGATTTATGGCATTTTTTTAAATTTTATTTGTTTTACTAGTAATGGCAGTGATATTAGATTCTTAGCAATGGACAGATCGGAGACTTTCGACACATTTTTGGGACCATTGACATTTATAGAGCCATCAGTGCTATAAAAATGCACTGATTACGATATAAATGTCACTGGCAGGGAAGGGGTTAACACTAGGGGGCGATCAAGGGGTTAACTGTGTTTCTTAACTGTGTTCTAACTGTGTGGGGATGGGACTAACTAGGAGAGATGACAGATCACTGTCCCTACTTTGTAGGAACAACGATCTGTCTTCTCTCTTCTGACAGCACAGGGATTTGTGTGTTTACACACACAAATCCCCATTCTGGCTCTCATGCATGTGATCGCGGCGATCATGCCCGCTGGCCACACGCATCGGGTCCCCTGCTGTGCAGCGGGCGCTCGCGCGCCCTCTGGTGGCTCTCCTGGGCAAAGCCGAATATATGGGATTTCGCCCAGGAAAGCCATTCTGCCGCAGTATATCTACGTGAGTCGGTCGGGAACCGGTTAAATAACTTATTTTACCAGGATCATTGTTTTTTTTTAAGATAATAGCATTACTGTTGGATTACTGTGAAAGTGTTATAATAAGAGCTGCTTAATGCGAATAAAACAATGTACATATATACTGAAGCATAAATATTTAATTTGATTAAAATAAAATACTTCAGTAAATTATTTCATTTATATTTATTCTTTAAACCTGTTATAATCTAATTTGCTTTTTCGATCAGTCTTGAACTATAATGTCCCACTGGGGCATTTAAAAAGGCTCTAGTATCAATTAGGTAAATGACTACCAGGTGCAAATAACTAAAGGATATATTAATACTTAAGTCTAATAAATACTAATGTGTTAAATATGGTGGAAGTAAAAGCAAATCATTAGCTGTCTTTATAATAATTTCCTTCTCTCTACAGTCTACTGGCAAAAGGCCAAAAAGTCATTCACATGGTAGATGTTTCTCAATATTCTCTCAGGTAACATGCCAGACGCTAAGTAATCTAGGAACAGAATGCTAGCTAGCTTCAGTACAAATTATGTTTTCTAACTGACACATTTTTCAGTACCAATCCAATTCAAGCTAAAGATGGCAGCTGGAGACAATGAAGATAAGCTATTTTCCTTTGATATTTAAATGTTTTAAACTTTCTTTGAAAGTAAAATTTTTTTTTTCTGAACTGAAACCAAAAAATCGTATTAAAAAGAAAAATCAACCTAAACAGACTTACAATGCTCATAATACTTATAGGCTTAAGATTTTTTTACCCTAATGCATTCTCTGCATTAAGGTAAAAATCCTTTTATCTGTTACAGATCTTGATCCAGTGCTGTGGCCGAGAGCAGCAACACTACTCTCTCTCCCTTCTCATTTGACTCATCGGAGTGAGAAGAGCGGGAGCCATTGGCTCCTGCTGCGGTCACTCAAATGCAGTGACGAGGGAGCGGTGGGGCTGAGCTGCACTGTGTGTGTCAATAGACACAGACATTGGGGCTTGGAATTGAGACCACACTAATGCACCCCTAGCAAGCAGCTTGCCAGGGGGTACCCAGTAGGGGGGAAGAGCCAGGAGCACTTGGGGGGGGGGGGGAAGAAAAGGTGGATTGGGGCTGCTCTGTCCAAAGCATAACATGTTTGTTATTAAAAAGAAAAAAAAGATCCTTTAAATCACTTTTAAATAAATCAGAACTTTACTCTGTCAATCAACATGGACTATTTTAACCCATTTGCTGCTAGCATTAGCAATTATATAGGTTTTAAACTTTTTTTTTTTTTTTTACATTTCTTTTAATTAATTAATTTCTGATCCAGGAGTCTCCAAGAGGTGAGTAGGGGTTTTGTCAGCTAAGCTCACCCTCCTGTCTACACGTCTGCAAGCTAAGGGCAGATGGATTCCAGGAAGTACATGCTACATGAAAGATTTGCCCTTGCTCAAGAAGGCCACAGCCAGAAATACTAGGGGGAAGTATCATTGATATTTTAGTTGCATACACATCCATAAAAATGTCATCATTGTATACAGGCATGTGTAGAATGTCCAGTCAGCTGTCTACACTCGGCGTTTGTGCTATCACCAAGCGGGGAGCTCCTCAGCCTCATATGTCTAAGGCACTTGTCAGGGAGTATATACCAGCAACCACCCCACTAATGCTGTCTTGGGATGCCCTACACTGACCTAGCTTTTACCTGGCCGTATTGGATAACATTATCCCTGGTACAAACTCACTCCTTGCTGGACTTGGCTAATTTTGGACTTGCTGGATCGTACTATCCAATTTGAAGACCTTCTCTTATGGACGTCCATTAAGGTGGAGGACAGCACACCCCATTCATTTTATCTTATTACTTCCTTTTTTCCCTTTGTGGAAAATAATATGCCCTAAGCTCCTGAGGAAGCATTAATGGACGCGAAATATGTAGAGCAAGTCAAGCTATTTTTTACACTGTCTCCTTTGAAACCTGTTACGATAGAACAAGTAAAATGACTGAATATCTTGTTTAAAAATAGATTTAATATGTAGATGGTGTATTCGATATGCTCCTGGGTATTATTTGTGAATATATGTAAGTCTATGTACATGTTTTCTAATCACATTTTTTGTAATAAATATTGAAATTCTTTTTTTATTCTTTGTGTTATGCCTATAAAGTCCATCATTCCAAACCAATTTTTAATGATTTCTAATATCGGGATGTGGCATTAATTATTTATGCACCGTATCCACAGTGCCACTCTGTGGTGATACGAATTCTCCTAGAACTACTATACTGACATGGATGAACAATGGCATTAGTTTTCACTTGCAGTGACACAATGTGAAACATTGTTATTTTGTTAATAGCCAGTAATTTATGGGGCAGTGGATTCTAAAGACAGGGGGCTTTAATGCTAAAGTAGAGTACCCCTTTAATAAACCAAAATACTGTCTGTGTAAATTTTTTTAGTAAAATGTTTTCATTTGTATAATTTAACTTTTTTCTAGCATTAAACATATTTGAACAGGCTTTGAATGATTTTCCTAATGTTCCTGTTTAGCGATAAACTCACCAAAGTAAATAAGTATTGTAACCTGCACGAACTGTGGAGTATTTGAAACATGTTTTTTTCATTTTGTCATGAGATGTTTGTTGATTCCTTCCTGAAATACAGTATATGTTGTTTGACACAATGTACTGTGCCTCAGCACTATTCAATCGTCTGTCACAGAATGTTCTTGTAGTGCTTCCAGATGAATACTAAGTAGAATTCTTAGAACTACTGAAAGTGAACTTGCCAGTGAAATGAAAATGACTGCAAAAAGAAATATGTGCAAAAAGAAGAAACATATAGCTTCCAAAATATTCCAGATTTGGTGTGTCAGATCTTTTGACACCAAATCCACCCAAATGGTAATTTTAGGTTTAAGTTAAATCTAAGAGCTAAAGTATTATAAATAGGACAGGTACATACTGACTACTGCACAAAAAACATTAATGATTGCTCTCATGTCTACCTGTACTTTGCTTAAGCAATTGGTAAAAATTACCAATATCCAAAATTTTTACAAAATGGTACAGGACCCCAGATAGGATTCACAAATATCAACCTGACTTCCCTCCCCTATGTTGGCGATGCAAAGCATCGAGAGGCACACTACTCCACATATGGTGGGACTGCCCTCTTATCCAGAACTACTGGATTGACATCCACCGTTTGATTACTCAGATAACGACATTCACCCCTGACTTCACCCCGGCACAATATCTGCTCCACCATACCTCTCTCCCACAACGCACATATAGGAAATCACTGGTTCTACACCTTATCAACGCGGCAAACTTATGTGTCCCAGTACACTGGAGATCCACATCTCCCCCCACCATAACAGAATGGATTCAGCGGGTTGACAAGGTGGCTGAAATGGAAAGCCTTATTCACCAAACAGCAGACACACCAACTAAATATATGAACATCTGGGCTTGTTGGACCCACTTTAAATCGTCCCAAATACAGGTTAGTCCAACAACCCCCCACCCCACAGACCTAAGGGGTTCCACAAACACACAAACACCTGCATAAGTCCATAACCTACTACTTAACTATCATTACTCTCCGTCTCCCCCCCCTTCCCCCCAATCCCCCCTCCCCCCACATCACTACATCACCTACACACTAAAAACTTTTCTTCTGAGATACTACAAACGCGACCCCATACGTTGGGGAGATACCACTTCATCAGAACCAGTTCCCTGGCCTGAGGTATTACACCACTGACTAACATCCCCAGGTACTCCCCCACCCGGGCACAGCTAGTGCCCATATGGGGGTGCTCGGGTGGGAATGGAGATATTTCGGCTGGGAAAAATCTCACTTAGACATGGTATCTTACATCATAGGGATACCTTAGATATAACGCAACTTTCACTCACGATTCTGATGCTCATTCTATATGCATTGGGTTTACTTTGTGTTTTTTTTTTTTTTTTTAACATTTTTCAATTTTAGTTTTATTCCGACTCCTATATATGGACCATAGCAAGTTCAGCATATGCCGATTCCTACTGCATTTAATGTCATGCCATGTGATATATACAATAGCCAAATATGATGTAACTATCAACTTTACTCATTGCCAACATGTAACATGTGCATATACCCGTTTTCCTTGTTATACTTTTGTGAAAACTTAATAAAATATTTAAAAAAAAAAAAAAATTACCAATATCAATGGTGAAGGAGCTTGAAGGTACAAATCAGGTCTGCAGTACGTTTATGGCATTGAGAGAATATGGCCCAATAGCAATATACAGTAGTAAGAATAAGCAACTTAGCAAAAGAGTGTGTGCAAAATTAGAGAAACAACGATCAAAGAAGAGGTCTTGCACCTAATTTGTTTAAGGTATTGAAGCTATTAGAGCACAATATGAATTATGTATTAAAAAGAGGGATGAATAGTAGTTCATATAATACATACGGTAAGCATAAAAAAAATGGGGTGACCAGGAGAACTACAATAACCATAAGGCAAGTGGAAGAGTTGCTTCAACCCTACCAATCCAGAGGGGGTCTAAGCAGGCCATGAAATATTACATGCAGGGTATGGGTGTCTCCAGAATAAAAAGGATTGACAAGCCAGGCAGCACTGAATAAAGCGTGTTTAAACCCTAACAAGGAAATTCTCCAGTTCTCCAGTCAATAAATACACCATGTAATCCTATTACTCCCAGAACAGTTTTGCATATTTTCCAAACATATTAAATGCACATTCCAATTCATTTTAGTGCACCCAAATGCAATATAATATACATTTTTTTTGTAAATGATAAAAGTTGAGGTTGGGTTGAGTAAATGAAAACAACCATGTCAAGTTGGAGTTATCCATGAATTATGGTTGTCACTTTGGCGTGCAGGACAAAGAACTAACATATATGGCACAATTATAATTTTTTCTAAGTACATGCGTTCAATGCACATGTTTATATTCGTATGTGCATGTGAGTAGGGACAAGGTGGCTTTAAAAAAAAAAAAATTGGGGGGTTTCCATTGATTTAATTAAGCCTTAATTTTTTTTAAACCTAAGAAGAAGATGAATGAACATCGTGGGACATTTTAATTTTTTTATTTTTTTTAATAAAGGACTTGTTCCCAAGCTGTGTCTTGTCGTTTTTAAAATTTTGACTCTTTTTTTGTGAAATGGTAGGGGTACTTGTACCCCATTACCATTTTACAAAGGGGAGAGGCCGGGATCTGGGGGTCCCCTTGTTAAAGGGGGCTTCCAGATTCCAATAAGCCCCCCACCCGCAGACCCCCACAACCTCCGGGCAAGGGTTGTGGGGATGAGGCCCTTGTCCCCATCAACACGGGGACAAGGTGCTTTGGGGGGCTACCCCAAAGCACCCTCCCCATGTTGAGGGCATGTGGCCTGGTACGGTTCAGGAGGAGGGGTCCCCCCTCTTTTCCTGCGGCCTGCGTCCTGCCAGTTTGTGTGCTCGGATATGGGTCTGGTATGGATTTTGGGGGGACCCCTACACCATTTTTAAAAAAAAATTAGGAGCAGGGTAACCCTTAATTACCATATCAGACCTGAAGGGCCTGGTATGGATTTTAGGGGGACCCCCAAGCATTTTTTTTTTAATTTTGGTTCTGGGTTCCCCTTATTATTCATACCAGACCCAAGGGGCCTGGTAATGGACTGGGGGGACCCCATGCTCTTTTTTTCAATGAGTTTTATCTATATTGCCGAGACCCGACAATTCATTACAGCCGCAATCAGGCATACTATAGACACCCCCCAGGCATGATATTTAAAGGAATATTTCATTTTTATTGTTTCACTTTAAGCATTAAAGAAATCACTGCTCCCGAAAAAACGTCCGTTTTAAAAAAAAATTTTTGCATTGATACATGTCCCCTGGGGCAGGACCCAGGTCCCCAAACACTTTTTATGACAATAACTTGCATATAAGCCTTTAAACAGTGTTCGTGTGTTCTGACAAATTTTTTGCCTGTTCGGTATGTTCTGGTGCGAACTGAACCGGGGGGTGTTCGGCTCATCCCTATTCCTGAGTTTTAACTTCATTCTGTGCAGCCTGACCACGTTAAACCCAATGGGTTTCTGGATTCTCAAGCAGTCTGGTAGAAAAGAATATTGGAAAGCTTTTCTAAATGATCACAGAATGCTTACCATGAGAAACACAGTTTACACAGAATGTCAGACTTTTTGCATTGATTAAAACATATCTTCACAATTCGTTTTGCTCCCTGCAGCAAGAAAAACATGTTATCCTGACATGAGTGACTTCTTAAGCTTGGTAAACACTAACGGCTCCGGTTGGAACCACTGTACTAATGATCTGACGTTAGTACAGCTGTCATGAATGCACTGCTCATAGTCCTGCAACTGGTCTGAGGAACACAGGTTCACAGAGGCGCAGTCCAGCTAACAGGCATCCAGCGGTGAACAGGGGTGCGCCAATGCGCATTTTCGGGCAAAGATCGCGGAGATCGCGCACGCGCGCGCGCACAGTGACATTGCCTTGGCGCCCAGTGGCCTTTAAAAGGGCTCCAGCTGCATTAGTTCTTTGCTGTTTGATCTGCAGCTTTACCCTGTAACCTGAACTTGAACCTGCATCTTATCCAATCCTGACCCGGCTTACTGACCTTGCTGCTGTCTCCAGTCCCGACCCTTGGCTTCATTACCAACCCAGCCTGAACTCTGACCATTCCTTGCCTGCCGTCTCTGCCTGACCGATCCACTGTGTATTACTTGGTTTGTCTGACCTTGCTCCTGCCTGCTGTCTTGCATCTGTGTACAGCTGCATTCGCTGCCCCTCAATGCACCTGCATCCGCTGACCTGCATCCTCAGCGCACCTGCATCTGCTGACCTGCATCCGCAGCGCACCTGTATCCTGCATCCACAGCACCTAAGCTGGTTCCTTTCT
Organism: Lithobates clamitans; assembly: GCA_037952925.1. Taxonomy (NCBI): domain Eukaryota; kingdom Metazoa; phylum Chordata; class Amphibia; order Anura; family Ranidae; genus Lithobates; species Lithobates clamitans. Next base: position 258,882 of record JBBGZY010000343.1, read on the forward strand.
CTGTCAGCTGGCATAACCTCCAGCCAAGAGAACTCTACAGGCACTCATACTTCATTGTGCTCCTACTGTCACTGTCTCAACTCCAGTGACTACAGAGCCAGGGCTGTACGAGAGGTTTCCCTCTGCATGTCATGCTCACCTCCAAGGTACGTGTCAACAGCGATCCCCTCCGCTGAGCTATTGTGTTCTGACAGGGGGATGCCCCTCCGCCAGAACAGTCTGATCAGTGCCCTCTGCCATTGGCTAAGAGCGCTGATTGGAAGCCAGTTTCTGATGAACCGACTGACATACACACAGGCCGACTGTTGGACAGTTTTTATTCAACCGGCCAATGTCTCCCGACATTCGACCCATGTGTACCGGACTTTAAAAGTGTGCTTGTATCCTGCCCTTCTTACACTTCCAAAAGAGATTACTGAGCTTGCGGTAGTATCAATAGGCTACAAGGGTGGTAATCATCACACTCATGTTTCATTGGGAACTACATGTCTGTCTGCTTCAGTGGAAGATGGGACTTGTAGCTCAATAATTTACAGATCTCTGCGAATGATTGACATGGCTGTGTGTGGCTCTAAATATTTCAGGAGTGACAGTTGCTCTGCAGGTATTCAAACTTGCACCATGTTACCTAAATAGGAGTGAAACGTGTAAAATGAAGAAAAAGGCGGAGTTAGACAGTAAGGAGCACCCAGTCTCTCTACTGTTCTTTTGAAGGCAATTTTGCTAGTGGTACAAAAAACTCCAGATAATTTGTATATAAGTTTCAAGGCTTTATATATGTTATTCAATTATTCCAAATATATTTGGCAAATGCTGTTTTCATGTGCATAAATCATTTTGTAATCATAGCAGTTATACAATTTGCTATGGGTATATTTACACCATTGACCTGAAGCATGAAGAGGTGGATAACTTCTGCAGGCTCCTTAGTACAAACTAGCATGCTAGACCCTTTTCTACTTGGTCTTCCATCAAATCAAAAATTAGTAAAACTAGAAAAGATTGCTAAGGCCCTGAGCTTTGGGCCCACAAGCTATTTTCAAAAATTGGTACACAGTAGCAGCAAAGTCAAACCTTTTCTTCAGCAAAATACATTGAGCACACTAGGAAATCTGCAAATTACCATTACCTCATTACAGTTTTATGTCGCCAGAAGATGCTTAACCCACTGTGCTGCTGGCCTCCTTGGCAGCTGCATGGCTTATTATGCATACAATTACACCCTTGGCTTTATTAGATGTTGGGATCCATAGTGAAAATGAACACATATAAATGTGTGGATGTAGAATTGTTAAGAAACTACACTCTACAAAGTGCTTCTTAGCAGTGGTCAGCAGCGAAGATAAAAAATGAAAATAATACATTCAATTTTACAAAGGGAAGCATGGCTCTTGAATGTTATTACTGCTAGCAGGAAAATTATTTTTCTTGATTAGATCCTTTAATGGGAAAAAGAACTCTAAGCAACAGTACTCATAGCTGATAGACTAATGTGAAATGCCAGCTAATGACGCCATATGCAATAAAATTAAAAATACAACTGTAACTGAGAAGAAACAAATTGACTTTTTGTTGTCTTTTAATTGAATTTCACTTATTAAATTATTAAAATTAATTACAAAATAAGAGCTTAAAAATGTGATGGCAAAAAAACCCAATATAGATTCTCGAAGATGTCCTATTTTTAAAGCATACCTTTATTTTACCTATTTAGTAAAAGTTTGACTGGATGACAGGCATGGTAAGAAGCCTCTATTTAAAGTATTACTAAACCCAGGACCCTGCATTCATTGTGCAAATGCCATTACTTTGTTAAATATAAACTTCGGTAAATATAAACTGAAAATACTATTGCTCACTCGCTTCCAACCCAGGAACATCTCTGTATCCTCCTGGGGTTTTACATCCAATTCTACGTCCCCCAGTGCATTTGCATGGTTCCACATGGACCATTGAGCAGACACGGTTTATGGGCTCAATGGTGCCCCCCCATGGGGGCTGCAGTGCTACTATTTATCATTGGCTATTTATTGGCCCTTCCTCGTTGGAACTGAACCCCGAGATTGGGTGTAAATGGAAAAGTTGATGGTCATCTACCCCTTTTCTAAAACCTTGACGTCTATATTTGAAAAAATTTGAACTACCGTTTTTGAACTTGTGAAAGTCTCTATACAAGTTAAACCCTCTTGTGTATTTACTGAAACCTGAATGTGTCCTGAAGAAGTTCTATACGAAACGCATAGACACATCGGGGCCTGTATCATGTATATTTTTTTATATAGATGATTTTGTATTATCTTTTGTCAATGTCTTTGTATTATGTGTATTTATATCGAATAAAATTGATTATAATGTTATTTTGATTATGCTTTCTCAGGTTTGTTGTGCCTCTAAAGTCCGCCCAGGAGGTTCTTGTTGAACCCCCTTCTCTTTTCTTATGACATACTATTTCTCATTAGCAATAAGAGCAGTCTTGTGACTTATAGCAGTGTCGAGCCAAGCACTGGTTAGAGCTTGTAGGAGGAGATTTCTGACTGTCCTATGAGACACCAAGACCGCTGACCCTCAGTCTTGGCAGTGCTGATTGGCCCTGTGCTGATCACATGCATCATCTTAAGAAAAGAAAAAACCTCTCTAGCAATATACACCAAACTGAGCATGTGCAGCCTGACTCCATAGACTCTGTGTTATCAGGAAGTTATTAGGGGACAGTGAAAGAAGAGGAGGTCAGATAGGATCAAAAAGCCTTTTTACACAATGTGGAGGATTAACCCCTTAGGTTCCACAGTGAGTATAACAAGCATGCTTTATTGCATTTACAGACTGATTTTCCTGTAGTGGGTTTAGTAACACGTTAACTACTATGTTTTCTGAGGTGTCCTGTTTGTGCACCAGGATTAAAAAAAAAAAACTTCGACTGACTAACAGATGGAAAACATATGATTTATAAAAAAAAAAAAAACAGCTTTCTTGCAATGTTTTAGATTAGACACCATTCCAAGTCCACTCCAAGTATGATCCATGTCCAATGCATATGCTTAAATCTCTGTATAGCAATAATCAGCCATTGGAAAAGAATCTTTTTAAGATCTGCTTTTCCTCTTTTATTTTTTCAACTTTGCAATTGTTCTCCTTTACAGAGGAGTCTCAGCAGCAGTCTGGCACATCAGACATATAGGTTTATGCCCACAAGCAAGCCAGGCCCTCTGTATTCCTGATAGCTCACCATATGTCTTTCGGCAACAACTAGCATCTCAAAAGCGGCCAAAAAAAAAAGAAAAAATTGCTTGTAATTAAAAAAATAAAAAAATATCTTTTTTGGATACATGTGATGTATCTTCTTTATAATCCATAAACATTATGTAAAAGCCCTAGAATGTTTTCTTTAAATATTTAAATAACCAGCCAGAATTTAGGAACTGGAGCTGGAAAATCACCCACACTGACATAATCTTGGTACTACCAAAAACCTTATGTTGTACCCACAGGGCTCTTATAAACTCTAAATGAACCTACCAGCTGCTAAAACAAATGTAAATTACTCCACAAAAAACAAACAAACAATAAATATCAATGTGCAGAGCTTAATCAATGTCTTGATAATTAACCTATTCCCACCCAGCCTATACTGAAATGACAGCTGGGCGGGACATTCCTTGTTTCGGGTGGATGTCATATGACCAATTACAGCAGATCACATGACAACTGTACACAATGAAAGGATTTGATTCATGCCAATTATTGTGTACTATTGTGTTGATCTCTGTGATTGGTCACAGTGATCACATGGTACAGACAGAGCCAAACACAGTCCATCTGTACCATATGATTAGCTGTGGCCAATCACACAGTGAAACTCATTGGTACAAGCAATCATAATTTGTAAAATCAATTTAAAAAATCCTGATCACATCCTCAGAGTAGTGCAGTGTTGCTCTGGTCACAGTGTGTAAAAAAAAATCTTAAAAAAGGAAACATATGTAATAAAAAATAAAAAGTCAGTCACTGCCACACCAGTTATATGATTATGTTGCACTGCACTTGCGACAGTATGTAAAAAAAAATGTGAAAAAAACTATTTTGTTTAATTTCTTCATTTTCCAAAAAATTGTGACAAAAAATGATAACTTCAAAAAACTTGCCATGCCTGTTACTAAATACCTTGGGCTGTCTACTTTCAATAAAGGGGTAATTTGGGGGATATTTGTACTGTCCTAGTGTTTTCAGGCCTCAAAAAATTAGATTGGGCGTCAGTACATCAGGATTGATAGGTTTTTAAATACATATACTATAGTTTGCGGTCTCTATAACTTTCCTTCAAACTAAATAATATACACTGATTTGGATTATTTTCACCAAAGAAATGTAGCAGAATACAGTTTGGCCTAAATTTATGAAGTAAGATCATTTGCAAAATTTTATAACAGAAATAAAGAATATGGTCTTTTTTCATTTATTTACCAGAAACTAAAAAACCCAGTGGTGATTAAATACCACCAAAAGAAAGCTCAATTTGTGTGAAAAAAATATAAAATGTTATTCCATTATTTATATGGGTACAGACTTGCATGACCATGCAACTGTAATGACAAAGCTCAGTGAGGAGAGCCCTGAGAGATGATTGGAGGGAACAAAAAACAAAGTAGCCTCCAAACGGATAGTTTATTGCATGATCACAACACAAGGAGAGTGCAATGTTTCAGAGTCACGCAGGACCCCTTCGTCAGGCATGTGATCTATCACGTTGCACTCTCCTTGTGTTGTGATCATGCAATAAACTTTCCATTTGGATGCTACTTTGTGTCAATCCATGGTGTGCTGGCAAATATCTACTTTGTTTTTTCCCTCCAATCAGCTCTCAGGGCTCTCCTCACTGAGCTTTGTCATTACAATTGCACGGTCATGCAAATCTGTACCCATATAAAGAATGGAATAACATGACATTTTTGTGACTTGAACCAGTATCCAGCTGGTTGTTGCTGCAGCACCCAAATTTTGAGAGCTTATCCAGGAATGTGTGCAATGGGAATATGAAGTATTACTTCTGATTAGAGGGAAGGCACACATCCCTCCACACAGCACAGAGGAACAGAGCTGAGGCTGTCAATCAGCTGGAGATCCCTCCCCTATCTTTTTTCTCTTGGTGTCAGGAAAACTTGTCAGAAATTACTCATGCTGATAGCAGAGTGATGAAGCAGCAGACAGAAATGATACTTAGTGCTCTTAATTGAGACAAGTACACACTATAGAAGCAAATGCTTTGTTCAGATTTCATTCCTGGGGTTTACAATCGATTTAAGGTTGGACCTCTAGATTATAGGAGGTCATATACTGCTTGATCATCATCCCAAATAGTGGAACACAGCCCCTATACACTCCTAGTGTACACCTTCTAAGTTAAACTCACCAAGGCAAATCCCTCACTAAAACATCAAACAACCATAGTGCTCTCCACCTACTCTTTATTAAAAGCAGACAGGATTAGAAGCATTTACATGTGATAGATAAACAACTGGCCCATATTACTTTGTGACATGTCTAGTGGAATGCAGTCTAGTATCTACAGCAATATCCCACACTTTTTGCCTCTCAGCGCTCTCCGCTGTACAGATAGTAACAGTATACTGGCCTCAGACTGACATCAAGAAATGGAAACCCCGCCTTATGCATTAAGTCTGGGATGGACTTCATCAGAGACTGGGGTAACTCCGGGGATCATGCTACATAAATACAATCCCCTTGGTTACAATGGCTACCTGTAAGCACAGTGATTCACATCCCCCCTCCATTCTTAACCACTGGTTCACTACAGGATAGTTCTACTTAGGTGACAGTGGATTTATAACAATATATCCACCACTCCAACCTGACCAGAACACTCTATATCATACATACAATCTGTGTGCATGCATATATAAAAACACTGAAATCATTATTTATATGTAATGCATACATATAAATTCATTAAAACATAGACAAATAGTAGTCCATGTATAAAAATGTATATACTGTAAATGAAAAAAAAACTTTATCATAATGAAAATTCATAATAAGAATATTGTAATAAACTACCGTATTTATCGGTGTATAACACGCACGGGCGTATAACACGCACCCCAATTTTAAGTGGGAAATTTAAGGAGAAAATATTTTCATAGCCCCCCTTCCTCTGCACATTACACAGCCACCCACCTCTGCACAATACACAGCCCCCCACCTCTGCACAAAACACAGCCCCCCACCTCTGCACAGTACACAGCCCCCCTGCACTCTCAGGAGACCCCCAGTTTCCTGGGACAGAAATGTCAGCATACTCTACAATTAAGAAAAAATCACTGCCAGTCCCGTCTACACCGCTCCTCCTGTGTCATTGTCATTGTAAAACAAAGCTTCTAAATACCTCAAATAGCGCAGTTCTTTCACTGACTCAGTCACATGACTGCTCTCCTGTGACGTTTCATTGATGGTCATGTGACTGCTCTCCTCCTCCAATCTAAAGCTACACTTGGAGGAGGAGGAGCAGGAGGAGGAGAGCAGCCAGAAAAACTGAGCTATTGAGATATTTAAAAGCTTTGTTTTACAATGACAGTGACACAGGAGAAGCTGTGTTGGAGAAGGGGCTGGCAAGTGTTTTTTTCTCAAATTTAGACTATGCAGGTAGCGATGTCCCAGGGCCAGGAGAGGCGGGCTGACTGGCCTGACACCCCCCAAAATGTGTGGCTCCGGGGGTGGACCGCCCTATCCCCGCCCTTCCGTTGGTAAAAGAAAATATTGGCGTACAACATGCAGGCACTGTTTACCCTCTATTTTCAGGAGAAAAAAAGTGCCTGTTATACGCCGATAAATACGGTAATACTAATGTAGCCATACCCCCTAGAGGGCCAACCACTGGATTTTTAGGTCCCCCTATTCCTGCACAGCCAGGCAACACCGACTTTCCAAATTTCGCACAAAGACAGAAATTAGTCCATGGACTTGTTTTTGCTGTTTTATTAAGGGAAAACAACATGGATGGAGAAAAGGGTTTATGTGATGCCCAACTTGACTTGATAGATCAACTTGAGGACAACTTCCTTCACTACAAACTCAGAAAAATGCCAAATGTTGCACTTTATTCCCTGTGGAACAATATTAATCTCTCTGGAATTGGCAGTAAGAATTCTCCTTGTAGGACCTCTGTGTCCCCTTGTGGTATTTAGCAAGGTCCCACACTTGTAGTAGCTCTATGTCCCCTCTCTTGAAAATACCAGCCCACCTGATTCCCTTGTAAAGTTTCTAAGGACAAGGGATTGAGTTTAGCTGTGAAACTGTCCCTTGAAAGCATGCTGGATATTGCATCTGGCAGCCTTCTCCCTTTTTGGGCCCTGGGGGTGTAGAGGTACACACTGGCCCTGGAATCCTGCTGCTTTGGAAAAGACTGCTGTTCAGGTCTGCTGCTGTTCAGGTCATCCCATGCTAGCTAGGGTGTCTCCTAGAAGAGACTGGAGGGTAGTGAAGATCCCTCTCTTAGGCTTCTCTCCTTATTCAGCTCCTAGTCTGAAGGCAGAGCCCCCACTCCTCGGGGTCCCATCCCAGGCTCCACGACACAGACTCAGCACTCCATCTTCCACCCAACAACCACCCCCTACTGACAATGCTTCACAATATGTATGGGCTGACCCTGCCAGGCTTCCTGTTTGGGATTCGTCAGATTCCCATGAATACACAGATCACAGGTTCTAGAAACTTCCAGCAGCTTCTAGTATCAGGGGGAGGTGCCAGAGGCCTGAGCTGTACAGCCCTCCAGCCTGACCTACAGTAACACTGACCAATTACCCTGACTGACACAGATTATTGTGAATCAGAATATATTTTCCTCACAACTAGACTGTACACTAGAGGGTGCTACATTAAAATAAGATAAAATAAAAAGTACTCTATCTTCGCTTGTCACATAGTCAGTTTGTTGTTCAATTATCGAGGAATTGATTAGGCACTGTACGTATTGTTATTAGTTTTCATTCCATGGCTTGTAGCCAGAGCTTTTCGACCATGACACATCTGTGGGCCAAATGTAAAAACTGGTGTTCCTATTTTCTATTAAAAGGAATGCCAGTTCATACATCTGTTCCATAATTTTTGCACCTATACACAGTAAAATATTGTTTACACATCATATTGTCACAAACTAAGCATATGCATGTGTCAGTGAAAGTCCCACATCTATATCACCAGTACATCTCAAAAATACACAAAAGGCACTTTTCTTTGGACTCAGCCTCCTCTCACCTCCCAAGCAAGGCTATATTAAAAGCATCATGGGCGTGGTGTGAGGATTTTGGTGGACCTTTTTATGGAAATAAATAAAATTAACATACAAACAATTTTTTGTTAAAACAAATTAAATTTAATTGGGGGAGGGGGTAAGAGAGAGAAGGGGGAAGGGTGAGAGAAGGGGGGGAGTAAAAGAGAGAAAGAGAGGGGAGTGAGAGAGAGAAAGAGACTGAGAGATAGGGGTAAGAGAAAGGGTACCTTTGAGTGGCTTAAGTTAGAAAGCGCAGCGCACATGCGCAGTAGGGAAACGGCTGTGAAGCCAAAAGGCTTCACTGCTGGTTTCCCTAACCATGAATGGTGGAAGCAGCACCCACGAGCCGATCCGAAAATTGGCTGGGGTGCTGACATTGCGAGATCCCTGAACAGGTAAGTGTCTTAATATTAAAAGTCAGCAGCTACAGTATTTGTAGCGACTGACTTTTTCATTTTTTCGTGGGGCGGGGGGAAGGGGGACTCCGCTTTAGGTATTAAAAATTTCATTAAAATAATCATGGATTCCTTAGCAACTGGCGAGGTAAAGAACACTTTGGTGAGAAGTATGTAATGTATAATATAGTGTATATAGTACAGGAGTATGTAATGTACAATATAGTGTATATAGTGCAGGAGTATGTGATGCACAATATAGTGTATATAATGCAGGTGTATATTATGTACAATAGAGTATATATATATATATATATATATATATATATATATATATATTGAATATAGTGAAGGAGTATGTAATGTACAATATAGTGTATATAGTGCAGAGGTATGTAATGTACAATATAGTGTTTATAATGCAGGAGTACAGCATGTAATGCACTATACAGTGGTATATTGTGTATATAGTGATGGAGTGTGCTTTGTACAATATAGTGTATATAGTGCAGGAGTGTGTAATGTACAATATAGTGTATATAGTGCAGGAGGGTATAATGTACAATATAGTGTATATACTGTAAGTCACATAAAACAAAGTTGCCAACATTTCAAAAAAGTTCCAGGAACATCTTGATTGCTGTGCATTCAACAAGCCATCGTGGTATCTACTTTGTGTGTGGGGAACATAGTATATGATAGTGGTTAGTATGTGCAGGAGAGGAGTGCAGAGTGTATGACAGTGGGTAGTATGTGCAGGAGAGGAGTGTGGAGTGTATGGTGGTGGGTAGTGTGTGCAGGAGAGGAGTGTATGGTGGGGGGTAGTATGTGCAGAAGAGGAGTGTGGAGTGTATGGTGGTGGGTAGTATGTGCAGGAGAGGAGTGTGGAGTGTATGGCGGTGGGTAGTATGTGCAGGAGAGGAGTGTGGAGTGTATGGAGGTGGGTAGTATCTGCAGGAGAGGAATGTGGAGTGTATAATGGTGGGTAGTATGTGCAACAGAGGTGTGCGGAGTGTACTGCGGTGGGTAGTATGTGCAGGAGAGGAGTGTGCATCCCAGCTTCCCAGACACCCCCTCTTTGCTCATGTTTGCAATCCAAACTATAATCCCTTCTCATTTACCTCTGGACCCCCCATCCATTTTCTCACCTTTGCAGTACAGACTGATGGCAGGCTCGGTGACAGTGGCAGGCAGGGCTTGTTTACATCCCCAATATTGGCATGATTCAGCAGAGGTGATGGCAGACCAGGGCTCAGGGGAGTTTGACATACCTATGAATGCACCTGCAATTTACATATTAATGCAGCTGCTGTTTACATATCAATGCCGACATGCTGCCACGATGTGCATATCAATGCCGTCCGCGATTTACATATAAATCATGTGCACACTGCACACAGAGTAGGGATGGGCAGCATTAATGACTTACTGGGCTGTGCCTATCTTAAGGTAAGGGCCTGGAGCTGCAGCTCCTATAGCCGCTATATTATTTCGGCCTTGATCTCAAGTCTCTTTATCAGTCAGTGGACTCTATGGGGTTGATTTACCATAGTGATTGTAGAATAACTAAGCTTAGCTGATTTCTGTTTTGTCAATGAAAATGATCAGTAGATCCAAAGATATAAGTAGGGAAAATCATATTTTAGATTAGGCCTCATCTTAACCTTCCTACTATGTCCCCTCATTGGGTCACTAATGTGATATAGGGGTTGATTTACTAAAGGGAAATAGGGAGTTCAATTTTCATGAGAAGCTGTACTTTGCAACATTATCCCCAAAGCTTAGTAAATGCAGTAAATTTTCACTTTGCAAAGAATACCCAATCGCGTGCAAGGAAAACAATAAAGCACCATCTTTTCTTGAACTTGATTGGAAGTCGGCAGAGCTTCACCTCCTTTACTAAGCTGTAGAGACATTTCCCTTGCAATGTGCAACTTCCCTTGCAATTTGAACAGTATATTTGCCAAAATGCGGGGACATGGGGGGCAGGTTATGGTGGGGCCAAGTTCGATTTTTACAGGAAAAGTTGTGATATAACTTTAGCTACTTATATATTTTTTGGATCTACTGATCATTTTGACATGCAGTTTAAATAACGCAGATTTGTGAAGAAGTGCAAAAATAATGTCCGTTCAAAGTGGAAAGATTTCATTTCTTTTGGGTGTTTTTTAGTAACAAAGCAGAGCGTTATTCTGCAATCACTGTTCAGCAAGCAAAAATGAATATATAGCCTGAATAAAAAGTGTATGAAATATTTATATGCACCGTTAATTACAAATACAAATTGTATCTGAGCCAGAGTGATTAGAAAACATTCTTGGGCTTCATAGCCTCCAGTTATTTTTTGCATTTTCTTTTCAGAGTTACATATTAAGAAATATGGACTTTAATTATGCCAGCAATAGCTAGCATTTTCTAAATTGTGATCTTACATGGTACCTTCAGGGGTTCCGGTTTTAATTTGGGTGATCAGAACATCTGCTAACATTAAAGATAGCTTGCCTGAAAACAGAGCAGAACAAAGCCAGTATTAACCAGATGGAAATCACCATGTTATTAACAACAGAAATGATCCAGTGCCAGGCAGACGTATTCGTAGTAATATCGTCTGTCAGGAACCTTATTGGAAATAGTGATTGTAAAATAATATTCTTAGAACAGCTACAAGCTTAGCCAGAAATGACATTCACAGTTCAGCAACCAAGCTTCCATGGATCAAAACTCGAACAAAACTGTTTCTCCAGTGCCTGAAGAGAAACACAGCGTGTTCTTTCATGTGTAATTCTATACTGTGAAAACTGAAGCTGCAAGTAACATTTAAGGTCATTATTGATAGCAACACAAAGTCAAAAGAATTAATTTGAAGATCTGTTATGTTGCTGAAAATCAGAGCATATTGTCAATACACTGTGAACATAAAATCGCAATATATTAACTGAGAAAACACAAATACCAGCAGAGAATCTCAGCATTCACTTTTATATGATATATGATTACATAAAAAGAAAAACTGGAATAAGCTAAGGAATTAAAAGTTGATTGGAAAGGCACTTTGTCTTCTGAATAGCTTCCTTCTTTAGCTCATAAATTTATATATTTTACCGGTGTGCATAAAAAATAATTAAACCTGCTCAGTATTGTAATGAGGTTTTCCAATTTGTAATGTTTACAGCTTTTTCTTGTCAGTGGTGTTTTCACTTTTATATGTGTCTGTCGCTTACAATGTGTTTATGCTTGGTTATTTATAAAGTCAGTGTACAGACAAATGTATTGATTATTACTAATTAACCACTTCCCATCTGCAGACGGCTGCAGCAAGGACTTAATTTCCCGGGAGGGCGTCCCTGGACATCCTCCCGTGCTTGAGCGGCCTGCGCGCCCTCTGCAGGGCGTGAGTGGCACGCTCTATGATCAGCGAGTCTATGAGACTCGGCTGATCACAGATCGGAGTAAGGGGTTGATCCCGAACCCTTACCAGGTGATCAACTGTCAGCCAACGACAGCTGATCATGTGATGTAAACAGAGTGGCAATTGGCTATTTTTTCTCCTCATGATGGTAGCGTGAGGAGAAAAAAAAGCAGATCACCGGTGGCTGCGAGAGGGACATCAATCCTGATCATGGAGAGACTTCTGTGCCCACCAGCATCACCTACCAGTGCCCACCAGTGCCACCTACCAGTGCCCACCAGCGCCACCTACCAGTGCCCACAGTGTCGCCCATCAGTGCCCATAGTGTCACATATCAGTGCCCACAGTGCCACCTATCAGTGCCCACAGTGCCACCTATAAATCACCAATCAGTGCGTCATCACTAGTGCTGCCTATCAATACCACCTACCAGTGCCCACCAGTGCCACCTACCAGTGCCCATCAGTGCCAGCTATCAGTGCCTATCAGTGCCAGCCATCAGTGCCACTCATCAATGCCACCCACCAGTGCCACCCATCAGTGCCGTCTTATCAGTGCGCATCAGTGCCATCTTATCAGTGCCCATCAGTGTCGCCTTATAAAGAGAAAAAGTCACTAATAGGCATTTGTAAGAATCTGAATGACCACTCTTGATTTGTTATAAAAGTATGTAGGGATGAGATTTGCATTCAGGGCAAATGTGAGTTTCACTAGAAACCAGGCAAACTATTTGGCCAAAATTGTCTGTTAATGCATCCAAATCCGAGGCTGCTGTATGTACAAACACCCAGGGATCCCAGGAGACATAATTGACCAAATTTGGTCATAATCATATTAAGTCAGTGATGTTACCAGGATCCCCAGCACTGTTGTTTTTATTACAGGGATATGATATTTAGCGGTGGTAGAGTGGCAGGGAAACATCATCAAGTGGCAGTTGGTCACATGATTGACAATGGATTTACATTGCTGGACAATGTGATTGATAATGGATTTACATTAGGGGACATTATTCTCCAATCCCTTTTAGGTGACTGGATATCCCTGATGTTCTCTCCTTTCTCCCTCTGCAGAAACAGTCACGTGTTTCACTATATATAGCACTATAAAGCCTCTATCAGCCTTTCCCTCTAGCTGAGTTGAGACATACAATCAAGGCTGGAAATGCACATATTTTAATTGTACAAAGTGACATAAAGGGGGTTATTTACGAAAGGCAAATCCACTTTGCACTACAAGTGCTCTGAAAGTGCACTTGAAAGTGCAATGAAATTACACTTGGAAGTGCAGTCACTGTAAATCTGAGGGGTAGATCTGAAATGAGGGGAAGCTCTGCTGATTTTTTCATCCAATCATGTGCAAGCTAAAATGCTGTTTTTTATTTTCCTTGCATGTCCCCTTCAGATATGTAGCGACTGCACTTTCAAGTGCACTTGTAGTGCAAAGTGGATTTGCCTTTCGTAAATAACCCCCATAGTTTGTGAAACTAACAAGAGGGAGGGAGGTTCCAATAAAAAGTGGCTGCCCTGGGCTTCAACAAAATGGCCGCTTCCAGCAACAAGAAACAGAAGCAATATTGGGTGCAATTTAAAGTTTACACTAATTTTGGCAGCATGATTATTAACCACTTCAACACCGGGCACTTTTACCTCCCTCCTGCCCAGACCAATTTTCAGCTTTCAGCACTGTTGCTTCTTGAATGACAATTGCACGGTCATGCAACACTGTACCCATATGAATTCTTTTTTCAAACAAATAGAGCTTTCTTTTGGTGGCATTTAATCACTACTGTTTTTTTCTATTTTTTGGCTAAATAAATGAAAAATGATGAAAATCGTCCAGTAGTCACAGCGGGTTACAGAGTTGTACCGGATGCATGGCCCGGAGGGGCCACAAGAGACGCGTTCTCAGGAGGACATCGTATGAACAATCCCAGAACAATAGGGTTCCCTCCTTAACGTAATTTTACAATGACCCAGGCGGGAAGCAGTTAATGTGGAATATATATTCTTTTATTTAAGAACATTAATTCTTCTCAAACTTTTATGGGTAAAGTGCTTAAGAAAGCTACAAGACAGTACCCATGATGAACTTTCCTCCTGACACTGGGTTAACAACTGGTTACTTGGCTGTGGCAGTAAGGCTTTGACAGCAAGTAGAGAATACAACAATAAATATTTCTTTAACGGAGAAAGATGTTTCCAGATTTTTTTTTTCAGGCATAAATTAAGTATGATTAGTGTAATTTGGGAAATAAATGATAAATTACCAACCTGTAGATACAAGTCTCCACACAAGATGCATCAGATATCAACCACAAATTCAAATAAATGCTGGTGCGGTTTATCAGAGGTTGGCATTCTGTTACATATCTTGTGGATTTGTCCACTAATTAAACAGTTCTGGAATAGAATAGCTCAGAAATAAAGTATAGTAGGATAACCTGAGTGGACACCTGAGATCGCATGCTTTCAATAATATCAGGTTCTATTTCATCAATTAAGAAGTCATTACTCAGGTTTTTGCTTTGTGCATCTAGAACCTTGATTCCCAGATACTGGCAATATACTAAAGCTCCTGAGACTAGGGAATGGGCCATAGAGATGTGTAATTTAAAGAGGATGGAGGAAAAAGGTAGCTTAACACTGTGATAGGTATGAACCTATTACAGCAAGGTGAATGCCATTGATGCAATAGACATGTGCAATTCATTTTGTTCTGAATTTGATTTTTAATGAATTTCAACAAATTCATTAATTCGGAAATATTCAAATTAACAAAAACCTGTTTAACAAACTTTTCTGAATATTTGTAAATTTGAATATTCGAAAATTCGTAAATTTGTAAATTTGAATATTCGAAAATTCCTAAATTTGAATATTCGAAAACTCCAACATTCGGAAATTCAAAGTTTGAAAATTCGAAAATCTGAGATTTCGCAAATTCTGAAATTCGAAAATCAAAAAATTCAAAAATCCTAAAAAAGGAAACGAAGATTCATAAGAACGAAAGTCCAAAAATAAGTCAGAAAATCAAAAAATTCGGAAATCCAAAAATTTGAAAATCTAAAATAATAACTAACTAATAATATCTTCACTATCAAATTTGGCTGTTAGAGAATGTAACAAATATGCATTTATCCGAAGTTACAAATTATTTGAAATAACGAATGCTGTATCTAAACGAATGGATCATAACAAATTAATAGTAATAAATAACAATAATAATAATAAAAACTTTTTATTAATATTATTATTATTATTAATTCCATTTTCTGATTTTTGATTTTCGAAATTTTCTAATTTACAAATTTACGAATGTTTGAATTTCTGAATCTACGAATTTACCAATTTACGAATTTCTGGATTTTCGGATTTTCACATTTTCGAATGTTCAGATTTATGGATTTACGGATTTACGAATTCACGAATTTCAATCATAACGAGTGAAAGGAAAACGGAAAAAAACAAAAACGAATGGAATGAAAAGCAAAACGAACACATTTTTCGGCAGTTTACATATCTATTACGTTTTGGGTCTCAAATGGGATGTGTAGGCAGTTTGGGGATAACATGATGGTCATGTTTCTTTCTACAGTACATGATTTTAAAGAGTATGAAATATGGATGCCGAGTGTTTTAAAATTAATTGTATTTATTCCTCTTTGTATCTTCCCTTTTTCTGTATCTTACTGGCCTAAATTTAATAAAAAAAGATTGCGTAAAAAGAATACAACACTTAACATAGCTAAGAGTTGCTATCCAGACCTCTGGAAACACACTTGGCCCCCAATGTGTCAAGTCAAGGTGGCTGACCAAGGTCGAGAAAGTGAATGAATGGAGGACCTTATTTCAACTAAATGAGGCACTTGTGACAAATTCTTGAAGAAGTGGTGTTACTGGCACAAATTTACATTCTCTGCTGAGTACAAATCCATCCTGGAACATTCAGCGATCAGTTTGCTAATGGAAGAGGAGACGGGACGCTAAGGCTTTGTTCTTACCTCTTCTTTCTCTCTCCCACACCCTCCTTACCTTTCTCTTACCTTACCCCTACCTTAACCCCCCCTTTTGTTGTTGTTTTTTATTCCCCCCCCCCCCGGGTTTTCTGAGGGTGCCCCGACAGGGTCAGGACAATTTTTGTTTGTCTGTTTTCCACACTTTTTGAGTTTAAGTCCATATTAAAAACATTAAAAAAACAATAAGAAGGTTTGGGAGAGATACATGTCTTCATGTTATTATACCTTCACTGAGACATGCTACCTGTGGATTTCTACCCGTGTGTATAAAGTTTTCACTATATACTGTATGCCTGAACAATATGTTGGTTTCTTGTCTCGTCCCTCTGATTAGCCTGTATATACTTTCATCAATTTATATTTGCCTGTTACACACTGTATGCCATGGTATGTACTACCTTTAACCTATAAATAAATCATTTTCAAAAAATATTACAACTCAATTGCTGCACACATACCTACCCCTGAAAGAAAGAGATGCACAATTATAACAACTTAAAACTGAACTCTAGACAGATATAAAAGGCATACGTGAATGCAGTTCTGTAATCATTAATACATCATTAAATTATTTAAAATCAATCAAAATAAGCCTTTCAGTTTCACCATGTATCATCCTCTTGCAGTCCCTGCACAGCAGGGCTGAAGTGTAGGAGGAAAAAGTAGCACAACAGCTGATAAGTTCATGCTATGTCAAGAAACTTGCTGCTAGGAAGACAAAGCAGAGTGTCAGGAACATGAGCTCACCACTGTCCAGTCACAGCCTTGGGCAGATTCAGGATGACCTGGCTCAGAGCAAGTGGGTTGAATGACGATGAATACTGGACTAAGGACATCAAGTGGCAGAAAAAGTACTATAGGGGAAATTTCTGGATTAAATCTGAATATTGCAGTAGTTTTGTTATTTAACCCCTTTATGCTGACATCACACAAATATGCGCAGGGCCATCCTAATAGCATCATGGGTCCCTGTGCAAAGTAATGCACTTGGCCCCTCTCAATATGCCCAATTTATGCACCCACTGTACTCTCAAGAATAAAGTATAAATAATTGATATAATTTAACATATATTTATTAGTACTTTCAATGAAATCGATTTTAAACAATAAGAAAACATGCCATAAATCAAAGACTAATCAACACAAATGACACAGTACAGGGGGGAGGCATAAAGTTCAGAGGGGGATATTGAACAGGGGGGCAAGATGCTAGGATCAGGAGGGTAAGATACTGGGATCAGGGGGGCAAGATACTGGGATCAGGGGGGCAAGATACTGGGATCAGGAGGGGCAAGATACTGGGACCAGGGGGGCAAGATACTGGGATCAGGGGCAAGATACTGGGATCAGGAGGGCAAGATACTGGAATCAGGAGGGCAAGATACTGGGATCAGGGGGGCACGATACTGGGATCAGGGGGGCAAGATACTGGGCTCAGGGGGCAAGATACAGGGATCGGGAGGGCAAGATACTGGGATCGAGGGACAAGATACTGGAATGGGGGGGCAAGATACTGGAATGGGGGGGCAAGATACTGGTACCAGGGGGTTAAGATACTGGGACCAGGAGGGCAAGATACTGGGATCGGGGGGGGGGAAGATACTGGGATCAGGAGGGCAAAATACTGGGATCAGGAGGGCAAGATACTGGGATCAGGAGGGCAAGATACTGGGATCAAGGGGCAAGATACTGGGACCGGGGGGACAAGATATTGGAATGGGGGGGATACTGGAACCAGGGGGTTAAGATACTGGGACCAGGAGGGCAAGATACTGGGATCAGGGGGGGCAAGATACTGGGATCAGGGGGAAAGATACTGGGATCAGGAGGGCAAGATACTGGGATTAGGAGGGCAAGATACTGGGATCGGGGGCAAGATACTGGCATCAGGGGGGCACAGTACAGGTTCTGGGACTCTGCCTGGGAGTCGGGACACAGACATCCCTGGGAAAGCTTAGTATAAAATGTAACTATCCCAGCAAATCCAGTACAGTTGGCAAGCATGAGGTACTGCAAGATTATTATGGGGCCCCCACGCAACTGGGCCCCTGGGCACTGCCCAAGGGTGCCCATGCAATAAGACAGCCCTGAATACGTGGCCCCACTGGACTGGGATTTTTGCCATGGGGCAGCATATTTGCGTACCTCCCTTTGTGCTGGCAGCTGCATGGTGCGCTCCCAGCACAGAGACTGGGGTCTCACCATGAGCCCCGATCCCCATACTAACGATCTGGACACGGAAGTTGAGATTCTGGGTCACCTGATCGCTGTGATAGCCTCTGATTGGCTATCACAGTAATCAGGCACTGTGAAGCCCCCCCCCGTTTTCTTTTTCTGTGAGGGAAGGAAAGAGATACATTTTATCTCTGTCTGTCCTTGCACAGAAACAAAAAAGTATGTTTAAAAATGAATAAATGTAATAATAATAATAAAAAAATATCAAAAAATACCTAGATCAAGGTTTGATCTAAGCCCGTGCCAGGGTTAGTGTTTGTGTCAAGGTCAAGGTCAAAGGTCAAGGTCAGGGTCAGTATTTGTTTGGGGGGCAGATTATTATTTTTTTTAAAATTAGTATCAGTGTCAGTTAATGTCCGCGTCTGTGTGTTTTAGGTAAGATAAAAATTTTTTTAAAAAAAGCAAAATGTGCACTATTGTTTTTTGCTGTACTATGGGTACAAACAACTAACATACACATATGTGGTATCACTGCGATTGTCAGCAGCAGGAGAATTTATTTTGGGTTTTTCTTTGGTGGACAGTTATGGTAGTACTATGGTATATACAGCTAAATTAAAAACAATTATTTTTTTTTTACTATTTTGGCCCAATTTTCCTTTGATAATAAAAAAGCAGGATATATCCATTAACATTTACCACCAAATGAAAGTCCAATTTGTCCTGAAAAAAAAGGTATAAGCCACCTGAATGCACAAAGTAGTTGCGATTATATGTATAATTTTACTAATACATGTCAAGCTCACAAAATTGGGCTTGGGCATTTAGATTTGTTTTACCCTTAGGCACAAATGGGTTAATATCTTTTTTTTTCATTTTAGCCTCCTATTTTCATCCAGAATTCTGCTTTAAGGGTAGAGATTCAGAGTCACACATATGTCCTTTGCTGATATCCTTGAATTTTTTATTGTTGGCAAAAAAATGTCTGTCATTGTAAGGCCTGAGTGTTCAATCAAGATGGTAACTTACCCCTACTTACAGTCACTAACATATGGGTGAACATTGTCTTGAACATTATTGACCAGTAGAATTACAGGGTGTATGCGTAGTAAGAGTGTCCTTCTTTATTAGTATTATTAATAATAATAATAATTATTATTATTATCATTATTATTATTATTATTGTAGGGAAGTGTTCTTTTGTGCACTGTCTGTGAGGTTGTTTACATTCATGCCTGGTAACTACCATAGAGTTCTTATTAAATTCTTCCTGTTAAGAGGTTGTTTCCTGCCCCTGCTTAAGGGTCAGGAAACCCCTCAAGGCTATATATGTGGATGTCTTACAGGAAGTGAGGGAGACAGTGGCCAGCCACATGCTCTGCAAGCCAGGAGGTGCTGCAAGTTGGCTGATTTTGTGCTGTATTCATCCATCCATCCATCCATCCATCCTTCCAGGCTGAAAAGGGACAATAGGCAAGTGTTACTGCACTGTGTAGCTCACTGTTTGTTATATTACTGTCACTCCTGTGTGAGCACTCCTGTGTGGGAATCAGAGATAGCTGATTCACTGAAACTTTCTAGTTGCATACTGCAATATACTATTCTCAAGTCTATGAGCGCAAAGCTCATTTGATTATAACCTATCAAGTGACTGGTTTGTGTTGAAGTGTATATTTGCCACTTTATTATTTAAATCAACAGTGTCCCATTGTGGTCTGGGGGGTTCCTAGCTAGTATTAGCCTAGGGAACAGTAAACAGCTCAGGGTAGTGACAGGATAGGCTTTCGACGGCCATTTAGAAAGGTAGCGCTCTGGTAGCATTGATAGCCTTTAGTCAGGTTAGGGACCAAGGGATAGGCTAGATAGGCCTGATTTGCCTTGCAGATGACATGTTCCAGACATCTTTCCCATCGGTGTGTTAATCTGTACAAGTGTCCCCAGGAACCCACTGCTCCACAGATGCATCAGTGTTCATCCTTTTGAGCCGGATTGTGTTACGCCTTGCAAGCCAGCTCATCGGGGCCCCTGCAACTGAACTGTGCCACAGGGCCTAATTGGAGGCATTTGTGTTAAAGGCCTTTATTTATATATCCGGATATATATGGATACATATATATATATATATATATACACGGTTCTTCTCAGACATATGTACATTCTTCCTGTTATTGCTTTGGTTGTATGTAATGCCATCACTTTATCATATTTAAAGTTACACTAATCACAGGCTGGTATGTCTGCATATCTTTACTCTTAGAAATCTATGCTGGGCCCACCCCTAAGGCGAAATCGGGAATCCATCTCTTCACATGAGGAAGTCCACTCTCCAGCGGCAGAGGTAAGCTCCCTTTGCTCTTTTTTGCTTCTCGCTCCTTATGCCCATGGCTGACACGAATATCCAGCTGCTATCGTTAAAGATAGCCTCACATAACACCCAGGGACTCAATTCGCCCTCTAAACGCCGAAAGGCTTTTCAGAGCTACCACGCTAGAGGCCTCGATATTGTTCTGCTTCAGGAGACCCACTTTCCTGCCAGCTACACCCCCACCTTTCTCCACCGCAACTTCCCGACCTTTTATCTGTTGAATGCTGATGCCAAAAAAAAGGGAGTCGCCATTCTTCTTTCTAAACGTATACCCTTCTTCCTCACACACACGGTCAAAGACTCAGACTGCAGGTATATACTCATAAAAGGACACATAGAGGGGGTCTTGTATTCTATTATTTCTTACTATGCACCTAACCAAGGCCAAGCGTGTTTCTTGACTTCCATGCTATCAACCCTGTCCTCTCACCTGGAAGGCAGGGTGATTATAGGGGGCGACTCCAACATCACCTTTGATCACATGTTAGACAAGTCCTCTCAAGGTAGACCTCATTTAAAAAAAAACACCCAAACAAAGCCTCAGAATAGCCCGTCTTCTGCATGACATGGGTTTGATAGATGCTTGGAGGGAACTAAACCCCACGGCGAAAGACTATACCCTTTACTCGGCACCCCACAAAAAGTACGCTAGAATCGATCATCATCGGTCTTTCTCCCTAACTCGGATATACACACAGCGTCCCAGGCCTCCATACAGGAAGTCCCCTGGTCGGATCACTCATTGGTGATGCTTAAAATCTCTAGCTCCCTCTCGCCCCCTGGGCCACCCCAGTGGCGCCTAAGTAAATCACTGCTGTCCAACCCAGTCCACTGTTCAATCTTAGAAAAGGACATCAGGGAGTTTTTTCTTCTCAATGACACTGGAGATACGACTCCAAGTTTCCTCTGGGGGGCTCATAAAGCCGTTCTGAGGGGGAAAATGATTCAACTGGCCTCTAAACTCAAAAGAGAAAGGAAAGCAGATGTTGTGAAGCTAGAAAGAGAATTCCAATCCCTCAGCAAATCCCACAAAGCTAACCCATCTCCAGCGACCCTGGCCAAATTAGAAGCCACTCGAGTGCCACTAAACCTGGCCCTTACTTCCATTGCTGATAAACACCTGAGCTGGCTAAGCGGCAGGCTCTACATACAGGCAGATAAAATTGGCCCCCACTTAGCCGCAAAACTCTCACCCAAAATAAAATCCTTTTCTCTCCCAAAGATCAGATCCCTGTCAGGAACTCTTACCCAGAACCCCCAAAAAATCCTGGAAACATTCCAGGCTTTTTATTGTAAACTCTACTCTGCACCTAACCCTAACAACTCAGACTCCATAGACTCCTTTCTGAAGAACATTGGTATCCCTAAATTTTCGGATTCCCATCGGTCCATCATGGAATCTCCTTTCAGGGTGGAGGAAGTCCGCAAAGTTATAAAGAACCTCAAAACAGACTCTGCCCCTGGCCCAGACGGATTTTCCGTACACTATTATAAAGCATTCTCAGAGGTCCTCTCTCCCCTCCTTGTCTGGTCCGCCTCTTTAACTCCCTTCACTAGGGATCCCCCACTAGAACAAGCAGCCAATCTGTCTTACATATTGGTAATCCCCAAACAGAGCAAAGACCCCAGTGAGGTTAGTAATTACAGGCCAATTTCGCTAATCAATAATGATTTAAAGATTATGACAAAAATTTTAGCAAACAGATTAGCCTCCTTCATTGCTAATTACATCCATAAGGATCAGGTGGGCTTTATCCCCGGAAGAAAGGGGCCGGACCAGATCAGGAGAGCGGTAGATTTAATTTCCCTCATACAATCCTCATGGGATGGAGGGCTTCCCAACCTGGATATGTCCTCTCTATAGACCTTCAAAAGGCTTTGACACTGTCACTTGGCCATACCTTTTCATTATTTTTCGAAAATGGGGCTTTGGCCCGGATTTTCTTAGAACCCTATCATCTATCATCCCTTTATTCCTCCCCGAAAGCCCACATTAAAATGCAAGGCCACCTTTCTGAACAAATTTCTATTCTAAAAGGCACTAGACAGGGCTGCCCCCTTTCACCTATCCTTTTCGCCATAGCGATAGAAACACTAGCCCTAACCATCAGACAAAACCCTGACATTCATGGAGTGAAATGCGGTCAACGGACTCACAAATGTGCCCTTTTTGCCGACGACGTCCTCCAGTTTGTCACTTCCCCCCTCATTTCCACTCCCAACATCCTCCAATTACTCAACTCATTTGGCTCCATCTCGGGACTTCAGGTCAACATGACCAAATCAATGGCCCTAAATATCTCTACTCCCCAAGACCTTGTAGAGAGACTCAAAACCAACTTTCCCTTCTCCTGGTGCACCTCTTCCTTGCCCTACTTTGGTGTATTCCTTTCCGCAAGAACAGAACTTCTATACTACAATTACCCCTCAATGCTCAAAAAACTCTCGGACGATCTCTCGCATTGGGCCCTGTATAAAATGTCCTGGCTGGGCAGAATAAACTCGGTCAAAATTACTCTACTTCCCAGGATCTTATACTTCTTTCGATCCCTCTCTATACCCATCAAAAAACGTATTCTGGACAAATTGCAGGCTTCGACTATATGGTTCATTTGGGAGGGAAAGGGTCACCGTTTCTCCAAAAAGGTTTTATACAGACCAAATAAAAAAGGGGGTCTAGGGCTACCTAATTTATGGTGGTATTATCAAGCCGCACAACTCTGCCAATTCTCAGTTATTTACTCCAAAGTCCCAAAGCCAGACTGGGTGGACATAGAAAGACAGGCTACTCCCAACCACACTCTGGACTTCCTGGTGTGGAGACCGCAAAAGGACAGACCTCCGATTCTCTCCCCCTCTCTGTCTCACTCAATGGCATTATGTGATACACTGCATAGAAGACACTCCCTGACCTCCCTATGGCATCCCCTGGCACACATCTTCCACAATCCCAAATTCCCTCCGGGTCTGAACATCGAGGCTTTTAGGTGGTGGCTTGATAAGGGCCTCTATAGAATAGGGCAATTTTTCAATAGCTCTGGACCTATTTCACTCAAATATTGCATCTCTAAACTAGACATGCCAGTCTCTGAGACTTTCCGCTACTATCAATTATCACACTTTCTGCGCAGGGTCTGGAAAAGTTCGGACACTCCGCTCTCTGTCACATCTTATGAACTCTGGTGCTCCTCAGCCATGGGAGTAAGGGGAGGGATTTCCCTTATCCACTCAGCTCTAGCTGTGACCCGGGTGAAAGCGAACTATATGATGCAATGGGAGCGTGATCTGCAACTTGTTTGGGACCTGGATACATATCGAGTGTAACAGACTGTGCAGTTTTTTTGTTTGATGTTTTTGTCTTTTCTCTGATTGATAACCCAGCAGACCAGTCTGTACCACTTAAGATTTTGGGGACACTCCCCGTACTGAGCAACATCATTTCTGATCTTGTTTTTGGTCTTATAATAATACCTGACACTCCAGCAGGTCATTTTCCCACGTAAGGCTGTTTTTGGATTCAGGATAGATCCCGGCAGGATCATCCCAATCCCCCGGACCTTCACCCGTATGCCCCACGCACAGCAGGATCCCATTTGGGGTGCGCGGTCCATTCCGGGGGAGTCCTGATTCCTGTGAATCCTGGCTCCTTTTTTATCTCATCCAGCAGCCTTTTCTTTGATATAGGGTCTGTTAATTCACCCTGAAGGTTATCAGCTCTTCCACTTGTATTATGTTCACCCTCGCTTTAGGTCTACTTTTCTCACTATGCCAATGTTAATCACACTGTACTGACCTTATTTTTGGTTTGTTGCCGATTTGATCCTTTTGTACTGTTATCAGCTTCAATAAACAGTCTTTAAACGTAAAAAAAAAAAAAGAAAGAAATCTATGCTGGGTGTATTAGTACTACTGCTGTCAGTTATTTTGGGTGAGTTACTAGTTATTGTCCTAGAAAGGGATCATCTCTACATACGTTGGAACCCTGTTCTAGTTGGAGGCACTGCCAATTATATATTCATAGTCTACTCTTCTTTTAGTGAAGGCTTTGGCTCATTTGGTTACCTGAAGGTTAGCGCCATAGCCTGTGTGGAGGACAACTTCATATGACCCCCCCCTCCCCCCCATAACAGGGCTACATTATTATTATGATTTAGTTGTAAAATGCCTATATATACTGCAACATGTTACTGTTTGGGGAATAACAAGCTGAATACATCTGGATAATATAAGGAGGTGTTATGATTAATCAGAGAGCCCTGTCTATGACAGCTTACAATCTAATATGTTACACAGACATCTCTTTTTCGAGCCATGGTAAGCTCTAGCTTGTTTTGCATTACCCTTAAACATTTCCATCCAAACTGGACAAGTCCAGTTCCTCCCCGCCTAAAGACAGGCTGCTGTCATTTTGGAGACAATGATATATTAGACCACTTCCTACACTTTGCTTTCTTATCATTAAGCCAGTTGGTGTGCTTACAATAAGTATGAGATCCATTAGGCATGATGGCGTTTTTTTGATAACAAAGGGTTTGAAACAACCGACTGCTAAACAGAAACCGATGCATTTTTTTCCTAGTGTTTATTCAAAATGCTACACCCTGGGCTGACTTGCGAATAAAATAAGCATCCGTTTTAACTGTTTGGCCACTACATGTATTATACAATCATACTGCATTATTCATAGAGCATCACCATCTACCAAGGTGAGGGCAACAGACACTTATAAAGTAAATCTCAACATTTTATGTCATGTGTCAGCAGCCTTCTGCCTCATGATAGATCTCTCCTGCATTTATTATACACCATTATTTTGCCCTTTCGAACAATATTAAATGTTAACGGGTAGCACAATTGATCCAGTAGAATAGGAAGAAATTGTCTCTCACTATACCGGCACTGTTCAGACAGAACAATGCATCAAAGTCAGGAATGTATGGAACTCAATTACACTCTAACTGAAAACAAACTGATAATTGTTCAAATGAATCAAATTTTAATATCAAATCCACATTAGCAAATGGCTGTATGGGACACAAGGGAAGTTATGGAACTGATCTATTTTTATGAGATTTTCTGGATTCAGATAGCAAGCCATAGTAAAATATTCGGTGCTATTTCACTGATATATGACTAATGTACCGGTATATATATAAAAGTCATAGAGATTGCCTAGGGGTAAAATGGAAAACAGAGTGAAAGCTGGAAATGAAAAATACATGTTAAAATGAAACTTTAAAATGAGACTTATTGTATTACGGAAAGATATTATTCATTATGCTACTGAGAAATTAAAAAAAAAAAGTACAGCTCTCTGTAGACTTCTGGAAGAAGAGCATAGATTTGCTGCACATTAAAAATTAATCTAAAAATGATTGATTCACTAACAACAAATATAACGGTAAGCGTAAAAGTTACGGTGATCTGGGTCGAATTGCAGTTTGCCATGATCCAGTCATATATTTATCATTTTTGCTTTAAAGGAAAATGGTAATGGTTTTGTGTCCATTGTATGTTTTTTTTTTTTTTTTAACAAATGTATGAAAATGTAAACGTAAGTTTTGTATTTTTCACTATTTTAAAATATTTATTTAAAAAAAATAAAAAATAAAAATCATGCAGGATGCAGCTATAAGGCCTCATACACACTGGACGTTATAAAAAAACACCAGTAGTGTTAGCTGTAGAAAGCTGTAGCTGTAGAATGAGTTTTGCATAGTTTTTGCAGTAGCGTTTTTTAGGTGTTATGTCTTTTAGCTTTTTTTAGCAAAACTATACTCCCACAAAAGCTTCTGGCTCAAAAACGCTGATAAAAGCTGCATTTTTCAGCGTTTTTTAGCTTTAGAGTTAGAGCGTTTTTATAGCTGAAAAACTCCTCTTAAAACCCATTAGTTCTGGGGGGTTTTTTCCAGCCAGAAAACACTCCTGCCAAAAAATGCTGATAACAGCCTATGTGTGCATGGACACATAGGATAACATTCTGGGGAGTTTACTGGCTGTAGAAAAAATGCCTAAAGCCAAAAACAGCAGCTGTTAAAAATGTCCAGTGTGCATGAGGCCTAAAAAAGGACTCCTTCTCTCTTCAATTTGAATTCCGTCTGTCCATCCCCACCTAAATACAGCAGGTTTAAATACAGCAAGCACTAGTCTTTGGGGTCAATTTAAAGGAGTAGAAAATATTTACTTAGTAAAGTGAATACTGACTTAGCTTAACCCCTTTCTGCCCAGCCCTGGTGTACCTTTCACAGTGCTGTTACACCCAGGGGGCAGGAAGGTCTGACTGCCTCACTTGACCACTGTGATTGGCTGTCAAAGTGGTCACATGATCAGGAGCCAGTTCTGCCAGCTCACGATCATTGCTAGAGAGGCCTGGATCTGTCTTTGACAGCTTGGTCTCTGTGCTGGAAGAGCAAAGTGAGCATGCTTCCCACACAGAAACCTCTGCCACATATGTATCACATGTGGACGTTACAGCACAACCTCTTAGCCACTGCACATATGTATTATGTGGTTGGCAAATGGTTAATGAAAATGGTGAAGCTGTGA
The DNA here is from genome assembly GCA_037952925.1 of Lithobates clamitans. Lineage (NCBI taxonomy): Eukaryota > Metazoa > Chordata > Amphibia > Anura > Ranidae > Lithobates > Lithobates clamitans. Next base: position 286,074 of record JBBGZY010000343.1, read on the forward strand.
GTTCACACAGGACAGAGCCCTGCCTATGTAAACAAGTCCTGTTAGCAGGGAAGTAATGGATTTTCTTTCTTTGCAAAGCAGTGAATAACATCCACTACTTCCCTTAGTAAAAGCACCACATGCAGTACACCAAAGCACTGGCTAGACACACATTTAACCCTTTGATCACCCTTGATGTATAACTCCTTTCCCAGCGAGTGTCATTAGTACAGTGACAGTGCATATTTTTAGTATTGATCACTGTATTAGTGTCACTTGTTCCCAAAAAGTGTCAAAAGTGTCAGTTAGTGTTCGAATGTCCGCTGTAATATCGCAGTCCCGCTATAAGTTGCTGATCAGCACCATTACTTGTAAAAAATAATCAAAAATAAAAAAATTCCAGTATATATACCTCATAGTTTGTAGACGCTATAACTTTTGCGCAAACCAAAGAATAAAAGCTTATTTGGGTTTTTTATTTAACCAAAAATATGTAGCAGAAGACATATTTGCCTAAATTGATGAAGAAATTAGATTTTTTTACATTTTTGCATTGGATATATTTTATAGCAGAAAGTAAAAAATATAGTTTTTTTTTCAAAAATTGTTTTTGTTTTGTTTATAGCACAAAAAATAAAACATGCAGTGGTGATCAAATACCACCAAAAGACAGCTCTATTTGTGGGAAAGAAAGGACATCAATTTTGTTTGGGTACAGCGTCGCATGACCGCGCAATGGTCAGTTAAAGTAAGGCAGTGCCATATTGCAAAAAATTGCCTTGTCGTGAAGGGGGGGGGGGGGGGTAAATCTTCCGGAGGTTAAATGGTTAAGGTTGACACTGCAGTGACCAGGCAGCAGCAAAGCAGTGGAATTTGAAGACATGGAACACCAGAAAGGTAAGTATACAACATATTTTAACAGGCTGAGGCTAATTTACTACTGGGATTATTTGTTAGCTCAATCTTAGGTATAATAGCCTTAGAATATGAAAAGGGTAAAGCAATAATAAACAAAACAAAAATGTATTATATCACAGTTTACAAATTCCTAGATGGGGTAGATGCATTAGTGTCCTTTTTTAGGTTTTTCTCTTTTATTTTTACCAGGTAAGCTAGCCAGTAAGTTGTTTTTGAACTTCTTTTAACAGATCAAGCTGTCTAGCAAAAGTGACAGTTAGGGGTTTAAGGAAATCCATTTAACACTGACAGAGGTGCTTACACTGTTTCTGTAACCGCTTCAAAAGTTTTAGTTGGAGTTTGGATTTATTTGTAGGTCAAGTCTATCCAAATCTGCTAGTCCATCTAGTCCTGTCCCTAGTTAGGCAATGCTGGCGTCCAAAAGTGTCTCTGTAGCTCCTCCATCCAGAGTGGAGACGCCCTAATACAGAAAGTGTGTTACTGGCCGAACCACCAGGTGAAAATATAGGTTAAAAAAAAAAAAAACTAAAAAAGAAAACAAATGCAGCCACCACATTTTAAGACTGGTAAGATGCAATATATTAAAGGTTTGTTTTTGGATTTAATATTGCTTTAAAAAAGCAAAATTATCAAATAATGTAAATGTATTCTGTTATTTGTTTACAGTATCACTTTGAATAATTTTGAAATATGTTTAAAAGAAAATTCGTTACTCAAAGATTACATAATGTTGGAAAGCTGCTACAGATATAACTCATACTAATCAGGATATGCAGGATACATGACTGAACCCGCCTCGTTTTAATGGGAAAACAACAGGAACATTACATCATAACAAAGCAGTTGCACTAGGAAGAAAAATACATTATAAAAGGATTAAACCTAACACACACTACCACTTAGTGGCACTACCACTAATTGCAATATAAAAAATGAGAATGGTTGTTGCTCTTACGTCTATATACCGTGTTTCCCCGAAAGTAAGACAGTGTCTTACTTTCTTTTTATCCCTAAAAGCCCCACTATGTCTTACTTTCGGGGTATGTCTTATATTGGGAAAAAAAAAAATTTTTTATTTTTTATTGCAATATTTTTTTTTTTTTTTTTTTTTTTTTTAATCAGCCCTGTTGGGGGGCTTTGGTGAGATATCAGGGGTCTTAACAGACCTCTGATATCTCCCCCTTGAGACAGAGAAAGAGACAGAGGATAGAGATTCCCCAGTCCCTTTCTCTGCAGCGTCAGCTGCTCTGAGAATGAAAGGAGAGAAGACAGCGGCTTCTCTCCATTCATAAACTGACACATTGTAATCACAGGAGATTACAATGTTTCAGTTATGTGAATGGACAGAGTCAGCTGACTCTGTCTATTCACAAGGGAAGGAGGGGGAGGACGGAGGAACGGAGGGGGAGAACGGAGGGGACAGAGAAGGAGGGGGAGAACGGAGGGGACAGCGGGGAGGCACAGAGGAGGAAAGCGGAACGGAGGGGGAGAACGGAGGGGACAGAGAAGGAGGGGGAGAACGGAGGGGACAGCGGGGAGGCACAGAGGAGAAAAGCGGAACGGAGGGGGAGAACGGAGGGGACAGAGAAGGAGGGGGGAACGGAGGGGACAGCGGGGAGGCACAGAGGAGGAAAGCGGAACGGAGGGGGAGAACGGAGGGGGACAGAGAAGGAGGGGTACCGCACTTCACTGCAGGCAAATCCCCCCGTGTTTCCCCGAAAGTAAGACATATGTCTTACTTTCGGGGTATGGCTTATATTAGCTGACCCCTCTGAAACTCCCGATACGTCTTACAATCGGGGGTGTCTTACTATCGGGGAAACACGGTAAGCAGCATGCAACATAGAAAAGAAAAAAACAACAAAGAAAAAAAATATATAACTCATGCCAATTATAAATAGTATGTTTATTTTGTCTTTATTTCTAGTACTCTTTCTAACAATAAACAAAAGTTTTCTAAGGGTTATAGCATTGGAAATATACCTTAAATTGGAGGAGTTATTTAAGTGTATCTGGATGACCCAATCATCGAGGGAAGAGTAAGCGCCTAAGCGCCTGTGTACATGGCGCATGTTTATGTTATTACTGCTTTGTCAATGTGAATGGAAAAGCAGCTTGGAGCAGGTTGATACAGCTTTGAAGGACATCAAATTTGTGTCAGAGCTAGGCCAACTGCAGGTCAAATGCACCTGTGAAGGAATTTTGATTGATCAAAATTAATCACTAACCTAGTTTCAAAATACCAACCAAGTCGCTCTCTTTGGTCATCCCAAGACTTCCTGCTATCTAGCTCCCTTGTCACCTCCTCCCATGCTCGCCTCCAGGATTTCTCCAGAGCTTCTCCCACCCTTTGGAACTCCCTACCCCAATCTGTCCGACTGTCCCCTATTCTATCCATCTTTAGACGATTCCCTGAAAACCCTTCTCTTTAAAGAAGCCTATCTTGCTTCTAATACACTGTTTTACTTTCTCCATCAGCTCATTCCCCACAGCTATTACCTTTTGTATCAATTGACCCTCCCTCCTAGATTGTAAGCTCTAACGAGCAGGGTCCTCTGATTCCGCTTGTACCAAATTGTAATGTAACTGTAATGTCTGCCTTCATCTTGTTAAGCACTGCGCAAACTGTCAGGATCAACAAGTGAAAATAAAGGAATAAAAAGTCTAAAATATAAACATTTTGCAGCCAGGCCCAGACTGGCCATAGGACACACCTGACATTTGCCCGGTGGGCCGGGGCCACCAGGCTGCAAGTCCATGGTGCAACAGCTGCAACCCTCTAAGAGTTAAATCCCTCTCCTGCTGCTATAGGCTGGTAGGGCAGAGCACCGGGCCACCATTGGCTGGAAGTTTCAGGTGGTTGGGTTCTCCTGTTCTACTCTGTGGTCCCTTGTATCACAAAGCCTGCGGGGAGTGCACAGCAAAACTGTTGAGGGGCTTCTCTGGATCTCTTTGTGTATCATTGCCTGTTCCCCGCTCCCTTCCTCCCCCACAGGGCACAGGGAGACACCAGTAGGGCATGAGGGAACCCTGAAGGGCCTGTGGAGACTGAGAGCCCTGGGATATGGTCTAGGAGGAGAGCTTGACCCTGCATGGAGCACTGCTGTCCGGACAATGTACACCAATCAACACCTGGGACAGGCCGTGAGATATGACTGCCAGACCCGCATCTCCATTTATAGATCCCAATACACCCAATAATACTAATCTATTAATAATGTGCAATTAGTAATGTAACTGCTGTGTGCAGTGGGTAGTAGTGAGATCAGGGTGCTGAGTGCAGTGGGTAGGATTGAGGTCAGAGTGCTGTGGGCAGTGGGTAGGATTGTGGTTATTGACTACTAAATTATATGAGATGAGATGATTACTGGTGAGGAAACAATATGTGAAAATGCTAATAAGATTTTGTGATCTACTGGCAGAGTGTGATGTACTCTCAGATCCCATATACGTTTGCTAAGAGAAAAGAAAATCAGATATAACACAGTGTTGTACAGTTGTTGCTGTGTATCCCATGTGTGCTGTGTGTACAATGTAGCGCTCACCTCTGAAGGGGCCACTGAGAATATGCCCAGGTATATTGCTTAATAACTTGAAGCAGGGGAGGGGTTCAGGGACTCAGGATTCAGGATTCTCCAAAATGATCAATAGGAGGACAACTTATAGCGCAAATCCTTATAGCTGCTGACACATATGAAAGCCCCGCAGTAGGTCTTGCTCACAATGTCCTAGGAGGTGACTGCCACCTAGCTTCTACAGATAGTTCCTCAGTGAGGGAGTTAAAACATCCTTTTTCAGACCATGACATCAACATAGTGTCCTCCAGCAAAAATCCTTTTGGTAATCATTTTCAGGCCCTTAGCCCAGCACCGCTGAGACCCAAACTGAAATCCTTGACTCAGTATAGCTGCCTCCCATGGAAAGCAGTCCCTGGGAGGACTGGAACCCTTCAAGCAAATTAAGAACAATCTGGAAAAACCTCTCAACCATTTATCACATCCCCAGCCACCTTCTGGGCACCCTGCTCCCGAGATTGACTGAGGGATGATAAATATTCATTACTGGACCCAGAAGCAGGTAGGAAAAAACAAATACCCAGCTTAGGTAGCCCTGACTAGACAGAAACAATAGATCACTGCTCCATTGACTACAGTGAGGCCAAAAACTAAATTTAGCCTAACAACCTAACTAGAGGAGGGCACTACATTACCTTTTCAATATAACAAATGCAGTAATATAGTGGTGGAATACAAAGTTTAGTGCTGCACAACATTTTTGGTATTAAAGACATACTTTTTGTATAGAGATGTACACAATAGACCAAAAAGAGGGACAACTGAGGATACAGAGGGAGGCAGATGAATTTGGTGTCAAAAGAGGGATATTCCTACCAAATAAGAGACAGTTGGGAGCTATGGTAATGGCTCCAGGATAATGGAAATGTACCAAGTTTTGTTTTTGGGTTTAAATATGCTCAAATGCAAGATTTTATTCTGAGTTGCCTATTTAGAAAATCAGACAATAAAAACCTGACAGGTTATCACAGATGTTATTGCTTCTTAATAGGGATGAGCCGAACACCCCCCGGTTCGGTTCGCACCAGAACCCGCGAACGGACCGCAAGTTCGCACGAACGTTAGAACCCCATTGACGTCTATGGGACTCGAACGTTCGAAATCAAAAGTGCTCATTTTAAAGGCTAATTTGCATGGTATTGTCCTAAAAAGGGTTTGGGGACCCGGGTCCTACCCCAGGGGACATGTATCAATGCAAAAAAAACTTTTAAAAACAGCCGTTTTTTCGGGAGCAGTGATTTTAATGATGCTTAAAGTAAAAAAAAAAAAGTGAAATATTCCTTTAAATATCGTACCTGGGGGGTGTCTATAGTATGCCTGTAAAGTGACGCGTGTTTCCCATGTTTAGAACAGTCCCTGCACCAAATGTCATTTTTAAAGGAAAAAATCTCATTTAAAACTGCTTGCGGGTTTAATGTCATGTCGGGTCATGGCAATATGGATGAAAATCAGTGAGACAAACGGCATGGGTACCCCCCAGTCCATTACCAGGCCCTTTGGGTCTTGTATGGATATTAAGGGGAACCCCGCACCCAAATTAAAATAAGGAAAGGTCCCTATATACTCTGAACAGCAGTATTCAGGCGGTGCAAACAAGACAGGGACTGTAGGTTTGTTGTTAAGTAGAATCTGTTTGTAATTTTGAACATTTTTAATGTGTTTAGCTCCAGCCAAAAAATCTTTTCTAAGCTTTTTGGAAAACATAGGGAAGGGTTATCACCCCTGTGACATTTGTTTTGCGTCTTTCCTCCTCTTCAGAAGATTTCACCTCACTTTTTTGTCCCAATGAAAAATGTTTTTTGAAAATTTGGGTTTTTTTGTGGAACAAGGATTGGAAAGCATCAGTGGAAAGGAGAAATTGTTTTCCCATATTAACTCTTACAGGAGAGAATTTCCCTTCCTTAGGGGTAGATTTCATCTCACTTCCTGTTGTCTCCTTCCGTTTGCAAGTAGGAGTCGTTTGTAAGTTAGATGTTTGAAAGTAGGGTCCTGCCCTATATACTCAGCAGAAATTTGGGCCTTAGGTGTTGCTGTGGCCAAAACACTGTAAGCCCTCACAGGGCCCTGCTGTGAAATATTAGATCAAGAATTGTAATTACATGCCCCTGTTGAACAGGAGCTGAAAAATTAGGCCTTAGGCACTGGTGCTGGTGCCACAACACTGCAACCCCTCACAGACACTCTAGTTGGAACGCAGGAACGAGCCCTGCTGCAAAGTATTGCATCAAAAATTGTAATTACACGCCCCTGTTAGACAGGGGCAGAAAAATTGGGTCTTAGGCACTGGTGCTGGTGCCACAACACTGCAACCCCTCACAGACACTCTAGTTGAAACGCAGGAACAAGCCCTGCTGCAAAGTATTGCATCAAAAATTGTAATTACACGCCCCTGTTAGACAGGGGCTGAAAAATTGGGTCTTAGGCACTGGTGCTGGTGCCACAACACTGCAACCCCTCACAGACACTCTAGTTGGAATGCAGGAACGAGCCCTGCTGCAAAGTATTACATCAAAAATTGTAATTACACGCCCCTGTTAAACAGGGGCTGAAAAATTGTGCCTTAGGCACTGGTGGTGGCGCCCAGAACCAAAAATGTTCTTACAAGCTATCAGCGTGATGATTGAGGAGGAAGAGGATAATTACTCAGGGATAGTCACTCAGCATCAGCATAGGCAGTCTTTGAAGGGATCTGAGATTTCAAAAAAAATTATTCGGTTACATCTGCATCAGGTGCTTGGTAGCTGGTGGTGATCCAAGACTGATTCATTTTTATGAAGGTCAGCCGATCGACCGAGTCGGTGGACAGACGCACCCTGTGATCGGTTACCACGCCTCCAGCAGCACTGAATGTGCGTTCCGAAAGAACGCTGGATGCAGGACAGGCCAGTAGCTCAATTGCATACTGTGCAAGCTCTGGCCAGTGATCCATCCTCAAGACCCAGTAACCCAGAGGACTTTCGGTGGGAAAGGTGTCCAAGTCTGATCTTGCCCCTAGGTATTCCTGCACCATGTAAAACAGACGCTGGCGATGGTTGCTGGAACCGATCATACCTTGGGGCTGCGGACCAAAAAATTGTCTGAACGCATCGGTCAGACGGCCACCTTCTCCACCGCTCCTTCTTTGACTGACCGAAGCCTCAGCAACACGTTGTCCAGAAACAGGAGTTTGTAACCTCCCAGTCTCTGGGAACGCGTTGCACAGACCTTTCTGCAAGGCCTCCCGAAGATGTTTCATCCTCTGCTCCCTCTGCGATGGCAAGATAAGGTCCGCAACCTTACCCTTGTAACGTGGATCAAGGAGGGTTGCCAGCCAGTATTGGTCCTTCTCCTTGATACCACGAATACGAGGATCCTTACGCAGGCTTTGCAGGATCAGGGAGGCCATGCAGCGTAGGTTTGCTGAGGCATTCGGTCCGGAGTCCTCTGGGTCACTAAGGACAACAACGTCCGCAGCCACCTCCTCCCAGCCACGTACAAGTCCATGTGTTCCTTGGGACTGATCCCTTAAAGACTGCTGATGCTGAGTGCCAGGCTCCACCTCCATACTGACACAATCTTCCTCCTCCTCCTCCTCCTCCTCCTCGTCCTCTTCCTGTGTGATCGGCGGGCACGCAGGAACACTGTCTGGATAAAGGGGGCCTTGAGAGCTAAGGAAGTCCTCCTCTTCCTGCCTCTGTTCTGCCTCAAGTGCCCTGTCCATTATTCCACGCAGCGTGTGCTCCAACAGGTGGACAAGGGGGACAGTGTCACTGATGCATGCACTGTCAGTGCTCACCATCCTCGTGGCCTCCTCGAATGGTGACAGGACAGTGCATGCATCCCTGATCATGGCCCACTGGCGTGGGGAAAAAAAACCAAGGTCCCCTGACCCTGTCCTGGTGCCATAGTCGCACAGGTACTCATTGATGGCCCTCTGCTGCGTGTGCAGCCGCTGCAGCATGGCCAACGTCGAGTTCCACCTGGTGGGCATGTCACAGATTAGGCGGTTCTTGGGCAGGTTAAACTCCTTTTGGAGGTCCGTCAGCCGAGCACTGGCATTATATGACCGGCGGAAATGCACAGAGACTTTCCTGGCCTGCCTCAGGACATCCTGTAAGCCCGGGTACCTGCCCAAGAACCGCTGCACCACCAAGTTAAGGACGTGAGCCAAACAGGGCACATGGGTCAGTTGTCCCTGTCGGAGGGCAGAGAGGAGGTTGGTGCCATTGTCGCAAACCACCATTCCTGCCTTAAGTTGGCGTGGCGTCAACCACCTCTGAACCTGCCCCTGCAGAGCTGACAGAACCTCTGCCCCAGTGTGGCTCCTGTCCCCCAAGCACACCAGCTCAAGCACCGCATGGCATCTTTTGGCCTGCGTACTTGCGTAGCCCCTTGAACGCCTACGGAGCACCGCTGGTTCCGAGGAAGAGGCCATGGAGGAAGAAGAAGAGGAGGGGGTGGAGGAGAGAGGTGTGTCACAATCAGCATTTTGGAGGCGTGGTGGCGGAACAACCTCCAACACTACTGCACCTTGTCCTGCATCCTTCCCAGCTGCCAGCAGAGTCACCCAATGCGCCGTGAAACTTAAGTAACGTCCCTGTCCATGCCTGCTGGACCATGAGTCAGCGGTAATATGCACCTTACCGCTGACCGCCCTGTCCAGCGAGGCATGGACATTGCCTTCCACATGCCGGTAGAGAGCCGGAATCGCCTTCCGTGAGAAAAAGTGGCGTTTGGGTACCTGCCACTGAGGAACCGCACATTCCACAAACTCACGGAAGGGGGCAGAGTCTACCAACTGAAAAGGCAGCAGTTGAAGTGCTAGCAATTTTGCCAAGCTAGCATTCAACCGCTGGGCATGTGGATGGCTGGGAGCAAACTTCTTTCGGCGGTGCAGCAGCTGGGGCAGGGAAATTTGCCTGGTACAATCTGACGTCGGTGTACCAAAAGCAGATTGCCCACAAGTACTTGGCTGTGACACACCTAATTCTACACCTTCATTCCTCTCACTGCAGGTCGCAGAGAGGACTGAAGGTCTAGTGGGGTTGGAAATCTCAGCTGATGAGGAGCAAGGAGAGATCGTCTTTGTTCTTTGGTGTGGGTCTTTTAGATACGCTTGCCAACGAACTGCATGGCAGGTCAACATATGTCTGGTCAAGCATGTGGTACCCAAGCGGGAGATGTTTTGGCCACGCGAGATACGCTTGAGACATATGTTGCAAATAGCAGCGGTGCGATCTGATGCACTCGTCTCAAAAAAGGCCCACACCAAAGAACTTTTTGAATAACGCGCAGAGACTGCAGCGCCCTGCACATGTGGAGCTTTGGGGTGTGATGCAGTCAATGTGCTGCCCTTAGGCTGGCCCCTGGAGGGCATCCTGCCTAGTTGGTGATGTGCCACCTCCTCCTCCTCCTCCTCCTCCTCTCTCCTATCAGGCACCCACGTTGAGTCAGTGACCTCATCATCCCCTCCCTCCTCATCACTGGAGCAAACCTGGCAGTATGCTGCAGCAGGGGGAGCATGACTGCCAGATTGCTGTCCTTCTTGGGCACCCCCTCTGTCCGTGCTCATGTTACTGCCTTCATTGAGCTCAGTATCATCATCAGAGCCTTCCAAACGCTGGGCATCCTCCTGGAGCATGTACCCAACACTGTGGTCAAACAGTTCGAGGGAATCCTCATGAGGACATGGTGGAGCTAGGGAAGGAGTCACTGATGACATTGAGCTGAGGGAAGAGGCCGCTGCTTTGCCAGACAAAGCACCCTGGGCATGGGTGAGAGAGGATGAGGAGGATGAGGACGGCTTGGTCATCCACTCGACCAAGTCTTCCGCATGTTGCGGCTCAACACGGCCAGCTGCCGAAAAAAAGGCCAAGCGTGTCCCATGGCCACGTGCTGATGAGGATGCACCGTCTCCACGACCAGCACTAGACACAGAGCCTGCTTGCCCTCTCTTATTGGCTTGTGACTGTCTGCCTCTCCTTCTTGGCCTTCCAGACATACTAATGGCCTGTAGCTGCACTAAGCTGGGATAGAACACCTGTAATTTTCTTCAGGTAGCTTTATATACTGTAACCAGACAAGCCTGCCTGTCAGTAGGAAGATAACAGGAACGGATCTAGCTGAACACTGTGAGCAGGACGTACTGCACTAAATGTATATAGCAGGAACGGATCTAGCTGAACACTGTGAGCAGGACGCACTGCACTGAATGTAAATACCAGGAACGGATCTAGCTGAACACTGTGAGCAGGACGCACTGCACTGAATGTAAATAGCAAGAACGGATCTAGCTGAACACTGTGAGCAGGACGCACTGCACTGAATGTAAATAGTCTAGCTGCCTGACCGTGGTACTAATAGGATCAAAAAGAACACCTGTAATTTTCTTAAGGTAGCTTTATATACTGTAACCAGACAAGCCTGCCTGTCAGTAGGAAGATAACAGGAACGGATCTAGCTGAACACTGTGAGCAGGACACACTGTACTAAATGTAAATAGTCTAGCTGCCTGACCGTGGTACTAATAGGATCAAAAAGAACACCTGTAATTTTCTTCAGGTAGCTTTATATACTGTAACCAGACAAGCCTGCCTGTCAGTAGGAAGATAACAGGAACGGATCTAGCTGAACACTGTGAGCAGGACGTACTGCACTAAATGTATATAGCAGGAACGGATCTAGCTGAACACTGTGAGCAGGACGCACTGCACTGAATGTAAACAGCAGGAACGGATGTAGCTGAACACTGTGAGCAGGACGCACTGCACTGAATGTAAATAGCAGGAACGGATCTAGCTGAACACTGTGAGCAGGACGCACTGCACTGAATGTAAATAGCAGGAACGGATGTAGCTGAACACTGTGAGCAGGACGCACTGCACTAAATGTAAATACCAGGAACGGATCTAGCTGAACACTGTGAGCAGGACGCACTGCACTGAATGTAAATAGCAGGAACGGATCTAGCTGAACACTGTGAGCAGGACGCACTGCACTGAATGTAAATAGCAGGAACGGATCTAGCTGAACACTGTGAGCAGGACGCACTGCACTGAATGTAAATAGCAGGAACGGATCTAGCTGAACACTGTGAGCAGGACGCACTGCACTAAATGTAAATACCAGGAACGGATCTAGCTGAACACTGTGAGCAGGACGCACTGCACTGAATGTAAATAGCAGGAACGGATCTAGCTGAACACTGTGAGCAGGACGCACTGCACTAAATGTAAATACCAGGAACGGATCTAGCTGAACACTGTGAGCAGGACGCACTGCACTGAATGTAAATACCAGGAACGGATCTAGCTGAACACTGTGAGCAGGACGCACTGCACTGAATGTAAATAGTCTAGCTGCCTGACCGTGGTACTAATAGGATCAAAAAGAACACCTGTAATTTTCTTAAGGTAGCTTTATATACTGTAACCAGACAAGCCTGCCTGTCAGTAGGAAGATAACAGGAACGGATCTAGCTGAACACTGTGAGCAGGACACACTGTACTAAATGTAAATAGTCTAGCTGCCTGACCGTGGTACTAATAGGATCAAAAAGAACACCTGTAATTTTCTTAAGGTAGCTTTATATACTGTAACCAGACAAGCCTGCCTGTCAGTAGGAAGATAACAGGAACGGATCTAGCTGAACACTGTGAGCAGGACACACTGTACTAAATGTAAATAGTCTAGCTGCCTGACCGTGGTACTAATAGGATCAAAAAGAACACCTGTAATTTTCTTAAGGTAGCTTTATATACTGTAACCAGACAAGCCTGCCTGTCAGTAGGAAGATAACAGGAACGGATCTAGCTGAACACTGTGAGCAGGACACACTGTACTAAATGTAAATAGTCTAGCTGCCTGACCGTGGTACTAATAGGATCAAAAAGAACACCTGTAATTTTCTTCAGGTAGCTTTATATACTGTAACCAGACAAGCCTGCCTGTCAGTAGGAAGATAACAGGAACGGATCTAGCTGAACACTGTGAGCAGGACGTACTGCACTAAATGTATATAGCAGGAACGGATCTAGCTGAACACTGTGAGCAGGACGCACTGCACTGAATGTAAATAGCAGGAACGGATCTAGCTGAACACTGTGAGCAGGACGCACTGCACTGAATGTAAATAGCAGGAACGGATCTAGCTGAACACTGTGAGCAGGACGCACTGCACTGAATGTAAATAGCAGGAACGGATCTAGCTGAACACTGTGAGCAGGACGCACTGCACTGAATGTAAATAGCAGGAACGGATCTAGCTGAACACTGTGAGCAGGACGCACTGCACTGAATGTAAACAGCAGGAACGAATGTAGCTGAACACTGTGAGCAGGACGCACTGCACTGAATGTAAATAGCAGGAACGGATCTAGCTGAACACTGTGAGCAGGACGCACTGCACTGAATGTAAATAGCAGGAACGGATGTAGCTGAACACTGTGAGCAGGACGCACTGCACTAAATGTAAATACCAGGAACGGATCTAGCTGAACACTGTGAGCAGGACGCACTGCACTGAATGTAAATAGCAGGAACGGATCTAGCTGAACACTGTGAGCAGGACGCACTGCACTGAATGTAAATAGCAGGAACGGATCTAGCTGAACACTGTGAGCAGGACGCACTGCACTGAATGTAAATAGCAGGAACGGATCTAGCTGAACACTGTGAGCAGGACGCACTGCACTGAATGTAAATAGCAGGAACGGATCTAGCTGAACACTGTGAGCAGGACGCACTGCACTGAATGTAAATAGCAGGAACGGATCTAGCTGAACACTGTGAGCAGGACGCACTGCACTGAATGTAAATAGCAGGAACGGATCTAGCTGAACACTGTGAGCAGGACGCACTGCACTGAATGTAAATAGCAGGAACGGATCTAGCTGAACACTGTGAGCAGGACGCACTGCAATGAATGTAAATAGCAGGAACGGATCTAGCTGAACACTGTGAGCAGGACGCACTGCACTGAATGTAAATAGCAGGAACGGATCTAGCTGAACACTGTGAGCAGGACACACTGCACTAAATGTAAATAGTCTAGATAGAAGATAACAGGAACGGATCTAGCTAAACTGAATACAGTGTGTATATATATATATGCAACACCTGGGATGCATATATATACACAATACACTGTAAGTGCAGCTAACTGACTGACTGTTCTGCCTAATCTATCTAACTCAAATCAAATGACACTGTCTCTCTCTCTCTCTATCTCTCAGCACACCGGAACACACACTACACAGGGCCGCCGTGCAGGCGGCCTTATATAGTGTGGGGTGTGTACTAAATCCCCTGAGCCATAATTGGCCAAAGCCACCCTGGCTTTGGCCAATTACAGCTCTCTCTACTGACGGCGCTGTGATTGGCCAAGCATGCGGGTCATAGTGCATGCTTGGCCAATCATCAGCCAGCAATGCACTGCGATGCCGCAGTGAATTATGGGCCGTGACGCGCCACACGAATTTGGCGCGAACGGCCCATATCGTTCGCAATTCGACGGAGGGTCGAACAGCCGATGTTCGAGTCGAACATGGGTTCGACTCGAACACGAAGCTCATCCCTACTTCTTAAGATATCCCTTGCTTTTGGCTGGTATTAACTGTGAGATTCTGTGAGGTGTTAAGGGGAGCTAAAAAAAAAGGAATAATTTTTGGTGGAATAAAAAAACAAACAAAAAAAACACAAGAGAATATAAAGTGTCATGACAAATAACGGCTTTCAGTGGTTAAAATATATGTAGAGTCAAAGGTGGTATTCTTTATCTTTATTTGGTAGAAGATAATACGATTTTAGATTTTACTTTACATTGCCACACCATCCTTTTGCTCATGTCATCTTTTAGCTGTCCCATTTTGTACACGTGATTAATCTAATAATTCAATGATGGAAGCAACAAAAAAGGTGACTGTATGCTTTTACAACAAACTCGAAAAGAGATTGTAGGCAGGTGCAGTTTATCCTCCCTGCTATAGGTGGTGCTTTCCAGCTGGCCACTGTGCAGGGGGAATGGAGGAGCTTTGCTCCTCTGAAGCCTATGTAGGTGTCATCAGGATAGCAGCTGTCCACGGCCATCCTTAGTGAGGACAATGCTAATAAATAGCAGCGTCCCACAGCTGTTGGGCGCATTTGTGAAGTAACAAGAGTAGAAACAGGATCCCTTCTGGTTAGAGACAGTGTAACTAGCGCTAGGTAGAGGTTCCTGTTGAGGAGGGACAGAGCAGGGATTCCACTTCTGGCTCTGCTTTCTAGGAACTCTAGAGAGTTGGGACAAGGATCTTTCTACCAGTCTACCAAATGTGCCTGCACTGCTGCTCTGCCTATCAGCCATCCCCTTCGCTCAGATGCTGCACTGGTAATGTAAGCCCTATCCATGTGCCTGCTCAAGTGCAGAGAGTGTGATAAAGTATCACCAACATTGTTAAAGGCTCAGGGGTTGTGGGACTTTAAGGCCCCTTTCACACTGGGGCAGTTTGCAGGCGCTATTGCGCTAAAAATAGCACCTGCAAACCAACCCGAAACAGCCGCTGCTGTCTCTCCAGTGTGAAAGCCCCGAGGGCTTTCACACTGGAGCGGTGCGCTAGCAGGGCGGGAAAAAATGTCCTGCTAGCAGCATCTTCGGAGAGGTGAAGGAGCGGTGTATACACTGCTCCTTCACCGCTCCTGTCCATTGAAATCAATGGGACAGCGCAGCTATACCGCCGGCAAAGCGCCTCTGCATAGGCACTTTGCGGTTGTTTTTAACCCTTTCTCGGCCGCTAGCGGGGGGTAAAACCGCCCCGCTAGCGACCGAATACCGACGGTAAAGCGCCGCTAACAATAGCGCCGCTTTACTGCTGATGCCGCTCCCGCCCCAGTGTGAAAGGGGCCTAAATGAGGTGCATGATAACATGCACCTCCATCCCTAAATCTGAAATAAGAAAGGGGTTTTTGGGACTTTGAGTGATTTATTTGTATCCTATAACCCATTTGTATCCATTACTCAATAATCATTGGCCTTTTATACTAGTTACTTCCATGGGATACTATGCGTTTTTAGATGCGTGCATGTACATAAATGAATTCTCCTTTTTGTATGCCATCGCCTTGTGTATATACTGTAGATAAAAATACTCATGTTCAATGCTTTGTTTACATGCCAATTAAAAGAAATTCCTACCACGTCTCTTGTGTCTTACACAAAGTCCCAAAAACCCCTTTCTTATTTCATTGTTAAGAGCTGTTGTACCCAGGTTTTGGTGGTATGAAGGCTCTGTGCCATATTGTTTTGGACTGTTGAGTAAGCACCTTGCCACTGTCTCTTACATATTATTGGTTACTACAAATTCACCAAATAATGATGGTTATACCCTCTTTGGCCTCTGTGTGCCTTTACTCCATCTTGAGTACCAAACAGCTGATCCCGCCTATAAAATTTTGTTGCAGGGGAGCAAAAAGAACAGGACTGAGGGGTGGGAGCTAAGCAAGGCTTGTGATCTATTAAATGTGTAGTAGTATATGTTAAATATACATATATTACAGAAGTTATAGAGCTGTGGTAAGTAATCTTGTCCTCTATATACACTGATCAACTATAACACTATGACCACCCACCTAATATTGAGTAGGTTCCCCTTTTGCCACCATAACAGCCCTGACCCATCAAGGCATAGACTCCACTAGACCTCTGAAAGTATGCTGTGGTATTTGGCACCAAGCCATCAGTAGCAGATCTCTCTTTCTACTGGCTTTCCTTCTTCCCATAGTGCATCCTGGTGCCATCTTTTCCCCAGGTAAGCAAACGCACCCATCCGCATAATGTAAAAGAAAACATCAGACCAGGCCACCTTCTTACATCGCTCTGTGGTCCAGTTCTGATGCTCGTGTGCCCCTTTTAGGTGCTTTTTGCTGTGGTCAGTTTGGGCACCCTGACATGCTTGGCATCTCTGCAGCCCCATAGATATCAAACTGCAATGCACTGTGTGTTCTGACATCTTTCTATCAGAACAGGCATTCACTTTTCCAGCAATAGTAGCTCCTCAATTGGTTCAGTCTACACAGGCCAACCTTCACTCTCCATGTCCATCAATGAGCCTTGATTGTGCCCAGGACCCTCATGCAGACAGGAACATCCCACAAGAGCTGCAGTTTTTGAGTTGCTCTTATTCAATCATCTAGCCTTTACAAATAAGCTAGTCAAAATCACTCAAATCCATACACTTGCCCATTTTTTTCTGCTTTCAATACAGGGACAATATGTTTACTTGGTGCCTAATATATCTCACCCACTTTCAGATGTCATTGTAACAAGATAATCAATGTTATTGATTTTACCTGTCAGTGGTCATAATGTTATGGTTGATCAGTGTATATTAAATTGATAATTTTCCTTGTTTTGCTAACTGTCACTTTCAATTAAGTAAAGCAGATGTGATAACATTGTTTATTTTGAGCTGTGAGTGGTCATTTGTTTCCCCAAAACTTGATATACTGTAGCACAAAATGAACAAATGGTTAGACATACTGATGACAGTTGTAGGGGAGTGTTAATATAGACAGAGATACAGCAACGGTGCCATGTGCCTCTTATTTTCTAACATAATAAGGCCACCTGGGTCAGCATGAGTTGCCAGACTCCTTAGCTGGTTTCCTCCTATAACTGTTAGGGCAAGAATGGAGGGGGTGTTAAACATGCCTGGAATCCTGCCAAGCCAGAGGCAATGAAAAGAAAAGCTTGAATAGTACAATATAAAAACCTTACACATTACTAGATATTTTCCACAAAACATGCAAGTGCATTGTACAGTCTACTATGCAAAAGGCAAGGTTCATATCTATGCCTTTGTAGTGCCTTTGCAGATCCACAGAAGCATGCTACAATTCATTTAACCTTATTTCCTATGAGTCCCATTCACATCTATGCATTTGCCTGCAATGCGTTTTTTGGAAAGGTGCAGGGATTTTTTTACACACAGCATAATGCTTTTTTGGCTCCATAGACTTTAGTGGAATCACAACAGAAACGCATGAAATACATGTGTACATGCATTTTTTGTGGATATTCCTGCATGACAACAAACACCTCCTAGCAACATCAACACTTTCTGAAAAAATGCAAAATGCATTATAACTGCATCAAAAATGTGCATTTAAAAAAAACAAAATGCATCAGAAAACACGTTGCAAAAACACAGCTACAATAGACTTATGCCGCGTACACGCGGTCGGACTTTTCGTCTACAAAAGTCCGACGGACGCCGACGGACTAAAGCTGGCTGACAATCCGATCGTGTGTGGGCTTCCCCGGACTTTCAGCAGACTTTCAGCGGACTTTTCCAGGCGCAAATCTGACGGACTTTAGATTTGAAACATGCTTCAAATCTTTACGTCGTAACTACGCTGGACCCAGAAATCCGCTCGTCTGTGTGCTAGTCCGACGGGCAAAAACCCACGCTAGGGCAGCTATTGGCTACTGGCTATCAACTTCCTTATTTTAGTCCGGTGTACGTCATCACGTACAAATCCGTCAGACTTTTGTGTGATCGTATGTAGGCAAGTCCGTAAGAAAGTCTGCCGCAAGTCCGCCGCAAGTCCGCTAAAATTCCGCCAAAAGTCCATCGAAAGTCTGTCGGACAGGCTGATAAAAACGGGGGTTATTCCCGCGCTACCGGATAGGGAAAAAAGATAACGTAATCAAGCGAAAATGTAGACTTAATTTTTAGAACTGTATAACCCGTATATGGCCGGCCAGCTGCATGCACCGAACAGAGGGCTCAGACATAAACCCAAAAAAATGTAAAAAGAGAAAAGGGGGGGTGGTGCTGCGCTATCCGAAGGGTCTTTGTGGTATGTAAATGATCCTTACTGATCAGTATGATTAATGTCAATGTAAGTAATTATAACCAATACATGTAAATGAATCAAAAGGTGGAAAATTAAACCAATTCAATATATGTTAAAATTATTCAATCCAATAATACAATAAATATAACGTGCTCGTGCTCTTGTGCCTTATAAAATATTGAAATATTCCAAGCTAATACATATGC
Organism: Lithobates clamitans; assembly: GCA_037952925.1. Taxonomy (NCBI): domain Eukaryota; kingdom Metazoa; phylum Chordata; class Amphibia; order Anura; family Ranidae; genus Lithobates; species Lithobates clamitans. Next base: position 304,564 of record JBBGZY010000343.1, read on the forward strand.
TAAAGTGCAAGAAAAACGGAAAATTGTATACTCACCTTTTCGTAATTTTCCTTTCCTGTCGCATCTTCATGGCAGCATACACGTTGGGTTGTGACTCCGCCTCCACAACCTGATAGGACCACATAGCTATAAATTAGAGAGTAGACACCTGCCCCAGTATTCTCTGTAAATATATACACATGTCACCTTAGAGGGTGGGTGATTGTATGCTGCCGTGAAGATGCGACAGGAAAGGAAAATTACGAAAAGGTGAGTATACAATTTTCCGTTTTCCTGTCGCATCATGGCAGCATACACGTTGGGGAGTAACTCGCCAAACTGGGTGGGAATGCAAAATCAAAATTTATTGACAAGAAACAGAAGAATTGGCCTGTATAACGGCCCTCCCAAATTCAACTGCTGCTAAACGTGCAGCGTCTATTCTATAATGAGAAATGAAGGTATTCCTCGAAGACCAAGTGGCCGCTCTACAAATGGTTTCCGCTGAGACTTTACAGTAAGCTGCCCATGAAGTAGCCATTGCCCTGGTGGAATGCGCTCTTAGATCTCCCGGAATCTGCAAGGTGCTTAAGGAGTAGGCCTTCTTGATAGCTTTCACGAGCCATGAGGCGATGGTACGGGCAGAAGCTGCCTGGCCCTTCCTGAACCCATGTGGGATAACTAAAAGGTTCTCGCATTTCCTGAATGGCTTGGTTACCGAAAGGTAATGGAGAATGTTGCCCTTGACATCCAAGGGATGAGGGACGCCCTGATCCGTGATCAAAGCCGGGAGGTCAATCTCCTGGTTAAAGTGGAACGCAGAGGAGACCTTTGGGATAAACCTGTCTGAAGGCTTCAGGGTTAGTCTGTCTGGGTAAACCATCAGATACGGTTCTTTGATCAGCAAGGCTTGCATTTCTGAGACCCTCTTCGCTGATGTGATGGCAATTAGGAAAGATACCTTTAGAGTCAGGTCCCAGAGGGAGGTATCCTCAAGGGGGAAGAATGGTTCTCCGGATAAAACCTCTAGGACAGTTGATAGGTCCCATGTTGGAAATGAAGGTTTCCTGGGTGGTCTTAGCTTCAGGCAGGCTTTTTGAAATTGCACCACCAGAGGGTTAAGTGCCCATCTGACCCCTGTCAAGGCAGAGATGGCAGAGACTTGGACTTTCAGGGTGTTAGACCTAAGGCCTTTGTCTAGACCTGACTGAAGGAACTCAAGCACTTGTACTGCTGATGGGGAAGACGGGTCCCAACCTTGTTCCTGAGCAAAGGAAGAGAATCTTTCCCAGATTCTCTCGTAGGTGCTATTCGTGGAGGATTTCCTGGCTTGAAGCAGGGTATCGACTACCTTCTGAGAACATCCTTGCTCTAGGAACCTAGACCTTTCAGTCTCCAGGCCGCTAGGTGCAATCTCTCTGGATTCGGATGTAGTAGCTGGCCCTGGGTTAGTAGATCCGTTGTTACCGGGAGTGGAAGTGGATCCGCTGTGCTCAGTTGCAGGAGGGTGGTGAACCAAGGCCTCCGTGGCCAAAAGGGAATCACGGCCAGTACTAGAGCTGTTGAGTGTTTGAGCCTCAGAAGGAACTTGGCTATCAGTGGGGTTGGTGGAAAAATGTAGCCTAGGTGAAAGTTCCAGGCGTGCTGGAGACAATCCGTACCCTCCGCTGTGGGGAAGGGATTCCTCGACAGAAACCTCTGACACTTCTTGTTCTCTGGTGTTGCTGCGAGGTCTATGTCTGGATGACCCCATGTCTGGCATATGAGGGCAAAGGCCTGTGGGCTTAGACACCACTCGTTGTTGGAAACGAATGTTCTGCTGAGGGAGTCCGCCAGTAAGTTCTGAACCCCCGGAATATAGGTCGCCTTCAGGTCCCACAGGTTCAGTTGAGCCCATTGCATCACCGGACCGACTTCCCGCATCATGGAGATGCTCTTGGTACCCCCCTGCCTGTTGATATAGGCTACCGCCACTCGGTTGTCCATTTGAATGAGGACTTGTTTCCCTCTCAGGAGTGAACTGAATGCCAAGAGGGCTTGGAAGGCTGCCTTCATCTCTAGGACGTTTGATACTACATCCTTGGTTTTGAAGGGCCAGCGGCCCTGAGCTGCATAGTGTAGGTAGTGTGCCCCCCATCCTTCCAGACTGGCGTCTGAAGTTACTACCTCCTGGTGGAGGATGACTATCTGCTTGCACCTGCTGAGGTTGTCGGGGTGGGTCCACCACTGTAAAGATAGCCTGGCTTCCTCTGGGATGCGAATCAATTGGGACATGGACCATCCGTCCCACTGGCGCAGGAAGGAGGCTTGTAGGGGTCTGGTATTCCATTGCGCCCATCTGATCATTGGAATGGTTGCTGATAGGGAACCTAGGAGGCTGAGGTATGCTCTGGCCGGCAGACATGACGCTGGGATAGCCTCTTTCACTTTCTGAATGAGTAGGGACGATTTCTCCCTTGGCAATTCCACTGTGTTCGCTCGGGTGTCCAGTTCGGCTCCCAGGAAGACCATCCTTTGGGTAGGTTGGGTGTTGCTTTTCTGCCAATTGATTATCCATCCTAAACTCATTAGGGTGGAAACCAGGATCTCGCGATGTTGGACGAGTGATTCCTGGCTGCTTGAGAGGAGGAGGATGTCGTCCAGGTAATGGTGGACCCTTAGACCTTTCTCCCTCAAAAAGGCTATTGCTGGTAGTAGCACCTTCGTGAATGTTCTGGGGGCTGTTGAGATGCCAAAGGGAAGGCTTCGAAACTGGAAGTGCCCCTGACCCACCGAGAATCGTAGGAATTTCTGGAATGCCCCGTGGATCGGAATATGCAGGTAGGCGTCCTGGAGATCTATGGAGAGCATCCAGTCCCCCAGATTTATGGCCTGCAGGATAGACTGCAAGCTCTCCATCCTGAATGACTCCACTCTGATGGACCTGTTGAGGTTCTTTAGGTCTAGAACCGGACGAAGGTCTCCTGACTTCTTCTTGACGAGAAATAATGGAGAGTAGAATCCTCTGCCTCGTTGTGCCAGTGGAACCTCTACTATTGCTCGTTTTTGGAGAAGATCTTGGATGTAGTTCAGTAACGACAACCTTTTTTCTCGAGATGGGGGAATACGGGTTGGGTAGAACTGATCCCCTGGGGGCCGGTTTTTGAAGGACCACCTGTGGCCGAAGGTGATAGTGGCCAGGGTCCAGGTATCCCTTATGGTTTCCGCCCAGACCAGCTTGAAACTGGAGAGTCTTGCTCCCACTACCGCTGGTCGGACGGGCGCACCTTCAAAAGGGCTTCTGGTCACTGGAAGCAGGCGCCTTAGGCTTCTGAAACTTCATGAAGGAGGTTTGAGGGTTCTTCCAGCTCCTTCTATACTCCTTGCCTGGTCTGTATGCTCTCGCATCCCTATACCTCTCTGGGATGTTCCGCTTAAAGGGAGGAGGTCTCTGTTGCTTGGGTCTCCTGTCTGAGGGGATGAGACCGGACTTTCCGCCGGTTACTTTGGAGATGGCTGTGTCTAGTTTTGTTCTGAAGAGGTGCTCACCATCAAACGGAATACGACACCAGTTGGATTTGGAAGCTGGGTCCGCCGTCCAGGGCTTTAGCCATAATGCTCTTCTGGCTGTTACTGAAGCCAGCATAGATTTAGATGCAGACCTGATAGTGTCGACTGAAGCTTCAGCCACAAAGTCGCCCGCCAGGCTTAACTCTTGCAACGCCTTTACTATTGATTCTTGGTCTGCCCCCTCTGATACAAGCTTTTCCGTGCTTGTGGACCAGCTCAAGATGGCTCTTCCTACTGCAGCAAGTGCTATTGCAGGCCTGCAGGCGCCTCCAGCCGACAGGTAAGCCCGCTTGAGATCCGTGTCGATCTTTCTGTCGAGGACATCTCTAAACGTTACCGCGTCTTCTAACGGGAGGGTAACATGCCTGGCTAGGCGCATCAGGGATGCATCCACTACCGGAGGGGACACCAGAGGGTTCACCTTAGGCTCCTTGAGTGGGTATAGCTTCAGTAGTCTGTTATTCAGACTAGACTTCTTTTCTGGTCTCTGCCATTCCTCTTTGATCAGGTCCTCAAGTTCTTCAATGAACGGGAAGGATTCCGGATCCTTTCTGAGCTGAGGAAAATACTTCCTCTGTTTCGGTTGGGCTTGCTGGGGTTCCTCCCAACCTATCGCCTCCTTAACCGATTTTATAAACGGCTCTACCAGACTGAAGTCGAATCCGGCCGATACCTCCAGACCCTCATTATCCGACAGGGAGTCTTGCTCCTTCGATGTGCTAGCCCGGGCTGGAGAGGTAGTGGTAGAGAAATCCACCTCGGATACCGAGGCCTGGGGGGCTACGGCCCCAGCTGAATCTCCGACCTCCGAGATTCTCTCTCTTGCGGCCTCTTCCCGGCATGTCTGACAGACCAGTTTTCCCGGAAGAGCCGCTGCGCCGCAAACCCAGCATGCGTTCCCGGCAGGACGGGAGTGGCGTGCGGGGGAACGATGCCTGCGTGAAGGCGATCTTCTGTGGCGGGATCGGCCGTGTCTAGAGCGCGACCGGGAGCGGCTTCTTCTGCGGCTTCCTCTCGAGCGGCTTCTTCTGTGATAGGAACGGCTCCTTCTATGTCTGGAGCGACTTCTCCTGCGTGAGGACTCTCTTTGTCTTGAGGCAGACGTTCTTGAAGACCCGGTAGGGCTGACCAATTTAGGCAGCGTTAGTAGTGCTCTCTTTTTCGATCTTCAATACTTACATTTGTCTTCCCCCCCTTACCTAATAGGCTGACGGTGATCTGCTGGGGCAGCGGTCTCCATGGAGAGAAAACGGACTGGAAACCTGCAGTGAGAAACAATAAACAGCGCTATGCAGAGGAGGCTTCAGAGGGAGCAGGAATCCTGACTTAAAGCAGTATAAAGGAAGGCCACTTACCTTTGTAGAGCGCTTTGGAGTCCAAACAGACAATCTGTCATGCATAGACAATCAGCAGCAGCAAATACAGCTACTGCTGGGCTTTTAAATCCGCCGCCATTAGCGTCGGACGCTCGCGCATGCGCAGTAGCGCCGCGAGACACCCGGCGCCATCTTGGAAGCTGGAAAGCAGCCCAGCGGTGCCCAAAACGACGTACCGCGCATGCGCGAGGACGCCGAGAACGCTCGGCGCTCCGGAGAGCAAATCAGGAGAACCACAGAGCCCAGCAGACGGGCAGAGGCACTGGTAGGAGAGGGGGAAAGAGAGGGGGAGACCGCTGCACACAACTAAGCCTGTTTAAGGCTTATTTCATGAGGCCACAATGAAGTTTTCCTGGCCATTCCTCCAGCAAGCCTGTTTAAGGCTTTTGTGGGCTGCTGCACTTGAAGCCTGTTTAAGGCTTATACTTGTGGTCAGACAGCTGAATGAGATGAGAGTATGCCCCTGAGATCACCAGAGTGGGGCTCCTTCCATTTAGCTCGTTTAGAGGCTGTACAAGAAGGACTTCCATCCAGGAGAGGCTAGAACCTGCCTGGGGCGAAGCGGTAAGGGGGTGCTGATCCGTGCGTCCTGACAGGTGAGGAAAAATAAGAGAATACTGGGGCAGGTGTCTACTCTCTAATTTATAGCTATGTGGTCCTATCAGGTTGTGGAGGCGGAGTCACAACCCAACGTGTATGCTGCCATGATGCGACAGGAAACAATATTATCACACAAAATCTAAGTGTCAAATGAATTCAGCAAAAAAACGCATGGTCGCCTAATCCTGGTGTTGCGACCAGTGCAACAATGCAAACCGCAGTATAAAGTGATCACGTGAATAAATTAATAATTAATCCAAAGGTTGCTGGTGTCCTACTAAATACATTGATAAGTAATTTGATATCCAAAACAAGTCCGTGCAGTCTAAAAACAAAATTGATCAATGGTGCACAGAGAAACAGTGCTCAAACACAGCAGGAAAAATGACAGTAAGGTGGTGATATGCAAATGAACCACTCTGTGTCCTCTTCATGCAGCATGCACTAGTGTGGGTAATAGCCCCTTACCTAGCGGTGCTAGGTCAACCGCATATAGGATATAAGATCTCGAGGTCCAGGGTCTCTCCTGCGTCTCTGTATCCAAGTTGGCTGGCTCTGCAGGGTCCTATTGGGGGCTGGGTGTATCTGGTTGTGGTCCTAATTGAGGTCCCGGGGCACTGCGACTCCTAGCTCCTCCTCCAAATCACATCTCCAGTGTATGTAAAATATAGGACAGAGTACCCAAATAGTGTAGTAGGTTTTTTTGTAAGGGTCACTTTATTCACATATACAATGCACAAAGGTACTCACATTACTCACATTAAGCAGTTTTTTTCTACAGCGTTGTATCCTACGAGTCGCGAACTCGCAAAGACATTCAGCAGAGAAAGGGAAGGTAGAAAACAAGCCTATTCCGTCCCTACGCGTGACGTCACGATCGCAACTTGTTTTGGATATCAAATTACTTATCAATGTATTTAGTAGGACACCAGCAACCTTTGGATTAATTATTAATTTATTCACGTGATCACTTTATACTGCGGTTTGCATTGTTGCACTGGTCGCAACACCAGGATTAGGCGACCATGCGTTTTTTTGCTGAATTCATTTGACACTTAGATTTTGTGTGATAATATTGTTTTCTTGCACTTTAGCATATGTATTAGCTTGGAATATTTCAATATTTTATAAGGCACAAGAGCACGAGCACGTTATATTTATTGTATTATTGGATTGAATAATTTTAACATATACTGAATTGGTTTTATTTTCCACCTTTTGATTCATTTACATGTATTGGTTATAATTACTTACATTGACATTAATCATACTGATCAGTAAGGATCATTTACATACCACAAAGGCTGTCGGACAGGCTGTCGGACTTTTGTAGACGAAAAGTCCAACCGTGTGTACGCGGCATAATATATTCCAGGCAGTCGGCCCCCAGTAGTAAAGGTGAAGAATACTCCGATATCAATTCTAGAAAGCAAAATGACCATTTCTATACTACTAAGACTGGAACAAGTTTTAAAAAAAAAAAGTTTAAACCTGTGCAGTGATATGCCTTGCCCTTTTTAAAGTGCCAGTCTAGCTCCACCATTTTAATGCTTTGAGAAATCATAAAGGTACAATGTACATATAGTAGAAAGCTGAAGCTTTGCTCTCACTACACAACTTTCTTCCCCCTGTGGCACTGTGAAATTTTAAGTTAATCAGCACCAGCACACTTACTGCTTGGAAGAAGCCCCACTGTCACCCAACTACTTTCACTTTTTAAGAGACAGTCATGGCCACACCACTCATAATTATCTTTACTGCTGGAGGTGCCATCGTGATTCTCTGTGCTTTAATAGTGGGTATTTCTGGCAGCAGAAACCTGCCAATAATGTCCAGTAGTCTCCGGACCCATGCTCCTGACCCTAGGGGGGTGCATGGAAGGCTGAGAATTTAAGTCCTTGGTGGGGCACACATGCCACAGTAAACACATCACTGTAATTTTGCAAGGCTTTCTAAGGTAAGTAAAAAAATACAATAAACATATAAATATGTTTTAGGGAGAGGGAAGAAAACTGCCTGTAGATATTTTTTTACTTGCTGGTGTTAAACACCATGACATAAAGCAAGTACATGAAGTAAAGAGGAATGAAATATATTACATATCTGGCAGATCACAGATATTAATGTTATCTTTTGTGTTGCTAGCTTCTGGAAATAAATTCTATCACAAACTTATTTTTTGCTTAATTTATTTTTGTACTTTATATTGAATACAATTCTAGTCACAAATAAAGATATTCATTAGACTAAAACTAATTATTGATCTTTGACAGTTACAATTGAATCTAATACACAAGATTTATTATGAGTGACTGTAAATATATTATTATAACGCTATCATTGAAAGCCTCATTAACTTTGCTGCATTTAGTCTGCAGTTTGTTCTCCCTTCCCAGTCTACATTAATATGATCAGATAGGTTTATCATTCAGACATTTGCAATTTCCAGTTTTCATCAAGTGGTGAGAATTAGATGTACATCCTATAATTACAGAGATACTATTTTAGTTTCAAATAATATGCTGTCATTACTTAAATTAATTAGAATTCATGTCTGGATAACCTAATCAGGTGGACTGAAGATGTTCAGACACTGTGTCAAAGAAATGATCTGCATGTCAGACATCATCTTTAAAGTTAAACAGCAGGCAAGCAGCTGATTTTACAGTTGAAATATAAATGCATGAATCTTCTTACCTAAAAAAAAATAAAACAAAAAAAAAAAACAATTCTGCTCAGTCAGTCTTGTAATTCAGGCAACCATGCTAGCCTACACGACCTGGTCCTTGACCTCCCAAATTAAGCAGAAGTATGCTCATGTATGAGATCATCCCTCTACATTTTCTTCCTATCAGCAGGTTCCCTGTCTTAGACTGACATCACAGTACAATGCAGTAGAGACTGAAATGTTTCCAGTGCTGCCCCTTCTCCCCCAGTTTCCTATGCAGGGGGTTACAGGAGGCCAGCTGAAAGATGTTTTAGTACTCTTTACTAATACATGGAACACATAACTGGATTCAATGGAGGTCTCAACTGCAGTTTTAATTTAAAGTTCTGCTCCGGTCTATCTTCTACTACCCTACCTTTCCTCTCCCCTATCCCCTAGAAGCCCCCCTCAAAAATGTTTTTTTAAAAGCCCTACACATGTCTAGCGACATCATGGGTCCTTCCACTTTTTACTCAAAGGCGCCAGTTGACTGTCCTTCATAATGGACTTAGTGGTGCTAAAGTACTGTGGTGTGAGTGCTGCCTAGCCTAGGAGTGCTGTAAAACCATGCTATGTGATGATACCACCCTAAAGGGCAGGTCCATAATAGACTGGGCCACTCATGAGTATTGCAACACACTTTTTTGGGCCTTTCACTTGTTAAAATAGAAAACACAGCTTTTGTTGCAATACTGTATATATATATATATATATATATATATATATATGAAGGCCGGTATGGTGGCCTGAATTTATGGGAGGAGCCCGGGGGGTATTTAAGCACACCACTCGCCCTTGCTCCTTGTCGGCTCCAGTGCGCAATACCCTCCTTCCCAACCCCTTTTTTAGGGCACTTCTCAGCACATTCTTCTCCACAATAATCCATTACTTATCTTGGGTATACCACTGGAATCCTCTTCCACTCCTCCATGATGACATCACAGAGCTGGTGGATGTTAGAGACCTTGCGCTCCTCCACCTTCCTTTTGAGGATGCCCCACAGATGCTCAATAGGGTTTAGGTCTGGTTGGCCAGTCCATAACCTTTTTACCCTAAGCTTCTTTAGCAAGGTAGTTTTTGTCTTGGAGGTGTGTTTGGGGTCATTATCATGTTGGAATAATGTCCTGCGGCCCAGTCTCCGAAGGGAAGGGATCATGCTCTGCTTCAGTATGTCACAGTACATGTTGGCATTCATGGTTCCCTCAATGAACTGTAGCTTCCCAGTGCTGGCAGCACTCATGCAGCCCCAGACCATGACACTCCCACCACCATGCTTGACTGTAGGCACACCTGTCTTTGTACTCCTCACCTGATTGCTGCCACACATGCTTGACACCATCTGAACCAAATAAGTTTATCTTGGTCTCATCAGACCACAGGACATGGTTCCAGTAATCCATGTCTTTAGTCTGCTTGTCTTCAGCAAACTGTTTGCAGGCTTTCTTGTGCATCATCTTTAGAAGAGGCTTCCTTCTGGGACGACAGCCATGTAGACCAATTTGATGCAGTGTGCGGCGTATGGTCTGAGCACTTACAGGCTGACCCCCCCACCCCTTCAACCCTTGCAGCAATGCTGGCAGCACTGATACGTCTATTTCCCAAAGAAAACCTCTGGATATGACGCTGAGCATGTTCACTCAACTTCTTTGGTCGACCAGGGCGATACCTGTTCCGAGTGGAATCTGGCCTGTTAAACTGCTGTATGGTCTTGGCCACCATGCTGCAGCTCAGTTTCAGGGTCTTGGCAATCTTCTTATAGCCTAGGCCATACTTTATGTAGAGCAACAATTCTTTTTTTCAGATCCTCAGAGAGTTCTTTGCAATGAGGTGACATGTTGAACTTTCAGTGACCAGTATGGAAGCGTGAGAGCGATAACACCAAATTTAACACACCTGCTCCCCATTCACACCTGAGACTATGTAACACTAACGAGTCACATGACACTGGGAGGGAAAATGCTAATTAGGCCCAATTTGGACATTTTCACTTAGGGGTGCACTCACTTTTATTGCCAGCGGTTTAGACATTAATGGTTGTGTATTGAGTTATTTTGAGGGGACAGCAAATTTACACAGTTATACAAGCTGTACACTCACTACTTTACATTGTAGCAAAGTGTCATGTCTTCAGTGTTGTCACGTGAAAAGTTATAATATAATATTTACAAAAATGTGGGGGGTGTACTTACTTTTGTGAGATACTGTATATATATATATATATATATATATATATATATATATATATATATATATATATATATATATATATATTATATATTACTATATACAGTATACAATAAATATATTAGTGAGTAAGGCAAACAAGAGAAATACAGTGGTTCCAGCCAGGGCCTCATTGAATCAAAAAAATTTGTAGGGCATATACATAAAGTTTACCAATAAAAGTCTGCTTATTAGAGGGAAGTACTTTTATCCTTTAAATGAACACTGCAGTACACTGTAGTCCAGGTAGGACAAAGAAAAAAAGTTATTTTTGTTAAATTAGTAATATATTATTTGAACTTTATTGGGAAAAATGTAAACAGCCGTAAACAATTGATTTGAACTCAACAGTATGGATGGGCTGACCAATGCTGGATAAAATCACATTGCAACAGCTACCTGACCCCATAATTCACACAAGCAAGATGGTGAAAAGCAGAATATTATCTGCTAAATGATGCATTCAGAAAGACATTGCAAGTAAACTGCTATTAGAGATTCTTTTAGCCTGCTGTTTTTATATCCTACATCTTGTACTAAGTTTCATTCCAATCAGTCTAAACATGCATTAGACAAACAATATTTGTTGTTTTCTAGTTTAGAAATGCTTCTGAAAGAATTTTCTGCTTCTCAAGACAAAACACCCAAATTGCCTATTACTATAAAAGGACATGCAGAAATTCAAGAAACAAATTAGGTAAGTACCATGTTTCCCCTGTTAGGCTTGGTTCACACTGGTGCGAACACAGACATCGCATGTGATTGGCACCGCATTGCTGTGCAGATCGCATGCAATGTCTGTGCGATGCAAATTCAGTCAAACAGTTTGTATGGCTGAATTCGCATTGCATTCAGACCAAAATGGTACAGGACCCTTTTTTCATCGCCACTGGAATCAGATCAGATGGGTGTTCATACCCAATGCGATCCGATTCCTGTACAATTCCGCATTTCGCACTACAATCTGCAAACTGACCTGGGCGTGTCATTAACTTTGCATTGACACCCGCAGTGGTTCCCAGATGTCAATGTGAACCGTCTGCGATTCAGGTGCGATGCGGGAATCCACACTGGATTTGCAGGGTTTCCTGCGTCGCACCAGTGTGAACCCAGCCATGGTTAAAGTGAACCCATGCTTTACCCATGCAGGGTGGGTTCACTGTAATATCAGTACATGCAACTGCTTAGACTTACCTTCCTTTTGCTCACCCCTGCTCGATCTATGGAGTGAATAGAATAAGACCTTTGTATGCTAGAGACTAAGGTGAGACTTAGGCCCAGCTAATGCACATTGAAGTATACATTTATTCTATACAAGCAGTAAAATAATTTTAACCACCTGAATTTTGCAAGGTTTTGCCTCTTTCATGACCAGAGCATATTTACTATTTAGCACTGTGCTAATTTAACTGGCAATAGCGCCGTCATGCAACACTGTAGGCAAATACATTTTTATAATTTTTTTCACACAAATAGAGATTTCCTATGGTAAAGAATGCAGCAAAAGCAAAGGTAATAAACATGTAGAGATTGTAATTTAACGGGAGTTGTAATTAATTCCAGCTGATTAGCTAGGTCATGCATGGAAGGGGAAAGAGGGTGAGGAACCAACCCTCATGACAGCTAAACATGAGGGTAACATAATGCAGGTTAACAGTCTAGAAACAGCCGGTAACATAAGGGGAGTGCAAATAGGGGTATTGGACCTGGTTGAATTCTGAAAGAATTTTCTTTCGAAAATCATAACTAAGAATTATCATTCGCATTTTGCACCATTATTAGGCCGCAGCAATGGCCTATTTTCGTGCGGCTATGGAAATTGAGCAATTGGGCATGTTGGAAATTTTTTGAAAAATTAACAAATTTCTAATCAATGATGGGAGAATCGCTGCGAGAAATATAATCGAAAAAGTAATGCATATGAGCTGTGACCTGGAAAGAAAAAAAGATTTCCGGCCACAAAAATGATTTTCTGTAGCAACATGAGGTGAAATTTTTTAAAGAATTCGATCCATGTTTGGCCTGAATTACTGTGGATCAAAGATAAATGAGCAAACACAGACTTGTTAAACAATGCATGATAGCACAAAGTACTGTATATTGACAGCTGAAATAATTACAACATTGTAAAACACTACGTTTTAAGGAACAAGTTCTGCCACTAAAAATTTTACTTTGTTTTAAGCAATATTTATTGATATTTACTATATCAATCTAAAGGATTGATAAGTGAATATAAGCATATAAATTATGAATACGCATTATTAGATTGTAAGCTCTTCTGAGCAGGGCTTTCTTAACCCTCTTGTATTTTATTGTATTACAACTGTATTGTCTCCCTTTTATGTTGTAAGGCGCTGCGTAAACTGTTGGCGCTATATAAATCCTGAATAATAATAATAACACTCTAAAATAGATGTCATTTTTACTTGGTCTATTAATGTTTTAATTTATGCGCTGTTATGCATACATGAAATGGCTGTTGCAATACTCTCTCCTAGTTACTTAATACATTAGACTGAGGCACTTTAATCTTCACTTGGCAATAAAAACCTAACTAAATATTTATCTTTCAAAATTATGTAGCCCCTTTAAATGTTCCGTTTGCATCTAAAATGAGTTTGAACCTTTCTACTGTCTGCACGCTGATGGCATGACACCTGCTGAGGGTAAGACTAGAAAATTATTGTAATCTGCATTCCCAAACTGATTAAACGATATTCGCAGCAGAAATCTCTAAACGACAAACATACTTAAATTGCTCCCTGCTGCTCTAAATTCCTGTTTTGTGTCTCTGCTCATGTGCACAAGACCACCTTCATCTGATTCAGGAAAATAATTCCTACAGACAAAATCTTGAGTCACTGTAAACAGGTCACATATAATCCTGAACAAAGGGTTGCATTTTACAAATAATTATATCTATGTACAAATAACCCATGTATGACCCCCAACCTAAACAAATCAATTTTAAATATAAAATGATATAAATATGTAAGAAATACTTTGTATATCAAGTACATTTATTCAAAAAAAATTCAGTTCAATTCTATTTAATATACAATTCACCTTCGATAGATAAAGGCATATTATCCTAAAGGATCATCCAACCCCCTGAGGGATATCTACTTTTTGGCAGATGCCAAGTCAAAATACATAATGGCTTCATATGTCTCTCAAAGGCTTTAAGGGATGGTATTTTTAGTAAGAACATATTTTTAGTTTTTAAAATAGTGCAGAGTTTATTGTAATTTAATTATATTGACTTTACAGTTTACATTTGTATTTTGGCCACTAAAGGGAGGATGAATTAGCAACTGAAACCGCAACTGCCTAAACTAAAATGTCAAATTAAAACATTACCTTAAAAAAAGAATATAAATACCTGTGTCGCCTGCTGCCAATGCCAGTACCACCTAATGCTCTCATCCCCCTGAAGTCTGCTTGGAAACATTCTTGGAGCATTCTTGGAGCACCTGTTTTCCTTTCAGCATGTTCATTGGTTTCTCCCAGCAATCTCAATGTTTCTATTGTGTCTAGTTTTTTAACACATCTACAATATTACTTTTTGGTTTTAGGTAGAGTGCGAGAGAACTTAAATCTCTTTCAGGTTTTACTTCTGTCTGTTAGCTCCATTGTAGAGATTTTCCCTCATTTTCTGTTCCATGTGTCACCCATACAAAGAATGAGTGGTGTGGTTGTCACCAGAACAACATAGCACAGATATAAATGATAACGCTGTCAGAAATTCTATCTTTGGTGTACGTTTATTTAAAGTGAGAAGTTCTTTTCTCAGTTCAGTTCTCGGCAGTTCTCAGAGGAAAATTATCTCCTCTACAGCTGGTTTATGAAGCTGAGAACTTCAGTTCTCAGAGGAAGAACAGAGGAGAAGTATGGAATAGTAAGGACGTTTACTAATAAACATGAGTGAACACTCTTCTTTATCAGAAGAGTGCTGATAAAATATGGCAGCACAGCGGTATATTGTTAATTCACAGAGATTAAAATTGTTAATACAGTTTGTCAGCACATTAAAACAATCAGAACAATTTATCAAGGATGGCATAGTACCTTCCATTATCTTTCCCTAAAATGCCCATGGCTATAAAACACTTAAACATATGCTTCTGCAACATCCAAGAAAACATGCTTCATCATCACACAAAAAGAACCAGTTTGCCGAACCAGTTTGCATTAACTATTTGGCCTATAAGAGCCTATATTTGAATCTTAATTCAATAGTCAAGTTATAATTAATGTCTACTTTTGTCATTAAGAGGAACCCCACTCTCAATTTTGAATCATATACCAATTATATAAAATGTATAATGAAGTGTTATGCCGTGTACACACTACCGCTTTTGCCGTCGGAATAAACTCTGAAGGTTTCTCCGACGGAACTCTGACGGAATTTAATTCAAGCGGTCTTGCCTACACACGGTCAAACCAAAGTCCGACCAAAGTCCGACCGTCCAGAACACGGTGACGTACAACACTTATGACGGGACTAGAAAAAAGAAGTTCAATAGCCAGTAGCTTCCATCTCGTACTTGCTTTACAGCATGCGTCGTTTTTGGTCAGTCGGAACAGCATACAGACGATCGGTTTTCCCGATAGAAATTGGTTCCGTCGGAAATATTTAGAACATATTTGGAATTTTCGAAAAAAAAAGTCCGATGAGGCCTACACACGATCGGAATAGATGATGAAAAGCTTTCGTCTGACTTTTTCTGTTGAACATTCCGCTCGTGTGTACGCAGCTTTAGAACACACAAAGGAGGTTGGAACTCAGGCAGGTACTGTGGAAGCACTTTTTTTTTTTACCTAATCAAATTTTATTTAAATTTCCATAACAGTGGGATACAGTAAAACAAAAAAAAAAGGAAAAGAGTCACTGAATGACCCAGTTATATTTTTTTATACAAAACAAATTCAACAATATACATATGTATTTACTTATACCAAACAGCGTCTCTTTTTGAATTACATACAATTTTTAAAATTACTAGATCCATTCTTAACCTCAAACACAGGAAAATATTATATATCTAGTGTGGCTAAAACAAATGCCATATACAGTGGAGCCTTGGATTACAAGCATAATCCATTCCAGGAGAATGCTTGTAATCCAAAGCACTCGCATATCAAAGCGAGTTTCCCCATAGAAGTCAATGGAAACAAAGATAATTTGTTCCGCATTGACTTCTATTGCATACAATACCGCATGTGGCCAGATGTGGGGGGGCGCCGTAGAGCCTTGTAAATACTCGGGGACAGCTCGTCTGAACTCGGAAAGCCTTGGAAAGGCTCGGAAACACTCGGGAACGGAGTATTTCCGAGTTTTTCTGAGTATTTCCGAGTAATTCCGAGTATTTCCGAACGGCTCTGAAGCGGTCCGAGTGTCACCGGCACCCCTGCACCTCTGGCCAAATACGGTACTGCACACCCCATTAGCTTGAATTCTGCTTGTTTTGCGAAACAACACTCGCAAACCGAGTCAGAATTTAAAAAATAGTTGCTCGTCTTTCAAAATGCTTGTTAACTGCGTTACTCGTAAACCAAGGTTTCACTGTACAGTAATAGTGCATAGATTAGTATTATATACTAATAAAGAGAAAAAGAGTAGAAAAAAAGGAGGCACTTGGTGTGATAAACCAACAGGAAACTCATCCTATATCACTCCACCTTAAATACAAGCTAGCACTTGTGCATCTGGTCACCTTTTTCTTTATTAACAGTCCACTGCAAGGGGTTACAGCTTTTTATCTAAGCCTTCAATATCCTAATCAGACATTAGACATTGTAGAATAATGTTTAATGATGCTTTAAAAGCACTATCCATCTGTTCAGTTCCTTAGAAAAGAAAAGAAACGTAGATGTTTGACAGCAGAAAAAGTGTTTTGTTTTTTTTTTGTTTAACCTTTGTTTTTATTATAGATCTAACGTATGTTCGTCCCAAGCATGTTTGAATTTTATACTGTTGACTGACTTACAACCTCTGCTGCAAGTACCTTCCAATAGGTTGATTTACTAAAAATGGAGAGTGCAAAATCTGGTGCAGCTCCGCATAGAAACCAGTCGGCTTCTAGTTTTTTTTGTCAAAGCTTAATTGAACAAGCTGAAGTAAGAAGCTGATTGGCTACCAAGCACAGGTGCACCAGATTTTGCACTCAAAATCAACCCCTCTTTCAGGAGAATAATACTTTCTAAGGTTAGTTTTATGATTTCCTTCTTCTTATTTGAGGACATGTCCCTGTATTCTTAAACTTCATATTGAAAAAGCTGCCCTCCTGAACCTTATTCACACCCATCATGTATTTAAAGGTTTCAGTCATGCCCCCCCCCCCCTTTTTCCTCCACACAGTACATATTACATTCCTGCAGTCTCTCCTGATATGTTTTCATCTTTGACCATTTGTGTTGCCTGCCTCTGTACTTATTCTATTTTATTATTATCTTTTGTAAGTGAAGTTTCCAGAACTGGACACAGTGAGGTTGATTTACTAAAACGTTAGCATGCAAAATCTTGTGCAGGTCTACACAGAAACCAATCAGCTTCCATTTTTTTGTCAAAGCTTAATTGAACAAGCTGAAGTTAGAAGCTATTAGGCTACCATGCACAGCTGTACCAACGTTTGCACTCTCCAGCTTTAGTGAAGTCAACTCCAGTATTCTAAATTAGATTCATCTATATAAGTGAATCAGGACCTTTTTCCTTCTGCTGGTGATCCCTCTAGTAAGGCACCCAGAACTCTTTTTACTTCCCCCCACTGCCAGACTACACGGTTTACTCATTTTACAATCAACTGAAACAAGTACCCCAAATCTTTTGCCTCTGTAAATCTGGCAAACACTGTACCCCCAATATTGTACTCTATCAGATGATTATTTTTCCGTAAGTGCATTATTTTACATTTATAAATGTTAGACAACAGTTTCCACTGCTTTGATCAATCTTCCGGTAATGCCAAATCATGTTTCATGTACCAAACACTTCCATGAGTATCAATCTTGTTACACACCTCTTTTTCATCAGCAAAAAGACATACCTTACCCATCAAACCTTACATTATGTCACTTTAGTTGGTTTATAGCTTGCACCATTAAACAATAATATTTTAGATCAAAAAACAAACCTATTGTTTAAATAAGTAGCCTTGTGAAACAAATCTGGAATGCTGTGTTTTGTTATTTAAGCATTTTGTTCCCTCTTAGATTTATTTTGCAGTATTCCCTAAACGAAAGCCATGAAACATGGAGGTATTGCCTACAGCAACTGATCTGATATTTTATTTTATTTTTTTAACTTGAAAGGAATGTTGGAATCAGACTGGTTGCTTCAGCAACACCTCTATGTTCTCACATCCTCTTCATGTTTCATAGAAAAAGCCAGTAGAGGTGAACATATATATTTTTTCTTTTTGAGAAAAGTTTTGAAAAGTTTATTTGAAGTATTTCATAAAAATCTAAAACGTTGAATGTACATGCATAAAACCTGTACATTATTTAATATGTGATTTGAATATGTAATTAGGAAATTACCATATAATAAAAAAAAACGCAGTTGAAATAACTATTGAAGCCTAGCAAAGTGACCCTTGTGGTTTTCTGGCTTCCACGCTCTTTGCACATTTGGGTTAACTAATCACAGTTCAGAGTAATTCTATCATGAGAAAAGCACATCTGATAATGTCCGTTTCTAGCTGTAACTCATTGGGGGTTATTTACGAAAGGAAAATTCACTTTGCACTGCAAGTGCACTTGAAAGATCCGAGGGGGATATGCAAGGAAAATCAAAAACAGCATTTTAGCTTGCACATGATTGGATGATAAAATCAGCAGAGCATCCCCTCATTTCAGATCTACCCCTTAGATTTAGAGCGACTGCACTTCCAAGTGCACTTGCAGTGCAAAGTGGATTTGCCTTTCGTAAATAGCCCCCATTGCAACAATGGGGTTGAGTTAATAAAGGCAAAAAGATTGTGCACTTTGCAAAGTGCAGTTGCTCCAGAGCTTAGTAAATGAGCAGAAGCTCTGCTGACTTCCATCATGCAATCATGTGCAAGCATTTGAGTACTGGGTTTGGGTACTCTTTGCAAAGTGTTACCTCATTTACTAAGCTCTGGAGCAACTGCTCTTGCAGAGTGCAACTGCACTTTGCAAAGTGCACAGTCTATTTGCTTTTAGTAAATCAACCCTTTTATAACCCTATACAAGTATGCAGACCAGGAAAGTCACAGTAGTAAAATACCCTTATCTGCATACTTGTTCTCATTCAGTAATTCAAAACAATTTATTTATCAAAATATTCACTGGGCAATTTGCCCAGTGAATCTTTTACTGACATTTACTCAAATAGGATTGTGTGGCATTCACCAGGAATCAGCCATTAAAATTCACCTTATTTGCAATAGGATCAATGTACATCAGGCAAATGCAGAAGCCAGTGAACATCCATCAAATTTGACCTGTACAATAGCTGTGAAGAACGGCATTTACCCCGCAGTTGAATCTGATGGCAATAGCTGTCCATGGTGCAAAAAAAGTGTTTCTTCATAGTTTCAGCACAAAGGGGGGGTTATGGATAATTATTTATCATAAAAAAAGCAGCATAGACCTCCCACTCCCAGAATTTACCAGCTTAATAACCAAGCCATATGGGATGGTATTCCCATAGAAGCCTGCAGCCCCCCTGCTATTTTGATACTAGCCTGCATACTCATCAGTATTGTGGAAGTACTTTGATAAGGGGGTTCCTCCCAAAAAATGAGGGCCCCCACCAAAGCACTGTTGGCTGATCCCTATGGGCACAGAGTTTATTGGCACCCCTAGTACTCAAAAAGGGTAGGAGGTTGCTACCATCATAGTGTACTACCTTTAAGGGTCTCTTAGACAGCTAACCAGTTCACCATATGTTTTTAATGTATTTTTAAATGCAATTAATGTAAATGTGTGACTTTGACTTGATATCAGTGTCTTTTAATCTGTACAATAGGAGGCGCATGGGCTGACAAGAAACCTGATAGAAGAGAACAAAGGGGTTAGCATCATGTACAGGCTATAGGCAGAGTAGATCAAACTGTATTGCTACAGCTTTAGCAGACAAAAGAAAGCCTGGCTATCGACTCATGACCCAGCTACATACACGCACACAAACACACACATGCATAGCGAATTAAATCCCCATTATTATGTAGCAAATATGGCTGATTATCTACATCCACATCCTTAGCTTGCTGATAACCTGTCACCCAAGACCTCTGGTACCCAACCTACAGTCCAAGGGCCACATGTTTTTTTTTATCCTTTGTAGACCCCAGTAGTAAGAGTGAGAGCGCTGATGAAAGGAATCTTTAGCATTTTCACAAAGCATGACCCTGTCTTTGACTGACCTTTGCAGCAGGTTTCCGGCCTCCAACAACATCTATACCATGTTTGCAGTCTGATCATCTACATTTATATATCTGCAGTTTCTGATAGTCTTCTGTAGCTTTATTTATACTCAATACTATGTGATATTATTACCAATTTGGTAATTTTAGGGGCTAAAGCTGACGTCCTCTATACCTCATAAGTTTGATAACCACTGCCCTAGACTCTGGGCCAATGACTTTTAAACTACAGCCCATTGGATGGTTACAACCTGCTGCCCACAGTTTACCAACCAATGGTATACAGGGTGTCTTTCCTTCTGAAAATGTTAGTTGTGTGGAAAATAGGCTGTTCAGCAAGGAAATTTTCACTTTGTGAGGGATGTTAACCTTAACTTAGTAAATGAGCTAAATCTCTGTTGACTTCCATGTGCAAGTAAAAATGCTTCTTTTCCTAGCACTTGATTGGGTATTCTTTGCAAAGTGAATTTTCTCCACATTCACCAATCTAAGGGAACATCCTTTTGCAAAGTGATCAGCCTATTTGCCTTTAGTAAATCGACATTAAGTCACTGACCTATAATAAGTATGTAGATAAGGAGTTCTGAATTTACTTTCACATTCCTATCTAATTATTTGGTCTTGGTCAATGACTCAAAAAGGTTTCAAGACAGTTGTCGTAAAAAGTTTATAAACTAAGATTTCTAGAAGGAGGTCAGCAATGTAACTTTCCTAAGTCCTCTCAGGAAAGGTTTATATGAAAAATAAAACTAAAAGTTTAGAATGCACTAATTATGTAATTGTAATAAGTTCCATGATTTTAAGCATAGATAACAAATCAGAGTATGTTTCTGTGTTAATACAGGCTGAAAGAACAAAGAAATACTGTTGGGTTTACTAACCTTTGTGTGCTTCTATACTTGCAGACAACCCTCCTCATCTAATAAAGATAGCCAGAAATCAATTTTTATTTATCTATTTAAAGTCGTCCTTGTTAAAGAAGTTTTTCAAAGCGCCATCGTCTCGAATGTTCAGATGTACAATGAAGTTCTTATGTCTGGGAAGTCTGAAAAACATTAAGCACCTTTTATTATATTAAATTGCATTATATTTGCATGTATTAGGACAGCTGTGAACAGAGTTAACTGCGCACTTCTAACATAAGCATTGAAGACAACTTTAATGAGTATTCTCAATGCATTCAAAAACAGAATAAGTAAACTTTCTGTTGGCAACTTGCCAACAAAGACTTTATCAGAAAGGTAATGTCTTCCAGTCTATCAAATAAACGCATTTTTACATTCTGTGC
Source organism: Lithobates clamitans (assembly GCA_037952925.1). NCBI lineage: Eukaryota > Metazoa > Chordata > Amphibia > Anura > Ranidae > Lithobates > Lithobates clamitans. Next base: position 325,678 of record JBBGZY010000343.1, read on the forward strand.
AGTACACTCTATTATACAACAGATGAACGGATGTAATTAATAGGCTGAAAAATAAGTAACAAGTAATAAAGGTAGAGTGGGGAAAGGTTAGAAACTTAGACAGAAAATTATGGTAATACATAAACTTAAAGCTGTCATCAGAACAGCAATAGATGAATAACCTTCCAAAAGGGCTACCAATAACAACTCTTTGAAGCTGAACTTCAGGCAGATAAAAAAATACACAAATTATTGCAAACCTGTACTTATTAATCCACTGTTTATTGTATTTTTCAATCAAAGTAGTGTAAATATCTGAAATTGACTTGGTATTTCATGCTTTTGTAGTTTACTGTACAGCAGAACTCAGAGAGGGGTGGGAAGAAACAGCACAAGAAGCCAATCAGGTGTAAAAAACCAAGAGTGATAAGGAGATAGTTCAACAACGTACTGCTTCTCTTTTCACTGTCCAGTTACAGGGAGGCAATGGAGAGAAGACCTAAAGTTAATATGAAACTGCAGCTGAGAAATTTTAAGTGCCCTCACCTGTGCAAGGCTGTGCTGTGTTGCAAAGCTCTGTAAATCTCAAGACTGGATGGATAGAAATACAAATCCTTTGAAAGGTAAGAAAGTTGTCATACATGTACTTCATCTGCATATTTTTCTACTTTTCTAAAGGTTAGCTTTAAGAAAGTGTTCTCTTGCATTTGTGAAGATTTTTCACTCACTTCCTGTTGTAGAACACTCATTAATAGGAAACATACAGCAACTGATTCTTAGTGGATCAATGACCCAGAACGATTACTCAGACCAGAAATGGATCTAATTTTCCTAACTGCATGTGTGTAATTCTGTTGGCATTTGCAGAACAGCTGTTCTGCTTTAGATATGGTAATATGCTGTATGATGTTCATTTTCTAAAAGAGAGGTCTGTGGGACGTTGTCATCAGCCTCCATCCCTATTAAAATATACAAAGGAGAACAAGGAAGCGGGACTTTGAATGAAGTACACAGAGGGTCAAATGTTGTGTGGAGTTATAATTAACATATCTATAATATGTGTAAAAGAGTAGGACATTAGTCCAACTATCCCTGTGATTTCCTCTCTATTCCCAGACTGCACACCTCTTTGTTTTCCTTCACCCTTTCCCCTTTGGGGTATTGCATGATTTTCATGCGATTTTTCACTTTTTATTTTCTTTTCTCTTTATGTGATGTATTGTTCCCTTCACTTTGTATCTACTATGCTTTTCACTTTTTCAGGCAATAATGGGTGTTGGTTTATAGTTCTTGCCCTTCTCTGATTCCTGGTATTTGGTCTACTTCATACACTTTCATGCACCATTTTCCCTTTTTCCCTACTAGGGATCTCATGCACTGTTATTTAACCTCCCTGGTGGTTTTCCCGAGTGTGGCTCAGGGTTAAATTTCAGTAACATTAGGGGTAACCCCGAGCCACACTCAGGATTGCATTGCAGGATCCTGGTGCAGGTTACTTACCATGTGCTGTGATGTCCCACCACTGTGTCTACGGGCTGGGCCCGATGTCCTGTGTGCCGGGCTCCATTCCCTGCGAGCGTCATGACGCTCGGGGGCGGAGCCCGGCGGAAAATTTAAAAAATTGAAAATTCATAACACATACAGTACACTGTAATTTACTGTATGAAATCATTTCACATTCCTTTTGTCCCTAGTGCTTTGTCCAATGCCCTGCTTGCAGTTTTAGATTATGTATACTGCCTGGAAACTTGAGATTGTCCATAGCAACTAAAAGGTGTCCCTTTACGTCAAAAGTGGTTTTAGACCAGCTAGAAAACAGAGATAGTAAATTAGAACATTTGCAGAATTAAGTGGTAGTGAATTGTGGGGAAATTAATTTTATTATTATTATATTATTTTTTTTTAATTATGTATAGTTATTTATTATATTATAGTTTATGATTTTGTGTTTCAAACTTTATCATACCCGGGATATCTACTAGACTCTTGTTTGGACAGATTTAAGTGTGTTATTGCTAAGAATTACAGGCCTATAATATAAAAAGCCAAATTTCTATGCAAAACAATTGTACCGCTTTGAGACGCAAAAATCTGACATAATCATACCGTGAGGGAGGTTAATACACATATCACTCACTTTTTTAATCCTAATTTACTTTTTACATCCCCAATTTGTTTTTTTGCGTTCACACATGCTCACCCATATATCACAATCTGATGCATGATTGTCCTTTGGAGGGTTGCCTGTTGGGCTGTCTGTCACCTAACATACCATCCCAGCTCCCGGAAAATATGTTCCCCATGTGGGGATACTCATGACCCTCAGTACCGTATCAATTGCACATGAATACCCTGTAGGTATTATATAGGGTGGTTTACCCCCTATTTCTTTTTATATTTTTTACATTTGTGACTACCGGTATATTAGACCAACTAGAAATGCATGATATATCATTACAGAGATATCTTACACGTTTACACACTTACTCCTGATGAGTGACATCAAGTCACGAAACGCATTGAGCCAACATACTGTATTCTACCAAATCATTGTGGATTCTGTTCATGCACACAGCGGGTGCTATTGGCTCCCGCTGCTGTCAATCAAAGTCAGTGAGCCAATGAGGAGAGATAGGGGGCAGGGCCAGGCCGCTGCTATGTGTCTGAATGGAAACACAGAGCAGCGACTTGGCTCGGGTGCCCCCATTGCAAGCTGCTTGCTCTAGGGGCACTCGGCAGGAGGGAAGGGCCAGGAGAGCCAGGGAGGGACCCTAGAAGAGGAGGACTGGGGCCGCTCTGTGCAAATCCCCTGCACAGAGAAGGTAAGTATAACATGTTTGTTCCTTTTATAGAAAAAAAATAGACTTTACAATTCACTTTCCCACGGGCTCATATAAAATGGTTGTTATTTTTAAACAAAAAAAATAAACAAGAGATTTTTATATCACTTTAACTATAAATGCTGCTTAGACTGCATGTCTGTTCTCTGCACAACAGAGTCCCAGGACAAAGCGTCCGAGCTAGGAGCAATGCAAGATACATGTACTATATATATACCATATGAGGGGCCTATGCAGGACCGCAAGCCAATACACCGATTGAAGCACAAGGTTTTTGCCTGCAATAAAGTCTTTCCAAAACTCCTGGACAATTTTCTCTTAGATTGGATATTTGTCATGTATGGCATCCACCAAAGATTCCCACTGCATTCTTTACCTTTACTGAGTCCCGGGAAGCTGTCATTTATATTTATCTGGCCTTTCAATACATGAGCTGACAATTATTTGGAATAGTCTTATAAGGAATCGCGTCCCAGATCTAATGATACAAGTATAGCTTCACTAATTTTATGCATCCTTTATTTAGAAATAGTTTTTCCAAACATTTTTTTTAACATCAAACCAATGCAAAAGTAGAAGCATCAACACAGTAGTTGAAATGAAACACCCAGGTAAGTATATGGCATATAGCAGTACCAAACCAGGGTTCCAAAGACAAACAGCAGAATCAGGATTGTCGCAGTGATATGGATAATACACAATTCAATGTATAGTATTAAGGTCGTCATATTTCACATCAGGTATTTAAAGATGCAATGTATCATGAGTCCTGAAATAATCTATGATACTGATTCAGCAAAGTAAACATAGTGAATAGGAGGAGATTTAAATGATAATTGAAGGAAACAGTAGCTACCGGATAAAGAAAAAGGAATGAGAAAAAAAGGGGGGAGGGATTGGGTGGGTTCTGCACCCTACCACAACACCAACAAAGCTATGATTGAGAACCATACAGACACAGTGCAAAGCTGCAGGGATAGGATACCACTGTATCACAATTTTTTAGCCTGGTACTTGTTACTAAAAGACGATTTGTATGCTAAAATTAAGACTTAAAAGCATGCTACAGGTGTGCAATCTAGTTGGAGTTTTCTTTCCCATAAGTCCAGGAATCCAGGTATCGATTGTGATGACGAAGTGAGTAAGAGTTCATCAGTGAAGGATAGGGCATGTCTGGTAGGACCTTCTGTGCTGCATTCTCGCAAAAGAGAAAACAAGGAGGCATTCGGTAGAGACCTCAAGATAGACCACTATCTCCAAAGTTACAAAAGAGCTGTACTCGGGACATCTGAGAGGCATTGATCCATGCTGAAATTCCCCTCTGTTTATATTTGGTGATATGGTCAGTAATGCCCTGTACACACGACCGGTTTTGCCATTGGAATAAACTCTGAAGCTTTGTGACGCAGTGACGTACAACAAGAACGATGGGTATAGAAAACAGAAGTTCACTAGCCAGTAGCCAATAACTTCCGTCTCGTACTTGCTTCAGAGCATGCATCATTTTTGGTGTGTCGGAACAGCATACAGATAAGCGCTTTTTCCGATAGTAATTTGTTCTGTCGGAAAAATATAGAACATGTGCTCTATCTAAGTCCGTCTGAATTTTCGACAGAAAAAATCTGATGGGGCATACACACGGTCGGAATATACAATGAAAAGCTCCCATCTGACTCTTTCTGTCGGAAATTCCATTCGTGTGTACGCAGCATAACACACTTCCTGTATTAGAGTGACCCCACTTTGGATGAAGAAGCAAAGCGGGCACATTTAGACAGCATTATTGTCAGTCTGGGGGAGGGTAGTGTTAGATGTACAAACAGATTTAGATACACTAGCAAATTGAAGCCAAACTCCAGCTAACACTTTATAAACAGTTACAGCAAACATTTTTTCTTTTCCTTTTAGGATAAAGATATTACATATATAAATAAAAACTGACCACTGTAAGCGCCCCTGCTAGTGGTAAATGTGTTTTCTCAAGTCTGTAATGGCTACAGCTGCAGAACTGCTTGTTTTGTTGAAAAACCAACAGGCTTAGTGGAAGGATCAACAGGTGAAATTAAAGAAAAGGACACATAAAAAAGAAAACTAATAGAGCCACCACATCTAGGAACTGGTGAGCTGCAATATAATAGGCATTTGCTTTTGAGTTTTATACAACTTTAAGATGGAGTGATCGATAGAAAGGCAACCCCATGTAGTCCCGAAACAAACTTAGAGTAAAGATAAGGGGAAAGGGTTGGTGATATGCTGTAGGAATTGAAAGCTATTGTGCAAATTTGCCACGTAGGTGCAATAATTGAGCTTTTTATAGCTGCTCTTTTAAGGCTAATGTTCTTTGTGTGTTTCAAGATGGCTGGACAGTGGGTTTGCCCTTATTTCCACATATCGTGAAAGTGTCCTCTTCTAAGCCACTCAGAATTCTTGCAAATTACAAAAAAATCAACAAACTACTAGAAGAACTTATTTTCTATATCTGCACCACCCTAATATTAATGGCCATTAGGGATGTGTGATTGTGTCTTCGGTTGGTTCATGGGAGGTTCCTAAATGGTTGTTAAGTCTGAAAATTCCCCACTTAAGCCCACTGAAGTTTATGGAGATGAATCTTGCCCATTTTCAAAGTTAATAGGCAAGGGAATGTTGAAAAAGAGCCTTAGGGAACTTGGCACTGCCATGAGGGACATGTTCCAATGCAAAAAACATGTTTACATATACCATAGAATTACATGTTTAGGAGATACCATAAACCGGTATGTGATGTCACAGAACTGAACGCTTCTCACAAACCAGAGATAACTTAGTTTGCGTCACATAATTTGCTGTAAATTAATTTTTACTTTTACATTTTATTTTACAACGTACAGTCAATCTGATTCATTAAAACGTGACAAAAATTATTTTTTTAGATAATTTTGGCAGCGACACCTGATTTTTTAAGCAATGGTAATAGGCCTGACTTTTACGGTGGAAGTAGGAAGAAAAATTGATCTAAATGCTATAGGAAAAAAAGATAAAGCTAAAGCCCTCAACATTGTATAAATGGACCAGTGGCATATTAGTTTAATAGTATAGTTTATAAGCTTCTCTTTTCACAGTACAACACTTCATTGTCTTAAAAGTTTACTAAAATGTCAAAACAGAATACACAAAACACTTTAGAACCCCAACGCTACATTCCTCACCCCCCCCCCCTCCAAATCCTGCATCCCCAATTAATCTGCAAAAATTCAAAATATAGACTTCAGGTACAAATCATTCATTCATTCATTCATTCTCACAAGTATGTGTTTTGTAGAAATTGGCTGCTGTCAGAACTGTACGTTAGCACCTGAATAGACAGCAAACAGATAGAGCACTGCAGTACTAACATATCTGCTGCCCACACCATCATTGTGCAGCATATCAGCCATGGTAAAAGTACCACCTATATGAATTCCACATGCATGAGGAAACACATGACTCCAACACCACAGAGCTTAGTGGGAGCAGCATCTCGATGAGACAAGTCAGCAGCAAAAGGCATGAACTCCTCCTCTTCAAGGAAGCATAGCAGCTACTTTCATTTATAGTGCTACTATTGTACCATTTTCACCCACCTCCTCAAGGAAGCATAGCAGCTACTTTCATTTATAGTGCTACTATTGTACCATTTTCACCCACCTCCTCAAGGAAGCATAGCAGCCACTTTCATTTATAGTGCTACTATTGTACCATTTTCACCCACCTCCTCAAGGGAGCATAGCAGCTACTTTCATTTATAGTGCTACTATTGTACCATTTTCACCCACCTCCTCAAGGAAGCATAGCAGCCACTTTCATTTATAGTGCTACTATTGTACCATTTTCACCCACCTCCTCAAGGGAGCATAGCAGCCATTTTCTTTTAGAAAGCTGACTATGTGCATATTTTTCATTCTCCTCCTCCTGCAGGGCTCATAGCCGCATTTTTTTTCAAAGGCTGCAAATGCAGCCTTTTCTTTCTCCCCCTCCTACTCCTTAAATATTTGAAACATACATTTTTGGAGTACTGCTAATATGCTCTTTTCCTCTCCCTCCTCAAGGGCAAAAAGTAGACATTATTTTTGAGGACTGCTAATGAGCCATTTTCCTCCTACTCATAGTGGCTAAAAAAGAGCAAAGATAAAAACTCACACAAAAACCCCATAAAAAAGGCCTTGAATAGACTGTCAGCAACAACTACTGGTAATTCTCTAATCACCCCAAGCAAAGCATCTAAAAATTTGACAGAAAAAGTTGCTAAGGTATTGGCAATTGAAGAACTATCTATCAATCTATTGTTGCAGACAGACATTGGTATTTAAAAGGAATGTTTTGTGTACAGATTTGTGCATACAGACAGGGAACACAAGGGTAAGAGCAATTCAAATAACTCAAGCAAAGCAGATGTAAATTCCTTTGCTAAAATCTCATATACTCTATAACAGCTAGTGATACCATTATAAAGTTCTTTGTTTGGGCACTTTGTGATATGTTATGGATGACAGCTCTCAGTGTGTCTTTCATAATCACTGGCCTGTATAACACCCTTGTGATATGGAGGATGTTTAGCTCTCATCATGGTAGATGCATTTTTGAAGTGAGCTCAAACTACATTTAAGGGTCTGGTAGCCCACTTTTATTAAAAGGGGAAAAGTAAAGCAAAAGTCCAACACCAGCGGGTTGCCCAGGGGTTTCAGATTCACACAAAACAGTATTAACAAAAAAATTCTGAACCACCTGGCTCTTGAATCAGAAGCACTGCTGCTCACTCCATTCTCCCCGACCTCGGGCTCCTCACACTTGCTCAGTCTGCACTTTCAGTACCTTACTGCTTAGGCCCCACTTCAGGCCTCTGAGGTGAAAGGACAAAGAAATTCCTAATGCTGAGTCCTGTAGTGATGGTGGTGAGAGTGGCAACCTCAGCCTGGGCTCCAGCCAGGCCACGCTCCCAATGTATTTTGCTCCGCCCCTGGAGCTTAGTCATGACTAAGCCACAGGGGGGGGGACACATTGGGGGAGTGGCCTGGCAGGAGCCCAAGCTGAGGTTGCCACTCTCACCATCATTACTACAGGACTCTGTATATGTGCAGCATTAGGGTTTACTTTCTCCTTTCTCCTCAGTGAGCACAGGAGCTGGGGCAAGCTCCATCCCTCACCTGCACCCCTGCAATAGATGTTGAGCTACTCATGTTACCCATCCTCCCCATGCTGATTGAGCCTGAGCGGCACACTAAATCTATTGTGGACCACTTCTGGCCTCACTGGATAGGGATCTCCCAGAACCCAGAGCTTTCTCACTTCTCAGGAACACAGGACTCCCTACAGCCCCCTCTGTGGACTTGCTAGTCACCTCAGCTTTCCCAGTCTCCCCGAAAGTGCATAGCTATCCTGACTTTCCCAGTCCTTTGGGTAATAAGTCCCCCCAACAGGGGGTTACATCTCTTGAGCAGGTCACCTCTCTTGGCTGGAGCACTCTATTATCTTCACACACAGCCTGTGTCTCTGAATGGCAGCAACTAACCTGAGCTATGCTCAGATCTAGCTTATAATGATTCTGAGCACCTGTGCACTCAATAAGGCTGTAGGCAAAAAGCAAAGCTCCGACAAAGGACTGAAGGCTCTATCCCACCCAATACTTTTTGGCACCTTCAAGCTCCAGGTGAAAAGGGAATGCCGCTTCCAAAGCCTCCACACCTGAGCATATGCCCCCGCCCTACTGCAAACTTTCAGGTGCTGGCTCTGCACAAGTGTGTAGAAGAAGGAAAAAGATCCTGGACTGCCGTACTCCGTTGAAAAGGCATCTTTATTGGCAAAAATAAATAAAAATCCAAAATACAGTCACATCAAAAAGTGAATGAAACAGGGATCAATGGCTAACGCGTTTCACATCAAAAGATGCTTACTATAGCTGGCTTCAAGCTCCAGGCCCTGATCCAGATCTACCAAATCCAGAGAAAACATAGCCTCCCTGAAGGTTTTCCCGAGTATGGCTCGGGGTTAAATTTCAGCACCATTAGCGGTAACCCCGAGCCACACTCGGGATTAAATTGCAGGATCCTGGTGCAGTGTTACTTACCTTGTCCCCAGGATCCTGCGATGTCCCCCTGCTGTGTCTGCGGGCTCTGTCTCCTCCGAAGCCTCTCTGTGCCAGGCTCCGTTCCCTGCGAGCGCCGCGACGCACGGGGGCGGAGCCTGATGGCAAATTAAAAAATAGTAAAAATCATAACACATACAGTACTGTAATCTTACAGATTACAGTACTGTATGAAATAATTTCACATTCCTTTTGTCCCCAGTGCTTTGTCCAATGCCCTGCATGCAGTTTTATATTATATATACTGTTCATTCTGCCTGAAAACTGGAGATTGTCCATAGCAACCAAAAAGTGTCCCTTTACGTCAAAAGTGGCTTTAGACCAGCTAGAAAACAGCTATAGTAAATTAGAACACTTGCAGAATTGAGCGATAGTGAATTGTGGGGACATTTATTTTATTATTATTATATTATTATTTTTTTTAAATAATTTATACTTATTTATTATATTATAATTTATGTTTTTTTTTTTTAAACTTCATCATGCCCTGGATATCTACTAGACTCTTGGTGGACAGATTTAAGTGTGTTATTGTTAAGAATTACAGGCCTACAATATAAAACACCAAAATTCCATGCAATATAATTGTACCACTTTCAGCACCAAAAATCCAAAATAATCATACCGCCAGGGAGGTTAAGACACAGTTTTCTCTGCTCACAAAACACCTACTGGAGTGCCTCAAACTGATTCTTTGAGAGTCCTGTGTCATTTCTATCTTCATAACCTAAATTCACATAGTGGGAGGGACTCACACTGTCACACCCTGCACCATGCTTTTGCAGAGGAAAAATAAGCTTATTTTAAAGACAATTACAGCAAGCAATAATTAGGTTGTAAAACCTGTGAAAAAACATATGCAGCCAGTTATCAATGAAGTGGATGTGGACTGGGATATGCAAATTAAGCCACCAAAAATGAGGAAATATGCCTTGTGAAAAAACACATGCAGCTAGATATAGCTAAAGTGCATGTGAACAGGGACACACTGTTAAAAATAGTAATTTGAAGTTAGCAAAAATTTAGGAAATACATATGTCCTGGGATAAAACACATGCAGTCGCTTTGTAACCGTTGAAACCACTAAGCAGCCTATTCACTCCCTTGTCATCTCTTGCCTTGACTATTATAACTCCTCATTGGCCTACCTCTCCACAGGCTATCCCCTCTTCAGTCTATCATGAATGCTGCTGCCAGACTCATTCACCTTACCAACCATTCAGTGTCCGCCACCCCTCTCTGCCAACCCCTTCGCTGGCTTTCCAATGCCCAACAAATAACATTCAAAAGACTAACAATAACATAGAAAACCATTTACAACTCTGCCCAGAGCTACATCACCAATCTTGTCTCCAAATATCACCCAAACTATCCTCTCAACTGTTCCCAAGACCTTCTGCTCTAGCTCCCCTGTCTCCTCCTCCCATGCTCATCTCCAGTACTTCTACAGAGTCTCTCCTATCCTCTGAAACTCACTACCCCAATTAGTCTAGCTATCTCCTACTCTGTCCACTTTTTTCAACTCTTCTCTCAACTTTTCTCAACTCTTCTCAACCTTTCAAGGAGGCCTATACTGCCGTCAGCCAATAACCAAATCTCCTATTTCTCCCATCAGTTCAACCCTCACAATTAATACCTTTTGTTCTACCAGCCCCTCCCTATTATATTGTAAGCTCGCAAGAGCAGGGCCCTCTTGTATTGAATTGTATTGCTACATTGTGTCCCTTTATATTGTAAAGCGCTGCTCAAATTGTTGGCGCTATATAAATCCTGTATAATAATATAATAATAATAATCCCGTTCATGACTAAGCCTATTTCTGACATTTGGTGTTTACAAGTTAAAATCTGTATTTTTTGCTACAAAATTACTAAGAACACCCAAACATTATGTATATTTTTTAGCAGAGAATCTAGAGAATAAACTGGCGATTGTTGCAATATTTTATGTCACACGGTATTTGTGCAGCGGTCTTTTAAACGCAACTTTTTGGGGATAAAGACACTTTCATGAATTTTAAAAAAACGAAACAGTACAGTTAGCCCAATTTTTTTGTATAAGGTGAAAGATGATGTTACGCTGAGTAAATAGATACCAAACATGTCACGCTTTAAAATTGCGTACACTCGTGGAATGGCGCCAAACTTCGCCTACGGTAACTAAAAATCTCCATAGGCGACATTTAAAAAAAAATAACGGTTACCAGGTTAGAGTTACAGAGGAGGTCTAGTGCTAGAATTATTTCTCTCGCTCTGACGATCGCGGCAATATCTCACATGTGTGATTTGAACATCGTATGCGGGCGCGACTTCCGTATGTGTTTTCTTTGCTGCGCGAGCTCATGGGGCAAAGAAAACACATATGTTACATTGTGTTTTTTAAAAAAAAAAAATTTTGATCACTTTTATTGCTGTCACAAGGAATGTAAACATCCCTTGTGACAGTAATAGGTGGTGACAGGTACTCTTTATGGAGGGATCCCTCCTTTGCACTTCAAAGTATTCAGATCGCCGAAAACGATGATTCTGAATGCTGTATAGTTTTTAAAAACCGGCACCATTGGCAGCCTAGTAAACAGGAAGTGACGTTGCGTCACTTTCGTGTTTACAGAGAGCAGACTGGAACAAAGCCATTTCCGGATTCATGTCAGTCTGTCCCTAGCCGCCGGAAGTGGCGGATGGAGGATCGGGTCTCCCGGTGGGACAGGAGGCCCAGTAAGAGCGGTGGAAGGCGGCAGGAGGGGGGATGTCCCCTCCCGCTCCTCCGGGATAACAACTGAGCGGCTTTTAGCCGCATCGGTTGTTATCTCTGGAAAGCCGACCGCTCGCTCTAAAAAACAGTATCGGGATGATGCCAGCTGCGGGCATCATCCCGGTATAACCCCCTAAAGCCGAGGCCGCACATCTGTGTCCGCTCGGCGGGCAGGGGATAATAATGCATCATGCCTATTTTTGCAAACAATAGTTTCACTGTAATAATATTATAGGTGTAAGTGTTATAATATTAGATTCATAATAGAATATTCATCTTTTCAGTACCATTAGAGAAGAGATTATAGCTAAATTGGAGTTTTGAGGTATTTAACGGTTTTTAGCGTAATTAACAAGTGTAGTTTTAGGATTTTTGAGCATGTCAAATAAATGTATTATAATTGTGCACCATATTATTACACAAGATAAAAGTGCTAGGGCTAAATGGGAGCTTGTGTATGGTTATTTGGGAAATTAAACATTCATGGTGGAAATCTTGTTGATATTTTTGCATCAAAATAACCCTACCAATTATTAGAGGCTGGAACACAGCATACCTTTCAGGGAAAATATGGGCTCCTCAGTTCACATAGAGAGCTAGGAGCCATATAATATATCATGTCAAACATTTCTGGTGAAAATACCAATTACTACGCAGGTGGTTACTCCTGTGCTCATGCCTCGAATCTTAGTTTCAGGAACTATGATGCTAGAAGCACGTTTATTCCCAATGCTCCATGATTTTCAAGTGTTTGGCTTGACCTCAACAGTATCTGGCTTACCCCTTCTATGAGATACAAAACATATCCTTTTCTTAATTCTAGTCCAATGTTCATTGAATTTTTTTTTTCTGATTCCCCATCATTTTCAAACTACTACAAGCCTCACCTTTACAGGCTGCAGCAGCAAGTGAAGCCATATTGTACATGATGCAAATGTTTATATAACCTAGCCTTCTCTTCTTTTTGTTCCTGATACATTTCTTCAGCATCTCTCCCCTAATAGTACATACCTTTTCCACCTTTGTATAATAATGAAACATGCCCCTACAGTATGTGTGATTTACCTGCCTTTCTTTTCTTTAATTCATTCCCTCATTCCTAACTTTTGCTGAAATGCCTTTGCTGTGGTACACTTAATGGCACATAGAAAGAATAGTTACTTTTACTGAATGTTCTCTATTGTATGTATCTACAATACCCTTGCCATCTTAACCTGTACAATCGTGACTGTTATGGCCATTAAGGTTACAATCATAAAAAAAAATGTTCAGCACAATGTTAAAAATGTTGACAAATAATTTGAAGTATTTTAAAAATCATTGTAATAGATAACTAGATAGCTTTGCCTAGGATACTAAACTATAGTTATCCATTGTCTACATTTTTACATCCTCTCTAAAAGCTTAAAGCCATGTTTTGAAAAGCCTGCCTGAGCATGCCCATGGCTGATTGTCTACATAATGATAATAATTACTGCCCTTCAATTAAACCATCCGGCAAAAGAAACATGCAGCATCGTAAACACAGAGACATTACAGATGAACTCTGTAAAACAAGTTAACATGTCATGAATTAAACATTCAAAACCAAAAACAAATGTAACAGATGTAAGTGTTTAATTAAAGTCTGAAATGAAATTAATTCTGGAGGGTGCGCTTTGTGTGTGAACTGTTGCTCTGAGAAGTGGTAATGTAAGTAGCAGTGTCACGTTTATATACCCAACTAACACTTGCTAAGTAATGCCCTTATTACAGTTAGTCATGAGACAAAGATAGATTAATTCAGTAGCACAGAACCAGTGAGAGACGCAAAATATGTTTAAAATGCAGATTAGCAGATGCTAAACACAAGACAGCACTTACTATTTTTTTTTGTAGCTCAAAACAATATGGCACATGGGATGGAATGATTTGCTAAAGATAGTTTTAGAATTAAAATGGTGGAATGATTTATAAAGCAAAGGATGTATATTGCGTGTATTGTTTTTTTGCAATATTCATTTACATTTATATATATACCAATATTCTGATATTCTGTCTATACTTTGCTATATATACATATAAAGCATTATTCCTAACAGACATGCAATACAATATGAATATTGGTAGACCAATTCAGAGAGTAGACCTATCACGATAGACAGATGTCTCCGGAGGCAGGTGTCCCTTCTGGAATTATACTTCCCCACCTCCTTCACCTGCTTCAGTGACAACTGTAAATAAAAAGAGAGAGACATTTTCCCCTAAAGGGACAAATACAGCAATCAATACTTGAAAGTGATTAAAACTCTTCCCTTTTATATTATAGAAAAAAAAAAGAATGGGCTAGCTAGAGATTTACTTTAATTGTAACAAAGTCATTACCGATTCATGGTACTAAAAAGACAAAGGTCTTCTAACTCAAGTTTCCTAAAGCACATGCTTTGTCAGCAAAAACTGTTTTCAATAGAGAGATGCAAAAAAAGGCAAAAGACTGCATTTACCAGTGTTTGCTTTTTGTGTTTCGTTGCACTATTTGAAACAAAAAAGTTCCATAAACTCATGGGGCTGAGTAAAAAAATTTAGCCCAGCATCCAAATTCTTTGGGCTCAGACAGGTGATCCTTAAACACGATGCAAGTCTATCCAGCTATAGGACTTTGCATGTACACTGTCCCCTTGGCTAGAAACTTGCTATTACCTGGGAAGAAGATATAAAAGAATCAAAACTGAAATTCTATTTAAAGTATGGCAGAGAATGGCAGCTAATTGATCAAGGTTTACAAAGTATTTCAGTCTATTAAATGATAATTCCAGGTAGCACTACACCGGTTACTGGGAAAATATTAATGGGTGACATTTAGTTTATTAAAACACTGTGGTGTTGATTTACTAAAACTGGAGCATGCAAAATCAGGTGCAGTGCTGCAAAGAAACTAATCAACTTCCAGTTTTTTTATTTTCAAAGCGTAATTCAACAAGCTGAAGTTAGAAGCTGATTGGCTATCCTGCACAGTTGCATTAAATGTTACATTATTGAGTTTTAGTAAATCAACCACTGTGTATCATAAACAATTGTCATGGGTTTTCCCATAAAATATATTTTTTTCAGCTTTTCTTTTACCATCTCAGTGCTGCTGACCTCTAACAGCCTCTTTCAGCCACTTTCTGTCTCTATGTTCTCTTTCCAAAACTGGCTGCAGCCCATTGCTCTGGACTAGTTTACTGATAGTGATAACAATGGAATATGCTTGTGCAATGTGTCTCAGGGTGGTGGCTTCTAGTCTCTATCAGCAGAACATGTAACAGGGGGACAACGCAGGAGCACAATTAGGAGACCTTTGGACAGGATGTAACCGCACAAGGATCCTTATGGTAGGAACACCTGGTTGCTTACTTGCATATATAGTTAGGTAACAAGGTAACCAGGTTATTTTTTTACATAGGTTGAAAAAAGACACAGGCCCATCTAGTTCAATCAATAGAAAAAAAAACAAATAAATCACCTCCATATACACAATCCTGTACCCACAGGTGATCCAGAAGAATGGAAAAACCCCATGATGCATGATCCAATTTGCTCCAGTAGGGGAAAAAAGCCTTCCAGATCCCCCAGGAGGCAATTGAATATTTCCGGGATCAACAATATCTGGTACATGTATCCAGCTCTTTTTTTTTTTTTTAAATCTACTGAGCTGGCCAAAAGTGGTTCTTCAGAAGTCTATTCCTGCTCTTACTGTGAAGAAGCCTATCCATATTTGAAGGTTACATCTATTTTGCTCCAGATGCAAAGAGTGCCTCTTGCCCCTTGTAGTGAATACCTCTATACCAAGTACACTATATGGACACCTTATGCAATTATACATGGCGATCAAATTCCCCTTAATCACATCTTCTCAATATATTCTTTTAATAACTGCTGAAGATTTAAATATATTGAAAATTTTGTTTTAAATTGTTTTTAATTACATTACCATGTTAAATGATATATTCACCTTTTGGAACATGTTACATGTTACACCCATATTTGGGGTGGAACATGTAACATGTTCCTGCTCCTGGCACCTCTCCTCCCTGATCCTCCCTGTCCTGTGACAGACAATAGGAGTTCTTCTCCCCACATCCACTATCACTATTCAAAAACAGTACTGCCTTTACTTGAGTTGTTCAAGCACATTGATAGCTCAAGTTATGTAAAACTGGCTTGAGTTTACTACCCGCCTCCCCCACCCCCTCCACCTACCCTTCCTCATCTACCTCCCCCTCAGATATCTTCATTTGGTTTATCACCTTTCCATTTACATGAAATGTACTGTTCAATCATATGTTGATTTGTCTGCTGGTTTTGTTTATTGAAAAACAAATAAATCTTCTTTAAAAACAACAACAACAAAAAAACAGCACTGCCATTTGGGGTTGTCATGATCACTTAGTGCCCCTGTTCCTCAATCTAGCACCCGGGTGTTGGCTGTTGCTTTTCCCTGTCTGTGTTCACCTGTTTGCTGATTGATCTGGTCAGTCACCTGATATAAGCAAACCGAACACTCTATCTCTCGCTTGAGATAGAGACAGAGACCTGTATTGTTCTGATCAAGCCTTCTGTTTGCCTGCCCTGCTTTGCCATTAGACTTCCCTGTGTATGAACTACCCCTGAACTCAGCCTGCCTTATTACCTGGAACGTCTTAGAACCACGCTGTCTGTCTGCTAAACTGCAAGTAATCTGTTGTTTGCTCTGTTCGTGTCTGCCCGGGTGTGCTGGCCAGACACTATAGCATTGTGTTTAAGTCCTGGGGGCAACCAAGTACCGGTAGGCCCGCTTGTCTTAAGGGAAAGGGGGCTGCTATAGGTGAAGCACACAGTAGCCAGCTATAGTGTCTGACCACCTGCATTTATGTAGACATTCGTGACAGGGGTTCCACCCACACATCATTAATTTACAATGTGAATAAATTAACTACAAGTACTGTCATCCACCCCGGCAGATGGCTTATCTGAATGAACTGTGGAGGTGCTGATGAAGGCCCTTGTAGTTCATTCACAAGCCCTGTAGTTTTTAAACTGTCAGCTCATATGGAGGTACAGGCTTCAAGCTGTAGGGCTGCAGGAGCCCACATTGCACCCCTGATCCACTGATTACCGGCACAGTGCTTTCCAGGCTATTGCAGGAAAAAATAATATATGCACATTTATTTTCTGTAAAAATGTGGATTTATTTTTATTTTTTTTAAAAGGTGAACTTATCCTTTAAAGACTATATGAAATATGGGTGACTGGTTGTAGATCTTCTTTAAGGCCTATATTTTGAGATGTAAATAGCTCTGCTGTAGAGACTGTAGAGACTACACTGGTTTTGTTTGGAATAAAGCTCTTCTAAATGGGAAATTAAATGACTTTTAGTTTAATTTTAAACTCGTTATTCCAGGTCAATGACTCAGAAACTTTTGAAGCCAGAGGGTCAGTAAGACACCAAGACAACTAATATTTACAAGGAGGTCAGCAATAGCAGCCTGCATATATCCATAAAGCAATTGTTACTTTCTTTAAATCATTGATAGTTTATAATTTGTCAGTTTTATTATAATAGACACAGATTGTTGTGAATGTGGAATGGACAGAGGGTGTCTGGAGTGCTGCTTTAATTTGGGAAGTTGAGTCACTTACAGTTGCACTGTAATGTCATGCTGAGTTTTTCTGTGTCTCGATAAAGTTGCTGTGAAGATTAACAGCTTGACTGCCTTTTGATGGCTCTCAGTTTTTTCTGAAATCATATATAGGGCAATGAATCATGCAGAAACTTGCATGAGAAATTCCAGGTCAGCAACACAATAAATTTGGTATATTCTGGTGGAAAATGAAAAAGCGGCCCTTCTAGTCCTTGACATGCTCTGGATTTATTCCTCAGCTTATTTTTATCAGTCCATTTAGGACTGGACTGTCAATCTTGAAAGTATTTGCCAAACTTTTTTTTCGGTCAGGATAACAGATGGAAGAAAGAACGGTATGCAGATCATGCAAACAGCTGTTTGAATATTTATGTGATTGAAAATGCATAGCTAGCTTTAAGAAGCTGTTGAGCAAAATAAGAAAATGTATCCTTAAATCTTCATGATAACCTGTCAGGCTTATAGGTGGTGATTTTATTGTCTGCAGCATCAAGTATAAAGAGACACAAGAAAAAAAATGTGGAGAAGGGGGTGGGGATGCATCTAACATGCCACCATGCAATCAACTGGCTTTCTGCCACTTCAGTTACATACATTTTCTAAAGTGCTTACAACACAAACACTGAAATAAAATCGTATATTTCCACAGGAGCTGAATGACAATGTTTTTGTTTGTTCTAATAATAGGTTTTTAGAAACACAATGTACAAGTACCAAATACCTTGTATGTGCAGTCTCAGGCTTATTAAAGTGGCCTTTGCATCAACATGTAAGGTCTGTTTATCTTGTAGACCCCCACCGCCTACGAAGAAAAGCACAGTTAATGTGTATGTGAACCCAAAATCTATTTCTCAGATGGCCAGTGCAACAGTAAATTAATGTGATCTGAGATGTCCAGAACCAGACTGTGATCTGAGATGTCCAGAACCAGATCAGAGTGTACTCTGTACCTTGTGATAGCTGTGAATCAATTACAGCTAGTATAAACACTGCGGTGTTTACAAACATTCAGCCCATTCCCAATGAAGGAAGCTTCCCTTAGGGCTCACCTATGTGAATCGGATGTGTTTTGAACCGCATCCATTTCACATAACATATGAATCAGACTGGCTTGTATTGGAGCCGGTTCCCACATGTCCGTGGTGGCCATGGTCCATTTTTGAAAGGTGTCCTGTGCAATTTTTGGTCTTGTTCGGGTGCAAATTCAAGTAAAAATTTGCACTTGAATTGCCCCTTGAAACGGTGAACAAAGCTGCGCAGGACTCCTTTTAAAAACTGACTGCAAATCGCAGCTGGACATGTGTGAACCTAGCCTAAGGCACGCCATACATTATCCACTTCAGCTACAGAAGGTTTATTCCCCTTCATGACCAGGCTATTTTTTGCGATACAGCACTGCATTTACCTTTAACTGACAATTGTGCGGTCAGGCGATGCTGTACCCAAATAAAATGCTTTTTCTTACAAATCGAGCTTTCTTATGGTGGTATTTGATCACCTCTGCGGTTTTTATTTTTTGCGCTACAAGCAAAAAAAGACAGACAATTTTGAAAAAATAAATAAATACATTTTCACTTTCTTCATAAATTTAGGCCAATTTGTGTTCTGTTACATATTTTTGGTAAAAAAACATCCCAATAAGCGTATATTGATTGGTTTTTGCAAAATTTATAGCATCTACAGACTATGGGATATATTTAAGGAATTTGTATTTATTTATTTATTTATTTTACTAGTAATGGTGGCGATCAGTGAGGTATAGCAGAACCGGAATATTGCAGCGGACATATCGAACACTAGGTTTTTTGTTTTTTTTTAAATTTTTTTGACACTTTTGACACTTTTTTGGGAACAAGTGACACTAATACAGTGATCAGTACTAAAAATATGCACTGTTACTGTACTAATGACACCGGCTGGGAAGGGGTTAACATCAGGGGCAATCAAAGGGTTAGATGTGTGCCCAAAATGTGCCTGGTTACAGTGTGGGAGGTGCTTTTACTATGGGTAGCCAGAGATCCGTGTTCCTGCTTTGCAGAAACACAGGATCACTACCTTCCCTACTGACGGAGCGCCTTTCTGCTTCTTTCCCAAATGATCCGCAGGTCCTGTCCACGCCCCAGACTCCAAAGTGCAGTATCACATACTGGGTATGTGATCCTGAGCAGGAGAGCCAAAAAATCATGAAATATTCATTACCATTTACCACCAATTATAAACCTAATTTGTCCTAAAAAAATCAAGGCATAACTCACCTTGATACACTAATTAGTTGCGATATGTATAGTTTTACTAACATATGTTGGTTGCAAAACCGTTCTCTGACTTTAAGATTTGTTTTAACTTCTGTCATAAAGGGGTTAAGTTAGGGATGCACAAACATAAAATGTGCACATTGTCAATAAGTATGTCATTCCATAGGCCATTCCAGGAGACCATTAGTACTAGCAGTACAGCGTAATGTGCATTACGATTCATGTACCTAGACTTCACTATGAGCCAATAAATTTGTCCTGAGCCCATGTATGTGCTCTTGAAATTATTGAATTAAAAAATTGAATGCAATACCCTCCTACACTTTACAATAGTATAATCAGCCTTAGAGTCAATAAACCATCACTGACGAAAGCACTTCCACTTCGACTCAAGCTTCCCAATAACATACATTCATCCCTTCTAATTACGTATGCTGTACACAAACATCAATATTTGTAAAGAGCCGATAAGCAATGAGGAGAACAGTATTTTTCTTGTACAGAAACACTTTGCACTACACTTGGAATGACACAAATCTGTAATCAGGGAGATGGCCACTTTTTATTCCTACAGTCAGAATGTTATTTACTGTAATGTTCCCTGGATCCATAAATGTTATATAATCACTGGCTGTCCCAGAAGTCATAAGTGATGTAGTTATTCTTGTCAGAAAGCCATGCAAGCATTTCAAACTAAGAAAGTTTCATATTCCTAAAAAGAACATTTTAAAGTTGTTAATAAATAAATATACACATATATCTGTTCCAGCCTATGCAACAAGTGCATGTTCTTTTGAGACAAATCAGGGAGGTGATCCTTCTATGGCAAAATGTATGACCCTGTATTATATCCCATTACCCATTAGAGTAAATGAAAATCGATGTTTCAAGACCTACCCCGAAAATTAGATCTAGCGTTATTTTCCAGGAGGGCTGCAATATAAGCCCTACCCCCGAAAATAAGCCCTAGTTTAAAATGCTTGTAAAATCCTACAATCCACTCTATTACAGTAGTATTTAATGTACAATGTATGTGTTTCTGTAAAATAATTGCAGGGAAGAGAGCTCGGGTGGGTCACAGAAGCGCAGAGCGGCACTATAACAAAGGTATTTGGCACAATTATATTACAGAAACACACACATTGTACATTATATACTACAGCTTTCTGCCTGGAGGTCTGGTTATTGCCAAGGACCCATCCTTTGGTGAGTGGGTGTGCATCAAGACCATTGACAATGACTCCCAGACCCCCCTTGAATGGAAGAATTGGGTTGCCAAGAAGGTTGGATATGAGAAGGAGAAGATGTCCAGTATGGAGCACAACTGGAAAGTATCAGCAACTGTCTCGGCTGAGACAGGAGGATTGGCTGCTTTGATCACTAAGGTCCAATTTTCCCTTACAGCTGAATATGGTGGCTCTAGTACAAACACAGAGAAATGGAATGAGGTCACTGAAGCTGAAGAGACAATAACACTCACTGTGGAGCCACAACAAAAAGTCTACATCTTTCTCTACCAGATGGGCTTGGGAAAAGAGCCTGTGCTACATTGCCGTGACATGAGAATTCTTGACAAGTCTTCTCCACCTACTGATAACCCCCTTCCACATGCATGAAACTAGTTCTGGATTTCCAATGTTGATGTGGCTTCAGTCACTCCCGTTAGCACTGTACCATTGAATTATTATATAGATTTTTCGAGGCACTTCTCTGCAAACCAATTGCGGAGCTGCTTTGCCCGGAGCGCCAGCTGGCTCTGCATCTCTTTACTGCAACCAAACTAACAATAGCTAGGGCATGGAAGACACAGACACTAAGTTTTGAGGCGGTTAAGAATCGCATGGACGATATAATGGTTAATGAAAAACTGACTGCTGTTCTTTCGGACACTCATGATAAGTTCCTGAAGGTATGGAGGCCATGGGTCGAATATACTAAACCCACCAGATTTGATACCACCCTTCTTCGGATTTAATGCACTCTTGCTCCCCACCGCGAGGACCCACCCTTCCCCCTTTCTTCCTCTTCTCTCCTTTCCCCCTATTTTTTACTCCTCCCTTCTCAACTAATCTCTGCCCCTAGCTCTTCTTTAACCTCCCTCTCAAAACTGTTTTCAGCCTCTGTTATATTCTTGTTTTGTTTTTCTTTGATTTACTAGCATACTTATTTTATTTATAAGATGCTAAATTTTTTGTTATGTTTATTCATGATGCATTATCTACACTGTTAAACTGTGAAATTGCTGTGATTATCAATAAAACCCTTTTGTAAAAGAATTATTATATAGATTTTAAATGGATTTTACAAGCATTTTAACTCAGTTCACACTGGGGATTCCTGTCAGGCAAGGAGAGAGGGGGGTAGAGAAGGCCGCACATTACATGGTAAGACCTGCCCTGAAAATAAGTCCTACTGTGTCTTTTGTTGCCAAAATGAATATAAGACCCGGATTTATTTTTGAGTAAACACGGTAGATGTACAGATTACACGTAACTACTTTTCCAGGTCTTAATGCTTAACATAGTTTTCTTCCATTTTTATATAATGGATAATTTGGTTTGTTAATATTGAGGTTAGTTTTTGCTGATATTTGGGTTATACTGTATATTCATGTTTGTTATCGATTTATGTGATTACTAATACATAAGTTGTGTTTGTATAATAT
The DNA here is from genome assembly GCA_037952925.1 of Lithobates clamitans. Classification (NCBI taxonomy): domain Eukaryota; kingdom Metazoa; phylum Chordata; class Amphibia; order Anura; family Ranidae; genus Lithobates; species Lithobates clamitans. The sequence continues at coordinate 347,910 of JBBGZY010000343.1, forward strand.
TATATAGGTGGTTCTTGTAATGGATCCCTGGATGAGAACAATCTGTGAGTTCAGCACTTATCAGTATGCCCATCTATTGCTTTGAAAGTTTTGGACTCATTCCATTAGTCGTTCCCCCCCCCACTCCAACCCCACCTTTAATGTGTTTTCAATACATCTGCCCCTTTCCCCTTTATTATTTAGCAGTAGGAGGGACATAGGTACATTAGCAACATAAGAATGGATCTTGCACTCCACTGTGGAGCATTTCCAGAAGTGCTGTGCTTTCAGTGTATGCCTATAACATCATTACATGATCCAGGCATGTGATATGTCATTCTGATGGTATATAAAAAGAGGCACTATTTTTACCCTTCACGCCCTCCCTGGAGATAGCAGTGGTGTGGTTGGTGATCTTATTTTAGGACCTCTCCTGGCTTTGATAATTGATAATGTTAGCTATGATGAAACGCGTCTGAGGAGGTAAGAGCCGTCGTCACCACGCTGTTTCGTCAAGGAGGACGGGATTTGTTTGCATTGTAGCCGGCCGGCTTCATATTTTTATGCTAGATTTTATCGTCTGTTTGTAAGTGTATTCTTTTATTTATAATAAATTAGTGTTGATGGTATCACGCTATTGGTTTATTATATATTTTTTGGGCTATCATCTTCTTTCTGCCATGGGCCCGTGAACTACTTACCTACCTGCTGAGTTACTGATCCATCCATTATACAAGGTGGTTCCTGGGTTCGGCTGAGGTTTCGCTTTCTTCATAGAGTTATCTGCTCAGTTTGGTCTGACATCCGGTAAGGAGGCCCTCTATGTGGCGACGGCAACAATTTTTCCTATATTTCCACTGGGTGAACGTCGTTTTTTTTTTACATGCAATTTGTTCCATTTCCCCTGGCTATTTACATCTGGTAAGGAGGCCCTCTGTATGGTGATGGTACACCGATTGTCACTTCATTCACTGGGTGTCTACTAGTTTTGTCTATCTCTGGGTGCTTATATTATGAGTGCCACTCGATTTATATAAAAAAACAACAATGAATATACAAGTAAAATATTTTGGGAATAGTTAACAACAACAAAAAAAATAAAAATAAAAAGAAGGAGAATGGGAGGAAAAAGAGAAGAAATAAAGAAGAGTAGAAGAGGTGGATTGGGATATGCTGGGTTTAGGTGAATGGTGGATGTACATGGCTTTTTTTCTCAAACAATAGATGCCGGAACTTAACCACTGCCCCACAAAACCCCTCCCCCTACACACCTCCTCCAAATCACATCAAATAGTGGGTGTGTTCAGTCAAATTTCACGAAAACAGTAGGAGTGTCTTGAAGGGGCATTAAATACTAGGATTGCATTACATACAGAGTGCAGAGCTGTCACTTTTAAATACAAAAACCAGGCTTCTGTGTTTACAAGTGATTGTGGTGAGCAGGCACCAAAGGGTCTGAGCCAGAGGTGGTGGAACTGAGTTCCACCAAGTTCCCCCTGAAAAAAAGCCCTGTGGATGTATACATATAATTTTAGAGAGAAAGCAAAGAATTATCAATATTAAGTGTATTAAAGTCAAGCCATGGAGACCAGATTTTCAAAAAGTTAGAATGGTTATCAAATAAGATAGATCTTAATTTTTCATGAATCATGGTGCCCATAATTCTTTGCTTTACTTCTCTAACATTCAGAGATGGAATTCTCCAGGCTTTAGCAATTGTTTATCTTTGATCTACCTGTGAATGAAATAGTAACTACAATGTAACAATATACTATTACACTCAATTTACTTTAATTTCAAGTATTATATAAAAAAGACCCTAACAGAGAAAATCATAGGACTTTAAAGGTGCCAACTCATAACTCAAAGTTATGTAAAATAACAAAAAATAACATATTTTATTCACATTATTGGAACTAAAATAGAAAGTAAATGCTGTTTCACATACATATCAACTTTATAAATATCAATTTACCCCACATATTCCAATACTCGTGTTTAACTATTTTGGTTAATTCACAGTACATTATTCTATTTAGTTCAAATAGGTATCAGGGTATTTTCTTGGGTCAATGACCACTTCTTCAGGAATAATTGGGGGCTGGTAATCTTCTAAACAACAATAGCCCAATATTTTCATTCATATACAAATTAAAAACAAGACGATATTCTACATCCAAACAACATACATGTTAAACCACAGAGGAGGGGCCTCCCCAACCAGCCAAATGGAAAGAAGCATGGACCAGAAAAGGCCTTGTATAATGCTCCCAACATTAAATGGCTAATAATGACTCCTCAAAACTATTGTAACCACCAAGCCTTCATGGCAAAGTGTCTTATGGCAGGAACAGCTCAGAAGCAGGAGGGACCAATGAAGGGAGCTATAAATAAGTTCAAGAGTTACTAATGCATTTTACTTTACCATTGCGGCTTGGTGGTTACAACATTTTTAAGGAGTCTCTATTGTCCATTTATTATTGGGAGGTATGTCATGGCCTTTTTTAATGACTGAAACAGTAAACTTTTACTGAGCTTTATTATTTTTCAGAATTAAATTTATGTTTTCATGCCTTATATATGTTTACATGTAAGTATAATGCTCTGTACACACAATAGGATTTTCCAATGGAAAATGTGTGATAGGACCTTGTTGTTGGAAATTCCGACTGTGTGTAGGCTCCATCACACATTTTCCATAGGAATTTCAGACACACAAAGTTTGAGAGCTTGCTATAAAATTTTCCGACAACAAAATCTGTTGTCGGAAATTCCAATCGTGTGTATACAAATCCGACGCACAATGTGCCACGCATGCTCAGAATAAATTAAGAGATGAAAGCTATTGGCTACTGCCCCAGTTATAGTCCCGACGTACGTGTTTTATGTCACCGCGTTCAGAACGATCAGATTTTCCGACAACTTTGTGTGACCGTGTGTATGCAAGACAAGTTTAAGCCAACATCCGTCAGAAAAAATCCATGGATTTTGTTGTCGGAATGTCCGATCAATGTCCGACCGCGTGTACAGGGCATCATACTCTCATGGGGATTTTATGTCATTGAGCATCTTACCACCATATCTTAAAATATATATTTTCTATATTATAGAATTATACAAGGCTTTTCTGGCTCATGCTGCTGACCACTTGGTTGGTGACTCCCTCCTCTGTGGTTAACTTCCTGTATGATTGGATATATTCACTGTTGAGAACATTTAGCTTGTTTTTCATTCGAATATAAATGGAAATTGGGGGTTATTGCTGTTCAGTAGCTAAGTCTTTTGGCCCCTATACAAAAATGTATGATAATTTTGATATTTTGTGATACAAACAAGCTGTGATTTGCAAAGCAGTTTACTTTCCTCCCAATTATTCTAATATTATAAGTGGGCATTGACCCGAGAAATGCTTTGAATTTTTGATACCCTAATACAGGGATCTCCAGCTGTTGCGGAACTACATGTCCCATGAGGCATTGTAAACCTCTGACATTCACAGACATAACTAGGCATGATAGGAATTGTGGTTCCTGAATAACTGGAAGGCCATGGTTTGGAGACCCCTGCCCTAATACCCATTTGTATTAAAAAATTGAATTATGTGCTGTGAATTTACTAATATAGTTGAAATGAGTATTGGAGTATGTGGGGTGAATTGATGTATTTTATTTCCAACGATGTGAAAAATATGTTTTTTTATCTAACGTTGTTATTAGTTGGTACCTTTAAAGTGGTTCTAAAGCCTAGACATTTTTTTACCTTAAAGTGGTTGTAAGGGGGAATGGGGCGTGACCGGATGGTGAGGTGAGAGAGGACGCCGTGACTGAATCCAACCCTCTCCCCTCGCTCCTTCACTGACATCCGCCACAGCGCGATCCAGCGTGACCCAGGAGACCTGCTGCAGAACGCTCGGAGCACTGAGTGAAGCCGCCGCAGAAGTGACAGGCCGCCGCTCCGAGCCGGACCAGTTGCACGGCGCTCTCCCGGGGGAAACACCGGCGGTGCCTGTCCCAGTGAGAGTGGGAGGCACCGTTACTAGGGATTGAGCAGGCGGCGCTGGAAATCCCCTGGAGGGCTCAGGCAGCAGAGGATCCCGCACGGAGTACCAGAGGGGTGAGTCAGTGGCTGTGGGCACACTTACATCCAGCACACCAAGCAGCAGAGGATCCCACCTGGAGCACAAGAGGGGTGAGTCAGTGGCTGTGTGCACACTCACATCTAGCACATCTTTTACATAAAGGCTCAGCAGGAAAAGACTTTATTGCTGTTATTAACAGAACACTATTGGAAATGTCAAGGAAGAAGGGGATGGAGGACGGGTCAGTCCAACAAGGTACAGGGGCCCTTGGAACCCGCAGTGCTAAGGAGAAGGGGAACCAAGTAGCCACTAAACTAGAGCGCTTCGCGCATACCCCAAATCAAACCCCTAATAAACCCAGCAGTACAGGGGGGGGGCAACAGCAAGCGGGCCATCCTGGGAGGAGAAGTCAGACCCAGGAAAATGGGACCTTGGCAGCTACACCATCAGTTATACCATCGGCAGGTCCAGCAGCAAGAGGGACCCTAGATAAACAACAGGTTTTGGGCCTGGAGGGGGCGGTTGGGGGAGGCCAGGACAGCCCAGTAAATGGGAGGGAGCCATCCCTGTATGACATTCTTGTAGCCGTCAACACCTGCAAGAAATCAATTGGCGAGCTGTCTGAGCAACTTAAAGGCATTAAAGATGAATTGCTCTCGGTTAAGGGGGAAGTGCGTATAATTTGTACTCGGACAACAGCGCTCGAGGAGAGATTTAGCCAAATGGAGGACGATGTGTATCCATTAAAACAAGAGGTAGCACTTATGAAAATTCAACTAAAGGACTGTTTGCAGAAAATGGACAGTATGGAGAACAGGCTACGCAGAGAGAACCTGAGGGTAATCGGGCTCCCAGAGGGATGTGAGGGGAATAACCCCATTCAATTTATGGAGGACTGGCTGAGGGAGACATTCGGCAGGGACTCATTTTCTAATATTTTTGCTATCGAGCGCGCACACAGAATAGGCCCTAAGGTTTTGGCTCCAGGAGGCCACCCTAGGCCCTTCATTTTTAAGCTTTTATGTTTCCGGGACAAAGTCACTATCTTACAAAAAGCAAGAGAGTTGAGGAATATCCAGCATAACGGAGCCAGGATCTCAATTTACCCAGATTTCTCCCCCGAGCTACAGAGACAAAGAGCTAAATTTGGAGAATGTAAACGGAAGCTTCAACAACTCAGAATCAATTATGCGCTCTTGTTTCCGGCACGATTGCGTGTCTCAGCTCTGGGGGAGGTTAGGTTTTTCTCTACCCCCAATGAAGTGTCAACCTGGCTAGAGAACAATGAAGAGAGAATTAGGCGAGATGAAGGAAGTTAGGCGTCTTTTGGGACTTCTGCCTGTTTTTTTTTTTTTTTCCCCTTTTTTATGGTGTTCTATTCTTCCCTGTTTTTTTTTTTTTTTGGCTTGCTGGACTTTTGTTCTTTCTGATGATATAAATTGGGAATGGAGCGGGGGAGGGGGGTAGGGGGGGATTAAATAAATAAATGAAATTATAATACACAAATAGAGATAAATACATAAATTACACACACAGTAATAAGCACAAATATTCTTAGGGGGAATGTCCCTCCTTACTGGGTTTGGTTCACGTTTTTTTTTCTCACGCCTCAAAAGGGCTTTGAAGGTCACAATAGAAGCTCAAGGGATAGGCCCAAAAGTGGGCACGGGGGGGGGGGGTGCAGGTTGGGGGGCGAGGGGGGGGTGGGGGGGGGAAGGGAGGGAGGCTGGGTGGGAGAGGGGATGTGGGGGGTGGGGGGGAAGATGCATGAACACAATCAGAGAGGGAAGGTAAGGAATGTTGTTGTGAGAGGATGTGAGTGGATTCAGGTTGCCAGATTAAAGGGACGGGAAAAAGATAGGGTGGTATATGGCATATTTCCCTACTGTATGTACAACGAGAGAGGGTTTGATAAGAGACCAGAATATTGCAAAGACACTAGACCTAACGACCCATGAGCATCGAAAGAAGGGGTGGTAGAATCCCGGATACGGGAAAGCGGATTAATATATGCTCATGGAACGTTAGGGGGATAAAGGATAAACTCAAAAAGCAGGTAATTTTTTCAATAGCTAAAAAGGAGAACGTCAAGATACTCTGCCTCCAGGAGACCCATTTGGTAAAAGACACAACTGAAACTTTAAGTAACCAGCAGTTTCGCATACAGTTTCATTCCACTCACTCATCATATTCAAGAGGGGTGAGTGTACTGATAAGCACAGATCTGGTTTTCTCCTGTGGGCAGAGCAGATTGGATGAAAATGGAAGGTACATTTTTCTCTCTTGCTTAATAGAAAATAAAAGATACATATTGGCCAATGTGTATATCCCCCCCCCATTTAGCACGGAAGTAATGGAAGACCTAACCAAGTTTATAGCAGATTTCCCTGAGACCCCGGTAATAGCATTGGGAGACTTCAATATGACGATGAACAGGAGCATAGATAGGTTTCCGCTAAGGCAGGGAGTAGGAGTGGTCAACAGGAGCCCCCTCTCGCAATACTGTGACGAAATAGGGCTGGTGGATATCTGGAGGAGGAGGCATCCTGGAGAGAGGCAGTATTCATGCCACTCCAGGACTCATGCCACCTTATCCAGAATTGACCTTGTACTGGGCAACAAGGAGGCACTGAACGTAGTGGGGGAAATAACTTATGAGCCAAGAGGTGTCTCGGACCATACGCCAGTTATTATCTCTGTGAAGGTAGGGGGGCAATATAGCAGTGGGAGCTGGAAGATTAATCCCTTTTGGCTTGAACTTATAGGAAAGGAAAAAAAAATGACGGAGGGGCTGCTAGAGTTTATTAACATAAATAGAGGGTCGGCCCCACTGAGGGTGGTTTGGGACTCCCTGAAGGCATACCTTCGAGGAGTTTTAATTCAGAGAATCGCCTATGTTAAAAAACAGTCACAAGCTGAGGAACAGGGAGCCAAAGAAAATGCAAGGCGGGCGGAGGCGCACTTTGTGACAATACCATCCCAAGCCAATTATGACTGTTGGGTGAGGAGACAGGAAGAGTATAGCAGGGTACTCCGAGAGAAGATGGAGAAGATTAGATCTTTTCAGAGGCGGAGCTTTTTTGGGGAAGGAGAACGAATTGGGAAAGCCCTGTCCCTGATAATTAAGGCAAACGGCCCCCCGAGTGCGGTGCCAGCAATTGAGGGGAGGGAAGGAGTAATAAGGAAAAATACCCCAGAAATAATAGAAGAGTTTAAGACATACTTTGAAAAGCTATATAGCTCCTCCAGGGAGAATGTAGAGGGGGAAATGCAGGGCTTCTTCGAAGGGTTGGGGATAACTCCGTTATCAAACGAGGATCAGGAAATGTTGGACGCCCCATTGACTCTCAAAGAACTACAAAGGGCTGTTGGAGATATGGCGGCTCAAAAGTCACCGGGTCCGGATGGCCTGCCCATAGAACTATTTAAAAAATACGGGGAAGTAATGCTACCCTTATTACTGGAGGTATTTAACGGAGCTAGAGAAGAGGGGGCCCTGCCCCCCTCTATGTCAGAAGCCATAATAATAATCCTGCTAAAAGAAGGGAAGAATCCAACAGATATGTCTTCATATAGGCCCATCTCTAGCCGCAAGGCTGAATAAGATAATCCCCAAACTAATACATACAGACCAGTCCGGGTTCATCCCGAACAGATCTACAAGCACGAACGTAAGACGGGTATATCTTAATATGCAAATCCCTATAGAAAACAGCGGCAGGAGAGCAATTCTTTCATTAGACGCAGCCAAGGCCTTCGATTCCTTGGAATGGCATTATCTATGGAAGGTGCTGGCAGAATATCAGTTTGGCCCCGGATTTGCTCAGTGGTTAAGATTGTTATATAATAACCCGAGGGCCAAGGTGAAAATCAACAGGCAGTGTTCGGAGTGGTTCCAGTTGAGCAGGGGTACAAGACAGGGGTGTCCTTTGTCCCCCCTGCTCTTCGCCCTTGCAATTGAGCCCCTAGCGGTTGCTCTGAGGATGGCACAGGTCGTACAGGGGTTTAGGAGGAAAAGAGGGGTGGACAAAGTGGCCTTGTACGCCGACGACATTCTGCTGTTTTTGGCGGATACGCAGGACTCACTGGAAACAGCTATGGGGATAGTAAAAGAGTTTGGTGCCTTCTCTGGGCTACTGGTTAACTGGGAGAAATCAGTGATCCTGCCCGTAGACGCCCTGAGCGGGCCTCTCCCCCACCAGGCATCCCAAGTTCAAGTGATCAGGCAAATGAAATACTTGGGGATTAATATAACTAGAGATCCAGGCCAGTACATATCCGGAAACCTAGTCCCATTGATGAAAAAGCTGAAGCAGAAGTGTCAGGTGTGGAAACGCCTGCCCCTTTCGGTCGCCGGGCGCTGCAACCTGATTAAAATGGTTTGGTTACCCCAAATCCTATACGTCCTGCAGAATTCTCCTGTTTGGATTCCCAAGCATTGGTTCAAAAAAATAGACAGGGTGTTCAGGGAGCTCATTTGGAAAAATGGGGTGGCCAGGATCGGGCTGCGGGCGCTGCGGCGACCAGAGGGGAAGGGTGGCCTGGCAGTACCTGACCCATGGGGCTACTTCTTGGCAGCCCAATTGCAACAAATGGGAGGCAGCAATAGGTCAGGGGAAGAGGGAGCGGGGGATAGCATTTTGTTGAATGACACCAGACATGATACAATTGCAGAGGGATTAGAGGCAGATTCATTCTGTACTAAATGCCCCACCACCCAGATGATGGTTAAAGTCTGGGTACAAGCCAAGAGAATCTTGGGATATACTGGTTTTGCAGAATTCTCGCCACTCTGGGATAACAACAGCCTCAAGGAGCTTAAAAAAATGGGGCGTTTTGAGGAATGGGATCGCCAGGGTATTCATTACCTGGCACAGGTATACAGGGCGGGGAGGTTGAAGCCCTTTCGGGAGCTTGTAGAGGAATATGCGATCTCTAACAGGTCATTTTATAGATATCTGCAAATTAGGCATGCCCTGGAGGCACAATTTGGGAGGGAGGCACCAGTGTGGTGCGAAATGGCCTCTTTGAGAAAGCTGATCGATGCAAGCTCCACGAGGGGGTTGATCTCGGATATGTATGGATGCCTGAAGGCAGCAGCCCAGGAAGGACCGGTGGAAAATAAAAACAGAATTAAATGGGAAAAAGATGTGGGAGTACTGTCTGATGACCAATGGGAGTATGTCTTGGCGTCTGGGCCCAGGGTCACTCTCTCTCCCTCACAAGTGATGTCTCATCTGTATTTAACCTATAGGGCATACTACACACCCCTGAAATTATTCAAGTGGGGTAAGAGACCCGACCCGAAGTGTCAAAGATGTGGAGGGGGGAATGGGGATTTGATCCACATGTTCTGGCGATGCCCCAAACGGCATAGATACTGGGAAGGAGTGGTGGGGAAAATAAACCTGGTGTTTGGAACATCGCTAAGGTTGGAGGCGAGAGAGTGCCTGCTGGGACTAATGGGGGATGGAGGGACCTCAAGGGATACTCAGACGGCAAGAGTTAGATGCCTGTTTCAGGGAAAAAAGCTCATTGCACAACACTGGCAGAGGAAGGAGGCCCCGACGGTGACGGAATGGGAGAATGCAGTAAGGGAGGTGATTTGCAGGGAAAAGTATATTTATAAGAAGAGGGGCAACTACAAGAAATTTGTGAAGATCTGGAAAGTATGGTTGGATTGGGATGGGGCGGGGCTGGAGGGGGAGGTGAGGTGAGGATGGCATGAGATAAGGCTGGCGTAGGGTGTATGTGAGGGTGAATGGCGGGTGAGTGACAAAGGGGGGGGGAGGGGGGGAGGGGAGGAGGAGTGGGGGGGGGGAAACGAGGGGAAAAACGAAGAAACCTTTTTGTTTCTCCTTTTTTTGAAGGTTACAGCTTATGGGTATCTTGAATTGGCACATATTGGATGTAGATGTAGTAGTATATGTGGGAAAAATTGATGATTTTAACGTGTTTATGATCTTAGAGACAGCTCCTTTTTCTCTTTTTTTTCCTTGTACTTTTTTCCTTTTGTATTTTGGTGGCTTTGTGTAAGCTGTAATGGATAATTTTTTCAAATAAAGAGATTATAAAAAAAAAAAAAAAAAAAAGTGGTTGTAAACCCTCCTGGGGAAAAAAAAAACACCCTGCAAGATAAAGGCATAATGAGCTAGTATGCATAACATACTAGCTCATTATGAATTACTTACCTGAGAACGAAGCCCCGGCAGCCGTCCTTGTCTCCCCCTCCGGCCGGCGACATCTATCCCGGACAGGGCAAAAGGGGCAGCTGCCCAGGACCCAGTCATTGTTGGGGGGCCCAAAGTAGCTGCCCCTATAATCCCGTGGTGCCCGCCAGGGTTTCGTTTCAGCTGGAGTTCAGACACCTCTGGCGCTGCTCAGTTCCGTCACTTGTAAATACAAAAGCGATGTCTGTATTTACAACCGACAGCGCTCCTCTCTCCGCCGGCGCTCAAATCCCTCCCTCCTCTACACACATCAATCTCTATGAGAGAGCAGAGAAGTGAGGGGCGGGGAAGCTGCACGAGCGCCGAACACTATAGGAGAGCAGAGGAGTGAGGGGCGGGAAATCTACACAGAGAGAAGCTCCTCCTGACTGGCAGCCTGCACGGACACACCGTGAGTACTCTGCAGCTCTAATCTCTGATATTTTCTAAGTGGTGGGACAGGAACTGGGGGGAGCTCTGAACTGGGGAAGAGAGCTTTGTACTGGGGGGGAGATGTATGAACACAGCACACCCCATACACAGCGTACCCCTCAGCCCTGCACTCCACACAAAGCGCACCCCTCAGCCCAGCACTCCGTGCACCCTCTGCACACCCCTCCGCCCTGCACTCCATGCGCCCCTCCACCTTGCACTCTGCATACACCTCAGCCCTGCACTCCGCGCACACCTCAGCCCTGCACTCCACGCATAGCGCACTCTTCAGCCCTGCACTCCATGCACCCCTAAGCCCCACAGTCCACGCACATCGCACCCCTCAGCCCTGCACTCCGTGCATCCCTAAGCCCTGCACTCTGCGCACCCCTCAGCCCTGCACCCCATGCACCTTTCAGCCCTGTACTCCACAGATTGTGCACCCCTCAGCCCTGCACTCTGCGCACCCCTACACTCCACGCACAGCGCACCCCTCCGCAATGCACTCCACATACAATGCACCCCTCAACCCGGCACACAGCGCAACCTTCAGTCCTGCACTCCGTGCACAGCGCACCCCTCAGTCCTGCACTCCGTGCACAGCGCACCCCTCAGCCCTTCACTGCGCACAGCGCACCCCTCAGCCCTGCACTCCACGCACAGTGCACCCCTCAACACTGCACTCCATGCACAGCGCACCCCTCAACCTTGCACTCTATGCACAGCACACCCCTCAACCCTGCACTTCGTACATAGCACACCCCTCATTACTGTACTGTAATGATCTGCTGTAACCTCTAGCAATCAACCAGTGAGCTGTAATGATGTGCTTTAACCTCTAGCACCAGTGAGTGGTAATGATATGCAGTAACCTTCCGCAACACATCAGTGAACAGTAATGATCTCCTGTGTGCAGTACACTCCTCAGCCCTGCACTCCATGCACCCCTAAGCCCTGCAGTCCACTCACATCTCACCCCTCAGCCCTGCACTCCACGTACCCCTAAGCCCTGCACTCCGCGCACCCCTCAACCCTGCACTCCGCGTACGTACGTTCCATTGCTTCAGTTGGCTTAAGTGCGCATGTGCCGCATGACATCTGCAACATGCAAATACAGGGATATTTCCTAAACCGGGCAGGTTTAGGAGATATCCAGTGCAGCTACAGGTAAGCCTAATTATAGGCTTGCCTGTAGTTTAAAGTGGTTGTAAAGGGTTTACAACCACTTTAATGCATTCCTTGCATTAAGGTAAAAGATGTTTAGGCATCAGCAGGGGGAGCAGTGGCAGGGGAAATAATAGCTGAATGTATAAGATATGTCCTATAAATGTTAAGGTTTTTAGGATGTATCTCTTACATTTGAAATCCTCAAGTGATTTCTTACAGGCTGTTTAAACATTTCAAAAAATTTAACATTTAGGGCAATAGCGGCTTTATTTTTAAGACCCACTTGAGCTAAATGTTGTTAAATATAGAAGATTTCAAAATAAATGCATTTTAGCACATGCTTGTAGGGTTACATAATTTTATTCTACTTAGTTATGAGAATATCTGTAACATTCAATATTAGTAAAAAAAAATATTTGCTACATTAGGAAAGCAAGATAATCACACGATAAACTGAACGAGTATGGTAAACCTTAAAATTATACTGGATGTCATGCATTGCATATCTTGCCTGCATGATGCAAGTTTCAAAACATTAAAACTTTATTATATACAATTTTTAAATGTATCTCAGCAGTCATTTGACTGTTATAGCAAAGCGTATGTGTCTGTGGGGGGTCTGTGGATGCCACTGCACAGGATACAGACATCAAATCTAATGTCAATTTGCAGTTGTGTGAACAACTTGGTAGGAAACTCGTGTCCTTTAGGCAATAAAGAGCAATGAGGGAGGTATGAGCTGATGGGGCATAGCAGTGACTACAGGCACACGCTGCGTCAGCATGGTCATCCTGTAATCAGAAGGAGCCCGCATAGCGGACTGACCAATCTACCCCATCTATTGGACCCTGTGGTTTGTGTTGTTACCTGTCACCAGAAGGATGCAGATGCTGGTAGGATCAACAGATATTCCTATGTACTTATTACCTATGAAATAAAAAAAGCCTGTAATATGATGAAAGGGATCATTGGAAGGCAACCCAATTCAGTTTTTAGATTTTAGAAGCATAGTAAAAATATTCGTTTTACTATGCCTTACACAGTATGGCAGTTGTTCTTTTGTAATTAAAAAATACAACCAAATGCCAGTTGGCTGGAACATTTTCAGAGAATGTGCTGAGAATGATTTTATAAACTGAAAAAGACACTTCCAAAGTCAGTCTTAGAATCCAACAATATGGGGTCAAATCATGCCTATTAACACATCAAATCTCTAATGTCAAAACTCTGCCATTTATTTTGTACGCGGTACAATTGAATCGGCATGATTGAGTGACATGAGATACTGGCACTGCTTTAGGACAAGAACACTGAATTATTCATCCAGGAAAAAAACTATGCACAATATCAAGAGCAGCCTGGCTCCCTCCAATAGTTTACGCCAACATGATATTGTTTCTGTTCTGCTTAACTTTGTCAGTTCATGCTGAGTGAATTGATGGGAAGTTGGAGGTGATCCTTATTTTAGCAGTGGAGAATCTGAAACCGCAGCAAAATGGAATCTACGCAGCCCAAGATGAATACACAAGGTCAAAACTTTCAGGCTATTCTGTCTGTGTACTCCATTCGGCATGAGGATGTCTCCACACAGACAGGCCAGCATTATTAATGAATCAAAGTCCATTATTCAAACATTTTACAGTAGCACTCTTTCCAGATGTTTGATGTTTTCTGAGATCTGAGTTGACATATATAAAAGCAACGAGGGATATAGGAAAGCAGCAGGGGGTACTGATTAAAGTAAGGTATTTACAGTATAATAGCCTGGACCCTCTTTAACAGTTGTGCACGCCCCGTCTAGACAAAGCCATCACAGTGCTTCTAATCTGTTGTATGGTATGGTAGCATTAACCAACTGAGAAGGAAAACGATATAGTAAACATCTCCTTTTATTGTAGCTCATCTATTTCAATTCAATTTCTCTTTCGGCAAGTGCCTATTACTTTATTTCATCATACATGCTAAACGCATGAGTAATAATTGGGTCCAAACAGCAGACAAAGTCTACCTTGGTGCAATAATCTTGTACATTCAATGCATGCAGCGCTGTCATCATTTCTTCCCAGAGAGAGCTTTCCCCTCCAGGGAGCTCTAATGCAATATTTATCCTAAACTGTAATGCAGCAAAGCTCCATTATAGTCATGCAAACGGACTGTAAGGCACCTGTAAATAATGCACAAATAGATCAATACTAATTTCAAATGTTTCGATGCACTTTAAATTGACTGTGTTCTTACAAATTCCATCATATCTTTCGTGTTAGAGCTTTTAGATTCTGTCTGATGGGCAAAGAACATTGTGAAATATTCTTTCAGTAGTCTGTTTTGTGAGGATGCAGAATTTTTTAGAAACTGTTCAAAGTTCACTTTTGCATATTTTAACTTATGATATACAGTATCTCACAAAAGTGAGTACACCCTGCACATTTTTGTAAATATTTTATTATATCTTCTCATGTGACAAAACTAAAGAAATGACACTTTGCTACAATGTAAAGTAGTGAGTGTAAGACCAATTTGATGCAGTGTGCAGCATATGGTCTTAGCACTAACAGGCTGACCCCCCACCCCTTCAACCTCTACAGCAAATCTGGCAGCACTCATACGTCCATTTCTCAAAGACAACCTCTGGATATGACGCTGAGCATGTGCACTCAGCTTCTTTGGTCGACCATGGTGAGGCCTGTTCTGAGTGGAACCTGTCCTGGTAAACTGTTATATGGTCTTGGCTACAGTGCTGTAGCTCAGTTTCAGGGTCTTGGCAATCTTCTTATAGCCTAGGACATCTTTACGTAGAGCAACAATTCTTTTTTTCAGAACTTCAGAGTTATTTGCCATGAGGTGCCATGTTGAACTTCCAGTGACCAGTATGAGAGAGTGAGAGTGATAACACCAAATTTAACACACCTGCTCCCCATTCACACCTGAGACCTTTTAATACTAACGAGTCACTTGACACAGGGGAGGGAAAATTGCTAATTGGGCCCAATTTGGACATTTTCACTTAGGGGTGTACTCACTTTTGTTGTCAGTGGTTCAGACATTAATGGCTGTGTGAGTTATTTTGAGGGGACATCAAATTTACACTGTTAGACAAGCTGTACACTCACTACTTTACATTTTTGCAAAGTGTAATTTTTTTTCAGTGTTGTCACATGAAAAGATAGAATAAAATATTTACAAACATGTAAGGGGTGTACTCACTTTTGTGAGATACTGTAGCTATACTCGGTAGGCATTTTCCAAGACTTTGCAGATTACTGCTCTCTTTTGTGCAGTTATTTAACCTTGGGTTGTTGGCTATCCTAAAGAACATATACATTTTTAAAGTGATTAAATCCAACCACTAAAATCTTCCTCTGTATATCTTTATGGACCTGTGCAATTGTTAAATTTCTTCTGTGGGCCTGATTATTTGGTGATAGCTGTGTCCCTACTTAAGATGACAAAGTACAGCTGTAATACATTGGGAAAATTACCACGTTTCTTGTGCTGGTATAATGGTACAAAAAGCTGTGCGGGTGCCACAACAACAGCTTCCTGTCTGGGGACTGGCCAGGTAAGATGAGCATCATTCTAGAAGGAGCGTCATTCTAGGAGGCAGTCACAGTGTCTCTAATCACCACAAGTCACAGAGTCACAAGTACAGTACAGCTAAAATCAGTGTTCTTGATTGCCACCACACCAGACCATTGGAGCCAGCATGTTTTCCTGATCGCCTCCACACCAGTCTCAGTTTCACTAAAAAAGTATATGCCAGCACCACTGTTTCTTTTCACTGCCACACCAGTCCCCCAAGTCATCAGACCAGTGTAAGCCAGCAACAGTGTTCCTGATTGTTGCTACACAAATCCCAGTGCCCTCAGACTGGTACAGCCAGTGACAGTGTTTCTGATCACTGCCACACCCATGCAGTGTTGCCTCTGCCTGCCAACTAAATTGACCCATCTGCACATCTGTCTGACTATGCTACTGCAAGACACTGGTTCCAGATATCCCTTGTGGACAACTGCAGTCCTGAAACCACAGGAACTCTTTTGCTCTTGCTTTCTTTAGCCTATTTTAGCCTGTCTAAGCCAAGAGAGTCTATTACACTCTCTTTCACACTGCCAAAGGCCAGCACTAACAGTCCCCCCCCCCCCACACACTCACACACACAGACGGGAGAGCAGAGAGGGCTCAATCTGCTCCTCTTCCTCCTGCTCCTACCCCTCTTTGTCTAACCACACTCCAATCCCTGGTGCTGTGCCTCAGGAAAGGGAAGTGGGGGTGGGAAATTTGAAGCCCAGCATGCCACAGATACATCTGGATGAGAGGTACTGACTGCCAATCTGGAGTGAGCTCCCTATCCATCCCTGTCTGTAACTGAAGTCTCCCCCTCTTCTCTCTCCTGCCTCTGAGTGAGTACACTAAGGTAAATCAGGGTTCTCAGAGCACCCCTTACACCAGAGGCCACAGTGTTCCCCCTTACATTAGAGTTCTCAGTGTTCCACCTTAAATCAGGGTTCCCAGAGCATCCCTTATGTCGGAGTTCCCAGAGTTCTCCCTTACATCAAAGTCTGCAGAGTCCCCCCTTACAGTGTAAGGGAACTCTGTGCGTTCAGATGTAAAAGGGGAACTCTGTGCATTCAGATGTAAAAGGGGAACTCTGTGCGTTCAGATGTAAAAGGAGAATTCGTCTGATTACCTTCCTATTATTAGAAATGCTATTGAATAGCAAAATATATGTATAGTTTATACTATTAAAAAAATTGCTGTGCGCCGCTAAAGTGTTCGTGTTTTCTTGTTAAAAAAAAAAAGTGTTCAGGTTTGACTTGAAGAAAAGGTGGCAACCCTATACGAGGTGTCAGCGCATGTGGGATTAATAATGTGGTTCATACACTTGTGGAAAAGACTATCTTCTTACTGGTGAAGAGGCAGCTGATGGGTCCAGGGATGCCGGTCGTTCCCAGTGCTTCAGGACACTTAAGAAGGCTCACAGACAGCGGTGTACATCACTTCTGGTTGGAAAGAGAGTGGGGAGGAGCGTGCATTCAGAGCATGTGTGCTCCTTCATCAGATATTGCCTGATAAAGGAGCACGCATGCTCCGAACGCACGCTCCTCCCCGCTCTCTCTCCAACCAAAAGTGACAAACACCTCCACATTAACTCGATGTGAAAGAGAGTTCTAATTACCCACTCTCTCTTTATTCAGCTGACGTCACCACATACTGCGCTAGACCGGGAAGCTACAGGCAGCATACGAGAGCCGGCCGGCTCGTGATTCTGATTTTAATCCATCGCTGATATTTATCTGCATAATTGTAAGTGCAATTTTTTTTATTATAATAAACTTTTAAAAACATATTACGCTATGGAAGCTTTATGTCATTTCACGGCTTATGAACACTCACTTGCCATACGAGTTGACATCTTGTGCTGAGACTGTGAGGAATCCCCTTAGCGTTGACAGCCGCCGAAAGACCCGAGGCGGGGGTAGAAGCCAAAGGCACGTTAGATCTCCGTAAAAAGAGATCTAGGGAGCTGGTAAGTGGCAGTATTTCTCATGGGTGGAGGCACTTTTGTATTGTACCCCAGCACATAACACCTCCAGTGTCGAAGTTGCATGTCACTGCTTGTAGGAAAAATATAAAGTCACCCCCTGGAGGACTGTCTATATAATTGGGATTTTTACATCAGCCTATTCGAGTAGACTTTATTTTTCTATATTTTGTTACATATATATTTTTCACTGTTTGTTTTTCTCTTTTTGCACATATCACTGGTGATAAGAAATGTCAATGTGATACTGTATATATGCATATATGTGTATTTACACAACCTTTTTCTTTTTTGATTTTTTCAAATCAATTTATAGCGCAGCTTATTATTTTGTATGTTACTTTGAGTGTGTGTCTCACATTATTAGTTGCAGCTTTTTTTACAGTATTTAAGTTGAACCTTATACACATGATCACTTTTGGGATAGCGCAGTAAAAACAATTATTCGTGTGTCTATGCTGTGTGTTAGAAATATCTGGTTAATCTGAGTTTAAAAAAAAAAAATAATAATTTTCCTGCATTTTCCAAAATCTTGTGGTAATAAAAATGAAAATTTTAAAAGACTCACTATGCCTTTCAGAAAATACATTGAGGTGTTTGCTTTTCAAAACGTGGTCATTTTGTGGGTATTTCTCCTGTCCTGGCACTTCAGGGACTCAAGAAATATAATAGGTATTCAGGAGATTAGACACAAAATGTACGCTCCTTGATAGCCCAATGGTGAGCCTTGAATTTTGAGCCCCTCTATGCATCTAGCCTGTGAAAATGTCTCACACATTTGGTACTGTATCCCTCTACTCAGGAGTGCCAAACACCTCCCGGTTTGGTTTGTGCCAGAACTCTTGAACATTGCAAAAGTTCAGACCCGAACTCCAAACTCCAATGAAGTCTATGGTACCGGAACTTAAAAAATTAAAAGTCCCCATTTTGAAGGCTTATATGCAAGTTAGTGGCCATAAAAAGGATATGGGGGCCTGGGACTGCCCTGGGGGAAATGTATCAATGCAAACATTTTTTTTTAAAAAGATAGTTTTTAAAGGAGCAGTGATTTTAATGAAGCTTAGGGTAGAACAATAAAAATAAAAAATTCCTTTAAATATAGTGTCTGGGAGGTCCCCTTAGTCTGCCTGTAAAGTGAGCGCCCCACCCCCTCCAGAACCATACTAGGCCACAAGCCCTAAACATGGTGGGTCCTTTGGGGGTGGGGGGCTCTGCCGAACGCTTGCTCTGTCGTTTGACAGTTCTTAAATAGGTAAGAGGCAGGGCCACTTGGTGACTTCACCAGGTGGCCATGGTTTTGTTTATTAAGGCAAAAAAAAGCTGTCCAAACCTGCCTGGTTTATGTGAAAAAGTAATTGCCCCCTAAACCTAATAACTGATTGTGCCACCCTTGACGGCAACAACTGCAATCAAGCATTTGCGATAACTGACAATGAGTCTTTCACATTGCTGTGGAGCAATTTTGGCCCACTCTTTGCAGAATTGTTTTAATTCAGCCACATTGGAGGGTTTTCCAGCATGAACGGCCTGTGTAAGGTCATGATACATCATCTGAATTGGATTTAAGTTCAGGCTTTGACTAGGCCACTCCAAAGCTACATTTTGCTTTGTTTGAACCATTTGGAGGTGGACTTGCTGTTGTGTTTCGGATCATTGTCCTGCTGCATAACCCAAGTGCACTTGAGCTTGAAGTCACGAAATGGCTTTAGGATTTTCTTGTAGAGCTCAAAATTCATGGTTCCATCTATTATGGTAAGTCGTCCAGGTCCTGAAGCTGCAAAGCAGCCCCAGGCCATCACGCTACCACCACCATGTCTGACTGTTGGTATGATGTTCTTGGTACAGTATGAAATGCTGTATTACCGTAGTTTAATGCCAGATGTAACGGGACGCACACCTTCCAAAAAGTTAAATTTTTGTCTTCAGTCCACAGAATATTTGCCTAAAAGTCTTGGGAATAATCAAGATTTTTTTTTTTGGAAATGTGAGATGAGCCTTTGTGTTCTTTTTGGTCAGCAGTGGCTTTGTCCTTGGAACTCTCCCATGGATGCCATTTTCACCCAGTCTCTTTCTTATTGTTGAATCGTGAACACTGATCTTACTTGAGGCAAGTGAGGCCTCCAGTTCTTCAGATGTTCTGGATTCTTTTATGACCTCCTGGATGAGCCGTTGTCATGCTCTTGAAGTAATTTTTGAAGGCTGGCCACTCCTGGAAAGGTTCACTAATGTTCCAAGTTATCTCCATTTGTGGATAATGACTCTCCCATGGTTCACTGGATTTCTAAAGCCTTAGAAATGGCTTTGAAACCCTTCCTATACCAATACATGCACATTACTTTGTTTCTAATCTGTTCTTGAATTTTCTTTTAGATTGTGGCATGATGTGTGGCTTTTTGTGATCTGTTAGCATGCTTCACTTTGTCACGCAAGCTTAATTCAACAGGTCTGGCAGTAATCAGGCCTGAGTGTGGCAAGTGATTAACTCAGATTTCCAAAAAATTGTGGTTAATCACAGTTCATTCATGATTCAGCAAGGGAGGTGGCAATTACTTTTTCACATAGGTTCAGGCAGGGTTGAACAGCTTTTTCCCCAAATAAATGAAATAATAATTTAAAAACTGCATCTTGGGTTTACTCATGTTATCTTTGTGTAATATTAAAATGAGTTTGTTGATCTGAACCATTTAAGTGTGAACTATATGCAAAAAATAAAAAAATCAGGAAGGGGGTAAATACTTTTTCACAGCACTGTAACTTCAAGATTTGCTCTGACACATTTTTAAGACTTATAAATCTCTGAGAGCACAAATAACAAACAATCAAGGCACCAAATTCACAGTTTGTTACATCTCCTGCCAAAATTCTGAGTCAGCCTAAACATTACAGTTCTGCTTGTCGAACAGCTAATTATGAATACACCAGTTTCTAATAGTGCAGGTGAAACTGCTGAAATCTATTATTATACAGTCATGGGAAATACTAATTATTCTGTTTATCAGCATATTCTTTGTAGTACACTGCTGGTCAAGCAGTTCCTTGCCATTACTGTTATAATATTAACATAGTCCCAACAGAGTAAAAAATTCATAAAACTAATTACCTGTACAGATGTAATTAACCTTTATTCTACTGAAATATCTATGTTATACCATTTTATGGTAGGTGGAATTATATAACACTAATTTCTTATTTATCTCTTTGATGAAAGGTGACTAAAATATGCATAGGCTTGAAATTAATAAGACATTCAAGATTTCCTTTGGGTCAATTAATGTAAAATATTTAAAGGCAGAAGGGTAATACTCTGAAGCATATGTTAAAAAGCTTCTAATACTGGCATAATTTAAACATAATTGTGTACTGTGTTTAGCAAAGGTTAAGTGATTATCCTTTGGGATATTATTATGTCTCAAAGGATGATTTGTAAAAAAGTTTGTTTTTAACAAATTTTCATTTGTAGTCAACTTTCTATGTACCTACATCGTTTTTTTTTTTGATAAATTCTGGTGAAAAACAAGAGTAATATCATGTTTGTATGGCTAAATATAAGGTAGATTTATGGCTTTTATCACTGACCTTTCCATTGTATTAATATTTTCAAGGTCATTAAAATTTGCACTCTGGTAAACAATTGGAACTCTTTTAACGTCCAATTCTCTAACTGGTTAAACTTAATCTCAACAGCGGAATCACTAAGTGGGTCTGATTTACTTAAAGTGTAACTAACATCAAAAAACAAAAATTACATATATGTAGGCTTCAAGTTCTAATTCTCAATTGTTACATCCTGTATCTTTAAAATTCTGTGTACATTTAGTCCTCATAAATACTTTAAAATTTTTTCAGAGGTCCGCACCTGAATTTATTTCCTTTATGCTTAAAAATCATTCTGCTTTCTCAATATCTCCTTTTGTAGCCAACCATTTAGATGCACTAAGAACAGAGAGTGTACGTGATGACAAGTGATAAGCCCAAGTGAAAGAACAAATCCTCAGCATCCTTTTGGATGAGTATGTTCCTCTCTGCTAGCCACTGGATGATGCATACTTTAGCTGTAGTGAACAGTTGCCTAATTACTGTTCCAGAAACAGGTCTGATAGAATGTAATCATGCAACTGATGAACAGACTACATGACTACATAGCTAAATTCCAAATCCCTCACTGGAACATGTAGATTCAAAGGATGCCTGGGGATGTATTTTTCACATTTCACTTTTGAATTCAGCAGGAAGTTAATGTATCACACTATATAAACCATTGCAAAATTTCCCATTGGTTCACAGAGAACATCATGGTTAGCCCCCCTCCCGGCCCACCCCCTTTTTGCCCCATCTCAAGCTTATCAACTTTGGAAAGTTCTCAGGTATTTAAACAGCTATATGTGTATACATTCATACACTGAGCCTCGGTTCACACCAGAGGCGGCACGACTTGCAGGTCGCCTCACCGAGGCGATCTGCACACGACTGCCGGGGCGACTTGCAAGACGACTTCTGTATAGAAGTCTATGCAAGTCGCCCCCAAAGTAGTACAGGAACCTTTCTTCTAAGTCGGAGTGACTTGCGTCGCTCCGATTAGAACGGTTCCATTGTACTGAACTAGGTCGCCTGACAAGTCGCCCCCGTGTGAACCGAGCCTGACTGTATGTGTCCCTGTCATTTAAGCATTGCCATAATTTAATCCCTGCTCTTCAAAGGAGGCACACACTTTGTCCATGTATCTGCTCCTATGGCTACTTTTGGCTTTTCAATTAGAGATTCAAAAGTGAACAGGTACATCTTGGATTTCTTATTATAAAGCTAACTGTACTATGCAAATAAAATGCAATGGGAGCACACAGCACAAACTATTTATTTGTAAAATAAACACTGAACACAAGAAATTAGAAAATTAGAAAGCTGATCCAGTTGACTAAAAAAGTAACCATACTCTTAGTTCTGCATATTGCTATTCAGAGGTCTGTAGCAGCATATATAATAAGGTTGCATTTTAAAACATCACTGGGCTGCTATTTGCCCCAGCACTTCTTCCAAAACAGGACTCTGGCTCAGCAACTACTGTGGCTCCCTTAGCGCTGGAACCATGGATCACTATTGCAGCTATTGCAGTGATCCATGGTGATGGAGATATACGTATATATCAGTGATTTTATATATACACACACACACACACACACTTAAAAAAAAACATACCTGTGAACTTGTGAAAAGTATCCTATCCTGACTTAATGTGACCCTAGGACACATTTGCACCAATCTGTTGAGAACACACAACAGAACATTAATGCACCCAAGACGTTAAGACAAAACACTTTGGGTGCACATGTGTTGCAATGCATTACAATGCACGATAATGCACTATTGTGCTGTGTGGTGTGCTTGGTGCTTGCCTGCTTTTTTGGTCCCTTTGGTGTATTTGTTGCACATTCTGGATATAACAAAACCGTCATGTGGCTTTCATGAGTTTGGTGCTAGACTTTCTAATATGGCCAGAACATCAGAAAATTATATATATATACCAAAAATACCCACGCTACTGATCTTTACAGTAACAACTGCTGTGTAAAACACAATCAATGTTCTAATGCAGGCATACTCCACTTTAAAGTACACAATGGGGTTTATTTACTAAAGCTGGAAAGTGCAAAATCAGGCTCACTTCTGCAAAGAAACCAATGAGCTTCTAACCCCAGCTTGTTCAATTAAACTTTGGTCATAAAACCTGGAAGCTCATTGGTTTCTATGCAGAAGTGAGCATGATTTTGCACTTTCAAGCTTTAGTAAATAAACCTCATTGTGTACTTAAAAGTATGTGAAAGATGATTTTTTTAGTTTCACACTGTTAAATATAGCACCAGGATAACACGATTAAGTTCTGTGTACTGAGGTTTAATCGCTTGCTGACCTGCTCATGCCGATATATGTTGGCAGAAGGGCACGTACAGGCATGTTAATGTACCTGTATGTTGCCCTCTAAGAAGTGGTTTTGGGCACGCACGCGCCCGCCCGCCACACACCCCATGAGTGTGATCGCGGGTCCCGCGGACTCGATGTCCGCGGGAATACCCACGATCATTTGCGGAGAGGAGGAACAGGGAAATGCTGATGTAAACAAGCATTTCCCCATTCTGCCTAGTGACACTGACCACAACTCCCTGTAATTGGGAGCTGTGATCAGTGTCATGTCACACATAGCCCCACCCCCCCACAGTTAGAATCACTCCCTAGGACACACTTAACCCCTACAGCGCCCCCTAGTGGTTAACCCCTTCACTGCCAGTCACATTTACACAGTAATCAATGCATTTTTAATCGCACTGATCGCTGTATAAATGTAAATGGCCCCAAAATAGTGCCAAAAGTGTCCGATCTGTCCGCCATAATATCGCAGTCACGATAAAAATCGCTGATCGCCACCATTACTAGTAAAAAAAAGAAAAATTTAATAAAAATGCCATCAAACTATCCCCTATTTTGTAGACGCTATAACTTTTGCGCAAACCAATCAATGATTGCTTATTGCGATGTTTTTTTTTTTTCACCAAAAATATGTAGATGAATATGTTTCGGCCTAAACTGAGAAAAAAACATTTTTATATATTTTTTTGGGATATTTATTATAGCACATAGTAAAAAATAAAGCGTTTTTTTTTCAAAATTGTCGCTATTTTTTGTTTATAGCGCAAAAGATAAAAACCACAGAGGTGATCAAATACCACTAAAAGAAAGCTCTATTTTGGGGAAAAAAGGACGTCAATTTTGTTTTGGAGCCGCGTCGCACGACCGCGCAATTGTCGGTTAAAGTGACACAGTGCCGAATCGCAAAAAGTGCTTTGGTCTTTGGCCAGCCAAATGGTTCGGGGCTTAAGTGATTAAAAACATCAAAAAATTGTTGCCCGGCCCCCTAATCTACATGCAGGGCACCGGATGCATGGATTTATATGGATTTTTTGTTTTGTTTTAGAAGCTCATGATTAGAGCCTGAGGCCTGTTGTGTGACATTAGCGAATTAATATTCACTAATGTCTTCCTGTTTCTCCTTCTGGACAATCAGGAAGTTGGTTCCAATGACCCCATCGACCAGGAGTCCGAAGACCCGATTGGCCAGGAGGAGAAGTGCCGACTGGGACATGGAGGAGATGGAGCTGGGAAGCCACCGCTGCAGCTTCCATGGGGTAACTGCGGGGCTGACTGGGGCCTGGCAGGTGAGCGGATGAGCCAAAGACCGAGTTGACAATGATTTGCAAAATGGAAATGCACAAGATCAGAGAGAAATCACTATGAAGATAATTGAAATGCTTTTCATGCAGGTTTTAGCATCTAGTCCTTTGCGCACTCAGTGAACGTGATTTATGACAATGTGTATTGAGCATCAAAATAATGCTGTTTTGGTTCCTTATATACAGATAAGATCGAGTAATGGGTGTTGATCTTCTGCTTTAAAGTGCTTTTTAACAGTTCAAGTCAATGATATCAATGCACACTTCCTGCATGAAACCAATGTAAAATAGCCTCAACAACATTAGAGAAAATCCAATTTTTATTTTAGGTACATCATCATTTGGCTTATGTCTTTTCAATCTGTAGATAGTGTGCTGCTAGCAAACCACATGTGCATTAGCCATATGTATGCTGTAAATGTTGTGCATGTTTCTGCACACAAGGCACATGTCGTAATTACAATTAAAGTACTTTTAGGTTGCTAGACCTGCTTTACTGGCACATCTGTAAAAGTGTGTATGCATTCCAGTAAATCAAGTCCACTGTTCAGTACACCTTGAATGTTATAAGACAGCTATTTACACTGAATCCTATAGCATCCTATATAAGATATTTACAGTATATAAAGGACATTCTGTACAAGACTGTGACTGTCAAAACGACTGGGAGAAGAAAAGGGTAGTGGTCAGTGGCGGTCGCTCTATACGGGGCATCGCTTCTCTAATCCATGCGCCCGGCCCCTAATCTACATGCAGGGCAAGGGATGCATGGATTACAATTATTTTTTTTTTAAATGCATGATTAGAGCCTGAGGCTCTAATTGGCTTAAAAATTGGTTGGGCTTAGAATGCAGAACACTGCGCCCTGAGCCCACCCAGTTGCGTGACAATAGCAAATTAATATTCGCTATTGTCTTCCAGTGATTGGCCGCGAGGAGAAGCGATCATATTGGCCGGGCAGGGGGGAAGATGTACAGGAAGATCCGGGATTCAGGAGATGTCCGCCCAGAGCAATCTCTCAGTCTTCTGCATCGGCCCTGATTGAGAGCCCAACTGCGTGAGTACCACCCGCGGGGTGGTTGGGTCATTTGTTTGCTGCCCCCACTGGTAGTGGTTAGAGGGAAGACAAGTGTACAGCAATATTTGTACCTGAATATGGATAATGCATGGGTGGAGTCCAATAAGCCAGGAAGGGATGGACAGTTGTGGACCCAGGATTTGGTCTAGTATCAACAAAGAACAATAGTGGCAGGGTTGGCTTGTCGATGGAAAGTTACCAATTCGTAAAATATTTAGTAGATATTAGTGTACTTGTGTTCTTGTAGAGTCAGTCAAATGGCAGCAAGGCTTAAATAGGCTTCTGGCATGTTTATTAAGATGCTCTGCATCTGTTGAGACCACAAAATCATTGACCAATGGCCTGGTCAATTATGAAAAAAAAACCTAATGCTACTTTCTCAACTTTAGAGCCACTTGCTTGCACCGCTTCTGTGTTCAATGCTTGAATAGGCTTCTGGCATGTTTATTATGATGCTCTGCATCTGTTGAGCTTGCAAGGACATTGACCAATGGCTTGGCCAATTATGAAAAAAAACCCCAAAAAACGAATGCTACTTTCTCAACTTTAGAAACACTTTGATCACTTTGCACTTTGCATCTGCTTGCGTTGTAGGTATTTTGTGGCTCAGGTGATGATACCTTAAGAGACTTAGAAATTCAAATTTAAGAGCAAAGGACTTACTGATAAAAAAAAAGGGGGAAAAAGAAAAAGAAAAGGAAAAACAGAACTATACATTCCCTTTAATGTGAACCTGCTTTGTAAGTTTCCTTTATGAGCATACATCTGCTTGCATTGGATGTATTTTGTGGCCCAGGTGGCCACAAAAACGTAAAATACCAATTTAAGAGCAATGGTAAAAGCTTGCTGCTCAAAAAAATAAAACAGAACTATACATTTCCATTAATGTGAAACTGTTTGCAATCTTCCTTTATGAATGTAACAGGAACAACAGATTCCTCTTGGTAACAAAGACTACCAAACAGACTCCCAAAGACACCCCCAACCCCCAAGTGCCACATGATAATACCTGGGGCTGCAAAGTGCTGGACATTGCAGAGAAGAGGCACATGATATAAATGTACACTGTCAGCTACATGTCGCTAATGTGATTTTCATTATTCACACAGGTTTGCTTAAAAATGACACCATCGATTGGTAAACTGAAAATAGAAGCTTATGTACTGTATGAACAATGTGCTAACAAGAACATTTATTGCCACAGCTAACTAAATGCTTGGGGAAAGGAAATGGTCTTGTTAGTGCATTTTTTTATACATAAGACTCATGATGTGCTGCATAGTGTGGTATAATTTTATCAAGCCAAGTGTGCTAACAGGAAAATTTCTACTTGCCAATAGTAATTAAACCTGGTTTCATTTTAACTCTACATTGCAGGACAACAGTTGGAAGTTGATTGATTTCTACAGGCAACAAGATATTTTTCCTAAAGAACAATTTTATTGGTTACGTTAATTTGCACATTTTACTTGTGCTTAAAAGTATTATGGCTAACACATATCTTTACAAAGTTTGCTTCTAAATTTTGGTAAAGCTAATGTTTAGTGTTTTTTTTTATTTATAAAGCACCAGGGACATAACGCACCTCTAAGGATGTGTGTTCAATGTCTGTCTGACTGCTGCATAGTATCAAAATATTCTCCTCACTGCTGCTGGGTCTTTCCCACTATGCTGATCTTCCAGCTCAGCGGGGCTAAGATTAGCCGCTGTTCACTGTGAATGTTAAAAAGTTGTGCCACCCACTTGCCCTCTCCTCCTGCCTTCTCCATTCATAAAACTCATAATATTCTTTCCCAGAATGCAAAGTGGGTTGGGATTTGGTCTGACAATTCCTTTTGTATCTCTGTTCAGCCAGTTATGATCCAGGCACCCCACCATACTACATTTCCAGGTCTGAGACCTCCATTGCAACTGCAACACTAAACAAGACCCTAATACACACCCATCATGCTGATTGAGCAAATAAGACAGTTGTTCTTCTTACTTCCTATTTTTGCTTTAAAAATCTCCCTAATTCAAAATGAACACAAAGTTTTGCCTTTAGTTCCTCATTAAAGTGAATCCTTTTACTTCCCAGTCATTTAAATGTATTACTTTTGTACCTGCTCCACCAGCCATACCAAACCCACTCCTTTTTTCACCAAGAATGTGCAAGGCAAGCTAAGTAGCACTTTTACTAATATGCTAATGTTGAATTTTTTTTTGTCAACAGCTATGTCCTTATGCCATTTACACTGTTTTAACACACTCCAACACACATACACAAGTTAGCCATTGATTAAGTAGCACTTGTTCATGTCTGTGAGATGTGTTGATGTTTATTGTCCTTTTTTTTAAATTCATTGACATACAGTATCTCACAAAAGTGAGTACACCCCTCACATTTTTGTAAATATTTTATTATATCTTTTCGTGTGACAACACTGAAGAAGTGACACTTTTCTAAAATGTAAAGTAGTGAGTGTACAGCTTGTATAACAGTGTAAATTTGCTGTCCCTCAAAATAACTCAACACACAGCCATTAATGTCTAAACTGCTAGCAACAAAAGTGAGTACACCCCTAAGTGAAAATGTCCAAATTGGGCCCAAAGTGTCAATATTTTGTGTGGCCACCATTATTTTCCAGCACTGCCTTAACCCTCTTGGGCATGGAGTTCACCAGAGCTTCACAGGTTGCCACTGGAGTCCTCTTCAACTCCTCCATGACGACATCACAGAGCTGGTGGATGTTAGAGACCTTGCGCTCCTCCACCTTCCGTTTGAGGATGTCTCACAGATGCTCAATAGGGTTTAAGTCTGGAGACATTCTTGGCCAGTCCATCACTTTTACCCTCAGCTTATTTAGCAAGGCAGTGGTCATCTTGGAGGTGTGTTTGGGGTCGTTATCATGTTGGTATACTGCCCTGGGGCCCAGTCTCAGAAGCGAGGGGATCATGCTCTGCTTCAGTGTGTCACAGTACATGTTAGCATGCACAGTTCCATCAATGAACTGTAGCTCCCCAGTGCCAGCAGCACTCATGCAGCCCCAGACCATGACACTCCCACCACCATGCTTGACTGTAGGCAAGACACACTTGTCTTTGTACTTCTCACCTGGTTGCTGCCACACATGCTTGACACCATCTGAACCAAATAAGTTTATCATGGTCTCATCAGACCACAGGACATAGTTCCAGTAATCCATGTCCTTAGTCTGCTTGTCTTCAGCAAACTGTTTGCAGGCTTTCTTGTGCATCATCTTTAGAAGAGGCTTCCTTCTGGAACGACAGCCATGCAGGCCAATTTAATGCAGTGTGCGGCATATGGTCTGAGCACTGACAGGCTGACCCCCCCCTTCAACCTGCAACAATGCTGGCAGCACTCCTACGTATATTTCCCAAAGACAACCTCTGGATATGACGCTGAGCATGTGCACTCAACCATTTTGGTCGACCATGGTGAGGCCTGTTCTTAGTGGAACCTGTCCTGTTAAACCGCTGTATGGTCTGTGCCACCGTGTTGCAGCTCAGTTTCAGGGTCCTGGCAATCTTCTTATAGCCTAGGCCATCTTTATGTAGAGCAACAATTATTTTTTTCAGATCCTCAGAGTTCTTTGCCATGAGGTGCCATGTTGAACTTCCAGTTCCAGTATGAGAGAGTGAGAGCGATAACACCAAATTTAACATACCTGCTCCCCATTCCCACCTGAGACCTTGTAACACTAACAAGTTACATGACACCGGGGAGGGAAAATGGCTAATTGGGCCCAATTTGGACATTTTCACTTAGGGTGTACTCACTTTTGTTGCCAGCGGTTTAGACATTAATTGCTGTGTGTTGAGTTATTTTGAGGGGACAGCAAATTTGCACTGTTATACAGGCTGTACACTAACTACTTTACATTGGGGGGGGACCCCATGCAAAAATTTAAAAAATGCCCTTAACATTGGGAGTATACTTTGCTGAGGGGGACCCTTCTTGCAAAAAACTTTGTTTCCATGTTGATGACGACAAAATCCACTTATCCACAACCCTGGCCTGTTGGCTGTGTGAGTCTGCGGGCAGGTTTCCATTGGCACTGACCTTTGTGTCCTGTCAACTGTCACATAAAGGGTGGAGGTGTCTTTGATATGCAAGCATGACTGACAGCATGGCTTTTCCTACTCTTTGCTGTGCGAATGGTAATGTGGCAGTGCTCAACAGACGCACAACTTAGTCTCAGGGGACAGATGGGAACAGGCTTTTCAATAATAATGCACCACTGAATATACTTTATATTTGGCATCAATGTGCAGTATATTCATAGTGGCAAAAGAAAGTGTTGCTTTATTTATTTTTTTATTAAACTAATAACTCCATTAATTTTTTTCTTTTATCTGCATGGAATTCAGCTTTTAATGTTTTCTCTTTATCTTTAAACTTTCTTCTTAGATGGCTAGCACACAATAACATTCTGCTGGTTATACATGATACCTATTAACTAAAGACGATAAATCTATGTCTCAGATCCCATTGACAGTGTAATTACTTAGTTTCCCTTTATTATGTATGCTTTTGGACACATAATATTTTCAAGTGCTAAAAAACTAATCACATATATCTTATAATAGTCAAAATTATATTTTATAATTAAAACCAGACTATGTTTCTACTATTCAAAGCTAGAAAAACACATTTTTATCCAGCTCTGACCACTGCGATTGGATTAAAAGAAAAAAGGAAAAAAGCTCTAAATTATTAATAGATTTAAAATTGATTTTTTTTTCTATGGTGCAGTACTTCAAATATCCAGCTTTTAAAGATGAGGTTACTAAAAGTCATATAACTTTTTAAAGACTTAATTATGAGTGAAAAAAAACTTTTATTCAAATTCTATATATTCATTCTACTGTCAATACGTGATATTCATTTAAAAAATAAGGAAAGAAAAATTTATTCTGTTAGAAATATGATTACACTTAATAATTTTTGACTTTTCTGGCGCTTTTACAAAATTTAAGACATATACTTGCTATCAAGCAAAATTTGAACATTTTTGTTTCAACTCTGATTTTATTGAAAATTTTAATTACATAACAAAAAAGAAACATTATCCACATCCTATAGGTACTAAAGAACATACCACATTATAATAATATATAAAACATAAGACATGTATACATGTTACATATAAACATATATCAACACCCTGCAGGAGTCCCTACAAAAAGGGGAAGAGAGGGGAGGAAAAAAATGAGAGAAAGAGAAAAGAAGAAGAAATTGCCACTAGAGACTGCCTATTCCTCAATAAACTCCTATGTTATAAAGAAACACATAATAATACTCTAGACCATTCAGATTTTTTAGACCCTAATAAGAATATCCCTGCCTTATCGTCCTTCGTCCATTTAGATGAAATATATAATTTACTACTCCCTATCTTCAACTCCCACAATGATGTTAGATATATCACACACAACACACACAAAAACAATAACAAAAAACAAATAAAACTACCAGAAATAGCTACTCAAACCGAAATCTCCTCGCTCAACCCAACTCTGAACCATTTTCAGGTCCTCCCTCTAACCCATATATAAATTCCGTAATTCAAGGGATTCCCTTAGTACCTTCCAAGTGCGCCAAATTCGGCAAAATTGTTCATATGTGTACAATTCCTGCGACAGAAGAATCTCCATCCTCTCAATATTGTCCATCTCTGTAACCCACTCAATCAACGATGGAGCATATGCTGACTGCCAGTGGAGCAGTATAACCGCTCTTGCAGCTGTCAACCAATGTCTCAAAAGGCCTTTTTTAATGCTTTTATATGAGCCGGGTAAAATGGATAACAAAGTAATTTGTGGTGTGTTGGGAATAGTTACCCCAGTTGCTCGAGTATGAAGCTGGAGTATCATATCCCAAAATTTATACACCAAAGGACATTCCCACCAAATATGCAGTAGCGAACCCTTAGCAGAATGACAGCGCCAATACAGGTCTGAGACATTTGGGTATATCGGGTGGAGCAACAACGGCATCTATACCACCAAGAAAGAAGTTTGAGATTCGTCTCATGTGCCTTAGCTGCTAACAACATACTATGTGTAAGGGTGAATGCTTTTTCCCATTCCTCTGATTTAATTTGGACATTCAAATCCACATTCCACTTATTTGTAAACTCCGGAAGACATGGATGGAGTCTAAGAATAAGAACCCTATACACTGCAGACAAAATGTGTTCTGGTACGTTTTCTTGTAATAGAAGGGACTCACAGGTATCTGGCTCTCTATTAAATACATCCCTGAAAGGGAAGGAGGAAAGAAAAGACGATAGTTGCCGATATTCTAGCCAGTGTTTAATTAATTGCTGCTGTATAGGAATCAAATTTGATAGCAATGGAAGATCTCCCTGACAAAGAGATATTCAATGATTTGACTCCTTACTTCATACCAAAAAATGTCTCTGAGCCACTCCCGGAGGGAACCTTGGATTACCAAACAGGAGCGTCATTAATCCCACTTTAGGGGAAAGTCCTAGTTGAGCTCGTAATTTATCAGTACGCAATAAGTGTGCTGTAAGAAAAGACAAAGAGTAAACTGGACCCCAGACAGAGATATCTAACCAGGGAAGCACCCGAAGATCAAAAGGGGCAAGTGACTGTTCTATGTGTACCCATTGTTTAAGGTGAGAATGATGGAACCAATTTACTAATCTAGTTAACACCGCTGCAACATGGTAGTTATAAAGGTCCAGTACCCCTACAACCCCATTTGCTTTAGGGAGAGATAAAATTTTCCTTTGCAGTCTAGGTCTATTGGAACCCCAAATAAACCTTGTAAAAGCAGATTGTAGAGTAACAAAGAATGAATGGGGGGCCACTATAGGTATGGTTTAGAAAAGATAGAGAAAACGCGGTACTGTATCCATTTTCAAAATTTTAATCCTCCCAAACCATGAATACTGGGCTCGATCGTACTTTTTTAAGATCTTGTATTGTACACTGCATAAGAGGGTAATATTTTTCTATTAAGATCTTGTGGAATTTTTATACCCAAATATTTAGGTGTCGAAGTACAGATCTTAAATGGGAAATTATTCCCAAGATCCTGAACTTGATGTGGTGACAGAGATACATTAAGAATTTCTGATTTTGATAAATTTACTTTAAAATTACTCAGGGCTCCAAAACGCTGAAATTCATACAGAATAGATGGCATGGAGACATGTGGGTTGGTGACGTAGAATAACAGATTGTCACCAAATACTGTCAACTTCATCTCCTGCCCGTCTAACGCTATGCCTGTAATACATGAATTTTGTCTAAGAGCAGTTACCAGATGTTCAATTACTAGGATGAACAGGAGGGGAGATAGCAGACATCTCGGACGCGTACCATTTTGAATAGGAAAGTTAGCAGATAAAGATTGATTAATCTGTATTCTTGCTCTTGGCTTAGTATACAGTGCCATAATTTTCCTTAACAGGATTGGTCTTAGTCCTATTTGAATCAGAGTTTGTTCCAAAAACAGCCACCCAACAAGATCAAATGCCTTCTCTGCATCAACAGAGAGAAGGCAAGCTGGTATTTTTGCTGATTGAGTGTGATCAATGAGTAAACGAGATTTAAGAGTGTTATCACATGCTTCTCTCCCCTGTACAAACCCAACTTGAACTGTATGTACCAGATTTGGAATATGGGATTGAAGACGTAAGGCAATCAATTTAGCATAGATCTTATTATCTAATCCAATTAAAGATATAGGATGGTAACTAGAACATAAATTTAAATGCATTTCCGGTTTAGGAAGTAATGTGATGTGCGCCTTTAGTGTCTGGGGTGTAAACCCATTAATAGCAGATATGCTATTAAACACCCGAAGCATGAACGGTGTAATAGAATCCTTATAGATCTTATAAAATTTTGATGTAAAACCATCGGGACCAGGACTTTTACCTGATGGTGTATTAGTAACCACTTCCAATAATTCCTCTAGTAAAAAAGGGGAATCCAAAGAATTCCCACTCTCTTCATCTAATTTTGGGATAGCAGTTTCATACACATATTCCTGTATACGACGGCCAAGAGAATCTAAGTCAAAAGATAATGGGGGGGGGTAAGCTTGTACAAAGCTGTAAAATAATCACAGAATGCCTTTTGAATAGAGTGTGGAGTAATTTCCCCAGACAGTAACGCAATACTAGGTATAAAAGTCGCTGAAGAGCGGGGATGCAATGACCTTGCAAGTGGTCTCCCAGACTTATCTCCATATCGGTACTTTCCTAGGGCAGATCTATGTTGATTTTTACTGTGGGACACCTCTAGAGACTGTAATAAAGATGACTGTACCAAAGATATATCCACCAATAGCTCCGGGGGTTGGAGACCTTTTATGTGAACTCTCCAGAGCCGAAGCCTTGACAGAACCTCCTGTATAGTCTCTGATCTTTCTTTCTTTAAGCGGGCTCCATGTTGGATAAAAAATCCTCTTAATACCGCTTTCAAGGCTTCCCATTGTATTGGTAACAAGGTCTCGTCGTGCTCTGATGACATTGTGGATCTGACATAAGGGTCTCATTTAGACGCCATGACCAATCAAAATGAGGGGTCTGGGGAGGTTGTATTGTCTAAAAGAAAGGTGAGTGATCAAACCAAAGGAAATATCCATAATTGGATTTCATTCCAATAACTGTGATCCTGTAAAAAAATAATCTAATGCCCCGTACACACGAGCGGAATTTCCGTCGGAAAAATCTTGGATGGTTTTTCCGACGGAATTCCGCTCAAGCTTGACTTGCTTACACACGGTCACACAAAAGTTCTCTGAACTTTTGACCATCAAGAACGCGGTAACATACAACACTACGACGAGCCGAGGAAATTAAGTTTAATGCTTCTGAGCATGCGTCGAATTGTTTCCGAGCAAGCATTATTTTTTGTGCGTCCGAATTGTATACAGACTAACGCATTTTTGGATAGGAACTTTTTCCGACCGAATACACACGGTCGGAATTTCTGACCAAAAGCTCACATCTGACTTTTGCTGGCGGAATTTCTGATCGTGTGTACGGGGCATAACCTACTGTAAGATTGGTGAACTGATGAATAATATGTATAATCCCAATTTTTTGGGATTTAAGATACCGCAGAGATCCAACAATCGGTGTTCAACTCTCTTTTAAGGGCTCTCAATCAACTATAAGAAATATTTGATCGCTGAGAGGAGGTATCCATCTGGGGTTCTAGTACCATATTAAAACCTCCTCCTACAAGAATCGTGCCTTCTGCAAATTCTGTCAAGAGGTGAAGATATTTTGTAATTGCCGTTATTTGATCATAATTTGAGATATAAACATTGGCGATTTGAAGTTTTTTGACTAAATCAATTTCTATTTTCTCTTCTTACCTAATTAGTTACTACAATGTAAAAGAATAGATAAAGAGGTTTCCACCATGTAAGAAAGTGGTGTATAGTTGCCACATCCCTATTGTGTAGAAAGAAATACCCCCTTATTGGGATTTCAACGGCAAACAATGCCACTGATGTTGATAAAAAGAAAAGTTTATTGGTACATATAAAACGGATCAGTCACACGTGGTGATCTGTTAAAAACAATGCAAATAGACACATGGTAGATTCATTGCAAGCATACAGAATAGTAATCTAGGTAGTGTTACTCGCCAATGTCCTAAAACAACTCGGTACCCGACGTGTTTAACGTTCAAGCCTTTCGTCAGGAGTATTAGATAGGAGAATGTATATTCAAATATTTGTCAAAATTGGATAAGACAATGGTGCAATGTTCTTTGAGCTATGCAAGCAGGAATCGCAAGGATCATTGCATAGGATGGCGTCAAATGGAGATCTCCGACACCCCCTCCCCCAAAACAAGGTGTCCCACAGAGGTCCCCACACTGAACTGGTCGCAAATCACAGATGGTATAGGATGGTATAAGAAACAAGGACAGGGGCGTGTAATAGATATGATGGTTATCACAATATGAGCCTTTGCACGGCTCTACGTGCTTAGGTGCACAATCAGCAAAAATATATGGCCTGCTCACTCTTCCTGTATTTTCCTGTTATGAAGCTGGTCTGTCAAGACTCCATCCTCCCTGGCAGTGCTTTAAAAGAAAGTAAGCACAGCAAGCTGTGTAGGCAGATGCAGTTTCTCTTCTCCTCTATAGGTGACACTGTTTTTCTGGCTGCTGCACAGAGTGAATGGAGTATGAGAGGAGTTTTGTTCCTCTGAAGCCTTTGTAGACATCATCAGGGAAGCAGCTATCCAAATGGGCCCTGCAACACTGAATGACCTCCACAGCAATGTTTAGTAAGGGCAATGCTAATAATAAGCTAATAAATAGCACTGTCCCACTGCAGTTGGTGCACATTTGTGAAGTTGATAGAAGAGTAGGATCCCCACTAGTTAGGGACAGTGTATTTAGCACTAGGAAGATGTTCCTGTGGAGAAGGGACAGAACAGGGATACAGCATCTGGCTCTGCTATCTGGGGACTCTAGACCTGGGACAAAGATCTTCTTATTGGTCTGCTAAGTTTACCTGCCCCTGTGCTCTCCCTATCAACCACCTCCTTCACTCAGATGCTCCTCAGGTACCTTAAGCATGAATAAAGTGACACCTCAAGTGTTAGGCCTGTGCTAAAGTACTGCCAATGTTGATGAGAACTGTTGTACCCGAGTCACCTGTGTTATCAAAACTCTGGTGCCATATTGTTCTGGGTCTGTTACGTAAGCACCTTGCTGCTGCCCTTCACACTTTAGAACGTCCATA
The DNA here is from genome assembly GCA_037952925.1 of Lithobates clamitans. Lineage (NCBI taxonomy): Eukaryota > Metazoa > Chordata > Amphibia > Anura > Ranidae > Lithobates > Lithobates clamitans. Next base: position 384,368 of record JBBGZY010000343.1, read on the forward strand.
CACAGTTCGAACTGTGAACCGGCTTAGATTCAGACCATTAAGAATGTACCAATTGATCAACTTGGGTACAACCAGCCTGCTGAATTCGCTGATATAGCTTTTAGCGATAATCACTGTCTTCTCCCGGCAGGGAATGCTTCTCTTGCTCCCTGGCCAGGAGAAGACAATGTCGCGGCAGGAGGGATTCCCCAGTCAACACTGTCTGTGTTGATGGAGGAATTGTGCAAATTTCTTTCTTGCAACCCTTTATTAAAATGAACACACAGTAGTACATACTAATCCAATAAATCACTTAAAACATATTTAAATGATAATTGCATCTTTGGTACAACTATCCTTTAACCAATTTCTGACACCTTTCTGTGTGCAGTTAACCATCTCAAATATTGCCCTTCGATCCAGCAATCTCTGCTGTGAGGCCCTACCCAACACAGAAACGCTTTTTCTAGCCGAAACCCACCCTGTTTTTAGTGCACATGCGCACTGTTGCCCATATATATATATATATATATATATATATATATATATATATATATGAGCAGGACAGCACAGCAATAATCTTTGGTTTGAGGTGGAAGGTAAGTATTTGAGCTAGTGAGATGGGGGGAATTTAATTGTACCAGAGCTACAGTTGCCCTTCCAAAACACAATCTCCAAAATACAATCACTCCATACATTACATAAGTAACCTCATCTTTAAATGCTTGGAATATTATATTCCCCAAATATTTATAAAACAAATATATTTGGCAGTGAGGCAGTGTGCCTTAGTTTATGTACTATGTCAAAAACCTCGAATGACAACTAAATACACAAAAAATTATGCAAAACGCTAAACCCCCAATAAATAAATAAATCTAAATTTGACACACATTGCAGGCAAAAAATTCACATTAAACCATCCTAATTTTACCTTCTCATTGACTCCAATGCATATGGCCGATATGTGGACATTTCTCTCAAATACCAAATATAGGAAACTAGTGAAATGTGCAAGTTTATGGTTTATATTTTTAGTTTACATTTTGTATTTGAGTAAATATAAATTTTCTCTTTTGTTTACTGAGCTTACTAGTTCAAGCTAAAATGTACACACAACTAAATAACTCAGAGTGACTCACCTGCAATGTTCAGATAGTCCAAACAAAAATTCAGTTATGCCGCATACACACGACCAGACTTTCCGACAGAAAAGGTCAGACGGAATCATTCCATCGGACATTCCGATCGTGTGTTGGCTTCATCGGACTTTTTCTTTAGAAAATTCTGATGGACCTAGAAATAGAACATGTTTTAAAACTTTCCGATGGTATCAATTCCTATCGGGAAAACCGTTCGTCTGTATGCTATTCCGACAGACCAAAAACGACGCAAGGGTAGCTATTGGCTACTGGCTATTGAACTCTCTTTTTCTAGTCCCGTCGTACATCATCGAGTTCTAAACGATCAGACTTTGGTGTGATCCTGTGTAGGCAAGTCAGTTTCAGCGGAACTCCGTCAAAAAAACCGCAAGAGTTCTTTCCGACGGAAAGTTTGATCGTGTGTACGCGGCATTAGAGAAAGAATCTGAAGGCAAACAGCAGTGTCTTTCTTTCTTTCTTTCTTTCTTTCTTTCTTTCTTTCTTTCTTTCTTTCTTTCTTTCTTTCTTTATAGTTTTGCGGGCCGAAATTCCGATCATGTGTACGTGACATTAGAGAGATGGAGATCTAATTGAACAACACTGATTAAGTCCAAGGTCACTGGGCACAGTGTCCTGCTGTTAGGGCCAGTTCACATCAGAACACAATGTGTGCTTCCTGCACCGTGTTTAAAACGTACTGCCTTTGTGATCTACTGCGGGTGATGATACATTGTTAACCTCAAATGTGGCTCGCAAATGCAGTGGACATAAAAAATAAAGTGTTACAAGAGAGTGCAGGGTTTGGGAGTGTTACGCTCAGAATGCAGGGTTCTAGAGTGTGTTACGCTCAGAATGCAAGGTTCAGGAGTGTGTCACGCTCAAAATGCAGGGTTCAGGAGGGTGTTGCACTCAGAATGCAGGGTTCAGGAGTGCGCTATCCACAGAATGCAGGGTTAAGAAGTACGTTACACTCGGAATGCAGGGATAAGGAGTGCATTACACTCAGAATACAGGGATCAGATGTGCGCTATGCTCAGAATACAGGAATCAGAAGTGCATTACGCTCAGACTGCAGGGATTAGAAGTGCGTTGCACTCAGACTGCAGGGATCAGGAGTGCATTGCGCTCAGACTGAAGGTATCATAAGTGCGTTGTGCTCAGACTGCAGGGATCAGGAGTGCATTGCGCTCAGACTGTAGGGATCAGGAGTGTGTTGTGCTTAGAATGCAGGGATTTGGGGGGGTGATGTGAAGGGTGGTAAAGGATACTGCTAGGGGGGTGGCAAAAAATGCAGGGATCAGGAGTGCGTTATGCTCAGAATGCAGGGATCAGGAGTGCATTACACTCAAAATACAGGGTCAGAAGTGCATTACACTCACACAGGGATCAGGAGTACATTACGCTCAGAATACAGGGATCAGAAGTGCGTTGCGCTCAGACTGCAAAGATCAAGAGAAAGTTGCATTTTTAATGCAGGGATTGGGAGGGGAGGTGATGTGAAGGGTGATAGAGGACACTACTATGAGGGGTGGCAGGAAATGCAGCAATCAGGAGTGCAGTACACTCAGAATGTAGGGATCAAGACTATGTAATATGCTCAGAATGTAGGGATCGGGAGTGCATTACCCTCAGAATGCAGGGATCAGGATTGCGTTACGCTAAGAATGCAGGGATCAGGAGTCTGTGTTATGCTCAGAATGCAGGGATCAGGAGTGTGTTACGCCCATAATGCAGGGACCAGGAGTGTGTTACGCTCAGAGTGCAGGGATCAGGAGTGCGTAACGCTCAGAATGCAGGGTTCAGAAGTGCGTTACGCTCAGACTGCAGGGATTGGGGGGGAGGTGATGTGAGGGGTGGTAGAGAACACTGCTATGGGGGTGGCCTGCCTATAAGTGTCCACTGCCTCCTTCACATCACCCCCAAATGCCCCCCCCCCCCCCCCACACACACACAGTAGTGTCCCCTTCCCTCAAATAGCATCCTACTTGTGAACACATGAGACCAAGAGGCAGCATAGTTCTGTACAGGGGCGGAAGCAAGAGCAGGCCAAGTGACTTTTCATATTAACAAGCTGGTGATTGATTGCTTAGGACCTAGCAACCTATCACCTGCGGGTTAACTAGAAAAGTTAATTTGGCCAGCTCCTCCCCCGGTCCTCCGTCCTGAGCTGTGCTGCCTCTCGCTCTACGCTGTTCACTAATGACAGTGGCGGGGGAGGCTGGAGGGGAAGAAAGGACCAAAGGCTCAGTGGAGAAGGCTGAGGAAAAGGGAGGACCGGAGAGGACCGGCAGCTAGTAGTAGGAGGCAGGTGTCAGCGGTGCAGACCTGTTACCGGTCTACCTGTTACCTACCCGTGGTTGGCAGGTAGCCTGCGATCGACGGGTTGCCGACCTATGTTTCTTAGGGATAAATGTTTCCTTTCTTTTTAGAAACCATAATATAATAATGTGCTATGTACAGAAATTAACAATTAAAGAAGTAAAACAGTTACTTCAGACAGAAACTATAAATTTTGCCAGAGATGTATAAAACATATAAACAAGGAAATATTCTCCAACTAAAGACTGGCTAATTGTAAGACAAACAAATTCTGCTGGTTGGTCTTTAGCTAATAAGCTATATTCACTTCCAGCTTGGACTCATCATGCCTAGTCATGTAAATAAAACTTTGCATTATGTATGGTAATATTAAAAAAGTGGCAACAGGGGTAATTGCAATTATCAGTACTTTGGGGCACCAGATGGTAAGAGACTTCTAGATTTTTTTTTATTAATAATATTATCTTTACTTGAGTGAGAACTTCAAATATCAGTGAAATTGTGGGTGTCCTAACTTTAGCTCATAGAACTGTTCTGAATCAAGCTTCATCCATCATCCCAGCTTTCTCAGATCCAGAGTATAAATATTTCGCTTACTGAAGAAGCATGTTAATATATTTTTGCCTTGGGCCCACTAAGGTCTTAAAAAGGCATGACAGTAGGACACTTGGCTTTAGTGGCCAGATCCCCTGCTGGTCACCAGATGATTGCACACATAGCAAAAGAGTAACCATCTGTGATCTGGATTTTGGCCATGTCAATTCAAATTTGAAATAACACTGTTAAATGTCTTGCCAGCATTTGTGTTGAACAGCCCAGAAAAGCTGTGGACATTACTTGAAAGTTATACTAGCTTTCTATGATGCAAAACGAAATGACACCTTTATATTATCTGAGCACTCTAGTGTAATCTTAGAAATATTATTGACTTTACAGTGGATATTCTGAGAGCACATTAAGAAGATGTTTTTCCCTTTTATCATCTTTTTCTGTGAATGAATGGTTTACTTGACTTCTCTGAACAATCACTAGAAATGTGCCTTTGATTAGGATACACAATAATTGTTTATTATTGTCTTTTAACCGCTTAAAAACCGTCCGACGGCGGCACAATGGCTCTTCTGCGCAAATTGCCTTAGGTGTACGGCCGCTCGCGCAGGCTCAGTTGCGGTCGGGTGTGCGCCTCCAGCGGCGCGTGCGTGCTCATGCAGCAGGAGCGTGCCCGCGGGTCGGGAGGACTCGATGTCCTCCGGAGGCCCACAATTGCCTTGTACACAGGCAGAATGGGGAAATGTAAACAAGGCATTTCCTCGTTCTGACAGGTGACATGACAGGGATCCACTGTTCCCAGTGATCCACCCCCCACAGTTCGAAACAGGCATAAGGAACACAGTTAAGCCCTTGATCAGCCCCTAGTGTTAATTCTTTCCCTGCCAGTGACATTTACACAGTAATCAGTGGCTATTTATACCTCTGATTGCTGTATAAATGTCACTGGTCACAAAAAAGTGTCAAAAGTGTCCGATCTGTCCTCTGTAATGTCTCAGTCACGATAAAAAAGATAAAGATCACAGCCATTACTAGTAAAAAAAAAAAAAAAATAATAATCAAAATGTCATTATTCCCTAAAATATGTAGAATACATATCGGCCTAAACTGATGAAGAAATTTGTTTAAAAAAAAATAAATGTGGGATATTTATTATAGCAAAAAAGTAAAAATATTGTTTTTTTTTTTTAAATTGACGCTCTTTTTTTGTTTATAGCGCAAAAATTAAAAACCACAGAGGTGATCATATACCACCAAAAGAAAGCTCTATTTGTGGGAAAAAAAGGACATAAATTTTGTTTGGCTACAGCGTCGCACGACCCGCAATTGAGAGTTAAAGCAGCGCAGTGCCGAATCGCAAAAAATGCTCTGGTCTTTAAGGAGGTAAAACCTTCCGGGGCTGAAGTGGTTGTAAACCCTGTTACACCACTTGTACCTACAGGTAGGCCTATAATAAGGGCTTACCTGTAGGTACTGTAAATAACTGTGCAGGTTTAGGAGATATTTACCTTATATGCTTGCGCTGATGTCATTGGCGCATGCACACTGAAGAAACGGCTCGATCGTGCAGTTTCTAAAGGTCTTGTGCCGTGACCAACGTCATCGCAGCTCCGGCCAATCACAGCGCCGGAGCCTGCAAACCCGGAAATAACTCCAGTAGACATGTTGCCGGTCACAGCGGTGTGCAGGTACCGCTGCAACAGCTTCGATCTAAGGTAAGTATTTCATAATGAGCTAGTATGCGATGCATACTAGCTCATTATGCCTTTGTCTTGCTGTTTTTTTTTAATGGGTTTACAACCACTTTAAGATTTTGTCACATATATTTTATATATAAATATATATATTTTTCAAAATTAGTACTTTGTATTTAGCCACGAGCATTGTGATTGTAAATTGACTAGTCTGTGAATACATAAGTAGTGCTGCATTTATGAGTCCAGTTTTTAGACATCTTCTTTTTTATATTAAAGAGACAGATTGCCATTTCACAACATACCTATTGCCCCGTTCATTTCAATATGTGGAGCAATACCTGTCAAAATCTACAGCCCGAGTTAAAATTGCCATGGCATGTGTGCAGCCTTGTCAGGCTGTACTTTTATAACTCCATTGAGTGGCCGGAGGGGTAGTAAAACTGCAGCCCAGCTCCCTCTCGTGGCCCCACTCCTGGCTGGCAGTGTGAAAGATCCCTATTTGAATCCACTAGAATAGGTAAGTTTAAAAATGCTAGGAAAAAAAGAGAAAATTATGAGAATAAAAGCCACAAAATGTGATTTAGGCTCAATTTATTAAATATGCCCTTAAATACGCAAAAAAAAAAAAAAATACTGTATAGGAGCTGCTTTACCTGCTTAAGAATATGTATCCACTCCTGCAATTTACATAGCTCTGCTAGACAGCATAGCCCTTTCTGGCAGGGGAGACAAACCTGCATTCTCTCTGCTGCAGTTTATTAACCCTTGGGCTCATTTACCATATTATTATAATTATTATTATACAGGATTTATATAGCACCAACAGTTTGCACAGCGCTTTACAACATGAGGGCAGACAGTACAATTACAATACAATTTAATACAGAAGGAATCAGATGCAATTGAAGGGATTGTATATGCAGTGTGAACACATTTGCAAGAAAGTAACAGTCATATAATGTAAAAGTCCTGATATATGAATCTGTGACTTAATTTCACCATGCCTACGTGCTGACGTCATTGGTACTGCATCCTCTTGGTAGGAGCGGTGGCTGATTATGTATGTGTAGCAATAACTCTCGGTGGTGCTGCTGGTTTAAAGCGGGCTGTTACCGTCACCTTCATTACCTTTATTTCACCAGAACCGGGTCTAGGGTCCCGTTGAGTTTACCGCCATACAGTGCAGGCACCGTACACTTGAGTATCTTTTCCAATGCCTTAATAAACTTGAGTTACAGGAAGTAGCAGGAAAGAGGTAGAAGGAAAGTTGTAGGGAAGCTCAAATACCTTTTCTTAGCATTCTTAATGTAACTTTAGGAATTGAAAGCTTGTAGCTGATTACACTCTCTCTGTAGAATTAAATCTTTGCCCGCCTGGATAGGTTTCTCTCACCAACCTAGCAGCCAGTACGCAGCACGAACAAAAGTCTGCCACAGACTTGATTGGAACAAAACCCGTACTATCCTCTGCCACAGGATGTAATAGTTTATGGTGAATAGCAAACACAGCACTAGAACCTTTAAGCCAACCCGGCAGTACTATGCGGTAGGATTACTTTAGGATACGTTCTCCAACTGAGTCACCAGGCCCCTCTCCAGGCCAGCACTCTGCATGATCCTTCCATGACGGGTCCTCCCCTGGGATCTTCTCAGTTGTCCAGCTTCTTCACATAGGATAGACAACCCAGGACCATTCCTCTGCCGCTGTGGTAGGCCCCAGACAGGCTTCTGGGCTCACCCACACGCCGCAGCGACGTGGGCCTCCCGATCGGAGGACCACGAGGTAGTACTCTTAGCGCATACCTGTTGGCCAGGAGGGCCAGCAGATAGACGGAAAACGACCTCAAAGCATGGCGTCTGTACCATAAATACCCTCTCCCAGGATGCAACTCGGAGGACCACCTCCACCGAGTTATCCCGGGGACAGAGGAGCACTTATACACTTCAACGTGTTGCCTTTCCAACACTGGCCCATAGTGACAACAACACCCACAGGCACAGTGTGAAATTACATGCAACTCAGTCGAGCTGGAACAGAGGCAAATCTGACCATGTATGAACAGATAACCCACTAAGATTACCTATTGGCAGCAGATTAAAAATCTACCAGCGCTACATATGTTTTTGGCCTTGTTTTATGCTGCAGCTTTTGTACTTTTAAGTTTAATAAACTACAACACTATACTTACTTATCACAGGAAGCGCTGCACATTTCTTGTTTTTTTATGATTATTAGAGGGTTGTATGTTCACCTTTTGTGTGTCAGCTGCTAAACAAGTACACAGTGCTCGCTTTTTTCTTGTTTGACATATGCAAGAAAAATGAATGCATTTCAATTAGCTTATTTTACACCACTGCAGTGCTTTTACATGCATTTCAAAAGTACAGAATGATGCATTTTTTTGCACTGGAACTCAAGTCAATATACCACATATGCATGCTGAGTAAAAAAAAAAAAAGAAAACAAAAGCACTGCAACACAATACAAATGTAAATGTGCGCAGAGTGCCACATTGAACACAGGGATTGTGGTGTAATTGAGCCCTTGGAGCTCTTGTTCTACCCTCAGCCTGTGACTGTAAGGATGAGTAACCTCTCTCACTCTTCTCTCTCCTCCCATCAGCATGCTTCTTGTACTGCAGCAGAACTAAATTGGCTTCTTGTGCTGCTCCTGCCTCCCCTAGTCTGAGCTTTGCTTTACAAAAGTTTACCTTTTTATGAAAAATGAAAAGGTGAATTAACTCAGTAAATCCTCCCCATGCTACTCCCCATTGCACTTAGCTAGTCCGATAAAAACTCTCCGACTTCTCCTGCCAATTGCTATAGCCACACACTCAGAAACTTTACAACACAGATCTGGCGGCTGTGTAGTATCAAAATGCAGGCAATGGTGAGTGGTGATTGGTCAAAGCAGACACTTGACTGCACTGACCAATGACATTCGCTCCATTCGTTAAGGCCCAGGTCCTAGAAAAAAGAAACCTCAACAGAGATTCTTATTGGTCAGAGCAGTCAGGTCGCCATGTTGACCAATCGCCTTTTGCCATGCGTACCCTCTAGGGCCATATTCATGAATACAATTACATTTATTTATGTATTTCATACCTGCCTGGAGTTCAGCTTTAAGCCAGTATTTGACTAATCATTTTGGATAAAATGAATCTGATAAATGTCTATACAAATGTCTATTTGATTACATTCCTGGGCCTAGAAAAATAATCAGTATGATTTAGTCTGTCATAAAGAATTATAGCATGACTCATCTGAAGAACAAAATTACTTTTTTTCTGTGTAACCCCTTTATATACTATTACACCCTTGTAATGAGCCTTTATTTTCTCATGAGGAGAAGACAGAGCAATGCCACAGACTCAAGTTTGCCATACATGCATGGATTTCTTTCATTCAGGCTCAACAAAAGAAATCTAATGCTGCGTACACACGGGCGGACTTTTCGACCAGACTGGTCCGACGGACCGATCCCGGCGGACAATCCGACCGTGTGTGGGCTCCATCGGACCTGCAGCGGACTTTTTCGGTCAAAAATCTGACGGACTTTAGATTTGAAACACGTTTCAAATTTTTCCGACGGACTCGAGTCCGGTTGAAAAGTCCGCTCGTCTGTATGCTAGTCCGACGGGAAAAAAAAAGGTTCTTGGGCAGCTATTGGCTTCTGGCTATGAACTTTCTTATTTTAGTCCTGTCGTACGTCATCACGTACGAATCCGTCGGTCTTTGGTGTGATCGTGTGTAGGCAATAGGGATGAGCCGAACACCCCCCGGTTCGGTTCGCACCAGAACCCGCGAACGGACCGCAAGTTCGCACGAACGTTAGAACCCCATTGACGTCTATGGGACTCGAACGTTCGAAATCAAAAGTGCTCATTTTAAAGGCTAATTTGCATGGTATTGTCCTAAAAAGGGTGTGGGGACCCGGGTCCTACCCCAGGGGACATGTATCAATGCAAAAAAAACTTTTAAAAACGGCCGTTTTTTCGGGAGCAGTGATTTTAATGATGCTTAAAGTAAAAAAAAAAAAGTGAAATATTCCTTTAAATATCGTACCTGGGGGGTGTCTATAGTATGCCTGTAAAGTGACGCGTGTTTCCCATGTTTAGAACAGTCCCTGCACCAAATGTCATTTTTAAAGGAAAAAATCTCATTTAAAACTGCTTGCGGGTTTAATGTCATGTCGGGTCATGGCAATATGGATGAAAATCAGTGAGACAAACGGCATGGGTACCCCCCAGTCCATTACCAGGCCCTTTGGGTCTTGTATGGATATTAAGGGGAACCCCGCACCCAAATTAAAATAAGGAAAGGTCCCTATATACTCTGAACAGCAGTATACAGGCGGTGCAAACAAGACAGGGACTGTAGGTTTGTTGTTAAGTAGAATCTGTTTGTAATTTTGAACATTTTTAATGTGTTTAGCTCCAGCCAAAAAATCTTTTCTAAGCTTTTTGGAAAACATAGGGAAGGGTTATCACCCCTGTGACATTTGTTTTGCGTCTTTCCTCCTCTTCAGAAGATTTCACCTCACTTTTTTGTCCCAATGAAAAATGTTTTTTGAAAATTTGTGTTTTTTTGTGGAACAAGGATTGGAAAGCATCAGTGGAAAGGAAAAATTGTTTTCCCATATTAACTCTTACAGGAGAGAATTTCCCTTCCTTAGGGGTAGATTTCATCTCACTTCCTGTTGTCTCCTTCCGTTTGCAAGTAGGAGTCGTTTGTAAGTTAGATGTTTGAAAGTAGGGTCCTACCCTATATACTCAGCAGAAATTTGGGCCTTAGGTGTTGCTGTGGCCAAAACACTGTAAGCCCTCACAGGGCCCTGCTGTGAAATATTAGATCAAGAATTGTAATTACATGCTCCTGTTGAACAGGAGCTGAAAAATTAGGCCTTAGGCACTGGTGCTGGTGCCACAACACTGCAACCCCTCACAGACACTCTAGTTGGAACGCAGGAACGAGCCCTGCTGCAAAGTATTGCATCAAAAATTGTAATTACACGCCCCTGTTAGACAGGGGCTGAAAAATTGGGTCTTAGGCACTGGTGCTGGTGCCACAACACTGCAACCCCTGACAGACACTCTAGTTGAAACGCAGGAACAAGCCCTGCTGCAAAGTATTGCATCAAAAATTGTAATTACACGCCCCTGTTAGACAGGGGCAGAAAAATTGGGTCTTAGGCACTGGTGCTGGTGCCACAACACTGCAACCCCTCACAGACACTCTAGTTGGAATGCAGGAACAAGCCCTGCTGCAAAGTATTGCATCAAAAATTGTAATTACACGCCCCTGTTAGACAGGGGCAGAAAAATTGGGTCTTAGGCACTGGTGCTGGTGCCACAACACTGCAACCCCTCACAGACACTCTAGTTGGAATGCAGGAACAAGCCCTGCTGCAAAGTATTGCATCAAAAATTGTAATTACACGCCCCTGTTAAACAGGGGCTGAAAAATTGTGCCTTAGGCACTGGTGGTGGCGCCCAGAACCAAAAATGTTCTTACAAGCTATCAGCGTGATGATTGAGGAGGAAGAGGATAATTACTCAGGGATAGTCACTCAGCATCAGCATAGGCAGTCTTTGAAGGGATCTGAGATTTCAAAAAAAATTATTCGGTTACATCTGCATCAGGTGCTTGGTAGCTGGTGGTGATCCAAGACTGATTCATTTTTATGAAGGTCAGCCGATCGACCGAGTCGGTGGACAGACGCACCCTGTGATCGGTTACCACGCCTCCAGCAGCACTGAATGTGCGTTCCGAAAGAACGCTGGATGCAGGACAGGCCAGTAGCTCAATTGCATACTGTGCAAGCTCTGGCCAGTGATCCATCCTCAAGACCCAGTAACCCAGAGGATTTTCGGTGGGAAAGGTGTCCAAGTCTGATCTTGCCCCTAGGTATTCCTGCACCATGTAAAACAGACGCTGGCGATGGTTGCTGGAACCGATCATACCTTGGGGCTGCGGACCAAAAAATTGTCTGAACGCATCGGTCAGACGGCCACCTTCTCCACCGCTCCTTCTTTGACTGACCGAAGCCTCAGCAACACGTTGTCCAGAAACAGGAGTTTGTAACCTCCCAGTCTCTGGGAACGCGTTGCACAGACCTTTCTGCAAGGCCTCCCGAAGATGTTTCATCCTCTGCTCCCTCTGCGATGGCAAGATAAGGTCCGCAACCTTACCCTTGTAACGTGGATCAAGGAGGGTTGCCAGCCAGTATTGGTCCTTCTCCTTGATACCACGAATACGAGGATCCTTACGCAGGCTTTGCAGGATCAGGGAGGCCATGCAGCGTAGGTTTGCTGAGGCATTCGGTCCGGAGTCCTCTGGGTCACTAAGGACAACAACGTCCGCAGCCACCTCCTCCCAGCCACGTACAAGTCCATGTGTTCCTTGGGACTGATCCCTTAAAGACTGCTGATGCTGAGTGCCAGGCTCCACCTCCATACTGACACAATCTTCCTCCTCCTCCTCCTCCTCCTCCTCCTCCTCGTCCTCTTCCTGTGTGATCGGCGGGCACGCAGGAACACTGTCTGGATAAAGGGGGCCTTGAGAGCTAAGGAAGTCCTCCTCTTCCTGCCTCTGTTCTGCCTCAAGTGCCCTGTCCATTATCCCACGCAGCGTGTGCTCCAACAGGTGGACAAGGGGGACAGTGTCACTGATGCATGCACTGTCAGTGCTCACCATCCTCGTGGCCTCCTCGAATGGTGACAGGACAGTGCATGCATCCCTGATCATGGCCCACTGGCGTGGGGAAAAAAAACCAAGGTCCCCTGACCCTGTCCTGGTGCCATAGTCGCACAGGTACTCATTGATGGCCCTCTGCTGCGTGTGCAGCCGCTGCAGCATGGCCAACGTCGAGTTCCACCTGGTGGGCATGTCACAGATTAGGCGGTTCTTGGGCAGGTTAAACTCCTTTTGGAGGTCCGTCAGCCGAGCACTGGCATTATATGACCGGCGGAAATGCACAGAGACTTTCCTGGCCTGCCTCAGGACATCCTGTAAGCCCGGGTACCTGCCCAAGAACCGCTGCACCACCAAGTTAAGGACGTGAGCCAAACAGGGCACATGGGTCAGTTGTCCCTGTCGGAGGGCAGAGAGGAGGTTGGTGCCATTGTCGCAAACCACCATTCCTGCCTTAAGTTGGCGTGGCGTCAACCACCTCTGAACCTGCCCCTGCAGAGCTGACAGAACCTCTGCCCCAGTGTGGCTCCTGTCCCCCAAGCACACCAGCTCAAGCACCGCATGGCATCTTTTGGCCTGCGTACTTGCGTAGCCCCTTGAACGCCTACGGAGCACCGCTGGTTCCGAGGAAGAGGCCATGGAGGAAGAAGAAGAGGAGGGGGTGGAGGAGAGAGGTGTGTCACAATCAGCATTTTGGAGGCGTGGTGGCGGAACAACCTCCAACACTACTGCACCTTGTCCTGCATCCTTCCCAGCTGCCAGCAGAGTCACCCAATGCGCCGTGAAACTTAAGTAACGTCCCTGTCCATGCCTGCTGGACCATGAGTCAGCGGTAATATGCACCTTACCGCTGACCGCCCTGTCCAGCGAGGCATGGACATTGCCTTCCACATGCCGGTAGAGAGCCGGAATCGCCTTCCGTGAGAAAAAGTGGCGTTTGGGTACCTGCCACTGAGGAACCGCACATTCCACAAACTCACGGAAGGGGGCAGAGTCTACCAACTGAAAAGGCAGCAGTTGAAGTGCTAGCAATTTTGCCAAGCTAGCATTCAACCGCTGGGCATGTGGATGGCTGGGAGCAAACTTCTTTCGGCGGTGCAGCAGCTGGGGCAGGGAAATTTGCCTGGTACAATCTGACGTCGGTGTACCAAAAGCAGATTGCCCATAAGTACTTGGCTGTGACACACCTAATTCTACACCTTCATTCCTCTCACTGCAGGTCGCAGAGAGGACTGAAGGTCTAGTGGGGTTGGAAATCTCAGCTGATGAGGAGCAAGGAGAGATCGTCTTTGTTCTTTGGTGTGGGTCTTTTAGATACGCTTGCCAACGAACTGCATGGCAGGTCAACATATGTCTGGTCAAGCATGTGGTACCCAAGCGGGAGATGTTTTGGCCACGCGAGATACGCTTGAGACATATATTGCAAATAGCAGCGGTGCGATCTGATGCACTCGTCTCAAAAAAGGCCCACACCAAAGAACTTTTTGAATAACGCGCAGAGACTGCAGCGCCCTGCACATGTGGAGCTTTGGGGTGTGATGCAGTCAATGTGCTGCCCTTAGGCTGGCCCCTGGAGGGCATCCTGCCTAGTTGGTGATGTGCCACCTCCTCCTCCTCCTCCTCCTCCTCCTCTCTCCTATCAGGCACCCACGTTGAGTCAGTGACCTCATCATCCCCTCCCTCCTCATCACTGGAGCAAACCTGGCAGTATGCTGCAGCAGGGGGAGCATGACTGCCAGATTGCTGTCCTTCTTGGGCACCCCCTCTGTCCGTGCTCATGTTACTGCCTTCATTGAGCTCAGTATCATCATCAGAGCCTTCCAAACGCTGGGCATCCTCCTGGAGCATGTACCCAACACTGTGGTCAAACAGTTCGAGGGAATCCTCAGGAGGACATGGTGGGGCTAGGGAAGGAGTCACTGATGACATTGAGCTGAGGGAAGAGGCCGCTGCTTTGCCAGACAAAGCACCCTGGGCATGGGTGAGAGAGGATGAGGAGGATGAGGACGGCTTGGTCATCCACTCGACCAAGTCTTCCGCATGTTGCGGCTCAACACGGCCAGCTGCCGAAAAAAAGGCCAAGCGTGTCCCATGGCCACGTGCTGATGAGGATGCACCGTCTCCACGACCAGCACTAGACACAGAGCCTGCTTGCCCTCTCTTATTGGCTTGTGACTGTCTGCCTCTCCTTCTTGGCCTTCCAGACATACTAATGGCCTGTAGCTGCACTAAGCTGGGATAGAACACCTGTAATTTTCTTCAGGTAGCTTTATATACTGTAACCAGACAAGCCTGCCTGTCAGTAGGAAGATAACAGGAACGGATCTAGCTGAACACTGTGAGCAGGACGCACTGCACTGAATGTAAATAGCAGGAACGGATCTAGCTGAACACTGTGAGCAGGACGCACTGCACTGAATGTAAATAGCAGGAACGGATCTAGCTAAACACTGTGAGCAGGACGCACTGCACTGAATGTAAATAGCAGGAACGGATCTAGCTAAACACTGTGAGCAGGACGCACTGCACTGAATGTAAATAGCAGGAACGGATCTAGCTGAACACTGTGAGCAGGACGCACTGCACTGAATGTAAATAGCAGGAACGGATCTAGCTGAACACTGTGAGCAGGACGCACTGCACTGAATGTAAATAGCAGGAACGGATCTAGCTAAACACTGTGAGCAGGACGCACTGCACTGAATGTAAATAGCAGGAACGGATCTAGCTGAACACTGTGAGCAGGACGCACTGCACTGAATGTAAATAGCAGGAACGGATCTAGCTGAACACTGTGAGCAGCACGCACTGCACTGAATGTAAATAGCAGGAACGGATCTAGCTGAACACTGTGAGCAGGACGCACTGCACTGAATGTAAATAGCAGGAACGGATCTAGCTAAACACTGTGAGCAGGACGCACTGCACTGAATGTAAATAGCAGGAACGGATCTAGCTGAACACTGTGAGCAGGACGCACTGCACTGAATGTAAATAGCAGGAACGGATCTAGCTGAACACTGTGAGCAGCACGCACTGCACTGAATGTAAATAGCAGGAACGGATCTAGCTGAACACTGTGAGCAGGACGCACTGCACTGAATGTAAATAACAGGAACGGATCTAGCTGAACACTGTGAGCAGGACACACTGTACTAAATGTAAATAGTCTAGCTGCCTGACCGTGGTACTAATAGGATCAAAAAGAACACCTGTAATTTTCTTCAGGTAGCTTTATATACTGTAACCAGACAAGCCTGCCTGTCAGTAGGAAGATAACAGGAACGGATCTAGCTGAACACTGTGAGCAGGACGTACTGCACTAAATGTATATAGCAGGAACGGATCTAGCTGAACACTGTGAGCAGGACGCACTGCACTGAATGTAAATAGCAGGAACGGATCTAGCTGAACACTGTGAGCAGGACGCACTGCACTGAATGTAAATAGCAGGAACGGATCTAGCTGAACACTGTGAGCAGGACGCACTGCACTGAATGTAAACAGCAGCAACGGATGTAGCTAAACACTGTGAGCAGCACGCACTGCACTGAATGTAAATAGCAGGAACGGATCTAGCTGAACACTGTGAGCAGCACGCACTGCACTGAATGTAAATAGCAGGAACGGATCTAGCTGAACACTGTGAGCAGGACGCACTGCACTGAATGTAAATAGCAGGAACGGATCTAGCTGAACACTGTGAGCAGCACGCACTGCACTGAATGTAAATAGCAGGAACGGATCTAGCTGAACACTGTGAGCAGCACGCACTGCACTGAATGTAAATAGCAGGAACGGATCTAGCTGAACACTGTGAGCAGGACGCACTGCACTGAATGTAAATAACAGGAACGGATCTAGCTGAACACTGTGAGCAGGACACACTGTACTAAATGTAAATAGTCTAGCTGCCTGACCGTGGTACTAATAGGATCAAAAAGAACACCTGTAATTTTCTTCAGGTAGCTTTATATACTGTAACCAGACAAGCCTGCCTGTCAGTAGGAAGATAACAGGAACGGATCTAGCTGAACACTGTGAGCAGGACGTACTGCACTAAATGTATATAGCAGGAACGGATCTAGCTGAACACTGTGAGCAGGACGCACTGCACTGAATGTAAATAGCAGGAACGGATCTAGCTGAACACTGTGAGCAGGACGCACTGCACTGAATGTAAATAGCAGGAACGGATCTAGCTGAACACTGTGAGCAGGACGCACTGCACTGAATGTAAACAGCAGCAACGGATGTAGCTAAACACTGTGAGCAGCACGCACTGCACTGAATGTAAATAGCAGGAACGGATCTAGCTGAACACTGTGAGCAGCACGCACTGCACTGAATGTAAATAGCAGGAACGGATCTAGCTGAACACTGTGAGCAGGACGCACTGCACTGAATGTAAATAGCAGGAACGGATCTAGCTGAACACTGTGAGCAGCACGCACTGCACTGAATGTAAATAGCAGGAACGGATCTAGCTGAACACTGTGAGCAGCACGCACTGCACTGAATGTAAATAGCAGGAACGGATCTAGCTGAACACTGTGAGCAGGACGCACTGCACTGAATGTAAATAGCAGGAACGGATCTAGCTGAACACTGTGAGCAGCACGCACTGCACTGAATGTATAATAGCAGGAACGGATCTAGCTGAACACTGTGAGCAGGAAGCACTGTACTGAATGTAAATAGCAGGAACGGATCTAGCTGAACACTGTGAGCAGGACACACTGCACTGAATGTAAATAGTCTAGATAGAAGATAACAGGAACGGATCTAGCTAAACTGAATACAGTGTATATATATATATGCAACACCTGGGATGCATATATATACACAATACACTGTAAGTGCAGCTAACTGACTGACTGTTCTGCCTAATCTATCTAACTCAAATCAAATGACACTGTCTCTCTCTCTCTCTATCGCTCAGCACACCGGAACACACACTACACAGGGCCGCCGTGCAGGCGGCCTTATATAGTGTGGGGTGTGTACTAAATCCCCTGAGCCATAATTGGCCAAAGCCACCCTGGCTTTGGCCAATTACAGCTCTCTCTACTGACGGCGCTGTGATTGGCCAAGCATGCGGGTCATAGTGCATGCTTGGCCAATCATCAGCCAGCAATGCACTGCGATGCCGCAGTGAATTATGGGCCGTGACGCGCCACACGAATTTGGCGCGAACGGCCCATATCGTTCGCAATTCGACGGACGGTCGAACAGCCGATGTTCGAGTCGAACATGGGTTCGACTCGAACACGAAGCTCATCCCTAGTAGGCAAGTCCCTTCGTTGGGAAAGTCCGTTGGAAGTCCGCCGAAAGTCCGTCGGATAGACCGTCGCACCAGTCCGGTCGAAAAGTCTGCCCATGTGTACGCTGCATAATAGATAGCTCCATCCATGCTAAATGGTAGATGGATGGATCTCCCCTGCCTGCTATTGTATTTTGACAGCTGACACCTTCTGCTGGCAGAATAACCATCAACAATTTTCCACCTGGTTCCAATGGCAAAAGTAAATTGGACAATTGACTTTTTTCAAGCTAAGTGGTGGTTGGTACACATGACTTTATTTTGGCCAAATCTGCATGAAGCTATTAAAATTTGAAAAGTGTATGGCAGCCTTTAGAGTGTTCTTGCGTGTATATTTTACTTTAGTTTTTGATCTGTTTTATTCTCCTTGTTGTTATAAAAGCATAATAAACACAGCACCACAAGTTTAACCACTAGCCTTCTGCGCTATAGCTGAAAGACGGCTACAGCGTGGACTAAATTTCCCAGGAAGGCGTCCCTGGACGTCCTCCCGTGCTTGAGCGGCCTGCGCGCCCCGCTGGGAGCAAGCGGCGCGCTCTGTGATCAGCAAGTCTATGAGACTCGCCTGATCACAGATCGTAGTAAGGGGTCGATCTCGACCCCTTACCAGGTGATCAGCTGTCAGCCAATGACAGCTACTCATGTGATGTAAACAGAACCAGCAATCGGCTACTTTTCCTCCTCACGTTGATAGCGCAAGGAGGAAAAAAAAAAAGCGATCACCGGCGGCTGCGAGAGGGACAACGGTCCCGATGGTGGAGGTACCTACCAGTGCCCACCAGCGCCACCCATCAGTGCCCACAGTACCACCCATTAGTGTCCACAGTGTCACCTATCAGTGCCCATAGTGCCATCTATTAGTGCCCACAATGCCGCCTATCAGTGCCCACAGTGCCGCCTATAAATTAATCAGTGCGTCATTACAAGTGCTGCCTATCAATACCACCTACCAGTGCCCATCAGTGCCACCTATCAGTGCCCATCTGTGACATCTATCTGTGTCACTCATCAGTGCCACTCATCAGTGCCACCCATCAGTGCCATCTTATCAGTGCTTATCAGTGTCGCCTTATCTGTGCCCATCAGTGCAGCCCATCGGTGGCCATCAGTGCAGCCTCATCAGCGAATATCAATGAAGGAGAAAAATTACCGGTTTGCAAAATTTTATAACAAACTATGAAACATGTTTTGTTTTTTTTCAAAAATTTCTGTCTTTTTTTGTTTAGCAAAAAATAAAAACCCCAGTGGTGATTAAATACCACCAAAAGAAAGCTCCATTTGTGTGAAAAAAATTGATAAAAATTTTATTTGAGTACAGTGTAGCTTGACCGTGCAATCATCATTCAAAGTGTGACAGGGCTGAAAGCTGAAAATTGGTCTGGGCAGGAGGGGGGTTTAAGTGCCCTGTAAGCAAGTGGTTAACTCTCTACCTCTGTTTGTCCACATGAGTGCTAGGATTGCATCATCTTTGCTTCATATTTTATTCCGTTTCACAAATATAACATGTTATAGTATGCACGCTTCATCCTGCTGGTTCCTGACTTTTTATGCTGTAGTCAACAGGAAACAGACAAAAAACAAGTGCGGGGTAGCCTTTCATCCCACCTTTAGTCTGTTTTTAATCCATTTTTAGTCTGTTTTTAGTTTTGTCAATGGCTAGGGAAAAAAACAAGTAGAAAATTAATGGACTGAAAACAAACTGAAGACAGAACTGAACTGTTATCATTGTTTAAAAAGAGGATTAAAAACTGAATAAAGATGGGATACAGAAGAATGAATTCTCTTTTAGCCTCCCTACTTGTTCTGCCAAAAAAATATGTCTGTGTGCAAACACTATTAAGCAACACAAGAAGGAAAGTGCTCCAGCAACGCAGGGCATTGTTTTTAAAGCGTTACTAAACCCAGGACCCTGCAATCACTATATCTAGTCTCCCACTATACACAGAACATGGAAATGCAATAGTTTTAGTAAATAGAAACTGTTAAATACCTTTTATCATCAGCAGTATATAACAGTTTTGACTTCTATCAGTGATTGGTTAAAGCTTGTAGGAGGAGTTTCCATTCTGCTCTGATTGTCCTGTCAGGCTGCAGGACCCCTGACCTTCTGTTTGGACAGTGCTGATTGGCCCTTTGCTGATCACATGCACTCTCCCAAGGAAAAAAAAAACTTTCTATACACGCACCAAACTGAGCGTGTGCAGCTTGTCTCCTAGCCTCTGTTTTATCAGGAAATGGTTTTGGGACTGTAGAAGAAGGGGAGGAACATAGGAAACGGGATCAAACAGCCTTTTTACACAATGTGGAGGATTCATTCCTTAGGTTCTAGTGAGTATAATAAGCATGCTTTACTGCAGAGGAAGTCTGATTATACTGTTGTGGGTTTAGTAACACTTTAAGATACTCCTACCAACTAATGCAGTAAGCATATCCAGTTAGCTATGATGTTTATATGCCTAAAGTGGAATTTCATGTTCCAGCAGGGGAAATACTGTAAATGTAGTGCTGCCAGTGGTGGCTAGTGAAGTTTTAGGATGACCCCGCCCCTTCCTTTTTGACCACTCCCACTTGGTGAAACTGGACGTGGTTTCAGTGAAATAGTGGGCGTGGCTTTAAGGTGGTGTGGTTAGCGTCTGAGATGAACGTGGGATGGAGGGAGATGGAGGGAGAGAGGGAGGGACCGCAGGCCCAGATCTTACACAACAATAGAAATATGTGTATTGTAGAAAGTTTAACAGCAGATAAAGATACTCCAAACACCTGGTGTTAGTGCTTCAATCATCCAGGCACCATGGTTGTTATGGTGTCAGGATGATTGAAGCGCAATATTTCTTTTAATACATTGTAATAAAAAATGAAATTTCAACTCACCATAATGCAGAATCAGTGGGAGCCCTGAGCGTGTCACTTGCCACGTCACCTGCCACCAGATGCCATCAGGTGTCCCCAGCGGATTCCTCCTTTTACATCAGGTGTCCCCAGCGGAGTCCATCCTTACATCAGGTGTCCCCAGCGGAGTCCGTCCTTACATCAGGTGCCCCCAGCGGAGTCTGTCCTTACATCAGGTGCTCCAGCGGAGTCTGTCCTTACATCAGGTGCCCCAGCGGAGTCTCTCCTTACATCAGGTGCCCCCAGCAGAGTTATCAGGTGCCCCCAGCGGAGTCCCTCCTTACATCAGGTGCCCCAGCAAAGTCCCTCCTTACATCAGGTGCCCCCAGCGGAGTCCGTCCTTACATCAGGTGCCCCCAGCAGAGTCCGTCCTTACATCAGGTGCCCCAGCTGAGTCCGTCCTTAAATCAGGTGCCCCCAGCGGAGTCCCTCCTTACATCAGGTGCCCCCAGCGGAGTCCCTCCTTACATCAGGTGCCCCCAGCGGAGTACCTCCTTACATCAGGTGCCCCCAGCAGAATCCCTCCTTATATCAGGTGCCCCCAGCGGAGTCCCTCCTTACATCAGGTGCCCCCAGCGGAGTCCCTCCTTACATCAGGTGCCCCCAGCGGAGTCCCTCCTTACATCAGGTGCCCCCATCAGAGGAGTCCCTCCTTACATCTGTGTCCCCGTCGGCGGAGTCCCTCCTTACATCTGTGTCCCCATTGGGGGAGTCCCTCCTTATATCTGTGTCCCCGTCGGCGGAGTCCCTCCTTACATCTGTGTCCCCGTCGGTGAAGTCCCTCCTTACATCTGTGTCTACATCGACGGAGTCCCTCCTTACATCTGTGTCCCCAGTGGAGCCTCTCCTTACATTTGTGTCCCCAGCGGAGCCCCTCCATACATCTGTGTCCCCAGCGGAGCCCCTCCATACATCTGTGTCCCCAGCGGAGCCCCTCCATACATCTGTGTCCCCAGCGGAGTCCGTCCTTACATCTGTGTCCCCAGCGGAGTGTGTCCTTACATCTGTGTCCCCAGCGGAGTCTGTCCTTACATCTGTGTCCCCAGCGGAGTCTGTCCTTACATCTGTGTCCCCAGCGGAGTCTGTCCTTACATCTGTGTCCCCAGCGGAGTCCGTCCTTACATCTGTGTCCCCAGCGGAGTCCGTCCTTACATCTGTGTCCCCAGCAGAGCCCCTCCTTACATCTGTGTCCCCAGCGGAGCCCCTCCTTACATCTGTGTCCCCAGCGGAGCCCCTCCTTACATCTGTGTCCCCAGCAGAGCCCTCCTTACATCTGTGTCCCTAGCGGAGCAGCAGGGTCACCTTTACATCTGTGTCCCCAACGGAGCCCCTCCTTACATCTGTGTCCCCAGTGGAGCAGCAGGGTCCTCTTTACATCTGTGTCCCCCCAGCAGCACAGCACTGCTTCAAGCTGCATCTGTGCTATTTCCTGGCTTTCTTCGTGTGTTCAGTGGAGAGGGGAGGGGCCTCCCCTCTCCACTGAACACAAGGGGATTAGTCCTCACAGCAGCCATCTTTTTGTAGCCTGCCGAAAGTGACTTTGTTCTCACATTGAGAACAAAGCACCCGGCCGGATGCTGCTCGGTGTGATCGTTTGCACCGGAAAGCAGCTCAAAAACCCACCAATGAAGCGCCGCGTCTGCAATCTCATGCATTGACGTGGCGCTTCCCATAGTGCACTGTGTCCAGCATCCGAACACAGCGCACTTAGTTAAAGGACATTTTTTCTTTTCCAATATTTTTATTGAAAATGGTATATAGAAAATATATACAACACATATTTCTTAAATACAAACGGCAATGTAGAAGAAATTAAAAGAACAGAATTCGGCCAACATGGCATGCACATATTACATGTAGCGAAATGTAACAGTTTAACTGGCTAAGTATAACATCTCTACATCTGTCTGTCCTTATACTTTAGTTGCCCCAGAATCATTACCATATCACTTATACATTCCTAGTCGAGAGGGTGTGGCGCCGGGCGCCCACCTGTCCACACCCTATGGGATCTAAAGGACATTTTTTATTACATTTTTTTTCTTAAAGGGGCCGTTTTAAAAAAATATATATATATATTTTATTTTTATTTTTTGTGACTACAGGAGGGGGGCGGCACACGGGCGCCCCCTATGGACGGGCTGCCACTGAGTACTACCCTTTACTGTCTGTATTTGTGAATACCTGTGCTTTAATGTACACAGTTATTTATGTATGCACTTCCTGTCCTTGGGAGTCTGGGTTAAAAAAACCCAGAGGAAGAAAGTAGATTGAGAGTTTTTTTGGGACACCACATGTCCACATAGAGGAGTGTTAGATAAAGCAATTTTGGTAAGATCTGGTGAGAAAATGAAAAGCATCCTTACTTTTTCCAGTGTGAATTACAAACACAGACCTTATTAGCAGCTTGTTTGGCAGCAGCCATTCTAGCCGAGCGGCCATGTTTATAAGACTAAAATGGCGCCAAATTATGAATAATTTTAATAATAGTAATAATTGTTATTATTATTGTTTTTTTTTCTTTTCTCTTCTCTTTTTGAAACAATATAATTCAGCACTCATGTTTTCATTTTTGTATATTATTTTTAACATTCCCTTTACGATTGACTATTTGGTTTTAACTATGACCCTGTGGAGGGGATATCATGTCCATATCAGATTGATATTGAAGTCTTCTTATGTTCTTTATAGCCTCTGTAAAAGGGGCACTTGGGCCCCTAAAACACATTTCTTTTTTTCGATTGAACCCTGACATTTAATGGAAGAAAGTTGTATCATGACCTCCAAAGCCGCGTACACACGAGCAGAATGTCCGACAGAAAAAATCCAACCAAAGCTTTTCATCGTCTATTCCTTTTGTGTGTATGCCTCACCAGACTTTTTTTTTTTTAATTCTGACAGACATAGAAATGGAACATGTTCTAAATATTTCTAACGGAACCAATTCCTATCGGGAAAACCGCTCGTCTGTATGCTGTTCCGACGGACCAAAAACAACGCATGCTCTGAAGCAAGTACGAGACAGAAGCTATTGGCTACTGGCTATTGAACTTCCTTTTTCTAGTCCCGTCGTACGTCACCTCGTTCTGGACGGTCGGACTTTGGTGTGACCGTATGTATGCAAGACCGCTTGAGCGGAATTCCATCGGAGTTCCGTCGGAGAAACTTTCTCGATTCATTCCGATGGCAAAACCGGTCATGTGTACGCGGCATTAGTGGTGTGGTAATTCAATTTCAATTCTCATTACATTACACTACAAGCCAAGGAGATGGTGGAGATCCTCTTGGGTGTAGAAGCCACCTGCCCAGGAACCAGATAATTCACACCAACATCAATAGCTTAACAATACCAGTAAGATAACCCAGTTCTATCTTTCCACTTTCCTCAACTATTAGGTAACTGTTTCTGTGTTCTGGTTGGTTAACGGTAGCTGCCCATAACTTCTTGAACTGAATTTTAGTGACAGATGAGTCTCTGTCCTATTGTCATTATGTCACATACACAATGTCAGATAGCTACGTCTATGCTACACCTGTGCTGTTCACCTTCCAGTTTATTAGTACCGTAGGTGAATCTGTTTATTGCAATAGAGCTTATATGTAGCTCCTGTTATTTTAGTTATCCCTGTCCCTTCTGGTTTGGGATTCTATAGCTTGTTTTTGCTCAGGGTTCAATAACCAGTATAGGTAAGAGCCAGGTTAGACATCCGACAGCCACTTCTGGTAGTTCGAGGTCCAGTTACATGTCAGATTAGAAACTGCTAGGGACTAAGACACAGAGCAGATAGGCTGCCTCTGAGATCCAGTATCACATCATGGTTTCTCCTGTGAGAATCTGCATTCCAGGCTGGTTGGGCAACAGTTGAAAGATCTCTTCATCACCGCTGATCTTGACTTCAGGTCTCTACAACAAAGATGGACACTGCGTGGTGATCTTCCTCGGGGGCCCCTGTAACTAAACTTTGCTGCAACATTTATCTGGAGGTATCCTTATTAATAACCCTATATATTTGGGTATACGTGCACAATTCCACCAAGACTCTTGTTGGGGCTTTTACTGATTGTGCCTGTATGTACATTAGATGTATATACCATTATTCTTTTCTTATATAAAGCCTGTATTATTTCCATACCGGTGTGTATCTATACTTATCCTTAATGTTATAGGCTGGTTGCATAAGCTCATCTGCTCCAAATTACTTTGGTTAGATTACTGGTTTATTTCCCAGGAAGGGGATCCCCTCTGTTCAAAGAGGCCCGGTCCTGGGTGGTTGCACTGCCAACTTTATGATCAAACCCACACTTACAATTAGCAAAAATTCTGGTTCTCTTAGTTGTCTACAAGTTTAGTGCATTAACTTGTTTGTGGAGAGTCTTTTTTAAGGACCCCCTCCAAAGAGGGCTACATAAGTATTTTACCATTGTGTGGGTCCCCATTAGAAAGATTTCCAATCCTAGCGACACAACAGGAAAAAGCAGCAATTAAAACATTTAGCTCATGGACGTTGGGTTACAAACTTTCGGCTGTTGACATTCCCCTTTACTTCCTATCCCAGGGATTTTCAGAATGAATACAGTGTCAGCAGAACAGTAAGTGCAGGGAAATCTCTCCCTTGAGAACAAAAAACACTGATTGGGGGTTTTAACCCCTTTTCACTCTATCCAAAACTAACAAAAAAAAAAACTTGACGGAAGTTCCACTATAAATGCAAATATATATATATATATATATATAGTGTGTGTGTGTATCTATCTATCTATCTATCTATCTATCTATCTATCTATCTATCTATCTATCTATCTATCTATCTATCTATCTATCTATCTATCTATCTATCTATCTATCTATCTATCTATCTATATATATATATATATATATAATTTTATACAGTATCTCACAAAAGTGAGTACACCCTCACATTTTTGTGAATATTTTATTATATCTTTTCATGTGACTACACTGAAGAAATGACACTTTGCTACAAAGTAAAGTAGTGACTATACAGCTTGTATAACAGTGTAAATTTGCTGTCCGCTCAAAATAATTCAACACACAGCCAATAATGTCTAAACCGCTGGCAACAAAAGTTAGTACACCCCTAAGTGAAAATGTTCAAATCGGGCCCAAAGTGTCAATATTTTGTGTGGCCACCATTATTTTCCAGCACTGTATTAACCCTCTTAAGTATAGAGTTCACCAGAGCTTCACAGGTTGCCACTGGGGTCCTCTTCCACTCCCTCATGATGGCATTACAGAGCTGGTGGATGTTAGAGACCTTGCGCTCCTCCACCTTCTGTTTGAGGATGCCCCAAAGATGCTCAATAGGGTTTAGGTCTGGAGACATGTATGGCCAGTCCATCACCTTTATCCTCCGCTTCTTTAGCAAGGCAGTGGTCGCCTGTGTTTGAAGTCGTTATCATATTGGAATACTGCCCTGTGGCTCAGTTTCCGAAGGGAGAGGATCATGCTCTACTTCAATATGTCACAGTACATGTTGGCATTCCTGGTTCCCTCAATGAACTGTAGCTCCCAAGTGCCAGCAGCACTCTTGCAACCCCAGACCATGACACTCCCACCAAGATGCTTGACTGTAGGCAAGACACAATTGTCTTTGTACTCCTCACTTGGTTGCCGCCACACACGCTTGACACCATCTGAACTAAATAAGTTTATCTTGGTCTCATCAGACCACAGGACATGGTTCCAGTAATCCATGTCCTTAGTCTGCTTGTCTTCAGCAAACTTTTTGACTTTCTTGTGCACCATCTTTAGAAGAGGCTTCCTTCTGGGCTGACAGCAATGCAGATCAATTTGATGCAGTGTGCAGCGTATGGTCTGTGCACTGACAGGCTGACCCCTGTCACCTCTTCAACCTCTGCAGCAATGTTGGCAGCACTCATACATCTGTTTCCCAAAAACAACCTCTGGATATGACGCTGCGCACGTGCATTCAACTTCTTTGGTCAACCATAGTGAAGCCTGTTCTGAGTGTAACCTGTCCTGTTTAATTGCTGTATGGTCTTGGCCACCATGCTGCAGCTCAGTTTCAGGGTCTTGGCACTCTTCTTATAGCCTAGGCCATCTTTATGTAGAGCAACAAATTATTTTTTTCAGATCCTCAGAGTTCTTTGCCATGAGGTGCCATGTTGAACTTTCAGTGACCAATATGAGAGAGTGAGAGCGATAACACCAATTTTAACACACCTGCTCCCCATTCACACCTATGACCTTGTAACACTACTGAGTTACATGACACTGGGGAGGGAAAATGGTTAATTGGGTCCAATTTGGTTATTTTCACTTAGGGGGGTACTCACTTTTGTTGACAATGGTTTAGACATTGATTGCTGTGTGCTGAGTTATTTTGAGGGGACAGCAAATTTACACTGTTATACAAGCTGTACACTCATTACTTTACATTGTAGCAAAGTGTCATTTCTTCAGTGTTGTCACATGAAAATATATAATAAAATATTGACAAATGTGAGAGTGTACTCACTTTTGCGAGATACTGTATGTGTGTGTGTGTGTGTGTATATATATATATATATATATATATATATATATATATATATATATATACACTTTGTTTTTTTCTTCAGGAGGAAAATGGTACAAACCAAGGTTTATGCTACCTTGGTTTGTCCCGTTTTCCTCCTGAAGTCTTGTGGAGTTTCCATCTACAATGGAAAGGTCACATACCGTTTATATTTTTGCAATGTCCGCCACTGTGCAACTCTTCTTTTTTTAAATACAAGAAACCTTGCATTATGAAATGAGCAGTCTTTATCTTGATTTGACAAAGTGCTGTGTCAGACTGGAAAGCACAAAGCCCAGAATGATGCCCATGCCATGCTTACCAGGGAGTTTTCAGTAAACATCGGGAAGAAAAATGTAATTTGAAAGCAATTTTTTCATTGTTTAGCTGTGAATCCCAAATATACTTGAAACATTGGCAATCGGATTACTTCAGAGAATTCAGCTTTTTATGTGGCATAATCTGACTTCAAAACAAATCCAGCATTACAATTGCCTAAAAGCCACAAGCATCTGTTCAGCTGGAATTATGAATACCTTGCTTAGAAGCAGCCGTTTATATTGGATACTTGTTCAAAACAGTTCTCAACAGGGAAAATAAGGCATAGGCTTTGCCTTTTAGTAGAAAAAAAGCATTCTGTATAGTAAGGAAGATGCCTTCTCTAGAAAGTTATTCCAAGTGGAGAAATAAATCATTAAATAGGTCAATATGAGAGCTCCGGGTTACATATATGGTTTTGGAGACATAGTAAAAAAAAATGGAGGTTGCAAGTGAGCAACTATAAAGGCAATCATCTTTCCATGCACTTAGTGATAAGCATGTCAAAGAAAATGAAATTATTTTCTTTGCTCCATAAGTAGGTGCAAGGGAAAAGCCAATAGAAAACACACAGTATGGAAAGACATAATATGTATTAATCAAAATAAATGCTATGGCTCAGAGAATGTACAACAAAGGGGAGGAAAATGGAATTGGGCACTTTTGTGGCAAAAGAGGTACTTGCCTTATTTTGAGTCCTTAGTTCCCAATGCGCCTGAAAATTGGTGAGCTGAAGCTGCTCTTTGACAAAGGCCAATTCCATACAGTAGTGTTGATTTCTAAATTCTATAGTGTCTTGAAGAGTTGGGGAAAGGAGATTTTTAAATTTTCTGGAGATGGTAAGTCTCGCAAAAATGAGAATATGCGTTAAGAGCTCACGGTGTTCGGGAGGCCAGACCTCTAAGCCAACTCCCAAAAAAGCCAACTGAGGGGGGAGAGCTGGAGGAGTTTCAGTGATCCATGAAACGAGAGAGTCAACGTCCAACCAAAACTTAGAGTGGTTTGGCCAGGACCACCATATGTGAAGGAAGGAGCTGATGTTTTCACAGTTGCACCAGTAGTTAGGTAAGTGCTCAGGTTATATGAAGGCAAGCCTGGTAGGTGTGAAATAACATCAACAGAATTTTTTTTGAACTGATTGCGAATGAGAAATGCATTTGGAGAATTTTAGCAGATACTGAAGTGCTATAGTCCAGATTTTATATGAGACTGAAGATTGGAGCAGGTTTTCCCAGTATAACATTGAAGGAGCTTTGTCCTGTGGATTCAAATGAAGTGTTCATTATCCTGTGAGTTCAACTGAAGTATTAAGCACCACCCCCCATGTAAAGGGCATACGTCCTGTTGTGGTTGAGAATGGAGGGATTCACATTGGCCCCCCACCTGTTCTGGCTAGCTAGGTTGCATGCTCAGGTTAAGGGCTTGGTATGGATTTCCTCAGAGGACCTCACAATTTTTTTGCATGACGCCCCCCCCCCCCCCCCAATGCAGAACTTCGGTAATTTTTTTCATCTTAACATCTATTAAATCCTCTGCCTTTGTTTTACCTTTGGATAGTAAAACATTTTTTTTTCTGCCAGTAACTACCTTAAACAGCCCACTTCCTGTTTCTTGTCAGGAAAAAAGCCTAGGCTTATGTCATCAAGCACAACTCTCTCTCTCACACTCTCATGAGAGTTTGCCAGGATGGGAGGGGGGGTGAGTCATAAGAGGGCCAATGAGAGCTGCAGAGCTGGAGGTGTGCCTCTGTGTGTCTCTGTAAATCCAGAAAGTGAACAGGCGGCATCTCAGCTGCCCACAGTTAAAATAATTGCAGCCAGACTCAGTGGAGGGAGATTTCTGCAGCATATTTGACAAGTACAGAATCACAGTGTATATAAAATATTATGCAAAGTGGTTGGAGGGAAGCTTCAGAATGGCAAAGATGTTTTAATTACAAATTATGTAATCAGACTGCAGTTCCTCTTTAAAATCAATACCAGACTCAAACAGTCTGGTGTGCATTTTGAGGGGGACTATATGCATTTTTTTTTCTTGTTGTAGGATGTGCTATAGCAAAAATAACATTTACAAGGAAAAAAAATGACACACATTTAAGGATCTGCTATGTATTTTGGAGGCCCATTGGGTTCTGTATCCTCTTTTTTTCATTTTAAATAATAAGCAATAGGGAGATGTAATTTGCTGGCAATTTAAAAAAAAAATCCTTCATAAATGTCAGTGCTAAAAAATCACTGTTCCCGGCTGCATGGAATTTTTTAAAATGTTTTAGTTGCATTGGTACATGTTCCCCATGACAGTGCCCAGCCCCCATACTATTTTTTTTTACAGTGCATTGCCTATTAACCTATAAAATGGCCATGTTAATTTGACAGATTTGGCTCACATTCATTTCAATGGTGATTTGGGTTTATATTACAAACTCCTTTGAAGGTCGTCAAGCTCTGCTCAAACAGAACCCAGGGCAGTTTGGCTCATCAATACTGAGAAGCCAGTATCCCCTCAACCTGAGATAGCTGCACTGGCAACAGAAAGGTTACTGGGGGTATTAGGGTAGAAGGAGGTTGATACTGAGGGTAATGCTGTAAGAGGGGGGTGGTGGGAGATACTAAAGGAAGAATCTGAGGTAATTTAGGGGAAACAGAGTAAGCATTGGTGCTGTTGGGGTAGGAGAGCATGGGTCTAGAGATATTGGCTAACCTATAGCCAATAAACAGTATAAAGTATATAGCCTATAAAACAGTGCTGTGTTTTTTTTTTTTCTTGTATTTTACAGTAGACTTCTTAGCCATCCTTTAAGTCCCTCCCTTTTTTAAATGCAATTTGACAACATCATTCTGCACGTTGCGCTAAAAAACCCACCATCCTGGCCACTAATCTTATTCGCTATTCACTTTAAAGCATTCTTTTAATTTAGTAATTCGTTTGGAATTCGGCCTGTGTTCAGTTTAAATTGCATGGTCCATGAGCTATTTATAAAACATTTATAATTATCGGAATCATGAAGTGTTATTGATTGTAGCAATGAAAGACAATGCTTGTGGGTAGTAAAATATAATGCTATCATGGGTTATTTATGATAACTTTCATTATTGTTGTCATTTTCTCACTTGATTTCAACCCATACATAAGAGGTTTTCTTTAAGCCTAGGTTCACATTGGTGCGTTTTGACATGTCAAATCGGCGGCAATTGCCGGCAATGGTGCCGTCCTATTCGGTGCAACTCTGCACCGATTTCAAGAAGTAGTTTCTGTACTACTTTTTGCGATTTTGGGGTGCAATTTCCATTGACAGAAACCCGCACAGATGTCAGAGATCGCCTCCGAAATCGGGACTGACATGCGGGAGTGAAATCGTGTGAGTTCAGCTGAACTCGCACAGCTTCATTCCCACAGCTCAGTGTGAACCTGGGCTAAGCCAATGAATTGCAGCTATGAAGGAATAGACCCTAACATGTTTATCAACCAGTGGTATGAGTGTCGCAGGGAGTAGGTCTAACAGATGAATGTTGACCCAGCATTAAATACTGTACAAGCATGCTAAGTTACAGTATGTATAATAGATACAGGTATTTATCACCTCAGAGATCACAGTATCGCCAGTACTGCTTCTAGCAGTGCCTTCCTTTTCTGTTCTCATCCGATGTCCAGTGCCATCTTTGATTAGGCATCCCCCAGGGTCAGCATTTATCTCATAGACTAAAATGCTGAAAAAATGCAAAGCAATTTTTTGAATGGTGACTGTGCTAAGTGGACAACCTCCTGTGTTTAGTAAGTAGCAGAGCAACCACCTGGCACGGGACCCAGGAGCTAGTGAAGATCATGGCAGTAGCGATGCCTACTACAGTGATTTTCAGCTTCCACGGGGATTAGCCAGGTATGGTATTTACATAGTTACATTGATGTAAGCTAGACTAATGTAGCTATGGAAAAATATCCATACCTGAAATG
The DNA here is from genome assembly GCA_037952925.1 of Lithobates clamitans. Lineage (NCBI taxonomy): Eukaryota > Metazoa > Chordata > Amphibia > Anura > Ranidae > Lithobates > Lithobates clamitans. Next base: position 415,766 of record JBBGZY010000343.1, read on the forward strand.
TATCTTATGCAAATAGATGCAATGGTTTGTTTCTTTAAAAAGAAAAGAGAATTTTTTTTTTTAGAGAGTAAAGACGCATTACACCAGAAGGACATGAATCACAGGTCTACTGGTTCCCTTAACTGCTCTGCACTGACAAGTAGGACTAATGACCTTCATTTTCCAAGCTGGATTTTAATTCCAACATGTCTATGCTCTCAGTGTGGCTATTGTTAATACACCTGCAGTTACTCTCTCAATTTATATTGCTGTCAACAATTATTATTCCAAGATTCTGTATTAATCTAACATGCATTTAAAAATGTACTAAATTCTCAGCTACTGCTGAGCTGTGTACCAAACTACAGATAATTAGTATCCAGTGGAAGCTTTTACCTGTGTACAGTACATTTTTTGGACTTGTATAAAAGAGTATTGTGTATCACTATTCAGACTGAAAAACTAGTTACATATTTCATGTACTCTGTCTACTAAAGGGAAAAAAGACAAGAATATAAACAAAAAAGCCCATATGGAATGACCTTGCCCTATATAGAACACTGTTTATTTAGGAATGTAGGAAATCAGGGAGGTATATCAAACTAGTTTTTTTGTATACCAAACTATTTCACTAAGTCTGTTCTAAAAACCCTAGGTCATTTATAGGAGTATAGGGATTTTTTGCTCTCCCCATCCTTCAGTTTAAAGTTGAACAACAAGCTAAATACACAGATGAAATACATATATTATAGAGTTTTTTTACCTACCAAAGGTGTTCTAATTCTATCCATTCTATCCAAGTCCTGGGATTTACACTGCTCTGCCATACAAAACTTTCTTGCCTGGCAGGACAGAAGACCTGATTTTTCTCTGCTGCAGTTAAGTAACACTTATAACACTTACAGGTATTGTCCCTACCCAGGAGCGGCTGGTCCATAAGGGGCGCAGGGGCGCCGCTCCCCTAGTTTGCATGCGGGAATGCATGCGGGGCGCCAAACTCATAGGTTTCTATCAGTTTTTTTTTCTTTTTCAAGCCACATGATTAGAGCCTGAGGCTCCAATTGCAATTGGCTTGAAAAAGGTTGAGCTTTCTTGTGACACTAGCAAATTAATATTCGCTATTGTCTTCCAGCTTTTCCTCCTGGCCAATCAGGACAGGAGGTGGATCGGGTTGACCGGGAGAAAAAGCCAAGGAAACTGCAGTGCCGCGACCGTGGACCAATTGTGACTGGACAATGACAGGAGAAGCTGCAGAATTATATGCTGATCTCTTTGTGACTCTGCTCTGTCCTTAGCTGACTGGCTAATTGTGCTGCCTCTCTCTCTCAGCCTAAGCTCTACTTTAGGGTGGTATCAGAGGCTTATACCAGAGCACATTTAGTAAATTATTTGTTAAAGGATATGAAAAGGTTTATTTAAAAAAAAAAAAACAAACATGTCATACTTACGTCCTCTGTGCAGTGGTTTTGCACAGAGTGGCCCGATCCTCCTCTTTCGGGGTCCCTCAGCACTGCTCCTGGCTCCTCCTCTTCTCGAGGGCCCGTTGGAGAGCCGCTCTCCCTCGGGGCACTCGTGCGGGCATGCTCCTGTGGCCTGCTGCTGCGTCTATTGGATTTGATTAACAGCAGAGGGAGCCAATGGCTGCGCTGCTATCAATCTATCCAATCAAGACCCAAGACACCAGCTGGAACTGCTGTGCTCATCCCTGTTGCTGGAAAGACCGGGTTCAGGTAAGTAAAAGAGGGGGCTCTGGGGGGGGGGGGTGCTGCATCACAGGAGGTATGTCACCTTATTTCACCTTAATGCATAGAATGCATTAAGGTGAAAACCCTTGAGGTTTTACAACCCCTTTAATTGCTCAGTTCATGAAAATATACTTATTATTATTTGTGATTTATATAGCGCCAACAGTTTACGCAGCGCTTTACAATGTATAGGGGAGACAACACAATTACAGTACAGTTCAATACAAAAGGTACAGGAGGGCCCTGCTCGTAGAGCTTACATTCTAAAGGGAGGGGGTGGTGGTACAAAAGGTAATAGCTGCAGAGAATGATTTGATGGGGGTGGCTCGGGGACAGTTGTTATTTGGGTGTGGGATAGACTTCCCTGAATAAATGAGTTTTCAGGGATCTCTTAAAGGTGGTCGAGGTAGGGGCTGATCAGACATACTGGGGCAGGGAGTTCCAGAGGATGGGAGAGGCTCTGGAGAAGTCCTGAAGGGGAGCATGGGAGGAGGTAACAAGGGAGCTGGAGAGCATGAGGTCCTGGGAGGAGCGGAGGGGACGATTTGGGCGATATCTGCAGATGAGGTTGGTGATGTAGCTGGGGGCGATGTTGTGGATGGCCTTGTATGTTAAGAGATTGGCAGAGAGGGGCAGCAGTCACGGATCGATTAGTGAGGTGTATTAGTCTAGCAGCAGCATTCATAATAGACTGAAGGGGGGATAGCCTGCTTAAGGGTAGGCCATTAAGGAGAGAGTTGCAGTAGTCAAGGCGGGAAATAATCAAGGAGTGAATAAGTTGCTTTGTGGTTTCATTAGTCAGGAAGGGTCGAATTCTGGAGATGTTGCGGAGGTTAAGGCGGCGGGATTTAGCCAGTGATTATATATGGGGGCTGAAGGAGAGGTCAGAGTCAAGGAGTACACCCAGGACCCTGGCATGTGTGGAGGGGCCAATGGTTGTGTTGTTGATATTAATGGTGAAGTCACAGGGGGGGACCGTGAAGGAGGAAATATAACAAGCTCAGTTTTAGAAAGATTAAGTTTGAGGAAGTGGTGTGACATCCATACCGATATGTCATTCAGTAAGTTTGAGATCCATGAGGAGATCGAGGGGGTGAGTTGAGGAGTGGAGAGATAGATCTGGGTGTCATCCGCATAGAGGTGGTATTGGAAGCCATGGGTGGTTATCAGCTGGCCCAGGGAAGAGGTATAGAGTGAGAATAGGAGAGGCCCAAGGACGGAGCCTTGGGGTACCCCAACAGAAAGTGGAAAGGCAGCGGAGGAGATAGAGTTGTAAGTGACACTAAAAGTGCGCTGAGATAGGTAGGAGGAGAACCAGGATTATGCAGAATCACGGAGGCCAAGGGAGTGGAATTTGCTAAGGAGGAGCAGGTGGTCAACTGTGTCAAAGGCAACAGAGAGGTCTAAAAGTATGAGTATAGAGTAGTGGCCATTAGTTTTAGCAGTTAGTAGGTCATTGGTGAGTTTTAGTAGGACAGTTTCAGCAGAATGTTGTGGGCAGAAGCCAGACTGTAGGGGGTTGAGAAGGTTGTTGTCCGTGAGGTAGCGTCTCATTTGGTCATGGACAAGGCGTTCGATGAGCTCGGAGATGTATTAATATAGATGTAATATACTTATAGATGTATTAATGATGATTACAGAGATGCATTGTTGTGTGAAAATTCCTGTCCCTTTCAAGACAGGAAGTGAGGGAACATTTTGCCATTGGGAACAGAGGCAAAAATAAAAAAACTGTCAGAGGTTCTATCCTTCAAAAGAAAAGAGACAGAAAACAACAAAAAATAAAATTGGATTTTAAGAAAGAAGATTAAATTGACGGCCAGTCATTCGTCATTATTAGATGGAGGTCACCAATGACAGCCTTTTTTTAGTACAGGTTTATTTTATTGTTATTTTAATAAAGTCGCTGACATATGTGTGGCAAGTAGGGTACAGAAGTGCTGGTCAGTGAAAGAGGAAGTGAAAGCCAGTGCAGTGGCAGCAAGTGAGAAAATCCATGTTGATAATTAGGGAAGTGTGTGTCAGGGACAGAGAGGGTAGGTAAGGAAGTGTGCCTGGACTCAGTGGCCAGTGAGTGCAGCAACACTGAGTAGGTGAATAGTATAATTACTGAATTGTTTAGAATTTACTACTGGTATGGAGTGTGGGAAATTATAACTTTTCATACAGCATGCATAGTGCAGTTGTTTTTGGCGCATGTTGTGCCATCACCTTAGCTACAGCTAGTGAAACAGTCAGCATTGTGCGTTGGTGCAGAAGCTGAAATGCATTGGTTTAGTGGCAGCCATTGGATATATATGTGGGTGCTCTATATGTACTATTGCATTGGCAGTAGGTGGAGAAATGCAAATGGGTACAGTGGTGGGCTGTGTGGTGTATGTCAGTGGACTATTGGCATTCGTGTGCAGCGGTGATCATTACATGGGACCAGGGGTGTTCAGTGGAGCAGTATGCAAATTCTGGGGCATTCAGTTGAGAGGTACATGAGTGTGCTCAGTGGAGAAGTACATAGGTGCAGGCATTCAGCAGAGGTGAATGAAGGTGCAGAGGCATTCAGCAGAGAATTATGCAGGCATGGGGGGGTTTAGCAGAGAGGTACGCAGGTGCAAGGCGTTTCAGCAAAGCATACGCATGTAGGGGCATTCAGTGGAGAAGAACCCAGGTGGAGGGGCATTCAGAGGAGAATTACATGGATGCGAGGGAGTTTAACAGGAAATAATTTGAGTGCAAGTGCTTTTCAGTATGTGTATGTAGAGACATTAAAGGGGTTGTAAACCCTTTATTTTTTTTTTAAATGATAAACATGTCATACTTACCTCCACTGTGCAGTTTGTTTTGTACAGAGTGGGCCCAATCTACCTCTTCTGGGGTCCCTCACCAGCTCTGGTGGCTCCTTCCAACATTGAGTGTCCACGTTGGAAAAGGCTCTCCTAAGGTAAACACACGTGTGGACGCACTCCCGAATCCTGACACACAGAATGCAGGCCTCGGGCCCACCCCCCAGCACCACGTCATTGGATTTGTGTGGGTGGGTGCAGGGTATTCAGCAGAGAAATACGTGAGTGTAGGGGGGTTCAGTGGAGAAGTACACAGGTGCAGGGTGGGTCTCGAGAGAAGTGCATGGGCACAAGGGTGATCAGCAGAGAAATATGCAGTACATGGGGTTCAGCAAAAAAGTACAACCGTGCAGGGTTGTTCAGCTTAAAAGTTATTGGGTGCAGAGACATTCTTCAAGTGAGTGGGTGCGTGGCATTCAGTGAGAAGTATGTGGGGGTAGGAAGCAGAAAGAATCTGAGTGCATTATGAATTTATATCAGTTTCACAAAAAAAGGAAATCCTTTTAACAAATGTCAGTTGTCTTTTTTCCTTTCTTGCTGAGACAAAAGAGAGAACACATAATAAAATGTACTTTTGCAAGTTATTGTTGAATGCTATGGGGTCACTAAATGCAGTCACATCCATTGACCACTGAGTGGGGAGTAAACAGAAATGATTCATTTGTAAAAGCATTTGTATTGTACTGGGCATTTTTCTATGAATAACACTGTTTATTTTGAGTTATATTTTTTTTTTTTTAGCATTTGCACAAGCTTTATGTAAACTCAGATCGGGCTATATTGCTGAGCATCTTTTTATCCACAACATAAAATTATTCCAGTCTCTATTTTGCTCATACAAGGCAAGGAACCCATAGTGGACAGGTCAACACTGTATTATTATTATTTTTAGATAGGCATCCAACGACCACTTATGCCGCATACACACGAGCGGACTTTACATCAGACTTGGTCTGGCGGACCGGAGTCCGTCAGATAATTCGATCGTGTGTGGGCTCCAGCCACACACAAACTTTTCCCTAAAGTTAAACGGACCTAGAAATGAAACATGTTTAAAATCTTTTTGACGGACTCGAGTCCGGTCAAAAAGTCCGCTCGTCTGTATGCTAGTCCGACAGAAAAAAAACGACGCTAGGGCAGCTAATGGTTACTGGCTATCAACTTCCTTGTTTTAGTCCAGTCGTACGTCATCACGTACGAATCCGTCGGACTTTGGTTGATCATGTGTAGACAAGTCCGTTCATTCAGAAAGTCCGTCGGAAAGTCCGTCAAAGTCCGCCAGACCTAGTCAATGGAAAAGTCCGCCCGTGTGTACGCGGCATTAGGGAGTTAATAGTCTGGTTGCATGACAGATTAGATACTACTAGGGACTAAGACACAGAGTAGAGTTGACTGAGTGGGCTGACTCAAAGTTCCAGTGTGGCACAATGGTTTCTTCTAGTGAGAATCTGCATTCTAGACATGTGCAGTTCGTTTTGTTCTGAATAAAAATTCTGACAAATTCTTCATTATTAGGAGTTTTGGATGTATCCGAATCTCTGAATTACAGTACAAATAAATTTTTACCAAATTCTGAGGATAATGAAATTAAATTAGTCAGAATTTCCAAAATTCTAAACGAAATTCGCATCGAACTTCAGATTGAATGCCATTCAAATTCGAAAGGAAATTCAAACTGTAAACATATTACTGAAAGCAAAGACTGATGGATTGATTTACTAAAGGCAAAAAGGCTGTGCACTTTGCAAAGAATACGCAATCACGTGCAGAGAAAGATAAAATAAAAAAACAGCATTTTTGATTGAATGATGGAAGTCAACAGAGCTTCTGCTCATTTAATAAGCTCTGGAAAAACTGCACTTTGCAAAGTGCACAGTCTATTTGCCTTTGTTAAATCAACCTCTGTGTGTCTTATTAGTGTACCATTTCAAAATAATGCTGTTTTAAGCCAATGTTGATTTAGAGATTGATTTTAATCATTTGGTGAAGATTGTTCTTGTTTGTTCACTTTGCATGTGTAAAATTGATAAAAAGAAACCAGTAAAATACATATATTTCAAACCATTTGTACTTGACGTTTCTCAGCTGGCTAAAACTTTTGCACAGTATTGTACATAGTAAAATGTTGAAAGTAAGATATTACTTTTATTAATTAGAACACTTCACCTATTTTGAATAAACGTATTAATACAAACAAGATCGATGTATATAAATAACAACCAAATGTTTGGTCGCTCATAGAATGCATTAAGGTGAAAAACCTTAAAGTGGTTGTAAACCCCATTCATAAAATCTTACCTAGGCACATATCTGTAGTGTTTACATATCTCTCTCCAAAGCTCTGAGTGCTGTTTGTCCCTGGTGCTCCGTTCCTCTGTTAGCAGAGTCACTTCTGATAAGTTCTCTGACACATGAGATAACAGCAGCTTAAAAAATTTGTGTTTGGAGCTTAGAGGTAGATTAGCAGAGAGCTTGTCTATTCAGACTACAGCTCTGCATGTTCCTTCATTCCTCTGCCTATGTGGAGCGCGGGTGTGTCCCTTTCCTCCAATCAGCTCACACACAGTATAAGCCCCGACTCCACACCCACTGCTGTAAGGGGAAGAAAGGTTTCTAATACAATCTGCACTTTTCAAAGATTGTTGAAAAGGGAAGACAGCAGATATACAAGTAAAACGTATGTAGGAGGATTTGTTTCATCTTTGTGTATCATCTGAGGCTATTCACCTCCATGGGTATATGTGAGGGTTTACATCCACTTCAAGGCTTTACAGCCACTTTAAGCCCAGGATGTGCAGCTAGTGGCAACATACTATCTGCTTTATATGCACAGCTACTACTAATATGTATAATTTTCCAATGAAAAACTTTGATGAAAATAAACTGGAAATGCTTGTGACTCATCTCAGGAGCCTCTGGACCCCTTGTCTCCTCATTCCTGGTGCTTTATTAAACCACAAGGGTACCGACATGTATGGTCAGGCAGTACAAGAACATAATAACAAAACCAAAAATGTACACTCCAGTCAAAATAAGGAATCACATATTGGGAATACAGCCTGCTGATCCAGCACTTTATTTTTTCTTTCAGATATAGCTGTAGCGCACCTGTCCTTCCTTGTCCTTTTGTCAATAATATGGGGATCCTGGAATATAACTGATTGATATGATGGACCACCCACTACAGGCTTCTTGCTGCCTCCCATATAGAGAGAGTAAAAATAAAAAAGCAATGCTAAGTTTCTCATAGCTACCAATCACATAAAAAAAAGATTGTAATTGGTGACTGAAGATAGCAGAAACAAAAGAGGGTACAAAGCACAGGCCTCAGGAAGTACACTTCAATTGCTGTCCTACCAATCAAGTACAATGAGCAAAATTATAAAAGCAACACTTTTGTGTTTGCCCCTATTTATCATGAGCTGAACTTAAAGATCTACAACTTTTTCTATGTACACAAAAGGCCTATTTCTCTCAAATATTGTTCACAAATCTGTCTAAACCTGTTAGTGAGCACTCCTCCTTTGCCAAGATAATTCATCCACCTCACAGATGTGGCATATCAAGATGCTGATTAGACAGCATGATTATTGCACAGGTGTGCCTTAGGCTGGACACAATAAAAGGCCACTCAATGTGAAGGTTAGCAATAAGACAAAATATAAATCTGAAATTGGGGTGCCACACCATCATAATTGAATCCAAAGTAAGGTTGAATTTCAAATATTGCTAAAGTATAAGATCAAGGGCCATATATTGCCTCCTTTATCATGGCTGCAAATACAATAAGAATGTAAATAAAAATAGTATTGTTTTTGGTGGCAATACCCTAAGAAATCATGCGTATTGTCTTTACACCTTTCGTAGATATAAATGTAGGAACTATTTCTTCAGTTTCATATCTAAACATTATTTTTATAGAAATACCGCCAAGAATAAAATCTTTTGTTAGTGCTGTTGGTGAACCTGGTAACAGGGCATGCACTAGTTAAATGGTGTAAGGATTAGGTAAATGAGACTGCATGCTTCAGCAGACAGAGAAAGCAGGCTTTCTGTTTACTTCCCATATGCCATCTTGGAAGGAAGCTTTGTTTTGCCCTCATGTAGTAAATAAAGCAGGTTCACTGACTGCTGTTCATTGGGGGCCTCCATACTCTTGCTTCTAAGGGACAGAGCAGGATGTACAGAAAAGCTGCAATTTGTATTAGGCAATCTTACATAGACTGTTTGACAAATAGAATCTCCAGGGATGCGACAATATGTTATTATGTCCCTTGTGCATTCAGTTTTTTGCAATTAATCATGTGTAGTGAAACCTTTCACCTGTGTGCATGTGTTTGAAATTGCATATATATGTGTGTGTGTGTGTGTATATATATATATATATATATAATTGCATTTTTATTCTAATTCTCAACAATAGGTTAAGTTACAGCTTTAAAGCAGAAATACAACATGAACAGGATTATACAGCACATTGCATAGCAGTAATAACTATCTGAAATACAATGGAGCAAAGTAGAAAATCCCTTGGTAGATTTTGTAGCAGTACTAAGAATAAACTGTGGGAATATATTTTGAAAGTAGAGCAGTCAGAACGTCATCTGATATATATAGTTAGTAATATATAGCATAGAAATATATTTTCTTTAAAAGAACGGAAAATTATAACACTAGACCTTTGCCAATGTGTAATGTAGGATTTTTCTATAGTAAGTGTGTACCTGATATATCTAAAAGGAGGACAACTACTATAAAGTAGTTGGCCCTAAGGGCTCCTAAGGATTTGGAGAAATGTATATGTTCTGTCCCACAATCTAGCCCAGGCACCCTGGGTGCCTTCAGATTGTTTCAGGGGTGCCTTGGCAAAATGCTTAAAAGTTGCCCAAAAAATTGCATACAAGCCAGCGGGTCAATCAAGCCTTCCTTTTACTTACACAAAGTCACAGGTTTTCATTGTGCACCATGATAACCTTCTACACATTGGCAACCTAACAAGATATGACATCAATGGTTGGAAGACATCGGGCACCTACACAGCATCTGAGTGTGCCTGTCACTTGCCCCTCTCCATCAGCACTGGGGTCACATTATCTGAGTGATGGAGAGAAACTGAGGGAGAAGAGAAACACTAGATCACTAGTTAGCACCAGTCTTCTATGTTCTGTTAGCTTAGGAAGAATAAATCACCTCTAACGTTGGGTGTCCTATTGTGTGGATGTTGCTGCATTATGAAAAACTATTAATTTAGTTTTTTCACATTTTAGAATGGGGTAACTAGAGAATGTGCAGAATTTTAAAGGGTGACTTGACTGAAACAAGGTTGAGAAACACTGCTCTAGCTATTATGTCTTCAAGCTTTCTGAGCTCTAATAATGTTAATGATCATATCCACCTAAGAGGAATTGTGTCTCTTCCCCACCTGAGAGGGATATTTAGCCTGGCAGCTGTGAGAATATGTTCTACTAACCTCTTAGTATGTTTGAAATACTAGTAAAAGTCCAAGAAGGCTGAGACGATAATGTAATGGGTTCAGAGGAAACTTACGGTAATTGTTCTTCCTTTTTTTTCTTCTTTTCTTGGATTTCAGCACTATTTATCCCCCCAGCCTTTTTCAGCCACTTCCTGTCTACAGCACATAATTACCATAGAAGCCTTTCCATAATTACTCTTGGCCAATTTGCAGGAAGCGACAACAGTGGACCATGCCTGTGCAATTTGTGTCTGCATGGTTGCTGCAGTGGCGGCACATGTAACTAAGGTTCAATGGAGGAGCACAGTTGGGAGACAATTGTCACAGGCTGTGCTTTAACATGACCTTTATGGTAAGATCACAAATGAAAGATGCAAAAAAGTATGAAAACAACTCTTGAAATTACTGTGTTCATGCTTATATGAAGTTTGATCAAATTTAGATCTACTTTACTGTGAACATGTAGGAACAAAAAATATGTGCGCTGCCATTACTGGGTCCATGTAATAGAGCATATATCAAGTCACAGTAAACTGCTATTGAATAATAAAAAACACTACAGCTGTATTTTATATAATCCCTTGCAGATTCAGTAGACTTCTCACATAGTTTCTGAATTGTGCTGTAGGTCTTGTTTAATGATTCTTGCTCTACAGCATACCTCTTGTGTTTTAATATATGGGAGAAGGGCCGAGGGAGGGCTGGAAACAGAGAATACACTAGCGTACATTTTAACTGGCTTAAATTCAGTGCAGTTTAGATAATAAAGGTGCCAGCAGCAATGGGGATTTAGCTAGTGGGGCAGCCAAGAGCTAAAGATGAATACTAGGATAAAAGTTAGAGACACTCAGCGGGTTGGTTATGTCCCCTGAGTAAGTTTAAAGGCACAATGTTCATGTTTCACTGGAGTGTACTTTGAGGATATATTTTAGTGGTACGTGTTAGGCTAAAAACACTGCAATAAAAAGTTAGTAATATATATGCCCGCTCAGCTTCTTTGCCTCTATGCTGATATTGAACACAATATTCCGGGACAGATGGTAGCTCCCTTTAGTGTTATAGATTTGTAATGGATATGATACTCTAATCATTGCACACAGGGCATCAATGCATATTTCTCCAGAATAAAGTGTCACATATTATTGTAACACAAGTCAATGCAAAAGTTAATGAATTTTCCGAGCAAATCATGCCTCGCTATTTAAGGAATAAATATTCTGATCCCTCGGCTGTATTTAAAGCCTACCATCAGTGTATGTGATGTGAATTATTCAAACACCCATTAACAAACTGTTCTCTTCTGCTTGGCTTACTGCAGTGCACCTGGGTCTGATCTGTACTCTCTCTGTTCTCTCCTGGGCAGCTCGAAAAAACCTCATAAGGCCTCTTTTTTTTTTCTGCATGTTGGCTGCCAGTGGAGGAACAAGCTGCAGCTGATTTGTCATGCACCCGTAGAGAGAGCACAAACAAATCAAATGCGCTGTCTGCTGGGTTCAGTGTCCCTCTTAGTTATTAGAGAAGATCACATGCTATTTTAATGTACAGGCCCACACAATTAAATATTCAGACTTATTCTACCATATCTAACCCTTTATTAAATCTTTTATGATCTGGAATATGTTATTCTGTCACTCCAGAGGACTTGCATTCTTATCTGCTGATAAAAATAAAAACCACGTCTGGAGCTGTGGCGCTAGTGCGGAATTACAGTCTATGCACATCTTACATAACTGAGTAATTTGGAGACTGTATTACTGCAACACACACACATGGACGGACACACAAACACCACAACTGTGAATAGTTACTAGATTATAGTTATAGATAAAACTGTCAGCAAACTTAGTTAGAAACCATTTGCAGGTGATATGTCTATTTCTGGTTATGAGATTCTGTATTGCCTGCTAAATCAGGTTTTAGTAGGTGAGAAAACTCCGTTCCGAAAACTGATATGTATGACTCAATCACATTATCACTTCTCTCTGGGACTCTAGTAATGAGTGGTCCCCAAAGTAGTTTGTGTTTTGGACTCTCTCTAACATTGCCCAAACAAAGGTATAACCTTTTTAAACATGGATTTAATATATTTTTTTTCACATTATGTATTAGTAGAAGAAAATCCCTACGGTTTCTGAAAGTTCTAAGAAGTTACGATGCTATTCAGGTTGATGAGTGGTCCCCAAAGTAGTTTGTGTTTTGGACTCTCTCTAACATTGCCCAAACAAAGGTATAACCTTTTTAAACATGGATTTAATATATTTTTTTTCACATTATGTATTAGTAGAAGAAAATCCCTACGGTTTCTGAAAGTTCTAAGAAGTTACCATGCTGTTCAGGTTGATAGCAACCACACAATACTGTGATAAAAACTTCACTGCAACCAATAGCCTATTGGTAACCAAAACTTATAGAAGTAGGACTTTATTGGAGAAGGATTTCATAATTTCAGGTCAAACATGAATTTTTTTTTTCAAAGTGCTTTGAGAAACAAAAAGCATATACCACCCCCATCAAATCATTCTTTGCAGCTATTACCTTTTGTACCACCACCCCCTCCCTTTTAGAATGTAAGCTCTACGAGCAGGGCCCTCCTGTACCTTTTGTATTGTACTGTAATTGTGTTGTCCCCCTTATACATTGTAAAGCGCTGAGTAAACTGTTGGCGCTATATAAATCTCGTATAATAATAATAATAATAATAATAATATATGGACGCAATGCATACTGTTATCACTTTTCTTATTCATTGCTGAAATATCGGTTATACTTGGAGATTCATAGTGAATATGTAACCAATAGCACACATAACACCTATGGTTCATGATAAGAGGAGGGAGGGTTTTTGGCCTCACATCAAAGGGAAAGCCCTCTCCAGGGGGAAATTACACCATGGCAGAGTAGGAATTCTTTCAGATGGTTCTATGCAAACAACTCACACTACAGCTCCCTAGTTGGATCTCATAAACTTGTGGGTCACACTTGGGGTGCCCAAATTTACAGTACATGTCTTCCTTTGTTACTGTATGGACAGGTATGCAATTGACCTGAATTTGACCTCCTCTATTGCCTCTGCACCTTGTTATTTTTGGGACATAACTGGGACACAGGTTTATCAGCACCCTAATGCATTTTCCATTGAGAACAACAGACCTTTCAATGTCACTACATCTGCTTGAATACACCCAGGCTCTCTGACCCTTACTGCTTCTCCAGTGGTTCTGTTTCCTGATGACTTACACACTTTCAATCTATCTGTAGCCTGTGTAAACCCCATTCTTATACTGAAGGATTTGCATTAACTACAGGTCAAGTGTTTTTAATTGTGAGTAAAGAGTGTTCTATAGCCACACAACTATAGTCAACTTTCAAACTTTCTTTCCTGAAGCATTTTTTTATCCAACGAACAGCAATTCTCCACACAGAGGACCAATAACTTCTCCTCCTCAGCAAAACTCCATAGAGGAGGGATGCTCAACAACCTCCAGAGGAAGCACAGCTAACGGTGCCATAATCTCCTGGGTGGGGAGAATCGGAAACCCGACTACATGACACCTTCTTATCCACAGATCACTCAAGGGAGAACATGGACACAACTTTTGATACTCAAAGCCTCCAGGGTATTACACAAAAACATGCCATGCACACTGCTGTGCTCTTTCTACACAATCTTTCTTCATAATTAAGAAATCTTAATTAAAGAAGGACACATAATGCTCTGTAAGAAAAATTAACAGCATCCCCTTCAGGATCCCTTTACAAGCACATTGTTATACATTTCTTGTGACTGTGAGTAACTATTTTCTGCATATGAATATTGCAATTAACAGTGCCTTGAAAAAGTATTCATACCCCTTGACATTTTTCACATTTTGTCATGTTACAAGCAAAAACATAAATGTATTTTATTGGGATTTTATGTGATAGACCAACACAAAGTGGCACATAATAGAATTAGAAGGAAAATGATAAATGGTTTTCAAAAATGTTTACAAATAAATATGTGAAAAGTGTGGCGTGTATTTGTATTCAGCCTCCCTGAGTCAATACTTTGTAAAACCACCTTTCACTGCAATTACAGCTACAAGTCTTTTTGGGGATGTCTCTACCAGCTTTGCACATCTAGAGAATTACATTTTTGCCCATTCTTCTTTGCAAAATAGCCCAAACTCTTTTAGATTGGATGGTGAGTTTCTGTGAACAGCAATTGTCAAGTCTTGCCACAGATTCTAAATTGGATTTAGGTCTGGACTTTGACTGGGCCATTCTAACACATGAATATGCTTTGATCTAAACCATTCCATTGTAGCTCTGGCTGTATGTTTAGGGTCATTGTCCTGCTGGAAGGTGAACCTCTGCCCCAGTTTCAAGTCTTTTGCAGACTCTAACAGGTTTTCTTCTAATGCCACGTACACACGACCGGACTTTACGGCAGACTTTGTCCAGCGGACTTTTCGACGGACTTTACGACGGACTTTCCAAATGAACAGACTTGCCTACACACGATCAACCAAAGTCCGATGGATTCGTACGTGATGACGTACGACCGGACTAAAACAAGGAAGTTCATAGCCAGTAGCCAATAGCTGCCCTAGCGTTGACTTTTGTCCGTCGGACTAGCATACAGACGAGCGGACTTTTCGACCGGACTCGAGTCCGTCGGACAGATTTGAAACATGTTTCAAATCTAAGTCCGTCAAACTTTTGAAAAAACAAAGTCCGCTGGAGCCCACACACGATCGAATTGTCCGACGGACTCCGGTACACCGGACCAAGTATGCCGGAGAGTCTGATCGTGTGTACGCGGCACAAGATTGCCCTGTATTTGGCTCCATCCATCTTCCCAGCAACTCTGACCAGCTTCCCTGTTTCTGCTAAAGAAAAGAATCCCCACAACATGATGTTGCCACCACCATGTTTCATGATGGGGATGGTGTGTTCAGGGTGATGTGCAGTGTTAGTTTTCTGCCACACATAGCATTTTGCTTTTAGGCCAAAAAGTTAAATTTTGGTCTCATCTGACCAGGGCACCCTCTTCCACATATTTGCTGTGTCCCCCACATGGCTTCTCGCAGATTTCAAATGGGGCTTCTTATGGCTTTTTTTCAACAATGGCTTTTTTCTTGCCACTCTTCCATAATGGCCAGATTTGTGAAATGCATGACTAACAGTTGTCCTGTGGACAAATTTTCCCACCTGAGCTGTGGATCTTCGCAGCTCCTCCAGAGTTACCATGGGCCTCTTGACTGCTTCTCTGATTAATGCTCTCCTTTTCCGGCCTGTCAGTTTAGGTGAATGGCCATGTCTTTGTAGGTTTGCAATTGTGCCATACTTTTTCCATTTTCGGATGATGGATAGAACAGTGCTCTGTTAGATGTTCAAAGCTTTGGAATTTTTTATATAACCTAACCTTTGTTTAAACTTCTCCACAACTTTATACCTGACCTGTCTGGTGTGTTCCTTGGCCTTCATGATGCTATTTGTTCACTGAGGTACTCTAACAAACCTCTGAGGGCTTACCAGAACAGCTGTATTCATACTGAGATTAAATGACACACAGGTGGACTCTATTTACTTATTAGGTGACTTCTGAAGGCAATTGGTTGCACTAAATTTCAGTTATCAGAGTAAAGGCGGCTGAATGCAAATGCACTCCACACTTTTCACATATTTAATTGTAAAAAAATTTGAAAACCATTTATCATTTTCCTTCCACTTCACAATTATGTGCCCCTTTGTGTTGGCCTATCACATAAAATCCCAATAAAATACATTTACGTTTTTGGTTGTAACATGACGAAATGTGGAAAATTTCAAGGGGTATGAATACTTCTTCAAGACACTGTATGTTTAAGGTGGCCAAATGCTTCAGATTGATTACTCTCCTCCTGCTGTGTCAGTTTACACAATATTAACATTATATGGTCATTTAAGTACAATATGTACATATAAGCAGTTGGTATTTCGCTGGTACAGTGGGAACTAACCAGAGAATGATATAAACATATAAACAAAATGGAACAGTACATCAGGAAAGAAGCAAAGCATAACATATACCATCTGTGGTCCCTTTTCCTTTTCTCCTTAATGCATATGGACAGCTGTGTGCACTAATTAATAAATCCAGCACTAGAATTCAAAAGGGTAGGGTGCAAGGGATGTTGATATAGATAAATTAGTAGAAGTCTAAATATAGCCCTACTATTATGGTACCAACTAACAGATATGATATTTATTTTGTTTATATTACCAGGTTTTTCTACAGGCGTAGATGCTTTTTTTTTCCTACAAGTGTGACACTGGGGTTGATTTACTAAAGGCAAATACACTTTGCAAGTGCAATTGCTCCAGAGCTTAGTAAATGAGCAGAAGCTCTCTTGACTTCCATCATCCAATCATGTGTAAGCAAAAATGCTGTTTTTTTTTTCTTTGTGCGTCATTGGGTATTCTTTAGAAAGTGAAGCTTTACCTCATTTACTAAGCTCTGGAGCAAAAACACTTGCAGAGTGCAACTGCGCTTTGCCAAGTGTACAGTCTATTTGCCTTAGTAAATCAACCCCAAAGTGTTCTCCTTTTACAAGATGAACTATATGCAGAGTCAATCATTCTATGATTTTGTTGCTGTAATGAGGCTTCCTATCTAACCAAATGAATATGCCTTCAAGTGAACCTATATCTCAGTATACTTTATATACCCCGAGAACCAGTGCACTACCAGATAAAAAATGAATATACATAAATGCAATATATAACAAATAATCAAAAAGTGCAACTTTAACTAAGTCAATAAGTAAGTGCTAATATAAGAACAAATCCAATATAAAATGTTTGTGAAAAATACTAAAAAGTTCAAAACATTGTCACTATATTTAAACCGCATTTCAGACAACAAGACAAAATGATTGGGGAGTTACTAATGCTGTGGTACAGTAAATACCAAAGCTATAATAAAATCAGAAACTCAATATACCCTAACCTGTATAATTCCCTGCAGATGGATATGCACAGATAACCTAAAAGAGTCAGTGGAAATTTACTTCTTAAAGCTTGTTCATGAATAGATTTTTTTTTCTCTTCTTTTTCTATCTTCAATTACAATGAGACTTCCAGTGCAGGTTTGTATCTGATTACTGGCTGTGAGAAAACTCATAGTATTCACATTATTTGCTACATCATGTTTTCTGTACATGACAGATAGAAAATAATCTGTACCGGGTGAGTTTGAGAATTTTTCTCATTCAAAAGCTCGTGTTTTCAGATCCAAGATTACTAGCAAAAATGAGGGGGGTGGACAGGAGCACTACAGCAATGCCTAGATGTAAAAGTGACATATTAAGTGGTTAGGCTGTACTCTCTGTATGCTACTAGATTGTATCTTTAAGTTTAAAACCTATAGTTATTTTATGTTCTGTATACTATTTAAATCAGTATTACAAATCCACTAAAAAAGTACTAAACTGGGTCCTTCCTGTCCTGAATACCTTATTTATCTACTTAGACATATTAGCTTGAGTCCATATAGATACACAGTGAAGAGCAAACACATTGCTCCTCAAGAGACTTCTTTAACAGCCAAGTCAGAATTTTTTTCAATTTTTTCATTTGAGTTAATAGGACACCTAATCTGTTTTGCGTGTCTCTCAACTCCTTTATAGCCTTGTTAGGGGAGGGGGATAATCTATAGACCTTGTCAGCACTGGGAAATAAGCTACAAGCACTTATTTTCAGTTGAAGTTTATTATTTTAGATTTTTGGATACAACATCATACACATTAGGTATGTTTTAATGATGTGTGGCACATGACTTAAAGATAATTGCTTCTGCTCAAATTCTTCCATTCGGTGTTCCCTTTACAGCCACTGGGTACTGCCCTGAGCAGCTGTCTTCCAGCACTGTGAAGGTTAACAAGCAGCGGCTCTGCAACAGGAAGGTTGCGCCTCTCTCCCCATCCTGTCTCTTCTACCATTCATCTTACTATACTTCCATGATGCATCAACTTTTATGAATCGGTGGAAGAGATGCTGTCATTCAACTCCTCCTCCTCCATTCACAGAACTTGATGCGTCATGGGAGCGTAGTAAGAAGAATTATTTGAAATACAGAGGAGGGAATAGGGAGTGGGAGAGCAGCACAGCTTTCCTAATTAGGAGTCACTGCTGTTAACCTTCATTGCTGTAAAGGGGACACAGCACAGAGGATTCTGAGCAGAAGCAGCCACCTGCAGATTGAGGAATGTACACTATTACACATACCTAATGTATGTGGTGCTGTATCTCAAAATTTTTTTAACTACTCGGCCTTCAGCAGGTTTTACCCCCTTCATGACCAGAGTATTTTTTGCTATTTGGCACTACGCTACTTTAAAGCGGTTGTATACCTGCAAAAAAATAAAAAATAAAAACCTGTAAGGCAAAGACCTAATGAGCTAGTATCCACCACATACTAGCTTATTATGAAATGCTTACCGTAGAACGAAGCGCCGGCATCACCTCCCAGTCACCACTGAGGGAGCTGACATGTTCCCTCTGCGTTTCTTCCTAGTTTGCGGCTCCGACAGCATCTGCCGGACCTTCAAAGCACGAATGCGCCGCTGATGTCAGTGGCTGCATACAAAGCGATGATGTCACTCTCCGACAAGGAGCTCTGATTTTCCGACAGCATCTGCCGGACCCTCAAAGCACGAATGCGCCGCTGATGTCAGTGGCTGCATGCAAGGTGAATATCTCCTAAACCGCACAGGTTTAAGAGATATTAATTTTACCTACAGGTAAGCCTTATTATAGGCTTAGCTGTAGGTAAAAATGTGAAAGCGGGGTATACAACCGCTGTAGCCTCCCTAGCGTTTTTCCCGAGTGTGGCTCGGGGTTAAAATTCAGGACCATAAGCGGTAACCCCGAGCCACACTCGGGATTACATCGCAGGATCCTGGTGCCTCCTTACTTACATTGTCCCCGGGATCCTGCGATGTCTCCCGCAGTGTCCGAGGGCTCCGTCCTCCTCCGAAGCCTCTCCTTGCCAGGCTCCGCTCCCTGCGAGCGTCGCGACGCACGGGGGCGGAGCCTGGCGGCAAATTAAAAAAAAAGTAAAAATCATAACACATACAGTACTGTAATCCTACAGATTACAGTACTGTATGAAATTATTTCACATCCCTTTTGTCCCCAGTGCTTTGGCTCATGCCCTGCATGCAGTTTTACATGATATACACTGTTCTTTCTGCCTGGAAACTGGAGATTGTCCATAGCAACCAAAAAGTGTCCCTTTACATCAAAAGTGGCTTTAGACCAGCTAGAAAACAGCGATAGTAAATTAGAACACTTGCAGAATTGAGCGATAGTGAATTGTGGGGAAATTTATTTTATTACTATTTTTTTTTATTTTTTTTTATTATTTATTTCTATTTATTATATTATAATTTATGTTTTTGTGTTACAAACTTTATCATACCCGGGATAACTACTAGACTCTTGTTTGGACAGATTTAAGTGTGTTATTGTTAAGATTTACAGACCTACAATATAAAACGCCAAATTTCCATGCAAAATAATTGTACCGCTTTCAGCACCTAAAATCCGAAATAATCATACCGCCAGTCAGGTTAACTAGACATTGGGGTTGATTTACTAAAGGTAAATCCACTTTCCACTACAAGTGCACTGCAAGTGCACTTGGAAGTGCAGTCGTTGTAGATCCGAGGGGGAAATGCAAGGAAAATAAAAAACAGCATTTTTGCTTGTACATGAATGAGTGATAAAATCAGCAGAACTTCCCCTCATTTCAGAGCTTCCCCTCAGATCTACAGCGATCTACAGCAACTGCATATACAAGTGCACTTGTAGTGCAAAGTGGATTTGCCTTTAGTAAATCAACCCCATTGTGTGGTCATCCAACACTATACGCAAATTAAATTTTATGTCATTTTTTTCACACAACTAGTACTTTCTTTTGGTGGTATTTGATCACCACTGTTTTTTTTTATTATTATTATATACATGAAAGAAAATAAAACATTTGAAAGAAAAACTATATTTTTGACTTTCATCTATAAAGCATATCCAATGGAAAAAAAAATCTTCATAGATTTAGGCCAAAATGTATTCTGTCTTCGGTAAAAAAATCCCAATAAGTGTATATTGATTGGTTTACATGAAAGTTATAGTGTCTACAAATAATGGTGTATATACTGTTATTTTTTTTATACTAGTAATGATGGTGATCAGCGACTTATAGTGAGACTGTGATAGTGCAACAGGCAATCTGACACTGGGTGGGAACTGAATAATTGCCAGTGGTATCTCCAGTGACACTAATACAGTGATCAGTGCTAATGCTATACACTGTCACTGCACTAATGATGCTGTCTGGGAAGGTATTAACAGCTAGGTGCAATGAAAGGGATAACTGTGTGCCTAACAAGTGTAATGCTTGCAATACATATTTTACACACCTCTCCCAGAAAGTAGAGGTGTGTACACCTCTCCCGGAAAGGTTGATGGCCTAAATTTTCCTTAACTGCAATTGAGCAATACACCTTGATCAACTCTCTCCCCACTGGGCAGTAAAGATGTAACACACTGATGGTAATTTCTCTCTACTGTCTGTAATTATGTTATATTTTGGCACATGTGTATACTGTGAACATGTGGAAGCCTTCTAGGCTTGAAGTACTGACCCACATCTCTGTCTACTATACAGAGGATTAGAAGAGTCACATTTAGGTAAATCTAAATTATTTTAAGGTATACATAGCTGTATTCATTTGTGTTTCTTTTATCTAGCTGGAGTTCAGTTTTACCTAGGTGTCTAAGGTCATTGTAGCCGTATTAGTGAACTTATGGCAGAAACAATTGAGTACTGTCCATGATACTTTTTTTTAATTTGCACTAACATACAATTTTTCAGGACAAGCTTTTGGGGAGAGTTCCCTTTGTCAAGCTCCCAGCAGTGCATTAGTACTGCTGGGACCTTGATGAAGGAGACACACCCAAAAATCTTTTCCTGAAAAATTTTATGTTAGTGCAAATTAAAAAAAAGTATCATGGACAGTACTCAATTGTTTCTGTCACCTAGGTGTCAGACAGGGAGGTATAGGTGACATGACATTCTTTATTATATACAAAGATTTTTGTACCTACTGTAAAACATTTTTCTTGAGGTCCATTGTGGGACACAGTAATATAGTAATTCTAGGACATTTGAGTTATATTGCAGCCTTCAGGAGGTTTGGATAAAAAAATGTCAAACTAGCTGGCATATAACTCTGCCTCCAACCAGCATGCCTCAGTTTAGTAAGTAAGCAATACATAAGGCCAACAGCATATAGAGCGAGACCTGTGTCCCTCAAAGTACAAAAGTTTAATTTTCTTTTTTGTCCATTAAGTGACACAGGAATATAATAATTCTTGGACATTTAGGACATCCAAAAGCAACCCAACTGAGGGGAGGGCAACAGCCACTGACAGATGTAATGGATGGGAAACCTATAAAAGCAGCCAAAGGAAAAAATGCCTGAACAAAGACTAGGTGAAAAAAGGCTAGAGTATATATGGAAATAAAACAGCTAATGAAATGCACCAAGAATCAATCTGGTGTTCCAGGGTAGGGCAAGGTAGCATCACTAGGCTAGACAAACATTTATCCACCGCAAAGAAAACAGGTGGAACAACAACTACCCAAACAGAAGAGGATTGTTGGTCTAACAACTAAAATGGTCAATAAAAAATGTTTACTAAGGAAAAGGTCAAGGCCTAGGATACCTAATCCTTGACTCCAGGAAAAGGAAGGTTGGAAAAAAAGTATGTCCCAATAAAAATTTAACCAGCAAAAAGACGGAGGTTGAAGTAGAACACCCATATACACAAGATTCAAGGAAAGGCAGCTTCATAATACGACAGTCCTCTCAAGAAAAATGTAAAGGAAGAGTGGGAGGGGAACTCTCAACATGAAACAAAGAAACATAGAATTTTATGTCTCTTCTAAGAAAGAGGTAGAGAAATCCACACACCTATGTAAAAGGGGAAGCTAGATGAGGATATATTATAATGTAATAGACATACAGTGATGAGAAGGATATTGTCAAGCTCCTATACTCCAACACCTTTCGGTTTTTTAGAGTTATATAAATCCACAATACAAGCTGTCTAATTATATACGTGAATATATGTGAACAATCAGCCTTTCTTCCTGTAAATTGGACCCATAATGACCTCTGGATTTCCCCACCTAGGGAAAATCAGCAGCTAGGTAACAGAGTGCTGTGTCTGATTACTATTTTTAGGCGAGTAAATAACTAAGAAGGTAGATATTTTCTTGTGAAAAAGGAAAAGAGGTTGCACTCTTGATGAACACCTTCATTGTTTACAGTGGAGAAAATTGGATACAGAGATCCAAAAACAAAACTTGATGTTGCTAGATGGAAATAGTGTGGACACTAATGACACTGCCAACCTTGTCAAGGTGGAGTGCTCAAATTTCCTCTGAAGATGAGATGATATATATAATGAGCCATGTGCCATTATAAATGAGTTGTGAGAGACTAGGTCTTGCTGAAAGGCTGTGCCACAACTATAGAACTGGAAAGCAGTCTGTGGGTTACTCATGCAGTACACAAAGATCTGAGAAGTGTCATAAAGCAGAGATCATTGCTTAAAAGTCATATATTAGGTTATGTTAGCCACAATCAGAGCACTGAGAGACTGAGACTGCAGAGACTAGGTCACAACAGAAGCTGTACCACAGCTCTGAAACTGCAGAGCACTATTCAGCTAATTAACACAGTACACAAGAGTCTGGAAAACACCACAAGGCAAAGCACTATGTCTGAAGATGATGTACCAGGCTATCTTCAGCACTTCCAGAGGTTTGCTCACACAGGGAGTCATCAGAGACTGAGATACACCAGAGGCTATATCATGGTTCTGAAATTGGGGAGCAATCTGTGGCTAAATGGCACAGTACATACAGGTCTGGAAAGTGCCACAATGCAGAGCTTAGTGCCTAAAGGTGACATTCCAGGCTATCTTCACCACATGGTCTTGTTTAAATGGCGAGTCTTCAGTGACTGCGTCACACCAAAGGCTGTGCCAGGATTCTGGACCTGAGAAGTGTTCTGTGGCCAACTAACATAGTAACTATGGTCTGGAATATGCCATAATGTACAACATAGTGTCCAAAGGTTAAAGAATTACCATATTTGTGTGTCCCTCAATGGACAATAAATATATATAAATATTTTTTTATAGACAGGGGAGAGTTAGAGTCAAATTTTAAATGCTGTCTGTGTCCATGTTAGGGAGACACACTCTCTATAAAATTGCTGATCACTAATATACCTGGAATGAAAATATGTGTAAATTTTGAGTAGCTTTCAAAATATGAATAGAGAAACTATTATACTGGGGAGACATTTTCCCGTAACAAATGTTTAAGAGGGGTTATTTCTCACAATGCAAATACATCCTCCCATATACTGTTCAGCCTACAGGACAGGAAGTGAATAGAAATCTCTCTGATAAGATGCAGATGGCAAAAAAAACAAAAAAAAAACTGACACCAGTTTAAACTCTTTCATACTCTATCAAAAAAAGTTTTGGCTTTTATATATACTTTAACTTCATGCCAGCTGTCCTCCAGGCATGTGAAAGCCAAGCTTTACATAGGTTGTGATTCTTACTCTTTGATTATCAGTCTCTCTTACCAAGTGAGTGGGATTTTATTTTACACTTGTTTTAAATAATAAATGGTGCTATACTATGCCAAATCCTTTGTTCTTTGATGCATACTAAACAACTATGAGCCTTGGCTGGTGGTATCTGTGGAGTTCGGGTATTAGGAGGTTGGAGCCATATGAGGGTGCTTGGAATATTACCCATATTTACCCCAGTGGAAGTGAAGCATAAAAAATCTGCTTGGACTCTTATGGCCAATGGGCCATCACAGGGTCAAAACCATCAGGTGAGTCGGGAGGTAAAGCAGAAGTGGTAGATCTGCAAATTCACATCTTGAACTTTCATGTGTGAATGCTAATATAAAAAAAGTTATATGCTATGTTGGGCTCTTTGTTTTTGATGTACATTGAATGACATAATCCTTGGATGGTGGTATCTGGAGTGAAGGTTGGATACAGGAAACTGGAGCCATAAGGGGGCCTGGAGGACAGTTTCCCCCTATCTGGTAGTGAATATATAACAAAAACAATTTAGAATCGAATGGTCTTATAGTTATAGGGTCAAAACCTTCTGGTGAGTGGGGAGACACTTATAAGAGGGCATATGTCATAAAAAAGTATATGTAAAGAGGAAGTGGTAGGAAGGTTGAAGCTCGGAACACATTGATGCATGATTTTGAACATTAGGACTATACACACAGTGATAGATTTTGAATGGGAGAAGATTCACAGTGGACACGGTTGATTTTTATTGGCCTACTTTATGCTCTACTTTATGCATACTTTATGCTCTGGAGAAGTCCTGGAGATTCGCTTGGGAGGAGCAGACAAGGGAGCTAGAAAACAGGAGGTCTTGGGAGGTTTGGGTGATATTTGGAGACAAGATTGGTGATGAAGCTCTGGGCAGAGTTGTAAACGGCATTGTATGTTATTGTTAGTGTTTTGAATTTTTATGTTGGCCCATGGAAAACATGGATTTTTTTACCACAAGATGTTTTCCAGCTACCTATAAAGATCTTTATTGTGAGCCCTAATCTTTCAACACAGATCTGTTCCTATATGATCTACACCCAGGTATCTATGCAGATCATATGACGCCTCCCAGGATAATAAGGCTGTGCGGGAAGGGGTTTAGTAAGTTTACTATTTTGTGTTGGGTCACAGCCATCTACTGTAGGGCCGCATGGGGCCTATGGGCCACAGGTTGGACAACCCTGCATTAGAACTTCATTGAAAGAAGTGGCTTAGGTAAGTTGCAAAACATTACAGAACAAGGGCGTTTAAATGTGACCAACTACTACTCACTATACTTTGATGTGTATAATTGAGCTTCACAAACACAATACGATAGAACTGACAAAAACTATGTACACATATTTTTAAAGGTCAACTTTAATAATCCAGGTATAGTTTATCATTAGATATACTAAATCATTTCAAATATCCAATAAAAAAAATATGGAAAACATCAGAAAATTTACATAGATTTGATCAAATGGTTTTAGACCATTAGTCAGTGCAGTTTTAGCATCCAAACATATTTAACTGCATGTGTCTAGCTACAAAATCTTATGCAGAAATAAAAACAAGCAAAGCAAAGTCTTTGTGTGCTGTACATTTTATGTTACTGTAAATGATGTTAGTTAGTGGAAGTGAGCACATATTGCATTATGCAACTCTGATTTAATTAAAATGGTACTGCGATTGTATCTTGGAGTTCGTCTAATCAGGAAAGCAGGCTTATACTAGATGTGGAAGATAGCTGTTGTAAACTGATCTGTTCATTGATTCCCCAGCACAGTCATTTTTGCATAAATTCCCCATCAGTGGATGCTTTGTAAAGTAACCATCTGCCTAACTGAAGTGGTTTAATGGGCTGCATCTCATTATAGAGCTTGTGGTACTTTACCAGAAAAAAAAAGAATCTAAAAGTACATTTGGAGTATTTGTCTGGATTGTAAAAAATGCAATTTTAAAGTCAGTGTACTTATTTCAATTTCTTTCAATTTTTAGATGAATATAATAAATTATTTTTCTAGCCTGATGAGAATAAATCCTTCTCACGGTTACATCTTTGAAAGAAAACCAGAAAGTTTTAAACCAGAATGATAGAGTGGGCAGACCCTGGATTTTCAGGAAAATTAATTGGATTTGAGCCCAGGACTGCACCATGACTATTCATTTTTTAAATTCATTTTTTAGATTTACTCATTTATTCTCCCTAGATTAAGAACAGGCATCTAAATTTTCTAAAGCTTCCCTGAACATGAACATTCTCATTCTGGGAACATTCAGGTTTAGTCTGTTAAGCAGGGTAGGGGAGCTGTTCTGAAAACCCTCTGGTAAAGGCTTATCTAAAGGGAAATAGTAGATGTTATACAGTATTTCTAATATGATCAACTGCTTTCCCTGTCAAAGTGTCTCAGATGTCATTTTCTGCTGGCACTCAGAAAATATGATAGATGGCCATCTAATGTCTATAGACACTTTGGGGTTGATTTAAAGTGGAGTTTCACTAAAAATAAAAAATTTAGATGTCAGCAGCTGCAAATACTGCAGCTGCTGACTTTTAAAATAAGGACACTTACCTGTCCCGGGGTCCAGCGGTGTCGGCACCCGAGACCGAGCCGTCCCTCGATCCTCGGGTGCTGCCGCCGCCATTCACACTGAGGGAATCAGGAAGTGAAGCGTTGCCGCTTCACTGCCCGGTTCCCTACTGCGCATGCGCGAGTCGCGCTGCGCGTCTACACTGGTCTCCGTTGTGTTGTGGGAACTGTGTATTTCCCACAACACAATGGGGGTGGGCGGGGAGTCTGCGGCTAGCTGCGGCTAGCTATACCCGGAAGTGGGTGCAGATACCTGTATTATACAGGTATCTGCACCCCCCTCCCCCCTGAAAGGTGCCAATTGTGACACCGGAGGGGGGGAGGAATCCGATGAGCGGAAGTTCCACTTTAGGGTGGAACTCCGCTTTAAGGTAAATAGACTGTGCACTTTGGAAGCGCAGCTGCTCCAGAGTTTAGTAAATTAGGTAAAGCTTCATTTTGGAAAGAATACCCAATCACAAGAAAAAGTTAAAAAAAAAAACAGCATTTTTGCTTGGACATGATTGGATGATGGAAGTCAGCAGCAATTTCCCTCATTTACTAAGCTCTGGAGCACCTGCACTTGCAATGTGCACTGTCTGTTTGTCTTTAGTACATTAACCCCTTATAATTCCATCCAGCGGCAGCTGGTTCATAGGGGGTGCAGGGGTGCCCCTCCCTAATTTCCAGGCACTGCCCCCTAATCTCCATACTGAGCCTGAGGCTCTAATTGGCACTGCACCTCAAACCCACCCACTTGTGACATTTGTCTTCCAGCTTTTCCTCCCGCCCAATAAGCACAGGAGGTGGATCTTAATACCAGATTAGCTGGGAGGAGAAGCTGAGGAAGTGCGGACATGGCGGGGGGTTTGTTTGCTGCCCCCCCCAAAATGGAGCACCAGTTGCCATTAGTTCCACTGGTTCCATCTATTATACAGCTCACTCAACAAATCCTTTTAGATTTAGCTCTCAAAATTATTGCAGTAAGCTCGATTTTACTAGGTGCAAATAGGTCTTCAGCATTTGGCTGATTTAAAAAGCAGTAGAGTCTGTTTATGAGTTGCGTCTTGATATAGCACGGTCCTCAACCCTGTAGGGTCCGGATGTGCTTACAAACACATACACATACTAGGGCCAATTTAGAGACAGGATCTGATTAACCTACCAGCATGTCTTTGGAGTGTGGGAGGAAACCCACACAGGCACAGGGAAAACATGCATGGTGTCATGGTTGGGAATTAAACCTATTGCTGCTAGGTAATGGTGCTAACCACTATACCACTGTGCTGCCCCCATTTATACTGAAGTTGCAAACTGAAATGAGTATACAGTTTCTTGTATCACTTATTATTTTCATTAAATTCACCAAACCATTCCCCAGATATTTATGAAGCCATTATATAAGCTGACAAACTAAAAACTGGTGAAATGGTCCTGAAATTTTAGGAAAAAGTGCCATATTTTTGGAAAACAAAACTAGTGAACTGGAACAATGCAGCAACTAAAAGCAGTCAGAGGAGCTTAAAACATTCTTCTTTGTGTATACTTGATGCAGTTAGAAAGAGATGAATTGATTTTATGAAGTAGGGCTGGTGTTCGATACCACGGCGTTAGAATTTTGTAATTGTTTTCCTTTGTTGTAACGTTAACTGTGCCCTTGTGAGCATTGTCGTAGAGACGTTCCCATTGTTTGGGAGTTAGGGCAAGTTGCAGGTCTCATTCCCGTGTTTTACAGGCTTTCTCTTCTTTAGGCAGCATGTTCTGAAATAGCAAGCTGTGCATTGTAGAAATTATGTGTTGTTGTGGCGAGTTTGCAGAGCATAGGTGTTCAAATGGGGTTAATGATAGAGATATTGTGGATGTGCAGTCTAGGGATTGTAGGAAATGGCGCATTTGCAGACTCGTCCAAAAAGGTAGGGGGGTATGGGATAAATGACGCGTTAGTTCGTCTTGTGTAAGTAGTGTACCATTCTGAAAAAATTTGTGTGCAAAGGTGTTAGCACTGGTTTCCACATTTAAAAGAAAGTCATTGGACATTCTGGGTGGAAAATCCTGGTTTATTTGTATCAGTGTTAAGGGGCCTGGTGTTGAAGACAGTCTGAATTTTTTTCATTCATCTCAGAAACATTCGAGAGTTGTGTTTATGAGAGGATGATTTCTCAGGGTGTTTGGAATGTGTTGAGTTTGCAACCATGGAGTAGAGCTGAGGCGTAATGGAGAAAATGAGTCTTCGAGCTGAACCCAGTCTTTGATTAGGTGAAGGACAGACCAGTCTACAATCCTAGATAAGTGGTGTGTCTGGTAATAGTTAAGTAGGTCTGGTAACCCAATACCTCCCTTTTGTTTCTGAAGGGTCAGCTGTTCATAACTTTTACGTGGACGGCCTTGGCTCCATAGGAAGGCTACACATCATTTTTTATAGGAGTTAAAAAATGTAGTAGGTATTTTAATTAGGATTGTCTGTAAGAAGTATAAGAAGCGAGGTAGGACGTTCATTTTTTATGTGTCGAGGTAGAGCATTTTCCGTAATGGTATTAGGGTTTGAGTTTAAATTTAAGGAGTGCTTCAGGCATATTCAAGCATTGAGGAGGATGTGGATACAGATGCGATGATCCATCAAGTCTTCCATGGATATAATCATTTATTATTCCCCAGGAGACTGTATAGGTATAAGATGTTAAGCTAGGATATTTGATGTGTATTAGCATGAATACCGTACGTTGCGCAAGATACTATAAGAGTATATACTGTGGACAACTGCATCATGACAAAGTCAGGTTGTGAGCATCCAGGGGCCGAAGTGACTATATGTCAATGATAGCAAACAATCTGACAGGTAGGTCCTGGTTTAGTCTGTGCATCCCTTTAGCTAAGAATAAAAATATGCGAAAAAAGGAGTGGGAGAACATTTGTCCTCTGTCAAGGTTGTCAAGGAATAGTTATAGGTCTGGAAGGGGATAAGGCACTAAATTGAAAGTGCTTTTGAAATGGTATAATGAAAGCAGCTAGTTAAGGCTAATAGATGGATGCACAGGTAAACCAGGAAGGTAGCTTATTGCCATTCATCTAGTCTGAATATCAGCATCTTTTTCCCTTTTTTTTTGTGTTCCTCCCCTCCCCCCCCCCACGCTCATGGTAGCATGTGGTGGGGTTGTTTAGGTAATGGGTGGAACAAGGGAGCAGGCTGGGAAGGGGACAAAGGTGAGGAGGGAGCGGTAGGGGATGAAGGGAAAAACAGAGAGGAGAGGTGTGAAGGGGAGATCTGTGTTGAAAAATAGGAGAGATGGGAGAATAGGGATGGGAATGGTAGGATAAAGAGGTGGGGTAGGTAAGTTAGGAAAGTTGGGAAGGGTAAGGGTACATGGAGAAGGAGAGTAGTTAATGGGAGAGGAGGGGGCTACCTAGGTACTGATTCCAGCGTAAAGGCTAGGCATCGCTTTGTAGTAGAATGTACAGAAATACCTATGTATAATTGTTCTTGGCCTATATACAGTCAGGTCCATAAATATTGGGACATCAACACAATTCTGATCTTTTTGGCTCTATACACCACCACAATGGATTTGAAATGAAATGAACAAGATGGGCTTTAACTGCAGACTTTCAGCTTTAATTTGAGGGTATTTACCTCCAAATCAGGTGAACGGTGTAGGAATTACAACCGTTTGTATATGTGCCTCCCACTTTTTAAGGGACCAAAAGTAATGGGACAATTGGCTGCTCAGTTGTTCCATGGCCTGATGTGTGTTAGTCCCTCATTATCTCATTTACAAGGAGCAGATAAAAGGTCCAGAGTTCATTTCAAGTGTGCTATTTGCATTTTGAATCTGTTGCTGTCAACTCTCAATATGAGATCCAAAGAGCTGTCACTATCAGTGAAGCAAGCCATCATTAGGCTGAAAAAACAAAACAAACCCATCAGAGAGATAGCAAAAACATTAGGTGGGGCCAAATCAACTGCTTGGAACATCCTTAAAAAGAAAAAATGCACCGGTGAGCTCAGCAACACCAGAAGACCCGTAAGACCACGGAAAACAACTGTTGTGGATGACCAAAGAATTCTTTCCCTGGTAAAAAAAACACCCTTCACAACAGTTGGTCAGATCAAGAACACTCTCCAGGAGGTAGGTGTATGTGTGTCAAAGTCAATAATCAAAAGAAGACTTCACCAGAGTGAATACAGAGGGTTCACCACAAGATGTAAAGCATTGGTGAGCCTCAAAAACAGGAAGGCCAAATTAGAGTTTGCCAAACAACATCTAAAAAAGCCTTTGCAGTTCTGGAACAACATCCTATGGACAGATGAGACCAACATCAACTTGTACCAGAGTGATGGGAGGAGAAAAGTATGGAGAAGGAAAGGAACTGCTCATGATCCAAAGCATACCACCTCATCAGTGAAGCACGGTGGTAGTAGTGTCATGGCGTGGGCATGTATGGCTGCCAATGGAACTGGTTCTCTTGTATTTAATGATGATGTGACTGCTGATAAAAGCAGCAGGATGAATTCTGAAGTGTTTCGGGCAATAATATCTGCTCATATTCAGCAAAATGCTTCAGAACTCATTGGACACCGCTTTACAGTGCAGATGGACAATGGCCTGACGCATACTGAGAAAGCAACCAAAGAGTTTTTTCAAGGGAAAGAAGTGGAATGTTATGCAATGGCCAAGTCAATCACCTGACCTGAATCCAATTGAGCATGCATTTCACTTGCTGAAGACAAAACTGAAGGGAAAATGCCCCAAGAACAAGCAGGAACTGAAGACAGTTGCAGTAGAGGCCTGGTAGAGCATCACCAGGGATGAAACTCAGTGTCTGGTGATGTCTATGCGTTCCAGACTTCAGGCTGTAATTGACTGCAAAGGATTTACAACCAAGTATTAAAAAGTGAAAGTTTGATGGATGATTGTTAATCTGTCCCATTACTTTTGGTCCCTTAAAAAGTGGGAGGCACATATACTAACTGTAATTCCTACACCGTTCACCTAATTTGGATGTAAATTAAAGCTGAAAGTCTGCAGTTAAAGCACAGCTTGTTTGTTTAATTTCAAATCCATTGTGGTGGTGTATAGATCTGGAAAGATTAAAAAAAAGAGAAATCCCTGTTCATGATGTCTACCCGGACGCAGTTTTCTCACGGTTAAGAGGGGGATTCGACGTTGCAACAAGAAGCAATGAAGAAGCCTTGGCGATGGTGCTGTTATAGTTCTGGTAGCTAAGTTGAAGATTGGGAGTATCTGTAACTGAAGTTCGGCTTAGTTAATCAGAGTGGGAGAAAGGTTTGTGTATGCCTCTTGGATATCATATATAGCCGTGTTAGGAACGTTTTTGGATTCAGACTGCATTTACAATATAGTTAGTCATGCCGGGCCTTACAATGATCAGGTGATGTGGTTGGACTTCCTCCTCTAAACGCTTGATAGTCTGCTGGTGGAGGTGACGCTGGTGGTGGTGGTGATCTGCGATGTCTTGCCACATTGGGACTGTCTTGTCTGGCGTCCTCTCTAGGTCTGGCTCTCTGTGGAGGTGACATCCTGAAGTCTCCATACCAGTCAGTTATATCCACTAGTGGTATGTTAAGGCTTGTGCAGAATGTATGTATATCTTCTGGTGATCTGAGGTTCACAGTGTGCCCCCTGTGAGTGGCTGATAGACAGAACAGGAACTTCCAGCAGTATGGTATTCCATGTGTGCGTAGAAGTTCAAACAGGGGGCGAAAATTCTTTCGATGTTGTAGAGCTTTATGTGAGAGATCCTGGTAGAGCTTAATATCCGCACCATTGTAGATAATGCGATTGCGATTTCTGGGAGGGTCTGTGTCTCTGCCTTTGGGATGAAGTGCATTATGGAACCTTTCCAACCTTTCGATCAGTGTTTCATGTGGTCTGTCAAGCAGGTCATTGAAAATAGTGAGAACAGCTTGTTGGTTTGTTTCCACTATTTCAGGGAGACTTTTCAGTTTTCTTAGTTTACTTCTGAGGCCTCTGTTGTCCAAATCTTCAATGTGGTCTTGTAGCTTATGGAAATGATGTGTGTGTGTACATCAGATACTTAATGTAACTGCTGGACGTCAGTATAATGGCGGGTCGCCATTTTCCTCCACTTCATCCAGGCGCATGGATACTGCTTGGAAGTCCAGACGTAGGTCTGAGATTGCAGCAGCCAAGGTATTTTTAATGTCATTCGTGATGGTGTGTATAGCTGCTAGGCTAAGCGGCTGTGAGGCAGGTGATGCTGTATCAGCATGTCGGGCTCACACGGGAGGATCGAGGCGCGTGTCTAGAAGCCTGAGAGGAGGCCGCATTTTCTCGGTGCTGGGTCCGGAATATCTGCGGGATGTTTCGGCTTAGTTGAGTCCCTGGTCCCAGGTGTGATCGGGATTGGGATCCTAGCGTGTTTCCCCTCAGTTTCCCCATGTTACGTGGGTGTTCATCCCCTGCAAAATAGAAGCTGGACCCTGATGTGCCAGAGCGAGAGGATTAGGCAGCCATGTCCATCTGAGTCCAGGCCATGATCCCTAGTTGATGCAGGTAAACCCATGTGAAACTGTAAAAATGCATGATGCGGTTTATGCTATTATAAAGGTGTTTTTACAACAGCTTAAATCATGTCTACAGTTAAGAACAAAAATGTAATATATTGCTGCTCACCAGTCCTTAAAGTGGTTCTAAAGTTAGAAGTTTTTTTTTTATCTTAATACATTCTTTGCATTAAGATAAAAAAACCTTTGTGCAGCAGCCCCCCCTCAGCCCCCCTAATACTTACCTGAGCCCCATCTCGAACCAGCGATGCTGCACAAGAGTTTCAGCTGTCTGGGACTCTCCCTCTTCATTGGCTGTGACTGCAGCGGGGCGCCATTGGCTCCTGCTGCTGTCAATCAAAATGAGTGAGCGAATGAGGAGAGAGATGGGATGGGGCCAAGCCATGGCTCCGTGTCTGAATGGACACACAGAGCAGCGGCTCAACTCGGGTGCCCCCAGAGCAAGCTACTTGCTCTGGGGACACTTGGCAGGAGGGAAGGGCCAGGAACACTGGCGAGGAACCCAAGAAGAGGAGGATCTGGGCGGCTCTGTGCAAAACCACTGGTCAGAGCAGGTAAGTATGACATGTTTGTTATTTTTAAACAAAAAAAGGAGACTTTAGTATGACTTTAAATGTTGTGGCTGCATTAGTTTTCTTTTTCTTTTCAAGAGTTTGTTACTTTATTTTAACCTGGGGATCCTGCCAATAACACTTTTACTGCCCTAGGGTGACAACACCTACTCCTTGTACCATAACTGTGGAGGAGCAGCAATGTCACTCTAAAAAAAACCTGACTGCAGGCATACCCCACTTTTAAGTACACAATGGGGTTTATTTACTAAAGCTGGAAAGTACAAAATCAGACTCACTTCTGCATAGAAACCAATGAGCTTCCAGGTTTTATTACCAAAGCTTAATTGAACAAGCTGGGGTTAGAAGCTCATTGGTTTCTATGCAGAAGTGAGCCTGATTTTGCACTTTCCAGCTTTAGTAAATAAACCCCATTGTGTACCTAAAAGTGGGGTATGCCTGTATACTGTAAGTGAATAGATGTTTTCTATCCTTGGTGCAGTTTCATATACTTTTACCTGCACCAAAATGTATATGCTTGAATGGAGCTTAGACCATTCTGCTGATTAGAAACACATTCAAATATTTTTTGTGATACTAAGTTCAAACTAAACAAACTCGGAAAGCTAGAGAGAGCTCCATAGGAACAGTCTGGTTGATTTACTAAAGCTGGAGAGTGCAAAACCTGGTGCAGCTCTGCATAGAAACCAATCCGCTTCCAGGTTTTGTTCTCAAAGCTTAATTAAACAAGCTGAAGTTAGAAGCTGATTGGCTACCATGCACAGCTGCACCAGATTCTGTACAGTTTTTGTAAATCAATCTCAGTGTTTGCTTTTACCCTGACACACAAATACATTTAATATTATAATTATTATACAGGATTTATGTAGTGCCAACAGTTTGTAAAGAAAGACCATACACTTACAATACAATTCAAAACAAGAGGGTTGGGAGGGCCCTGCACTTGAGAGCAATCTAAAGGGAATATGTGTATTCTACATAGGGTTGCCACCTCATCCCTTTAAAACTGAACACATATAAATTAAGCAGGTTCTGAGGCTAATTTAACCTCTTCGCAGCCGCGCTATAGCCGCAAGATGGCTACAGCGTGGACCTAAATTGACGGAAGGGTGTCCATATACGTCCTCCTGAGCAAGCGCTGCCTGTGCGCTCCCCTGCGGGGCACAGGCGGCACAGATCAGAGTAAGGGGCCGATCCCGACTCCTTACCACGTGATCAGTTATCAGCCAATGACAGCTGATCATGTGATGTAAACAAGCAAGTAGTCAGCTTTTTTTTCCCTCACACTGACAGCGTGAGGAGAAAAAAAAAGCAGAATACCGGCTTGTGTAAACAGGACATTGGTTCAGCACATGGAGAGCCACTGCCGCCTCATCAGTGCCCACCAGTGCAACTTATCAGTGCCCATAAGTACTGCCAAGCAGTGTCCACCAGTGCCACCTATCAGAGCCCACCAGTGCTGCCAATCAGTGCGCATTAGTGCCTCATCATCAGTGCCACCTATCAGTGCTGTCTATCAGTCCCACCTACCAGTGCCACCTATCAGTGCCGCCTATTAGTGCTGCCTATCAGTGCCGCCTAATCAGTGTCTCCAGATCAGTGCCCACCAGTGCCACTTCACCAGTGCAGCCTTATCAGTGCCCATCAGTGCAGCCTCATCAGCGCACATCAATGATGGATGATGGAGAACAATTACCTTTTTTTGCAAAATTTGAACTATGAAAACTATTTATTTTTGTTTTGTTTTTTTAATTTGGTCTTTTTTTGTTTGTTTAGTAAAAAATGAAAACCCCAGTAGTGATTAAATACCACCAAAAGAAAGCTCTATTGTGAAGTGTGAAAAAATTGATAAAAATTGAATTTGCGTACAGTGTAGCATGACTGCGCAAATGTCGCTAAAAGCTGAAAATTGGCCTGGGCAGGAAGGGGGTTTAAGTGCCCAGTAAGCAAGTGGTTAAAGCGGTTGTATACCATTATTTTTAACTTTTACCTACAAGTAAGCCTATAATAAGGCTTACCTGTAGGTAAAAAAAATATCTCCTAAACCTGTAAGGTTTAGGAGATATTCCCCTCGCAATGAGCCGCTGACTGCAGCGGCGCATGCGCACAGGGGATTCTCGGCTGACAGCCCGGCAAACTCCGGAGCCTGCCGGGCAGAAGTATCCCGCGCGCATGAGTGGGAGTGACGACATCGCGGCTCTGGCCACTCACAGCGCCGGAGCCGCGATACCCGGAAGACACGCCAAGGGGAGATGTCAGCTCCCTCGGCGTGGACCAGGTGAGATGCCGGCGCCTCGTTCTAAGGTAAGTATCTCATAATGAGCTAGTATGCGGTGCATACTAGCTCATTATGCCTTTTCCCTTGCAGGGGTAGAAAAAAAAAAAAAGACAGCGGGTATACAACCGCTTTAATGCAGATAAGGCACTGAATGAGTTTAATTACCACCTTAATCAGCCACTGAACATGTGGAATTTATGTGTTCGGTTTTAAAGGGATGATGTGGCAACCCTAATTCTACGTACTTTGTAAAAATGTTCATAAGTGTCTTTGTGGTCCATGTATAACATATAGAGTAGCTGAACAGAAGAGAAGGACCTCTCAGAACCTTATCCTATAGTTCCTGTATTGAGATCCAGGGACACATACTTCCTTTAAAATTAAACTGTCAGGATAGAAATATGGGTTTATCCAATACTGGCTTGTTTTTAAGGTTGTAAGCACTGCAGCTATGATCCTCATGCTTGCTTCATTACTCTTTATGCCACTGAGCCAGAACAGTTATTTGGACAGTGAAGCTGGAACTGCTCACCTGCAAGCCTGTTCTGGGTCAGTGATGACAGGATAAGGATGACAGCTTGAAAGACAAGTTGAAAATGGCAGCACCCATCATTTTTTCTTTATTTATGCCCTCTTAATATCTTCTTACCCATTTTAGAAAGTAAAACTGCAATTTGCCTCAGTTTTTAAAGCAACATATCCTCTTTTATCTCCATCTAATTTTTATACCAAGATTCCTATATAGCTTTATAAATTGTATATGTCTCCCCTTATGCTTTCTTGGTCCTCGTGATTATTGTTTCCAAAACAGTAAGCGATGGGAAATGTATGGGGGCACAAGGTGAAGGGAAATATATCAAAGGGTAAACATGTTCTGGTGACAATGGTCTAAGTGACATTGGGTGTTATTTACGAAAGGCAAATCCACTTTGCACTAAGTGCACGTGAAATTGCACTGAAAGTGCACTTGGAAGTAAAGTCGCTGTAGATCCGAGGGGGACATGCAAGGAAAATAAAAAACAGCATTTTAGCTTGCACATGATTGGATGATAAAATCAGCAAAGCTTCCCCTCATTTCAGATCTTTCCCTCAGATCTACAGCGACTGCACTTTCAGTGCACTTTTAAGTGTACTTGCATGCACTTGTAGTGCAAAGTGGATTTGCCTTTCGTAAATAATCCCCATTGTCTCGCTGAAATCTCCCTGACAGGATACAGGTAGCATATACAAAAGGAGAAAAGCACACACAAAACAGATTCTTAACTATTACCTGCTCTATCTACAAGTACAAAAACATGTTTTCTTTTTAAAAGAAGATGGGAAGAAGGGAGGACAGTTTGGTAGTTAAGCACTGGAATAGAAATCAGGCTTCTTGATTATGATGTCAGAAATCTAACAACTGCATCTTGTTTGAAATGTATACAAAAAAGTATTCCTAACATTGCAATGAATGTGTACAGACACACTAACATTTCAGATGGTTAAAATGAACCGTTCCTTTGTCAATGCAGGGCAAGGTAACATATACCCATAGTAGCACATACTCACCCTTCCACCCCCTGCCACTCTGGGCCAAATGGCAGCTCCTAGCACTGTCACATTGGAGATGGGAAGTGAGCCACATCTTCAATCATGCCAAAAGTGCGGGGTATTTTACTTACTTTATTTACTTTGCTCCACTTCGGTGGTCATAAGGAACTAAAGCAGGGAAATGTGAGTGCTTGTTGCTTGGGATGGGAGGAATGAATACAGTAAACCTTCTACATAGTCTTGCATGGACAAAGGAAAAGTTCACTTCATGATAGAAATGTCCTTAACCGCTTCAACTCCTACTCTCTTTCTGCCCAGGCCAATTTTCAGTTTTCAGCGCTGTCACACTTTGAATGACAATTGCGTGGTCATGCTACACTCTACCCAAATGAATAAAAAAAAAATCACAAATAGAGCTTCCTTTTGGTGATATTTAATCACCACTGGGTTTTTATTTTTTGCTAGAAAAAAGACAGAAAATTTTGAAAAAAAAAAGTTTTTCTTAGTTTCTGTCAGTAAAAAAGTAATTTTTCTCCTTCACTGATGTGCGCTGATGAGGCAGCACTAATATGCCCCACTGATGGGCGCTGATGGGTGGCACTGATGAGCACTGATAGGCGGTACTGATAGGTGGCACTGATGGGCAGCACTTATGGGCAATGATAGGCATAATGGATAGGCGGCACTGATGGGTGTCACTGATGAGCGCCACTGATAAGCAAGCACTGATTGGTGTCACTTTTGGGCACTGATTGGTGTCACTAATGGGCACTGATTGGTGTCACTGATGCGCACTGCTGGGGCTGCACTGATAATTAGGGCACTGATGGTCAGTGCCCTGATTATCTGTACAGTTTCCCCTGCCAGGAGTAGCCACTGATCAGCTCTCCTCGCCTCTCACTCTGTTAGTGTGAGGCGAGAAGAGCTGATAAATGGCACTTCTTTATTTACATGTGATCAGCTGGACACTGCTGATCACATGGGTAAAGAGCAGCGTCATCGGTTCTTTACCGAGATCAGGGTCACGCTGTGTCCCCACAGGCATGCAAGAGTTTTGACACAGGGGCAAAGTCTTATGACGGCGCCCCAAAATGAGAGGGGATCCTGCCCGCCGTCATTTTACTATACGGTGGGCGGGAGGTAGTTAAAGCCTAGTACACGCTAATATTTTTTTTTGTTCAACCCAGCGGGCGGAATAAAAAAAAATAGCTGCTCAGGTCAGAGCCACTGTACTAACTATCCAATGTTAGTACAGCGATCTTCCTTGCTGTGCTATTGTGTTCTGACAGGGGGACAGCCCCCCCCCACTAGAACACTCCAGTCAGCGCTCTCAACCATTGGCTGAGAGCGTTGATCAGGAGACGGTCAGCAGACCTTTTTCAGTCATGTCCCTTCAACAGAAGCCGGCCGAACAGTCGGCTTCTGTCGGACCAGCGGAAGTACACACAGGCCAAATGTTGGCTGGTTTCTATTGAACCGGCTAATTTCGCCCAACATTTGGCCCATGTGTACTAGTCTTCAGCTTTGCCTCTTTTGCTTATCTCTACTGTACTGAGTAGTGTATCTATTTTGGAGGTCCAAATTACATATTTCTGCATGTCGAATAACTTCACAGGCAATTGTGCTGAGTGATAGAAGTAAACACAGGTTGTCAATGTTTGCTACAGCTTATGTTTACCTTAGGCTAATTTGTACAATAAAAATGACTTATGCCGCGTAAACACGATCGGACTTTACGGCATACTTGGTCTGGCAAACCGGATTTGGTCGGACAATTCGATCGTGTGTGGGCTCCAGGGGACTTTGTTTTCTCAAAAGTTTGACGGACTTAGATTTGAAACATGTTTCAAATCTATCCGACGGACTCGAGTCCGGTCGAAAAGTCCGCTCATCTGTATGCTAGTCCGACGGACAAAAACCAATGCTAGGGCAGCTATTGGCTACTGGCTATAAACTTCCTTGTTTTAGTCCGGTCGTACGTCATCACGTACGAATCCGTCAGACTTTGGTTGATTGTGTGTAGGCAAGTCCATTCATTCGGAAAGTCCATCGTAAAGTCCGTTCAAAAGTGCGCCGGGCAAAGTATGCTGTAAAGTCCGGTTGTGTGTACGCGGCATAATAAAAACTAGAGGAATACTTATAAGTAAGAGAAATGCTAGTTTTCTGTAAGAAAACACTGGCTATAACAGAATATAATTGTGTTAATCTTGGTTTAGTGTCCATGGTATGGCAACCAATTTAAACTTTAGATCTCACATCTTTTTTTTCCTAGACTTATTTATTAGCAGAACCAATGCCTATTATTAATGCTCATGGGCTAAAACTATATTGAATACACTTGTTTCCATTGGAGTCATTGCATCAGACGATACCTTATACCAATTTGTATTATGTACCTACAATATTCATAACACAGAGGAAACTATGAACAGAAGGAAAGAAAGACTTTTAGCAGGACACAGAGTAATGAGTAGACATTCTTCATGCCCATGGTAGCTCTGTTTTATTTTAAATACTTGACTATTGAATTTGATTTCCTCCTCATAAATAGAAGGAACCTAACAACACAATAATCTTTTTTGAAAAACATACCTTACATATAATATATTACCAGGGGGAAACATATTAAAGATAGATTTATTTGCTTTCTCAAGTGAGGTAACTTCTATGTAAACTTGTTTTATTTTAGTAACTAGGGAGATGCTGAACATACTTGGGTTTGGTTTGGGGCGGGTTCGCAGGACATGCATAAAGTTCAGGTACTGAATCTAAGTGCCATTAAAGTCAATGGGACCTAAAGGTGTAAAAAGCAATAATGGTAATTTTGTAGACTAATAGGAAAAAGGTTGTCAATCTAATGGAACTAAGTACTGCCCTGGGGAACATGTATCAAAACCCCCACAAAAAAATTGCAATTGGCAGAGAGCAGCTATTTTTATAATGGTTTACATTTAAAGTGATACTAAAGTCTTGTTTTTTTTTTTTTGTTAAAAATAAAAAACATGTTATACTTACCTGTTCTGTGTAGAGGTTTTGCACAGAGCAGCCGAGATCCTCATCTTCTCGGGTCCCTCTTTGGTGCTCCTGGCCCCTCACTTCTGTTGAGGACCCCCACAGCAAGCAGCTTGCTATGGGGGCACCTGAGCCAAGCTTCACCTCTGTGTGTCCATTCAGACAAGGAGTCGTGGCCTGGCCCCACCCCAACCCCTCTCTCTCCTCATTGGCTCACTGACTTTGATTGACAGCAGCGGGAGCCAATGGCGCTTTGCTGCTGTCTCAGCGCGAGTCTCTCGTGCAACATCGCTGGATTGTGTTTGGGCTCAGGTAA
Source organism: Lithobates clamitans (assembly GCA_037952925.1). Classification (NCBI taxonomy): domain Eukaryota; kingdom Metazoa; phylum Chordata; class Amphibia; order Anura; family Ranidae; genus Lithobates; species Lithobates clamitans. The sequence continues at coordinate 456,301 of JBBGZY010000343.1, forward strand.
GTATTGGGGGGCTGGGGGCAGCTGCTGCACACAGAAGGTTTTTTTATCTTAATGCATAGAATGCATTGAGATAAAACAACTTTCTGCCTCTAGAACCACTTTAAAGCCAACATTAAAAATGAAAAATTCCTCTAAATAGCATGACTTGGGGTGCCAGTTATCTGCCTGTGAAGTGGTTTATCTGTACGATATATAGCAAAACTGACATTCACAAAGACAAAAAATGTTGTTTCAATTGCTAGCAAACTATAGCTTTTGCCACTCTACTTCTATTTGCAAACAAACAGACAGGGATCTCTTTCATCTATACCAGACTTTTATCCTAGATGAGAGTCTAATATGGATATTAATGGGGGACCCTCCTACACTCAAAAAAATGGGGTTGCCCCTAAAAGTACAAACCAGATCCATATTCATGATGAGGCGTTGGTATGTATTTCAAAAGGCACTCCATGCAAAAAAAAAAAAGAAATTCAAAGAGAATTCCCAAGAAAAATAGAGAAAAAATATACCAGACTCTTTTTAGAGCAGGCAGCCTGACTGGCTAACAAATATGGACTTTCTCCTGGACCAGGCCTGAACAGTCAAAGTTAGGCCCAAACTTGTGTTTACACCAAACCTTGAGCTTATCCAAGTTAGAGAGATTTACTAATTTCCTTGCTAACGGAGCCTTGAATAGCAGTAAAAACACAACAGAGTTTCTAACACTTTCCCACTTTTTTCAAGGCTAGACATACATAGACATTTTTTGGGCTTAACATACACTTTAAGTTTTGTTCTGCTTTAACACACTGAATAGGCACTTGGATAACAGCTTGCCTGGCTTTGTAAGTCCAGGATTTTTTTACTCTTCCTCTGCCTAATGGTAAATGTAGCACATCAAATGTCCGCAGTTGAGCTTGAATACATAAGTAAAGCATATATTATATGTTATGAGAAGGTCAACAAAATATTGGCAGTTCAATATTTGCTATGTGTGGGTGCTGGTATATAATTATATATTTTTTCTGAGAACAGCAAGTAATTATTGATGGTGTAAAATTAATTACAACAACAGCCATAGGCAATCAGAATTACTGTTAGAAATGTAAATTTTGACAGTTTCATAAAAAAACATAATGTCTTTACAGTTATGTGACTCGAATAACAGCTTGGTTAATAAAAATAATTAGAGATTAGGTTACCTACAACTATAGTTTGCAGGCATGTAAGAGTTGAGTGCTTGTGGCGCTATGTCTCACTCTTATTGGTTTGCTTTGAATTGCAAAAGCTTTTGAACTCTTTGAGGTGCTGTAATAAAAAATATGCTTCTTGTCTTAAATGTAAGAAATTAAAGTAAGAGAAATTGCACTTTCATAATTTACATGCACAAAAAAAACTTACAGGAAACTGTAGAAGAATCAAGCTACAAGAGAAGAAGAGAAGCCTCGGGATTTGACCAACATGCTCACGATTAATGGACATTTATGATTCCTGACCAGGTAATCAAGCCAAACAATGTTCCTACTAATGTTATGCAATCCTCCTACTAATGTTATGCAAACAACAATTGATTTGATTTAACTTATCATCAGGCTAGAGTAGTCAGAACAAGGCAGGACCTTGCACAAAAATTGAATGAAAAATCTAATAATCAGAAACAAACAGCATCTTAGCATTAATAGATGGATCTTACAGATCATGGTAATGCTAAATTAAAAGAAAATATACTCCCAGGAATTTATAAAGACTGGCACAGGCAGATTTTGCGAAAGTGTCTATGGTGCATTCTAAAAATGGTGAAAAATGCGCCGAATTCATATACCAGTCTAGAACCTATACTTGAACTTGGCTCATACTGCGCCACTTTTAGAATGCACTGGAGACACTTTCACAAAATCTGTCTGAGCCAGTTTTCCTCTCTGTACACCAACACAGAGTCAGTCTTAATTAGCTTCACTTCTACATTTGGCGCATTTAATGCAACACATGTACATGTAAAAGTGGTGCATTCAGTGCAACACAATGCAAAAGTGGTACATGTTAGAACTACTTGAATTCGGTAGCAGAAAAAGAAATGGCTCCTGCGCACAAGTGGATGACCAGACAAGTAATACAATGACACAGGCCTTGCTGCCCTCAAGGATGGGGAATCCTATTAAACAACAAGAAAGAAAGAGAAAGAGGGCGCACCAGCCATGTGCATTATCTTTTGTAGAAGTATTTATTAAAGTGATAAAAAGAAATTACTCACAAGCAATAGTAGAGTAAGGCGCAATGTAAAAAATGCACCAACTAGCAGCATATGGTTCTATGATGAGCGAAACCTTCCAAGGGTCATGGAGGAACACACAAGCATCACTACCATCTGACGCGTTTCAAAGGGAGCGTCCCTTCTTCATCAGAACTCAGCAGGCAGTGTAAGGCAGGGTAAAAGGGGCAGCTGCCCTGGGCCCTGTCATTGTTGTGGGTATCAAAGCAGCTGCCTCATACTTGCCAACTATCCCAGTTTAAATGTCCTTGTCCTTTGAAGTTTTAGTCCCATGCTGTGTCCCAATATCTCAGTGTGAAGTGCTGGTACTAATGCTGCTCAGCTCTGCCTTATTGTTGTATACAGATGACTCACCTGCAGACCCTGTGTTTACATGTAAACAACCCACATTCATAAGTAAATAGCTGCGGCTGGCGGCATTGAAATGTAAATAAAGGCGGCATTCATATGTATATCATGCTCCCCTGCAGTGAGGAGATGATGTGCTGTAACCTCTAGCAACCAATCAGTGTGCAGTAAAACTGTACAGTAATCTCTAACAACTAATTAACAAGCAGAAATCATTTGCTGTAACCTCTAGCAACTAATCAGTGAGCTGTAATGTGTACTGTAACCTCTAGTAACCAGTCAGTAAGCAGTAATGATATGCTGTAACCGCTGGCAACCAATCGCAATTGCTGCCTGATCTGATACAGTTAACTGATTTTAAGTCTAGCTGCTATTTATTGTATGTCTCAGAGCAGGTGGAGAGTGAAAATGCATTGGGGGGGGGGCCAAGAAATTTTTTGCCCAGGGTCCAATCAATATTAAAGATGGCCCTGGATGGGGAATGGATCCCCTGTCCTTTCATATTTGGTGAACGAGATGGGATGCCGGCTGGGTGTTAGCGGACACATGTGAGAGCTATGGATGGTCCAATCAGGTCCGCCGAAAAAAACTGACAGGTGGACCTGATCGGAGAGTCCATGTGAAACCAGCCCCTGTGAAACCAGCTCTAAATGCTTTATGAATTTGGCGCAATACATTAACACAAGGGATTAACACCAGCAAAGTGGTGCCACAGCTTTACTGAAATTCCCCCCAGTGTGTTTTAGTGATCATATATTTGGAGTTATAATTTGCTGTTTTGATGTGACTTTTACATTTTTTAACAAGCTTATGGGGCATATTTATGTTTTTGTATTTTTTTTATAACAAATAGAGGAAGCTCATTGAAATTAACCTCTCTTAACAGATGAGATCAGCCATTAGGAAATTAAGTTGTTTTCAGTAGGTTATCCATTACGGATCAGTAAACTACAATTAATGTGTAGAACCGCAAACCAAAAAAAAAACGACATTGTTGTAATATGTATTTTAGCTTTTTCAAACAAAAAATACTGATTTGGGTATGTGCATGTGCTGTTACTTTAAGACCCAGGCAGATCGGGGGCACATTAGCTGTTAAAATGATGATATTGTGAGTGGCTGTTAGAGCCTGTTATTAAGTCCTTTATCATATGTTTCATTTGTGCATGAATTTTAATATCTATCCTGTTGTGAAGTCTTCCATGGATGAATTTTCTCCATATTACAATTTTGGTGTTTTTGCTCCCTGTCCTAACCAAAACCGGCACCTCAACAATTATTGATCTTTAGTACAACAGATGATGTGGGAACATAAAATACATGAAATGATATAACAGACCATATGGTGTCAGAGCCTAACACTCCATGGTTTTCAGAAGATGGTGTAAGAATACTCACTACAACAGAATGTATGACTATTAAGAAATAATGTGTGGGAAAATCTGAGTGCAATGGATCCATATTAATCATTCATAAGCAATGAAGATAGATTACATTCCTTGTAATAGGAATACAAATGATAAAAAAAAAATATAGACAGTGTAAAAATAAAAAAAATAAAAAAATTCCACAAGCATGCACAATTTTAAAGCATGACATGTTCGGTATCTATTAACGCAGCTTAACATCATCTTTCACACTATACAAAAAATCGGGCTAACTTTACTGTTTTTTTTTAAATTCATTAATTCATTAAAGTGTATTTTTTCCAAAAAAATGCAGTGTGACATACAATATTGCAATGGCCGTCATTTTATTCTCTATGGTCTCTGCTAAAAAAAAAAAAAAAAAATACACATATATATATATATATATATATATATATATATATATATATATCACAGTGGGGACGGAAAGTATTCAGACCCCCTTAAATTTTTCACTCTTTGTTATATTGCAGCCATTTGCTAAAATCCTTCATTTTTCAGTTCATTTTTTTCTCATTAATGTACACACAGCACCCCATATTGACAGAAAAACACAGGATTGTTGACATTTTTGCAGATTTATTAAAAAAGAAAAACTGAAATATCACATGGTCCTAAGTATTCAGACCCTTTGCTGTGACACTCATATATTTAACTCAGGTGCTGTCCATTTCTTCTGATTATCCTTGAGAGGGTTCTGCACCTTCATTTGAGTCCATCTGTGTTTGATTATACTGATTGGACTTGATTAGGAAAGCCACACACCTGTCTATATAAGACCTTACAGCTCACAGTGTATGAGAATCATGAGGTCAAAGGAACTGCCTGAAGAGCTCAGAGACAGAATTGTGGCAAGGCACAGATCTGGCCAAGGTTACAAAAAAAAATCTGCTGCACTTAAGGTACCTAAGAGCACAGTGGCCCCCATAATCCTTAAATGGAAGACGTTTGGGACGACCAGAACCCTTCCTAGAGCTGTCCGTCCAGCCAAACTGAGCTATCGGGGGAGAAGAGCCTTGGTGAGAGAGGTAAAGAAGAACCAAAAGATCACTGTGGCTGAGCTCCAGAGATGCAGTCGGGTGATGGGAGAAAGTTGTAGAAAGTCAACTATCACTGCAGCCCTCCACCAGTCAGGGCTTTATGGCAGAGTGGCCCGACGGAAGCCTCTCCTCAGTGCAAGACACTTGAAAGCCCGCATGGAGTTTGCTAAGAAACACCTGAAGGACTCCAAGATGGTGAGAAATAAGATCATTTGGTCTGATGAGACCAAGATAGAACTTTTTGGCCTTAATTCTAAGCGTTGTGTGTGGAGAAAACCAGGCACTGCTCATCACCTGTCCAATACAGTCCCAACAGTGAAGCATGGTGGTGGCAGCATCATGCTGTGGGGGTGTTTTTCAGCTGCAGGGACAGGATGACTGGTTGCAATTGAGGCAAAGATGAATGCGGCCAAGTACAGGGATATCCTGGATGTAATCCTTCTCCAGAGTGCTCAGGACCTCAGACTGGGCCGAAGGTTTACCTTCCAACAAGACAATGACCCTAAGCACACAGCTAAAATAACGAAGGAGTGGCTTCACAACAACTCTGTGACTGTTCTTGAATGGCCCAGCCAGAGCCCTGACTTAAACCCAATTGAGCATCTCTGGAGAGACCTAAAAATGGCTGTCCACCAACGTTTACCATACAACCTGACAGAACTGGAGAGGATCTGCAAGGAGGAATGGCAGAGGATCCCCAAATCCAGGTGTGAAAAACTTGTTGCATCTTTCTCAAAAAGACTCATGGCTATATTAGATCAAAAGGGTGTTTCTACTAAATACTGAGCAAAGGGTCTGAATACTTAGGACCATGTGATATTTCAGTTTTTCTTTTTTAATAAATCTGCAAAAATGTCAACAATTCTGTGTTTTTCTGTCAATATGGGGTGCTGTGTGTATATATATATATAGAGCTGAAATTCCTTGTAGTACGTCACTGCGTTCGCGGTTTGTTGGCCGACAATTGTGTGCCGCTAGTATGCAAGACAAGTTCCTGGCACATGCCCTTTTGACAAAAGTCTGACACTCTGTTGGCCAATAATCTGATCGTGTGTACGAGGCTTTAAAGTGGTTACTGCAGCTACACTTATATTGTACTGTCCCATGCCTCTAGAAAGTCTTAAACTCCCCTGTCTGTGATCTAGGAAGAATACCCACAAAGCTGTTGAGATGCTTGTAAAAATCTTTTGAGTACATAGGGATTACATTCTCTATTTACTGTATTCTTGTAAAGAGTTCAGATTACCTTTTCCGATATTCCAACAAATTATGAACTTTCCATACAATTAAATGGAGAGTGTTCTGCACAGGCCCAGTGTAGAAGATTTTGACAAGTGGCTTGCTTGCTTCACTGACCTGAAAAAATGATTCAGCTGTGAAAGTCAGAGCGAATACAGAACACCTAATGCACATACATCTTCTAGGACTTAAATTATTTATGATATTGGATCACCTTGTTAGAAAGGTGACTAGTAAGTACAGAAGTAGAGATCAGTAATAGTTTAAGTATACAACACTAGTTAGCTTATTTGTACTATCTACTGTACTGTATATTGCAGTCACTTAGATATTAGGTAATTGTAAATGCAACCAATGTCTGTGCCTCAGCTTGTTTACAATATTGTTTCTCTTCTACAATCAACTACATGGCAGTACTCGGAACAGGAAAGGGAAGGTTTTTAGGTTTCTATGCTGTTCACATATGCTGAAGGAGAACATAATGACATCAGGAGAGAGTAAAGTGAGCAGAGAAATGATCTTATTAGTTTGCTACTGAGTTATCTCTGTCCAATCACTGGCCAGTGTTCTTAAAGTAGAACTATAGGCAATTTTTTTTTTTTTTCATTTTGGATAGAAAAAGGGATGATTATAACCCCTGTCAATTTTTTTCACTATCTGTGTACCATTTCTTAGATTTCCCTTCACTTCAAACAAGAAATGAGAGTAAATCCTTGCAAATTAAGGGAATTCCTTGGAGACCCCAGGGTCACCAGATATAGTGTCCCCATTGGAAGATTTTCCCTCTTTCTTTTCTGGGCACAACCTAAAATTTGGGATTTTCTCTTAATTTCACTTTAAATGATTATGGTAAACAGGACAAATGGAGAGAGTATATCTCCCTAACGGGGGCACAGACAGCAATAAAAACTGACAAGTATTCTAATTCCACTCCGCTCTATCCAAAACTAAAGAAAAAGTTTTGCCTTTAACTACTTAGGGTAAATTCTGTAAGGTGAACTTACACAGGACCCCCTCCTCACCCCCCCCCCCCGGTCTCACTGACCTGGACCACGGCAATCTCCCGTTCTGAGCCACGGAATATACGCGTCAGGAGTCCGGGGCTTAGAAATTCCCTCAGCATGCAGGCGTCTTCTTCCCAGGTCGGGGGGGGGGGGGGTGAGGAGGAGGTCCTGTGTAAGTTCACCTTACAGATTTTTTTGTAAAGGTGAACTTACACTCTAAGGACCGCCCCATGTACATTTACTGTGGGACATTTAAGGCGGCCCTTAAGCGAAAAATCATGTACCTGATCCTGTTGTCGGCTCTGGGGCACGCGTGCCGCCGGAGCTGCGTTTCCACTGTGATTGCACACAATGGGAGCCATCGCGGCCGCTGGAACCCGCCCATCATTCGTATGAGGGCAGAACGGCGGTCTGCCTACATAGACAAGGCAGACGGCTGTTCTGTCACAGAGGGAGAGAGAGATCTTGTGTTCCTGCTAATTAGGAACACAGATGTCTGTCTTCCTCCATTCAGTCCATTCCCAACACAGTTAGAAAGCATTCCCTAAGAGCACACTTAACCCTTTGATTGCCCCTGATGCCACCCCCTTCCCTGCCAGTGTCATTTATACAGTGAGAGTGCATTTTTTTTTAGCAATGATCACTGTATTAGTGTGACTGGTCCCCAAAAAGTGTCAGATGTGTCTGCCGCAATGTCGCAGTCCCACTAAAAATCACTGATCGAAGGGGGGCGTGGCCAAGCGATGGCAGAGTGAGGACGCACACCTCGGAGCTCTGTGCGGGGAAGCCCTGAGAACGGACAGTAATCCTGCCCTGAGAGAGCCTGAATTCATGCCAGGGGACCGCAAACACCCGCTGGACTCAGGGGTGCAGAAGGGACCCGAAATAACTCACTATTTCCTCAGGCAACACGCTGCATCTTCCCCGGCCACCTCGGCCAAGATGGCGCCGCCTCGAGTACCTCCGTCGAACGCTGCCGCCACAGCTAAGAAAAGCACTCAGCCGGGAACGAATGCAGGGGGAGACCGCTCGGCCCAGGGTGACGGGTCAGCATCTCCTATTTTATCCCCCGTGATCCCCATCACTGACACTCAACTTAGCTCCAGCCACACAAGGGAGAGGGGGGGTAATGTGGAGGAATCCCTCAGAGACATAGTGTCTGGCTTACCCTCCAGACAAGATCTACAGGAAATGGCTGCATCCATTGTTAATGCACTCTCAAGGGAATTACATGACCTGCGCCAGCAGGTGAATACAGTAGATGAAAGGGTCACAGTACTGGAAACCTCTGCATCCACATCGGATGCCCGGATTGCCGCCATGGAACAGGAACAACGTGGCTTCCGCCGCCATCTTGTGGACATACAATTAAAGTTGGACGACGGCGAAAACAGAAGCAGACGTAATAACCTACGCCTCCGCGGCATTCCTGAAGCCACCATGGGAACGGATCTCCGTGCAACGGTGGCGGCTATCCTGAACCAAGTTCTTGGAAAACCACCAGCGGCAGAACTAGAGCTGGACAGGGTTCACCGTATCCCGGGCCCCAGGATTTCACCCGCAACATCTCAAGATCCTGATGCCACGGACCTCCCACGGGATGTTTTATGCCGGGTACATTTTTTCACCATAAAGGAAGAAATCATGCGGTTGGCCTGGGAGCGCGGCCCCATAGACTTTGATGGCGCACTGATCCGGATCTACCCGGATGTCTCCAGGCAAACGAGAGCAATGCGAGGTCTCATGAGACCACTGCTGGAGGTTGTCCGGGCAGCAGAGGCGACGTACCGCTGGGGTCATCCCTTCCACCTTATTGTACGGAAACAGGGGGCAGAATTTTATCTACGCTCCCCAGACCAACTTCCAGATCTATTCTGCTTCCTAGCCAAACCCCCTGTGAGTGTCCCCAACTGGTTTGAATACCTGCTGTCACCGGAGGCCTTGGGCCCACCTCTGCCCAGGCCTCAACGCTCCCGTAAGCCGCGCTCACGAGCCACCAGCCGAGAGACTGCTAGACCTCACCCGAGGTCCGCCGAAGCGTGACACCATACTTTCTCCAAGGACCTGGAATAACCAGACGACCGCCTTTGCTGCAAAACCCCACTGGGCCTTCGAAGACTTTGGACCTACCTCCCAGGGGTCCCACCAAACTGGGTTGCAGGATACCTTTCTTGGGCTTGCTTGAACTGCCCTACTCTGTGCTATCCCCGGGAAATACGACTCCTGGCCATACTTGCATCTCCCGCTCTGGACCTATGGGACATCAGCTATCACCCACAAGCCTTACCATTGAAGGACTGAACTGCCATGGCCGTGTGCTAAACCTTGTCTGGTATGACACCCCCTATACAGGGGTTTTCCATCGGAGGCGGATGGGGGGACTGTTGCAAATGGAGAGATCAACGACTGGGACATCAGCTTTGACACCTAAAGATGGCTCTCCAGAACTCTGACACCACCGGGAGAACTGGTCCTCCATTCCCAGATAAGTGTCCTGAGGATCTGATCTATATGTTTGCCCCCCCTCCATCTGCCCCCCTTATGTTTCAGTTATGTTTCCCCCCCCTTACATTAACTGGCACAGTAGCCATACGGGACACCCCTGGGACCCCTTGCCCTCCCCAACCTCACTATGAAGGATGAGCAGATGGTCATGCAATGGGAGGGGGAAGGGGACTCTGGGCCTTAGTGGTTAACACTCCCGGGGTCATGTCAATAGTTGGCGATACACTCTCTTTTATCATTTGTTATGTTCTGGTGTTTAATTTCTTGCAGCCTTTACTACATTATTATTGAATTATTATGTTGGGTTCTATCTGCGCTTTGGGTGGCGACCTCTTCCTGCGTAGTCCCCCTGGTCACCCCCGGATGGGGGGGCACGGGACTCTTGATACTGAGGAGGCGAGCCTTGCCATGTGGCGCCGGAGCGGTCCCCGCTGGTAATGTCTATTGCCTGTGTTGGCAGGGGGGATCGGTCTGACATTCATGAGTTTCTTATGGGGTCACCTACATCTAACAGAAGGTGTCTACCAGCTACGATGCAGATACCAATTACTAATGGGTATTGTTGTTTGATATGGTTCTCATGTTTAGACATTATATAATTCTCAGTGGCACTACTCCCCACACATCTCCATAAATTTTGACTAATTTGAATTACTGCCTAAACTCTACTTATTCGTAGAGTAGATTTCAACGCTCCTACCACCCCCACATTAGGGCGGACTCCTGTGTGGACACTTTTAGTGTATACCAGGGGCCCATAGTTAGTCTAAGACAGAAACCGTTCACCTCCCCTACCCCACCCTTCCTCCCTTCCTCCCTCCCTCCCTCTCTCTCCCTTCTTCCCCTTCTGGTATACCTTTCTCTCTAAACTCTGCCCTCTGCCTGTGAGGGTGCCTGTTTTTGTGTCTTTTACACACGTATACCGATTTCCACTTTCACGCCAGAAGTCATGATGGGTCACTTAAAGATTACCTCTCTGAACGTGCGTGGCCTTAATGTACCAGAGAAGCGCTCGCAGCTATTGGCTGACCTGCGCAGGGGCAAAACACATGTCGCTTTTCTACAGGAAACGCACTTTCGTGCAGACTCCATACCCAGGCTAGCCAACGGGACCTTTCCGTTGGCATACCATAGTGTCTCTCCGGTCTCCAAATCAAAGGGGGTAAGCATTATATTGGCAAGGTCAGTTCCCTGGGTGTTCGAGGCACAGCGAGCGGACGAGCAGGGTCGCTTTCTACTCCTAAAGGGAAGGGTGTCCGGCATGCAGGTCACTTTCGCAAATGTATATTTCTCCAACGTGGGCCACTCCCAATTCCTCCGTAGACTTCTCTCGGAGCTCCTGGAGTTCTCGGAGGGGATGCTTGTTTTTGGCGGAGACCTAAACTTTGCCATGGATCCAACCATGGATGTATCGCGGGGTGCCTCACATCTGTCCTATTCCTGCCTGAGGCGTCTCAAGGCAGATCTACACACCCTACATCTTGTTGACCCTTGGCGACTACTCCACAATCAAGATAGAGACTACTCATTTTTCTCCCAAGTGCACCACACTTACTCGCGGTTAGACTACATACTGCTGTCACATAAAGATCTTGCCAAGGTAGTCTCGACCTCTATTGATGTCATATCTTTCTCCGACCATGCCCCAATTCACTTGACCCTCCGGCTGGGGCCAGTGACTCAGTCTCCTCCTTCGTGGCGACTGAATGAGGCACTACTCCAATCGGAGGAAACACGTGCGGAGCTACTGAGAGCGCTCCGGGAGTATTTCTCCATCAATGAGGGATCAGTTCCCAACCCTCTTGTGACATGGGAGGCTCACAAGACGGTTGTGAGAGGGATATTGATCAAAATAGGGGCCCGATTTAAACGGGACAGACTGAAACGCACAGAGGAACTTCTTGCACAGATTCGTAAGTTAGAAAGTGTACATAAGGCTAGCCTTGCTCGTTCAACCTTCCGGGATTTACAGAGGGCACGGGAGGAGCTTTGCACACTCCTTTTCCAGAAAACCAAACAGAAGCTAGCATGGGCACGGCGTACTATGTTTGAGTACTCAAACAAACCGGGGTCACTCCTTGCCAGAGCTCTGCAGGGCCCTCGTACGAAAACACACATCCCACACATACAATCATCGACAGGACAGAGGCTAAATACCTCCCCAGATATGGCGGAGGAGTTCAGCGCTTTCTACACAGGCCTCTACAACCTGGACACAGGCTCACCTAGGGTGGGCGGGCATACCCCACAGTCCTATGTGGCTGCCTCAGGCATGCCATCTTTGCCGGATGAGATAAGGGAAGAACTAGAAGAACCCTTGACTGTAGAAGAACTAGGAGTTGCGTTGGCCTCTTCGAAGCCGAAAAAGGCCCCTGGCCCAGATGGCCTGACCCCAGTGTACTATAAAACCTTCTTTGACATACTAGCGGAACCCCTGGTCTCTGCCCTTAACACCCTCACCGAAGGGAACACATTCCCTGTAGACACCCTTAGGGCTTATATCTCCCTCATCCCGAAGGAAGGTAAGGACCCACAACTTTGTGGGAGTTACCGCCCGATTGCCCTCCTGAATTCGGATCTCAAGCTCTTCGCAAAAATCATAGCTAATAGACTGCTCCCCCATATACCAAACCTGATTCATAGAGACCAGGCTGGTTTTGTACCGCTACGAGAACCAAGGGACAACACCATAAGAGTCGTTAACCTGATTCACTCGGCAAGGACCACCAAACGAGCCCTTCTCCTGCTGTCAACTGACGCGGAGAAGGCCTTTGATCGCGTTGATTGGTCTTTCATCCGGGCAACCCTAGAGCACTTTGGCCTCCGTTCCTCTATGCTTCAGTGGATCCTCTCCCTCTACACGCACCCCACCGCATCGGTTAGGGTAAATGAGACAAGATCGGACTTCTTCGATATTCGAAATGGCACGCGTCAGGGATGCCCCCTCTCCCCCCTGATCTTTATCTTATCCCTAGAACCCTTTCTATGCACAATAAGGGCAAACCCAGCCATATCGGGCTACCCGAAGCCATCGGGATCTCACAAGGTGGCTGCCTTTGCAGATGACCTTATCTTTTTCCTAACAGAACCCCTTACTTCTCTCCCCAACCTACTGGAATCCCTCCAAGAATATGGCAAGCTCTCATCATTTCAGATCAACCTGACAAAATCCTCCGTTCTTAACATAACGGTAGATAAAGGGAACGTTCAACGCCTACGCTCAATTTTTCCATTGAAATGGGCAACCAAACATATTCGGTATCTGGGAGTAGACATCACCACAGACCCGGCTGAACTGTATTCGGCCAATTTTGCCCCATTACTCCTGCGCCTTAAAACTGACCTCTTGCACTGGCATTCTCTGACGTTGACCTGGTTCGGCAGATGCAGCGCCCTCAAAATGACCCTGCTTCCAAGGGTGCTATACCTGCTGCAGGCGCTCCCCATCCGACTACCCTCAACGTTTTTTAAACAAATCGATTCCATGTTCCGGGCTTTCGTCTGGTCTCACCGAAAACCCCGTGTGAGACTCCAACTCCTTTACCTGGCAAAGAACAGGGGTGGGGTCGGCCTACCGGACATAAAGGCCTACTACAGAGCAGCTCACTTAACCAGGCTGGTGGACTGGCACTGCCACACAGAGGCAAAGCACTGGGTCGCCATGGAGGAGGAGGACTCCGGGGGGTCAGCCAAGAGTTGGCCCTGGATCACCTCACCACTCCCTAAAGACCTTGTGGAACATCCTACCTTGGGCAGCACCCTAGTGGTGGCTAGAGAAGTTTTCCGGCGCTCCTCGGTATCCCCACAGCCATCTCCCATGGTTCCGATTCTGGGCAACCCGGAGTTCCCCCCTGGTACACAGAATCCACAACTTAAACGACTGGCAATGGGCACGAATTGGCGCCTGTACGACTTTCTGGGACCCAATGGTCAGCTCTCTTTGGAAGCTGGAGTACTGGTGACAGACCCCCCCTAGACTTTTGGAGTGGATTGCAGCTTCGGAATTTCCTTCGCAGCTGTCTGCGGAAACCAGGCATCACCCGTAAACTCACTGAACTGGAACTCATTTGCCACCGTGGGGAACCGATCCGACACTGTCTCTCACTAATGTACTCATCCTTAACCCAACCAGAGGAGGGGTACATCCCTCAGTTCATCTCCAAGTGGGAGGAAGAGCTTGGAATCCAATTCACTGGGGTACAGAGCAAGAAAATTCTTTACTTCGCTCAGAAGTCCTCAATTGCCACTAGAGTACAGGAAACCTGTTATAAAATTATGACACGTTGGTACAGAGTCCCCACCATCCTGCATCGTTTCTTTCCCCAGGTGTCCAGCCTTTGCTGGCGCTGCGGCTCTGAGGAGGGGACGATGCTGCACATCTTCTGGTCCTGCTCCAAGCTAGCCCCATTCTGGCTCGGGGTGGCACGCACGGTCGGACATCTCACTGGTGTTTCCCTGGAGGGTGATCCTGCGGCTTGCCTGCTCCACCTGTCAAACCGACCAATAAAGAAATATAAGACCTCCCTCACCATTCAGCTGCTGAATGCCGCAAAGGCCTGTATTCCTCTCTGCTGGAGATCGGAGAGACCACCGACATTATCCCGGTGGTTTGCTAAAGTAAACGAATTAAGGGACATGGAGGATCTCACTGCCACCCTGCACAATAGAGAGGAGACCTTTCGAGAGACCTGGAGACCCTGGCAGCATTTTGTATACACAGAAGTCTATCTTCAAGAAATGGCTCAGTCAATCTAATTTCAGCAGATTGGCGCCCGTCACAGGCAGGGGGCTCCACCCCTTGCCCTGTCATACTGCACCTACTCACTCTGTCTTTACCCTTTCTCTGTAGCTAATCACCTATATCCTTTCTACTTCTTCCCCTGTTCCCCCCCCTCCCCCCCTCCTGAACCGTCCCTAACTCCCTTTTTTTTCCCTTTACTTTTTTCCTCTTACCCCGGGGGACCCCCGTTCCTGTATAATGCATTCTCATGCCTGGGTTCCTTACTGGCACAGATATAAAGAAAATCTTGTCAACCATTACCTGCTCATTGTGTCCCATGTATGGGTTTTACAGTGCTTTAGTCCCCACCTTACCAAATACATAGAAAACATTATATCTCACTGAGTGACAACTACTCACAGACAAGGAAGTTAGTTAGCAACCAAACAACTCAGAACCTAGAGTGCCTTTCAGGCCTCTTTTATGGACAGTATTGATATCTCAGGGAACCTTCCCCACAAATTTTGACTGTAATGCTTGTTTTAATAACCTGAAATGTCGAGTCAGTTGTTCTTTTTGTCATAATTGTTTGCAACCACTTACCTGTATCACATTTACCTGTCTATTACACTGTATTACAACAGATTATGTATTTGTCTGCATTTGCTCAGTGTCAAAATAAAGAATTTAAACAAAAAAAATCACTGATCGCCGCCATTACTAGTAAAAACAATAAAAAAAATTTAAAGTCCATAAATCTATAACATAGTTTGTAGATGCTATAACTTTTGCGCAAACCAATCAATATACGCTTTTTTTTTTAACCAAAAATATGTAGCAAAATACAAATTGGCCTAACTTGATGAAATTTGATTTTTTTTAAAAAAATTATTGGAAATGTTTTATAGCAGAAAGTAAAAATGTTTTTTTCTAAATTGTCATTTTTTTTGTTTATAGCCCAAAAAATAAAAAACGCAGAGGTGATCAAATACCACCAAAAGAAAGCTCTACTTGTGGGAAAAAAGGACATCAAATGTATTTGCGTACAGAGTTGCACGACTGCGCAACTGTCAGTTAAAGCAATGCAGTGCCGTATCGCAAAAAAATGGCCTGTTCAGGAAGGGGGTAAAACCTTCCATGGCAGAAGTGGTTAATTAAGCTGCTGCTGTAGTGTAGACCTGGCCATGGTGTCTGGCAGAGAAGTCTAGATCTGCACAGAGAATGAGAAATCTTTTGGCTGGTAAAACAATTCCAGTATGTGCATTTCAGAGACAGGACGTATAACGTATGCAAAAAATAAAGCCGGGGAAAGTTACTAATTTACTGACATGCTGGTTAAGAATATACTTGAAGCCACAGAATCAGTGCAATAGCTAGGCAGTGAGAATTTTCAGAAGGGGGTTAATTAGGACATTTTGGACAATTTCATGCTCCCAACTTTGTGAGAACAGTTTGGGGATGACCCCTTCCTGTTCCAACATGACTGCGCACCAGTGTACAAAGCAAGGTCTATAAACACATGGATGAGTCAGTTTGGGGTGGAGGAACTTGACTAGCCTGCATGGAGTCCTGACCTCAATCGAATAGAACACCTCTGGGATGAATTAGAGCGGAGACTGCATGCCAGGCCTTCTCATCCACATCAGTGCCTGCCGGACCAACACTGGGATGCCATTAAAGTTCATGTGTGTGTAAAGGCATGCGTCCCAATACTTTTGACAATATAGCGTATATGAGGATGTAATCTCCTGTTTTCTTCAAACCAGAACTCTACTGTGGTAGGGAAATTATGTTTACCATTTAGCATCATTGATTCACTGGCAAAACAGCTACTACCTGTCTATATTCTTTCATACCAACAAAATTCAAAATATCTTATTCCATCTAGCTGTTATTTTCCAATGCATTTTTTAAAATATTGCTCGGCATGAGATAACACGATATTGTTTATTTATGGCGATGGCTAAGGCCTATGGGCTATTGCGGCCCATAGGCCTAGCACCCTTCTTTCCTTGACACCTCTACTTTTATGTGCTGTAAATGTGCTAGCAAATCAAAAGAGCGGAGAAAGGCAACAAGCTAAGGAACTGTGGCCTGCCCCTACTGCATACCTCCCAACTTTTTGAGATGGGAATGAGGGACACCTATCAGCAAAAGTATGCAGGCATAGGACACACCCCTTGCCATGCCCCCTTAAAGCAGAATTGTACAAAAAAACAAGATTGGTTAAACCCACAATTGCTTTTTTTTACCATTACTCTTCCTTTATATTGGCTTTTGGAATTTACAAATGCAGCAATTTAGAAATCAGATGAAAGGTTTAGTGCCGGAATACACTTTAAGATAGATAGATAGATCGTCTCCTTAGACGATGTCTAAGGAGACGAAACGCATCAGGTAGGACTCCATTGCTGTCATTTTATTTACCAAAAGCGCTGTTTTATCTACTCAAATGTGAGTTTTTCCAATTTTCAATAAATTTTTATTGTGTATTTTACGGAATCACGCTATGTGGCCCTTTTTGTTCTCCCCTTTTTAATCCATCTGCTATCCATGCATACCGGGTTACCACCTTTATGAGATACACCAGTCCATGGATGGTCGTGGGTTCTTGTTACAGCCCCCAGAGGATTCCATACTTGCAGTGGTTGTTCCATTATACAGACTAGTTTGACCCATCAAACGTAGGTTCTTTTGGGTTCAAACGTTCCGGTAAGCCTCCATACTGTTGGTGGTGGTGTTTCCTCACTTCAAGTTTACATTTGTCCACTGTCAAGATTTTCACATAAAGTTTTTTATGGGACTCTTTACCACAATTTTTTATTGATTTATTTATTTTTCACTTGAACTTTTGTTTAAATGCTGATCTCCAGTCACTGGGTTCATTACACTTTGATTATATATATATATTTACATGTGTTTATGATTATTGGGTTTATTTCCTTTTTTGATAAATATATGTATTTATTCATTAGCGCTACACTTTTTGTTTTGTATTTCTAAAGCTAAGGAACTGTGGCCTGCCCCTACTGCATACCCCCCAACTTTTTGAGATGGGAATGAGGGACAACTATCAGTAAAACTATGCAGGCATAGGGCACGCCCCTTGCCACGCCCCCTTAAAGGAGAATTGTACAAAAAAACAAGATTGGTTAATCTCACAAGTGTTTTTTTATCACTACTATTCCTTTATATTGATCAAAATCCCAAAACTATACCTCTCACACGTGTACAGATAGAGATAGCGGCGCTAATATAAATTGTGTAAAATAATGGGTCAGAGCAGTACAATGCCTACGACCCTCTACTTATGCATAAAAATAATAATAATAATAGTGTCATGAAAAATATTAATTTTATCATGAAAAGAAATTTCCTTAACACCCAGTGAAAAGTGTCACTATAAATAATAAATTACAAGAAATGAATGATCAAGTTCAACAGTTGTTTTTCAATCTTCTTGTGAAAAATCTTCTTCTACTCTTCCACCACACCACCGTGATAGTGACACCACTCCCTCTGAAGAGCGCACTCACCAGATTGTATAGCCTCCCATTCTCGTGTTTGGCAAAACAGCAATTGAACCACACCTGGGTTGCATGTGATGAACCGATGACACGGTGGTGTGGTGGAAGAGTAAAAGAAGATTTTTCACAAGAAGATTGAAAAACAACTGTTGAACTTGATCATTCATTTCTTGTAATTTATTATTTATAGTGACACTTTTCACTGGGTGTTAAGGAAATTTCTTTTCATGATAAAATTAATATTTTTCATGACACTATTATTATTATTATTTTTATGCATAAGTAGAGGGTCGTAGGCATTGTACTGCTCTGACCCATTATTTTACACAATTTATATTAGCGCCACTATCTCTATCTGTACACGTGTGAGAGGTATAGTTTTGGGATTTTGATCAGTCTATGTATTTTTTTAAGTGGCAGCTTTTTTTCACTGTACACTGTGGATGTACACATATTTTGTATTCATTTACACATCTTTTATGCAGCTTTGCACTTTTCTTTGGCGCAGTGGAGTAAGAGAGATTCAGGGGCGGTTTATTTGTATCTCTTGCTACAAACTATTCCTTTATATTGGCTTTTGGAATTTACAAATGCAGCCATTTAGAAATCAGATGAAAGGTTTAGCGCTGGAAAACACTTTAAGATAGATTAAAAAGTGCATTTTATATACCGTATTTATCGGCATATAACACGCACTTTTTTCCCCTGAAAATCAGGGGAAAATCGTGGGTGCGTGTTATAGGCCGATCCCCGCCGATTTCTGTGTCATCGGAGCGATCGCGGCAATTGCCGCGGTCGCCGCCGACATACACAGCCGTGGGTACATTCAAAAATGGCGCCGAGACTGCAGGGAGCCGAGATACACATACTCGAGTGTTCTCGGCTTTTTCCGGCGCCGCTGTCATGCCCAGTCCCGCCCCTGGACCTGTGTTATGTCCATCATAGGGCGGGACTGGGCGTGACTGTCAGCGGCGCCGAAAAAAGCCGAGAACACTCGGGTATGTGTATCTCGGCTCTTGTCGGATCCGAGATACACATACCCGAGTGTTCTCGGCTTTTTTCGGCGCCGCTGACAGTCACGCCCAGTCCCGCCCTATGATGGACATAACACAGGTCCAGGGGCGGGACTGGGCGTGACGACGGCGCCGGAAAAAGCCGAGAACACTCGTGTATGTGTATCTCGGCTCCCTGCAGTCTCGGCGCCAGTTTTTGAATCTACACTGAGTGCACAAAGCTGCACTGACATGGCTGGACTGGGGCAGACCTGCAGGAACGAAGCTGCACTGGGGCAAGGCTGCACTGGGGCAAGGCTGCACTGGGGCAAGGCTGCACTGGGGCAAAGCTGCACTGGGGCAAAGCTGCACTGAGGCAAGGCTGCACTGGGGCAAAGCTGCACTGACAAGGCTGCACTGGGGCAAAGCTGCACTGACAAGGCTGCACTGGGGCAAGGCTGCACTGGGGCAAAGCTGCACTGACAAGGCTGCACTGGGGCAAAGCTGCACTGACAAGGCTGCACTGGGGCAAAGCTGCACTGACAAGGCTGCACTGACAAGACTGCACTGGGGCAAGGCTGCACTGACACTGAAAAAGCTGCAGATAGACAGATAAGGCTGCATTGATGGGCATTTTAATGTAAGTTTTTTTTCCTTACACTTCCCTCCTAAAAATGTTTTTTCCTTAAAATTCTCTCCTAAACTTGGGGTGCGTGTTATACGCCGGCGCGTGTTATACGCCGATAAATACGGTACATCTATATAACGATCAGACCAAAATGAGGGACAAATGAGGAGGAATTAGGGACAGAGGGACATTGCTCCAAATCAGGGACAGTCCCTCGAAATCAGGGACAGTTGGGAGGTATGCAAGTACTGTACTATAGAGCTG
Source organism: Lithobates clamitans (assembly GCA_037952925.1). NCBI lineage: Eukaryota > Metazoa > Chordata > Amphibia > Anura > Ranidae > Lithobates > Lithobates clamitans. The sequence continues at coordinate 476,246 of JBBGZY010000343.1, forward strand.
AAAAAAAATGGCAGTATTCAAGGGAATATTTAGCCCGCTCCCTTCTCTGGCTCCAAGGACATGACAAAGTAACAATAGGCATTGAATTATTCTGTATCTTTAAATGAATGCATAAAAAAGCATACATGAGAAATAAAGAGGATTCTAAGTCAAAATGCTAAAAGTTACATATAGCAGAGGAATAAGAATATAAATTATACATACAGACAAAAGTACTCCGCATTTAATTTTCCGCAATGTACTTGCAGTCTATTTAATTCAATCTGGAAAGTTCATACCTAGACATCTGGGGAAGTATTTACATAACAGTCAACTGACTTGTGTAGACCGTCTGCCTTCCATGTGATTGATTAACATTTGAAAGACTTGTCTGTCAGAGTGCTATGATTTAGAGCAGATTCTCTGCTGAAATACATTCTCCCATGCTAGTTTTTTATCTAGTACAAGATGAGCAACACTGGACAAGTGACAGGCCTCGCTGCATCAAAATCTGCTGCTAGAAATGAAATCAGCAACTTACGGGGACAAAAGAACCTTCTTGTGGAATGGCATTTAAACAAGAGTGAAAATAACTTGAAGTGTCATCTTCAAATGGATGACCACAAGGTGTTTGATACTTAAGACTTTGGAATTAAAAAAAAATCATATACTGTAAGTTTGAAGTGTGTTTCCACTGTTGCAGCCAAATTATAATTGTCACATGTCCCCGTTCACATAGCATAACTAATATTTAAAAAATTCAGCGTACCTTTTTTAGATGCTCTGTTCTGAACCCTCCTTCAAGAAAAAAATACTAAAAGTCCTCTTTGTTTACGAGGGGGCAGCTGTGTTAGCATCACTTAACCCTGTCTGTACTGTGCCGACAGATCTTCATTATCTTTATTATCAAGTAAAACTAGATTTGAACACTGTCTGTCCTAACAAAGGGTAACGATTTAGAAGCTAGACTTCTTGCATTGTATGTCAATGAGGACAGACTTAGGACAGGCTCACTCTGAGCTTGGGTTCACACTGCTGCGGTTCAGACACCACATGTAATTCGCACAGGGAATCGCAGCACATTCCTGTTGCAAATTACACGCGGTGTCTCTGGGGTGCTATTTGAGCCATGGATTTGTATGGCTCAAATTGCACTACATTCGCACCAAACTGGTGCAGGACCCTTTTTTTTTTGTCCGCACCAGAATCATTTTGCATGGGAGTTCACACCTATGCGATAATTTTGTAAACCGATTGCGGGGTGTCGTTGACTTAACATACACTCATGGACAGCATGCGATTTAGATGCGGTGCCGAATCTGCAGCGAATTTGCTGTGAATTCTCACCGCATCTATTGTGAACCTAGGCTGACGTTTTAAAATATATTTTTATATATGTAAAATACAGGATGCACCCATGATATTGGTTTCTCTGAGCATTATGGTTTTACTAAATAGAGAACACCGCACAAGCTGTTTCCTTTGAGACTCTGATTGAAACTACAAGCAGGAGGGGGACAGAGGGAGCCAAAGGCTGGCCATACATGGGTCAAATTCCTGCTGAACCAGCCTAGATTTGAACCATTAATGGGCAGGCTGAATGTACCAAGTTGATCGATCGATCAACTTGGGAACAACCAACCTGCTGGATTTGCTTGCAGTTATTGCAAGCGACTGCTATATCTGCTAGTGATAATCACTGTCTTCTCCCATGGTAGGGAATGGCTTCCCCCATCCACTATATAACAAAAATGCCATAAATGTATCCCCTATTTTGTAGACGCTATAACTTTTGTGCAAACCAATCAATATACGCTTATTGTGATTTTTACCAAAAATATGTTGAATACATATTGGCCTAAACTGATAAATACATTTTCTTTCTTTCTTTTTTTTTTTGGGGGGGGGGGGGGGGGGATATTTATTATAGCAAAAAGTAAAAAATATTGTTTTTTTTTTTCCAAAATTGTCTCTTTGTTTTATAGCGCAAAAAATAAAAACTGCAGAGGTGATCGAATACCAGCAAAAGAAAGCTCTATTTGTGGGGAAAAAAGAACACATTTTGTTTGTGTACAACGTTGCATGACCACGCAATTGTCAGTTAAACCTACGCAGTGCCATATTGCAAAAAATGGCCTGGTCATTAAGAAGCAAATCCTTCTGGTCCTTAAGTGGTTAACGCTTTACTTTATAACTATAGCCAAGTCTTCCTAGAGTCATTAAAATTATTACATTTTCAAATTTGACATCAAAGTTAAAAGAAAGTAGAGACATTGGGGTTGATTTACTCTAGAGCAGTTGCTCCAGAGCTTAGTAAATGAGCAGAAGCTCTGCTGACTTCAATCATCCTATCATGTGCAAGCAAAAATTTTTTTTTTTTTTTTCATTTTCCTTGCACATGATTGGGTATTCTTTGCAAAGTGAAGCTTTACCTCATTTACTAAGCTTTGTAGCAACTGCACTTTGCAATCTGCACAGTCTATTTTCCTTTAGTAAATCAACGCCTTTTTCTTCAAACACAGTAGCAAAAAGCATGTATACTTACCGAAAACAGCACAAAGATTATAAACTTGTAAAATTGGAGAAGTTTACACTTTGCATCTTGCACACAGAGTTCTGTGGGTTTGTAAACACAGAACTCTATGTGTGATTGCCCGTAGACGTGGTGTATCTGGATTTTGTGAAAGCGTTAGACACAGTTCCCCTTAAACGTTTACTGTACAAAGTAAGGTCCGTTGGCATGGACCATAGGGTGAGTACATGGATTGAAAACTGGCTACAGGGGCGAGTTCAGAGGGTGGTGATAAATGAGGAGCACTCTGAATGGTCAGGGGTGGGTAGTGGGGTCCCTCAGGGTTCTGTGCTGGGAGCAATCCTATTTAATTTGTTCATAAACGACCTGGAGGATGGGGTAAACAGTTCAATCTCTGTATTTGCGGACGATACTAAGCTAAGCAGGGCAATAACTTCTCAGCAGGATGTGGAAACCTTGCAAGAAGATCTGAACAAATTAATGGGGTGGGTGACTACATGGCAAATGAGGTTCAATGTAGATAAATGTAAAATAATGCATTTGGGTGGCAAAAATATGAATGCAATCTATTTACTGGAGGGAGAAACTCTGGGGGAATCTAGGATGGAAAAGGACCTGGGGGTCCTAGTAGATGATAGGCTCAGCAATGGCATGCAATGCCAAGCTGCTGCTAACAAGGCAAACAGAATATTGGCATGCATTAAAAAGGCGATCAACTCCAGAGATAAAACGATAATTCTCCCGCTCTACAAGACTCTGGTCTGGCCGCACCTAGAGTATGCTGTCCAGTTCTGGGCACCAGTGCTCAGGAAGGATGTACTGGAAATGGAGCGAGTACAAAGAAGGGCAACAAAGCTAATAAAGGGTCCGGAGGATATTAGTTATGAGGAAAGGTTGTGAGCAGGGGCGGACTGACCATTCGGGCACTCGGGCACTGCCCGAGGGCCCCATGCCACGAAGGGGCCCCATCAGGGTTGCCAGCCTCAACAAAACCAGGGACAGTGTGTAAAAATGTGTGTGTATGTGTATTCTGTGTGTGTATACTGTATGTGTGTGTGTGTATACTGTGTGGCCCCATAATCTATTGCCTGGGGGCCCCATAATCTTCTATTGCCTGGGGGCCCCATAATCTTCTCCTATTGTCTGGGGGCCCCATAATCTCCTATTGCCCGGGGGCCTCATGAGTTGTCAGTCTGCCCCTGGTTGTGAGTGCTGAGCTTATTCTCTCAATATACAAATACCATACTGGTGACCCCACAATAGGGATAAAACTTTTTCACAGAAGGGAGTTTAACAAGACTCGTGTCACCACATCTAAAGACTTGTCAGCTGCAATATTACATTTTTGTTCTTGGCTTTAGTTATCCCTAAACATTTTTAAGAAAGCTGTCCATCATGTTGCATTAACTCAACTTAAACACCAAACCTCAATAGCAAGTAAAACACAAGGCAGAGAATAAGTAACAAAAACAGACACTGATGTTTCCCACGGGCTAAAGGTAAATCTTTGAAACATTGTTATAAAGAAAAATGTGAAAAAAAAGAAAGCTATAATAAAAGTGTGAACATTCTATGCATCTGTCAGGCTGCCTGCCAAAGTATTACTTGAAATAATGGGAAAGTCTGTATAAAGGAAGCAACATATTAACTATGAGAAAATGAATATTTGATTTCCACACTGATTTAACAAAACAACATTAGCCATTTGAATAAGAAGTAGTTTCGGAAGCAAGTAAATGTGGGAACATTGTAAAATTATTACTATGCTTTTTACAGAAGCCTGGAGTATGAATTAACCCCCCCGCCACCACCAATTTAGCTATATAAAATTGTATCTTAGAAATCAGAATCTAGTTAGGCAGGCATGAATTTCTTCAGAACAGAGAAAGGTATAAATCTGTAGAAAAAAAATTGGAGCTGCTCTTTAAAAGTTGTTTGTAAGTAGTTTAACTGCTTGCCGCCCGCCCACCGTCAAATGACGACAGGCCGGTGCGGCTCTCGTTCTGGGGTGATGTCATATGATGGCGTCCCAGAGCGGCCGCTCTCACGAGTCCGCGGGGGCGTGCAGAGCGGAGATCGCGCCGCATTGCTATGACACGGCGCTGCCCGGTCTCTGTAAAGAGCTGTGTCCAATCACAGCCGGTCACATAAAAACACGGAGATGACAGTAATCGACTCTCCTCGCCTCACACTGACAGAGTGTGTGGCGAGGAGAGCCGATCAGTGGCATCTCCACGCAGGGGGACATCTAGGAATATAATCAGGGCACTGATCATCAGTGACCTGATTACAATATAGCAATACGGTGTCACCAATTAGTGCCCACCATTGCCCACCAATGCCAGTAATCAGTGCCCACCAGTGGCAGCAATCAGTGCCCACCACTGCCCACAAGTGCCACCAATCAGTGTCCATTAGCGATGCCAGTCAGTGCTGCCCATCAATGCCCATCACTGCTGTCGATCAATGCCCATCAGTGTCACTCATCAGTGCCACCCATCAATGCCCATCAGTGCCCATCAGTACCGCTTATCCGTGTAGCCTATCCATGCTACCTATCAGTGCCCACCAGTCCCACCTATCAGTGCCCACCAGTGCCGCCTATTAGTTCCCATCAGTGCCACCTAACAGTGCCCATCAGTGCCGCCTATCAGTGCTCATCAGTGCCACATATCAGTGCCCATAAGTGCGGCATATTAGTGCCTCCTCATCAGTGTCACCTCTTCAGTGCCCATAAGTGCCGCCTCATCAGTGCCCATAAGTGCTACCTCATCAATGCCCACCAGTTCAGCCTATCAGTGCCCATCAGTGCCGCCTTATCAGCTCACATCAGTGAAGGCGAAAAATTAATTAGTTACAAAATTTACTGACGGAAACAAAGTAAAAACTTTTTTTTTCAAAATTTTGGGTTTTTTTTTGTAAAAAATAAAAAACCCAGCAGTTATTAAATGCCACCAAAAGAAAGCTCTATTTGTGTGAAGAAGATTATAAAAAATGTGTTTGGGTACAGTGTATCAGGACCGCGCAATTGTCAATCAAAGTGCGACAGCGCTGAAAGCTGAAAAATGGCTTGGGCAGGAAGGGGGTGTAAGTGCTCGGTAGGCAAGTGGTTAATTATGTTTTCCAAATTTTGGTCAGATGATGCAGGGCAGCTACAAAAAAAAAAAATGTAAAAAATGGCAAACTATGTGTGTGCATCACAAGTTTCCTCCATTTTTTTTTATGACTAAAATCTTTTGCAACTATCTAACTTACTAAATGACATATCAGCTTGGATGTCACACCACTTCCTTAAACTCAGTCTTTCTAAAACTGAGCTTATAATTTTTCCTCCAGCCTGGGACCCCCCACCCGACTTCTCCATTAAGATCAATAATACAACCATGAGTCCCTCCTCTCATGCCAAGGTACTAGGTGTAATCCTAGACTCTGACCTGTCCTTTCAGCCCCAAACCCAATCTCTGTCCAAATTGTGCAGACTTCACCTCCAAAACATCCCCAAAATACGCCTCTTTCTAACCGTTGACATCACTAAGCAACGTATTCACTCCCTTGTTATCTCTCTCCTTGACTATTGTAACTCCCTCCTCATTGGCTTACCTCTCCGCAAGCTATCCCCTCTTCAGTCTCATGAGTGCCGATGCCAGAGTCATCCATCTTACAAACCGTTCAGTGTCCGCCACTCCTCTCTACCAATCCCTCCACTGGCTTGCCATTGCCCAACGAATAAAATTCAAAATACTACCAATAACGTACAAAGCCATTTACAATTCTGCCCCAAGCTACATCACCAATCTTCTCTCTAAATATCATCCAAACTGTCCTCCCAAGACCTTCTGCTCTCTAACTCCCTTGTCTCCTCCTCCCATGCTCATCTCCATGACTTCTCCAGAGCCTCTCCCATCCTCTGGAACTCACTACCCCAATATGTTCGGTTATTTCCTACTCTGTCTACTTTTAGGGCGATCCCTGAAAACTCATCTCTTCAGGGAGGCCTATCTTACCTTTAGCTAACAACCGAATCTTCTACTTCCCTCAACGGTTCATCCTTCAGAATCGCTACCTTTTTTTTCACCAGCCCCTCCCTCTTAGATTGTAGGCTCTCAGGAGCATGGCCCTTCTAACCTTCTTGTTTTGAATTGTACTTTTGGTGTATTGTCTCCATTTATATTGTAAAGTGTTGCGCAAACTGTTGGCGCATCATAAATCCTGTATAATATTAATAATAATCACATGGGACTGCAAGGGTACTCTAAATTGGGTGGCATTTCGGTTGAGCCATGTGCAATAATACTATAAAAGGCATATAAAACTGCCCACAGTCTGTGTGTCAGTCAAAGGGCAGAGGTTTTAAGGCATGTGTCAGATATAGTACACAATGCTTTAAGCATATTTAAACCCCAGAACAAAAATGTAACATTCTAACTTACCAGTCCTTGATATAATGGCCAGTCCTTGATATAATGATCCCGCCAGTATCACACTTTCTGCCCCAGGGTGACAACATTCTCTTACTCTGCTATATTTGTAGAGAAGCAGCGTTGTCACCCAGAATACACTTCAGAACACCTCCCCCTCTCATCTTCTCCATAACGGAGTAGAAGAGTGCTCTAGTCCAAAGAGATAATAGGGAACAATGTAACTGATAAAAGTGTAGCACAGGCTGAAAGTGCAGAAAGTTATCTGACAAGATTTCTGGCAGAATCAACACACATTTTTTGCACTTCTCAAACTGATATAACAAAACATTTTTGATATATTTAGCAAAGCAAAAAGGACCAAATAGGAGAGGTGCATTGCTGGGGATTACATACACTTTCACTCTGCCCACCTGGAGCACAAAATGCATGTTCAAGCTTGATGGCTTTAAGTAGGAAGCCAAGGGGGGTATTATGTGACCTGCTAATTCTTGTAGTGCAGCTCTAAGCAATAAAGTAGAGTGTATATAGTCCTGCCAGTACTTAGGTATGGGGAGCTGGCTGAAAACATCACCATCCAGTAGTGTGTAGCATACTTACAAAAAGTGCCTGTCCAGTCTATGTGGTTAACATGGGTAAGATGGCCTCAGGCTTGCACCACTTCACAAACCACACCCTCTGACATGTTTCACCCCACCCACCGGGGCTTAGTCATAGAGGACCTCTATGACTAAGCACCAATGGGTGGAGTGAAACTTGTCAGAGGGCGTAGCTTATGAAGGGGGGAAATTGTGGTACACAAGGAAAAATAGCCTGGAGCAAATTTTCATAAAGTGTTACCAAATCCACAACAGTAAAATCGGTCTGTATATGCAGTAAAGCATGCTTGCTATACTCACTGTGGAGCCTAAGGAGTTAAGCTTCTTCATTGTGTATAAAGGCTGTGTGCTCCTGTCTCCCCTTTTGTACTGACTCCAATCCACCTCCCTATAGAACAGAGCATTAGGGGACAAGCTGCACATGCTCAGTTTGGTGTGTATTGCTAGAGAGTTTATTGAGTGCATGTGATTAGCACAGGGCCAATCAGCACTGTCCAGACAGAGTCAGGGGTCCTGCAGCCTCATAGGAAAATCAAGGGAGAATGAAAACAAGTCCTACAAGCATTAACCAGGCACTGATAGTCACAAGACTGCTATATACTGCTAATGAGAAAAGGTATTTACCACTATTTAAACTATTGCATTTCCATGTTCTGTGTACTGCATATTGCATTTCCATGTTCTGTGTACTGTGGGAGACCAGACTCAATGAACGCAGGGTCCTGGGTTTAGTAACACTTTAACAGTGAGCATCTATGCCTTCAGAGGATATGAGAACTGAAGGATTGGCGTATGATACTAAATAGTTGAATAATGAATAACAACAAGAAATCAAAGTGGAGAAAACAATTTGATACAATGGGCTCCATTCACATGCAGTAAGATACCTCTGAGCGTTTTTCAAAACGTTTTTTGCCATTCACTAAAAAATGCTCATAAAATACAGTAATCGGATAGAGTTATTTTATAAAGTCATGCAGTATTTTAGTAGTAAGAACATGCTGTAAGTTAATACATGGCGGTAACCGGCATGTTTGTTACCAGTAGTAAATACTACTTTGTTAAGGAGTGGGCAGCCGCTGTGTCCTTAACAATCCCCAACAACCGACGAGTCATCAGCTGTCAGCGATGTTTGCTGCTGACAGATGAATATAAAAAAAGAACTGCCGGCAATGAAAAACTAAGAAAAAAAAATGGTGTGCCCCCCAATCCATACCAGGTACTTCAGGATTATCCAGTAATTTTTGTTTCTAAAGATATGACACATCTTTAATCATTACATAGCATATGGTAGGTTGAATGTTGTCTGGGCTCCTTCATCTTTAGTAAAACTTATGAAATTATTAAAATGTGCAGAAACTCTACCTGTTTGTTTTACATACTATTCAAGCATAAATAAAAGGTGCCATCACATTGTTAGAATCTCAGTAAATGTATGTGGTGTCAAAATAAATATTTATATATGATTAAGGAAATATTTCATACTTGTACTAATATTTTATGAATTGTGGGCAAGTGAACTACAAATCTAATTCCATATACACCAGTGGAATGGATGTGTGTGCAGAGATCAGTTGTAGATCACACCCAATAATGGTGCCCTTTACTTACTGTGCACAGTTCTTTCCTCTGTGTTATAAAATCTCACTCTATTCGGCAATGCCTAGTTAATTTGCAACCCTTTTAGTGTTAATGGTATGTGTGCTGCAGAATTAACAGACCTGAGACAGCAAAGAGATAAGTGCAGAAACTTCCAACACAGAGTGTAGATGAAGTTTTATTAGGAGGTGTTGCAAATGTTAGTGCCATGCTTTTTTTGTGGCTGCTGACTGTGACTGATCAGCAGTATCACATAAATACCGGTAAGATGTTAAAGTTTCAGAAACAAGACATGTATTATGCATATCTAAGTAAGGCATATATGTGGTACAAATTTTGATTCCAGTGAATAATAGAATTCTGGCAGATCAACTTCAGTTATTATACTTTTTCTTTTAAAAATATACATTTTTGAAACATGTGGTATATTAAAGAGGTAATAAACCCAAATACGAAAATGTACTACAATGTATATTGCATACCTCCCAACTTTTGAACTTCAGAATAAGGGACACTTATGGGAGAAAGCGATTGACAGCACTTTACACTCATCAGTGGGTGTGACCAAACTCTTAACAGTTGGAGGGGCTTAATGGGTACAGAGTTTAGGAGAGTGCTAGATACAGACTGTGGGGTTCTGGAGTGCGTTATGTACAGGAAGGTGTGTTCTGGAGTGTGCTATGTACAAAGTGCAGGGCTCTGGGGTATGTTATGCACAGGGTGCAGGGTTTTGTAGTGCATTATGTACAGAGTCCAGGAGAGTGCTAGGCACAGAGTCCATTCATCTATTCACATTTCACTTATTGCACCTCTCCTCTGCTTTAACCTCTACACACACACACAAACACATACAAACATACAAACACACACACATAAAAAAACACATACAAACAAACCGCACACATACAAACCACACACATACAAACCACACACATACAAATCACACACATACAAACACCTCTCCTCTGCTGTCCCCTTCCTCAAAGCTCTACCATCTTCCACATGGTTACCTATGTAAAAGTACCTTTCTGTAGCTGACTCTCACCCCCCTCCTTCCCTCTTCTCCTTGATCATTCTGCAGTCAGCCAGACTAGCACTTGTCTGGGCTCTCAGTGCAGAGCAGGGAGGCTGCTATAGTGGGGGAGAGATGTTACTTTTAACTTTTTTTTTTTTTCAAATAACGAATTTTTATTATAGGTTTTAGTGATACAGAATACAGGAACATGAATAATCACATACATTGTTCAATGCATCTATAAGTAGTTTTAAACATATATCCTGTATGGCTTAGTTGTCTTTAGTTCTTATGTTAAACAAGAAAGCAAATGCGAACTTCATTTAGTTACTAACTGGTATTCCAGTCTTCTTGACTGGAATGGAGCTAATAAAAAAGGAAAAAAGAAAAAAAAAAAAAAAAAAAAAAAAAAAAATATGAAAATAAAACAGATATTTGTAGTTGAAAACAATGTTGCATAAACCTGTGGGATATAGGGATTAGAGATAGGATAGGAAGGAAAGAAAGAAAGAAGGGGGAAGAGAGGAATAGCCTTCTAGTTGATTTTATTACCTGGTCATGGTGGATCCTCCCGGAGGTGCCACAGCTCCCAAACCCTGTTATGTGCCTCCAGTCTATCTTGGATTCTAGCTGTCATTTTCTCCATCAGCTCTACATCTCTGATTCTAGCGTATAGGTCTTCAGCTGAAGGCGGGGTAGTGCGTTTCCAATTCAAGACTATTAGACAGCGCGCTGCCGTAAGTATGTGTCGCACTAATTTTTTGTATGGTCTACAAATTTTAAGTGGTGATAGTCCTAATAAGAAGAATTTTGGAGTCGCTTGTACTTCGGTTTCTAAGAGGTGGGCAAGGAGGTGACTAACCATCTCCCAGTATTGGGCTAGCAGTGGGCAGGTCCAATACACGTGCAAAAGGGTTCCTTTGGCTCCCTGGCAATGCCAGCATTTATCTGAGCTATTTGGGAAGATCGTGTGTAGTACATCCGGGGTCATGTACCAAAAGTAGAGGATTTTATATGTGTTTTCTTTATACAACGTGCACATTGAGCTCTTCGCTGCTTGGTTCCATATTGTCTGCCACTGTGCTAATGTGATGTCTTCCCCTAAGATCTTTTCCCACTTAAGCATGTAGTAATGCTTACTTTGTTCCTCTAGGGAGATGGTGTTCAAGATTTTATAGATCTCTGATATAATTCCCTTCTGTGTATTGCCTGCTAGAATAATGGTTTCAAACGGGGATGGGGGTGAAAATTGTAGATCAGGGGCTATGGTTAGCGCATAGTGTCTTATTTGTAGATACCCATAGAATGCTTGTTTTGGTATATCGTGTTTGGCCTGCAGATCTGAGAAAGACAAGAGCCTACGGGTTCTAGGATCTACTATACTCCCAAAATGAAACAAATTCCTGGAGGACCAGGGGTGTGACATCTGGCGTGTGAGACTATCTGGCACCCTGGGGTTACACATAAAAGAAGTCAGAGTTGATTTCTCCGAGATTAGTTTACTGGATTTAGCCAATGTGCGCCACGCTCTCTTTAACATGAGCATGGGGCCCAGCAGGCGTTCCGGGGCTACGTCCGCATCCGCATTCCATAGTAGACTGTTCAGGTGTATTGGAGCTAGCCATAGCTTTTCTATCTCTGTCCATTTGTTATATGATTTTTGCGTAAACCATGATGCCACAGCTCTCAGCTGTGTCGCTTGGTAGTATTTGACTATATTCGGGAAGGCAAGACCCCCCTCACTGCGCGACGCCATCAGCACTGTTTTTGAGATCCTATGCCTTTTGTAATTCCATACAAAGTGGAGTAAGTCTGTTTGGAGCTTTTTTAGGTGTTTGAGTGGTATGGGTATAGGGAGTGTTTGGAAAAGGTATAAAAGTTTCGGAAGAATGGTCATTTTTATTGACGCGATTCGTCCTAATAAGGAGATACGATGTTTTTTCCATTGGAGCAGGAGGGATCTAATGTTAGCATAGAGGGGAGGAAAGTTCTCTTGGTATAGGGTATTAAATTTTGGGGTGATATTGGTCCCTAAGTATTTCAGGGCTGTTGTCTGCCAGTTATAGTTGTAGTTGGATTTCAGGAGTTCCAGTTCTGCTTCCGGGAGATTAATGGGTAAAGCTTCTGATTTTGTAGCATTAATTTTGTATCCTGAAAGGACGCGGAAACGGTCCAGTTCAGCGTGTAGATTCGGGAGGGAGATGTGGGGTTGGGTCAGGGTGAGTATTATGTCATCAGCAAAGAGGGAGATCTTAAACTCCTTGTCTCTAACCGTTATTCCTCGTACGTTTAAATTATTCCTGATGGAGGCCGCTAGGGGTTCTACACATAGTGCGAACAATAGAGGTGAAAGCGGACATCCCTGCCTTGTGCCGTTTGATACTGTGAATGATGTTGAAAGGGCGAAGGGAGTCCTGACCTGTGAGGAGGGGTTAGAATATAAGTGTTTTATTGCCCGCAGAAAGGGGCCCCGGAAGCCCATATGGGTCAACGTGGCAAACAGGAACGGCCATCCCAGCCGATCAAATGCTTTTTCAGCGTCTAGACTTAGTAATATAGAAGGGGTGCCATCCCTGTTCGCCACTTCCACTAGGTCTATCACTTTTCTAGTGTTATCCCCTGCTTGCCGCATTGGTACAAATCCCACCTGGTCCTTATGGATTAGTGATGGTAAAATCATATTCAGGCGGTTGGATAGAAGTTTGGTAAAAATTTTTAAGTCAGAATTTAGCAACGCAATGGGTCTGTAGTTTGCGCATATAGATGGGTCTTTATCCGGTTTGGGGATTAGGGTGATAAAGGATTTCTGCATCTCCAGGGGTATTTGGGTATCCTGAAGGAAGGCGTTGAACAATCTACTGAGATGGGGGAGTAATATAGGAAGAAATGCTTTATAGTATTCGTACGGGAAACCGTCCGGGCCCGGGGCCTTATGGGACGGTAAGTTTTTAATGGTAAGCTCTATTTCCTCCTCTGTGATCTGGGCATTAAGTTCTATCAGGTCGGTTGATTGGAGATGGGGAATTCCACTTTGTTCTAAATATTGTTTCATCGTGTGGGTCAGGTCTGTGGAGGGAGGATTAGTGGGTATGTCCGGGTTGTTGTATAGGTTCTGGTAAAAGTCCGCAAATGTGCATGCAATGTCTTCAGGGTGTGATAATAGCTGTCCCATTTTATTTTTAATTTGGTTCGGGGATTGCATATGGGATCTCTCCCATAATTTGTTGGCTAAGAGAGAGTGTGCCTTGTTCCCTTTGTCATAGAACCTCTGTTTCAGTCTCGTCAGAGCTTTCTCTACCTGTCCCATAGCTAGGTCACGGAGAGTTGTGCGGAGGTCAGTTATTCTCTTTAAGGTAGAGATTGTGGGGTTTGTCTGGAGCTGGATTTCGAGTGTTCTGAGTTCCCGTTCTGTTTTTACTTTGGCTGCTAAGGCGTCTTTTTTTAATGCTGATGAAGTTGCTATGCATTTACCTCTAAGGACCGCCTTATGGGCCTCCCAAAGTATAGGGAGCGAGACTTCCTGATTGGTGTTTTCTAGAAAATAATGCTTGAGCGTAGAGGTTAATTCTGCTAGGGTTGGTTGGTGTTGGAGGAGGAATGTGTTCAGTCTCCAATTATAGGGTCTACGGATTGGGCTCTCTAGATCTAGTGTGATCAAGATGGGTGCATGGTCCGACCATGAAATGGGGCATATTTGTGCTTTGCGTGTCAGTTTTAGTGTATAGTTATTAACAAAGAAATAGTCAATGCGGGTGTGTGTACGATGGGGTGCCGAGTAGAACGTGTACTGTCGGCTTTGTGGGCAGAGAGCCCTCCATGCATCAAAAAGTGCGTATCTTCTGGTAATTTGTCTGAATAGTCTCGAGTCTCTATGGGATCTAGGTGAAGGAGCGTGAGGGGTTATGGCCTGGCGGTCCGCAGTAGTCGATTGAATGAGGTTAAAATCACCTCCCAGAATAAGGACCTTGGGGGTGGACTTAAAAATTCGTGAAAGTACCTTGGATAGGAATCTATGCTGATTAACATTGGGGGCGTATAACGCACACAGCGTCAGTTCTTGTGTTTGCCAGAGACCTTTCAAGATTATGAAGTGGCCGTTTGGATCCCTATATTGGGTCACGCAGGTGAAGGGGGCCCCCCGTTTAAAAAGTATGGCTACCCCAGCTTTTTTGCGATTACCCGATGCGATGTATATTTGGGAATAATATCTGGATGCGAATGCAAACGAGCCCTCTTTATTATAATGGGTCTCCTGGACCATAACAATATCAGCTCCCGATTGTCTAAACTCCCTCAGCGCCAGATGTCTTTTTCTATTGGAGTTCAATCCATGTACATTTAATGATAATACCTTGGTCATGGTGTTGGTGGATAGGTGTGTGGGACTGTGCGCTTACCCGGTGATGGGTTGTTAACCTTCAGGACCCCAGGTTCAGAGTGGGCACCCTCCGGGAGGAGACCAGGAATCTTCATGTACAAATCCATGTACGAGGTAGGATGGCTGGAAAGTTGGAAAAAGAAGGAGAGATGGGAAGAAGAGAGAGGTACATTTAGTGCATAAAAATAACACAGATTCAACCCTATATTCCATCTATAAACTGCCAACAGGCCTGGACTAGAGCGGACCTCCGCATGAACCCCCACCCCCATCCCGGATAGGGCGGGTATAGGGGCACACCCAGGAGCCCGCGTCCCGTCAACTATAATTTTTCAGACTGTGCGCAGCCTAATACTACGCACTCGTGTCCAACCAACGAGGGTTAGAAACAATAGAAAAGGGGGAGGGGGAGTGATGGACTGTGGCTTCAGTGCCTGTCCTCTCAGGGCTCTTCTAAAACTAGCCCATAATAGTAAACTGTAGTTGGGCGTAGGGGTATAATCAAGCAAGATATTCTAGGGGGTCTATCAGACCATATGCTAGTTAAACATTTCTATCTACTGAGTCTAGGTACTCGAGTCTCTGAACTGTATGTTGTTGCCAGATACGCTATTCAGCGGGCCTTGTGCTTGGCGGATTTACGTTGAGTGTCAGAGTTCCTGGGCCTGTTGGATGCAGGGACCTTTTGCCAGGTAACGGGTGGCGGTGGGGGAGTGGCAACTATATCCCACTCCGGTAGTTGTGGAGCTGTTATCTCAAGCGTGTCACAAAATGTGCGCAGATCTTCTGGGTATCGCAGTACTGCGGATTTTCCTTGGTGTTTTGCCGTGAGGCTGAAAGGAAAGCCCCATCTGTAGATAATGGCTTCTTTCTGGAGAAGTTGTAGGAGCGGTTGGAGGAGTCTACGTTTTTGCAGGGTTATCCACGATAGGTCAGGGTACAGTTGTATCTGGGTATCCGCATAAGTTACTTTACGTGCCAGGCGTGCCTGCCTCATAATTTCCTCTTTAAGAGGGTAGGAGCTGATTTTGCATATAATGTCTCTTGGTTTGGAGGTGGCGCCTTTGGGCCTAAGCGCTCGGTGGGCTCTGTCCATTTCTATATGTTTAGAGGGGGGGTCCCCAGTAAGATTGTTGAAAACAGACTGCAGGATTGCTTGCAGATCTTCTGTGCTTTCTGATTCTGGAATACCTCGTACCCGAATGTTATTGCGGCGCCCCCTATTGTCCAGGTCTTCCACGTGTCTCTGCATATCTCTCAGCATTGCTCTGTGGTCTGCTCCCTGGAGTTGTGTTCTGTGGACCGCTAGTTTCGTTTCTTGTATTTCTTCTTCGGCCATTTCCACTCTGTCTGCTAAATGTTTAAGGCCCGTTTGAAGTACTTGAATTTCCGTGCGACACGTGGATTTCACGTCTTCAATTAGTTGTCTGAAGTCCTCCTTAGTAGGCATGGCTTGCAGATAGGTTTGCCATTGTTGGGGCATGTGCGGGGGCAAGTAAGGATCCTGTGCAGGACTGTAGTAGTTGGGAGAAGGGGAGGACACACGTGGTGGGGAATGCGGTGGTAAAGCATCTGCTCCCTGGATGAACTGCATTCCAGTTGCTGAGGGGTCCCATGAATCCATGCATGCCCTTGTTTGCTGCTGATGTGGAAGGGGTCTGGTGTTAAGGTCCTCTGCTGGGGGGGAAAGTGAGGTACTGGCCTTCTGTGCATAAGACGGGGCTGTGATTTTATGCTGCTGCTGTAGACTGGAGTCCCTGGAGCGGGACAGTCTCTGCGTTTTGGGAGGGGGGGAGGTGATAACCCCTGCCCAGGCTCCCTCGTGTAGGCCATCAGGGAGGCTGTGGGTTCCAGCTTGCGGGCCCGCATGACTTGGCAGGGGGGGGAAGTCCGGGGAAAGGTCCGAGGAGTCTGTGGACACTGATTCCATAGTCTGTGAGGGCGGCTCCGGAGCCGTCCTCAGAAGCCTCGGGAAGGCCGCCGAGCACTGAGTGTAGTGCGTGGGGGAGACGGGCGGCGTGGCGGGCCGGGATCCGAGTGTCCGCTCTGTGGGGATATCTGGGAGCTGTTGGGGACTCACCCTTCCCATGCTGGATGCCGTACCCTGGAGAGTCTCTGTGCCTCGCAGCGAGTTTTCAGAGGGCCGCTTCTCTATGTACGCTGGCTGTGATGGCTGGGCGGGACTCCTCTGCATGCGGTCCGGAGTGTCCGGCGCCATATTGGCTTCCTCGTCCTGGGACATTCCGGGCTGAGAAAAATAGGAGCGGAGGTCCGTGGAGGTCCCCGGAGGGGGCAGGGATGATCCCCTAGGTCTGGAGGATCGAGTGGTCCTAGATTTGCCCATGTGGGTGCAGTAGAAATACCCCCAAAAGTCGCCGTTAGTGCTGTGGGCTTAGGGAGCTGAGAGCTTAGGCTGCCATCAGGTTCGGCTTCCGGTCACGTCCCTACTTTTAACTTTTTAACTGCAAAAGCCGTGCTGTGAGTGCCGGGCTACCACATAGCTTGAAAAAACCCCAGTCAGCAATGCATGGGCTGTTTCCCTATATGCTAATTGCTTGACAAAGGTATGAGTAGCAGTCCTGCCCATACCCGACATCCCTGGCTGTGCTTGATGTTAACACTTGTGCTGGAAGTTACAATATAATCAACTGATGCATTGATACAGGACAAAGCCCTTGTGCATCGGGACAGCGGAACAGAAATATAAATGTGGGAAAGTCCTGCCCAATCTGGGACTGTTGGGAGGTATGTATATTGCAGCTTACCAATTTTTTAAAATTTTTTTTTATTTTTTTACCTGATGATTTAGCCAGTTTTATTTTACAACTTCTTTTGACAGACCAAGCTTTCCAGCAAAAGTAGTATTTCGATGGTTGAAACAAACCATTTAACATTGACAGGGGTGCTTACAAGTTTTGATGGATTTATGCAAAACTTTATCCCAAAAGTTAGCTCAAGTTTGGCTTTAATTTGTTAGGCCAGCCATACACGATTCGATTCCTGCTGAACTGGCCGAGATTCGTACCATTAATGGGCAGGCCGAATGTACCAAGATGATTGATTGATCAACTTGGGTACAACTTGCCTTCTGGATTCGCTTGCGATTATCGCAAGCGGCTGCTATAGCTGCTAGCGATAATCACTGTCTTGTTCCGATGGGGGCGGCTTCCCCACCTCCCCACTAGGAGAATACAATGGCCCGGCAGGAGGGATTTCTGCATTAACACTGTCTGTGTTTATGGGGGAAGCGAGCAAATGTCTTTCCTGCAACCCGTAGTTGCAAGAAAGAAATTTGCTCCGTGTATGGCCGGCCTTAGTCTTGTCTATCTAAATGCATCCAAATGATAGTGTCTCCCAAAGTTGACAGTACTGTTGCTCAAAGGTGTCTCTGTTTCTCCATCCAGAATGGAGGCACCCTAAGACAAGAAGTGTGTTACTGGCCAGTCCACAAAGTAAAAACAAACTAAAAAAAAACCTAAAAAAATGAATGTAGCCACCACAAATACATTTAGAATTGGTAAGCTGCAATATATTACATGCTTTATTTGGGGTTTAAAGTGGTTGTAAAGTCAGAAGAGTTTTATTTAAGCCGTCCAGCACAGAGGATCTCTGCCTTTGCCTTGGTCAACATCACATAGACTATCTCCTGCGTTCCTGTTTAAAGACTTGCTTGGCTGACATCCCTTCTGGCTCCAGATTCTGCTTGCTGTTCCACTACACTGATCCCTGACCTTCTGGCGTGGCTGACTATCCTTTCCGATTAACGAACTTTGGCTATGTTTTGACTATGTTTGTTCTATTTACTTTTATTATTAAACAAGTGTGATTTAACTGTACTTCTCAGTCTGATTCATGGTTTCTGACAATTCTATGCATTAAGATAAAAAACCCTCTGTGTGCAGCAGCCCCCCTTAGCCCCCCTAATACTTACCGGAGCACCATATCTGTCCAGCAATGTCCACAAGTGTCTTGGCCCTCCTGATCGGCTGAGACACAGCCGCTGCACCATTGACTCCTGCTGCTGTCAGTCAAAGTCAGTTAGCCAATCAGGAGAGAGAGGGGGCGTGCCTGAATTGACACACGGAGCTGTGACTCAGCCCGGGTGCTTCCATAGCAAGCTGCTTGCTGTGGGGGCACTCGACAGGAGAGAGGAGCCAGGAGAGCCGAATAGGGACCTGAGAAGAGGAGGATCCGGGCTGCTCTGTGCAAATCCACTGCACAGAGAAGGTAAGTATAATATCTTTACAATTACTTTAATACTGCTTTAAGGGTTTATAAGTAACAGTTAAAATCCTTACCACAAATGCCTAAACAGGCTAAAAACCAAACAGTTTATTTTAATGCCCGACTGTTTGTATATGTTGTCATATGTCAGCTGTATGTGTGATGGGACTGGAAATGGATCTTTGACTGTCCCCTGGCACTCAAGTCAAGTCAGATATTTGAAAAAACAAACTGATCCTCCTTATTCATCAACAAATGTGTAGAGTTTAGACAACAATACTCATAGCCTCAAGGCTCTGGAGAAAAATAATCAAATAACTATTGATCTGATATTAACATTTTCACATATCAACAAAGAGATAAAGCTACCGTGACAGACCCAGCTAAATATGCAAAATGTCTCTTTCATCAAGGTTAAGTCAATTACAGCCGAATGCCAATGAAATAGTCTAATAATAGCCTAATAATACAGAAAACATCATGAAGTCTTGGCTCACATTTCTCCTGGACTGAGCCCATTGCTGCCACTGAGGAAGAATAGGATTCAGAAATATCTGGACTGGCAATAAGTTTGCAGAAAAAGTAGGTATAATGGGATTTAAAAGTGGCAGGGGGCAGGAGAAGGGGCACGGAGTTAGCTGTAGAAAGGTACAGTTTACCTTTAAGGCCCAACTCCAGACAAAACATTTTATTTCCTTTGGACAATTTGGAAAAGGGTTAGAGCCCCTCTTAGTTTTTTTTTGTATTGCCTTTTTGTACAGCTTGGGTTGCATTTTAACAAACTATATTGAGGTTACATAAGGATTAAAATGTATGTAAACCCAAAATCTATTTTGCCATCATGCCTTCTTAAGCAAATCAATTTTATGAATCTATTGCAAAGTTCTTTTTTTTTACCAGGAGATCCCACCAGTATGAGCACTTTTTGCTGCTGGTTGACAACAGTAAACCACTAACTCACAAGTAGCAGTGGTGTTGTTAGTCTGTCACGCAAGCTTCTTCACTTGGCCTTTGGGCCTCTATCTGATAGACATGATAGGCATCTCAATGGCCAACTAAAGAAGCACATGTGGTAGGCTGACTGCATTGCTGCTAATTGTGAGTGGCTTAGTGTTATAAACTTGCAATGGGAATTGCTCTTACAGTACTGACAGGGTCTTTGTGACAGATTCCCCAAAAGATCTGCTTAAGAAAACTGTGTACTTTAAATCAGGCTGCCAAACACACTGCTAGCTTTTGCTGTTTGCATACACTTTGGTAAAAAAAATCCCAATAGGTGTATATTGATTGGTTTGCGTGAAAGTTATAGCGTCTACAAACTATGGTATATACAGTATACTGGAATTTTTATTTATTTATACATTTTTTACTACTAATAGTGGTGATCAGTGACTTATAATGGGACTGCGATAGTGTGGCGGACAATGTGACACTAACCGACACTGAGTGGGAACTGACTAACTGCCACTGACATCCCCAGTGACACTAACACAGTGATCAATGGTAATACTGTACACTGTCAATGTACTAATGACACTGGCTGGGAAGGGAGTTAAACGTGTGCCTAGCAAGTGTTAATTTGTGTAATGTGTGTTGCTTTTTACTAAAAATCACTTTGTTTCTTCTCCCTGCTTTGCAGGGAAAAGAAACAGAGAGATCTTTAAAGCGGTTGCCCGCTTGGTGATTATTACCTACAGGTAAGCCTATAATAAGGCTTACCTGTAGGTAAAATGATTTAGGAGATATTCACTCTGCATGCAGCCACTGACATCAGCAGTGCACGCGTTCTGAAGGTCCAGCGGATTGTGCCGGAACTCGCCGGAACGGAGGACTCCCGCGCATGCGCCACTCACATTGCTGGAGCCTGTGAAGTCGGAAGAAATGCAGAGAGGACATGTCAGCCCCTCAGCGTTGACCGGGCGCTGCAGTAGCTTCGTTCAAAGGTAAGTATTTCACAATGTGCTAGTATGCGATGCATACTAGCACTTTATGCTATTGTCTTGCAGGTACAGTGAAGCTTAAAGGGGTTGTAAACCCTCAAGGTTTTTCACCTTAATGCATATACATTAAGGTGAAAAACCTTCTGTAGTGCAGCAGCCCCCCCAGACCCCCCTTTTACTTACCTGAACCCGATCATTCCATCGACGGGGATGAGCAAAGCAGCTCCAGTCGCTGTCTCTGGTTCTCATTGGATAGATTGATAGCTGTGCAGCCATTGGCTCCCTCTGCTGTCAATCAAATCCAGTGACACAGGATCCGGGGGTGGGGGCGGGGCCGAGTCCTGCTGTCTGTGTCAATGGACACAGCAGCAGGACTCGGGAGACGCGCCTACATGAGTGCCCCCATGGAAAGCGGGTCTCTGAGGGGGCACTAGATGTGGGGAGGAGTGCCACTGGGGGACCTCAGAAAAGGAGGATCAGGGCCACTCTGTGCAAAACCCTCGCACAGAGAAGGTAAGTATAACATGTTAGTTTTTTTTTTAATAACAAACCTTTACAACCCCTTTAATGTGTCTAGAATTACTTTGATCAAGCATCAGTATCTGGTGCACGGGCTCTTTTAAAGGGACACTGTCATCTTGCTCATAAAGAGTGAAGTGACAGTGTCACTGAAAAGCCCACCAACCTATTACACTTACCTTGCTTGCACCTCCTCACCACTAGGGTGAGCAGTAACTTCACTGACAACTGACTGCTAAGCCCGAGCGCTGTCACAATGAAAGGGGTCACATGCTTCCACAAACCTGGAAATGCCAGGTAGTGTCACTGGCTGAGGTATGGGGAGGAGTGGTGAGAAAGGTTATGAAGGTGAGCATAAAGAGGTTGGGGGAAGGGTTCTTTGCAGAAACACTGTGAGGAATTGATCAAAACGGGTGCAGCTGTGCAGCTGTATTCAGTCAGCTTCTACCTTCATCTTGTTCAGCTAAGTTCTGAAAATGAAAGGTAAAAGTTGATTGGTTGCTCTACACAGATGCTCTAGTTTCTGGCTGTTCCAGTTCTTGTATAATCTATACACTGTCTTTTTGCCCCACATGAACAAGGTGACAATGTCCTTAACCCCTTTGTGCCAGGGCCTCCTGACACTTTAAGGGGTTGCAGATGCCGGGAGGTGGGGGTTTATGATCTTGTGACTGCCATGATTGGCTGTCACAGTGGTCACATGATTGGAAAGCTTTCCGTTAGCTGCCGGTAACTGTGCCGGGAGCAAGCAGAATGCTCACTCTCGGCACAGCTGTGTTTGCAGTATGGTACACAAATGTGCAGTCGCTTGGCGCCAATCCCCAACCGCCGAGAGGTTACTTACTGTTGGCGTGAAGGGGATAAAGAAGGGGATAAAGAAAACCTGAGATGAGAAAAAAAACATAGGCTGTCGTGTCATTTTTGGCCTCTTGGCTGCCTTTTTTGTTTCGGTACTCACTTTAACCACTTCAGCCCCGGAAGAATTTACCCCCTTCCTGACCAGAGCACTTTTTGCGATACGGCACTGCATCACTTTAACTGACAATTGCGCGGTCGTGCCACATTGCACCCAAGCAAAATTGACGTCCTTTTTTCCCCACAAATAGAGCTTTCTTTTGTTGGTATTTGATCACCTCTGCAGTTTTCATTTTTTGCTCCATAAACAAAAAAAGAAACAATTTTGAAAAAAAAAGCTATTTCTTTTACTTTTTGCTATAATAAATATCCTCAAAAAATATATAAAAAAACAAATTTCTTTCTCAGTTTAGGCCGATATGTATTCTTCTACATATTTTTGGTAAAAAAAAAATCGCAATAAGCGTGTATTGATTTGTTTGCGCAAAATTTATAGCGTCTACAAAATAGGGGATAGATTTATGGCATTTTTTAATTAGTAATGGCGGCGATCTGCAATTTTTATTGTGACTGCGACATTATGGCGGACACATTGGACACTTTTGACACTATTTTGGGACCATTGTCATTTCTACAGCGATCAGTGCTATAAAAATGCACTGATTACTGTCTAAATGACCCTGGCAGGGAAGGGCTTAAACACTAGAGGGCGATCAAGGGGTTAAGTGTGTCCTAGGGAGTGACTCTAACTGTAGGGAGGATTGGTTACCACTGACACGACAGAGATCACTGCTCCTGATGACAGGGAGCAGTAGATCTGTCATGTCACTAGGCAGAACGGGGAAATGCCTTGTTTACACAGGCATCTCCCCGTTCTGCCGCTCCATGACATGATTGTGGGACACCGGGGGACATCGACTCTGCGGGAACCGCCGGCATGGTCACGGAGTACACGGCGCGCCCACAATGCCGCGTCTCAAAGGGAACGTACCTGTACGCCCATTTGCGCAGCCGTGCCATTGTGCCGACGTATATTGTCGTGCACTAGTCAGCAAAAGGTTAACGAGTAGTGAAGTCAGCATTCATGAACTACATACCAGTTTTGGGTTGGTGACTACAAAAATGAATCATGGTTGCAAGCATTTTTGTGCAGAAAGGGGCACCAAAAACATCCTAAATATTTTTCTCTGCACAAGTTTCCTTCCTTTCCAAGTTTCCTCGAGCAGAGGACTTAGAATGCCTCTAGGTACATTACTATACTGCACTATATACTTTTTAATTAGAATTTTGGAGATTTCATTGTAAATGGATGCTTTTTAAAAGAGCAGTGGGTGTTTTAGGGTCCACGATGTGCTATATTTTCTTACACTGTGTGTTCACATATGAGGTTGTTTGCCAATAATGTTTTTTTTACTGCTAGAGTAAGTTCTTGCATTTTAATTTTTGCTTCTGTTTTCTTTTGTTAGCTAACCATTAAAGCTTGTTTCTGTTTGATCGTGATTTACGAGAAAAAAAGAAGAAAAACACAATTTAAATTATAGTTGTAGTGCTAAGATACGTCATTGCACAGCATTTAAATGTAAAAATCACACTGACATTGGTTACACCTCTTACAGAAATTACTTTCCATTTTAAGATGTTGTGCTGTGATAAGCACAAACCATTTCCAATCCATTTTGTCTGGTGAACTGTACCCGAGCAAATCATATTATATTTTTACAGAGTCTTCATGTGTTATTGTTCAGCTTGATTACTTCTGCTTTTACAGGGCCCGGTACTAACCAACTACATCGCTTTTTGTACATTTATTTCCACTTTCATATGTAGATAATATATTGGTAGCACAAAGGCATGTTACCTTCTTACATGACTTCCTTAGTTCCTTCAACTATAAAAGCTTGGAATATAAAAAGATAAAAAAAGAATCATCAATGTGTATATTGTTGCATGTATATGAAAAAGTACAGCTTTGAGTACTATAACCTAAAAATACATTTCCATTCCTAGAGAAGACTGTCAATGTGGGCTCTTTTGTAAAGTATGACGAGCATCCCCTGAAGATGGTCCTACAGGGATATTCTGAACCCAATAGCTGCTCCATTTGATACTTACCAGAACTTGAAAGAGAATCTCTAATTTACCTATGAAATACAATCATGAAAAAACTGTACTAGAAGCTGGTTAAAATATGAAATGCACATCAAAATTATTTCAGCTAAAAATGCTAACGGCTTAAAGTGGGGGGTCCACCTATCTATCGTTTTTTTTTTTTTTTTTAGTTCATTCACAAACTTTTCTTCTCAGCATTACATACTCACATATTGTGTGTAATATGTCCGCCTGTGTCAGATTTCGTCGGAAAGAATACCTTATATTATTCACTGCAGGCAGTTTCCATCTTCATTGTGGGCATTTGAAGCCCACAAGCATTTATTTCCTGGATGTGGTGAATGCTGTGCTCCCAGCATTCACTGCTCGTTCCCGCACATGCTCAGTGGCATCCTGGGAAGCCTGAGACTAGCTCCAAGGAGTCTGGGAGAGGCTAGAAACACGCCTACTCCCACGGGAGGAGAACCAGGAAGTGCAAAGAAGAATAGAAAAATAAAAGGTAATTACGCGATTTCAATTTTTTTAAACGGCATGTCAGCATCTAGGCAAGGAAGAGAATACATACAGATATTGTTCAAAATTTGGGTGGAACCCTGCTTTAACTTCTTCAGCCCCGGAAGGTTTTACCCCATTAATGACCAGACCATTTTTTGCAATACGGAACTGCGTTACTTTAACTGACAATTACGCAGTCGTATGATGCTGTACCCAAATAAAATCGATGTCTTTTTTATCCCACAAATAGAGCTTTCTATTGGTGGTATTTGATCACCTCTGTGGTTTTTATTTTTTGCGCTACAGGCGGTCCCCTAGTTACAAGTACCCGACTTACAAACGACTCCTACTTACAAACAAAGGGAGACAATAGGAAGTCAGAGGAAATCTACCCCTAGGAAGGGAAATTCTCTCCTGTAATGCCGCGTACACACGACCGGTTTAGCCGTCAGAACAAACTCCGACGGTTTCTCCGACGGAACTCCGACGGAATTCCATTCAAGCAGTCTTGCCTACACATGGTCAACCCAAAGTCCGACCAAAGTCTGACCATCCAGAATGCGGTGACGTACAACACTTATGACGGGATTAGAAAAAGGAAGTTCAATAGCCAGTAGCCAATAGCTTCCGTCTCGTACTTGCTTCAGAGCATGCGTCGTTTTTGGTCCATCGGACCAGCATACAGAAGAGCGGTTTTCCCGATAGGAATTGGTTCCATCGGAAATATTTAGAACATGTTCCATTTCCAGGTCTGTCAGATTTTTCAAAAAAAAAAAGTCCGATGAGGCCTACACACGATCAGTATAAAGCTTCCGTCTGACTTTTTCTGTCGGACATTCCGCTCGTGTGTACAGGGCATAAGAGTTATCATGGGAAAAAGGTACCCCCACTGATGCTTTATCACCACTCTTTGTTTCCACAACAACCCAAAATTTTCAAAATCCAATTGTCATTGGGACAGAAAATGAGGTGAAATCTTCTGATCTTCCCTATACTAATCAAAAAGCTTAAGAATTGTTTTTTTGGCTGGAGCTACACTTAAAAAATTTACCTGTTCCGACTTACAGACAAATTCAATTTAAGAACAAACCTACAGACCCTATCTTGTTTGTAACCCGGGGACTACTTGTATAAACAAAAGAAGAGCTACAATTTTGAAAAAAAAAACAATATTTCTGCTATAAAACACATCCAATAAAAAATGTAAAAAATCAAATTTCTTTATCAATTTAGGCCAATGTGTATTCTGCTACATATTTTTGGTAAAAAAAAATCTCAAAGCCTATATTGATTGGTTTGCACAAAAGTTATCGCATCTACAAACTATGGGATATTTTTTTATGGCATGTTTATTTTTTTTTACTAGTAATGGCGGCGATCAGCGATTTTTAGCAGGACTGCAACATTGCGGCAGACAAATCGGACACAAAACTGACACTTTTGACACTTTTTTGGGGACCAGTGTCATTATTACAGTGATCAGTGCTAAAAATATGCACTGTTACTGTACTAATGACACCAGCAAGGAAAGGGTCAACATCAGGGGCGATCAAAGGGTTAAATGTGTCCCTAGGGGGTGCTTGCTAACTGTGTGGGGGATGCTCTAACTGGGTGAAGACAGAGACCTTAACAGGAACACAAGATCCCTATCTTCTTCCCTGTCAGAATGGCGATCTGCCTTGTTTACTCGGGAACGATCGCAGATGGCAGGTGGACATCAGGTCCACTGGACTCGCTGATTGGCTCCCCCTCTGTCCAATCAGCGTGCAATCACGCCTCCAGCGGCGCACGTGCCCCCTAGTGTCCATTGCACGAAATGACATACAGGTACGTGATTTTGCGTAATAGAGCCGACCTGCCGCAGTACAAGTACGTTAGGCGGTTGGCAAGTAGTCAAAATGTACAATAAAAAATGACATTATAATATTTTTCTAACCCCACATTACTGCCACGTAGGGAAGGTAATAAAATGTCCTGTAAAAGAAAGCTATGATTGTTTTCAGCACTGAAAAAATCCATCACCAGACGTAATTGTAATAAAAGCAATTAAACACCATTGACATCTTGACATTAGCTTTTTGATACTTATTACTACTGTATATATCAATATATAATTCTTAGCAATTATAGCTATCAATGCCAAGTCCCAGTGGTGCCTTATTTAATTTGAATGTATAACTTGCTTTCAGGAAACTATGGTTCCCACCATAATTGGCAGGCAAATATAACTAGAAGAGTAGGACAATATAAATGCTTGAGGGTTGTATTAACTTTAGTGTACAACGAAATGCTGATGCAAATAAAAGTAATGTGTATATTCTCATGTAAATATATGCAAATGAATACATTCAAAGATAACTTTACATTCATGAAATATAATGC
Source organism: Lithobates clamitans (assembly GCA_037952925.1). NCBI lineage: Eukaryota > Metazoa > Chordata > Amphibia > Anura > Ranidae > Lithobates > Lithobates clamitans. The sequence continues at coordinate 503,291 of JBBGZY010000343.1, forward strand.
CAATTGGCCATCCTCACCTGCCTTAAAACAGGCAAAATATATTCTCTAAAAAAAAAAATGTCTATAAAGATGTGTTGGCTACAATACGACAGGACCAGACCTCATATGCTGTGTGACAGGTGTATGATTCAGTAAAGGACTCCTAATTAATAATTAACCACTTGCTGACCGCCCTATAGCACTTTTACTGCTACCGGTTGGCAGCTGTGCACAGGAATAAGTATATATGTGCATGTGTGTATATATATATATATCTATATATATATATATATATATATATATATATATATATATACATACATACACATTTACAGATATATATATATATACACACACACACACATATATATATATATATATATATATATATATATATATATATATACACATACACATATACATATGTGTGATCCTGCACTCCCGCCTGTAGGGGGGAAGGAACGATCCTGTGTCTCTGCAAAGCGAGGACTAGAATCAATATCTTCCCTTAATGAAAGCAGTACACTGTGTGCACAAAAACACTGGCTAGGCACACAGAAAACTCTTTGATCACCCTAGATGTTTAACCCCTTCTTAGCCAGTGTCAGTACAGTGACAGTGCATATTTTTAGCACTGATCACTGTATTAGTGTTACCGGTTCCCACAAAGTGTTAAAAGTGTCAGTTAGTGTCTAATAGTGCGCTGCAATATTGCAGTCCCACTGTAAAGCGCCGATCTCTGCCATTACTAGTATAAAAAACAAATAAATGAAAATTCCATGAATAGATCCCTTAGTTTGTAGACACTATAATGTTCACGTATTGTGAAAGATAATGTTACGCCGAGTAAATTGATACCCAACATGTCACACTTCAAAATTGCGCCTGGTTGTGGAATGGCGACAAACTTTTACCCTAAAATCTCCATAGGCGACTTTTAAAAAATTCTACAGGTTACAGAGGAGGTCTAGGGCTAGAATTGTTGCTTTCGCTCTAACGATCACGGCGATACTTCACATGTGTATTTGAACACCGTTTTTCATATGCGGGCGCTACTCACGTATGTGTTCACTTCTGCACGCGAGCTCGGCGGGACGGGGCACGTCACTTTTATTCCTATTACAAGGAATGTAAACATCCCTTGTAATAGAAAAAAGCATGACAGGACCTCTCAAATATGAGATCTGGGGTCAAAAAGATCTCAGATCTCATATTTACACTAAAATGCAAAAATAATAAAAAAAATAAATAAATGTAATTTGAAAAAAAAAAAATGTCCCTTTAAGCGCTTTGGGCGGAAGTGACATTTTGACGTCACTTCCGTCCTGCAATGGTATGGAGACGGGTGTTGGCCATCTTCCCCTCCCCCTTGTATGGAGACGGGTGTTGGCCCTCTCCTGCCGCCGACAAAAGTGATCTTGCGGCGAATCGGCCGCAGAGACCACTTTTATCTGAAAGCGGACCGCCCGCTGAAGAAGAGGATACTGGGGTTATGGCAGCTAACTGTTGTCATAACAATGATATCCCTCTTCAAAGTACCAACGTATAACGATGGTGGGCGGTCCTATAAGTGGTTAAAAGAAAATTCTAGTCAAGTATGTATTCCTAAAGGGGTTGTAAAGTCAAGACATTTTTTGCCTTAATACATTCCCTGAATTAAGGTAAAGAATATCCTAGGAGTTTTATTGCCCCCTCACCCCTTATACTAACCTGAGTTCTATCTCGAGCCGTCTGCAGAGGCGCTGGTCCGTGTTCCTCTCCACACAGGACACAGAGGCAGCAGTGGGTGCTGCTGCTATCAATCAAATCCTGTGAGGAGGGACTGGAGGATGGGGCTGAGCCACTCTGTATGTGTCTATGGATGCACAAAGCCCAGCTTGGGAGCAAGCCCGCAAGTGTGCCCCATAACAAGTGGCTTGCTATGGGGCAAGCACAGAAGATTTGGAGCCATAACAGGAGGTTCAGGGCTGCTCTGTGCAATTCTTTTGCAGGTAAGTATAGCATTAGACATGTGCACTGCCGAAAAATGTGTTCGTTTTCGTTCCATTCGTTTTTTTGGTTTTTTTAGAAATTCGTAAATTCGTAAATTTGAAAATTCAGAAATTCAAACGTTCGTAAATTCGTAAATTTGAAATTTCCAAATTGAAAAATTTGTAAATTCAAAAATTCAGAATTCGTAAATTCGAAAATTTGAAATTCGAACATTCGGAATTCGAAAATTCGGAATTCGAAAATTCGGAAATTTGAAAATTTGAAAATAAGAAAGGAAAATCCGAAAATGAGAAAGAACGAAAATCCAAAAATTCAAAATAATAACTAACTAATATAAACTAACTATTATATTATAGGTATTGGAATTTCCATTCAACTTTGGCTGTTAGTGAACGTAACAAATACAAATTTATCTGAAGTTACGAATTATCCAAATGAAACTAAATAATAACAAATAATAATAAGTTATTATTATTATTATTTATTATTATTAATTTGTTACATTCCATTCGTTTAGATATGGCATTAGTTATTTCGGATAATTCGTAACTTCTGAAAAAATTTTATTCATTACGTTCACAGCTAAAGTTAGTAATAGTTAAGTTATTATTAGTTATTATTTCAGATTTTTGAGTTTTCGGGTTTTTGAATTTTCAGATTTTCATTCTTATTTTTGGATTTTCGAATTTCAAATTTTCTAATCTCCGAATTTTCGAACTTCTGGATTTTCAAATTTTTAATGTCGCAATCTCCGAATTTCCAAATTTTTGAAATTTCGAATTTTTGAATTATCGAACTTTCGAAATTTTTAACTTTCGAATTTCCGAATTTTTGGAAATTCGGATATTTCCGAATTAACAAATTTGTCTAAATTTGTTAAAACTAATTTGTAACTAAACGAATTGCACACGTCTATATAGCATTGTAATGGAAGCGTCCAGCACCCAGCTTGGGTTCCTCTGTCAAGATATATAGCTTCCTCCAGCCTGGACCTAGGAACCAGATATTATAGCTGAGCACCCAAGACTAGACAACACTAGCTTAGATGCAAACTAGAACACTTTATTGTAAATTCACACAGAATATACCATGCAAGATCAGATAGGCGTCTGATCACATTACCCTAACAATACAAACTGTAACCAGGAATATAATTAACATAGCTGAGGAACAACCAACATAAATATTATGCTAATCTGCATCTAGCAACTAATAGCTGACAGTGATCTAATTAACATGAACTAATTAACAACTAGTCACTCAAACAAGCCTAGGTGCCCAGACTGTTCTTTGATTAATCAAGGATCCCACCTCATGTCAGACTGTCCAGCACCAGTTTACAACAGTCTGAGAGACAAACTCATACAATGTTCCAGCAGGTGGAATTAATTTATCTTCATAGATGTCCCAAGTAAAGAACCTCTCCGACCCAGTCTGCAGGAGGGCCACCATATTTCTTCTGACCATTAACCTGTACAAGATTAATATTACACCTTTCCATTCACTCCAGAAGGGAAGCTTTATTGACCTTATTCAGATAATCTATCCAACCCTCACTCTCAGCGTGGTTGTCCATCATTGGAGAATGATCTGCTTTCTCCATGGGCCATAATCAGTGGGTATGAGACTTGCCCCTAGTCCCCTCCAAAAGCCCCCTGTCCTGGTTGGGTTTGTCACAAACATGTTTATTATTTATTTAAAAAATATATCCTTTACAACTTCTTTAACACAAAAAAGTACCTTTAATTTTTCTCAGCCTCATTCAAATCTCCAAATCTCTTTCTTTGCTGCTGTGATCTAACTTCTTATAGAATAGCACCTCTCCCCACACCCCTGATCCTCCAACCAGGACCCACTGCCACATTTGAAAATGGTGCCACCCACACAACTGTGTCATTCATTAACAAGAATCTGTGAATGAGAAAATTGCAAGTCCCACCTGCCACCATGGTAGACAGCTTGTAGTTCTCAGCAAACTGTGAGGGCACTGATCAGCGCCCTCATAGTCCACTGACATGTCCTCCAGCTTTCAAACAGAAAGCCCGTACAGAGGTACAGGAAGAAATCTGGAAGACTTTTTTGCAAGAGCTTGACATTGCACCCATGATTCACCAATTCTGTGCAAGAATTAACAAATGCACATTTTTTCCACCAAAAATGTATGCATGTATTTTTTTTTGCAGAAAGGTGAACTTAGCCTTTAACCTCCCTGGCGGTATGATTATTTCAGATTTTTAATGCTGAAAGTGGTACAATTATTTTGCATGGAAATTTGCCGTTTTATATTGTAGGCCTGTAATTCTTAGGAATAACTCACCTAAATCTGTCCAAACAAGAGTCTAGTAGACATCCTGGGTATGATAAAGTTTAAAAAACGAAATAAAAAATTATAATAGTGATTCTAATTTATTATCGCTGTTTTCTAGCTGGCCTAAAAGCACTTTTGACGTAAACGGACATTTTTTGGTTGCTATGGACAATCTCCAGTTTCCTGGCAATAAGAACAGTATTTATAATATAAAACTGCATGCAGGACACTGGCAGACCACTAGGGACAAAGGGGATGTGTAATTATTTGGTACAGTACTGTAATCTGTAAGTTTACAGTATACTGTAGCTATACTGTGTTTTTTACTTTTTGAATTTGGCGCCGAACTCCGTCCCCGTGCGTCGCAACGCTAGCAGAGAACGGAGCTCGGCACTGTGAATTGAGTGAGACACGGCGGCTCGTAGATCACAGCGGGGAGACATTGCAGGATCCAGGGGACAAGGTAAGTAGCCTCTACATGGATCCTGCAATGCGATCCTGAGTCTGGCTCGGGATTACCGCTTTATTGAAAATCCACCCCGAGCCAGACTCAGGAATACCACCAGGGGGGTTAAGTAATGGATATGTATGGATTATTTTTGGAGAATAACGATGTCACTTAGTGTCAATTTATTCTGTGGACTAATCACCAGGTAGGTTATTTTTTTGCAAAGAGCGATGCCAGAGAAATATAGCATCTTTGTACATGGTCTCCTTGTATTTGGAACTATGTATGATCTCCAGTGATAGGTGAGTGACTACTTTAACAACAGGTTGTTCACAATATGTTTTTTTGCAATCATTTGTGTTGTTTTTCATAAAGGATATAACAAGGCATAGTAACTGTTCATCAAAGAACAATTGTAACAGACAGCTGTAGCTAGGTGCACAATGAGGTTGATTTACTAAAGAAAAATAGACTGTTCACTTTGAAAGAAAATTTGCACTTTGCAAGGGACTTTGCCCAAGAGCTTAGTGAATGCGGTGAAACTCTGTTGACTTCTATCATCCAATCATGTGCACACAGTTTTTATTTTTATATTCCTTACATGTAATTAGGTTTTCTTTGCAGAGTTACTTTCACAGCTTTCACTAAGCTCTGAACGAAATTCCTTTGCAATGTTAACAGCCTATTTACCTTTAGCAGATCAATTCAACACCAATATGTTTTATTTTACTAAAAAGCATAATACCAGAAATAAACTAAATGTGATGGGAAATGCAAGAGCCTATCATAATATCCACTATGTCTTCACTTAGGAGAAATGTTGACAAATGTTGACATAAGGAAACTAATGAAGGGAAGCACAACCATTGCTTGTACAAGCCAGCTCCATGTAGAGATTTGTGTTGGGCAAAAGGTTCGGCCCGAGCATGACCATTCGCTGAACACTTGAATTTTCAGGGTGTTCGCCGGGTGTTTGCCCAGGCAAACACCCTGCAATGCACTGCGCACTGCACAGTGCATTCTGCGCCCTGATTGGACAAAGCTTTGCTCAATCAGGATGCAGTGTAAGCTGGTCGGGCCCGGGAAGCTGGCCACAGCGGTGTTAACAACTAATGAGTTTCTCCACTGACAGCTGAATAAAAAAAAAGTGACGGTTAAAAAAATTAAAAATAAATATAGTGCCTGGGGGGTCCCCTTAGTCTGCCTGTAAAGTGGCGCATCTGTAGCATATATATATCATGCTACAGCAAAAATGATATTTCTAAAGAAAAAAAAAAAGTCAAATCACATTTAAAATGACTCGCAGTTGCAATTGCCAACACTAATAAAAAATTAAAGAAAAAAACTAGGTGGGGTCCCCTCCCAGTGCAGGCTGGCAGATATTAATAAGATACTATTTTACATATTTACAGTAACTTGTACTTTGGGCTAGGCTTTTAAGGAGAATGCAGATCACAGAACTTTTTTGCCAATGATGCTAAAGCACTCCAAAATTACCAGTGTCTGGCAAAGTCTAAGAGATTTCTTCAAGCAAATAAACTTAGCTAACGTAGTATTCAGTGTGTAATTCCAGCCTCTCCCAAGGCAAAACTGTGGCCAAGAAAAATCCAGCTTAATAACATTCCCCCATGAAAGCATGAACAGGGGTTGTCTTTTGCTTACACAAAATATAAACAAAAAAATTATTATTATTATACAGAATTTATATAGCGCCAACAGTTTACGCAGCGCTTTACAATATCAAAGGGAGACAATACAGTTATAATACAATAAAATACAGGAGGATTAAGAGGGCCCTGCTCAGAAGAGCTTACAATCTAATAGGGTGGGGCAGGTGGTACAAAAGTTTGTAACTGTGGGGAATGAGCTGATGCAAGTGGTAAAAGCTTAGTTAGAGACGTAATAGCCTTTCCTAAAGAGATGAGTTTTCAGGGATCGCCTGAAGGTAGCAAGAGTAGGGGATAGCCGGACAGGTGGAGGTAGCGAGTTCCAGAGGATGGGAGAGGCTCTGGAGAAATCCTGGAGACTTGCATGAGAGGAGGAGACGAGAGAGCTTGAGAGTAGGAGGTCTTGAGAGGAGCGGAGAGGACGATTTGGGTGATATTTGGAGACAAGATTGGTGATGTAGCTCGGGACAGAGTTGTGAATGGCTTTGTATGTTGTAGTTAGTATTTTGAATTTAATTCGCTGGGTGATTGGGAGCCAGTGTAGGGATTGGAGGAGATGGTTGGCAGACACTGAGCAGTTGGTAAAGTGGATAAGTCTGGAAGCAGCATTCATGATAGACTGAAGAGGGGATAGCCTATGGAGAGGCAGGCCAATGAGAAGGGAGTTGCAATAGTCAAGGCAAGAGATAACGAGGGAGTGAATGAGGAGCTTCGTGGTTTCATTTGTTAAAAAGGGGCGAATTTTAGAGATGTTACGGAGGTAAATTCTACAAACTTTTGACAGCAATTGGATTTGAGGCTGAAATGACAAGTCAGAGTCTAGGATTACACCTAGTACCCTGAGGTGAGGGGAGGGACTGATGGTTGCATTGTTGATTTTGATGGAAAAGTCATGGAGGGGGGCACGGGCGCGGGGGAATATTAATAGCTCAGTTTTAGAGAGATTTAGTTTAAGAAAGTGGTGTGACATCCATGCTGATATGTCAGTTAGTAAGTGACCAAGGGAGGAGGTGTAGATAGAGAAGAGAAGGGGTCCAAAAACAGAGCCTTGGGGGACCCCCACAGAAAGGGGCAATGGAGAGGAGGAGACAGAGTTGTAGGTGACACTGAAGGAGCGCTGTGATAAATAGGCAGAGAACCAGGATAGAGCAGAATCTCGGAGGCCAAGGGAATGTAGTTTATTGAGAAGGTGCGGGTGGTCAACAGTATCAAAGGCCGCAGAGAGGTCAAGTAGTAGGAGTATGGAGTACTGGCTGTTGGTTTTTGCAGCTAGTAAATCGTTAGTGAGTTTTAGTAAGGCAGTTTCTGTGGAGTGCTGTGCGCAAAAGCCAGACTGTAAAGGGTAAAGAAGGTTATTTTCACTGAGATAGGAGTTAAGACGGTTGTAGACTAAGCGTTCTAGAAGTTTAGAGGTGAATGGGATAAATGAGATGGGTCTTAAGTTGTTCAGGTTGGTAGGGTCCAGTGAGGGCTTTTTGAGTATGGGAAATCTGAATGTTTTCTGATATCTGTATGTACCTTTAAATATATAAATGTCCCACAAATGTGTGTGAGGGACTTTAAATTGTGGTAGACCCCCAGACCTATAGATTCTAGAGGCAAGGGGAATATTGGAGTATTTTTTTCCATGGGATATTTCACCATACTGTCTATGACATGATATAAACTGTGGCGATCTGACTGGCCAATAGCAATATCACTCCCATGGCAGCATTAGCAGCATTATAACAACCCAAAGAAAAGCAGTAGCAATTGCTAAATTCATGTTTTTGGACTGTTGAACAAATAGACTGTCTGGAAAGGAGATATTATCTAGTAGTTAGATTGCTTCCTAATGTCTGACTGATACTTAGATGAAGAAAGAAGAGTTGATCTACTAGCATGATGTCAATTGTCAAACATAACAATAAAACTAAAATAACAAAGAGCAGATGAAACAACTGGGATAACAAATTCATTCTGCCCCCATGCTTGGCTACAAATCATAAATAATTGAGACAAAACTGAAATGCTCCAAATTGCAGCCACAATTCATCTGTAGAGATTTGCAGTTATTTGCACTCCATAATGTCTTGAATCTTTGGTCTAATGTGTTTAGAATACATTGTTACTTTTGCATCAGTTCTAAAACTCATCAGTTTCTGGGCTACCAGCAGGATTACTTGGCTTTATTACCAGAAAATAAATTCTCTGCGCTCAAAAACAATTTGCTCATCTTCCCAAACAGCAGGGACATGGGAAATAAAAGCATTATTTTTTTTACAGCAATAAAAAGACAAATAAAATTGATTATGCTATTGCTCAGAACACATAGCAACAATTGTGGGTCTTGTGGGTCTCCTATCACTAGATTTGAAAATAACAATATTTACTCCCCAGGTGCAACAAAACATTTCCTGCAGAGCAGGACATTAGCTGCCACTTCAAGAGACATCATGTAAAAGTGTGCCCAAGAGCTCTGCCATAAGGACCTTGCAGTTAATTGCAGCATCCATTATGGCACTCTCCTTGGCACAAACATCTGCCTTAACTTGTTAAAATATTAATGTTCGGGGCCTACTTTAGAATGACTCTTCCTTCTATATTGCTATGTAGTCAAAGTGCATAAAAACAAATATATCCCACAATAGTAAAATATTGATGCACTCATATTTCAAAAGCTTGTGTAACAAATACACATGCTTCCAAAACAGAACATCCGTTTATTTTACTATCAACTGTTAAATAAAATGAACAGGATCAATGTGCACTGCAGATTACCCAAAAATATTGCCCATATTATGAATGTGTTCAGAAGTCACAAAAAGTGATTCAAAATTAAGTCCTACACATATATACTTTGTAACTAACTATTATTTTGATGCCTGCTAAACTGTTTAGGCTTGTGTGTTATATTTTTTGGGTTACAAAATTAGAACTGTGTTAAAGCGGTAGTAAAGTCTGCTTTGTGGTAGGCCTATAATAAGGATGAAATTAATATCTCCTAAACGGGCATTGTTTAGGAGATATTCAACCTGGATGCAGCTGGTGACATCACCGGTGCATGTGCTCTGAAGGTCTGGCATACCTTGCCTGACCTTCAGAGCACTGTGCCGCAACCGAGAGACTCCATGCGTATGCGCGGGAGAGACGTCATCCTGACTCCGGCCACTAACACAGCTGTAGTCTGGGAACCCAGAAGGAAGACCGGGGGAAGATGGACACTCCCTCAGTGGTGACAACGTGCTGCTGGAGGGCTTTGCTTTAAGGTAAGTATTTCATAATTTGCTACTATGCAATGCATACTTGCATATTATGCTGTTATTTTGCAGGGGAATCTTTTTTTTTTATTGCAGCAGTTTACTACCGCTTTAAACCACTCAACATACTGTACTATTATACATAGTTACATAGTTAGTAAGGTTGAATAAAGACACCAGTCCATCCAGTTCAACCTGAGTGAGTGTGGGTCTACAACCCTGACCCTTGTCCCTAACCCTGAACATCGCACACTCACATCAATCCCTACCCTCAATCCAAGGTCCCCATTCATATACTAGGGCCAATTTTGGACAGAAGCCAATTAACCTACCAGCATGTCTTTGGAGTGTGGGAGGAAACCGGAGTACCCGGAGGAAACCCACGCAGGCACAGGGAGAACATGCAAACTCCAGGCAGGTAGTGTCGTGGTCGTGGTTGGGATTCGAACCAGCGACCCTTTTTTACTGCTAGGTGAGAGTGCTAACCACTGCACCACTTTATCATTATTTGATAAAAGGTATATAAATTACTGCATAATATTAAAAAAAAACTATGCATTTGCTCAAGCTACTGTTGCAAGCAATTGTTATAAACAGAAAGTCAATGGTTTGGTGTTTTTTTTAATTTACGTTTCTATTACCATAGTAAAACTTGATATGGGTTTAGATATTCTAAGCTACTACTCTGTGCCTTGACACCTGAAGCAGTTGTTAAAAATAGCAAAACACAAACTAGTCTTTACACAGTATAATAAAATGTCGGGCATTGTAACCTTACATTTAAATGCACTTTAATTGTAATTTTTGAGAGGACAGGGTCCTTTAAGCTGATGCAGGGACTTATTACATTGGCTGCTGAAATCAGCAGTCTAAACCTTTCTAAAGCAGGAGATAAACTGAGTATAAACAAACTGCAAAAATCTCATGTCCAGACCTCCAGGAAGGTATTAAAGTGGAGTTCCACCCACTTTTACAACTCTTCAGCATCCCTCACTAAACTGTGCACTGTAAACAAATTGGATATTTTTTTATTTTTTTTCTCAGCACCTACTGTATATCTGCTGTATTCATTTTTCACTTCCTCCTCCCTGGCCGCAGCCCATCGCATCATTTACTGTTTGCAATGCCTTATGGGAAGGGGCGGCAGCTTCCTCTGAAACTGCCATTGCTATGGAAACCTGACCTAAAACCTATTACACTGCTTGTACTGCACTGAGCATGTGCGAGATCTGCAAGGATGAGATCCAGGAAGAAATACAGTCTGGGTTCAGATGCCCACACTTAAGATGGCCACGGCCTGCTGTAAGTTTATAAAATAACAAACTACTGCTATAAAATAACAAAACAGACCTTAGTTTACAGACTAACTTTACTAGAATACATTAAGCTTGTGTATTATAGGGGTATTTTTATTTAAAAAGTATAATTTCGGCCGGAACACCACTTTAAGGAAAGAGGGGAGTGATATTAAAGTGTGCAAACACTATGATATGATTAGCTGAGTTCAGCTCTAAGTGACCTAAGAGCAGCATGACCCATACCCCACAGAGATTAAAACATTAATCATTTTAGAACTCTAAAGTAATAAATATGACTATAATTATTATTATACAGGATTTATATAGCGCCAACAGTTTGTGAGGCGCCTAACAAAGTGAGGGCAGACAGTACAGTTACAATACAGTGAAATACAGGAGGAACATATTACATGTTACACCCATATTCAGGGTGTAACGTGTAACATGTTACATATGCAGCGGCCCCTGCTCTCTCCCCCCCCCCCTGAACCTCTAGTCTGACAGCTAGCAGGGCATCTTCTCCCTCCTGCTAGCTGTAACAATCTGTAAAAGATGCGGCCGTGCAGATTTTCTGCCCACCGGCCGCATCATACATTCACAGTGTTCTGTAAATCAGAAAACTACAAGGTCCGACATGTCGGCTTGTAGTTCTCAATGAACTACCACAGCACTGTTGAGCACTGTGGTCATTTATTGTTGCTTCCTGCTAGTATATAACTGCGTGGCCGTACCATGTACGGCCAAACAGCTTATACACAGAGTCTGCAAGAGCCCTGTATAGCACCACTAAACAGCTGATCATGGGTTCAATGCTTTTCAGGCTCCCAAAAAAAATAAAATAAATGCACATTTTTTTACCTGCAAAAAGTTGTGCATTTATTATTTTTTTCGTAAAGGTGAAGCTATCCTTTAAGTTGTATTAACTGTCCTATTGTAGAAAAAAAATGATCTCTCTCTCTCTCTCTCTCTCTCTCTCTCTCTCTATATAGAAATATACCAAAATAGCCCCATCCACATTTCCTTTTTCAAATGTGGGATAAGGGAATAAAAGCTACAATCTAACTGGTTGCTAAAGGGAAAATTTCCTGTTTCTTCCTTGAAGAGTCAGCAACACTGTCTCTTTGTGTTAATAGTAGTGCTAGAAATATGCATCAGGCACAAAGAAGAAAATAATACAACGTAATTAGTTCAAGAGAGATTACAATAACTATAGCAACCAGTCATCTAGGGGAGGTCTCCCCTCCCATTCCATCACAGGTAAACCACCACAATAGAGGTCTTCTGGAGATAAATATCGCTGTGACAATACCCATGGGACTCTTAATCCCATGCTTGATTCCAGCTCTATGACAGAACACAAGTAAGCAAGGGATGTTTTGTCAATTAGTGGTGCTGACACAGAAGACTAGCTATGTTAGAGGACTACTAATTTTCAAAATTAATAATATGTATTTGCACCTAGTATACCTACATTTGATTAGACTAGAGATTACAAATAATAAGTACCTCACTTCATCATGACTACTGTGCTGTGCCCTTTTACAGCATACTATTTAATTAATTTTATACACTAGATTTCTGCTTTAACCATTTGCTTGGAATTGTTTCTCTTAAATATCCCTCATGACTTCACGGTCATCAGAGCTGAATAAAACTTGTGTAGTCTTTACTTGGATAAATGGTTACAAAGAGTAGTTTATTGCAAACTGCTAAGCTGTGTTACTAATAGGAAAACATTACAAACATTACAAATTACCCTGCTGATAAATGGGCTTCAACAACATGACCCTGCTCTGCTGAAATGTGTAAACGCACACTCTCTCTAGTTCTTTATAAATATATATGTGTATATATATATATATATATATATATATATATATATAGGATGTGGGTTGAGTGACCTTATAAGATCTGGCACCTCATCCCTTGTATTGGTAAAATGCAAGTTAGGGATTGGATATTGGATTGGGATTGGATAGGGATTATAATGGTGCCCAAGTATATAGAAGCTACAATTATTACTTAAAAGATATACATTTTATTACATTAATATACGGCAAATAACAATCATAAGATGCATAAAATATAATATAATATAATATAATATAATATAATATAATATAATATAATAAAATATAATATAATATAATATAATATACAGACAGTGGTACTGGCCAAAGTATCCTTATACATGGAATGGTTACTGATGCTTGTCAAGTCCCTACATGTTTTGCCATACAATGGCTTCTTCAGGGCATTATATAGTGACCAGTGTTCAACAGTGGCTCTGATAATAAACACATAATCAAAATTACAGTAATCCAAAAGTAAAATTATATTATAATCTAATATAGTGTGACAAAAACAAACAAATCGAGTGTCATGACTCATAGACTCTCCCACCCCACAAATCTCACCCAACTTACCAAAGGGACCTCCACAAAAGGGCACACAACCGGGCAGTCCAACAACCACGGCAAAGGGAGGTTCTGTTTGTGTGACCACAGGGGGCATACAGGGGCCAGGCTATTTTAAAGTTAAAGAGAAAGAAATGAAGAGAATGAAGTACCTCTTTGGACATACCACAGTCCAAAATTAAGGGCTAACATAGCCTCAAATATACTTACATATACTATATGTAATACACAGTATATACACAGTATCTCACAAAAGTGAGTATACCCCTCACATTTTTGTAAACAAGGTAAACTTATTTGGTTCAGAGCGTGTGTGGCGGCAACCAGATGGGGAGTACATGGTCTGAGGCTGCATGAGTGCTGCCGGCACTGGGGAGCTACAGTTCATTGAGGGAACCATGAATGCCAACATGTACTGTGACATACTGAAGCAGAGCATGACCCCCCCCCCCTTTGGAGACTGGGCGGCAGGGCAGTATTCCAACATGATAACGACCCCAAACACACCTCTAAGATGACCACTGCCTTGCTAAAGAAGATGAGGGTAAAGGTGATAGACTGGCCAATCATGTCTCCAAACCTAAACCCTATTGAGCATCTGTAGGGCATCCTCAAATAGTAGGTGGAGGAGCGCAAGGTCTCTAATATCCACTAGCTCCGTGATGTATTCATGGAGGAGTGGAAGAGAATTCCAGTGGCAACCTGCAAAGCTCTGGTGAACTCCATGCCCAAGAGGGTTAAGGCAGTGCTGGAAAATAATGGTGGCCACACAATATATTGACACTTTGTGCTCAATTTGGACATTTTCACTTAGGGGTATACTCACTTTTGTTGCCAGCAGTATAGACATTAATGGCTGTGCGTTGAGTTATTTTGAGGGGACAGCAAATTTACACTGTTATACAAGCTGTACACTCACTACTTTACATTGTAGCAAAGTGTCATTTCTTCAGAGTTGTCACATGAAAAGATATAATAAAATATTTACAAAAACGTGAGGGGTGTACTCACTTTTGTGATATACTGTATATATACACACAGTGAAGACACAGCTGTAATAATGTAATTGATTTACTACAGGTGAATTGACTGTTAACTTTGCAAAGAAAGTTGCACTTTGTATTGGGAATTTTCCCGAAAGCCTAATGAATGAGGTCAAGCTCTGCTGGCTTCCATCATCCAATCATGTTCAAGCAAAAAAAAAAATGTTTTTTTTCTTGCACATGAGGGTTATTTATTGCAAAGTGAAAGTTCATCTTATTCACTAACCTCTGGTGATAAATCGCAAATGCAAATTCACTGTGTGAACATCATATTTGCCCTTAAATTTGCCCTTAGTAAATTAACCCTAATGTGCCTCCTATAAAAGAGATATGTTTAAACTTTGATATGTAGGGAACCACCACAGTTCCAAAAGGAGAAATTGACAAAACAGCTGGTGCTTATGTTAAAAAGCAAAAAAACGTGCAAAGTTACTTAAAGTCAACTGAGGCTGATAGAAGTATAGAGGCGGTCGTTGCTGATCTCTCCTTCTTCAAAAAATGTTAGTTGTCTGATTGTAATGCCAATTCATTGGCAGATAAGGAGTTTTGACTTAGCTTGGAGTTCTCTCTTTGCAAGTTTGTTCCAGGTCAGTGATTTATAAAATACTGAAGCAAGAGACAGCCAGGCAACTAAAATTTTCAGAAGGAGGTCAACAATAGAAACAGAAACATTTATCTAAAAAAAAAAATGACCTTTAACCACTTGACCACTGGGCACTTAAACCCCCTTAATAACCAGACCAATTTTCAGCTTTTGGTGCTCTCACATTTTGAATGACAATTACTCAGTCATGCAACACTGTATCTATATGAAATTTTTGTCCTTTTTTTCACACAAATAGAGTTATCTTTTGGTGGTATTTAATCACCGCTGGGTTCTTTATTTTTTGCGCTATAAAAGAAAAAAGACCGAAAATTCTGTAAAAAAATACATTTTTCTTTGTTTCTGTTATAACATTTTGAAAATTAGTAATTTTTCTTCATATATTTTGGCCAAAATTTATACCGCTACATATCTTTGGTAAAAATAACCCAAATTAGTGTATATTATTTGGTCTTTGTGAAAGTTATAGAGTCCACAAGCTATGGTGCCAATATCTGAAAATTGATCACACCTGAAGTACTGACGGCCTATCTCATTTCTTGAGACCCTAACATGCTAGAAAAGTACAAATACCCCCCAAATGACCCCTTTTTGGAAAGAAGACATCCCAAGGTATTTAGAAAGATGCATGGTGAGTTTTTTGAAGTTGTTATTTTTTCCCACAATTCTTTGCAAAATCAAGTTTTTTTTTTCTTTTTTTTTTTTTCACAAAATTGTCATATTAGCAGGTTATTTCTCACACACAGCATATGCATACCACAAATTACACCTGAGTACGGCGATACCACATGTGTGAGACTTTTACACAGCGTGGCCACATACAGAGGCCCATCATGCAGGGAAGCACCTTCAGGCGTTCTGGAGCACCCAGGCCAATTCTGACATTTCTCTCCTACATGTAAAAATCATCATTTATTTGCTAGAAAATTACATAGAACCCCAAAACATTATATATGTTTTTTTAGCAAAGACCCTAGAAAATACAATAGCGGTCATTGCAACTTTTTATCTCGCACGATATTTGCGCAGCAATTTTTCGAACGGGTTTTTTTTGGGAAAAAAAACAGTTTTTTGCTATAAAAAAAACAAAACAGTAAGGTTAGCCCAATGTTTTTGCATAATATGAAAGATGAAGTTACGCCGAGTAAATAGATACCTAACATGTCACCTTTCAAAATTGCACACGCTTGTAGAATGGTGCCAAACTTCGCCACTTAAAAATCCCCATAGGCGACGCTTTAAAATTTTTTACTGGTTACAAATTTTGAGTTACAGAGGAGGTCTAGGGCCAAAATGATTGCTCTCGCTCTACCGATCGCAGCGATACCTCACATGTGTGGTTTGAACACCGTTTTCATATATGGGCGGGACTTACGTATGCGTTCGCTTCTGCATGCGAGCACACGGACAGGGGCGCTTTAAAAAAATTGTATTTTTTTTTATTGTTCATTTTACTTTATTTAGTTTAGTTTGACACTTTATTCCAAAAAAAAATTTTTTTGATCACTTTTATTCCTTTTACAAGGAATGTAAACATCCCTTGTAATAGGAATATGGCATGACAGGTCCTCTTTACAGTGAGATATGGGGTCAATAAGACCCCACATCTCACCTCTAGGCTGTGCCTGAAATAAAAAAAAAAAAAAAAAGATCCTGGCTTCGATCGTAGCGGTGAGCCGGTAGAAGCACCGGAGGGCGGCGGGAGGGGGGGACGTCCCCTCTCGCCTCCCGTAAGAATGATCAAGCAGTGTAACAGCCTCTATGATCATTCTTATGGTGTAGGGAATCGCCGGCTGAAAAAGCTGCACGCATCATTCAGATATCCCCGCACAAAGTCAAGGACGTCGTATGACGGAAGGCGGGAAGTGGTAAAAAAGCTTTTTTTTTAACACAGTTGTCCATTTATACAATATTTCTAACACATAACATGTACATACCAAAAATTACACCCCAAAATAGATTCTCCTACTCCTCCTGAGTACGGCGATACCACATGTGTGAGACTTCCACAGCCTGGCCACATACAGAGGCCGAGTATGGCTGAGCATGGCTGGGTATGGCTGAGCATGGCCGAGTATGGCTGAGCATGGCTGGATATTGCAGAGTATCGCAGAGTATGACTGGGAATGGCAGAGTTTGGCTGGGTATCACCAAGTATTGCAGAGTATGGCTGGGTATTGCGGGGTATTTCAGGGTATTTCAGGGTATTGCAGGGTATTGCAGGGTATTGCGGGGTATTGCAGGGTATGGCAGAGTATTGCGGGGTATTGCAGGGTATGGCAGAGTATTGCGGGGTATTGCAGGGTATGGCAGAGTATTGCGGGGTATTTCAGGGTATGGCAGAGTATTGCGGGGTATTCCAGGGTATGGCAGAGTATTGCGGGGTATTGCAGGGTTTGGCAGAGTATTGCGGGGTATTCCAGGGTATGGCAGAGTATTGCGGGGTATTGCAGGGTATGGCAGAGTATTGCGGGGTATTGCAGGGTAAGGCAGAGTATTGCGGGGTATTGCAGGGTATGGCAGAGTATTGCGGGGTATTGCAGGGTATGGCAGAGTATTGCGGGGTATTCCAGGGTATGGCAGAGTATTGCAGGGTATTGCAGGGTATGGCAGAGTATTGCGGGGTATTGCAGGGTAAGGCAGAGTATTGCGGGGTATTGCAGGGTATGGCAGAGTATTGCGGGGTATTGCAGGGTATGGCAGAGTATTGCGGGGTATTCCAGGGTATGGCAGAGTATTGCGGGGTATTGCAGGGTATGGCAGAGTATTGCAGGGGTATTGTGGGGCATACCAGAGTACTGTGGGGCATTGCAGAGGACACTGCAGAGTATTGCACAGCATTGCAGGGCATGCAGAGTAGTGAGGGATGGCTGAGCATGGATGGATGGATGGCTGGATGTCTCTGTGCAGCGCTGTGGGCACTACAGATGCAGCCCACAACGCTGCAGCCATCCATCCATCCCCCTCTCCGCTCACAGTGTACCGATCGGTACACAGGAGGGGAGGAGAGGAACCGGTGTCATCAGATGACGCCGGTTTGTTTACATGTGATCGCATGGTAAAAGGCCGCGATTAGCGGCCATTTACCGAGATCCGTGATGCGCTGGGTCCTCTGGACCCAGCGGTCACGGATGCTCTCGAGTGCGCGTCCCTGGACGCCCTCCCAGAGTTAAGCAACCGCCCTGTAGCCGTAGTAGGCTATGGGCCGGTTGTTAATACTACTTATTACATCATATGCCAAACAAAAAAAAAATGAACAGGCAAAGGTGATTGTCAGTCACCAGGAGGGTTAGACAATTAAAGCATAAGGTTAAGGAACCATTCCCAAAATGAATGCTCAAAATTTGGGACTTCTAGGATAAAGGCTCAACAAAAAAATGTCCCTTTTAATATCCCAAAGCTAAAATTTATGGAACGACCAAGCGGTAGTGGCCTCCCTGGATGCGGAAAAAGCTTTCGATTCTGTGGAATGGAACTATCTATGGGAGGTCCTCCGCAGATTTGGATTTGGTTCCGTCTTTATCTCCCGGGTTGAGGCTGTGTACAGATCCCCATCAGCCAGAGTACGTACTGGAACGGTCCTCTCCCCATCTTTTCCCCTTCATAGGGGAACGAGGCAGGGTTGCCCACTGTCCCCGGGGCTCTTTGCATTGGCGATAGAACCCATGGCTATCCTTATTAGATCCACCTCTCAGATACAGGGTATAACCATAGGCCCACTACAAGAAAAAGTGTCATTGTACGCAGATGACACCTTGTTATATCTTAAAGATGATGGAAACTCATTGACACAAGCACTTCAGGTCATAGACAGATGTGGACGATATTCGGGAATATGTATTAATTGGGGGAAATCAGTATTGTTCCCACTGCACTCTGGGGTTGCACCTGTACATTTGGACGCCCAACTTCGCCGGGTATCCCAGTTTAGATACCTCGGCGTAGAGATACATAGAGACCTTCGCCAATTTATTGGCCTGAATTTGGCCCCGGTGATGTCTCGGGTGACCCACCAACTTTCCTCTTGGAGGTCTCTTCCCCTCAGTCCAGTGGGCCGTGTAAATCTAATTAAGATGTCCATCCTCCCCAAATTCACCTACCTATTCAGACAAACTCCTGTACCCATACCTATTTCCTTTTTTAACAAACTCGATAGTCTGGTCGTCTCCTTCGTATGGAATGGGAAGGCCCCCAGAATAGCAAAGACAACATTACAACTTCCGGTTACATTAGGTGGCCTCGCACTCCCCTGTTTTTTAAAATACTACTGGGCTGCAGTCCTGGTGACGTTGAAGTGGTGGTTGGTGGAGGAGCCCTCTAACCTGGCGTCTACTGTGGAGGCCGCGTTGCTGGGTTCCTACTCGGAGCTAAGAAATTTAATACATAGAGGCCCCCGCTCTAATCCAAAGCTGTCTGTGCCCATGAAAACAACCATTAAAGTGTGGGATACGGTGAATATGAAACTAGGGAAACAAAACACGTGGTCCCCTGTGACACCACTTTGGGGTAACCCACGGTTGAGTCACTTTCAATCGATACCGGACCCCATCATATGGGCCAGATACGGAGTAGTTGCACTTAGTGATATTGTATCGCAGGGGCAACTGATAACGTTCAATGATCTGAAGAGTAAAAAAGGACTCCCAAACCAGATGTTTTTTAGATTTCTTCAGATAAGACATGCTTTTGGCTCCCAATTTCCCAACCCGGTAACTTTACAGATGTCTGATTTAGAAACGGAACTTCGGGTACCTGAAGGCACTAGACTACTCTCGACTATATATAACAGACTTGCCCTGTTGGATACATCTAGGGTCTCACAATTAATGTCATTCTGGCAGCGGGACATCCCTGACCTGACTGATGACGATTGGGAGGAGGGGGTGCAGCAATATTTAACCTTGACCATTTCCTCTAGGGACAGGTTTGCCCAACTGAAGTTTCTCCATCGTGCTTATTATTCCCCATCACGCTTAGCCAAAATCTATCCAGATAGAACAGCCGTTTGTCCTCGGTGTGGCTCAGACGGTGCAGATTTTTTCCATACAGTGTGGTCATGTCTGAGGATCATTGACTTCTGGAGGACAATTCTAGATGATATTAACTCGGTGGGCAAACTCGGGGTCCCATACAGTCCTCTCCCCCTCCTACTGGGCATATGTGATTTTCTTGAGGTCTCAAAAAGGAAAAAATTATTTGTTTTCTACACAGCGTTGTATGCCAGAAAGGCGATTCTCCTTAACTGGAATCAGCCTCAACCACCCACTAAACAACTATGGCTCTCACTCGTCAATGCAGCTCTTCCCCTGTACAAATTAACGTATATGGGAAGAAATTGTCCGAAGAAATTTGATAAAATTTGGGCGGACTGGGTGGAGGCCAAACACCTGACCATTCCGTAGAGAAACTGAATACTCCACCTTATACTACTGGCTGTCGGCTCATCCCTGCCTCATTTACTTTTGCCCTGAGCATAACCTACTTACTAAACAATTAATATATTAATAGAGGTGGAGGGTCCTGGCCGGGCCCCCCCCACCCCGACCCCCCCCCCATCCCCCTCTCCCTTCCTCTTTCCCCCCCTCTCAGGGGGTCGCCTACAGGGATCTAAATTTGATTTCTTCTAATTCTACTCTTGCCATCGATTAGGATATTGAAATGTGACATCATCAATGTGCTTTTTGACTTGACATGATATAGCTGATTATTGTACAATATCTATCTTAAGCTAATGTAACCTGTTCTTTTTATTCTGTTTGTTTGTGACAAAATAAATAAACTTTATGTTAAAATTTATGGAACGGTTGCCATTCAGAAACTGCTTGTACTCAACAACAAAACCTAGACCTTCCAGCAATGGAAAAAGTAATCTGATGAATCATTTTTACCATCTTCCTTACATCCAGACACATTTAAAGAAAACAATAAAGGATGCTTTGAATTAGCAATGTTTGTTTTTCAACCATAGTGGAGGAACCATAATGGTTTGGGCAGCTGGTGCTCGGGAGACATTTGAGCTGATAATTATCTGCATGGTCATATGTCATACACAAACTGTAATTGAAGGCTAGTTTAAATGACCAGGTGAAAACCATAGTCACAAGCACTTTAAACTCATAATGTTGCTATAATGCAGGATATGCAACCACAAACACATTTAGGACTAATTTTGTGACACCAACATGAAATGTAATACCTTCCATGAACCAGAAAAATGTAAATTTAAATATCACTGATATATTTGAACATGTTGGAGCACAGAGTTCCAAGTAGATTTCTCCTTCTTTCTTACCACACAAAAAGTGGAGTGGGTTCTTCTTGAAGAACTAGCATGGCAGCATTAATAGAACTGAATATGTGGTGCTTTGTCTGTAAACAGTTAATATGCAGCTGGCCACTTCTGTGAACATCAACACTGACTGTTGTTTATAGCATCCTCTGCCTGCAGATCAGTCTGCTTACTGTAGGAGTACTTTAGACTACCTTTAATATTCTGCCATTTTATGCAGCCCTGATGAATGGACATTGTGTGGTCCCTGAAACATGTTTGCTGTTTTTTGCCCAGCTTGTTGTAACTGGTATAACAAAGACTTTGCACTACTAAGGATCTCCTAAGGTGCTCTGTTTGACACATTTGAAGACCTGACACAGAGTAGTGTCGCGTATATGAAATTATAAGGAGGACCCTTCTTATAATTTCTGTTACTAGGGTGTGTATCTCACTTTGAGCATGCTGCTTTTCTATCACTGTGCTTGTTTTTTTATTTTTTATATACAGGTATTTATTGTTGCGTATGTGTCCACTAACTCCATTACATCAAGGTAAGTAACAACACAACTGCATACATAACAGATATCTCTATTGAATTAAAAAAAGTTTTCATTTCCTGAATCACTGACATTGATTCAGCTATAACATGCTGAGGAAAAATAGCCACACATGCCATGTTAGGAAATGTAGCCAGAGAAGCCATGTGAACAAAGATTTTCCAAACGTGTCTTTGTTAGAATTAGGGAAACTAAATTAAAGAGGAACTGTAAAAGCTGTGACCAAAGAAAGTCAAACAAGTACAGCTTGTTATGTATTGTCTCTGTAGAGGTGGCCATCTTGGTAGAGGCAGAAGTTTTACTTCTTGAGAGCCTCCAACAAGATGAACAGTAAGTAGCATAGCGGTGATATCATCAAATGTCACTTCAAATCCCCTATGACTAGCAGTCAAGGGCAGTAGTGCTTTAGATCCCACACTGCAGAGATACATGAGGATGCATGCACAGGAGTGCAGAGGCACACTCGCATACCAGCAAGTGCACTGATATGTTTCAAGAGGAATTCAAAACAACGTATTTCAAAATGTTCTCTTTAATATGGAAAATCATTGTTAAAGTTCAGGTCCTCTTTAAATCCCTAATCCAGCTGTAGTATTGCCTTGTTAACTTTTTCATATCTGTTTGAAAGATATAATAAATGTTTGATGGGTGTCGCACAGAACAAGGAGAAAGGGAATATCCTCAGACTAGTGTCAAATCCAACAGCAAGTTAGAGGAAATCTCCCTAGGCAGCAATGGGAACACATTTTATAGCAGTGTGACTTAGGTATAGCCTCTATCAGTATTTTATTGCTGTTTATGTCTCCATGGAGGAGACTTAGGCTGGCCATACATGGTTCGAGATTCGAACCATTAATGGGCAGGACGAATGTACCAAGTAGATAGATTCCTCGGCAGGAGGGATTCCTCTGTCAATACTGTCTGTGTTGGGGGAATCGTGCACATTTCTTTCCTGCAACCTGCAAATTTGCGCCATTTATGGGCTGCCTTAGGCAGTGGTACATTAGTTCCTTTTTTTGTTCATCCAGTGGATTGAATAAAAAAAAACTGTCCAATTCCCCCATCCACACATTTTAGTTGGATGAGGAAATCCTCCAGTGGCAGCCCATCCAGTAGAGGAGCCTGGGTGCCGCCCCTCTCTCCAGGCCCCACCCTATATATGCACGGCCGCAGTGGCCATCCCTTATTCATGCATCTTGCCCCTTTCAGGGCGCATGAATTTCAACGGCCAGGTTTTTTTGAAGCACCTGATTAGAGCCAGAGGCTCTAATAGGCTTCAAAATAGGGTGGCCTCGGGTTGCAGAGAATGCGACCGGAGCCCACCCAGCTGTGTTACAATAGCGAATGAATATGTGTGAGACCCGTTTTTCATTTGGCCAAAAAGAGAAGACTCCCGATTGGCCACTGAGGAGGAGGGAGGAAACGGAAGCTGCCACCATGATAACCCATGGAGAGCAGGAGAACGGGAGGCCGCCGCCGAGCAGGGGAAGCCGCCGGTGGTGGGGTAAGTGCTACCGACCGACCGGGGGTGGTTGGGGTTGGCATACTGTTTGTCGCCCCCCCCCACCAAAAAAAAAAATCCACCTTCCACCACTGGAATACTCTCCATTGAGATATTATATCCTGACAGTGGGGACATTTGCCAACCATCAGAATGCACTGATCAGCTGAATGAGTGGGGAAACTCTGACAGTGCAGTTGTACAGAAGTCAATGAATAGATCGACTTCTTTCACAGTGCCCATACATGGTTTAAAATTGAGCCGGTTCTGAACCATCCAAATTTTAATACATGTACATGGCCATCTTTACTCTAACTTCCTGCTTAGGTGATAAAGTGAAAAGAAATCTCTTCATTGGGGACACATTAACTTGTGTGTGTATATATATATATATATATATATATATATATATATATATATGCAGTATATAAATGACAAGAAAATTAAACTTTTCTAAGTTATTTATATCTATTTTAGAAGTCTCATGTTCCTCCACATTCAGTATAAGTTCTTTAAAGATGTAACAGTTTTAGCATCCTTGCTTTTTTTTCCTGTATGTGTTACATTTAATGTAAGTAATAAGATATTTTTTTCACAATGCTGAAATACATAATCCCCAGAACTGCTTCACAGTATCTCTAAGGATTTTCTTAATATATAATTTAAAAAGAAATTGGTTGCATCAGCTTTGACAAGACTTTTTAAGTACACTTGCTAACATATTTAGAAATGTTTCTCATGCAGCTGTGTCATCATCCTCCATTATGTGACAAAGATAGCATAGCATTTATCTAACACACTAGATGATGACACAAATGATAATTATTAATGTAATTTGTAGCATATTAAGAAAGCAGTAGGAGATGTGACTTAATAGACGCCGACTCTATGATTATGCATATAAATAAGACTCTAATGCAATTTTTGCACTGAGTTTACTTATGTCACGGGTAACTGACAAGATTCAGAAATATTTTCTTCAACAGATCCATCATTATCTGAGCTTCATGCCTGAATTATGTTGGTAATAGCAAGAAAGATTTTTAGTGTAAGGAGGTAGTGCTAGCAAATGAATGAAAGCAGGAGTTACAGAACAATAACTATTCCACCACCAAGAAAAGTTAGCCAGACAGCAGAAAAAAAAAACTGGATCAGCAATTTGTGGTAAGAATGATTGAGTCAGTTTCTGGACCTATCCCATCACTCAATGTGCGACTGAAAAATCAGAAGAGAAACACATAACAAAAAAAGTTGCAAAACTGTACTGCTATCTACGTGTGGGACCAGAATTAATTAGTATTATGTAAAGAAGAACTCTGGAATTGCAGAATTTTTAAACATGTGCTGGCTTATAAGTGGTTAAGTCCAACGAGGTGTATGCTACCTTGTGGACCTTTTGGTTCTCTGATTTTGCAGATGCTTTGCCTGCCCCTCCTCTCTTCATGCTCAATTACAGAAGGCTTTGCATTTTGTGAATCAATTTGTTATCAATACTGTATGAATCAAAGTATTCTGTGAATGGACAATGGTGGGGAAGGCCAGGCAGAGCAGCTGCTGTTGGATGTAACCCCTTATAAACCAGCATATTTTTAAAAGGACTGTAAATTCAGGAGTTCTGCTTTAGAGACACTAGCACATCAAAGCATTTCTTTTACTCAACTTTATTTGAAGTGTACAAAGTGACACTTTATTCATGTTACCGCACAGCAGCGAGGTGACATTCAGTGCAATACAGTGCACTGCAATAAAATGCAGCATGTCTGCATTTTATCGCAGTTCATGACACTGCATCTCTGCAGAGCAAACAGGGCACATTTAAACCGTTATTTTTTATGTGCCTTAACAGTGATTGGTGTTCTTCCAGTGAGTAAACATGATAGTCACCACACTATGTGGGGCCCTAACATGTTAATTTAATATTTATAGCCATTGAGTACAGGAGAATTATTTTCATTTGGAAAGTTTAATTAGGATATTTCAAGTAATGTCCTCTTCCACTACTAAATATATTTCCTTCATATTTAAAGCAATTATTAACCCCTAGGCCCCGACTGCACGCAAATATGCAGCCTCTCGGCAGCCAGGCCTTGGCACAGTCACCGGCGGCTCATAAAATGCTCTGGATCATTTCTTACATTCAGGACTTTTTCGATCACGTGACCACCGTGACAGCAAATCACTGTGATCACAAGCGGCGCCCTGCCTCTCGGAATGGCAAAACCCTTAAAGGGCCAGCGGGAGCCGACGCCAAGCGGTTAAGCATACATATTAAAGGACTGATGAATCAAACTGTCAGCACAAACAGTTGAAGTTACTTGCTCATATCCAACATTCAGAGATCTATTTATAAATGTTTTTACACAAGATTCAAACAAAATTCATCTAAGAGTCAAACAAAATTCATCCAAGATTCAAACATTTTTCTAATGGGATTTAATTGGAAAAATGCATGAATATTGGGTGAAAGGTACATGAATCCTGTTTAACCACTTCCCGCCCAGATTATAGCAGAATGACGTCTTTCAGGATAATAGCCGATGTGCCCGTGGAGGCGCTCAGCGCGGCGATCGTTGGTGTGGCGGGTCAGTGTGACACACCGCAACACTGGTCTCGGTAAAGAGCCTCTGACGGACGTGATCACGTGATCAGCCATGTCTAATCGCGGCTGATCACAGTGTAAACAGGAAAAGCCGTGTATCGGCTTTTCCTCACTCGCATCTGACAGACGCAAGTAGAGGAGAGCTGATCCCCAGCTCTCCTGACAGGGGGGTCTGCGCTGATTAATTATCAGTGCAGCCCCCCAGAGGATGCCCACATTGGACCACCAGGGATGCCACCAGGATGACAAGGGATGCCCACAATGGATGGCCACCAGGTATGCCACCCTGACCACCAGGGATGACAGTCAGTACCCAGACCGGTGCCAATCAGTGCCCAGACAGATGCCAATCAGTGCCCATCAGCAATGCCTGCCAGTACCAGTGCCATCAGTGATGCCTATCAGTGTCCGTCGGTGCCGCCCATCAGTGTCCATCGGTGCCACCTATCAGTGCCCATCAGTGCTGCCTATCAGTGCCACCCATAAATGCCCATCAGTGCAGCCTTTCAGTGCCCATCAGTGCCACCTATGAGTGCTCATCAGTGCCGCCTATCAATGCCCATGAGTGCTGCATGCGCCGCCTATCAGTGCCCATCAGTGCTGCCTATCAGTGCCCACCATCAGTGCCACCTCATCAGTGCCACCTCATTGGTGCCACCCCATCAGTGCAGCCTCATCAGCTCCCATCAGTGAAGAAGAAAACGTACTTATTTACAAAATTTTATAACAGTAACAAAGAAAAACTTTTTTTTTACAACATTTTCGGCCTTTTTTAATTTGTTTAGAAAAAAAAATGCAGAGGTGTTCAAATACCACCAAAATAAACTTCTGTTTGTGGGAATAAAATTATAAAAATGTTGTTTAGGTACAGTGTAGCATGACCGCGCAAATTTGTCATTTAACCACTGAAGGATAGAGCCTCTTTCTGAGATTTGGTGTTTATGTTTTAAGTTTTAAGTTAAAAACAGTTTTTTTTGCTAGAAAATTACTTAGAACCCCCAAACATTATATACATACATACATATACATACATACATATATATATATATATATATATATATATATATATATATATATATATATATATATATATATATATAATTTTTTTTTAAACACCCGAGAGAATAAAATGGAGACAGTAAAGTTAGCCCAATTTTTTTTATATTGTGAAAGATAATGTTACGCCGAGTTTACCCTTGCACAGTGCTGCATGACCGCGCAAATTGTCAGTTAAAGAAACGCAGGGCTGTATTGCAAAAGTTGGCCTGGTCATGAAGGGGGATAAATCTTTCGGAGGTCAGGTGGTTATGGATTGGATTTAGGCTACAATATAGTGTTTTAGAAGAGGAGCCTTAGAAAACTACTATGAGCATGACTTTTTGTGTATTCAGACATACAGAAAATAATTTCCAAAGCAATAACATTGATAACCAGGCCAGAAGATATATTTTTTAACCTTACTGCATTTCTATGCAGTAAGGTAAAAAAAAAAACCTTCTGCATGCAGCTCCCCCCCACAGCCCCCTAAATACATACCTGAGCCCGATCTCAATTAAGCAATGTGCACAAGAGCGAAGGCTCTCTCTGCTCCCTCCCTCCTCATTGGCTCAGATAAAGCAGCAAGAGCCATGGGCTCCTGCTGTCAATCACAGCCATAGACGAGGTAAGGGGGGGGCATGACCGAGCCCCACTCTGTTTGTCTTATAGGCACTATTAGACACTTAGAGCTGGGCTCAGGAACGAGCATGCACAAGTGCCCCCATAGCACGCAGCTTGCAATTGGGCACTTGGGGGTGGGGCCAGGAGCACCAGCAGGGGACCCGAGAAGAGGAGGATGGTGTTGCTCTCTGCAAAACCACTGCACAGAGCAGGCAGGACAGTATAACATATTTGTTATTTTAACAAAAAAAAAACTTTACAATCGCTTTAATGAACCAGGAATATGGCCTTTCAGGTTGACTCGTATTGTTCAGCAACCCACTCAGCTTGGTCAGCCCTTTTTCTAGTGACACAAACACATATATCTCCTGAGTACTCATAGATCTTCAGCTAATAAATTACAGTAGATTAATTGTGAGCTGTTTTTCATTATTTGTGCCTCCTTTAAATCAATTAGTAAACATTCTAAAATAAATAAATGAATAAATTCTCTAACATAGAGTATAATCATATAAAACACGTACAAGTAAAAAGCAAATATAAAACATATGCACAACTATCCATACAATAACAGGAATTTAAAAAAAACATTGTTCATACCTAATTTAAATAATGATATCAACTTTTTTTTGAACGTATTCTCACTGATTTTATTTTTACCCAGCTTACATATTAAATATCTCAGTTTTTATGATCATTCTGTATAATTTATATACATTTTACAGTCAAACTAGCACATGTAAATATAGTTAAAAAATATAACACAGGCAAGCCTTTGTGCATAAACCTAATATTAAGTGATGTGGCTGCAAGACAGTCTTACTTAAAAGGTTGGGATTTCTTCGCCACACGTACCACCTGCAGCATTAAATGTTTATGTATGCATTCCACATTTTCTATACATCCTACAAATGTATAAATGTATCTAGTAAGGAACAGTGAATCAGAATAATTCCCAATACCCACTTCAGTGCCCCAGATGACTGCACTCCAACGCTATGCTTGATTCCCCTCTAGCTCCATGGCCTAGATTCATCAAAGAGATAAATATTTAAACTATCCTATATTTTTTGTTTTGTTTTATATAACTGCCTTCATTTTTATTTTTCACCGTAACAGCACAATCTAGATTAAAGAAAGTGCATATTTGTAGTAAGGTTTGATATAATCAATTAATTTGCAGTTACATATTAATGTAGAAAATATTATAAAATGTTATAATAAAAGAATGTCTAAGGTCACAGATGGAGCTCCAAGACCATATTAGAAGCACAATGTTCAAACAGGATATGGAACCTCTGATGCATCAAAGTTACTTGTATGAAAATGTGCTCATTATCATTTGCTTTTTCCTTCACGAAGACTCTGCTGTCAAATCCCTTATCTTTACACACTGTGTAAATTGTGTGTTTATTTTATTCTTTAATCATTTTTTCAACAGCATTTTTTTCATATGCATAAATACTGTGCATTATATTTTCCCATATAACAATTGTTTAAACATTGCAAGCCTTTATTTCTCATTGGTAAGGAAAGAGGAGTGAGATTTCAGGCCCAAAGCAAACCTCAGCTGAAGACCAAATGAGATTACAGGCCCAAAAAACCTCAGCTGAAGATCTCCTATGAGGAGGACAGAAATCTTTTCATATATTTAGGCCAAACACACACTCATTCACCGGCCTGGTAACAAATCAGTTATAGCAGAAGCTCTTTCAAAATACTGAAATGGCTTTTAAGAACACGCCACAAATGCAGTATAACATTTTTATAAAAATCATGTTCCTTGACATTATGAATCATTTTTTCTCATAAAATGTTATTTTGTCTCCGCTTAAAATTTTCTGCTTTTTAATATGGATGAGCAGAATGATTTGGGTAAAATAGATTTTTTTTTTGGTGTGTGCGTTTTTGATTGTTGTATGTATTTTTTTCCCCTTTTTTTAATGTCTGTATTCTTTTCTGTTTGTGTAAAAAAAATATTGGAGGCTGATAAGCTGCGTTTTGTGGCATAAGAACAGTTCCAGGATAGTTGAAAGGAGCTTCTCTAACCCACAGGGACCAGTAAGAGCCAAGTGAACATTACAAAACATGTTATTTTTGCCTTCCTTATTGACTGTCATGCATTAAACTGAAATGGTGAAATTTTGCTGAAATTTCCCTATTTTTAATGAAATGTCAGGGAAATATAATTATCTTAATTTTGCTTATGAGTATGTTTTAATTCAAGGCTCCCAGACACTCATAATTTTAGCCTCTTAGAAGCTAAGGGTATTTAGTAGCAAAACATTTTTTAAATGATTATTGAGTCGCCTTTTACATAAAAATTAGCACCAAAATCAACAAAATTTTATGCAGTTAATTTAATAGATCCATGGAATAAAGCCTTTAGTGGATTGCAAGCATAATTTTTGAGCATAAAGATGCATAATAATAAGAATATTGCTGTATAATGTATGAAAATCCACTGGCACTCTTGCAAGATCATGCTTACTGAACCACTGCAGTGTTAAGCTCCTCTGCATGGAACCCAACAATCAAGTCTGGTCTCCACACATGACCTCCACACATGAAACATACCTGGCCAGAATCAGAGATACACTATATTACCAAAAGTATTGGAACGCCTGCCTTTACACACACATGAACTTTAATGGCATCCCAGTCTTATGCCCTGTACACACGATAGGATTTTCCGATGGAAAATGTGTGATAGGACCTCATTGTCGGAAATTCTGACCGTGTGTAGGCTCCATCACATATTTTCCATAGGAATTTCTGACACACAAAGTTTGAAAGCTTGCTATAAAATTTTCCGACAACAAAATCCGTTGTCGGAAATTCCGATCGTGTGTACACAAATCCGACGCACAAAGTGCCACGCATGCTCAGAATAAATTAAGATATGAAAGCTATTGGCTACTGCCCCGTTTATAGTCCCGACATACGTGTTTTACGTCACCGGGCTCAGAACGATCGGATTTTCCGACAACTTTGTATGACCGCGTGTATGCAAGACAAGTTACGACATCCGTCGGAAAAAATCCTAGGATTTTGTTGTCGGAATGTCAGATCAATGTCCGACCGTGTGTACAGGGCATTAGTCCATAGGGTTCAATATTGAGTTGGCCAACCCTTTGCAGCTATAACAGATTCAACTCTTCTGAGAAGGCTGTCCGCAAGGTTTAGGAGAGTGTCTATGGGATTGTTTGACCATTCTTCCAGGAGCGTGTTTGTGAGGTCAGGTACTAATAGCGCGTTTGTGAGGTCAGGTACTAATGTTGGACGAGAAGGCCTGGCTCACAGTCTCCACTCTAATTCATCCCAAAGGTGTTCTATCTGGTTGCGGTCAGAACTCTGTGCAGGCCAGTCAAATTCCTCCACCCCAAACTCGCTCATCCATGTCTTTGTGGACCTTGCTTTGTGCACTGGTGCACAGTCATGTTGGAACAAGAAAGGGCCATCCCAAACTGTTCCCACAAAGTGGGGAGCATAAAATTGTCCAAAATGTCTTGGTGTGCTGACACCTTAAGAGTTCCCTTCACTGGAACTAAGAGATCAGGCCCAACTCCTGTAAAACAGCCCCACACCATAATCCCCCTCCACCAAATGATTTGGACCAGTGCACAAAGCAAGGTCCATAAATTGTATTTGTTAAAGATTACACTAACACTGTATCTTTGACGTTTCACTCCCGGTGTCCCTGGGCTCTGTTTTATATCCTGTAAGGATTAATCATCATATAGCTACCCCACTAACCTATTAGGCTGTTTGTATCTATATAAGGGAACACAGTACATCGGCGGTGTATAGATTATCATCTGGTCCCATTATTATCAAACAAAGGACTCCATCAAAATGGCCACTAAGGGCTAATTTGTCATAGACAAAATGGCGAGGACAGTTATTACCCCCGGACCACAACAAAATGGCCACCATTATAGATATCAATTGGCTACTAGAAAATGGCTGCCATCATTAACAACAATACTAAGGCAAATAAAGACATCACATAGACCTACCGCTATCCCCTGAAGAAGTCACGTGGGCGCAACGTAATGCGTAGGGTGTGAGCAGTGGCAGACCGGAAGTGACATCATCATGGATACAAGTTCGGCACTCATGGATTTTCATGTGTTTTTACTTATTAAATGTGAGTTATAGCTGTTTATCCTTAAAGTGGAGTTCCACTCAAAAATGGAACTTCCACTTTTTGGAATCCTCCCCCCCTCCGGTGTCACATTTGGCACCTTTCAGGGGGGAGGAGGGAGCAGATACCTGTCTAATACAGGTATTTGCTCCCATTTCCTGGCACAGATCACCGCGACGCTTGCGGTGACCTATGCCACTTCTGGCGCCTACCCCGTCCTCCCCCGCTGTATTCTGGGAGACACACAGGTCCCAGAAAACAGCAGGGACCTGAGAGGATGCGCAGCATGACTCGCGCATGCACAGTAGGGAACCAGGAAGTGAAGCCGCACGGCTTCACTTCCTTATTCCCTTACCGAGGATAGTGGCGGCAGCAGCCGAGAGCCGAAGGACGGATCGGCTTCGGCTGCCAACATCGCGGGCTCCCTGGATAGGTAAGTGTCCATATATTAAAAGTCAGCAGCTGCAGTATTTGTAGCTGCTGGCTTTTAATATTTTTTTTTCAGCGGACCTCCGCTTTAAACTTTTAAAATGATACCATACTATGGGAGTCTTTCACATTTGCATAACTATGGATGGTATGGAGAGAGGACACCCAGGATGACTATAGAGATCCTATCTATCATAGAGATCAGCCAGCTGGGAAGGACAAACAGAGGACCCCGAGAGGAGAGCAGATGCAACAACACTACCTGATCAGAGATCATTATTACATGCTTAAATTAAGCTGTACTGAGGTGAGAGGCTAGATAGCACAGAGGTGACACCATAGTGAAAAAGGGAAGATATTACACCTTCATGGAGACATGCAGTTAATGGTGAAGGGATGTACCATTAAAGGACATTTACACAGTTGGATTGGATATTCAACCTTCATGCCACAATTTTTTGTGCATTACTTTTCATATTGTGGACTTTGAAAGGTTCTACCTGTATTTATTATTGCAGTTTTATGATATGATCACAGGCACAATAGCATATATGCACATTGCGGATTTGCACATTTTTATATATTAATAATTTACATGGATTGCATTTATTTGTTTGCTGGACAGCATGCTTTGTAAATACCCATTCTAATTTGAATATGTTTTTTATTTTTATTGCCACGTTGCTGGTTTTGTAGGATACACATACAGTGGGGCAAAAAAGTATTTAGTCAGCCACCAATTGTGCAAGTTCTCCCATTTAAAAAGATGAGAGAGGCCTGTAATTGTCATCATAGATATACCTCAACTATGAGAGACAAAATGTGGAAACAAATCCAGACAATCACATTGTCTGATTTTTGAAAGAATTTATTTGCAAATTATGATGGAAAATAAGAATTTGGTCACCTACAAAAAAGCAAGATTTCTGGCTCTCACAGACCTGTATCTTCTTCTTTAAGAGGCTACTCTGTCCTCCACTCATTACCTGTATTAATGGCACCTGTTTGAACTTGTTATCAGTATAAAAGACACCTGTCCACAACCTTAAACAGTCACACTCCAAACTCCACTATGGTGAAGACCGAAGAGCCGTCGAAGGACACCAGAAACAATATAGTAGACCTGCACAAGGCTGGGAATCTGCAATAGGCAAGCAGCTTGGTGTGAAGATATCAACTGTGGGAGCAATAATTAGAAAATGGAAGACATACAAGACCACTGATAATCTCCCTCGATCTGGCGCTCAAGATCTAACCCAGTGGGGTCAAAATGATCACCAGAACGGTGAGGAAAAATCCCAGAACCACACTGGGGGGACCTAGACCTAGTGAATGATCTGCAGAGAGCTGGGACCAACGTAATAAAGGCTACCATCAGTAACACACTATGCCACCAGGGACTCAGATCCTGTAGTGCCAGACGTGTCCCCCTGCTTAAGCCAGTACATGTCCGGGCCTGTCTGAGGTTTGCTAGAGAGCATTTGGATGATCCAAAAGAGGACTGGGAGAATGTCATATGGTCATATGGAAACCAAAGTAGAACTGTTTGGTAGAAACACAACTCGTCGTGTTTGGAGGAGAGAGAATGCTGAGTTGCAACCAAAGAACACCATACCTACTGTGAAGCATGGGGGTGGCAACATCATGCTTTGGGGCTGTTTCTCTGCAAAGGGAACAGAATGACTGATCCGTGTACATGAAAGAATGAATGGGGCCATGTATCGTGAGATTTTGAGTGCAAACCTCCTCCCATCAGCAAGGGCATTGAAGATGAAACGTGGCTGGGTCTTTCAGCATGACAATGATCTCAAACACATCGCCCGGGCAACGAAGGAGTGGCTTCGTAAGAAGCATTTCAAGGTCCTGGAGTGGCCTAGCCAGTCTCCAGATCTAAACCCCATAGAAAGCCTTTGGAGGGAGTTGAAAGTCCATGTTGCCCAGCGACAGCCCCAAAACATCACTGCTCTAGAGGAGATCTGCATGGAGGAATGGGCCAACATACCAGCAACAGTGTGTGATAACCTTGTGAAGACTTACAGAAAACGTTTGACCTCTGTCATTGCCAACAAAGGATATATAACAAAGTATTGAGATGAACTTTTGATATTGACCAAATACTTATTTTCCACCATAATTTGCAAATGAATTCTTTCAAAAATCAGACAATGTGATTGTTTGGATTTGTTTCCACATTTTGTCTCTAATAGTTGAGGTATACCTATGATGACAATTACAGGCCTCTCTCATCTTTTTAAGTGGGAAAACTTGCACAATTGGTGACTAACTAAATACTTTTTTGCCCCACTGTAGCACATAGCACACATAGCACATTTATTCTGGCAGCACAGCACTATTTATTTTGCATGCACATTCACCATAATAGCTAAAGATAAGCTACAGAGTGATTGCAGCAACTGGAGCACTTTCTAATTTTTTCATACACAAAGATAGCGCGGGAGTAACACATCATACACTGTGGACGAAAATACTTTGTTGATGTCAGAGGTCAGAGGAGAATGGGCAGCCTAGTTTGAGATGATAGAAAGGCAGCAGTAACTCAAATAACCACTCGTTACAACCAAGGTATGCAGAATTCCAACCCTGAACGCACAACACATCCAACCTTGAAGCAGATGGGCTATAGAAGCAGAAGACCACACCGGGTGCCACTCCTGTCAGCTAAGAAAAGGAAACGGAGGCTACAATTTGCACAGGCTCACCAAAATTGGACAATAGGAAATAGGAAAAACATTGCCTGGTCTGATGAGCCTCGATTTAAGCTGCGACATTGAGATGGTAGGGTCAGAATTTAGCATAAACAACATGAAAGCATGGATCCATCCTGTTTTATAACATCATTTTAGGCTGGTGGTGTAATGGTGTGGGGATTATTTTCTTGGCAAACTTTGGGCCCCTTAGTACCAACTGAGCATTGTTTAAATGCCACGACCTACCTGAGTATTGTTGCTGATCATGTCCATCCCTTTATGACTACAGTGTACCCATCTTCTGATGGCTACTTCCAGCAGGATAATGAACCATGTCACAAAGCTCAAATCACCTCAAACTGGTTTCTTGAACATGACCATGAGTTCACTGTACTCCAATGGCCTCCACAGTCACCAGATCTCAATCCAGTAGAGCACCTTTGGGATTGCGGTGGAACAGGAGATTTGCATCATGGATGTGCAGCCAACAAATCTGCAGCAACTGTGTAATGCTATCATGTCAATATGGACCAATATCTCTGATTTTGGTCCATTTGTCCATTCACACAAGATTCCCCATAGACTGCACACAGTGCAGAAGTCTCTCTCAGTGTTTCCCCCACTGGTCGGTGGTTCCTCAGCTTTTTTTTCTAAGGATCAAAGGCTAGGGGGTGTTACATTCACCTGGCAAAAAGGCAACAAGGAAACTATTACATACATATTACAAACAATACAGGAATTGTAATGCTTGCACGAATGTTGTGAAACTTGCAAAGTGCTTTTTAAAAAACATTGGCCCCCATGTATGTGGGGCACAAAATCCAAGTTTAGTCAAAACAGCCAAAAAATCTCCAACAAGCACAAGTAAAAAAATATTGGCTGGAGTAATCATATACAGGCATACCCGACTTTTAAGTACACAATGGGGTTTATTTACTAAAGCTGGAAAGTCCAAAATCAGGCTAATTTCTGCATAGAAACCAATGAGCTTCTAACCTCAGCTTGTTCAATTAAGCGTTGGTAATAAAACCTGGAAGCTCATTGGTTTCTTTGCAGAAGTGAGCCTGATTTTGCATTTTCCAGCTTTAGTAAATAAACCCCATTGTGTACTTAAAAGTGGGGTATGCCTGTAGTCTTCATACACTTTTCAAATGTTCATATTGCTTATCATTCTCGGTTATAAAACGGAGCAAATTAAAGGCTAATCTGGATTCACAAAGTTAATTCATTTCTAGTCTTTTCTGTAACAGACACACTTTTTATTTCTAGAAAACAGGACACAGAGAAACTCAACTCAAAAAGGCAAATAGCCTGTTTGTTTTGGAAAGGTACAACATAATAACTACATAAAAAGTTATACAGAGGGCTCTTTTCTGCTGATTCAAAAAAAAAAAGTGAAAAGAGCTAAGCTTCCAAATTCCATTTATAAACTCATGATTTATGTTTATCCCGTGAGGTGCCTATTAGCAGTATGGTGAATATACTGCAGTTAGCTTTATGTATCTACACAGTCATAGGTTTCTTTTTCCATTCCTCTGGAAGATCTGAATTTTTAAACATGAAAGGCGAAAAGATCAAATTATGTTCTACAGATGAACTAAATGGCTAAATAGGTATACAACTTGTCAGTTTCAGACTAATTTTGTAACTACACGCCTTTAAATAACTGTTTTATTTTTACTGTTTGACTTTGCTATTTATTGGTGAAATGTAACCACTTCAGCCCTGAAGATTTGGCTGCTCAATAACCAGGCCATTTTTTTGCAATACGGCACTGTGTCACTTTAACTGACAATTACGCGGTCGTGCGACGCTGTACCCAAACAAAATTGATGTCCTTTTTTCCCCACAAATAACTTTTTTTTGGTGGTATTAGATCACTTCTCCGGTTTTTTTTTTTGCGCTATAAACAAGAGTGACAATTTTGAAAAAAACACAATGGGGGTTATTTACTAAAGGAAAATCCACTTTGCACTGCAAGTGCTCTTGAAAGTGCACTGAAAGTGCACTTGGAAGTAAAGTCGCTGTAGATCCGAGGGGGACATGCAAGGAAAATAAAAAACAGCATTTTAGCTTGCACATGATTGGATGATAAAATCAGCAGAGCTTCCCCTCATTTCAGATCTACCCCTTAGATTTAGAGTGACTGCACTTCTAAGTGCACTTTCAAGTGCACTTGCAGTGCAAAATGGGTTTACCTTTCGTAAATAACCCCCAATTTCTTTTACTTTTTGCTATAATAAATATCCCAATTTAAAAAAAAACAAACATATTTTTTCCTCAGTTTAGACCGATATGTATTTTACATATTTTTGGTGAAAAAAAATCTCAATAAGCTTATATTAATTGGTTTGCGCAAAAGTTATAGCGTCTACAAAATAGGGGATAGATTTATGGCATTTTTATTATTATTATTTTTTTTACTAGTAATGGAGACGAGCAGCGATTTTTACCGGGACTGCAATATTGCAGACAAATCGGACATTTTTGACACATTTTTGGGACCAGTGACATTTATATAGCAGACAGTGCTATGAAAATGCACTGATTACTGTATAAATGACACTGGCAGGGAAGGGGTTAAACACTAGGGGGCAATCAAGGGGTTAACTATGTTCACTAGTGTGTGTTCTAACTGTAGGGGGGATGGGACTGACTAGGGGAGGAGAGAGATCAGTATTCATACTTAGAATGACATCTGTCTCTACTCCCCTGAAAGAACCAGGAGTTTACACGCACACATCCCCGTTCTCATTCTGTAACGAGCAATCGCGGGTGCCCGGCGGTCATCGCGCCTGCCAGGCACTCACATTGGCTCTGGGGACACGCTTCAGACGCGTGCCCTGCCAGGAGCATCTTAAAGAGCCGACATACAGCTACGACGGCTCACGCAGGGGAGCCAACCTGCCGCAGTATAACTGCAGCGGCTGGTCTGGAAGCGGTTAAAAAACAAAACAAGGATTTTAGCCCAGACTTGACAATAATGCATTTAGCTATTGTCTATGTAGGTCTTAACTTTTCTAGTATGTCCAAAAAAATAAATAAAAAAGTGTGTACACTCTAACACTAATCAGGTCTAGATTATGATGGTTTATCATACAGTAAAAAAAAGTTTGACAGATCTTTCCATTAGAACATGTATATGTGTTTAACAGGTAGTACCTATGTCATCAAGAAAAGAAGCAAAAACGCTAATGACAATAGCCAAAACACTGTCTGAATTAGTCTGTTATTCCCCATAGGCAGTCCAACTGCCATCTGATGCTGTCGAAATCCCAGCAGTCAAGGAACTGTCTACAGTCAGAGCACATTACGCCTATTCAGATACAGACAACTACCTTCAGTGTCTCAACAACAAATCTTTTCAAGTTTACAGAACTCTTCATTTTTTAAGCAGTTTTGATCCTATAATTTCTTTCATTTACTGAGTACAGGTTCATGTTTATGACTGCAACGAGAATACATTTAAAACCTAAATGCAAACATGTAATAATTCTTTTCTGTGAGAGCTGGAGTTGAAGATTTAGTTCTGGTTGTTTATGATCAGGATTTTGTGTTGTTTTTATAGTATGTCGGTATTGTGTTGGTTATTATCTGGGGTGGTGTTAGAGAAAATGGTGTATTATTTGTATTTGGTAGTTTGCCTGTTATTTTAATCTGTGTTATTTATTCTATGTTGTATTTTAATTGTATCGATGTTTTATTTGTAGTGTAGTTTTAATTTTGTTATTTGGTGTTAATGGCTGTTATTGGTAATTTTGTTGTGTCTTTGCATCTTGTTCAGTCTATTGTTGTGATCTTATGTTGTCTTTGTTAAGTGTGTCTGTGTCGTAACAATTTCCCAATTTCCCTTTGGGATTAATAAAGTATTCTGTATTGTGTATGTAAGGTGGAAAAAAAGGATGATACAATATAATCTATATAAGGTTGCCTGTTTTATTGCTGACGGAAACTACTTACAGAAGAACTGACACTTTTCTATTATGAAGTTAATAGTTCTTAGTTCCAAAAGACAGACTGTTATGGCTTACAGGTATTTAAAGTGACCCAGATTCCTCTTGATAACAAAACCTGTGAATAGATGCTATTGTAAGCTCTTCGTTGCTACCTCTCTTATGTCACTGCTCTCTAACAATCCCTAGATAAATGTGAAAACTCAGTGTATAAATTGGCATTGCATTCAACATTCTGTCTGTGTTAAGTCTGTCTGGACATCATCCCTTTCCAGCCAATAAGGAGAGGAGAGATGAAGGTAGTTAAAGTGAAAAGAGGCAACATGGATTTTTGCACATAGTTTTCACAGCTTTTATTTCAGGATGGCGGGGCAAGAGAAATGGAGCATTAAAAGTTTACAGCAAACTCCATGAACAGCAACAGTTAAATGGTATAGCAAGAGGACTGGCATGGGTCCATTTCGGGCTACAGAGTAATAGGGACTAGCAACAAAACTAAAAATAACGCAGCTGCTCCTCTTGACTACATACTGTATATTATTCAGCTTGAATATAAACTGCCACTAAGTATAATTTAACCACTTGCCTACTGGGCACTTCCACCCCCTTTCTGGCCAGGCCAATTTTCAGCTTTCAGTGCTGTTGCATTTTGAATGACAATTGTACAGTCATGCAACACTGTATCCATATTAAATGTTTATCATTTTCTTTAGACATGCAGAGGTTTTCTTTGGTTGTATTTAGGCACCACTGGGTTTTTTATTTTTTGATAAACAAATGAAAAGAGAACAAACTTTTTGAAAAAACATTTTTTTTCTTCATTTCTGTTCTAAAATTTTACAAATAGGTAATTTTTCTTCTTAACTGATGTGCGCTGATGAGGCTGCACTGGTAGCCTGCACTGATGGGCACTAATAGGCACTGATGAGGTTGCACTAATGGGCACTGATGAGGTTGCACTGATGGGCTGAAGCCCGCTGTCGGCTAATGTCACAGAGCTGGTCCAGGTTGGGGAAAGATCGTGACCATATGGTTGGGATCCACCCAGATGCCTGGATCAGCACCTGGCTCAACCTCTCAGCAAGCCACTGCAAGCTTTACACAGCCACTCCCGCCCCCTACACAGCCCAGTGCTCCAGTGTGTGTGTGGGGGGAGGGGGCAGAGCAGACAGGGGTGACTGACAGTCACAAGCTCTCTACTCGCTGAACATGGAGACCTGAGCGATCAGGGGACACATGGAGCATTGGACTGATGCCACATCCACCTAGGTAAGTATGATTTCTGAAAAAAAAAGTAAAACCCCTTTATTGTTTTGTACCTACAGGTAAGACTATAATAAGACTTATCTGTAGGTACGGTAAACATCTCCTAAACGTGCCACCGTTTAAAAGATATTTTGATGTGAAGCAGCCAGTGACAGCATTGGTGCATGCGCACTGCGCTCTCAATGGACGGCATTCTGTCCGGTGAAAAAGCTGTGCCGCGGCTA
Source organism: Lithobates clamitans (assembly GCA_037952925.1). Classification (NCBI taxonomy): domain Eukaryota; kingdom Metazoa; phylum Chordata; class Amphibia; order Anura; family Ranidae; genus Lithobates; species Lithobates clamitans. Next base: position 543,600 of record JBBGZY010000343.1, read on the forward strand.
CAACTCATGCGTGTAGGTAACATCATTGCGGCTCAGCCATTAAAGTGGCCAGAGCCTGCCACCCTGGAAGGAAGACCGGGTGAAGATGGATTACCTGTCAGTGGTGACAGAGCACCTCTGGAGAGATCTGTTTCACAAGTATGAATATCATAAAGTGCTAGTATGCATACTAGCACATTATGACATTACCCTGAGGAGGACCTGTTTTTTGTTTTTTGTTTTTTTATATGATTTACTACCGCTTAAAATTCACTAAGTTTGGTGGTAACATGCATGACACAAGTAGCAATAGCTATATACAGTAGGGATTTTTTAATAGAAAATTATTGTTATATTGCAGCTTCTATAATAAAGATAATAGGAATCGTGCTGTAATAGTCGCTAAGCTAAAAAAGAATTAGCCGTTAGCTGCACATGTTGCTTAATGATTTCTGATACTGAAGGTCAATTGGCAGTATTAAGATCTGTCATAACTGCAATGACAAGTGAAACATTTTTCATAAAATGAGATGACTAATGGCAGGCAAGGCCAGCAACAGTTTGCTCTTTGAAGGTAATGGTGCCACCGTCGCAGCATGTGATGTTTTCTGTGTTATTGATACAGTCAGATTTAATAATGACCTCTGAGCGAGCAGCAGAATAGCAATTATAAATTGCAAATTAATATATCTGCTCAGTAGAACTCTTCATTGTCTGCACTCTTCAATGTCTACACATGTCAAAACATACAAAATCTTGTCATCGCACACAAGGTAGTCTATCAATTATAACATTTCTAAACATCATTTCTTAGAGGGATGAATTGGGAAGATGAAATTTAGGAAAATTTCATATTTCTTAACAATAGGGTAAATAAAACTTCTTTAAACTGTTCTTTTGACCATGCAGGGCAAAGGGACAATCCTGACCTAACTCCCCTCCCACCCAGAAGCTTGTCCTCACCTTTCCTTGCTCCTATACAGATTAAGAACAAAGTGAAATAACCAACACTTCTGTTATGGGTTAACGTATATCCTTTACAGCTTTAAGTAGCTGCCCTCTTTGCTTCTGTTTGATATGCAATTGCCATGGTGCTGCACATCAGTTATGGCACCAGCCATTTGATGGCTTGACAGTTAGGTTGAGAGAACAAGCAACTGTGACAATTACCGTATTTATCGGCGTATAACACGCACTTTTTTCCCCTTAAAATCAGGGGAAAGTCGCAGGTGCGTGTTATACGCCGATCCCCGCTGATCCCGAGCTGTCCAAATGTCGAAATCGCGGACCGCGATTTGAAAATGGCGCCGCCGGAGCCGAAGTACACAGAGCCGGTCCTCGGCTCTTTCCGGCGGCTCTCGTTTACTTTCGGCTCCACTCGTAGTCCCGAGCGGAGCTATCCGAACCTACTCGGATAGCTCCGCTCGGGACTACGAGTGGAGCCGAAAGTAAACGAGAGCCGCCGGAAAGAGCCGAGGACCGGCTCTTTCCGGCGGCTCTCGTTTACTTTCGGCTCCACTCGTAATCCCGAGCGGAGCTATCCGAACCTACTCGGATAGCTCCGCTCGGGACTACGAGTGGAGTCGAAAGTAAACGAGAGCCGCCGGAAAGAGCCGAGGACTGGCTCTGTGTACTTCGGTGCCGGCGGCGCCATTTTCAAATCGCGGACCGCGATTTTGAAGCCCTGGAAGCAGGGACAGGGGATCCCAGGCTGCACTGGGGCAAGGCTGCACTGGGGAAGGCTGCACTGGGGAAGGCTGCACTGGGGAAGGCTGCACTGGGGAAGGCTGCACTGAAAAGGCTGCACTGGGGAAGGCTGCACTGACAAGGCTGCACTGGGGAAGGCTGCACTGGGGAAGGCTGCACTGACAAGGCTGCACTGGGGAAGGCTGCACTGGGGAAGGCTGCACTGACAAGGCTGTACTGGGGAAGGCTGCACTGACAAGGCTGCACTGGGGAAGGCTGCACTGACAAGGCTGCACTGGGGAAGGCTGCACTGACAAGGCTGCACTGACATGGATGCACTGACATGGATGCACTGACAAGGCTGCACTGGGGAAGGCTGCACTGACAAGGCTGCACTGGGGAAGGCTGCACTGACAAGGCTGCACTGACATGGCTGCACTGACATGGCTGCACTGACAAGGCTGCAATGAAGGGCATTTAAATGTAAGTTTTTTTTCCCTTCAACTTCCCTCCTAAAAGTTTTTTTTCCTTAAAATTCCCTCCTAAATTGGGGTGCGTGTTATACGCCGGTGCATGTTATACGCCGATAAATACGGTATCATTCATGGCAAGCCTTGAATGTAACTTTTTTTTGGAAACATTAAAATGAATAGGTTTACTTCCACTTTAATGCAGCTTTGTAATCATGAATACATAACTAAACTTATTTTTTTAAATGTAAGTAGTGTAAGGACATGAATTTGACCCATTAGCAACCTTTTGCACTCCCTGTATAGTGGAGCGAAGGGCTCAGGAGAAAGATACTGGCAAGGAGCATGCTGATAGGAAAATAAAAAAAGAGTGACAGAGAAATTTGGTCCTCTTTGTGCTGTTTCTTCTTTTGCTGTCCAGTCACAGGCTGGGGTGGGTCCAGGGTGACCTGGGATCAGAAAATCTGGTTGAATTCTGCTTTATTTTTTTTTTAAAGTGACCCAGTCAAAATAAAAATGTCCAAAAGACAAAGAATGTGCAAAAGATCTCCTGCTACCTGCAATGATGAACACACCACTCTGTTGAAATTTTTCTCAGAAGTCTTTGTAGAAACGGACACTTTTAGAAGTATCAATCCCCTATGTTCCCAACTGTGTTCAGTGATTCCTTTTGCCAGCTTCCACTTCTTCACTACAAGTCACAGTAGTAACAAGGAGGTTAGCAGGAGGAACCAGCAGGGAAACACAGGAGATTGACACTTTCAGAAGTGTTGGTTTCTCAGTAACATTCAATGTAAGATTCCTCTTAAATGGAATGGCATTCGGTGGCACAAACTGCAGAGTTGCTATAACTTTAGACATCTTTTAAAATTATTACTGCTGTTTACTATTTATATTTTTAATATTTAAATACAAAATAATTATAGAGTACATCCATGACACAGGACTCACACAGCTATATGGGTTTCTAATTAGAGAGAGCACAGGCACCTCATGGACCACAATCTAGTTTGCTCCAATAATGGAAAAAAAATCCTCACTGTATCCAGTCGGATAACTCCCCATATCATCTATTCTGTATCACCTATAAATATAAGTTGTCATTTATGTTTTGCAATTCTTACAAAAGCATCCACACATTTTTTGAAGCAGCCTATTGAAGCTGATATAACCAGTTCCTGTGAGTTCACAACTCTTCTATTGAAGAACCCTTCACATATGCAGAGGTTATACTGCATTTTGCAAGAAGTGCCCTTATTCTTTTGCAATGAGTGCCCTTATGTCCTTTATGGTAGTTTTAGTGAAATGAACTGTTCTACCTAAATTAGAATACAGTCTGAATAATGGCAGCTGATGGGACAACATAGGATTCTAAGGGACTGTATTGATGGGCTTTTGTTCACTTCAGAACATCTTCTCTAACAATACAAGTCTATGATAATGCAAATGCAGTTCAAATGCAGATCAACTACACCTGCAATGAATTCTGAATGATCTCAGAAGTGTCTCGAGCTGGTGACACAAGCACACAGCATTTGCCCATTGAAGCCTGTTGTCATAGGCCCTAAGACTGGTTGGTGCCTAATCTGCCATAAAACAAATGGGCCACTGCATATTAATGTTGTCCATGAAGAGGCTTTATATCACTTTATTGGAAGCCTCCCTACATGTGCACACATGCCTCATGTTTTAAGAAAACTTGCTTGTGACTGTGTAATCGGCCCATTTTAAGCAACTAGTGGTGGGACAAGGTCAACCAGTGCCCAGGGTGAAGATGCTGAATTGCAACTCTCCCCTCCCCAGATGCAAGAATAACCCCCAGCATTGCAGTCAGTGAACGCATTAATAACCCTCAAAACAGTTGTCAGTGGATTCATTAATAACCCCTACAACAGATAACTCCCAGCACAGTTGTCATTGCACATAATAGTAACCCCCAGCACAGATGTCAGTGCATGCAATAATAACCCTCAGCATTAATGTCAGTGAACACAATACAACCCCCAGCACAGGTACTAGTGCACACAGTAATAACCCCCAGCATCTGTGTCAGTATTATTTACCTCCTCCCCCACATTGGTGGTCAGTGGCATTGAAACTGAAGCCCTCCCATGACCACCAATGTAGGGGAGAGGGTTAACTTTAACAGGCATGACCACAAATGCAGGAAAAGGGATCTTAGGTCAACATTTCACTGCCATGAGGACCAATGCAAGGTGGGGGGGATGGGGGGTTAACATTCACTGCCACTGACCACCAGTGTAGATGGGGAATGGAGGGTAAATATTCACGGCCACTGACTACTAATGCAGGGGGGGGGGTAGTGGCAGTATACTTTCCATCTCTACATCCCCCACCTGCATTGGTACAGTGGCAGTAAATGTTACCCCCCCCCCCCATTTCTGCAGTCCTGCACCATACGGAAACTGCTGGAGGGGGTAAGGGAAAGAGATTCCAGTCCAGCAGCTAGAGGGAGGACAGAGCAGACTCATGACATTATTATGAAGTTAGGTTACTGATATATGAGTATATGTGTGGATATTTTTTTATTAATGCTTCCAAAACTTCAGATAGTTTTGTGACACCGGAATACACTCACTGGTTACGTTAATAGGTACACCTGTCCAATTGTTTGGTAACACAAATTGCTAATCAGCCAATCACATGGCAGCAACTCAATGCATTTAGGCATCTAGATATGGTGAAGACAATTTTCTGAAGTTCAAACCGAGCATCAGAATGGGGAATAAAGGGGATTTAAGTGACTTTGAACGTGACATGGTTGTTGGTGCCAGATGGGCTGGTCTGAGTATTTCAAAAACTGATGATCTACTGGGATTTTCACGCACAACCATCTCTAAGGTTTACAGAAAATGCTCAGAAAAAGAGAAAATATCCAGTGAGCGGAGGTTGTGTGAATAAAAATGCCTTTTTGATGTCAGAGGTCAGAAGAGAATGGGCAGACTGGTTCAAGATTATAGAAAGGCAACAGTAACTCAAGTAACCACTCATTACAACCAAGGTAGGCAGAATACCATCTCTGAATGCAGAATGTATCGAACCTTAAAGCGGTAGGGATACAGTAGCAGAAGACCACAACGGGTGCCACTCCTGTCAGTTAAGAACAGGAAACTGAGAATACAATTCGCACAGGCTTACCAAAATTGGACAATAGAAGATTGGAAAAATGTTACCTGGTCTGATGAGTCTTAATTTCAACTGTGACATTCAGATGGTAGGGTCAGAATTTGGCGTAAAACAACATGAAAGAATGGATCCATCCTGTATCAACAGTTAGCCTGCTGGTGATGGTGTATTGGTGTGGGGGATATTTTACTGGCACACCTTGGGCCCCTTAGTACCAATTGAGCATCCTTTAAATGCCATGGCCTACCTGACTATTGTTGTTGACCATGTTCATCCCTTTATGACTTCAGTGTAACCATCTTCTGATGGCTACTTTCAGCAGGATAATGCACAATGCCACAAAGCTCAAATCTTCTCAAACTGGTTTCTTGAACATGATGCTCAATCCAATAGAGCACCTTTGGCATGTGGTGGAATGGGAGATTCTCATCATGGATGTGCAGCCAACAAATCTGCAGCAACTGCATGATGCTATCATATCAATTTGGACCAAAATCTCTGAGGAATGTTTCCAACACCTTGTTCTAGCAATGCCATGAAGAATTAAGGCTGTTTCTGAAGTCAAAAGGGGGTCCAACCTGGTACTAGCAAGGTGTACCACTTAAAGTGGCAGGTGAGTTTATTTTCAGTATTAGGAACAACTATTGCAAAGCCCATAATAGCTGGCAGATTCAGTGTAATTGTAAATTTACATGCTTGCAATATACTATGCAAATATTGGCCTGTTCCTGGTGAACCTGCTGAAATTCACTTATTTGGTGGCCCTGTTTGCCTTTTCCACTCAACAACCTATGACTGAAAAAAAAGGAAAAAAGCAGGGCAGAAAATTGTAGGCCAAACTGTTTAGGTCTCTGTTAAAATCCCAGGAGAGTGATTTGTTGATCCGTAGATGTAGGAAGACTGTATGTTAGGTTTTTGTTCTTTTAGCCAGTATATTCAACAAAATATGTCTATCAGTGTAGTGCCAGCCTTTGCATCTTGCCATGTAATATTGAAAGTGAGGCAGTATACTACTATGTCCAACACTTTGGGAAAGTATGCTTTATAGAATAAGCATGTACAAAGACAACTTCATAAGCTAATATCATAGAACAAGCAATAGCTGAAATGTCTTTCCCGAGATTCAAATTAATGCAGCTTTTGATTAGCTTGTTAAATATTTAGAATGTTGTTAAGCATCATTTCTTATTCTGATCACATAAATGTTTAACTTCTTTATATTTTAATACATGGAGGGCTTGTAGTTACAAGCTTCAATACGAAAATGTAGGATTCTGTTTCCATGATGTAAAAAAAAAAGCACTTTTAAGACATAGTTTAATCTACATTTTATTATATTTATTTGCATAGTCTATGATACTGTGATATTTAACTTATCCCTGATCAATACGCTCAAAGAAAGGTTTCTTAGAGAGCAAAGGTCACTCGTTCTGGTAAGATTGACAGTCAAAGTGTTCAAATTCCATTCTATTCTTCCTTTCTGAATAGAAATGACTCTTGAACAATATCAAGCATTGCACAGGTTGTGCCTAGAAGAGATAGATCCCCAGCTGTTAGTGAAGCAAAGGTAAAATGACTAACAATGTTTCATAGAAACAATTTTTCTTTATCAATCCCGATTTCACCCCTGAAATTTTGCTGTCCTCAAAAGATGTTTTCAACCTGCACAGAAAATGTAGCAGACAGCTAAATCTTATGTGCTGATTTTTTTTTTTTCTCATGGCTGTAATATAAAGATTTGTTGGCTGGAAATAACTTTTTAACATATTGTTGGTCATGGCTTTTGCTGTCTGTGTTACATTAGGGAGAATTCTCTTTAATTTGTGTCCTATAAATACAACAGGAAGCTAGAGGAAATCTCTGCAAAGTGAGGGGATTTCCTCTCTTAGACACTTGTCACTATACCCTCATCTTTTTTCCCGGTGAAAACTGCAACATTTTGAATTTCTCATAACTTTTTGTCTATGTAACAATGGTCAAAGGGACAAATACAAGCAGTAAAGACTGATACACATGGGCCGAATATCGGCTGGTATCAGCCGGTTCAACAGAAAATGCCCAACATTCAGCCCGTACAGCAGCCCTTCCAACAGAAGCCGGCCTAATGTCTAGCTTTTGTCGAACGGGCATGTTGGAAACCTACAGTAGCAGCCAACCGGCATACGATCAGTGCTTGCAGCCAATGGCTGTGAGTGCTGACTGGTGGGTTCTGTTGGGGGGACAGTCCCTGTTTTTTTATGTTCAGCCCGCAGGGTTGAATGAAAAAAACAAAACTTACCTGTGTACCAGGTTTAAAGTGATTGTAAAGTCTTGGTTAAAAAATGAAAATGAATAACAAACATGTTATACTTACCTGCTCTTTGCAGTTGGTTTTGCACAAAGTGACTTGGATCCTCCTCTTCTCGGGTCCCTCTGTGTTTCTGGCCCCTCCCTCCTGTTGAATGCAAGCAGCTTGCTATGGGGACACCCGAGCCAAGTCACAGCTCCCTGTGTCCGTTCAGACATGGAGCTGCGACCCAGCCCGCCCCATCTCTCTCCTGATTGGATGACTGATTTTGATTGACAGCAGCGGGAGCCAATCGCGCCATGCTGCTGTCTCAGCCAATGAGGAGGGGAGTCCCGGGCAGCTGAGACACTCCTGCAAAATCACTGGATTGGGATGGTGCTTGGGTAAGTATTAGGTAGGCAGAGAAGAGCTGCTGCACACAGAAGGTTTTTTTTTTATCTTAATGCATTGAATGCATTAAGATAACAAAAAAACCTTCTGCCTTTACAATCCCTTTAAGTCTACCAAGCAGAGACACAGACTGCAATAAAAACTTTGGACTATATACACTTTAGACAGAGCTTTTATTGCCCCTAAATATTATAAAAGATTAAATAGAATATATAAGTAAACGTGAATATCATGCTCCGCTTGATTGTGATAGCTCACAATAGTGTAAATGCAACAGGTCTTCCACCTAAAAACATGACCTAAAAATACACTGTTAGAATGCTTGAAAATAACTCGGTGTAAGACTACATTTGAAATTCAGACATTTAAGGCTAGGTTCACACATATGTGAACTGGATTTTGAACCGCATCCAATTTGAATGACATGTGAAAGAACATTGCTTTCTATCGTGCCTGTTTACATATGTCCAGTGCAGCCGGAGTGCGGATTCGTGCAGCCGGAGTGCGAATTGAAAAAGAGTCCTGTCAGTTTTCCGAGTAGTGCGGTCTGGGACAGGTGCAAATTCAGGCCTATTGACTTCTATGGGAACGCTTCTGAATTGCACATCTCATTCAGTTGTGAACAGGATAAAATCCTCACCTGATTCTGACCTGATCCTGATGTAAACCTGACCTAATACTGATGCAAACCTGACCTGATCCTGATCAAAAACTGACCTGAAACGCTGAACAACTACTTTGTCAATTAGCTGTGAAAATGGAGCTTCAATTTGCACCGTGCATGTGTGAACCCAGCCTTTTATGTGGTTTGTCTTAAAGTGATAAATGGAGTATAGGAGCTATTGAATTGGACTTTAGAGGCACATGAGTAGTTAGACTATAAAGGATAAAAATAATTTTATTTTATTAAGTTTAAATGACAAAATTGAGGATAAATACTATAGCTGTTACATTGTCCATATGAGGATATTTTATATTTAATAATTCCTACCCTACATGCAATTTAGGGTTCTTGTCGGACTGGTTTGAGCTGGAGAGGGGGACGAGGCAGGGGTGCCCACTCTTCCCTCTGTTGTTTGCACTGGCGATGGAACCCCTGGCCATTTCCATAAGGGGAAGTCGAGCGATAACCGGCTTCCAGAGAAAAACAGGCGAGGAAAGAATCGCATTGTATGCGGATGACATTCTGTTATTTTTGGGAGACTCGAGAAAATCGCTACCGCGAGCAATGAGGATAGTGGAGGACTTCGGCAGTTTTTCTGGCTTAGAGATAAACTTGGAGAAATCTGAGTTTCTACCGATAGACCCCATAAATGAGACAATAGCATGTGGTATGCCTCAGGTGGTAATAGTGGAAGCTCTGAAGTACCTAGGGATTGTCCTGACGAAGGACCCTGTTCTATACATTAGTAAAAACCTTGTTCCTCTATTAACAAAATTTAAACGAAAAATAGGAATTTGGAGACGCCTGCCTCTATCAGTTGCAGGAAGATGTAGCTTAATAAAAATGATATGGATGCCACAACTGCTATACGTCTTGCACAATTCCCCTGTCTGGATAGGCAAGAAGTGGTTTAAAAAAATTGATAGTCTTTTTAGGGAATTGATTTGGAAGGGGAAACAAGCCAGGATTCGTCTTGGAGTGCTCCAGCTCCCTACCCAGGAGGGGGGCTTTGCCCTCCCACATCCCGAGAGTTATTTTTACTCAACTCAGTTGCAGCAATTATTGGGCTGTGGGATACCGAAAGGAGGCACCCCTAATGGCAAGTTACTGTTGTTGAGCTCCACACATAATACAATTATTGAAGCCCTAGAGGCGGACGCGTTCCATGATAAATCTCCAACAATTAAATTGATAATCAAACTTTGGAAAACAGTTAAGAAAAAGATGGGGTATGGAGTCTTAACAGCTTACTCTCCTATTTGGAACAACCGTAATTTGCAGGAAGTTCTTAAGATAGGCATATTCAGAGAGTGGGAGAAGCTTGGTATCAGTAAGTTAAGTCAATTATATAACGACTCTGGGTTAAAGAAATTTTCAGAACTGGTTAGGGAGTTTAAGCTTCCCCGGGGGTCTTTCTTCCTATATGTCCGGTTGGAACATGCCCTTAAAGCACAATTTAAAGACCAGATTCCGAGATGGGAAGAAATGCCTCTATTTCAGTGCATAACTCAAATAACCCCCACTAGAGGGGTAATTTCAAGAATTTATGACCAATTAAGCAAATCGGTTAATAGCAGGGAAATACTCCTTGGGGTAAAGGCTAAATGGGAAGAGGAGGTGGGAGGAATGACCCAGGAACAATGGGCGAGAATCTTGGAGTTGGGAGCGCAGGTTTCTGTGACCCCTTCACAGAGACTCTTACACTTAATGCTGTTAAACAGAGCCTATTATACTCCTAAAAGACTTTTTAAATTTGGGAGAAGGCCCAATGACAACTGCCCCAAGTGTCGAAGGGCGGGAGATCTTATCCACATGGTGTGACGGTGTCCCAAGCTGTTTAGATACTGGGAGGAGGTGACTGGGAACTTGGGAAATATTTTCGGTACGACAGTGGCAAAGGAGGCCTTGGCTTGTATTCTGGGGCATAGAAGAGTGATGGGAGAAAGGTTGAGTACTACCTTAGCTGTCACGCGGGCCCTGTTCCAGGCTAGAAAGTTGATATCACTTAGATGGCAGGTAAAGGAGCCCCCCACCGTGAAAGACTGGATCTCTACAATGAATGAAACCCTGGGTAGGGAAAGAATGGAGTACATAAAAAGGGGCAATCTTCAGGAATTTGAAAGTATGTGGAAGATGTGGATAGAGAAAGTGAAGGGTCAATAATAGCAGGATCGGCATAGGCACGGAATAGACTGAGGGATGGGCTTAATATAGGTATATAGGCAACTGGTATCCTTGCAGGCAAAGGATGCTATAATAAAGTGTTTCTGAATATGAAAATTTTTAGTTAAATATATAGTTTAGTAGGGCACAGGATAAATATATAAGGAGCGGGGGGGGGGGGGGATCGGGGTATTAGGGCATAGGTAATTCAGTGCACAATGCAGGCTGGGTCAGTAGAAGATGGGCACGGGGAGCCCACAAGTTCATTTTTACAAACCTCTCTTTTTGTATTTTTTGTTGGTGTTTTTGTCCTTTTTCTTTCTCCTTACTGGTCCCCTCTCTCTCTAAACTGAGTTGGAAAAGGATGGGTCCCTTTGGTTATCGAGTCCTAGTTGGTGGGGCTTACGAGATGGAAGTGACAGAGGACTTGATGGTAAAGAGGTGTAATGGAATCCTTTGGTCATTAGGACGATATAAAAAGCAATGAGAAAAAGTATAATCCACTATGATGTGAATATGAGAAGGCGACAGTTAATGAACATCAAACTGATTTAGCCCTCCAAATACTGTTTACTGATGTGGAAAAAAAAAAAAAAAATCTCTATTTGTACTAATAAGCATGTTTAATGGCTGGAATTGTTTATTGGTGCCCCCTAGGGAAGAACTTCACAGAATAATTCTCACCTTGTCATTACAAGTAAAAATCACTAATAGGTTGAATCAATATAACTCCTCCACCTGGCACTGAGTATTAGTGCCAATTCAAATGATTGACTGCTTTAAAATAAGCTTCAGCATTATATATTCACAGAACTCCAAAATAACCCATGGGTCTAAGCATAAAGGAAGATAACTTAAAATATCATACCGTGTGTAACCTACAGCATTATATGTTGTTGGTTAAGAACGGGGGTTCTTAAACTAGGATCCATAAACCCCTAAGTGGTCCATGGATGGGTGTCAGGGGGATCCATGAAGGTCAGATAAACAATAACATGTACATTCACTATACAGCCCTCCCCCTTGTCCCAATCAATAGTTTGCCATTGAAACAAATGAAAGAAAATGCACAATGCCACTACTTATAGCGCCGACCACTAAGCGTCTCTTGACTTGTTGTTGGCCCATCTTTACCATTCAAGTTTGTATCATCATTCTATACACAACTGCCATCTTGTGCCACTCCATAATAGCAAGTGCCTATTCTCATTTTCTACTAGTAAAAGTAGTTGTTGTTGTAGTAGTAGTAGTAGATTTAAGCAGAATTAACATTGTTTTGTTTAATTTGCACAAGATACAGTAATTGTTTTTTTTTTTTTTTGGTAATGTGTGGTCATTACTTTTTGCATGAAACAGAGTGAGTTTTTGTAAAGATTGTTTATTCAGACTTGTGTATGCCATATTTGTATGATGCAATCAAATTTCAATAAAATAAAGTACATACTGTATATTCATTGCAAGCAAAGTAGTGTTTATATGAATATTTATAGAGGAAAAGGTCCATAGATTTCATCAGATTGTCAAAGGGGTCAATGACTAAAAAAAGTTTAGTAACCACTGGTCTAGAACAAGTTATTTGAAATGTGCATGAGGGTTATCTAATTCACATTAATAAGAATATATCACTGCTAAGGTGATAATTGCCAAAATGGAGCAAACAATATTTTTTGTATTCCAGCTGTATAGTTAAAAAAAAATCATGCGTACAATATGGCAATGTTTCAATGCTAATATAAAAGCTGCTTTAGCAAATTACAGTAGGTTGTTAAAAAAATAGACAATGCAATATTGCATCATATCATAATTAAATCTACAACTAATTTACACATGTATCAGACCGACGCAACTAACACAATATTATACATTTCCTAAGTACAGATAAACAACAACTATCAAATATTTGCCTTCATGTAAAGGGATTTTTTTGGCAATAATAAAAGCCAGATCATGACGTTACTTAAGGGATTATCATTCAAACTTTTATTTACTACACATCTTGCAATAAATGTTCTCCTTCTAAAATAAAATTTCTGCAAAATGAATATGTCAAACATAATTCCCAAAAATTTGCATGTGTTTAGTTTGTTTTTCTTTAAGTTTTCATATGAAATATTGAAAATGTTGTGAAACTTTATTTCCCTCTTTATTGAAAGTTACTGGAAATGATTACCAAATTCTAAAAACCAAAACCCCCATCAATTTTTATCTTAGAGCTAGTAAAGAGTTCTGTGTAACTCTGTTAAATCCAGTGAACACACAGTATATAGAATTACAGTGTATGTACATGTACATAAAGATCTCAAACGGTACTCATTAAAAATGCTGTATATTGCATCAAAATGCAGCATAGAGCCATCGCAGTCCCAAAAATATACCTCAAATATAAGCGAAACATGAGGATCTACTTCTGAATTAATATTCTATACTTATAATTGCATCCGTCGGCATAATGTATGCTTCCCAAACAGATCCAGACGGAACTATAAATCATATAGTCACTTGTGCATTCCCTCTAGGCAATGGAGCACCTGAGTTGTACTTATGCCATGTATTTATATGTGAACTGTGCACTATTTACTCTACTGCATTTACATATGCTGTGTCCTGGATGTACTTTAAAACCCCTTACACAGCTTTGGAGCATATTACAGCAACCTGAGCTCTAAGAACAACCAGCAAATGAAAAGCAGCTCTGTTTTGTTAACACCCATTGTTATCCAGATAAAGGTATTGCTGAAGGCAACTTGCTGCCCGTCATTACACACAGCATGTATATACCATCAACATAACATAACAAGCCCAATTCATACACAATTACAACGTACAGCAGATTTCATACACAACGTGAGCAAAACAATGGATATTACCAGGAAGGACAAACTCAAGGAAAGCTGACTCTTTAGCAATAAAAAATATATAAAGTGAGAATATACACAAAAAATTACATTGAAGCAAACACAATTACAATATCAATTGTTTCATATAAGCATGATTTGACCTTTAGAGCACATGTACGTTTATGATACTATTCAAATACAGATATTTGTGCTTTAATCTATTATTTGATAGCTGAGCAAAATATTTCATCTGTGGTCACAGCACTTTGTGGCACTTGAAAAGTTGTTTTCTTACTGTGGGTCTAAAGCCATAAACCTCAGATGCCAGTTAGAAGATCTGATTGTGCAACAGAACGACTGTGATATAAGTGTGGACGCTTGTCGGGAAACATCTACATTTACTCCAATTAATTGACACCTGGATGGCATGACACCCAGATGAATGGGATTACACATTTTTCTCATCCTCACACAACAAATCTTCTCATATTGATTTTTTTTTTTAATACTCAGCGTGATCTCCCCAAATTATGTCAAGCAAGTATGGGCTTCCAAGGTCTAACCAAGCCCAGACCATGCACTTATAGCTATATCCTTGCCCCCTTCTTGGGAGAACAGTACACGCTGGAAGTATGGACACTTGTTTCATTTGGGTCTGCATGTTTATGCATTGCTAAGACACCCCTGACATCAGCCTTATTTAGGGGGACCTGTAGTGTCCAGCTGGGAAAATCTGTTTAGAATGATTGATTTGTTGTGAAGCTGAACACAGGTTTGCTTAGGACCAGAAGTTCTCTCTGAGACATAAATCTGATGCAGCTGTGCATGGTAGCCAATCAGCTTCTAACTTCAGCTTGTTCAAATGAGCTTTGACAATAAAACCTGGAAGCTGATTGGTTTCTGTGCAGAGCTGCACCAGATTTTGCACTCTCCAGTTTTGCACTCTCCAGTTTTAGTAAATCAAGCCCACAGTCATAGGCGTGCACACAGGGTGTGCCAGGTGTGCCTAGGCACACCCTAATCACCCTGTATGGTGCAGATTCCCCCCTGTTTAGACCCCTAATATTTCATCAAAGCCCCCTAACAAGGCTCCTAAAAAATTGTAAAAATAAAAACTACTGATACTGTCCACTGCCTTACTGACACCAATCTCTGCCATACTGACATGGTCCATTGCTCTGCTGACACCGTCAGTATATATATATATATATATATATATATATATATATATATATATATATATATATATACATACACATTTGCACACTTATTTTCTGAATATTTAATAACTATCTAGACTGGTCGCCTTAAGTCCATAGACATTTTAAGACAATCAGAAGTTGTGGAGGAACTACAATCCCCAGCATGCCCTTCTGCATGAAAATTGTAGTTCTACCACAACTCATGAATGCCTGTGTAAGTCATTAGAGAAGAACTAATTGCAACAGTACACAGCAAAACACAAGAAAAGTAAAAAAAAAGGATAACTGTGTCAATGTGTTTAAAATCTTGAGCGCAGAGAAATCTGATAAATATGGAAAAACGCAAGCAGCATGAGCAGTGCATAATTCAATATTATTACTTCTTTAATAATAAAAGTATAGCTATCATGGATCAATACCTCTGTGATAAATACAAGGCTTAAATCAATGCATAAAGAAGCTTAAAGGATCATTCCTTAATGGCATTATACACATTATAATCATTTTAAATACAAGTGTCAATGTATGTAATTATACAGTGTAGTATCCTAACTAACATCCTAAAGCTACTAGTTTCATGAGATCAGTAATGGACCTAGCAGAGTGTGGCTACACTGACCCTTTTCCAACTGCTCTACCAGTGCCAGTTATAGCAATCCATATGGCTCTTACAAACAAAATAAACCACATCTAAAAACTGAACAATCCAAGCTAGTCCAACTCTTGAAATGTGGCAATTCAGATGACTGTCCATACTATAGAACTGAGAGAGTAGGCAACAAACCCATGTGAAATGACCTCTGCATTTAGGTTTATCAATTATCCCCAAGTAAAAATAAAATATCCAATATCTAGCTCTAAATATAAATCTATAGATGTCTATATATATATATATCCTAGCCCATAAAGAGTGCAGAGCAGAGCGTTTGTCTCCAGGATGTTCTCACTTACCAGCAATCCTTAAGTAAGAGAGAGAGCGGAGCCCCAGCATATGGTTGATGCTGATGCTGCTGCAGCCTGTATCCTAAGAAGATGCTGATGTGAGAATATGTGCGGAAGGAGTGAGCAGAGGAGCTGAGATGTGACACACACACAAGCTAGGGCTCCGGATTCGCTCTCTGCACATCCCTGGGAGAGTAAAGCCAGGTGCAGGGCACACTCCTGCAGAGAAGCACACACGTCACTCAGCTAGCATGAGCTTGGCCAGCCTCAGCAAGCCACAGTCACTAGCTGACTCTCGGAGGAAGGGAGGAGGTGTCTTTTCGCAGTCAAGCCTCTGACACTGTCATGCTCTCTTAGCTTACTGAAACTTCCAGGGTACAGTCCTTACTGGATCGATATACGATTTAGAAACATAGAAAAGTGGCGGCAAAAAAAAACAAAGAACAAGTGGTCCATTGAGTCAGTCCTTTTATTTATATGTATGAACTGTATGTATATATATATATATATATATATATATATTTTTTTTTTTTTTTTTTTTCTATTAAATAAAAACTTGTTAGTGGGGCAGAAGATCTTGTAAGAAAAATAGCAAGCCCCATTAACAATCAAAGTAGATAATGACGTTAATCTTGTTATATCAGTGTAACACAAGCAATTGCCTTTTTAAAAATTTTTTTACAAACACAATACTTTCTAAAACTGAGCTCATAATTTTTCCTCCAGCACGTGTCCCCCCCCTCCCACCCCCCCTGACTTCTCCATCAAGATCCATAATACAACCACCAGTCCCTCCCGTCATGCCAAGGTACTAGGTGTAATCCTAGACTCTGATCTGTCCTTTCAGCCCCAAACCCAATCTCTGTCCAAATCGTGCAGACTTCACCTCCAAAACATCTCCAAAATACGCCTCTTTCTAACTGTTGACACCACTAAGCATCTTATTTTCTCCCTTGTTATCTCTCGCCTTGACTATTGTTAATCCCTCCTCATTGGCCCCATAAACCTCCTCGAAAACTTTCCGCAAGTTATCCCCTCTTCAGTTTATCATGAATGACGCTGCCAGAGTCATCCACCTTACCAACCATTCGGTGTCTGCCACTCCTCTCTGCTATTCCCTCCACTGGCTTCCCATTGTCCAACAAATAAAATTAAAAACACTAACAATAACGTACAAAGCCATTTACAATTTTGCCCCAAGCTACATCACCAATCTTCTCTCTTAATATCATCCAAACTGTCCTCTCCGCTCCTCCCAAGACCCTCTGCTCTCTATCTCCTTGTCTTCTCATTACCCCAATCTGTCCGGTTATCTCCTACTCTGTCCACTTTTAGGTGATCCCTGAAAACTCATCTCTTCAGGGAGGCCTATCCTGCCTTCAGCTAACAACCGAATCTTCTACTTCCCTCATCAGTTCATCCCTCACATTTACTAACTTTTGTTTCACCAGCCTCTCCCTCCTAGTTTGTTAGCTTGCAGGAGCATGGCCCTTCTAAGTTCTAACGGTCTTGTATTGAATTGTATTGTTGCTGTATTGTCTCCCTTTATATTGTAAAGTGCTGTGCAAACTGTTGGCGCTATATAAATCCTGTATATTAATAATAATAATAAAATATTTTCCCCTTTTTCATTCTTGTCTGCATCTTAGTGCTGCTGATTTCCTGCAGTTTATTTGTAGCTGCTTGCATGCCTACATGCATGCACTCCAGCAATGATGACTGCGTGACATTACTTATGTTAGAACATATTTCCTGCTGGTGACAACAGTGAACCATGACTACACAATTAAAGCAATATTAAAGGCAGATTTTTTGGGGGGATTTTAGGCCACACCCGCCCCCCAAAAACATCAATCCCCAAATACGACCATATCAGAAATGAGAAACATAGACAAGGAAATTTGGCAAAGAATGGCTGTGGCACTTTATTTGTTTACAGTATATACAGTATATAAATCAGCCAAATTCAAAATTTATTAACAGTACCAATGTCATCATAACTTCAAAACAACATTTTATCAGTTATTACAACTCAAGCAGCATAATACAACTTTTCATTGAAAATAAACATCCCCCCAGGAATCCAGGGTGACCAAACCACATAGCGGTGCTCACGACTGGGGCGGGGGAGCTCTACTGCTTTACAGGGTTAAAGAGGAAATTCCCAATAACTGTAGCCCCTTTTATAGATGATCCCAAGCTTCCAGATTTTTCTGGGTATTCTAAATGGTTCCCTTTGGATACCCTATTTACATACTTAAAGTGACAGGACCACCTTTAAACCACCTGTGCCCTTTAACATTAACAGCCAGTAATAAAAACCAAATAGGGCTGGGGGGGGGGCACAATCTCAGGAAAGTGGGTCCAAATAAGTGCCCCCTTTTATTATTCTTTCAATAACAAACATGTCATACTTACCTGCTCTGTGCAGTGGTTTTGCACAGAGCAGATCCTAGCCTCCTTTTTTCGGGCCCTTCGCTGGTGCTCCACATCCCTCCCCCCCACCTAATGCCTCCATAGCAAGCAGCTTGCTATGGGGGCACCTGAGCAGGGCAGGCTCACTGCCAAGAAGATGCTCAGTGTCTTCATTCACACAGGGAGCACAGCTCAGCCCTGCCCCTGCTTTTTCCTAATTGGTTCGTTGGCTGTGATTGACAATAGCGGGAGCCAATGGCTACCACTGCTGTCCCAGCCAATGAAGAGGGAGAGCCAAGGTTCTTGTGCAAATCGCTAGATCGAGATGGGGCACAGATAAGTTTTAGGGGGCATAGCTGCACACAAAAGTTTTTTTTACCTTCACGCATAGAAAGCATGAAGGTGAAAAAAATCTTTGCACCTTTACAACCACTGTAAAGCTGCAATGGCTGCTTACAGCCTCCATCAGAAGCTCATGTAACATCGCATGAGCACAATTCAGAGACCCATACATCATATAATACACTTTTGTTTTTCCCATCCACGCTATCACCTGCAGCTGTCAGAATACCCAAAAAGCGGCTGCATTTGATTGGATGCAGCCGCTGTCCAGCCAACAATTTTTTTGCTCGTCTTCTTCTTTGACTTTCAGTGAGAAAGATGTTGGGCAGGAGGGTGCCAACAGGGCAACTCTAACCCTTGCCCTAAAGTTCAGTTTAATCATCTGTAACCGGTCTCTATGTATGTCCAGCTTTAGAAATAATAAGGATTCAACCTCATAAAATTAGTTGCACATTAATTATAAATGCATCTACACTTACAGTCTTCTCTAAGGCTAGGTCCACATTTGTGCGTTGTGGGAATGTGTGCAATTTCTCGCGACGCACAAAAAAATGTATCCCTTTTGCAGGCATGTGTTGGTCCCATTAAAAGGGTTGTAAAGTCTCAGGGTTTTTTCACCTTAATGCATTCTATGTCTCTGTCTCTCTATTGGATAGACTGATAGGACTTCTGTGTCAATCAAATCCAGTGACCCAGAAGTGGGGGGCAGGGCCAAGTCTCGCCGTCTGTGTCAATGGACGCAGCAGCGGGACTTGGGAGCCCACTTGCATGGGTGCCCCCAGCAGCGTCTCTCCTTGGGGGCACCTGACGAAGGGGAGGAGCCAGGAGCGCCGGCGGGGCACCCCAGAAGAGGATCGGGCTGCTCTGTGCAAAACCCTTGCACAGAGCAGGTAAGTATAACATGTTTGTTATTTTTATAAAAAATAACAATAATTTAACCTTTACAACCCCTTTAATTGTTAATGGCATCCCAAAGTACCTAGCTAACCTGCGTGTTTTCAAGCATGCCAAAATGCATAGTAACAAACATGCGCTTTGGTGTGGCACCATTTAAAACAGGGGTCATGCACTTTTTTTGTGTGATTTTTCATGTGTAATGCAGCCCTTTGAAATGAATGTGCTTCCTTAATTGTGATACATGGTATAGCGAAATTATGTCCACGCACCATTGCACCTGCACAGGTGTGAATGGAGTCTTAGGCCACCTGCAAAGTCACACACATACTTATTGATCTTGCCAGTGACCTCCACCTAATGCAGCTTCCTGTTAATGGAGTGGAAATGATGGCGTGCTGCTCCTGACTTCATAGCAGAGTTGTCACA
The DNA here is from genome assembly GCA_037952925.1 of Lithobates clamitans. NCBI lineage: Eukaryota > Metazoa > Chordata > Amphibia > Anura > Ranidae > Lithobates > Lithobates clamitans. The sequence goes on from JBBGZY010000343.1 coordinate 563,447, forward strand.
CTGAAATCACTGAAGACATTGCAGTGGGCATGGCTGCCAGCACTGTCACCGCTGATTCACAAACCTGTAGCTTATCAATCAGCAACTGGCCACAGGCAGACCTGCCAACTGCTTTCTGGATAAGTTATCAGCTCTGTTGATGAAACCCAACCAACATGAACTGTAGTGTCTCAGTGAAGGAGCCTGTGAGACACAAAGGAAGGAGAATTTGGCTGAGTCAGGGAAGGCAACTGCATGTTTTTGTTTACATTATGAGACTTGTGCACAGGGCCGGAGCAAGGGGTGGGCAGGTGGGCATAGCTGTCCTGGGCACTGTTGTATCATGTGAGGTGGGGGGGCACCACAAGGAGGTTGGGGGGGGGATTTGTGCTAGCAGAGATGATTGGATGTATTTGTGCTAGGAGGGGACATTTGGAGGGGATTTGTGCTAAGATAGGGGGGGGGGTTGGGAAGAATTTGTGCTTGGAGGGGGAGGATTTGGAGTAGAGGGAGAGTATTTGTGCTCAAAGGGGACATTTAAGGCGTAGAGGATTTGTACTAGGAGGGGGGATTTTTTTTGTCAGGGGGTGAATTTGTGCTAGGGGCATATGGGGAATGAGAGGATTTGAGCTGGGTGGGTTGGGAGCTTCAAAGATTTGCGCTAGGAAGGGAATTTCAGTAAGAGGTGAATTTGTATTAGGAGAAGGGGGAATTTATGCTTAGGGGGTAAACATGTAGATTCGTGCTCAATTTCTGTTTTTTTGGAGGGGGGGATTTTTTCTGACACATAATGCTCATACATCTTGGGAGAGGCACAATTGGGCATGTTCGCCCTGGGCTCTAGATGACCTTATCCCATCACATTGTGCATCACATTATAACTAGGTTTGGTACCTGTTCAGACAGAAGCCTTTAGTTCAGTGACGGTGCATCCACAAGAGCACACGGGCACTGTCCCCTCTCTCCAGCCACCCCCTCTATGACCAACGGATAGATTCATGCATTGCATTAAACTATCCATGGCTGCTGCTGCCACCCCCTATTGGGTCTGTTACCCGTCACTTAATTGGCTGAAATGACAGGCACTGTGATTGGATGCCTATCAGGAGAAGGGGAGAAGACTATGGGAGAAGAGGGCAGTGGCAGCATTTGATGGCACAGTGGCAGCATTTGATGGGCACAGTGGCGGTATTTGATGGCACAGTGGCTGCATTTGATGGGCACAGTGGCTGCATTTGATGGCACAGTGGCAGCATTTGATGGGCACAATGGCAGCATTTGATGGGGCACAGTGGCGGCATTTGATGGGCACAGTGGCAGCATTTGATAGCACAGTGGCAGTGTTTGATGGGCACAGTGGCTGCGTTTAATGGCACAGTGGCTGCGTTTGATGGCACAGTGGGTGCTTTTGATGGGCACAGTGAGGCTGCAATTGATGTTCTTTTTTCAGAATTTTTCAGTTTGTTTGCACCCCCCCCCCCAAAAAAATTTTGAGCACCAGCCACCTATGCTTTAGTTAAATAAAAATCTGCACATTTGAAAATATTGCACATGATTTTTGAAAATATGTTAACATGTTAAAGCTTATATGAAATTTGGGTTTACATAGACTTTATTAATATAACAGCTGCTTAGCATCCTACCAATAATATATTACTTTTAATAATGCTAAATATGCATTTTCATCAGGTTTGTGGTAGTGGAATGTAAAGTAAGTGTTAATGATGAAAACATTGCTGTTCTGAATTTCTGATTGAAGGAAAATATGTAATAATGTACAATGTGAGCTAGTTTTTAATCTTTGTGTTGTGCAGTAAACAGAAAACAATCTGCTGATAATGTTGGCAGAGGCAGTGTAGAAGAAATAGTGTTCTGATCGCCCCCTAGTGTCAGCCAAGCATTCATAGAGCTAGAATTTGTAATATTATGCTGACATATACCAAAGCACTTTAGAAAACGTGGAAGCATTCTTGTCTGTTCCTACTCCTGAAGATTTGTACTTTTAAAGCCTATATCACAGTTTTGCAGGGATATTGCAGACTGAAGCCAATGACATTTTTGTATTTTGCATAGATCAGCTAGGTGGGAAGGTCATCAAATATCCTTGTATACTGTGTCCTAGCTGGAAGTTGAACACAGGATGCCAGCTCTTTGCTAATCAGATATATTGCTTATTGCTTAAATTGCTTAAATTGCCCCATTTGTCTGCCTAGTTTATTATATAATTTGCTTATAGTTTTTCACAATTGAAACTTTTACAAAGAACACAATTGTATTTATAGAGATGTAGCTATATTGTATATTCTATATAGTGTTAACACAAGTAAATTTTTGTTGCTAGATCGATTAGCACCCTTTATCTCCCCACGATTATTTGCTAATGATTGCTGCATGTGGGGAAAGTAAGTGTAGCATGTCCAAACAATTAATTGCTAATAACACAATTCAAATTTGTGAGATCAATCACTACTATATGCAACTGCACATACAGCAATCACTGGTGATTAGGGATGAGCTTCATGTTCGACTCGAACATCGGCTGTTCGGTCGTTCGCCGAATTCCGAACGTTATGGGCCGTTCGCGCCAAATTCGTGTGGCGGGTCACGGCCCATAATTCACTGTGGCATCGCAGTGCATTGCTGGCTGATGATTGGCCAAGCATGCACTATGACCCGCATGTTTGGCCAGTCACAGCGTCGTCGGTAGAGAGAGCTGTAATTAGCCAAAGCCAGGGTGGCTTTGGCCAATTATGGCTCAGGGGGTTTAGAACACGCCCCACACTATATAAGGCCGTCTGCACTGTAGTGTGTTCTGGCGTGCTTAGATAGAGAGAGAGAGACAGTGTCATTTTATTTGAGTTAGCTAGATTAGGCAGGACAGTTAGTGAGTTAGCTGCACTTACAGTGTATTGTGTATATATATATGCATCCCAGGTGTTGCATATATATATATATATATATATATATATATATACACTGTATTCAGTTTAGCTAGATCCATTCCTGTTATCTTCCTACTGACAGGCAGGCTTGTCTTGTTACAATATTTACAGCTACCTGAAGAAAATTGCTGGTGTTCTTTTGATCCTATTAGTACCACTGTCAGGCAGCTAGACTATTTACAGTTAGTGCAGTGCGTCCTGCTCACAGTGTTCAGCTAAAACTAGAAGTTAGTGTAGTGAGACCTCTGCACTGTGTTCATCTAAAGCTACAAGTTAGTGTAGTGCGTCCTGCTCACAGTGTTCAGCTAAAACTACAAGTTAGTGTAGTGAGACCTCTGCACCGTGTTCATCTAAAGCTACAAGTTAGTGTAGTGCGTCCTGCTCACAGTGTTCAGCTAAAACTACAAGTTAGTGTAGTGAGACCTCTGCACCGTGTTCATCTAAAGCTACAAGTTAGTGTAGTGCGTCCTGCTCACAGTGTTCAGCTAAAACTACAAGTTAGTGTAGTGAGACCTCTGCACCGTGTTCATCTAAAGCTACAAGTTAGTGTAGTGCGTCCTGCTCACAGTGTTCAGCTAAAACTACAAGTTAGTGTAGTGAGACCTCTGCACAGTGTTCATCTAAAGCTATAAGTTAGTGTAGTGTGTCCTGCTCACAGTGTTCAGCTAAAACTACAAGTTAGTTTAGTGAGACCTCTGCACTGGGAGCTGGTGGAGCGGCTTTCAGTGTGCCGCTACGGAGCGGCAAGAGAGGAGGAGAGGCGGACGGGTGACGGTGGAATAGAAGGTCTGTGGAGATCCTATGCCAAACTGACTGTGATACACCGTGGAGGTTGGTAAGGAGCTGGACGCTGGGTCCTGGGACTGTGGGGACCGGAGCAGGTGAGCGGGACGTGAAAAGAGGGTTTAACCCTGTCATCTTACTATAGCTCACTGTATTCGGTTAAAGGACAGTATGTTGTGACCCTGTGGCCCTATACTACAACAGGGGGATGGAGGAGTGAACGGGCATTTATGATACATCTGACTAGTATATTAACTACTCAAACTGCTGAATACGTACACCGGAAGACTGGAGATTGCAGGGTTGCAGATAGACCCTTGCACTAAAAGGACAGTACTTGCCTGTGTATTTTCGGCCAAACCCTTTTGCTGCTCCCTGGTTTTTATTTTTTTATTTTTTATTTATTTATTTTTTTTTGCCTTGCTCGTTTTCCCCTGGTGGTATTGTCTATCTGGGTATACAAAGGTAACAATGGCAATGTCCAGGAGGAGAGGGGAGGAGCCAGTTAACATGGAGAATTTGGGGCCCCAGTCATTACGGTCAGCAAAGGAGAAGGGGAACCAAGCGGCAGCAGCAGCAGCAAAATTGGAGAGGTTTGCACATACCCCTAAATAGACCCCCACCAAAAACGGGCAACTTCCGCAACTTAAGACTACGGGGGATAGGAAAAGTCAAGGACAGGCATCATCAACCCCAGCTGCAGCAGGGCATAAAAATCCGAATGTTAATAAAGGTACAGGGGCAGGGGAAAAAGCTCATCTACCACTGCCAACTACCGTCTCCGTCACAGAGGAAGAACCTACTCTGAGGGAAGTATTGCAAGCGATTAATTCCTGTAAAGCATCAGTGGAGGGGTTAAGCTGCCAAATTAAAGAGGTTAAAGATGAACTGTTACTAATAAAGCAGGAGTTGCAAAAGGCAGTAGACAGAATAACGGGCCTAGAGGGAAGAGTGAGCCAAATGGAGGATGATGTTTTTCCCCTACACCAAGATGTTAAATCCATGAAGGAGCAATTGGGTAGAATTATTGAAAAAATGGATGAAATGGAAAACTGCCTGAGAAGGGACAATGTAAGAATAGTGGGTCTCCCAGAGAGATGTGAGGGGCATAGTCCCATTGCCTTTTTGGAAGGATTGTTCACAGAAATATTTGGAAGAGATGCATTTTCCGCACAGTTTGCGATTGAGAGAGCCCACCGGGTCCCCTTCAGGGCTCCGCTCCCTGGAGGGCGCCCCAGGTCCTTATTAATGAAATTTCTGAACCATTGTGACAAGATAACTTTACTACGCAGAGCCAGAGAGAAGGGGCTTATTCTTTATAACGGTGCAAAGGTTTCATTCTTCGCGGACTTTTCGCCGGAGCTGCAGAGACGCAGGGAAGGGTTCGTGGAGATCAAACGCGCCCTTCAAAAATTTGAAGTCAAGTATGCTTTACTGTATCCAGCTAGGCTACGGGTGGAGGCAATTGGGGAGGTTCTCTTCTTCGATTCCCCGGTGGGGGTAACATGTTGGTACGAAGAAAACAAACAAAGACTGAAACCCAAAGAACGGAGCCCAGAGAATCAGGGTGTCTGATAAAGAAGATAAGAATATTTGGACTGTGGGAAGCAATATGAACTTGGTACAGAAAGGAAGAATGATGGTGTATGGTAGAGTAGGAATGGGGGAGGAGGAGGATATTACACTTATAATTTGGCACATGTGGATACTATTGGTGGAGGTTGGGGGGGGAATGTTAGGAAAAGGTATTTTGAAAGGAATATATGAGGTGGTCACGAATAAAGCCCCAGGGGCTAACCTGGTAAGGTGGGGGAGGGGGGGAAGGGATGGGAGGGTTTGGTGGGGGGGAGGGAGAGGGAGGGGTGGGTGGTGGAGAGGAAGGGGGGTTGCAAATTTATCTTAAAGCGGAATTAAAATGCACTTAGTAATTGGGGGGGTAGTTAGGGGAAAGGGGGGGGAGGGGGGACGTAGGATTAAGCACATGTGTGATAAATACAAACACTATGAATAGGAACACGGGAAAAAAGGAAAGGGGGACACTTAGAATGTTTACTAGAAAGGGAAATAATAGTAAGGATGCACAGAGGGTAATTAAGGGAATACTTCTTCCTTTTTATTTTTTATTTTTCTTTCTTCTTTTTATACGCAGTACACAGCTCGGTATTAATGGAGGGGTCTCACTTTGGCTACCCTATGGGTTTTTTTTTTTCCTTTTTTGTTGGGGGAGTTATAATGGGTAAGGAGGTGTTATTTTTGGGTACAAGACAATATACCAAGTTTAAGACGCCCATTGCCGTTGGTTTTTTGGGGGCCAATTCCTGCCTGTTGTTTGCTTGATGCAGTCTAAAATTCTCAAAATAGGCTCCTGGAACGTACGGGGGATGGGGAACCCAAATAAGAGGGCCACCATTTTTTCACTGCTGGAGATAAGGGGGGTGGGTATGGTCTGCCTACAGGAGACTCACTTGACAAAGGACACGATGAAATGTCTTCCAAGTAGAAGGTTCCAGGCCCAATATCACTCGGTGTACTCCTCTTATTCTAGGGGGGTGAGTATATTGGTAACAAGAAGTGTGATGTTCTCCTGTAGGCAGACCAGGATAGATAGCTTGGGTCGTTATGTTTTTTTATACTGTTCTATTGAAAATAGAATGTATGTCATTGCTAACATTTATATCCCCCCACCTTTTAAATTGGAAGTGCTGTAAAGTCTAATGGAGTTTATGTTGGATAAAACAGACACCCCGGTGATAGTACTAGGGGATTTTAATGAGGTGTTGAATAGAGAGTTGGACAGATTTCCACCGAGAGTCCAAGTAAACAGTGTGGCAGGGGGCCGGTTGGGTCAATTCCTTGAGGAGGCAGGCCTGTTGGATATATGGAGGGCCCGGAACCCTGGAGTAAGGCAATACTCCTGCTTCTCTTCCTCCCACTCCACCTTCTCCAGGATTGATATGACCCTGGGGAACGCGGAGGCAGTGCCAATAATAAAGGATGTAGTATATTATCCGAGAGGGGTCTCAGATCACTCCCTGATGGTGGCCTCAGTGGGTATAGGGGTCAGGGAGGCTAGAGGGTTTTGGAAGTTAAGCCCATATTGGTTGGAGTTAATGGGGGAACCAGAGAGGATAATAATAAAGTTAGAAGATTTTCTAAAATTTAATGAAGGCTCAACTACAGCAGGTGTACAATGGGACACACTGAAGACATTCCTTAGGGGTATTCTGATCCAGGGGGTGGCAGGAGTTAAGAGGAGGGCAAGGGAGTGGGAGGAGGGAATTAGGAGGGAATTGGAGGTGGCAGAGAAGCAATTTATAGAAGGCCCTACACCAGAGAAGCAGAAACTGTGGGAGGAAAAACAGGAGGCCTATAGAACAGCAGTCCTGAAGAGGGGTGAAAATAAGCAACTTTTCCAGAAACAACGGACCTTTGGGGAAGGAGAAAGTGTGGGACGTATGTTGGCCTACTTGGTAAAAACCAACTCCTCCTCCTCGACGATCCCGGCAATCAGGACTCCAAATGGGGAGATATCCTCTCAGAGTCTGGAAATTACAGATACATTTGAGAAGTATTATGAAAATCTGTATAGGTCGCAGGGGATCGTTGGGGAGGAGGACATGGAAAACTTTTTTAAGGATATACGGGTCCCCATAGCTACTGAAGAGGATAGAGAGGGTATGGATGCACCAATTACACTAGCTGAATTACAACAAGCTGTAAATGGAATGGCAAACCAAAAATCTCCGGGGCCGGATGGTCTTCCGGTGGAGACTTATAAGCACTACGGGAAGATCCTCCTGCCAGAGTTGCTGAAAACACTGAACTGGGCTCTACAGGGAGGGTGTCTGCCTGTTTCTATGACTGAAACAAATATTATCTTGCTTCATAAAGAAGGGGGTGACCCACTGGAAACGTCGGCATACAGGCCTATATCTCTGTTGCGTACGGACGCCAAAATCCTGGCAAGGGTGTTGGCTGCCAGGCTTAATAAAACTATGCATAAACTTATCCACGTGGACCAAACGGGATTCATTTCCCATAGGACCACGAGTATGAACATCAGGAGGGCATATATGAATCTTCAGACCCCGACAGAGAATATGGGATCAAGAGCAGTAGTATCCCTGGATATAACTAAGGCCTTTGACAGCCTGGAGTGGCCCTATCTCTGGCGGGTGCTGGAGGAGTTTGGCTTGGGTCCTGTCTTCAGAAAGTGGATAAAAATACTGTACAGGGGCCCAAGTGCGAGGGTCAAGGTTAATAAAGAACTTTCAGGGAAAATATGCTTAGAGAGGGGGAGAAGACAGGGATGTCCCCTGTCCCCCCTGCTTTTTGCCCTCGCCATGGAGCCACTAGCAATTCAGGTCCAGCTCAAAGATCGAAGGGTTCGTAAGAAGAATAGGAGAGGAGAAGATTGCCCTGTATGCCGACGATGTCCTATTGTTTCTCGGGGATACGGGAGGCTCCCTTAGGCAGGTAATGGATGTAATGGAGAGGTTTGGCAATGTGTCAGGACTGGTGGTGAATTGGAGGAAGTCTGCACTATTGCCATTAGATACCCTTAGTGGCCCGGTTTTGTCGGGAATCCCACACTTAAAAGTAGTTCCAATGATTCGTTATCTGGGCATAAATATGTCAAAAGATCCCAAACAGTACATTGTTGACAACCTAGATCCACTATTGGGTAAATTTAGGTGTAAAATTGATATCTGGAGTCGGCTGCCCCTGTCTGTAGCAGGAAGGGGCAACCCAATTAAGATGGTTTGGTTGCCTCAACTGCTGTATCTGTTACACAACTCACCGGTGTGGGTGAACAAAAAGTGGTTCAAAAAGATCGATTCACTTTTTAGGGAGCTGTTGTGGAAGAGGGGAAAGGCCAGGATTAGTCTTCAGAACCTACAGTTACCAGTCAAAGAAGGAGGAATAGCCCTCCCGCATCCGAGGTGCTATTTTCTGGCAGCACAGTTGCAGCATGTAGGGGGTGGAAGTGCTGACAGAGGTCTGTTAACTCTGGAGGCACCTCATAAAACCGTAGTGGAGGCATTGGAGGCAGACTCACTACCTGGTAGCGGCCCCACAACCAAGTTAATAACAAAAGTTTGGAAAGTAACAAAGGCCTTAATGGGATATGTTGGGTTTACAGAATACGCTCCCCTCTGGCATAACAGGAATCTACATGAGATAGTGGCTATGGGGGAATTCAAGGAATGGGCGAGGTGGGGTATAAATAGACTTTCCCAGTTGTACAGAGGAAGCGTACTGAAAACCTTCGAGGACCTTCAAAAGGAATATAGCATTCCAAGACAAACATTCATCAGGTATTTACAAATGAGAGCGGCACTGGGGGTACAATTTAGGGTAAGCCCCCCAGTTTGGACAGATGCTGCTCTGCTTCAGAGAGTGATTAAACCTGGGAAGATGAAGGGTTTTATCTCCGGAATATATGCGCAACTGTGCAAGGAAACTATTGTCAGATCAGAGCATCTTAGCTGTAGGGAGGGGTGGGAGAAGGATGTGGGAAAGTTAACAGATATACAATGGAGGGAAATACTGGAGGTAGGACAGGAGGTCTCAGTTTCACCTGCACAGAGACTTTCCCACTTAATGCTGCTACATAGAGCATACTATACCCCAAAAAAATTATTCCGTTTTGGTGTAAGACCTGGTGCCAAATGCCCTAGGTGTGGGGAGGAGGGTGACTTGATACACATGGTTTGGAGGTGTCCCAAATTAGTACGTTATTGGCTGGGGGTTGTGGGCTCTATTGGGGGCAAGTGGGGGATCTCTCTGGAGACAGACGTCAGATTCTGCATTCTTGGATATAGGGCATGGAGCCGGGAGGAGGCAGCGGCTAAAATAGCAGTTTTGAGATGCCTCTACCAGGCTCGGAAGCTTATTATGCAAAGATGGCAAACAGCCCTCCCCCCTGCAGTGGACGACTGGGTTAAAACAATAAATGATGTAATATGGAAGGAGAGAGCCCTATATATTAGAAGAGGGAACCTTAAAAAATTTGTAAGGATGTGGAACCCGTGGTTAGTAAGTGTAGGGTGTCAGGAATAAAAGGAAGGACCTGGCTTAGGGTGGGAGGAGAGTAAGGGAAAGGAGGGAGGGTTGGGGGGAAAATAGCCTCCTGTCGCTTTATGATACCGTACGTAGCCTATCTGCTGGACGGGACATGTAGATATAATGGGAGTGGGGAGGAGCGGATGAGGGCTACACGGTCTCCTTGCTAGTGGAGTATGTCTACATGAATTTGCAGATGTTTTAATATGGTGTATGTAAATTAAGAATTGTTAATAAAGATTATTTAAGATAAAAAAAAAAAAAGAAAAAAAAAAAGCTACAAGTTAGTGTAGTGCGTCCTGCTCACAGTGTTCAGCTAAAACTACAAGTTAGTGTAGTGAGACCTCTGCAACGTGTTAATCTAAAGCTACAAGTTAGTGTAGTGCGTCCTGCTCACAGTGTTCAGCTAAAACTACAAGTTAGTGTAGTGAGACCTCTGCACAGTGTTCATCTAAAGCTACAAGTTAGTGTAGTGCATTCTGCTCACAGTGTTCAGCTAAAACTACAAGTTAGTGTAGTGAGACCTCTGCACAGTGTTCATCTAAAGCTACAAGTTAGTGTAGTGCGTTCTGCTCACAGTGTTCAGCTAAAACTACAAGTTAGTGTAGTGAGACCTCTGCACCGTGTTCATCTAAAGCTACAAGTTAGTGTAGTGTGTCCTGCTCACAGTGTTCAGCTAAAACTACAAGTTAGTGTAGTGAGACCTCTGCACCGTGTTCATCTAAAGCTACCAGTTAGTGTAGTGAGACCTCTGCACCCTGTTCATCTAAAGCTACAAGTTAGTATAGTGTGTCCTGCTCACAGTGTTCAGCTAAAACTACAAGTTAGTGTAGTGAGACCTCTGCACCGTGTTCATCAAAAGCTACAAGTTAGTGTAGTGCGTCCTGCTCACAGTGTTCAGCTAAAACTACAAGTTAGTGTAGTGAGACCTCTGCACTGTGTTCATCTAAAGCTACAAGTTAGTGTAGTGCGTCCTGCTCACAGTGTTCAGCTAAAACTACAAGTTAGTGTGGTACGTCCTCCTCACAGTGTTCAGCTAAACCTACAAGTTATTTTTTTGCGAGCTCTGCACAGTGTTCAGCTAAAGCTACCTGTAGAAGATTGGTGGTGTTTTCCTGATCCTATCACCAGGGCCGGATTTCCCACAAGGCCACCGAGGCCAGGCCTCGGGGCGGCAGTGGTGCAGGGGCGGCGCCGCTCCTGCGGCGACTTCTGGGCTTTTGCGGCCGCCCCCCTGCACTAACATCATTCGAGGCTCTGTATGAGCAGGGTGGGGATGAGGATAAACAAGCTGTTCTGACTAGAAAGGAGAGCAGGGGGCGGAGTCTGTGGGCAGTTGCGGGAGGAGCGTCTTCTCCCCCAGGCAGCAAGACTTGTATGGAGTGGAGATCAAGGATGACTATTCCCCTCTAGTTCCGGCGCTCCACAGCCTCTGGCATCCTGTCACAGTGATATAGTGAGAGCGTGGAAAGCCAGCTTGTGCAGGAGTCGGGCTGTGTTCTGTCTCCGCTGTCTTCCTAACCCCTCCCTCACTGCACTGCTTGTCCAATCCAATACTCCGCGTCCCATTTGTGCCCGCCCACACTCCAGCCACATGCATGCAATGCACTGTACTGTGCTGTGAGAGGAGTTCTGTTTTCAAACAATGGCTGCCACAGCCCTGGGGGAGACCAGCCTGAATGGGAGAGCATAATTGATGAGTGAGACCCCCAGAATAACCCCCCTCTCTGTTCCCACCCCTTTGTTCTATGCACCTTCTTCCCTCCCCCTCTCTTCCTCATGATCATCACCTTCTCTCTCTCTCTCTCCCCTAGGCTAGAGCCTAGCCTGCCTGTATACCGTCCTAGCCTGCCTGTATATCGTCCTAGCCTGCCTGTATATCGTCCTAGCCTGCCTGTATACCGTCCTAGCCTGCCTGTATATCGTCCTAGCCTGCCTGTATATCGTCCTAGCCTGCCTGTATACCGTCCTAGCCTGCCTGTATACCGTCCTAGCTTGCCTGTATACCGTCCTAGCCTGCCTGTATAATGTCCTGGCCTGCCTGTATATCGTCCTAGCCTGCCTGTATACTGTTCTAGCCTGCCTGTATACTGTTCTAGCCTGCCTGTATATTGTCCTAGCCTGCCTGTATATCTTCCTAGCCTGCCTGTATATCGTCCTAGCCTGCCTGTATATCGTCCTAGCCTGCCTGTATACTGTTCTAGCCTGCCTGTATACTGTTCTAGCCTGCCTGTATACCATCCTAGTCTGCCTGTATACCGTCCTAGCCTGCCTGTATATCGTCCTAGCCTGCCTGTATACCGTCCTAGCCTGCCTGTATACCGTCCTAGCCTGCCTGTATACCGTCCTAGCCTGCCTGTATACCGTCCTAGCCTGCCTGTATATCGCCCTAGCCTGCCTGTATACCGTCCTAGCCTGCCTGTATACCATCCTAGCCTGCCTGTATACCATCCTAGCCTGCCTGTATATCGTCCTAGCCTGCCTGTATACCGTCCTAGCCTGCCTGTATACCGTCCTAGCCTGCCTGTTTACTGTTCTAGCCTGCCTGTATACCGTCCTAGCTTGCCTGCATACCGTCCTGGCCTGCCTGTATATTGTCCTAGCCTGCCTGTATACTGTTCTAGCCTGCCTGTATACTGTTCTAGCCTGCCTGTATACGATCCTAGCCTGCCTGTATACCGTCCTGGCCTGCCTGTATACCGTCCTGGCCTGCCTGTATACTGTCCTGGCCTGCCTGTATACCGTCCTAGCCTGCCTGTATGCCATCCTAGCCTGCCTGTATGCCATCCTAGCCTGCCTGTATACCGTCCTAGCCTGCCTGTATATCGTCCTAGCCTGCCTGTATACCGTCCTAGCCTGCCTGTATACCGTCCTAGCCTGCCTGTATACCGTCCTAGCCTGCCTGTATACCGTCCTGGCCTGCCTGTATACCGTCCTGGCCTGCCTGTATACCGTCCTGGCCTGCCTATATACCATCCTGGCCTGCCTGTATACCGTCCTAGCCTGCCTGTATACTGTTCTAACCTGTCTTTATATCCTGCTAGCCTACCTGTATACCGTTCTAGCCTGCCTTTATACCGTTCTAGCCTGCCTGTATGCCGTCCTAGCCTGCCTGTATGCCGTCCTAGCCTGCCTGTATACCGTCCTAGCCTGCCTGTATATCGTCCTAGCCTGCCTGTATACCGTCCTAGCCTGCCTGTATATTGTCCTGGCCTGCCTGTATACCATCCTAGCCTGCCTGTATACCGTCCTAGCCTGCCTGTATACCGTCCTGGCCTGCCTGTATACCGTCCTGGCCTGCCTGTATACCGTCCTGGCCTGCCTATATACCGTCCTGGCCTGCCTGTATACCATCCTAGCCTGCCTGTATACTGTTCTAACCTGTCTATATATCCTGCTAGCCTGCCTGTATACCGTTCTAGCCTGCCTTTATACCGTCCTAGCCTGTTTGTATACCGTCCTAGCCTGCCTGTATATCGTCCTAGCCTGCCTGTATACCATCCTAGCCTGCCTGTATACCATCCTAGCCTGCCTGTATACCGTCCTGGCCTGCCTGTATATCGTCCTAGCCTGCCTGTATACTGTTCTAGCCTGCCTGTATACCGTCCTAGCTTGCCTGTATACCGTCCTGGCCTGCCTGTATATCGTCCTAGCCTGCCTGTATACTGTTCTAGCCTGCCTGTATACCGTCCTAGCCTGCCTGTATACCGTCCTAGCCTGCCTGTATACCGTCCTGGCCTGCCTGTATACCGTCCTGGCCTGCCTGTATACTGTCCTGGCCTGCCTGTATACCGTCCTAGCCTGCCTGTATACCGTCCTAGCCTGCCTGTATGCCGTCCTAGCCTGCCTGTATACCGTCCTAGCCTGCCTGTATATTGTCCTAACCTGCCTGTATACCGTCCTAGCCTGCCTGTATATTGTCCTGGCCTGCCTGTATACCGTCCTAGCCTGCCTGTATACCGTCCTAGCCTGCCTGTATATTGTCCTGGCCTGCCTGTATACCGTCCTAGCCTGCCTGTATACCGTCCTAGCCTGCCTGTATATCATCCTAGCCTGCCTGTATACCGTCCTAGCCTGCCTGTATATCGTCCTAGCCTGCCTGTATACCGTCCTAGCCTGCCTGTATACCGTCCTACCCTGCCTGTATATTGTCCTGGCCTGCCTATATACGTCCTAGCCTGCCTGTATATTGTCCTGGCCTGCCTGTATACCGTCCTAGCCTGCCTGTATACCGTCCTAGCCTGCCTGTATACCGTCCTAGCCTGCCTGTATATCGTCCTAGCCTGCCTGTATACTGTCCTAGCCTGCCTGTATACTGTTCTAACCTGTCTATATACCCTCCTAGCCTGCCTATATACCGTCCTAGCCTGCCTGTATACCGTCCTAGCCTGCCTGTATACCGTTCTAGCCTGCCTGTATACCATCCTAGCCTGCCTGTATACCGTCCTAGCCTGCCTGTATACCGTCCTAGCCTGCCTGTATATCGTCCTAGCCTGCCTATATACCGTCCTAGCCTGCCTGTATACCGTCCTAGCCTGCCTGTATACTGTTCTAGCCTGCCTGTATATCGTCCTAGCCTGCCTGTATACTGTCCTAGCCTGCCTGTATACTGTTCTAACCTGTCTATATACCCTCCTAGCCTGCCTATATACCGTCCTAGCCTGCCTGTATACCGTCCTAGCCTGCCTGTATACCGTTCTAGCCTGCCTGTATACCATCCTAGCCTGCCTGTATACCGTCCTAGCCTGCCTGTATATCGTCCTAGCCTGCCTATATACCGTCCTAGCCTGCCTGTATACCGTCCTAGCCTGTATACAGGCAGGCTAGGACGGTATACAGGCAGGCTAGGATGGTATACAGGCAGGCTAGGATGGTATACAGGCAGGCTAGAACAGTATACAGGCAGGCTAGAACAGTATACAGGCAGGCTAGGACGATATACAGGCAGGCTAGGACGATATACAGGCAGGCTAGGACGATATACAGGCAGGCTAGGACGATATACAGGCAGGCTAGGACGATATACAGGCAGGCTAGAACAGTATACAGGCAGGCTAGAACAGTATACAGGCAGGCTAGGACGATATACAGGCAGGCCAGGACATTATACAGGCAGGCTAGGACGGTATACAGGCAGGCTAGGACGGTATACAGGCAGGCTAGGACGGTATACAGGCAGGCTAGGACGATATACAGGCAGGCTAGGACGATATACGGGCAGGCTAGGACGGTATACAGGCAGGCTAGGACGGTATACAGGCAGGCTAGGACGATATACAGGCAGGCTAGGACGATATACAGGCAGGCTAGGACGGTATACAGGCAGGCTAGGACGGTATACAGGCAGGCTAGGCTCTAGCCTAGGGGAGAGAGAGAGAGAGAAGGTGATGATCATGAGGAAGAGAGGGGGAGGGAAGAAGGTGCATAGAACAAAGGGGTGGGAACAGAGAGGGGGGTTATTCTGGGGGTCTCACTCATCAATTATGCTCTCCCATTCAGGCTGGTCTCCCCCAGGGCTGTGGCAGCCATTGTTTGAAAACAGAACTCCTCTCACAGCACAGTACAGTGCATTGCATGCATGTGGCTGGAGTGTGGGCGGGCACAAATGGGAGGCGGAGTATTGGATTGGACAAGCAGTGCAGTGAGGGAGGGGTTAGGAAGACAGCGGAGACAGAACACAGCCCGACTCCTGCACAAGCTGGCTTTCCACGCTCTCACTATATCACTGTGACAGGATGCCAGAGGCTGTGGAGCGCCGGAACTAGAGGGGAATAGTCATCCTTGATCTCCACTCCATACAAGTCTTGCTGCCTGGGGGAGAAGACGCTCCTCCCGCAACTGCCCACAGACTCCGCCCCCTGCTCTCCTTTCTAGTCAGAACAGCTTGTTTATCCTCATCCCCACCCTGCTCATACAGAGCTCCGAATGATGTTAGTGCAGGGGGGCGGCCGCAAAAGCCGAGAAGTCGCCGCAGGAGCGGCGCCGCCCCTGCACCACTGCCGCCCCGAGGCCTGGCCTCGGTGGCCTTGTGGGAAATCCGGCCCTGGTGATAGGATCAGGAAAACACCACCAACCTTCTACAGGTAGCTTTAGCTGAACACTGTACAGAGCTCGCAAAAAAATAACTTGTAGGTTTAGCTGAACACTGTGAGGAGGACGTACCACACTAACTTGTAGTTTTAGCTGAACACTCCATGCAAGGTTTTGCCTCATGGGGTGAGGATGATCATGAGAAAAGTGAGGGATCCGCCGAGAACTACACGGGAAGTTTGTGCATGCTTTCAAGGCAGTTGGTACCACAGTCACCAAACAAACCATTGGTAACACAATACGTAGCCGTGGATTGAAATCCTGCAAGGTTCCCCTCCTCAAGAAGGCACATGTAAAGGCCCATCTGAAGTTTTTCCAATGAACATCTAAATTATTCAGATTAGGATTGGGAGAAAGTGCTGTGGTCAGACAAGACCAAAATTGAGCTCTTTGGTATTAACTTGACTCACCGTGTTTGGAGGAAGAAAAATGCTGATTATGACCCTAAGAACACCATCCCTACCAGGGCCGATCCTACCCGGGGTGCGCAGGGTGCTTTGCACCCGGGCGCCTGCAGAGGTGGGGGCGCCATAGTGCCAGAGTTCTCTCCTCCCTCCTTCTCTCCTTGTGAGTGTCCATCCAGAACACTAGTGTGAGCGTAGGGCAGCCCGTCCAGCCTGGCAGTGCTCGGGGAGAGGGGCGCTCTTCTTCCTGGCATGAGGGTTCTAGTCAGTGGCTGCTGAGTGCTGATGTGCGGGAATGCCTCCCATCTCTATCTCGGGCTGCAAGGAGAGAGAACCGAGGTGATCACAGTGTTCAGTGTGCTGTGTGTGGGAATGGTATCACCAGCACACCTTTACATGTGCTCTGGGCTGCTCCTGCTAGGAGATGTTTTATGGAAAGATAGATTACATAGGATACACAGGCCCTGTCACTTCCTGCACCTCAGTAGTCCATCTACAGATATGATGTATAATGAGATGTACTAAGAGCCCTTTCACACTGACAGTGCAGGGGCGTTGGCGGTAATGCGCCGCTACTTTTAGTGGCACTTTACCGTCGTTTTAGAGGTACATTTAATCCCCACTAAAGGGTTCAAAGGCGCAACTGCGGAGGCGCTTTGCAGGCACTGCCCATTGATTTCAATGGGCAAGGGCGCTTTAGGAGCGGTGTATACACCGCTCCTAAAGCGACTTAAAGAAGCTACTTGCAGGAATTTTTTCGTGCCAGTGCTCTGCTCCAGTGTGAAAGCATTCGGGCTCTCACACTTGAATTGTAGATAAGGTTTTTTCCAGATGCTATTTTTAACACTGAAGCGCCTGAAAAACGCCTCCAGTGTGAAAGGGGTTTAATGGACCATCTCCTGTACTATGTCTGCAGTGCTAATCACAGGCAGTGAGACATTTCCCAATGTGCGGCTGCAGAGATTGGGAAATGTGTCACTGCCTGCGATTAGCGCTGAGCATTGCCGACTTCCTGGTGGGCTCTGCAAGTGCAGCTTGCGAACACGCCAGGGCTCATCCTTAGTCTGCAGTCTCTGACCATCTCCTGTATTATGTCTGTAGTCTCTGACCATCTCCTATACTATGTCTGCAGTCTTTGACCATCTCCTGTATTATGTCTGCAGTCTCTGACCATCTCTTGTACTATGTTTGTAGTCTCTGACCAGCTCCTGTACCATGTCTGCAGTCTCTGACCATCTCCTGTACTATGTCTATAGTCTCTGACCATCTCCTGTATTATGTCTGCAGTCTCTGACCATCTCTTGTACTATGTCTACAGTCTCTGACCATCTCCTGTACTATGTCTGCAGTCTCTGACCATCTCTTGTATTATGTCTGCAGTCTCTGACCATCTCCTGTACTATGTCTGCAGTCTCTGACCATCTCCTGTATTATGTCTGTAGTCTCTGACCATCTCCTATACTATGTCTGCAGTCTCTGATCATCACCTGTACTATGTCTATAGTCTCTGATCATCTCCTGTACCATGTCTGCAGTCTCTGACCATCTCTTGTACTATGTCTACAGTCTCTGACCATCTCCTGTACTATGTCTGCAGTCTCTAACCGTCTCCTATATCACGTCTGCAGTCTCTGACCATTTCCTGTACTATATCTGTGGTCTTTGACCATTTCCTGTACTATGTCTGCAGTCTCTAACCATCTCCTGTACTATGTCTGCAGTCTCTAACCATCTCCTGTACTATGTCTGCAGTCTCTGACCATCTCCTGTACTATGTCTGCAGTCTCTAACCGTCTCCTATGTCATGTCTGCAGTCTCTGACCATCTCCTGTACTATATCTGTGGTCTTTGACCATCTCCTGTACTATGTCTGCATTCTCTAACCATCTCCTGTACTATGTCTGCAGTCTCTAACCATCTCCTGTACTATGTCTGCAGTCTCTGACCAACTCCTGTACTATGTCTGCAGTTTCTAACTGTCTCCTATATCATGTCTGCAGTCTCTGACCATCTCCTGTAACATATCTGTGGTCTTTGACCGTCTCCTATACTATGTCTGCAGTCTCTAACCATCTCCTGTACTATGTCTGCAGTTTATGACCATCTCCTATACTATGTCTGCAGTCTCTGATCATCACCTGTGCTATGTCTGCAGTCTCGGACCATCTCCTGTATCATGTCTGCAGTTTCGGACCACCTCCTATATCATGTCTGCAGTCTCTAACCGTCTCCTATATCATGTCTGCAGTCTCTGACCATCTCCTGTACTATGTCTGCAGTCTCTGACCATCTTCTGTGCCATATCTGCAGTCTCTGACCATCTCCTGTACTATGTCTGCAGTCTCTGATCATCTCCTGTACTATGTCTGCAGTCTCTGATCATCTCTTGTATTATGTCTGCAGTCTCTGACCATCTGTTGTATTATGTCTGCAGTCTCTGATCATCTCCTGTACCATGTCTGCAATCGCTGATCATCTCCTGTACCATGTATGCAGTCTCTGACCATCTCCTGTATTATGTCTGCAGTCTCTGATCATCTCTTGTATTATGTCTGCAGTCTCTGATCATCTCCTGTACTATGTCTGCAGTCTCTGACCATCTCCTGTACTATGTCTGCAGTCTCTGATCATCTCCTGTACCATGTCTGCAGTCTCTGATCATCTCCTGTACTATGTCTGCAGTCTCTGATCATCTCCTGTACTATGTCTGCAGTCTCTGATCATCTCCTGTACCATGTCTGCAGTCTCTGATCATCTCCTGTACTATGTCTGCAGTCTCTGATCATCTCCTGTACTATGTCTGCAGTCTCTGACCATCTCCTGTACTATGTCTGCAGTCTCTGATCATCTCCTGTACTATGTCTGCAGTCTCTGATCATCTCCTGTACTATGTCTGCAGTCTCTGACCATCTCCTGTACTATGTCTGCAGTCTCTGATCATCTCCTGTATTATGTCTGCAGTCTCTGATCATCTCCTGTACTATGTCTGCAGTCTCTGATCATCTCCTGTACTATGTCTGGGGGCTCTTTCTAACAGACTCTCTAACAGAAGCCCGCTCTGTCTGCATCAGAGAGACTCCCCTCCAGGTCTCATTAGTGTAAGCTCTTCCTGTATTTTCTTTATTGTTAAAAGATCATGGGAGGATCCCAGAGTAACGAAGAGTTCTTAGGGGAACGTCTCTGTGTTTGAGTCGTTGTCATAGAAACATTTGTAAAGGGGAGGAGTTGGTAAGATGACCACGTCCACGTGGGGGTGCCAGAAATATTTCTGCACCCAGGCGCCTGTGACCCTAGGATCGGCCCTGAGTATCGGTGCCGATACCGAGAATTTGCCCAAGTACTTGTGCTCGGGCAAATGTTCCCAATGCTTCACCCGATACCTTTTAAATGCCTTTTAAAAGTCTCCCGGAAGTCAGAGGGTGGAGAAGGTGGAACGGAGCTCGAGTCCAGGCACAGTGAGAGCGAGTCCTTGCAGCGGAAGGGAAGCTTATGGGGGCAGGGATGTGGGTCGCAGCCGCATGTGCCGCCCATCAGAATCGATAACAAGTGATGGCCCGAGTCTCCGTCAGAGACTGTAAACCGCGGCACTTGATCTTCGCACACCCTGCACTCGGCCTCAGTAAGCCTGCAGTCACAAGGCGGCAGCGGACATCTTGTTACACCCAGCCCATATAGTTCACTAACAGAGCTGCACGATTCTGGCCAAAATGAGAATCACAATTTTTTTTTGCTTAGAATAAAAAGATCACGTTTCTTGAAACGTAAAGTCTTTCACATTATCAAAAAAAAATTGCGCTAACTTTATTTTTATTTCAGTTACTTATATAGCGCCGTCAATTTACGCAGTGCTTTACACATACATTGTACATTCACATAAGTCCCTGCCCTCAAGGAGCTTACAATCTAAGGTCCCTAACTCGCATTCATACATACTAGAGGCAATTTAGACAGGATCCAATCTACCAGCATGTCTTTGGAGTGTGGGAGGAAACCAGAGTACCCGGAGGAAACCCACACAGGCACAGGGAGGACATGCAAACTCCAGGCAGGTAGCGTCGTGGTTGAGATTCGAACCAGCGACCCTTCTTACTGCTAGGCGAAAGTGCTACCTGCTACACCAACTTAACTGGTTAGTTGATTTTTTTAAATTCATTAAAGTAATTTTTTCCAAAAAAATTGAATTTGAAAGACCGCTGCGAAAATACAATGTGATATTGCAACAACCATCATTTTTTTCTCTAGGGTCTCTACTAAAAAAATATATATAACGTTTGGGGATTCTAAGTAATTTTCTAGCAAAAAAAAAAAAAAATGATTTTAACTTGAAATCAACAAATGTCAGAAAAAGGTTTAGTGTTTAAGTGGTTAAACTTTCTTCTTTTACACACCAAAGTCTATTCCATTGACAAATTGGTACAATGTTTATACTTAAGTTTCACTGATAAAGAATGTTGTGATTCTTGGCAGACTGCCCGTTTTTTTTTTCTTCCTTTCTTTTGATGGCTGTGGCTTCAGAAGAGCAGAGAGAATTCTTTGCATAGACAGAATCGTGAAACACTTTTGTCAAGATCGCAACGAGGGAAAAAAAATCACGATAACGATTCTTGACGATTAATCGTGCAGCTCTACTAACTATATGGGCTGGGTGTAACAAGATGTCCGCTGCTGCATTCTGACTAGGCTTATGGCCCGTACACACGTTCCGAATATCGCACGAAAATTGTCGTCCGAGGAAGAATCGTACGATATTCGGATCGTGTGTACACTACTTTCGACAGCCGATCGCGACTGTTCATCCAATGTTGTTCGATCTGGCATGCACGAAAATTTTCCTCGTACGATTCCAGATCGTACGATTTTCTTTAGTCAGTATAGTTGTCGCCCGAAAATACAATACAAATACATTACAACACATGACATCACTTCTGATTTTTTTTTTTCAGTCGTACAAGAATTTTCGTGACTTAACCTATTCTATGTCTACTTGCGATTATTAAGCGAAAACAGAAAAACGGTCATACGATTTGTCGTACGATATTCGGATTGTGTGTACGGGCCATTACTGGGGTCGAGTGCAGGGTGTATAAAGATGGGCTCTTGTAAACTCTACTCTTTATCGATTTAATTTTATCATGCCAGGCTGCCAGCAATTATCAGTGCTGCATTTCAGCGCCACTGCCTGCCAATCAGTTTGACCTATCATTGCCCATAAGTGCCACCTATCAGTGCTGCAAATCAGTGCCCATCAGTCAGTACCAGCCATCAGTGCCGCATATCAGTGCCCATCAGTAAGTGCCACATATCAGTGCCCATCAGTAAGTGCCACATATCAGCGCCCATAAGTGCCACCCATCATTGCCGCAAATCAGTGCCCATCAGTCAGTGCCACCTATCAGTGCTGCAAATCATTGCCCTTCAGTCTTCATAATTATAAAAAAAGATATCGTTCGTCTGTATTGTGCTTTGAAAACTGTCACTTGACATTAAAAGAAAGTATCAGTAATTGGTCTTGGCGAGTATATGGAAAAAAAAGTATCGGTACTTGTGTTCGGTCTTAGAAAAGTGGTATCGTTGCAACCCTAGCGGCGGGTGTCAGCGGACATCGCTCTATAGGAGGCTGCAAGGTCTGATCAGGTCCGCCTCAAAACCTGACAGGTGGATCTAATCGGACAGATCGTGTGAAAGTGTCTTTAGAGGAATGGATGAGTCTTCGGATTGTTTGCCAAGATGAAAAGTCATCTGAACCACTCAAGTTTTTGAACACATTAACCACGTAAGGACCATTTGGCTGCTCAAAGACCAGAGCACTTTTTGCGATTCGGCACTGCGTCGGTCGTGCGACGTGGCTCCCAAACAAAATTGAGGTTTTTTTTCTCCCCACAAATAGAGCTTTCTTTTGGTGGTATTTTATCACCTCTGCGGTTTATATTTTTTGCGCTATAAACAAAAACAGAGCAACAATTTTGAAAAAAAAACGCATTATTTTTTACTTTTTGCTATAATAAATATCCCCAAAAAATATATATCAAAACATTTTTTTTCCTCAGTTTATTCTTCTACATATTTTTGGTCAAAAAAATCGCAATAAGCGTTTATTGATTGGTTTGCGCAAAAGTTATAGTGTCTACAGTATAGGGGATAGTTTTATGGCATTTTTATTAATTTTTTTTTACTAGTAATGGCGGCGATCAGCGATTTTTATTGTGACTGCGACATTATGGCGGACAGATCGGACACTTTTGGCGCGATTTTGGGACCATTCACATTTATACAGTGATCAGTGCAGTTAAAAAGGCATTGATTACTGTGTAAATGTGACTGGCAGTGAAGGGGTTAACCAGTAGGTGGCGCTGTAGGAGTTAAGTGTGTCCTAGGGAGTGATTTTAACTGTAGGGGGGAGGGGCTATGTGTGACACGTCACTGATCACCGCTCCCGATTACAGGGAGCTATGATCAGTGTCCTGTCACTAGGCAGAACGGGGAGATGCTTGTTTACATTAGCATTTCCCAGTTCTTCCTCACTGTGAGACGATCATGATCGCGGGTCCCGTGGACTCGATACCTGCGCTCACGAAGCTTCCGGCGGGCAAACGCACGCCCGCAAGCCGCCTCTTGAAGGGCAATGTACAGGTACGCTAATCTGCCTGTACGTGCCCTTCTGCCGCAGTATATCTGTTGAAACTGTTGAAACCTGAGCAGGCATTGCCGGGTTCGGATGATGAGGAGGGACTGAGAGAAGATGATTTTTTTGGTTTATTACGCCGACCTTCCAACAGTAACATTTTCTTTTCTATTTTCTTTTTCAGATTACTCACAGCCAGAATCCCAAGGGTAAGATATATACACTCACCCACCACTTTATTAGGTACACCTGTTCAATTGCTTGGTAACACAAATTGCTAATCAGCCAATCACATGGCAGCAACTGAATGTATTTAGGCATCTAGACGTGGTGAAGAAGACTTAGTGAAGTTCAAACCCGAGCATCAGAATGGGGAAGAAAGGGGATTTAAGTGACCTTGAACGTGGCATGGTTGTTGGCGCCAGGCAGGCTGGTCTGAGCGTTTCAGAAACCGCCGAACTACTGGGATTTTCACGCACCACCGTCTCTCGGGTTTATAGAGAATGGTCCGAAAAGGAGAAAATATCCAGTGCGCGGCGGTTGTGTGGACGAAAATGCCTGGTTGATGTCAAAGGTCAGAGGAGAATTGACAAACTGATTCAAGGTGATAGGAAGGCAACAGTAACGGAAATAACCACTCGGTACAACCAAGGTAGGCACAATACCATCTCTGAGCGCACAACACGTCGGGCCTTGAAGCAGATGGGCTACACCAAAAGACCACACCTGGCAGCCAAGAACAGGAAACTGAGTCTGCAGTCCGCACAGGCTGACCAAAACTGGACGGCAGAAAATTGGAAAAACGTTGCCCGGTCTGAGGAGTCTTGATTTTAACCTTTCATTACAGGTTTTTAAAAATAAATTGTATATAAACCACTGTGTGTTTTCTACTTCAGGGGAGAGTTAGATTGATCAACTGTTGATCAGTAATTATCACAGGTGAGATAGGGGCGGAGACAGAGTCTAGTCTCAGGAGGGGCACTGCCAGAAAATACATTTTTTGGGGGGCAATTTTTCGGGGCAATAGCTGGTGTTAGCACTTCCGTCATCACGGCACCATGGTTGTTATGGTGTCAGGCTAAATGAAGCGCATTATTTCTATTTTTACATTGTAATATAAAATTAAATCGTTCAACTCACCATAATGCAGAATCAGTGGGAGCCCTGAGTGTTTCACTTGCCATGTCATCTGCCTTCAGATGCGGATTGTCACTTGCCATGTCCCTGCCACAAGTAGAGGATTGTCACTTGCCTGCCCCAGATGCGGATTGTCACTTGTCATGTCACCTGCCATTAGATGCAGATTGTCACTTGCCACCTTACCTGCCATAAGTTGCGGATTGTCACTTGCCATGTCGCCTGCCATTAGATGCAGATTGTCACTTGCTGCGTCACTTGCCACATGTTGCTAATTGTCACTTGCCACGTTACCTGCCATATGTTGCGGATTGTCACTTGTCACGTCACCTGCCACCAGATGCAGATTGTCTCTTGCCTCACGTTGCTGATTTTCACTTGCCACGTCACCTGCCACACATTGCGGATTGTCACTTGGTACGTCACCTGCCACATTTTGCTGATTGTAAATTGCCATGTCACCTGCCACACATTGCAAATTGCCACCTGCCTGCTAAGGTGCAGATTGTCACTTGCCAGAGTGAAGACAGGCAGCAGAAAGATGATGTAATCTCTCAGATGCCTGCAGCTGCACAATGAGGGCGGAACTGCAGTGATGCAGGGCAGGCGGTGAGAGATGTCATCTCTCTGCTCCTCCACCTGCTGGCTCACTGACTGACCAAAAGCAAAAGAGAGAGGCGCCTCTGGGTGCAGACTAAAAACAAGGTTTATTTCATAAAAAGGTAATGATCATCAAACTCACATGTTGAAGGTCGTCAGTAGGCATAAAATAGTAATCAATACTGAGGAGGACATCATCCATCAAAGGTTCAAGACAGTCAAAAACAACTCCTAGCAGGGGGCTCTGCCTGTGTGTGAGGAGAGGTACCGCTGAGATGTGAGGCCGGCCGCAGCGGTGACAAGTCACAGTACTAGGTGGAGAGCATGGAAGGCTGTAAACATCCGGCGAGGAGTGATGACGTCATGAGTCGAGCGACGCGTTGCCGGGCGTACGGGCTGTGATGACGTGACAGCCGCGCCCCTTCATCAGGCTCTGATGAAGGGGCGCGGCTGTCACGTCATCACAGCCCGTACGCCCGGCAACGCGTCGCTCGACTCATGACGTCATCACTCCTCGCCGGATGTTTACAGCCTTCCATGCTCTCCACCTAGTACTGTGACTTGTCACCGCTGCGGCCGGCCTCACATCTCAGCGGTACCTCTCCTCACACACAGGCAGAGCCCCCTGCTAGGAGTTGTTTTTGACTGTCTTGAACCTTTGATGGATGATGTCCTCCTCAGTATTGATTACTATTTTATGCCTACTGACGACCTTCAACATGTGAGTTTGATGATCATTACCTTTTTATGAAATAAACCTTGTTTTTAGTCTGCACCCAGAGGCGCCTCTCTCTTTTGCTTTTCCTTAGGATTGGAATGTGGTTTCACTTCTTGATGAAGGCAGCCCTGCTCGTGGACCTATCATTATTAACTGGACCTTTGAACTCCTCATGTCCACATGACAGTGAGACCGTACCCTATATATGTTAATGAGATATTCAATTTCTCCACTTTGGACATATACATGTGGACATTATCTATCCATTTAATGTAATGTGAGACTGGAAACATTTCAGTTTGTCCCCTATCCCTTCGTTCTTATTATTGTTGTTATTGTTGTTATCGCCAGTTCTTTGCGCCTTCACTTGCATATTATCACTGACTGACCAGCCTATCTGCTCACCTGCCGACTGGCCCGCCCGCTCACTCACCCATTGACTCGCCCGCTCGCTCACTCGCTGACTAGCCCGCCCGCTCACCTGCCTGTTTACTCACCCACTGACTGGCCCGCCCGCTCACTCACCCATTGACTCGCCCGCTCGCTCACTCGCTGACTAGCCCGCCCGCTCACCTGCCTGTTTACTCACCCACTGACTGGCCTGCCCGCTCACCCGCTGGCTCATTGCTAATTTCTCGGGGGGGGGGGGGCCGGGGGGTCCACACTCTGCAACCAAAGATAAGGGAATTTTCCCTGCAAAGCACAAGTTTAGCACTAAGACCCCTTTCACACTGAGGCGCTTTTCAGCCGCTTTCACGCTAAAAAAAACTCCTGAAAAGCTCACGAAAACCTATTTTCATTAAAATCAATGAATGCTTTCACACTGGGGCAGTGCACTGGCAGGGTGGTGAAAAAACGCCCCTCTCCATTGAAATGAATGAAAGCGCTTCAAAAGCGCCTGAAAAGCTCTTCAAAAGTGCTCAGTGTTTTACTGGCAGTTTACAAGCACCTCAGTGTGAAAGGGGCCTAAGAGGTGTGGGCTGTGTGAAACCAACTGCACAAACCATGGCAATAAAATAACAGCCTTGTGAAAATGACTTCTCACATTGACCTCTAATAATTGAGCAATGAAGGTACCAAAAGGTTTGCAAGATTCCTAAATGAGTTGTTAAATGTTACCCTGTTTCACTGGCTTCTAATCAATAGAGCAGCCTTTTTCAACCAGGGTGCCCTGAGGTTTCTCCAGGGGTGCCTTGGCAAAATGCCTAAAAATTTACAAAAAATGATATACACGCTGGCGGGTGGATGAAGCCTTCCTTATAGTGTCACAAAGCCACAGGTTCTCATTGTGCACCATTACGACCTTCTACCTGATGACCCATGACATCATCAGCTGATAAGGAGGATGTTGCCTATATAGCATCCTTGTTTGACCCTCCCTTGCCCCTCTCCATCAGTTTTGGGGTCTCAGCTGAGTGATGGAAAAGAAAAAACTGAGGGAGAAGAGAAACATTGGAATAGTAGTCCGTACCAGTTTGCAAAAGTGTATTTGCTTTGGAAGAATAAATGAGCTCTAATGTTGGGATGTTGCTGCATTAAGTAAAACTATTAGGCCCCTTTCACACTGAGGCGCTTGTAAACTGCAAGTAAAACACTGAGCACTTTTGAAGAGCTTTTCAGGCACTTTTTGAAGCGCTTTCCATTCATTTCAATGGAGAGGGCCGTTTTTTTCACCATCCTGCCAGTGCACTGCCCCAGTGTGAAAGCATTCATTGATTTTAATGAAAATAGGTTTTCATGAGCTTTTCATGCGCTTTTTTTAGCATGAAAGCGCCTCAGTGTGAAAAGGGGGTCTTACATTTTAGAATGGCGTGCCTCAAGACTGTCCATAATTTTGGAGGGTGCCTTGACTGAAATAAGGTTGAGAAACGCTGCAATACACAGTGGAACTGGCTACTAAAACTTCAGAGGTTGCTGGATAAATTGCTACAATCATCTCTGCCTGTGCCATTTCTTCACACTGTTATTATAGGCTGTGAATAAATTACTGGTGTCCCTAGAACAACCTTCCAGTATAGAGCGCTCAATAATATTCTTATATAGGGGCAGCCCTCAAAATTTCCACTCGCCTGCTCACATTTGGCGAGTGGAAATAATGTGAAGGCGACTGTGAATTGGAGGAGAGGGATGGACGCCTATTCTCTTCCCAGCGATCGGCCATAAACTGTGGTGTCCCTAGAACAATCTTCCAGTATAGAGAGCTCAATAATATTCCTATATAATGACAGCCATCAGAATTTCCACTCGCCTACTCGCATTTGGCGAGTGGAAATAATGTAAAGGCGAGTGTGAATTGGAGGAGAGGGACGGACGCCTATTCTCTTCCCAGCGATTACCCAGAAACTGTGGGGAGAGGAGAGAAAGAGGAGAGCCGGTCGGATCACACAGAGCGGGGATCTTCCACAGTGACCCAGCTTGGAGCTGTAAAAGCCAGCCGCTGTCAAAGTCCCGCCTTCTGGACCGGATCCTATGATAGACAGCACACTGGTCCAATGCTGGGAAATTTAAGCAATGTGACATCTTTAATAGAAGGCGGGACTTTGACAGCGGCCAGGGTTTCAGATCCAAGCTGTGTCACAGCGGGAGATCCCCGCTCTGTGTGATCCCCATGCACTGATGAGGCTGTACTGATGGGCACTAAGAAAGTTGTTCATATTTATTTTTGTAACTTAATTCTGCATAAAACATTTAACTGTCCTTTCATGGGATAATTTACGAGGGCGTGTTTAGGGGCGGAGTAGGGGCTGGGTGGGGCAACTGGTGGCGAGCAATGCTTAAAGGATTAATCCAGAAGGTTTTTTTAATCTTAATGCATTGTATGCATTAAGATAAAAAAAAACTTTTCTTTGCAGCAGCTTCCCCAGAACCCCCTAATTTCTTACCTGATCCCCATCTCTCTCCAGCGTTGTCTACAAATGTCTAAGCCATGATAGACGTTCCGGCTGGACTGGCCCTTTAACCACTTCCGGACCGCCGCATGCCGATGTACGTCCAACTTTTGCCGGCGGATATCGTTGTTATGGTAGCAGCTAGCTGCCATAACCCCGGTATCCCCGTTTTCAAGCGGCGGTCGGCTTTCTGATAAAAGTGGTCCCTGCGGCAGGTTCGCCGCAAGATCATTTTTATCGGTGGCGGGAGAGGGTGCCCTCTGCCGCTTACCGGAGCCGTCGGTAGCGGCGGAGGCGATCACGTCCTTCTCAGTGCTGTGCATGGAGACGAGTGAGGCTAAGATGGCACCCACTAGTCCCCATGACACTTAAAGGCATATTTTTTTCAATGTCATTTTTTTAAATTACTTTTTTTTTTTTTTTTATTGCATTTTTTTGACCCCAGATCTCATATTTAAGAGGTCCTGTCATGCTTTTTCCTATCACAAGGGATGTTTACATTCCTTGTAATAGAAATAAAAGTGACACAATTTTTTTTTTCAAAAACAGTGTAAAAATAAATAAAATAATGTAAGATAAATAATTTTTTTTAAAAACCTCTTGTCCTGACGAGCTCACGCGCAGAAGCGAACGCATACGCTTGTAGCGCCCGCATATGAAAACGGTGGTCAAACCACACATGTGAGGTATCGCCGCGACCGGTAGAGCGAGAGCAATAATTCTAGCCCTAGACCTCCTCTGTAACACAAAACACGCAACCTGTAGAATTTTTTAAACGTCGCCTATGGAGATTTTTGAGGGTAAAAGTTTGACGCCATTCCACGAGCGGGCGCAATTTTGAAGCGTGACATGTTGGGTATCAATTTACTTGGCGTAACATTATATTTCACAATATAAAAAAAAATTGGGCTAACTTTACTGTTGTCTTATTTTTTTATTCAAAAAAGTGAATTTTTTCCAAAAAAAGTGCGCATATAAGACCGCTGCGCAAATACGGTGCAAAAAAAAGTATTGCAACGACCGCCATTTTATTCTCTAGGGTGTTCGAAAAAAAAAAAACATATATAATGTTTGGGGGTTCTAAGTAATTTTCTAGCAAAAAAAACTGTTTTAAACATGTAAACACCTAAAATCCAAAACGAGGCTGGTCCTTAAGTGGTTAATAAATCAGTGTGATGGACGCAGGTCACATGATCACAGTCACTGTATAGCAGGGGTAGGGAACCTGGGGCTCTCCAGCTGCTGCAGAACTCATGCCTCTGGGAGTAATTGGAACTGCGAGCCTTGGACTGCCAACAGCTGGAGGTCCCCCAGGTTGCCTCCCCCCTGCTGTATAGAGTGTCGCCGCTTCCGTTAAATGTAAATAGTAACAAATCTGTGTCACGTCACAAGTTTTATGTACAAATAAACCGCGTGGGATCGGCCTGAGATTCTACATCCTACAGCACCCCAACCGCCTACAGGTTCCAGCATGCTGTGGGGTACCTGGGAATGCTGGGACTTGTAGTCCCCCCTATGTGGGTGGAGGATTGTCTCCTGCAGTATGTCCGCAGCCTCTAATTGTCTCCTGCAGTATGTCCGCAGTCTCTGATTGTCTCCTGCAGTATGTCCGCAGTCTCTGGTAATCTCCTGCAGTATGTCCGCAGTCTCTGATTGTCTCCTGCAGTATGTCCGCAGTCTCTGGTAATCTCCTGCAGTATGTCCGCAGTCTCTGAACCTCCCCTGTAGTATGTCTGCACTCTCTGACACTCTCCTGTAGTATGTGTATTAATGTGCCCCTTTACTTGCTCAATTATTTGGGATTGCTTCACTGCTCAGTGAGAGGTAATGATGTGCATTAACCTCTAGCAACCAATCAGCGAACAGTAGTGATCTGCTTTAATCTCTAGCAACCAATTAGTAAGTGGTAATGATGTGCTGTAACCCCTAGCAACCAATTAGTGAGCGCTAATAATGTACATTAACCTCTAGCAACCAATCGGCAAGCAGAAATTATGTGTTGTAAACTCTAGAAACCAGCCAGTGAGCAGTAAGGATAGGCTGTAACCTCTGACAAACAATTGCAATCGCTGCGTGATCTGCTGCATTTAACTTTAATTTGAGTCTACCTCCTATTTTTTGTATGTCTCAGAATGGAAGGGGGGGCAAGAAAATGTTTGCCCAGGGCCCAATCAAAATTAAAGACCGCCCTGAGATAGAATACGGTGCAAAAAAAGTATTGCAACGACCGCCATTTTATTCTCTAGGGTGTTCGAAAAAAAAAAAACATATATAATGTTTGGGGGTTCTAAGTAATTTTTTTAGCAAAAAAACTGTTTTAAACATGTAAACACCTAAAATCCAAAACGAGGCTGGTCCTTAAGTGGTTAATAAATCAGTGTGATGGACGCAGGTCACATGATCACAGTCACTGTATAGCAGGGGTAGGGAACCTGGGGCTCTCCAGCTGCTGCAGAACTCATGCCTCTGGGAGTAATTGGAACTGCCAGCCTTGCAATGCCTCATGGGAAATGTAGTTCCACAACAGCTGGAGGTCCCCCAGGTTGCCTCCCTCCTGCTGTATAGAGTGTCGCCGCTTCCGCTAAATGTAAATAGTAACAAATCTGTGTCACGTCACACGTTTTTTGTACAAATAAACCGCGTGGGATCGGCCTACCACTGAGATTCTACATCCTACAGCACCCCAACCGCCTACAGGTTCCAGCATGCTGTGGGGTGCCTGGGAATGCTGGGACTTGTAGTCCCCCCTATGTGGGTGGAGGACTGCGGCTGATCCTGATGCCATCATAAAAAAAAAAAGCAAAAAAAATCAATAAAAAATAGTTTTGTAGGTCAAGTCTGTAAAGTATGATGTGCAATATGGCTTAGACTGATAGATTACTGATCTGTAGATTTTGTACACATTGTAGAATATGAAATGATATAGAAACGATTTTACCAAAAAGTATCTAAATTGTGTATCTAAATGACCCGATTAAACTTTACAAGTGTGAAGAGATCCTGTTTGCCGGTGTCTCTTTGTTCTAAAATACAGAAGTGATCAGGAACTGATTTATAAAAAAAAAAAATTAAAACAAAATAAATCCCCGCTCTTTCGACTGCAACAACTTTTTAACGACTTGACCTCCGAAAGGTTTTACCCCCCCCCCCTTCATGACCAGGCCATTTTTTGCTATTCAACATTGCACTACTTTAACTGGTAACTTTTAACTTTTTCACACAAATAGAGCTTTCTTTTGGTGGTATTTATTCACCAATGGGTTTATATTTTTTTTGCTACGTAAATGAAAAAATATCCAAAATTTAAAAAAAAAAAAAATGTTTCTTTGTTTCTGTCATAACATTTAGCAAATAAATAATCTTTTTTTCATAAATTCAGGTCAAAATGTAATCTGCTACATTCCTTTGGTGAGAATTACCCAAATCAGTGTATTTAGTCTGTAGAAAATGTATAGAGTCCACAAACTATGATATATATCTGAATATCGATTGATATCTTGAATATTTTTGATTGATCAATCTTGATGAACTGATGGACTATCTAATTTCTCAACACCCCCAAAATGCCAAGGACTGTAAAAATATCCCCCAAATTCCCCCTTTTTGGGAAGCAGACAGATATTTAGACAGTCCGAGGTATTTAGTAAGAGGCATGGCGAGTTTTTTTTAAATTGTCATTTTTTTGTCTCAATTTTTTGAAAAATAAAGAAATTAGAAATTAAATAAAATCAGTTGTTTTTTTTTCATAATTTTTTTTTTTTTTTACATTCTGTCACCAGTGCAGTACAATGTCATCATATGACTTGTGTGTTAGTGATAATAAATATGGACTGGTGACAGTATGTAAAGAAAAAAAAACATTTTTTATTACATTTTTGTAATTTTTTTTTTACTATTTTACATCCTGTCATCAGAGTAGTTGTATCACTGTTTTACACTGGGGGGGTTGAACAGGTATTTTTTTTAAAACTGTTATTGCTTATAATAGTGATGATCACTGTTATAAGTAATAGTTAACTGTCATGACTGGCTTTCCATTCACTACAGCTTACTGTTATGATAGGCAACATCTACATCATATGTTACAGGGCGCTGTGATTGGCCCAGGTACCCACAGCAGACCAATCACAGCATCACAACAGTAACCAAGCGGTTCATGAATAAAAGCCATTCATGACAGTTTACGTTAAAGCCGACCTTCAGTCATTTTTTCATCTTTCCATCTATTAAATCTTCTGCCCTTGTTGTTGTTTTACCTTTGGATTGTAAAACATTTTTTTTTCTGCCAGTAAATCCCTTATACAGCCCACTTCCTGTTTCTTGTTTGGTCATTAGCCTAAGCTTATGACATCATGCACAGCTCTCTCTCTCTCATAAGAGTTTACCAGGAAGGGAGAGGGGGGTGAGTCATAAGAGGACCAATGAGAGCTGCAGAGCCGGAGGTGTGCCTCTGTGTGTCTGTGTAAATCCAGGAAGTGAGCAGACAGCAGCTTGAGCTGCCTACAGTTAAAATGGCTGCAGCCAGACTCAGTTGCGGGAGATTTCTGCAGCATATTTGGCAAGTACAGAATCACTATATATATAAAGTAATATGCAAAGTGGTTGGAGGGAAGCTTCAGAATGGCAAAGATGTTTTTATTATAAATTATGTGAGCGGACTGCAGTTCCTCTTTAACGACTTGACCTCCGGAAGGTTGACCTCAACCCGATAGAACACCCTTGGGATGAATTAGAGCGGAGACTGCGAGCCAGGCCTTCTCGTCCAACATCAGTGCCTGACCTCACAAATGCGCTTCTGGAACAATTGGTCAAACATTCCCATAGACACACTCCTAAACCTTGTGGACAGCATTTCCAGAAGAGTTGAAGCTGTTAAAGGTGTAAAGGGTGGGCCAACTCAATATTGAACCCTACGGACTAATGCCCCGTACACACGGTCGGACATTGATCGGACATTCCGACAACAAAATCCTTGGATTTTTTCCTACGGATGTTGGCTCAAACTTGTTTTGCCTACACATGGTCGCACAAAGTTGTCGGAATTTCCGATCGCCAAGAACGCGGTGACGTCAAGCACGTACGACGAGACTAGAAAAGGCCGGTTCAGAACCAAGCGCGGCACCCTTTGGGCTCCTTTTGCTAATCTCGTGTTAGTAAAAGTTTGGTGAGAGACGATTCGCGCTTTTTCAGACTCGTGGCTTTCAGATCGTTTTCTGCCGTTCAGTTTGTGCTTGTGGGTTTGTATCTGCTCTTCAGTGCGTGCAAGCAAGTTCCGCTTGACTTTAGTCACTGTATTCTTGTCCGCTCGTTGCTGTTTTTCAGGTCGCTCTTCACAGGCCTTGCTGTTCTTCAGTGCGTTCTGTTACTTCGTTCTGAGCAGCCGACCGTTTTCTAGCCATGTTTCGTATGCGTACTCCTCGTACAGTTCGTGCTGTGCGGGGGCTTGGTGTTGGGGTCCTGACCTTGACACAAGTCCAGTCCATGAATAGGGTGGGGAGGAGTTCATGGACCAAGAATTGGTTGCTTCAGCGTGACCAGTTCTGTCATATGCCTTTGCTCCGTGAGATCCGTGAGAATAATCCTGAGGATTTCAGGAACTTTCTCAGGATGACGGACCCCGTATTTCACCGTTTGTTGGCTTCGCTGACCCCCTATATTAGCAGGCAGGATACCTGCATGAGGCAAGCCATCACTCCAGAGCAAAGGTTGGTTGCTACCCTGCGGTATTTGGCGACAGGGAGAAGCCTGCAGGACCTCAAGTTCTCGACAGGCATCTCCCCCCAGGCTCTTCTTTGTGGACATTTACTGCTTGTGTTTGTTTGAGCTGACCCTGACAGAAATGTGTGGAGTCCAGAAAATGTCGTGATTGTGTAACCTTATACAAAGCACTGTTGGCTGTTATTTACTAAATGCAAAGACACTTTTCACTACAAGTGCACTTGCAACTGCCCTGAAACTGCACTTGTAGTGCAAAGTGGCTTTGCCCTTAGGAAATAACCCCCATTTTCTCATCAAACAATTACATCACCCCAAAAGTGTTGTAGCGTTGAGACAATAATCCACACATTCTTGATGAACAATCTTTTTAATACCTGCACAATCACATGTGCATTTACCAAAGGTTTTTCTGACAAACCAACATGTTTATTGTATAACATATTTTGTGGTGTCATTATCCAAAATCAAAATGTCCATTTTATAGAAAACAGGCCTGTGTAAAACCCACAAGAAAGACACAAATCTTGATCTTACAAAGTTCACATTTGGTAGAACTTGAAGGCAATATCAGACATGAGTATTTAGGAACTGGGTTTGATATAGCGTTCAGATGGGGGGAAATCACCCCTGGAAAAGCCAAATTTGGAAGATGCACACAAATTTCCCAATGTCAACATGTGCTATCTGCTATCATGGGGGATCAAGGGACGTGTTTTGGGGGAGAAAGCCCTTCCTCACCGCTACTTTATTATTGAGGAAGCAGTTGCACCCCCAAAACGCGTCCATTGATCCCCCGTGATGGCAGATAGCACATGTTGACACACTGTGTGCATCCTCCAAATTTGGCTTTGGGAAAAATCACAAAAACATTTCGCACATTGTAGCACACAAAAGAAGAAAGTGATTTTGAGGGGCTTTAAACTCGCCCCAAAACATCAATGATGTTTTTATATTTTGGAATAACATCATTGATGTTTTGCTTGATGTTTTCCAATTGTAAATTACACCCCATGATCTCCCCGATCAGGATCTGGGCACTTTCTGATGTGAAAGGATCTTCATCCACACCCTCATGATCACCTAAAAAGAAAGGAAACCCAAAATAAATTAGGTCTAAAAAAAATGCCGCCATCCATCTCCTATCTGAGCCTGTGGTCGCAGACACTCACATGTTGTGGTGACTACTTCCACCACATCTTCCTCCTCCTGCTCAGCTTGTGTTGTGGGGATTTCCTCTTCTTCCAGAGGGGGGGGGGGGGGCTCTGGTCTCCTCGGATGAGGGGTGTCCTCCGAGTCTTTTCTCCCCTATGTAAAACAAAAATGGTATAATTAGCACACAGATATTTGATGGCAGAACTCTAAATAGGAAACATTGCTTGGAAGTGGGGTACAATTGTCTATTTTAGCAGAGTTCCAAGATGTAGCTTTTTTAGTGTCCTTTGTCAAGCTGCAATACTTTACCTGTTTGGTACAAGCTTCACAGATGTAGCCCCCCCCTATAGTATACACTGGAGCACCTGTGTGGCCCCCCTAATAAAAAGGGTGTTCTTGTGTCCCACACTAGTGCTCCAGTGTCCAGATGTGAAAACAGCTGCTCAGTGTCCTCTCCTTACACACAATCTAGTTTGCATTTCATTCTAGTAACAAAGCCATCTACACAACCCAATTCTTTGAAGACAAGTATAGGGCCTCAAAATGGTGGCCAAATGCATATGGGCTAAACAATGGTGTTTTATAGTCCGAAAAAAAAATGTGTGATCCGAACGAATAATGTGCCCATGAACATGAAAGTTGCCATTTTAAACTGTACAACAGTTCCTAAAAGCACATGGAGCAGCACGAACATAATAAACACAAGAACAATAGGAACACAGCACAACTACTTACTTTTTTGCAGCACTCTCCGGATCTTTCTGTACTGCTCATGTTCTCGTAATTTCAGGTCCAACCACCGCTTCCGGAGCTGATCTTTCGATCGTCATACCCCGAATTTCCGGTGCAGACTCCTGACCACTTTCGCCATGATCTTGGCCTTTCGGACATTGTGGTTGGGGTAAGGCCCATACTTTCCATCATAGTCGGCCTTCTTCAGGATGTCCACCATCTCCAACATCTCCCCAAAGGACATATTTGAGTCCTTTAATCTCCTTCTGGATCGGGAAGTTTCAGGCTCCGGCCTTTCCTCCTCCTACTCCTCCTCGTTGCTGTAATTAGCACGATCCTGCTGTCTATCCGCCATGTGCTCTTCCTCCACTGCGCCGAACGAAAAGGGGCGGGGAATAGAATAGAAAGAACGTCAGGGGCGGGCGAAGTTATACGCATGCGCAGTGTGTATAAATCGTAACGCGCGCGTCTTACGTACGATCTGTGAGCGGAGGAAGGAGCATCAGAGACGCCGATCGTGCTAACGAAGGTAGGATCTAAACTTGGGCCTATACTGCTTCGAAATTGAAGCCTATATTGTAACAAGATTAGGGGAGTTTGGCCTGACATTAGGGTTTGTCTTGTGTTGTGTCTTGCAGAGAAAATGGATGGGTTCAACGACCACAATTTCCTGCCCCTGTTCATAGACAAGTACAGAGAGCTGCCCTGTCTGTGGCAGGTCAGACACCCCCACTATAATCACAAACAGAAGAGGCAGGCAGCGCTGGAGAAACTGCTGGAGTTGGTGAAGCCGGTGGTCCCCACAGCAACCATCCCCTATTTAAAAGCTAAAATTGGGGGCCTGAGGAGCACATATCTGAGGGAGCGCAAGAAGGTCACAGATTCCCAGAGGTTTTGACAGTTTTTTAGTGAAATGGTAGGGGTAATTACCCCCTTACCATTTCACACAGGGGGGGCGAGATCTGGGGGTCCCCTTGTTAAAGGGGCTTCCAGATTCTGATAAGCCCCCCGCCCGCAGACCCCCACAACCACCGGCCAGGGTTGTGGGGATGAGGCCCTCGTCCTCATCAACATGGGGACAAGGTGTTTTGGGGGGCTACTCTCGTCCTCCCCTCTTTTCCTGCGGCCTGCCAGGTTGCGTGCTCGGATAAGGGTCTGGTATGGATTTTTGGGGGGACCCCACGCCTTTTTTTTTTTTTTTGGCGCGGGGTTCCCCTTAAAATCCATACCAGACCTGAAGGGTCTGGTATGGAATTTAGGGGGAACCCCACGTCATTTTTTTTTTAAATTTTGGCCGGGGTTCTCCTTAATATCCATACCAGACCTGAAGGGCCTGGTATGGAATTTAGGGGGACTCCCACGTCATTTTTTTTTTTTAATTTTGGCTCGGAGGTCCCCTGTGGGGAATTCCCATGCCGTTTTTATCAATGAACTTCTATGTGTATTGTCGGCAATGCAATAGCCGCGAGTAGTTTTAAATGGGTTTTTTCCTTCGAAATGTCATTTTGCTGTCAGACTGTTCTAAACACGGGAAACATGCGCCCCTTTACAGGCATACTATAGACACCCCCCAGCTACGAAATTTAAAGGGATATTACACTTTTATTGTTTGACTTTAAGCATTATTAAAATCACTGCTCCTGCAAAAAACGTCCGTTTTTAAAACTTTTTTTGCATTGATCCATGTCCCCTGGGGCAGGACCCGGGTCCCCAAACACTTTTTATGACAATAACTTGCATATAAGCCTTTAAAATTAGCACTTTTGATTTCTCCCATAGACTTTTAAAGGGTGTTTTGCGGCATTCGAATTTGCCGCAAACACCCCAAATTGTTCGCTGTTCGGTGAACTTGTGAACAGCCAATGTTCGAGTCGAACATGAGTTCAAATCGAACTCGAAGCTCATCCCTACTGATCACTGAAGATCAAACAAAGTCTAAGATGGCATGTTCCATTGCTCTAAAGTATGGAAGGGTTTGGTTTGGTTTAATGTTAAATAGGAAATATAACTTAAAGTGCTTGTAAAGTCTTGTTTACAAAAAAAAATAATAACTTGTTATACTTACCTCCTCTGTGCAATTGGTTTTGCACAGAGCAGCCCGGAACCTCCTCTTCTCGGGTCCCTCTTTGCTGCTCCTGGCCCCTCCATCCTATCTAGTGCCCCCAAAGTCAGCAGCTTCCTATGGGGGCACCCGAGCCGAGTCATAGCTTCGTGTGTCCATTCAGACATGGAGCCCCAACCTGGCCCTGTCCCCTTTCTCCCCTGATTGGCTGACTGACTTTGATTGACGGGAGCCATTGGTGCCCCTGCTGTGTCTCAGCCAATCAGGAGGAGTGTCCTGGATGGCTTAGACATTTGTGTACATTACTGGAGAGAAATGGGCTCAGGTAAATACTTAGGGGGTGCTGGGGAGGCTGCTACACACATAGAATGCATTAAGATTAAAAACCTTCTGCCTTTACAACTCCTTTAATATAACAACACACAGTGTATCAGGGTCCAGATCTGAAGCTGCAATCTCTACGGGGTCTGGCTTTAACTCTTTTCATTGTGCCACCTGAGATGCTGGACAGCTTCCTGTCTAATCCCTTAGGACAAGCTTGTCTTGTCTCTT
Organism: Lithobates clamitans; assembly: GCA_037952925.1. Taxonomy (NCBI): domain Eukaryota; kingdom Metazoa; phylum Chordata; class Amphibia; order Anura; family Ranidae; genus Lithobates; species Lithobates clamitans. Next base: position 601,892 of record JBBGZY010000343.1, read on the forward strand.
GTTTCTGGTGAACCTTGAACTCTTTGCTACTCTTTGCTCCTCCCATGAACTTTCTGATTTAAGATACATCCCTGCACTTCCTGTTTGCCAGATTATTGTGCTCTCTCCAGCTGATATCTTGCTCATGTGCATATCTCCAAGCTGTATTTATCTTCACTACCACTCGTTACTGACTTTTGGCTTGTTCCTAGACTACGCTTCTGCTTGATCCCAATCTGCAACCATTTAGTATTGACCATTGCCTTGTGCCTCAACTAAGCTTCTGCTTGATCACAACCTGCAACCACTTGCTTTATAACTTAGGCTTGTTTACTGACTACTCTTCTTCTTGATTCTCCACTGCTATATCTGCTACTGGATCCAGACTTGCTCATCTCCTGGTGGGGCAATCCTGGGAACTGACACACAGCAAAATCCATCTCCATCATCAGGAGGTTTGGTGAATACCAGTTAGTGCTTAGACCTCGCACCTCGGATGAGCCTGCGTCATCCATCAGGTTGAAGTGCTTGTGTACTTAACCTGCTGGATGATGGAAGTCTTTATACTGCTATAGCTACTGGTCTCCAAACCTGACCCCTGTATGTAACAGAATAATCTAGTCCAAACAAGAAGGCTGCTATAGCAAATGCTGTGGCTTCTTTCAGGCAGCAAACTGCAGAGCTGAAAAAGTTCAGTCTTACCTACCGAGAAAGATTTTCCAAATTGGAAAGTGTGGTAACAGGAGGATATCCATATTCTACATTCATATTACAGAGGTTTCATTAACTAATGTTGCATTTATTTCTAAATGCAACCTGCTGCATTTACTTCTGAGAAAAGAAGGTATTGTTTGTTGTCAAACTCCTTGTGGGGAGGTGCAGCGTGGTGCGGCAGCAGTAAACACACTGAGTCCAGTTTCAGAGAACAGAACTTGTGTTAATGTAAGCAGTTTACAACAAGCCCAACAGGAAGGCACCTGCCTGGGAACACTCACAGAATGCAGCAGCAATGTGTAGCAGAGCAGATCTCATCGTGCTAAAAGCATCTGGAACCTCTCCCTGCTGCTAGTTACTGTCGCTGTCAGGGAGATAACCTGTCCTTACACTACCCTCACGTGAAATGCACACCAAGCCTGGGAACCAGGACCCTTAATAGGCTTTGCCTGACCCAAGATGGCTGCCATAGTCACATGGGGAGGCAGGATCTTATTGGGTAACTTACCTAGTGACCCACGAAACCATAGAGGAACCATGTTTCTCTTGACTTCCTCTCCAACTGCAATGCCATTGTTGACAAGCGCCACCTGCAGTGGGGAAAGTAGACCACACCTGCCTACCTCCTGACTTAGGAAGCAATAGCTTGGTCCTCCCCTCATGTAGAACAAAACAGCACAATTCTGAATGATTTTGAGATTTGTGTGACATCGATGAATTAGGTTTTTGATTATTCCAACTGCTGCTTTACTGCTGAAGCAATGATGCATACTGTAGTTTGTGGCAGGGTGCTCTGTTGCTGAGTACACAGCTGAATTCTGACGTTGGATCTCAGATACCACTTGGAACCAAGAGTGCAATATCATTGGCTCCACCAAGGGCTTTCTGAGCAGGTAAAAGATGAGCTCACCAAAGTGGGGAATCCTAATGGAAGCTTTAACCATGTATCCAAATTGATCAGAGACTTACAGAAAGAGACTGGAAATGTTTGGAAGTAATGGTGGTATGTGTTTCTCTGCTAGTCGGTTCATTCACAAGGGTCCAAAAGTTTCTCTGAAATATAACACTCCCAAACCTATGCAGATTGATGCTATTAATAATTTAATTTCTACTCAGGAGCAATAGAGAGGAGGTTTGGAGAACTTATGTCTATATTATGGGGACTCGGGAATATGCAGTTAATTGTCCCAATTAAGTCATAAGAACAATTGCTGTGACTGATATTATAGTGCCTGAACAAATAAACTCCATTACCCAGCTATCTCCCCATTAATCCATGAGGAAAATAAATTTAGTTCTCTACTTACTCATTTTGTTGTCCCTTTCAAACATATCACTCAGGACCATGACATTCTGTGTACTGCTATGCTGGAATCCAAGTCCTGGGGGAACTTTATGGATGTAGAATTCACCCACAGCATTATTATTCAAACAAGAAATACATTTGCCCCTATTAATACTGAGACAGTTGATGGTTCGCCTTTATCAATGTCAGGCTAGAGCATATAACAGGTAACAGTTCAGGTGTTCTGATTATGCAAAGAGTTCAAAGAACAAGAGCACATACCATGAGCAGGTCTGAGCAGAGCAGGTCAGCTGCGACTTGTAGTTCACTGCTGTAGATGTAAGTAGATGTTTGCTGGACCTTGTAGTTCACCGCTGCAGATGAGGATAGATGGAGTCTGGTGTTTGTAGTTCACCGCTGCAGGTGAGGATAGATGTCTGGTGCTTGTAGTTCACCGCTGCAGATGAAGGTACTAGTAGAATCAGGCAAAGCGTAGTCTAGGCAAGCTGGGTCATACACAGGAAGATCAGAGTCCAAACGGTACCGAATCAGAAGCAAGCAAACAGGGTCAAACGATCCGGGTCATACACGAAATACACAGAGCAGATATCAACTGGATCAAACACAAGGTAAACTCTAACACGAGCAATGATTGAATGCTGATGCAAGTTATTTAAAGGTGAGCTGGCCAATCATTGTTGTTTCCCAGGTAAAGGCTGTGTCAGGTGAGTTGTGCTGGGTCCTAAAGGGATCCTAGTACTGACAATCATCAGGACCTGTTACCTATGAAATGGTTCCTCTGGTACTCCAATTTGAGACTGACCAGTATGAGACTATCAGCTTTCAGCTGATTATATCACCCAACTTTCCTGTCATCTTGGGCATTCCCTGGTTTTCTACCCATAATCTCCCCATCAACTGGGGAGCAAAGACTATACGTTGTATTTCCCCTCATCACAAGGAACATTGTAGAGAACTTTGTGAAATAAGTTCTCCACCAATCAAGGAATAACAAGTTGATGTGGTAACTAAGCAGTCATATGACAGCCTGTCTTCACAGTACCATGAGTTCTGGAATGTCTGTCCCTTTGACTGCTCCCAGAGAAAGAAATATTGTTTGGTCACCTTTTCAATCTATCAGATCTTGAATTAAAAGTGCTCAGAGAGGGGCTTGATTAGAATTGAGAGAAAGGCTTTATTAGACACTGAACGTCTCCTGCAAAATCTTCCTGATAGTAGGAAGATTCACCCTGTTTTTAATATATCCCTACTCAAGACATTTCATGAAAATCTTTTTTCTGGAAAAATTATTCCGCCCCTTCACCTAATGAGGTACAGAGTGAAGAAGAATTTGCAGTTGAAAAAATTATTGATTCCAGAATCTTTAGGAACAAATTACAATATCTGGTTCAATGGGAAGGATATGAACCAGAGTAAATTTTGTGGGAACCGGAGGAGAACAGTCATGCTCCCATATTGACAAAAGAGCTCCACAAGAGGTTTCCTCATAACCCTGGCCCTAAAATGTCCAAGGGCCATCTTAGAAGGAGGGAAGTACTGTCAGGGTCTAGATCTGAACCTGCAACCTCTGCAGTGGTTGGCTGTAATATCAAGGAACAATCAAGGGGTTAACTGTGGGCCTAACAAGTGTAATGTGTGCTGCTTTTACTTACAGATCTGGCTGCTTTTTTTCCCTGAACGCAGAGTTGATTTCAGGGAGAAAAAACAGACAGATCACTGCTATGTACTGTATTTATCAACACAGAACTCTGTGCTGCGATTGGCTACAGCCAATCAGCAGGTTTCAGCTAAAACCATTGGCTGAAATTTCCTGACAAACTCATGCTGTGTCCAATGACAGCACAGGTCAGAAGGTACATGTATGTTGCTAAACCAGGAAGTACACCGTGATGTAGGAGTGTGTCGCAGTGCCTGGCTGTGCCACCCATTCGCAGTATGTCTACTGTGAATGGGTAGCAAGCAGTTAAATAATGCCTAGGTGAATTACACTTACCTTTATATTTATAGGGAAGCATCCTATTATACGCAAGTTATCTAAATCCTCAGTTTTATCCATCATTACTTTCATTTGACTAGAAACACCCTCAATGTCCTTTTCTGCTTCAGATTCCATAGTATCCACATAGTCCTCCACCACGCTGTGCCTGTTTTACTAAAGGAGAAGTACAGCCAAAGCTCGTTTGACTGTACTTCTCCTGTGGATCACAGGAGTGCAGATGGTTTTGCACACCTGTAACCTGTTTTCAGCAGAGGGCGGGCTGAAGTCCACTGTCAGCTGACGTCACAGAGCCGGTCCTGGCTCGGGCAAGATCACGTCAATGAAGTCAGGATCTACCCACATGCCTGGACCGGCACCGGTCAGCCTCTCAGTGAGCCACTGAGAGCCTGAGAAGGCCGCTCCCACCCCTTCTACAGCCCAGCGCTCCAGTGAGCGAGAAGGGGGCAGAGCAGAGAGTGCTGACTAATAGTCAGCAGTAGGGATGAGCTTCGTGTTCGAGTCGAACCCATGTTCGACTCGAACATCGGCTGTTCGGTCGTTCGCCGAATTGCGAACGATATGGGCCGTTCGCGCCAAATTCGTGTGGCGCGTCACGGCCCATAATTCACTGCGGCATCGCAGTGCATTGCTTGCTGATGATTGGTTAAGCATGCACTATGACCCGCATGCTTGGCCAATCACAGCGCCGCCTGAACAGAGAGCCTTAATTGGCCAAAGCCAAGGAGGCTTTGGCCAATTATGGCTCAGGGGATTTAGTACACGCCCCACACTATATAAGGCCGCCTGCACGGCGGCCCTGTGTAGTGTGTGTTCCGGCGTTGAAAGAGATAGACAGAGAGACAGTGTCATTTGATTTGAGTTAGATAGATTAGGCAGAACAGTCAGTCAGTTAGCTGCACTTACAGTGTATTGTGTATATATATATATGCATCCCAGGTGTTGCATATATATATATATATACGCTGTATTCAGTTTAGCTAGATCCGTTCCTGTTATCTTCTAGACTATTTACATTTAGTGCAGTGTGTCCTGCTCACAGTGTTCAGCTAGATCCGTTCCTGTTATCTTCTAGACTATTTACATTTAGTGCAGTGCGTCCTGCTCACAGTGTTCAGCTAGATCCGTTCCTGTTAAATTCTAGACTATTTACATTTAGTGCAGTGCGTCCTGCTCACAGTGTTCAGCTAGATCCGTTCCTGTTATCTTCTAGACTATTTACATTTAGTGCAGTGCGTCCTGCTCACAGTGTTCAGCTAGATCCGTTCCTGTTATCTTCTAGACTATTTACATTTAGTGCAGTGCGTCCTGTTCACAGTGTTCAGCTAGATCCGTTCCTGTTATCTTCCTACTGACAGGCAGGCTTGTCTTGTTACAGTATTAACAGCTACCTAAAGAAAATTACTGGTGTTCTTTTGATCCTATTAGTACCACGGTCAGGCAGCTAGACTATTTACATTTAGTAAAGTGCGTCCTGCTCACAGTGTTCAGCTAGATCCGTTCCTGTTATCTTCTAGACTATTTACATTTAGTGCAGTGCGTCCTGCTCACAGTGTTCAGCTAGATCCGTTCCTGTTAAATTCTAGACTATTTACATTTAGTGCAGTGCGTCCTGCTCACAGTGTTCAGCTAGATCCGTTCCTGTTATCTTCTAGACTATTTACATTTAGTGCAGTGCGTCCTGCTCACAGTGTTCAGCTAGATCCGTTCCTGTTATCTTCCTACTGACAGGCAGGCTTGTCTTGTTACAGTATTAACAGCTACCTAAAGAAAATTACTGGTGTTCTTTTGATCCTATTAGTACCACGGTCAGGCAGCTAGACTATTTACATTTAGTAAAGTGCGTCCTGCTCACAGTGTTCAGCTAGATCCGTTCCTGTTATCTTCTAGACTATTTACATTTAGTGCAGTGCGTCCTGCTCACAGTGTTCAGCTAGATCCGTTCCTGTTATCTTCTAGACTATTTACATTTAGTGCAGTGCGACCTGCTCACAGTGTTCAGCTAGATCCGTTCCTGTTATCTTCCTACTGACAGGCAGGCTTGTCTTGTTACAGTATTAAATGCTACCTAAAGAAAATTACTGGTGTTCTTTTGATCCTATTAGTACCACGGTCAGGCAGCTAGACTATTTACATTTAGTAAAGTGCGTCCTGCTCACAGTGTTCAGCTAGATCCGTTCCTGTTATCTTCCTACTGACAGGCAGGCTTGTCTTGTTAAAGTATTTACAGCTACCTAAAGAAAATTACTAGTGTTCTTTTGATCCTATTAGTACCACGGTCAGGCAGCTAGACTATTTACAGTTAGTGCAGTGCGTCCTGCTCACAGTGTTCAGCTAAACCTACAAGTTAGTGGGGTGCGTCCACCTCACAGTGTTCAGCTAAAGCTACCTGTAGAAGGTTGGTGTTCTCATACTACAGGCAGGCAGTTGATTTTGCTAGCTGCAGTATATATATATATATATATACATATATATATATATATATATATATATATATATATATCCCAGCTTAGTGCAGCTACAGGCCATTAGTATGTCTGGAAGGCCAAGAAGGAGAGGCAGACAGTCACAAGCCAATAAGAGAGGGCAAGCAGGCTCTGTGTCTAGTGCTGGTCGTGGAGACGGTGCATCCTCATCAGCACGTGGCCATGGGACACGCTTGGCCTTTTTTTCGGCAGCTGGCCGCGTTGAGCCGCAACATGCGGAAGACTTGGTCGAGTGGATGACCAAGCCGTCCTCATCCTCCTCATCCTCTCTCACCCATGCCCAGGGTGCTTTGTCTGGCAAAGCAGCGGCCTCTTCCCTCGGCTCAATGTCATCAGTGACTCCTTCCCTAGCTCCACCATGTCCTCCTGAGGAGTCCCTCGGCCTGTTTGACCACAGTGTTGGGTACATGCTCCAGGAGGATGCCCAGCGTTTGGAAGGCTCTGATGATGATACTGAGCTCGATGAAGGCAGTAACATGAGCACGGACAGAGGGGGTGCCCAAGAAGGACAGCAATCTGGCAGTCATGCTCCCCCTGCTGCAGCATACTGCCAGGTTTTCTCCAGTGATGAGGAGGGAGGGGATGATGAGGTCACTGACTCAACGTGGGTGCCTGATAGGAGAGAGGAGGAGGAGGAGGAGGAGGAGGAGGAGGAGGAGGAGGAGGAGGAGGAGGCGGCACATCACCAACGAGGCAGGATGCCCTCCAGGGGCCAGCCTAAGGGCAGCACATTGACTGCATCACATGTGCAGGGCGCTGCAGTCTCTGTGCGTTATTTAAAAAGTTCTTCGGTGTGGGCCTTTTTTGAGACGAGTGCATCAGATCGCACCGCTGCTATTTGCAACATATGTCTCAAGCGTATCTCACGTGGCCAAAACATCTCCCGCTTGGGTACCACATGCTTGACCAGACATATGTTGACCTGCCATGCAGTTCGTTGGCAAGCGCATCTAAAAGACCCACACCAAAGAACAAAGAGGACCTCTCCTTGCTCCTCATCAGCTGAGATTTCCAACCCCACTAGACCTTCAGTCCTCTCTGAGACCTGCACTGAGAGGAATGAAGGTGTAGAATTAGGTGTGTCACAGCCAAGTACTTGTGGGCAATCTGCTTTTGGTACACCGACGTCAGATTGTACCGGGCAAATTTCCCTGCCCCAGCTGCTGCACCGCCGAAAGAAGTTTGCTCCCAGCCATCCACATGCCCAGCGGTTGAATGCTAGCTTGGCAAAATTGCTGGCACTTCAACTGCTGCCTTTTCAGTTGGTAGACTCTGCCCCCTTCCGTGAGTTTGTGGAATGTGCGGTTCCTCAGTGGCAGGTACCCAAACGCCACTTTTTCTCACGGAAGGCGATTCCGGCTATCTACCGGCATGTGGAAGGCAATGTCCATGCCTCGCTGGACAGGGCGGTCAGCGGTAAGGTGCATATTACCGCTGACTCATGGTCCAGCAGGCATGGACTGGGACGTTACCTAAGTTTCACGGCGCATTGGGTGACTCTGCTGGCAGCTGGGAAGGATGCAGGACAAGGTGCAGTAGTGTTGGAGGTTGTTCCGCCACCACGCCTCCAAAATGCTAATGATTGTGACACACCTCTCTCCTCCACCCCCTCCTCTTCTTCTTCCTCCATGGCCTCTTCCTCGGAACCAGCGGTGCTCCGTAGTCGTTCAAGGGGCTACGCAAGTACGCAGGCCAAAAGATGCCATGCGGTGCTTGAGCTGGTGTGCTTGGGGGACAGGAGCCACACTGGGGCAGAGGTTCTGTCAGCTCTGCAGGGGCAGGTTCAGAGGTGGTTGACGCCACGCCAATTTAAGGCAGGAATGGTGGTTTGCGACAATGGCACCAAGCTCCTCTCTGCCCTCCGACAGGGACAAATGACCCATGTGCCCTGTTTGGCTCACGTCCTTAACTTGGTGGTGCAGCGGTTCTTGGGCAGGTACCCGGGCTTACAGGATGTCCTAAAGGCAGGCCAGGAAAGTCTGTGTGCATTTCCGCCGGTCATATAATGCCAGTGTTCGGCTAACGGACCTCCAAAAGGAGTTTAACCTGCCCAAGAACCGCCTAATCTGTGACATGCCCACCAGGTGGAACTCAACGTTGGCCATGCTGCAGCGGCTGCACACGCAGCAGAGGGCCATCAATGAGTACCTGTGCGACTATGGCACCAGGACAGGGTCAGGGGAGCTTGGTTTTTTTTCCCCACGCCAGTGGGCCATGATCAGGGATGCATGCACTGTCCTGTCACCATTTGAGGAGGCCACGAGGATGATGAGCAGTGACAGTGCATGCATCAGTGACACTGTCCCCCTTGTCCACCTGTTGGAGCACACGCTGCGTGGAATAATGGACAGGGCACTTGAGGCAGAACAGAGGCAGGAAGAGGAGGACTTCCTTAGCTCTCAAGGCCCCCTTTATCCAGACAGTGTTCCTGCGTGCCCGCCAATCACACAGGAAGAGGAGGAGGAGGAGGAGGAGGAGGAGGAGGAAGATTGTGTCAGTATGGAGGTGGAGCCTGGCACTCAGCATCAGCAGCAGTCTTTAAGGGATCAGTCCCAAGAAACACATGGACTTGTACGTGGCTGGGAGGAGGTGGCTGCGGACCATGTCGTCCTTAGTGACCCAGAGGACTCCGGACCGAATGCCTCAGCAAACCTACGCTGCATGGCCTCCCTGATCCTGCAAAGCCTGCGGAAGGATCCTCGTATTCGTGGTATCAAGGAGAAGGACCAATACTGGCTGGCAATCCTCCTTGATCCACGTTATAAGGGTAAGGTTGGGGACCTTATCTTGCCATCGCAGAGGGAGCAGAGGATGAAACATCTTCGGGAGGCCTTGCAGAAAGGTCTGTGCAACGCGTTCCCAGAGACTGGGAGGTTACAAACTCCTGTTTCTGGACAACGTGTTGCTGAGGCTTCGGTCAGTCAAAGAAGGAGCGGTGGAGAAGGTGGCCGTCTGACCGATGCGTTCAGACAATTTTTTGGTCCGCAGCCCCAAGGTATGATCGGTTCCAGCAACCATCGCCAGCGTCTGTTTTACATGGTGCAGGAATACCTAGGGGCAAGATCAGACTTGGACACCTTTCCCACCGAAAATCCTCTGGGTTACTGGGTCTTGAGGATGGATCACTGGCCAGAGCTTGCACAGTATGCAATTGAGCTACTGGCCTGTCCTGCATCCAGCGTTCTTTCGGAACGCACATTCAGTGCTGCTGGAGGCGTGGTAACCGATCACAGGGTGCGTCTGTCCACCGACTCGGTCGATCGACTGACCTTCATAAAAATGAATCAGTCTTGGATCACCACCAGCTACCAAGCACCTGATGCTGATGTAACCGAATAATTTTTTTTTAAATCTCAGATCCCTTCAAAGACTGCCTATGCTGATGCTGAGTGACTATCCCTGAGTAATTATCCTCTTCCTCCTCAATCATCACGCTGATAGCTTGTAAGAACATTTTTGGTTCTGGGCGCCACCACCAGTGCCTAAGGCCCAATTTTTCAGCCCCTGTTTAACAGGGGCGTGTAATTACAATTTTTGATGTAATACTTTGCAGCAGGGCTCGTTCCTGCATTCCGACTAGAGTGTCTGTGAGGGGTTGCAGTGTTGTGGCACCAGCACCAGTGCCTAAGGCCCAATTTTTCTGCCCCTGTCTAACAGGGGCGTGTAATTACAATTTTTGATGCAATACTTTGCAGCAGGGCTCGTTCCTGCATTCCAACTAGAGTGTCTGTGAGGGGTTGCAGTGTTGTGGCACCAGCACCAGTGCCCAAGGCCCAATTTTTCTGCTCCTGTCTAACAGGGGCGTGTAATTACAATTTTTGATGCAATACTTTGCAGCAGGGCTCGTTCCTGCGTTCCAACTAGAGTGTCTGTAAGGGGTTGCAGTGTTGTGGCACCAGCACCAGTGCCTAAGGCCTAATTTTTCAGCTCCTGTTCAACAGGGGCATGTAATTACAATTCTTGATCTAATATTTCACAGCAGGGCCCTGTGAGGGCTTACAGTGTTGTGGACACAGCAACACCTAAGGACCAAATTTCTGCTGAGTATATAGGGCAGGACCCTACTTTCAAACATCTAACTTACAAACGACTCCTACTTGCAAACGGAAGGAGACAACAGGAAGTGAGATGAAATCTACCCCTAGGAAGGGAAATTCTCTCCTGTAAGAGTTAATATGGGAAAAAAAATTCTCCTTTCCACTGATGCTTTCCAATCCTTGTTCCACAAAAAAAAACAAATTTTCAAAAAACATTTTTCATTGGGACAAAAAGTGAGGTGAAATCTTCTGAAGAGGAGGAAAGACAGCAAAACAAATGTCACAGGGGTGATAACCCTTCCCTATGTTTTCCAAAAAGCTTAAAAAAGATTTTTTGGCTGGAGCTAAACACGTTAAAAATGTACCCGTTCAAAATTACAAAGAGATTCTACTTAACAACAAACCTACAGTCCCTGTCTTGTTTGCACCGCCTGTATACTGCTGTTCAGAGTATATAGGGCCTGGTGGCCCCACACCTTTCCTTATTTTAATTTGGGTGCGGGGTTCCCCCTAATATCCATACAAGACCCAAAGGGCCTGGTAATGGACTGGGGGGTACCCATGCCATTTGTCTCACTGATTTTCATCCATATTGCCATGACCCGACATTACATTAAACCCGCAAGCAGTTTTAAATGAGATTTTTTCCTTTAAAAATGACATTTGGTGCAGGGACTGTTCTAAACACGGGAAACACGCATCACTTTACAGGCATACTATAGACACCCACCAGGTACGATATTTAAAGGAATATTTCACTTTTTTTTTTTTTACTTTAAGCATCATTAAAATCACTGCTCCCGAAAAAACGGCCGTTTTTAAAAGTTTTTTTGCATTGATACATGTCCCCTGGGGTAGGACCCGGGTCCCCAAACCCTTTTTAGGACAATACCGTGCAAATTAGCCTTTAAAATGAGCACTTTTGATTTCGAACATTCGAGTCCCATAGACGTCAATGGGGTTCTAACGTTCGTGCAAACTTTCGGTCCGTTCGCAGGTTCTGGTGCGAACCGAACCGGGGGGGTGTTCGGCTCATCCCTAGTCAGCAGCTCTCTGCTCAGGGAGATGTGAGAACCAAGCAATCTGCGGTGTTAGATCGCTCAGTTCTCAGTGTTAGAGTCGGCGGGGGACAGGTGCAACATTCAGCTAGGTAAGTATGATTGGAAAAAAAATGGATACCCATACTTCTCTTTAAGTCCTGCATCAGGGCCTGTATACCCTTAACTACTGCTTCACTAACCACCTCTTGCATTGAATGGTTTGAACTGCTACAGCTGCTGCTATTTTTGTCTGGTTTAAAGAAAGCTCAGTGTCTTTGTAAGCAGGATAAAGATGGAAATCTGGTAGCAACAATTTTTTGATCCAATTTAGCCATGTCAGGGTTGATAGCAGAACGACTATCCTTGATTTTATACATTTTAATAATACTTGCCCAGGTCAGGTTTGTCAAAGGCCATTAACCGTTTTTCATTATACATAAGGTATTGGTGGCTCTTAAATGTGCGAAAAATAATCCAAACAAAGAAATAGCTTTTTTAACAGCTGACTCTGAAAAGACATTTGACAATGTGGATCTGGCCTGGTTAGTTCAAGTTCTGCAAAATATTAGAATTCAAGGACAATTTATGCACTTCCTATCAACTATTTAGCAAAAACAGTTGCTAAAGTATATACCCCAGGCTTTATCTCTGCCTTTTTTCTCTTTCTAAATGAACTAGACAGGGATGCCCACTGTCACTACTGTTGTTTAATTTGGCAATGGAGCTCTATCTAGATTATTGCAATCTACTTTACAGACAATACTATTTCTTATTAAGCATAAAGACGTGAATGTGTTCAACTCGGCATAATGTAAATTAATTTGGCAAGGTAAGAAACCTTGGATCGCACCTTAAAATTTAAATAAAATTTTTAAACCTCTATTTACAGAAAGATGGGGGAATGGCTTTACCGAATATACGATAATACAACCTATCATGTCTGATGAGACATGCCATAGATTGGATTGTGGGTAGATCCAGGTTTTCAAATATTGAGTTGGAATCAAATAAGACAACACCTTGGAATCTAACAGCTCTTTTGCACTGTCCACTGGTGAAATTGGCTATATAGAGTTGCCACAATATCTTGATAAGAGATACAGAGGTGGGGTGGAGAGAAGTGGAAAAATATACTGGTCTCCTTATTGCACAAAATATCTCCCTGTTGAAAGTAAGATAGCATTTCCTGCAGGGGAACAATTTATAGCTTTTTGCAGGTGGTCAAATCAAGATTTAACAAACTTACATCAATTGTTTGATATGGGCACAGGGAATCCATGTACTTTTCAGGCTTTCAGTCAGAAATGTCATATTCCCCTGTCAGATTATTTTTATTTTATGCAAGTGTCTTCTTACTGGAAGAGTATTACATCACGTTCTATATGGGACATGTCTATTTCCCTTTTGGATACTCTAGTAGGGACAGCAGATTTATCCATATCTGTAATTTATCCATACCTAGCAAGGCTTAGAGCTTTTGATTTAGAAACATCTAATATCTGAAACTGGTCCAATGGTTTTCAGGTGAACAACATAGTAAAATCATCATAGTCTGTAAAATCATAATAAACTTTAGTAAAAGCTTGGCAAAAGATGCAATATAAGATAATGCAATGTCTCATAGAATCAGAGTCAAATTCAGAGAAATAAATTCAGAAGCTTGAAGGGAAATTACAACTCCTACATACTTGAAATTCTCTACCCAATGCAATACAATATCATTCAAAGCCGTGCTACGGGCCTCCATATCTATTGGAAACAACAAGGAAATAGTCCAATTTACCTTCAACCAATCCAAAATCCAACCAATCCAAAATCCCTTAATATTGGGGGAAGTGCATAAAGCCTCCACCACCGGCTCCATAGTAATAGCAAAAAGGGTTGGAGAGAGAAGGCAGCCCTGCCGAGTTCCCCTAAATAATGAAAAGGGAAATGACAACCTAGATCCTATATTAAGATGTGAAGCATAAATATTAATATATAATCTCCTCAAATTCACATCAGTAGCCCTACCAGACATGAACCCTGTCTGAGCTGAATCAATAATATTAGACATCATAGGTTGTAATTGTCTGGAGATGAGCTTGGTTAAAATCTTGAAGTCTACATTTAAAAGAGCAATAGGCCTATATGAGGCACAAGAGGATGGATCTTTTGGGTGCTTGTAAATTAAAACTATATGAGCATGACTCATTGAGTCCGACAAAGCTCTCTCCTTCAGACAATCAGAATAAAGAGAAGCCAATGCAGGAGCTAAGAGCTCTCCATGAGCCTTATAGAATTCAATAGGAAGGCCATCCAGCCCCGATGACTTCCCCAATGGAAAGGAACCGATGACCGAAAGGACCTCCTCCGATGTTATAGGATGTACTAGCATCTCCCTCTCATTATCTGTAAGCCAGGCCAGTGTGACTGAATCCAGCCAAGCAGCCAATTCAGTTGGCTGGAAATCAGAAAGCAACTGAGATGTATACAATGTCTAATAAAATTGCAGAAAAGTCTCCAGAGTTTTAGGCTGTGTACAGGCCATATCTCCAGAGGAGGTGTGTATTTCTGAAATTGAAATACTAGATTGTTCATGTTTAGCCATCATTCAAAAAATAATAAAAGAGAATAGGACTTTAAATGAGGCAGGTTCAAACACAAATTTGAGAGTAAAAATAAATATTTTTAATGTACATGAGTATCAAGTTGCGTAACGCTATATATAACAAAACATTTCTCAGTGCATATGCAGACATCTTGGGAAGTAAATTGCATACATATAAACAGAGTGTAAAACATGATTGCCATAACAGGGGGACAATAATACGTATTTCATGAGTATGACTTTTAATATACAGTAAAATTCATAAAAATCTTGGTGGAAATGTGAGGGGTTACATCCTCAAAATCTCGACGCATTTCGTCGGTAAGCCGACTCATCAGGAGCGGATATTGAATATCTGTAAATAATGGAGATGTTCTAAATCAAAAATGGGGCCCATGATATGGAAAGTATTATATGTAAAAAGAGATATATAGAGCGAAGATATGGTCAAATCCACAAACTTACATCCCATTGGAACACTGAACTCCAAAAAATCCCGGTGTGCAGGGGTCACCATATCAAATATACACATCGGGATTATTCGGAGTTTAGCGTTCAATATCCGCTCCTGATGAGTCGGCTTACTGACGAAACGCGTCGAGCTTTTGAGGGTGTAACCCCTCACATTTCCACCAAGATTTTTATGAATTTTACTGTATATTACAAGTTATACTCATGAAATATGTATTATTGTCCCCCTGTTATGGCGATCATGTTTTACACTCTGTTTATATGTATGCAATTTACTTCCCAAGATGTCTGCATATTCACTGAGAAATTTTTTGTTATATATAACGTTACACAACTTGATACTCATGTACATTAAAAATATTTATTTTTACTCTTAAATTTGTGTTTGAACCTGCCTCATTTAAAGTCCCATACTCTTTTATTATTTTTTGAATTAATAATTAGGGATGGAGGCGCACTACCCCCCTTTCCTTGTGCGCTTCATTTAAAGTCCCAGTATATGGAGATATACATCCCCCCCGTTGTATGTTTAGCCATCATGGCCAAAAAAAACGACAAATACGATCTCCCTGCTCAAAAGATTTCTGTTTATTTATTTATTTTTTGATATCAGATTATCTGCCATTGACCATTTTGGGCATCACTCCTGAGAGAGCGTGGGACTGCAGACTTGTCATCTTTCTCTGGCTCTAGGATGGTCACCACTGTTTGTTTTAAACCTTGTCGGCTGTGATTAAACAATGCATTTCTGCATAACATGTAAGTACTATTGATTTTGGTATACCAACCAACCAAGTGTTTTGTATATGCAAAATAATCCTGCGCTGCTCATAAAGGAGAAAAAGCAGCTAACACAACCAACAAAGTGTATATGTAAAAGACAACAAAAAGTGTAGCGCTAAACCTTACCATACATAACCCTAGATGGGTAGGTATACAGTGAAGGGGATCACCAATAGAAAGACCCATACATATATGGGAAGTCCCGTTATGGGTGTTTATGGTCAAACAATAAATGACAATGTCTAGTCCTTAGATAAAAAATATTTGAATAAATCCAGTATCCCAAAACAGCAGATCAGCTCACTACCACCGAGAGAAAGGAAGGCTTACCAGATGTGGTGGACCCGACAGGGCATACGCCGAATTGGGTCAGATAAGGCTTGGGTGGTAGGAGGCTGTGGATGTCTGTGGTGTCGCGGATTGCTGGAATCCTACAACTGGTGTCCGGGTCCTGGAAGCTGTGCGGAGTCCCAAGAATATGGATGGTTCTGTAGATCCCAGGGGGGAGGGGATGAGGTGTTCCGTGGATGGATTCCTCAAACCACGAGCAACCGGTCCGTGTAATCTGATCTCTCCTCCCTCTGGTGCAGCACGCGCGCCGGTCACGCTCCCTCGCCACTCCGCATGCGCATGCGGAGTGGCGAGGGAGCGTGTCCGGCGCGCGTGCTGCACCAGAGGGAGGAGAGATCAGATTACACGGACCGGTTGCTCGTGGTTTGAGGAATCCATCCACGGAACACCTCATCCCCTCCCCCCTGGGATCTACAGAACCATCCATATTCTTGGGACTCCGCACACCTTCCAGGACCCGGACACCAGTTGGAGGAATCCAGCAATCCGTGACACCACAGACATCCACAGCCTCCTACCACCCAAGCCTTATCTGACCCAATTCGGCGTATGCCCTGTCGGGTCCACCACATCTGGTAAGCCTTCCTTTCTCTCGGTGGTAGTGAGCTGATCTGCTGTTTTGGGATACTGGATTTATTCAAATATTTTTTATCTAAGGACTAGACATTGTCATTTTTTGTTTGACCATAAACACCCATAACGGGACTTCCCATCTATGTATGGGTCTTTCTATTGGTGATCCCCTTCACTGTATACCTACCCATCTAGGGTTATGTATGATAAGGTTTAGCGCTACACTTTTTGTTGTCTTCAACCAAGTGTTTTGGAATGACGACAATGTACTTATACTTTTATACTGTATGTTTATTTATAGAAGCAATTCTGTTCTATGAAAAAACACCCCTGAAGAAGGAATGAATATATTTCTGAAACGCTTCGGGTGATCCTGTGGTGTTTGGCCTTGGTACATGTATCCCAACACCTATCAGGATGTCGTAGAACTTAATGTTATACATTGTTCATGCTATGTATTTTGTAGATACACCAATTAGGATATCAGTCGCTCTTTTGTTTTTTATATGTACCTTTAATAACATTTATTGTAATTTTATATTGTTGACAGTGTCATATACTCAATGACTCCATACCCACATACATGGCCTACAAAGTCCTGTTAGGGGGTTTCTTTTTGTTTTATAGTGCTTCTAGTCATTCCTCATAACTGAGGTCCTCCAGTCCCCTTATGAATTTTGTTGTCATTGTCTGGACTCTCTCCAGTTCCAGCACATCCTTCCTGAAGACTGGTGACCAGAACTGGATGGAATACTCCAGATGTGGCTGAAACAAACATACAAAACCCCCTTTATGGGACTTTTAAGGCAGATATGACAATCATGTGTATTTCAATAAAAGGCCAGTGTGCCAAATTTACTGGAATGAAGGACTCACCACTCCAGGTTAATAAATTAGAGCCTGATAGGAATGTCCAACCAAGTGCTAGCCCCGGCCCTCCTCCGTGGGTAAGTAGATAAAGGAAGAAATGGCTGCACATCGATTGAAATCCAAAATGTTGTTTATTGATCACCAAGATGACATCAAAGGACACCAGTACACAGGTCTTGTAGACGCGTTTCACACAGTACAGTTGTGCTTAACCATTACGGTCAATCAATCAGTATTTCAATAAAACACCAGTGTGCCAAATTTACTTCAAAAGATCCACAGAGTATACAAATACACACACAAAATAATGTGTGAATGTTTTGACATAAAGATGGCTAAAAATCTTAAAACCCCATGTGTCAATAATATATAAAAAACGTTAGGACAAAACCAAACGCGTTTTGGAAACACTCCTTTAGGGAATAAAGCAGGGGTATGCTGTGTCTAAGAAGCAATCATATTTTTAAATATATCAATCACATTATCTAGATAGTAACAATATAGTATAGAAAGAAAAGTAGCTGCGCTAAATGGTGTATGATAAACAGTTAATATGTGATAACAAAAATTCTAATGAAAGAGAATAATATTTGATATCATCATAATATAATAATGAAAAACATAAGAATCTGTCCCAAAATAAAAATCATAAGTGGATGTGCAAAACAATGACAATGAAACATCCAGCTAAAAAAGGTGTAATTTTGCGCTAACCATATACAGCAAAAAAGAAAAAGAAAAAATGGAAAAATGGTGCAGCTGCTAGTATAAGCCTGAATACAAAAGACTCAAAATATATTATTAAAAAATTAAACAAGCGCGCATCCTTAAGTGATTCCCTAATATTAGGGAATCACTTTAGGATGCGCGCTTGTTTAATGAAACATCCAGAACTCAGTGCAAATCAGGTAAATTGCATATAGTCCATAAATCACACAAATGTGCACAAATGAGTGAATGAATAAAATCTTGGAAATAATGTGTGATCAACCACCACCAATTGTGCACAGGACACCAAATAAATTGCACACTTACCAGAAAGCAAGCTAATTGAGTTTGCGGCTTATTAAAATTTCATTAATTTTTTACAAAGATATTAAAGATATTTTTGATAAAAGGATAATTTTTTAAAAATAGTATTTTTTTCTGTAAGTAATTAATTACCGTATTTATCGGTGTATAACACACGCCGGCGTATAACACGCACCCCAAGTTTAGGAGGGAATTTTAAGGAAAAAAACTTTTAGGAGTAAAGTTTAAGGAAGAAAAACTTACATTAAAATGCCCATCAATGCAGCGTTACCGGTGTCCATCTGCAGCCTTGTCAGTGTCAGTGCAGCCTTGCTCCAGTGTCTATTGCAGCCTTGTCAGTGCAGCTTTGCCCCAGTGCAGAATTGTCAGTGCAGCCTTGTCAGTGCAGCTTTGTCCCAGTGCAGAATTGTCAGTGCAGCCTTGCCCCAGTGTCTATTGCAGCCTTGTCAGTGCAGCTTTGCCCCAGTGCAGCCATGTCAGTGCAGCTATGTCAGTGCAGCCTTGTCAGTGCAGCCTTGTCAGTGCAGCCATGTCAGTGCAGCCATGTCAGTGCAGCCTTGTCAGTGCAGCCATGTCAGTGCAGCTTTTCCCCAGTGCAGCCTTGCCCCAGTGCAGCTTTGCCCCAGTGCAGCCTTGCCCCAGTGCAGCTTTGCCCCAGTGCAGCCTTGCCCCAGTGCAGCTTTGCCCCAGTGCAGCCTTGTGGGATCACCGCGATCCCTGCCAACATACACAGCCGTGTGTAAATTCAAATATGGCGCCGAGACTGCAGGGACTCGGCGGAGCCGAGATACACATACTCGAGTATCCTTGGCTTTTCTCTGTGCCGCTTACAGTCCCGCCCAGTCCCGCCCTATGATGGACATCACACAGGTCCAATGGCGGGACTGGGCGGGACTGTAAGTGGCGCCGAGAAAAGCCGAGGACTCTTGGGTATGTGTATCTCGGCTACGCCGAGTCCCTGCAGTCTCAGCGCCATATTTGAATTTACACACGGCTGTGTATGTCGGCTCCGATCACACAAAATTGGCGGGGATCGGCCTATAACACGCACCCACGATTTTCTCCTGATTTTCAGGGGAAAAAAGGGCGTGTTATATGCCGATAAATACGGTAATTTATTAAATAAATATAGAAATATTTTCCCACTAGTGGCATTTTAGTCTATATCTGCCACATTTATATGCATTATTAGTATATTATTTTATATTTTATTTAAAATTATCCAATACTTTGGAGTTTGCCAGCTTATGGTCCCTATCTCCTCTTTGTGTTTTTTGTACATTTTTTGTACATCTTTGTTTGCACATTATTCAGCGCATTTTATATGGATTTCTCCAGAGCCTTTCCCATCCTCTGGAACTCGCTACCTCCACCTGTCCGGCTATCCCCTACTCTTGCTACCTTCAGGCGATCCCTGAAAACTCATCTCTTCAAGAAAGCCTATAACGTCTCTAACTGATCTTTTACCACTTCCATCAGCTCATTCCCCACAGTTACAACCTTTTGTACCACCTGCCCCACCCTATTAGATTGTAAGCTCTTCTGAGCAGAGCCCTCTTATTCCTCTTGTATCTTATTGTATTATAACTGTATTGTCTCCCTTTTATATTGTAAAGCGCTGCATAAACTGTTGGCGCTATATAAATCCTGCATAATAATAATAATTTTATATTGCGGGCATTGTGTATTAAATACTGGCCCTTATTGCTATGGAGGTCTGACTTTTAGTTTGGGTTCCAGTATATAGTTTTGTTTATTCATTGCCATCAATATTATGTATTCCTATCTTTTATATTAGATTTCCTCTATATAATAAATATTCAATATTTTTTTTTGTTCTCATCTTTTAGATATTAACTATAGGGGTTACATTTTTCATGTTTTTTATTTTTTTTATTTTTATTCTTATATTTTTACCCTGTTAGCCAGTTTTCAACATGGCAGATCCAGCTTCAGTCGGTCCTCCATGTAAACAACTAGGTGTTCCCATTCACGATTCAGATTGAGGCTTGGTTCATCTGGTTTTATATTTAAACGCGATGCATCAGTGCATCGCCATTGACAAAACGCGCGTCAGGAGGATTAGACGTGCTGACCTCATCGCGTTTGTGCTTCTGAGCAAGCCGGCCAGCTACCTTTTGCTGTTTTTATCTGCATGACATTGTGACATCTGAGCTTAATCCGTGAACTTTGCATGATCGAGCCAATCCGACCATCCGCTGCATATCTCTCCTCTACCATATTGACCATCTTAGAGTTGTCGCGCCAGAATCCCCTGGATAAAGGCCCTAGCTGGGTATATAGCCGCAAGCTCAATTAGCTTGCCTTCTGGTAAGCGTGCAATTTATTTGGTGTCCGTTGCACAATTAGTGGTGGTGGATCACGCATTATTTCCAAGATTTTATTCATTCACTCATTTATGCACATTTGTGTGATTAATGGACTATATGCAATTTACCTGATTTGCACCGAGTTCTGGATGTTTCATTGTCATTGTTTTTGCACATCCACTTATGGTTTTCCTTTTGGGACAGATTCTTATGTTTTTCATTATTATATTATAGTGATATCAAATATTATTCTCTTTCATTAGAATTTTTGTTATCACATATTCACTGTTTATCATACAACATTTAGCGCAGCTACTTTTCTTTCTATTTGTGTTTATGTGTGTATCTTGCATTCTAGCTGCTGCTTACTTTTAGATAGCTTTTTGGTTTGAGCGCGGTATTCCCCATTTATTTTATCAATATAGTATCATCAGCATACAGTCATATTACATAGTCCATGCTATACTTACATAATAAATCAACAATAACAAATAATGATTGAATATAGATGGTTGCATCAGTGAGGAGAACGACAGAACAGAGCTCTATCTATGCAAACAAGACTCAGCTCTGTCCTCTCAGCGGGGATGTGCTCGATTTCATTTACCAGCCAGTGTCATTAGTGCAGTAACAGTGCATATTTTTAGCACTGATCACTGTATTAGTGTCACTGGTTCCCACAAAGTGTCAATAGGTTCAGTTAGTGTCCGCTGAAGTATTGTAGTCCCACTATAAATCGCTAATCGCTGCCATTACTAGTATAAAAAAAAAAATTCCAATATATAGACCATAGTTTGTTATGCTGATTTTCTACCAAATATATATAGCAGAATTATTAATGGCCTAAATTTATGAGGACGTTTTATTTATTTATTTATTTTTTTGGATATGTTTTATAGCAGAAAGTAAAAAATATTGTGTTTTTTTCAAAATTGTCTGTTTTTTTTGTTTATAGTGCAAAAACTAAATAAAACACAGTGGTGATCGAATACCACCAAAAAAAAGTTCTATTTGTAGAAAAACAAAAAGACACAAATCTTATTTATGAACAGCTTTACATGACCGCGCAATTGTCAGTTAAAATATTACAGTATCGTATAACAAAAAATGGCCTGGTCATGAAGGGGGAAGTCAAATGGTTAATAATGGTTTGCAATACCAAGCTGCAGTTTCCAAAACAAGAAAAATCCTTTCTTGTATTAAAAGTGGTATGTGCTGCAGAGAGAGAGAGAGAGAGATCATTTTTCATCTGTACAAATCATTAGTAGGACCTCATTTAGAATATGCAGTTCAGTTTGGGGCACCAATTCACAAATAGGATATTGGGAAACTGAAGAAAGTGCAGAGAAGAGCAAATAAACTGATAAGAGGCATGGAGGAGTTCAGCTGTGAGCAAAGATTAGCTCAACTGAATTTATTCTCTATTGTGAAGAGTAGAGATTAAGGGACTATATGATCAACATGTATAAACACATAGTTGGTCCATATAATGAACGTGGTGTAGAATTATTCACTTTAAGGTCATCATAGAGGACAAGGTAGCACTCTTTACATCTGCAGTAAAAGAGATTTAACCTCCAAACACAAAAAGGCTTCTTTAGAGTAAGAGCTGTAAAAATGTGAAATTGGCTCCCTGTCAGGACCTGGTTCACCTGCTGGTTGCACTGTGATTCTCTGGGCTGAAAGCTGTAGTTCCAGTGACCTCCAGCGGGTATATTTCAGCAGTTCGCAGGATCCTGCAATCAGTTCCACCTGGCTGTATATCATGGCCGCAGAGGCTGCATATGATGGGCACAGAGGCTGCATATGATGGGCACAGGCTGCATGTGATGGGCACAGAGGCTGCATGTGATGGGCACAGAGGCTGCATATAATGGGCACAGTGGCTCCATATGAAGGGAACAGTGGCTGCATTTGATGGGCATAGTGGCTGCATTTGAAGTGCACAGTGTCTGCATTTGATGGGCACAGTGGCTGCATTTTATGGGACACAGTGGCTGCAATTGATGGCACAGTGAGGCTGCAATTGAGGTTTTTATTTTTTTTTCAGTATTTTTCAGAATTTTTCAGTTTGTTTGCGCCCCCTCAAAAATTTTGAGCACCAGCCGCCACTGACCATTAGCCATAGCAACCTCTCAGATCTCTTCCTGTACTTTTGTTACTCTTCCCTTTATGCTCCCCAGTACTGTTACTACTTTTCCATCAGCAGTCTGGTCAGCACCATGCAATTACTTGCAGGACTCCAGGAACCAAACCAAAAAAGAAACAGAATTGTTCTTCTGCTCATACAACTCTGCCACTATCTGTGCTGCCTGCTGGTGGGGTACATTCCTCTCCCATGCTGCCTGCTGATGGGGTCCATTCTTCCTCCATGCTACCTGCTGATGGGGTCCATTCCTCCTCCATGCTGCCTGCTGATGGGGTCCATTCCTCCTTCATGCTGCCTGCTAATGCGGTCCATTCTTTCTTCATGCTGCCTGCTGATGGGGTCAGCCTGCCTCTATGCTTGCCGATGGGGGTCAGGCTGCCTCTATGCTTGCCGATGGGGATCAGACTGTCTCTATGCTTGCCAATGGAGTTCAGCCTGCCTCTATGCTTGCCAATGGGGGTCAGGCTGCCTCTATGCTTGCCAATGGGGTTCAGCCTGCCTCTATGTTGCCTGGTGATGGGGTTCAGCATGCTGTTGATACCCTGCTGTCCTCTACCAAGTCTGCCTCTGGTTTCCTGCTGTCCTCTGCCAAGCCTGCTGCTGGTGACCTTCTGTCCTCTGCCATGCCTGCTGCTGATGACCCGCTGTCCTCTGCCAAGCCTGCCGCTGCTGACCTGCTGTCATATGCCAAACCCACTGGCATCCTTCTGTCCTCTGCCAAGCCTGCCGCTGGTGACCTACTGTCCTCTGCCAAGCCTGCCACTGGTTTCATGCTGTCCTCTACCAAGCCTGCCGCTGATAAACCGTTGTCTTCTGTTAAGTCTAAAATGCATTGCAGTCTCTAGCTACCTGAATGGGGAAGGTCCAGTAGTGGTGGGACACCCTAGTGTCAGGGTATCTGTTTGAGCCAAGGACTGCGGTGTTAAGCCTTCGAGATGCTTTCAGAATCCCAGTATTGGGATGTATGCTGCACTAAGGAAAGGTAAGCCTTTGGTGTTCAGCCTCCTCAGGGATCTGCCCAGCAGGGAACCTAGTCAGCTTTCAGACCCCGGCAGTGAGGTACTCAGTCAACTTCCAGACCCTGGTGGTGGGGCACAGTGGAGAGTCTGGACGCTGCTCCTTAAGGTGGGGGAACTGTAAGGACCTGGTTCACCTGTTGGTAGCACTGTGGGTTTCTGGGCTGAAAGCTGTAGTTCCAGTGACCACCTGCGTGTGTCTCTTAGCAGCCAGCAGGTTCCTGCAATCAGACCCACCTGGCCCCAGCTGCTGGGAGGGCACTCCCCCGCTGGAGCAACTAGAATGCAAATTAGATACTTTATTGGGGTTTATTTTTTCCCCTCCTCTGTATCAACTGTGGGTATAGAATTGTGTATATGGAGGTTTGTGTGTTGTTTTTTTTTCTTTGGGTTGAACTGGATGGAATTTTGTCAGCCAGACTAACTATGCTACTATTTAATAACTAGGGATGAGCCTTGGGTTTGGGTCAACAATTATAATATTTAGTCAATGACATCACCCAGTATGCATGTTTTTTTTAGAAGCTTGCCTGTAATTTAAAAGTGATAGTGTGGTGGAGCAATATCATTGTGGAGAACCATCATGGAGTCAGGTCTTCATGATTACAGATGAATCTGCATCACCGGACAATGTGACTGATGATGTATTTACAGTGTGCAATTATTATCCTTTTGTTTTTTTAATAAAAGGAATTTCATTATGTTTACATTCTTATTGAATATGACAATATTCCATATATGCATTGTTACATAATATTTGATATTAGACTACAGTATCCATGTGTGAAGTTGCTTAGTATAATGTCCATGGCCGCGATGCAGTTAAACAAAACATAACATCACGTGTAACAGGTATTTGTGCAACATTAATGGATACAAGGCCAGGGGGCAAAGTATTTTGCAACAGGGCTCTGACTATTACTTTTACTTTCAACATAATAATAAACAATTATACGTCTTTAACCAGTTCCCTACCGGCGTATTGTAAAATGACACCGGCAGGAACACTCCTTCCTTCCAGGGGCATGCAGCATGGCGGGACACAGCCCATCCTCGATCAAGGTAAAGTGCCAATGAAAATGGCTCTGTACCACGTGATCGGCTGTGTCCAATCACAGCCGATCACATGCACTGTCTTCGTGCATGCCACACATGCGCACCCTCAGGGGCACGCAGTGCGGCAATCAGGGATGAAGCGTGTCACTCTGACACAGCCCATCCCCGATCAGGGCAAAGAGCCAATGAAATTGGCTCTTTGCCACGTGACCAGCTGTGTCCGATCACAGATGGTCACAAATCTGAACAAACCACGGTAACCATTTGTTACCGAGTTCTCCTTCTCACACACCGATCCTGTGTGAGGAGTAGATTGTGGTAACAGCTAGTTACTGATCCCAGTGTACAGCACAAAACACACTGATCTCCCCAATAATAAAGAGTACCTGTCACCAGCCCATCAGAGTATCTGCCGCCAGCCCATCAGAGTACCCGAGTACCTGTCACCAGCCCATCAGAGTACCCAAGTACCTGCCACCAGCCCATCAAAGTACCCGAGTACCTGTCACTAGCCCATCAGAGTACCGGAGTACCTATCTGCAGCTCATCGGAGTTCCCGAGTACCTGTCTCCAGCCCAGAGTACCTGAGTACTTATCTGCAGACCATCAGAGTAGCCTAGTACCTGTCTCCAGCTCAGAGTACCCGAATACCTATCTGCAGGCCAGCAGAGTACCCGAGTACCTGTCCCAAGCCCAGAGTACCTAAGTACCTATCTGCAAACCATCAGAGTACCTGAGTACCTGTCTCCAGCCCAGACTACCCCCGATACCTATCTGCAGCCCATCAGAGTACCTATCTGCAGTCCATGCCTCATAAACTATACATCGAAGTGTTTGCTTTCCAAAATGGGGTGATTTTGTGGGTAATTCCATTGTCCTGGTGCTCCAGGGTCTTCAAAAGTGTGATAGGTAGGAATGAAAGTAGATGTGTAATTTATGCTCCTAGAATGCCTTACGGTGCCCCCTGCATGTTGGACCTCTCTATGTGGCCAGGCTGTAAAAAAGTCTCATACATGTGATATCGCCATATTCAGGAGGAGTAGCAGAATGTATTTTGGGGTGTAATTGTAAGTATGAATATGCTGTGTGTGAGAAATAACTTGTTATTATGACAATTTTGTGTAAAGGAAAAAAAAAATTCTTAATTTTCCCAAGAATTGTGGGAAAAAAACTTACAACTTCAAGAAACTCACCATTCCTCTTTGCTAAATACCTTGGACTGTCTACTCTCTAAAAGGGGTAATTTGGGGGTATTTTTACTGACCTGACATTTCAGAGCATCCAGAAAGGAGATAGGCCATCAGTACATCAGGTGTGATCAGGTGTGATCAATTTTTAATGATTTGCACCATAGCTTGTAGACGCTATAACATTTACACAGACCAAATAATATACACTATTTTGGGTTATTTTTTACCAAAGATATGTTACAATATAAATTTTGGCCCAAATGTATGAACAAAAATTACTTATTTGCAAAATTTTATAATAGAAACTAAAAAAAAGTGGGATTTTTTTTTCAAAATTTTTGCTTTGTATTTTTACTTATATCACAAAAAATAAAAAAAAACAGTGGTGATTAAATACCACCAAAAGAAAGCTCTATTTGTGTGAAAAAAATGTTAAAAATGTTGTTTGGGTACAGTGTTGCATGACTGAGTAATTGTCATTCAAGGTGTGAGAGCACTGAAAGCTGAAAATTGGTCTGGGCAGGAAGGGGAGGAAGGGGGTGAAAGCGCCCTGTAATGAAGTGGTTAATCCCCCCCCCCACCAACAATGAACACAATCCACTCCAGAACTGCATGAGTCACTGTAAATATTGAAGTGGTTAGATTTGATCTTTACTTTTTTTGAGAATGAGAGGTACTAATGTATTCAGTTCCATAGGGAGTGGATATCTGGGGGTTTCTAAATACAAGGTGGCTTCCAGATTCTGATATATCCCCTCCACAAACTTCACATACTCTCGGGGACTGAATGTGAGTATGAAGACCTTCTCCCCTTAACCACTTGCTTACTGGGCACTTAAACCCCCCTCCTGCACAGACCAATTTTCATCTTTCAGCGCTGTCACTCTTTGAATGATTGCGCAGTCATGCAACACTGTACCCAAATTCATTTTTTTTCATTTTTTTTCACACAAATAGAGCTTTCTTTTGGTGGTATTTAAGCACCACTGGGGCACTAGAGGACTCCATGACTCAACAGGTCAGGACTGTCTTGATGGCAAAAGGGGGCTCATTTGTAGGTGGGTGTTCATAACGTTATGGTGGATGGTCATAAAGTTAATGATGATTGGTGTATAGTAATTGTATTTCTACTTCTTCTATATTCAACAGCTTCCTATCTGTCAATGGTTGCTAAGGAAATGGCAAGTGTCAGCATCATTAATTTACTGGCTGGGAATCCCTAGCCATGTAAACAAAGAGTGGGAACAGTGTGTCATCACTGACAAAATATGGCTGTATTTGGTCATTGACACTCTGCATTAATACACAATAAAGATAACCTTGTAACTATAAAGCAAACACAAACAGTACCTGCAAGAAAAATTTGTAATGTGCTGAGAAAACAATACTTCTGAGAGTGTCAATCTCTTTGGTTACTTACTGTGATCCACTGGTATCTTTTGCTGGCCTCAAGACCATTACTGTGTGCTGCAGTGAGAAGAATTAGTGAGAGCTGCAAAGCACCTAGATCAACATACATATAAGTAATGCCGTGTACACACGGGTGGACTTTTCGACTGGACTGGTCTGATGGACTGAATCCAGCAGACAATCCAATCATGTGTGAGCTCCATCGGACCTGCAACGGACTTTTTTGGTCAAAAATCTGACGGACTTTAGATTTGGAACATGTTTCAAATTTGTCCGACGGACTCGAGTCCGGTCGAAAATCCGCTCATCTGTATGCTAGTCTGACGGACAAAAACCCACGCTAGGGCAGCTATTGGCTACCGGCTATCAACTTCCTTATTCTAGTCCGGTTGTACTTCATCACGTACGAATACGTCGGACTTTGGTGTGATCGTGTGTAGGCAAGTCCGTTCGTTCAAAAGTCCGTCGGAAGTCTGTCAAAAGTCCGTCGAAAGTCCGTCGGAAAGTCCGTCGGACCAGTCCGGTCGAAAAGTCCGTCCGTGTGTACGCGGCATAAGAGTATGTTTTCCAGCAGACTTCAGGGAATTATTTCTCAGCAATGGAGCAGGCCAGGGTTCAGGGGTGTGGGCAGTGGGAGAGGTAAGGCCCCATTCATGCATATTGTAGCTTGAAGCACCAAAACACTGTAGAAAAAAAACAATTCTCTATGTTATTAGTTCACATCTTTGATCAAAGTCACCTGAAGCTCAAAAAAGTTCTGGAGGAAGGGGCGCATGCGCGGCGCGGAACTGGAAGGTCTCTTCTGAGCAGAGCTCCGTCACAGCGGGAACCTTATCGCCTTCCCCGGGGCCAATTACTCTTCTAATTGCTCCCAAACTTACCTGCACTCCTGGGGGAACAAGCGGTGCATGCCATCCTACAAATCCCATCGCGGGAAACCGGCACAAAGGTCCCTAACTAACTATCTCCTCAGAGCCCGGGAGATGGCCGAGAACTCCCAAGATGGCGCTGCCTCTCAGCGTGCTTCAGCTCCTGCACACAGCCTGATGGCCTCTCCTGCACATTCGTTTGGGGACAGTGAGTACACTCTGCAACTCACAAAGGCAGACCTGGATGACAGCCTCACAGCCATGTATAACAAAATCGCTGAGAAATTTCAGACGGAGCTGCACAAATCTACTAACACACTACAGAATGAGATAGCGGTTCTTAGTGGGAGAACAGATCTCTTAGAGACTAAGCATGATGAGCTGCAGCTCGCATACACTGACCTTCGGAGAGATCATGAGGCCCTCACAGATTCTGTTACCCAACTCCAGGCCCATTTGGAGGACCTGGACAACAGAAATCGGAGAAACAATTTAAGAATCAGAGGGGTCCCTGAGGTGGTCACCGAGTTAACCCTCGCAGTTTACAAGCTTTTCCAGTCCCTGCTCCCAGAATCACAGCTGACTGCCTTTGCCTGTGACAGGCTACACAGAGCCCTAAACCTCCAGACGACAGGCCCCCAAGAGACATAATTTTATGTCTCAAGGATTATCTGGTGAAAGAAGAGATTCTTAGGGCCTCACGTAACACCCCTAACATCCTGGGATGTGCTGTTATCTTGTTTCCAGCTTGGATTTCATTCCTTCAGGTGTCTGGGTGTGGAGTCTGTACACAGGCTGAACCGCTGCATCCAGTGTATGGAAAGCTCCACGCTGACCACTCTGGAGCGCGGAAGTGGAAATGATGTCACTGATGCACGGCAAACGTCCAGGCTGGTGTTGGTGATGATGCAGGGATAGTACAGGCTACGCGCTCAGGGCTCACAGCTCCTTCTCCTGGCCTTTTTGCTCCCTTGAGGAGAGCAGCTTGAATATATAGTGGAGGCAATTAGGTTAACGTGTATGGGCTGGAGGTCCGTGGCTGTGGAACCACAACAGCCAGCGGACCCACAATCTTCCAAAAAGCACAAAAAAGTTGAAAGTAAAGTATGAAGAATTAAAAATATGATGAATTGGGGGTAATTTTAATAAATATAAGGATAATAATAGTAAGTGGAATTAGAGTTAAAACATTTATTTAGAAGATGAAAAAAATGTGGAAAATTAAAAATGAAATAAAAATAAATTTATCAACATTGATTATTGATTATCAACAGAGGTAATGGACACCCTCTGAGGATGGCTGCCTCCTCATTCTAGAATTTACCTACCTTATTTTAATGTGCTATTGTAGCTATAATTGTACTATTTACCTTAGACATCACATGTTGCGGAGCGCCGGAAACCCCCCCTTTTGTTTCTTTAAGAGGCAAGTATCAGATACAGATGGGGGTTTCCCTTTAAACTCCAGGTCTTCCATAATGGATCCACATACACCGTCTTCACCATCCAAGAAGGAAAGGAACTCCTAGTGAAAATAGGTCTCATGGCCAAAGAAGACCTCCCTAGGATGCCGTCTACCCTTCGCCCTTCTGCCATCTGAGCCACCCCATCTCCTCAAAGAGATCACAGAAGACAGAGGCAAGAAGGCAGAGATCGCAGATTTTGGAGTTGCAACTCTAGCTTCCACCACCGGCTCTCTTTCCTAGGATGTCTCTCTTCCTTTGCGCTTGTTTTTCCGCTGGTTGTTTTTCATTTTTTATATTGTTTCTCGCATAGATTACAGGACTTTTTTGGATCGGCTGAGGTGCAACCAGATCTTCCTCCGGAAGGGTGAGAGAGAACTGCCTACTATTAACACTGGAATCCCTCACCCTCCCACAATATGTATGCACCTCCATGCAAATTTTTTTCTGCCAACGTGTTCCCTACAATGTCGACGTTCAGTGGTACCCGCTTGGTTGTTCCCCCCTCTTGCTGATCTACACAGTCTGAGGGACCAGGATTGTTCCCTCATCTAGGCAATCAAGAGTGTTGTACATTAGTGTCCTACTGTTTAAAAAGTTTTTACTTTTACAGTTAAGCATAGTATCCTCTTGTCAGGATGGGCTTTCCCCTCCTGACCCCAATATTTTGCACTTTTGTTTCTTTGTTTTTTAGTTTATGGCTTTTGGGTTGCGGGACCTTGTCTATGAATGCCACTAAGCTTGTTTTACTCCGTAATGTATTTACAACTGTATGCCTGCCTGACATCCCCAGCCTTTCGAGGCGGAGGATGTGGGTTACCAACCCCTCGGGATCACCTCAGGTTGATCTGTGCCCTTGTACCCTTCTACACTTACAATGGGTCTTAAATTAATATCCCATAATGTCAGGGGTTTCAACTCTCCACATAAATGGAAGAAGGCCTTTACTATGTATAAACGCCTTCAGGCGGACATCGTTCTCCTACAGGAGACCCACTTCTCCGAAAACTATCACCCCACATATTTCGATAGAACTTTCGGTCAAGGGTATTACATGGCTTTCGGTTCTAGATCCCGAGGGGTTGCAATATTTATCAAAAAAGGCCTATTTTTTTGAAGCTCATAATGTATACAAAGATCCCTCTAGCAGATTTATCATCCTGCAGGGCTCCTTACAGGGTAAGAGGGTTACAATAGCCAACGTATATGCACCTAATGATTCTCACGCATCGTTTTTTTAAGGCTTTTTTCCAAGTGTTGGACAAATATAACTCCCCGCATCTACTATTGGGAGGGGATTTTAACTTGGTGGCGCATTCGGCCATGGATCGGTGCAGAATGGGCAGCACCTGCAATGCCTTCCCCAAAACTCTAAAATCACTATTACACTCACATAATTTAGTAGAATCATGGAGAGCACATAATGTGGGGGCTAGAGAGTATACTTTTTATTCCCACCCTCATGACAGCTACTCCAGATTGGATTATCTGTTTTGTTCTCCTATTTTGCTAGCCAATTCCTCTGCTGCTGCCATTCATTCCTGCCCGTGGTCGGATCACCAGTTGATATCTCTTGTTATTTCCCACATAAGTCTCAAACCCACTGTGGCAGGGTGGATGGAATGAGTCTCCCCTCACTGACCCTATCATAATCTCACAGATCTCCAAACACTTATGCCGCGTACACACAAGCGGACTTTACGGCGGACTTTGCCCGGCGGACTTTTCGTCGGACTTTGTTTGCTCCTTGCGCCGGACTTAAAAACGAACGGACTTGGCCACACACGGTCACTGCAAAAGTCCGCTGGTTTTGAACGCAGTGACGTATAGCACGTACGAGGGGACTAGAAAAAGGAAGTCCAAGCCCCACTCCGGCACCCTTTGGGCTCCTTCTGCTAATCTCGTGTTAGTAGAAGTTTGGTTAGAGACGATTCGCGCTTTTCACACTTCAGCTTATTTCGTTCGTTTTCTGCGGTTCAGTTTGTGCTTGTGAGGTTTGTATCTGCTTTTCAGTGCGTGTTGGTCAGTTCGTAACCTGCCTTGCAGGCCGTTCTGCTCCGCTCGTTCCTGATTTTCAGGTCGTTCTTCATAGGCCTTGCTGTTCTTCAGTGCGTTTGTTATAAGTTTGTTTGTTTGAGCAGCCGACCGTTTTGAAGCCATGTCGAGTGGACGTTCTCGTTCTCGAGTTCGTGCTGTGTGGGGACTTGGTGTTGGGGTTAATACTTTGACCCGAGTCCAGTCCATGAACAGGGTGAGGAGGAGTTCATGGACCAAGAATTGGTTGCGCCAGCGTGACCAGTTCTGTCATATGCCTTTGCTCCGTGAGCTCCGTGAGAATAATCCTGATGATTTCAGGAATTTTCTCAGGATGACGGACCCCATCTTTGAGCGTCTGCTGGCTATGCTGACCCCCTATATCAGCAGGCAGGATACCTGCATGAGGCAAGCCATCAGTGCGGAGCAGAGGCTAGTTGCCACGTTACGTTACTTGGCGACAGGGAGAAGTCTTCAGGACTTAAAGTTCTCGACAGGCATCTCCCCCCAGGCTCTGGGGATCATAATCCCAGAGACCTGTTCTGCTATTATTCAGGTCCTGCAGAAGGAATATATGAAGGTAAGTTTTATCCTTTAACATTACATGATATGTATTAACTGTTTTTGGATGTATTGTAGAACTGTCCTCTTTACCTAATTGCCATGTTTTCAATCTGCTGTGAATGTCCCCTTTATCTTTGTGCATGCCTATTTTAATCATTTATTGCCCTATACATGCCTAATTTATTTCATTAACCTCCCCACCATGCAATGCTGGGTCCATTTTTATCTCTAGCCTATAGTCCATTGAACATGTATATTGTCTGCTCCATTGTCTTGTTTGTCCCTCCCCCACCCCACAAATGTTTGAGCCAGTCATGTGTGTTTGTTAACCTAATTAGAACCCCTCCCCCACCCCACAAATGTTTGAGCCAGTCAGGTGTGTTTGTTAACCTAATTAGAACCCCTCCCCCACCCCACAAATGTTTCAGCCAGTCAGGTGTGTTTGTTAACCTAATTAGAACCCCTCCCCCACCCCACAAATGTTTCAGCCAGTCAGGTGTGTTTGTTAACCTAATTAGAACCCCTCCCCCACCCCACAAATGTTTGAGCCAGTCAGGTGTGTTTGTTAACCTAATTAGAACCCCTCCCCCACCCCACAAATGTTTCAGCCAGTCAGGTGTGTTTGTTAACCTAATTAGAACCCCTCCCCCACCCCACAAATGTTTGAGCCAGTCAGGTGTGTTTGTTAACCTAATTAGAACCCCTCCCCCACCCCACAAATGTTTCAGCCAGTCAGGTGTGTTTGTTAACCTAATTAGAACCCCTCCCCCACCCCACAAATGTTTCAGCCAGTCAGGTGTGTTTGTTAACCTAATTAGAACCCCTCCCCCACCCCACAAATGTTTCAGCCAGTCAGGTGTGTTTGTTAACCTAATTAGAACCCCTCCCCCACCCCACAAATGTTTCAGCCAGTCAGGTGTGTTTGTTAACCTAATTAGAACCCCTCCCCCCACATTCAAATGTATCAATGGGCCATCATAGGGGGTGAGTAATCTTATAAGTGTGCCTTATGTTTTTCAACATTTCAATTACAAACACACATATTCATAATATTTGACTGCTGTTGTTTACTAATGTTTTGGTGTAATCTGATATACAATTTTTGTTATTAAAGTCCTTATCTTATTTTTTTTGCACTCCACAGTTTCCTACAAGTCCACAGGAATGGCAGACTGTGGCCTCCCAGTTCGCTGACCGTTGGGACTTTCCCAACTGTGTAGGGGCGATTGACGGGAAGCACGTCCGGATTGTGCCACCACCGCATTCGGGGTCTTATTTCTTTAACTACAAGGGGTTCCATAGTGTAGTTTTGATGGCGGTGGTCTCGGCACATTTGGAGTTTATGTTTGTGGATGTGGGGAAGAACGGCCGGATGTCTGATGGAGGAGTCTTTGCACAGACCGAGCTGTGCCATCGTCTCCAGACCGGTGGCCTGGAATTGCCACCTGATGACGATAATGTGGATGGACTCCCCTCAGTTTTTATTGCTGATGAAGCATTTGCTCTCTGTGAGAACTTGATGAGGCCGTTCCCCCAAAGGACACTCAGGAGGGTATTTAATTATCGGCTGGCCAGAGCAAGAAGGGTTGTGGAGAATGCCTTTGGTATTCTGGCCAGCCGGTTCCGTATCTTCCTTACGGCTATTAATTTGGCGGACTATAAAATCAACCACGTCATCCTTGCTTGCTGCATCTTGCATAACTTTTTAAGGAGACATTCAGCTACATATCTATCCTCTGTTGGGCCTGAGCCCAGACTGGAAGAGGCTAGTAGCACTTTCACAGGCATAGAAATTGGCCGTATTGGCTTGGCCCCCCGAACCGCACGTCAAGTGCGTGACCGTTATGTGAATTATTTTAATGGTCGGGGGGCCATTGCTATTCAGCAACAGCTGTAAGTTTGTTTCAAAAAGAAAAAAGAAAATTGGTTTATCTAAATATCTTGTTTTTATTGTTGTTTACCTTTAAGTTATGTCTGTCTCCTAGTGCACTTGTAGTAGTGTCAAGTGCATTTAGCTTTAGTTAATCAGGCCCACAAAAACAAACCCCAAATTTTGACTTCAAGAAACAGCCACACACATTGTATAGGGTAAAAAATTTTACTTGGTGCACATTGAAAGGTGCATTTTTTATCATATTTTTTATTTTTTTTATTTTTTTATTTTTTTCAAAAATATTTTACGTTGTGTAAAAAAATTATATTTTACTAAATTATTCAAGCCATTTTTTCACAAATATATAGACCTTTATCTAACAAGATTTACATACACAACAGTGTTTTTAGAAACAAAACTTACAATAAATGAACTTACAAAGTTCAATATTTCTAGAACGGTGCATGTAATGTCACCCTTGCAGAAATTGGTCATTTATAAGATGCTCAAAATTGAGCTTTACTAAAGGGTCAAGTCAACATGTGCTATCTCCTATCATGGGAGAGCAATGTACGTGTTTTGTGTGTGCAATCCCATTTTTGGTTCCTCTCACCACCAAAGAATTTTCAGGATGAAGGGTTTGCAAACACAAAACAAGTACATTGCTAACCCATGATGGAAGATAGCACATGATGACACACCGTGTGCATCACACATTGTAAATTTGGGTATACCCCCAAAATTGTAAAAAAATTTTTAATAACAAAATAACTTCCCAAGGAAATGAAGAACATGATTGATGTTTTTAGGCCAAACGTGATTATATTCGGCCCAAAACATCAATCATGTTCTTCATTTCCTGTTGCATGGAGTCCAGGCGAAGTTTCATGCTGTGAATTTGTTCACGCATTTGATCTATGTGGCCATTCCACAGCATAATCTGGCCAATTAATCTTTGCGCACTGTCTGTGGTGAAGTGCTCTGCCTCTTGGCCTTCCACAACCAGAAACTCACCTAAAACGAGTGAATAAAAACAAGGTTTACAATATGCACGCCAAAATACAGTAAAACTCAAGCTGGGGTGTCAGTCACTCACTTGGTGGGCTTGAAACCTTGCACACTTCCTCCACCTCTCCTTCCTCAAGGTCGTCGGGTGGGCGTGGTCTTGGGCTGGGGCTTGGGGTAGGTTCAGCCTCAGGCTGGTGACTTGGGGGGGTCCTGAGATCCTTGGACTGTTGTCTGAGTCTTTTCTCCCCTATGAGATTTGAAAAAAAGGTATAGTTAAAACACACTGATCTTTTAGGTTTTAATAAATAAAGTAAAACGTTGGTTAATATTTTTTGCCAATTTTGCATCATAATAAATGTTGAAGACTGGATGAACATTACCTCTGAACAACAATTATAAAGAATGCATATTTTTTGGCAAATTTCACAGATGCTGACACCTCAATGATCTCCTATGTGTATTACCCCTCAAAAATTTAGTTATGGTCACATAGTACACTAGAAAATGCATTTCCTTAGCAAAATGCGTGGGAATGCTGAATAGCTAAATGGCTAAAATGACCGCCATCAAAACTGCCCCATCATATTCCTATATTCCTATATTATAAATCAACCCTCCCCCCGGGCTCTGTAATCAGAGCTGAGATGCTCCAGCCACCTCCCCCCCTGTGTATAACAGAAGCTTGGGTAACCATGGCAACAAAACAAACACAGTACACTCTGATTAATGTCTAAAATTTCACGAAATGACCTCTAAACAAAAAGCTTTTTCTCCAAAAATTAAAAAAATATCAAACTGAAAGGATATAGCCAGATAGATGAATATTTAGTGAACATTGTAAAGTTTGTTTGGTGTCTCTAGGTGAAAGTATGAAGGAGCTGAAACTTTTGGGAGCGGAAGAAGAATTTGAGGATTTCAAGCATGCTCCCATTGAATTCAATGTTGAAAAAAGTGAATAAAAACTTATTATTTAATAAAGTATAAATGGTAGTAAAAAATTTGAAAATGACCACACATCAGCTAAAAGAGACGAACATTTTAATAGTTGAATGGTTTTAATAGCTGAAAGTATGCAGAAGTTACGCAGAGCCAAAAAACGTACGGAATAAAATTCAAAGTCAATTTAAAAAAAAAAACAATCGAAGAACAATAGTTGGACTGCTAAATCATTCCCACTAACTATAGTGCTCGTGAGTCCAGATGTGGAAACAGCTGCTGTGTCCTGTCCCTACATTACACTGAATCATTTTTGATGAAGCATTATATTTTCAAACACATCTACACCACATCAACTCATTGTGTGAATTCGACAAATTATCAAGCCATAAATGTATGTCCAACCTTGTCCCATCGTATTTGGCGAAAAAATAACGTCACTTTATAAAGTATCCGATCTATTCCAAAGAACGGTATTTACGAACGATGCAGAAAAACCGCCAAAAATAAGGATCAGCATGCAAGTTCTGTATCTCAATAGTAAAACACAAGTACTTACTTTTTTTCAGCAGCTTCTTTATTCGCCAATATTGTTCTGGCTCACGACTTTTGATGTCAGACCACCGCTTCCGCAATTGTTCTTTCGAACGTTTTGTACCAAATTTCTCTTCCAGAGCGGTGACAATTGAGGACATTATTTTGTCCTTTCTCAGATTGGGTCGTGTGTACGGTCCTTTTTTGCCATCGTAGTCCTCCCTTCTTAATATGGACACCATCTCCACCATCTCTCCAAAAGCCATGTTGGTGGCCTTATATCTCCTCCGGGATGTGGATGTTTGGGGCTCCGGGCTTTCCTCCGCGCTACTTCCACTTAATCGCTCCGCCATCTTTTGCTATCTACTCCCACTGCGCAACGAAGAGTGAAGGGGCGGGGCCAAACCGTACTTACGAACGTCAGGTGCGGGCGACGCAGGCGGAGCATGACACATGCGCAGTGTATATAAAGCTAGTACGATGGCCTATGTATGTCCGTGCGGAAGTAGCGAGCGGCACAAACGAAGGTAAGATTAAAGTGTGTGTGTGTGTGTCCCCGTGTGTGTCCCCTAGATTACAACACAAACTAATCCTGAGATTTGGGACTGACATTTAAGTTTTGATCTTGTGTCTTGTCTTGCAGAAATAATGAATCCCTTTAAAGAGGAAGAGTTTTTGACCCATTTCATTGATCTATATGAGCAGAAGAAAAACCTCTGGGAGGTCAAACACCCCCAATATTATAATCGTGATGTTAGGAAGGCAACACTGGGCACACTTTTAGAGTTTGTGAAGACTCGACTCCCCCAGGCAGACCTCAAGTTTGTGGACAGGAAAATAGGTATCTTGCGTAATATGTATAAGCGGGAACACAGAAAAATCCAGGAGTCGCTGAGATCCGGGGCAGCAGCTGACCAAGTTTATGTACCCAAGTTGTGGTATTACCACAAACTGCGATTCCTGGATGAGCAGACCGAAGCCAGGCAATCCCTTTCCACCCTTCCCCCCACCCTTCCCTCCAGCCTTCCCTCCAGCCTTCCCGCCAGCCTTCCATCCACCTCCACCCCAGCTGAGGAGTCCCAGGATGAACTGGGCCTTTTCACCATAGATGAAGTGGATGCGCCCAGCTTCAGCCAGGTATACTTTTTTTGAAGATTTTGGGATTGTGTAAATGTTATTAATGATGTTAAGGTGTTAATTTTGAAAGTGCTTCATCAAAAATCACTTCTGCACAAAGAGTAATATGTAGACATATCACTAGACAGTAGTGGCCAAATATATACGTAACTTCAGATCTTGTTGATCATCTGAAATAATGGTGTGGTCAAATAGATAGCCTTTACTATTTTGTGTAATTATCTTTGAAAGTTAGGAGCTGAAAATTGTGTGTGATTGCATAACAGAAAATTACAACTATGTCCCTTTTTTTTACACAGGATGACCTCAGCCAGGAGGAGGCCTTGCCCAGTGGGAGAGAGGAGGAGGCCTTGCCCAGTGGGAGAGAGGAGGAGGCTGTGGCTGGGCCAAGTAGAAGCCGCACGGAGTGCCAGGTGCCTCCCCTCCGCATTCTCCACAAAAGGCCCAGGAGAATGCCACCAACAGAGCAGGAATCCCTAGACCTCATACGGGAAGCAAGCCGGATCCTGAGCAAACCTCCCATTGCAGAGGAGGCGTATGGCACCTATATAGCCTGCAGATTACAGGAGTTGGAAAAGGGCCAACGCCTCCTCTGTGAGGGTCTATTTTTCCAGGCTTACCAGAAGGGCTTGAGAGGGGAGCTTACTGCTACCACATATCTAACAGATGAAGCCACTCCTACTCCTCCTCCTCCTCCTCCTCCTGCCCCAAGTACACCACCAGAAGGCTGCAGAGAAGCGTGGAGGGAAGGCTGCAGAGAAGCGTGGAGGGAAGGCTACACGGAAGAGTCGAAAGTGATTGCCTGGTTTCTGTCTGTTCTGACTGTGCTCCCTGTGCTCCCTATAGTCGCAAGATACCTATTTTCTTGTCCTCAAACTTGATGTGTGTCCTGGGGGACGAAAGGCTTCCCAGATTCTAAAAGTGTGTCCAGTGTTGCCTTCCTAATTTTTTGGTTTATCAAAAAAATACTTTTTGGTTTACCTTACATTCTTGCCTATTTCTTTTGATTAAAAAACGCCATTTTGTTTGGGAGTAGGCAGGTACAGGTCGAAAAGACTATGGGCTTGATTTGAGAAAAGCAAATAGTCTGTGCACTTTGCAGAGGGCAGTTGCCCTCTGCAAGTGCAATTGCTCCAGAGCATCAGAAATTAGTTAAAAGCTTGACTTTGCAAAGAGTACCCAATCCTGTGCAAGTAAAAGAAAAAAAAACATTTTTGCTTGCACATGATTGGATGATGGAAGTCAGCAGAGCTGCTTCACA
Source organism: Lithobates clamitans (assembly GCA_037952925.1). Lineage (NCBI taxonomy): Eukaryota > Metazoa > Chordata > Amphibia > Anura > Ranidae > Lithobates > Lithobates clamitans. Next base: position 640,950 of record JBBGZY010000343.1, read on the forward strand.
TTTAATAAAGCTTGGGAGCAACTGCTCTTGCAGAGGGCAAATGCAATTTCCAAAATGCACAGGCTTTTTACCTTTAGGAAATCAACCCCTATGTGTGTTTTTGTCAAATAAAAAGAATTTATTTTGATTTTACATGATTTTAGGAATAAATCAGCAGAGCTTCCCCGAATTTAAGCTCTTCCCCTCAGTTTTTCGGAGACTGCACTTCCAACAAGTGCACTTGGTGTGCAATTTCTCAAGTGAACGTTTCACTTGATATTCTTAAATGATTTAAGCCTTTTGTCAAAAACAAGCTCGGGGGAAGCTCTGCTGATTTTTTCCGAAAATCATGTCAAATAAAAATTAATTGTTTTGGTTTGGGCTTCCTTGCATGTGCCCCTCGGATCCACAGCGAACACACTTCAAAATGCTCTTTATGTGGAATTATATGTATAATTAGCAATTGGAGTGAAAAATGATTTTGCCTTTGTTAAATACACCCCCCTATGTCTAATGAACAAGGGACAACAACCTCATTAAGGTTCTTTAAAACAACACAAAATATGAATGTTAATTGTGGTAACTTGAAAATACACACCAAAAATGTGGTTAGCATTTAACACACATTGTAAAATAACTAAAGTGTTGAAATAAAAAAAAAAAAAAAAATCTATTTTAAAATTTAAAAGTTATGGAGATCTGGCTGTTACAAAATATTATATTAGTCATGGCAGGAGGATAAATCACGAAGAAAGAAGTTTGTGAGAACTCTGTGTGAATATAAAGCAGAAAAAAAACTTAATTCCTCTCGCATTATCAATCCTAAAAAAAGGCTGTATTAAAAGACGACAGAAGAGGAATGTGCTAGCTTCAAGACGAAGGCTAGTTTTACCAGACCGAGCGCTTCCGTCTTGTAATTGCTTCAGAGCATGCGTCAGTTTGAGTTCGTCGGACTAGCACACAGACGATCGGTTTGTCCGCTAGAAAGAAGAGTCCGTCGGATAAATTTTAAACAAGTTTCAAATCTAATTCCGTCCAACTTTTGAGAAAACAAAGTCCGCTGGAGCCCACACACATCGAATTGTCCGACGAAATCCAGTCTGCCGGGCAAAGTCCGCTCGTGTGTACGCGGCATTAGAAGACTATTTTGCCACCAACAATGTAGGAGACGTTTCGCCCCCCATCCTTTGGGCAGCCCATAAGGTTGTGATCAGAGGCCATTTAATCCAGGTTGCTGCGGAAAGGAAAAAACAAAAACTGATCGATATTACCAAACTAACTTCAGAGCTAGATAGGTTATACCACTTGCACACACAGAACCACTCCACCGATCTCTTACAACAAATTAATAACACTAGATTTGAACTAGATAAAATCCTCTCAGAACAGACGGAAAAGGCTCTTCGATGGTCGAAGGCTAAGTTTCTGTTACACAGTAACACGACATTGGCAATGTTTGCTAGAAATCTCAACCAATCCATCCAACCCCCACATACTTAGAAGTTAAGAAATCCTAAGGGGAGCTTGGTCTCCCACCCAACTGAGGTCCTTCAGATTTTTTCTAAATTTTATGAAAATCTGCTTTCTCCTCCCACCTCCTCTCCTGACCCTGCCCTTAATACATGGCTTGAGAACATCCCTCTCCCCAAATTAACACAGGACCAGCTCCTAGCACTTAATGCCCCTTGCTCGGACCAGGAAATTACTATGATCATTAAATCCCTGAAACCTTCTAAAACTCCAGGCCCAGATGGTTATTCGGCCCCTTATTACAAGAAATTCTCCCATCTTCTGACCCCATACCTACAGGCTAACTTTAATCATATATTAAAAGTTAATGTTTTCCCAGATGATATGCTTCACGTGAACATGTCATTAATCCCTAAATCCAACAAGGACCACTCCTTGCCACAAAATTACAGGCCAATTTCTGTCATCAACACAGATATAAATATATGTGGGCGTATTTTAGTAGACAGACTTTCGACTATCATTACTTCCTTAGTCTCACTTAATCAAACAGGATTCATCCCGACTAGACAAATCACTGACAATATCAGACTGGCTTCTAATATTATACAGGACACTGACCTACACTCCCGTAAAGTACTATTTCTAAGCCTGGACATCCATAAGGCCTTCAATAGTGTTCTCTGGCCATACCTCGAACTAACCTTAGAAAAATTTGGCTTTATGGGAGCATTTGTTCATAGCTTCCGAGCATTATATCATCAGCCCCGCACTCAGATTAGATTACCGGGCTGTAACTCCGATTATTTCAGGTTGGGCAGGGGAACAAGGAAGGGTTGCCCCCTATCCCTGCTTTTATTCGCCCTCGCCATTGAACCCCTGGCTCAGTCCATTCGTTTGGACCCTAATATCAAAGGTTATATAAAAGGAGATCAGGAGTTCAAACTAAGTCTTTATGTAGACGATGTTCTCCTATTTCTTCCTGATCCGATAGTCTCAATCCCCAACCTGATTTCCACCCTCCATACCTTCTGAGATCTTTCGGGTTTAGGGGTTAACATTTCTAAATGCTCAGCCCTTCCTATAAACTTCCCTCAACATATTATCTCTACAATTCAATCCAACTTTGGTTTTGCCATGGATGGTCAGCATCTGTCTTACTTAGGGATTAAATTTGCACCTTCTCTCTACAGATTATATTTAGCTAACTACCCACCAGTATTTACCAGAATCAGACAACTTTTGATTGCGTAGAATTCTTACCATATCACCTTTCTAGGTAGGATCCAAGCAATTAAAATGTCCATTCTTCCCAAACTTTTATTTTTTTTTAGGGCCCTTCCAAATTATGTGTCTCGCCAAACGATTGATCCCATCCAAAGAGACATTAATAAATTTGTATGGCACAATAAAAAACCCAGATTAGGTAACTAGATGATTTATAGACCCCGGGCCCAGGGAGGATTGGGCCTTCCCAATCTTTGGCACTACTAACTTTCAGCCAGACTAATTCAGCTAGCTCTATGGCATGTCCCCCCTCTCGGGATCCCTGGCTCAGTTTTGAGCGTTCCTCCATAGCCCCTTACTCTCTACCTGGATTATTATGGGCCCCAGAAATCCGTCCAAAGGATATCTCCCGCCTTAATTTAGTGGTGGGCCAATCCTTACATCTATGGTCTCTATACAAAAATAAATTCTCCCTACTCCCGCCTTACCCCAAATGGGCCTCATTTGTCGGTAACCCTTCATTTATCGCTGCTTTTCCCAACCCCCATGTCTTTGCCCTATGGATTTCTGCTGACCTGGTCACACTCGGCTTTCTACAAAGGGACGGGGTGCTCCACTCCTTTTTATCTTTACAAACCTCTCATTCTTTACCCCGGTCTGAGTTTTACAGATGTCTTCAGATCAGACATTTTTATAACTCACACTTTCCTAAACCAGTCCCCTCACCTGTCAACACATTTGAAGATCTTTGTGGCCCTGCTTCTAGAGACAAAGGGATAATCTCACTGCTATACAATTATCTGGGTGGCTTAGGCCTCTCGGAGAAATCCTCTGCCATGATTCTGTGGGAAACAGAGACTGGACAGGTGGTATCCCCCGAGGAGTGGATAGATAGGATAATGAACCTACATAAGTGTACCAGGTCCGTAGCGGTTAAAGAAACAGTGATGAAGCTACACACAAGGTGGTATTACACCCCCGCTAATTTGCATAAATTCTTCCCCACTGTTTCTGAAAATTGCTTTAGGGGTTGTTTCGAACAGGGGACCCATCTACACATTTTTTAGAGTTGTATGGCCCTGAGAGACCTCTGGCAGAAGGTTACAGCCAAAGTGGGAGAGATTATGGGGGTACAGGTTACTATAACCCATCAGATGGGCTTACTTTTCGCTGATATCCCTGGAGCCTCTCCCCCTGACCAAAAACTGTCCCGTGCACAGTGCACTTACACCCCCTTCCTGCCCAGACCAATTTTCAGCTTTCAGCGCTCTCACAGTTTGAATGACAATTACTCAGTCATGCAACACTGTACCTATATGAAACTTGCGTCCTTTTTTTTACACAAATAGAGATTTCTTTTGGTGGTATTTAATCACTAGTGGGTTTTTTTATTTTTTGTGCTATAAGTAAAAAAATACCGTAAATTTTGTTTAAAAAAATGCCTTTTTCTTTGTTTCTGTCATAATATTTTGCTAATTTGTAATTTTTCTTCATAAATTTTGACCAAAATTTATACTGCTACATATCTTTGGTATAAATAAAAAAAATGAGTGTATATTATTTGGTCTTTGTGAAAGTTATAGAGTCTACAAACTATGGTGCCAATGACTGAAAATTGATCACATCTGATCAGGCCTTCAGTACATCAGGTGAATCTCATTTCTTGAGACACTAACAAGTAAGGAAAGTACAAATACCCCCCAAATGACCCCTTTTTATAAAGTAGACATTCCAAGGTATTAAGTAAGTAGCATGGTGAGTTTTTTTAAGCTGTCATTTTTTTCCCACAATTCTTTGCAAAATGAAGATTTTATTAATTTTTTTAGTTTTTTTTTACAAAATTGTCATATTATCAGGTAATTTCTCACACACAGCATATGCATACAACAAATTATTATTATTATTTTTTTTATTATACAGTATTTATATAGCGCCAACAGTTTACGTAGCGCTTTACAACTTGAGGGTAGACAGTACAAATACAATACAATTTGATACAGTAGGAATCTGAGGGCCCTGCTCCTTAGAGCTTACAATCTAAGAGGGGAGGTCAAGAGATACAAGAGGTAATAACTGTGGGTGATGTGCGGATTGAGAAGATAAATGTACAGTTGTTAGGTGGGGGCCAGATAGGCTTCTCTGAAGAGATGAGTTTTCAGGGATCGTCTGAAAGTGGATAAAGTAGGAGAAAAACGGACGGATTGGGGTAGAGCATTCCAGAGGATGGGGGAGGCTCTGGAGAAGTCCTGAAGGCGAGCACGGGATGAGGTGACAAGGGAGTTTGAGAGCAGGAGGTCTTGGGAGGAGCGAAGAGAACGATTAGGTTGGTATTTTGTGACTAGGTTAGAGATGTAGCTAGGGGCCAAGTTGTGGATGGCTTTGTAAGTTATAGTTAGTATCTTGAATTTAATTCGGTGACTGAGTGGCAGCCAATGGAGGGATTGGCAGAGGGGTGTAGCAGACGCTGAGCGGTTTGTGTGGTGGATGAGCCTGGCCGCAGCGTTCATGATGGACTGAAGTGGGGATAGCCTATTTAGAGGTAAACCAATGAGGAGGGAGTTGCAGTAGTCAAGGCGGGAGATGACCAGGGAGTGGATTAGAAGCTTTGTGGAGTCGATGGTTAGGAAGGGGCGTATCTTGGAGATGTTGCGAAGACAGAGGCGGCAAGCTTTGGATAGTGATAGAATGTGGGGTCGAAAGGTTAGTTCAGAGTCCAGGATTACACCTAGGACCTTGGCGTGGGGAGATGGGTTGATAGTTGAGCCGTTGATCTTGACAGGGAGATCAGGGGAAGTGGCACCTGAGGGAGGAAATATCATGAGCTCGGTTTTGGATAGGTTGAGTTTGAGAAAGTGATGTGACATCCAGGCTGATATGTCTGCTAATAAGTTGGTAATGCGTGAGGAGACAAGTGGAGAGAGCTGGGGGGTGGAGAGATAGATTTGGGTGTCATCAGCGTAGAGATGATATTTAAAGCCGTGGGAGGCAATCAACTGACCCAAGGAGGTGGTGTAGATTGAGAAAAGGAGAGGTCCGAGGACAGAACCTTGGGGGACCCCAACGGAAAAAGGAAGAGGAGAGGAGGAAGTAGAGTTGTAAGTGACACTGAAGGAGCGGTGGGATAGGTAGGATGAGAACCAGCGAAGAGTACAGTCACGGAGACCAAAGGAGTGGAGTTTTTCGAGGAGGAGGGGGTGGTCCACTGTGTCAAAGGCAGCAGAGAGATCCAGGAGAAGTAGTACAGAATAGTGTCCGTTGGCTTTAGCCATTAGTAGGTCATTTGAGAGTTTAAGGAGAGCAGTTTCCGTGGAGTGTTGAGGGCGAAAACCGGACTGAAGGGGATCAAGAAGTTTATTCATGGTCAGATGGTCACTTAATCGGTTGTAGACCAGTCTTTCAAGAAGTTTGGAGGAGAAGGAGAGTAAGGAGATGGGACGTAAGTTGTTGAGATTGGTGGGATCCAGTGAGGGCTTTTTTAGTATGGGGGTGACTAGCGCATGTTTTAGAGAGTTTGGGAAGATGCCACAAGAGAGGGAGAGGTTGAAAATGTGAGTTAGAGAGCGTAGAATTGAGTCAGAGGGTGAGCGTAGCATTTGCGAGGGAACAGGATCCAGGGGGCAAGTGGTTAGATGAGTGCTAGATAAAAGTTTAGCAACCTCAGTAGTAGTAGCAGGGTTGAATGAGGGAAGTAATGACTGTATCTGTGGACATGGGGTGTTGCATGGGGGAGGTTTTTGCGCATTGGCGATCTCCTCATGAATTGTATCAATCTTAGTTTTGAAGTGATTGGCAATCTCCTGGGCGGTGATTGAGTTGGTGGGTGGAGGCAGTGGAGGACAGAGTAGAGTGTTGAAGGTAGAGAAGAGTTGACGTGGACTGGATGAGAAGGTGTTGATGAGTGTGATAAAGTAGGTCTGTTTGGCAGTGTGAAGGCAGGAGTAGTATTTTAGGAGGGCAGATTTATATTGTGCGAAGTCTTCCTGGGTCTTAGTCTTATGCCACAGGCGCTCAAGAGCGCGGCTACGTTTTCTGAGACCTCTGGTGTCATCTGTTTGCCAGGGTTGTAGCAGTCGGGGCCTAATTCTGCGTGTAGTGAGGGGGGCCAGCTTGTCTAGGGAGGAGGACAGTGAGCTGTTGTAAATGAAAGTAGCTAGGTTGGGGCAGGACAGGGGGGAGATTTTGTCATAGAGGTGATCAGTAGCAGAGTAGAGAAGAGAAGGGTTGAGGTGGCGAAGGTTTCTGCGTGTAACTGTTGGGCGGTTGGAGGGAGAAGAGGTGGAAGACAAGGAGAGAGCAAAACTAATAAGGTGGTGATCAGAGAGTGGGAGTGGATTGTTGGAAAGGTTGCACGGAGTGCACAGATAGGAGAAGGCAAGGTCAAGGGTGTTGCCGTTGGAGTGGGTAGGAGCCTGTATCCATTGCTTCAGGTCAAGCGATGAGGTTAGACTGAGAAGTTTAGAAGTAATAGTAGTGTTAGTGTTGACAGGGATGTTGAAGTCCCCAAGAATAATTGTGGGGATTTCAGAAGAGAGAAAGTAGGGTAGCCAGGCAGAGAAGTCATCAAGAAAGGCTGATACCGGTCCAGGGGGCCGGTAGATGACAGCAATTCTTAGAGAAATGGGAGAGAAAAGACGAATGCAATGTGCCTCAAAAGAGGAGAGTGTCAGAGAGGGAGGTGGGTGAAGAACCTGATAGGTGCTGCATGGGGCTAGAAGGATTCCCACTCCACCTCCCTTCCGTCCACTTGGTCTGGGGGAGTGAGTCCAGAGAAGGCCCCCATGGGAGATGGAAGCAGGAGAAATAGTGTCCGATTCATGAAGCCAGGTTTCAGTAATGGCAAGAAGGTTAAAGGAATTTGTGATGAAGAGGTCGTGGAGGGCGGTGAGTTTGTTGCAGACAGAACGTGCATTCCACAGGGCACAGGAAAAGGGGGGGCTGGTTTTGGAAAGAGGAATATGGACCAAGTTCTGTGGGTTGCGGCTCCTGCCAGAGGGTGTAGGGGGATGGGAGCGTTGGGCAAAGACAGATGATGGTGGCCCAGGGTTTGGGGATATGTCACCAGAGATTAGGAGAAGCAGGAGGGTGAGGGAGGTAATGTGGGACTGTGATTTATGTGAAGGGGCATGTCTCAGAATACTGGAGGTTTTATCAGTGTATGGATGTAGAATGAGCGAGAGTTGGTAAGAGCAGTAGTAGGGGGAAGACAGAAGGCAGGGTGATATGTATAAGCAGGTGGGTGGAGAGGGGGGGTGAAGGTAAGAGAGTTTGAGGAGAGAGGACAGGAGTGTCAGGAGCAGTGGTAGAGAGTGCATGTTACAGAGTGGAAGGAGAGCTTAATAGAGAGACAGGTCACCTGCAGTCTGTTAGCTGCTTTCCAGTGCAGATTGCTGTATTTGTTTGCTTCGTGCAATCGCTGAAGTGCAGAGAATGAAGTGCATAACACTTGTAGAAAGAAACACTTAGAGGAAGAAGCCTTAAGGATAGAAGCCCCTGCAATGTGCTCCCCAGCAATGTGCTACCCCCTTAAGGATGCTCAAATATATACTGTTATAAGGGTGGGGTTGAAGTTCGTTAATTAATCATGAGTGACTATAAGAGTGCCTAGCAATCAAAGTGAACTTTTTGCTTCAAAAGTCAGAATAGCAAAAGGCCAAGACAAGATCAACACATAAAACCTAGGTAAGACAGTTCAGAAAAACAAATAATGTCATGGTTGTTCGCACAGGGCAACAGATAGAGAAGGCCACATACCAGAGAGACACACACACACAGAGACAGCAAGCAGATCCCAATTGCAGTTAACGGTGGAAGATGTGGATGAGCTGACACATACCAGAGAGACACACACACACACACAGAGACAGCAAGCAGATCCCAATTGCAGTTAACGGTGGAAGATGTGGATGAGCTGACACATACCAGAGAGACACACACACACAGAGACAGCAAGCAGATCCCAATTGCAGTTAACGGTGGAAGATGTGGATGAGCTGACACATACCAGAGAGACACACACACACAGAGACAGCAAGCAGATCCCAATTGCAGTTAACGGTGGAAGATGTGGATGAGCTGACACATACCTGTAAAGAGACAGAAGGAATGATCAGGTGAGGCAGAACTTAGTGCAGAGAATGAAGTGCATAACACTTGTAGAAAGAATTACACCCCAAAATACATTCTGCTACTCTTCTCGAGTATAGGGATACCACATGTGTGAGACTTTTACACAGCCTGGCCACATACAAAGGCCCAACATTGAAGTAGCACCTTCAGGCGTTATACAAGCATAAATGACACATCTCATTTCTCTACCGCCTATTACACTTTTGAAGGCCCTGGAGCACCAGGGCAATGGAATTGCCCACAAAATGACCCCATTTTGCAAAGCAAACACCCCAACGTATAAACTATGAGGCATAATAAGTCTCTTGAAAGGTTCAATGAAAACGCATTTTTTTTACACAAAGTTGTCCATTTATAAGATATTTCTAACACATAGCATGTATGTAGCAAAAATTAGACCCCAAAATACATTCTGCTACTCTTCCCAAGTATGGTGATACTACTTGAGACTTTTACACAGCCTGGCCACATACAGAGGTCCAACCTTGAAGTAGTACCTTCAGGCGTTCTAGGAGCATAAATTACACATCTCATTTCATTCCTACCTATCACGCTTTTGAAGGTCCTGAAACACCAGGACAGTGGAATTACCCAAAAAATGACCCCATTTTGGAAAGCAAACACCCCAACGTATTTTCTATGAGGCATGAGCTGCAAATAGGTACTGGGGTATTCTGATGGGCTGCAGATAGGTACCCGGGTACTCTGATGGGCTGGAGACAGGTACTCGGGTAACTTGATGAGCTGTAGACAGGTACTTGGGTACTCTGTTGGGCAGGTGACAAGTACTCGGTTACTCTGATGGGCTGGTGACAGGTACTCGGGTACTCTGATGGGCTGGTGACAGGTACTCAGGTACTCTGATGGCCTGGTGACAGGTACTCGGGTACTCTGATGGCCTAATGACAGGTACTCGGGTACTCTGATAGCCTGGTGACAGGTACTTGGGTACTCTGATGGGCTACAGCTAGGTACTTGGGTACTCTGATGGGCTGTTGACTGGTATTCGGGTACTCTAAAGGGCTGGTGACTGGTATTCAGGTACTCTGAAGGGCGGTGACAGGGACTCAGGTACTCAGTATTCATATGGACTGTGACAGGTACTCAGGTACTCATATGGACTGTGACAGGTGCTTGGGTACTTTGATGGACTGTGACAGGTACTTGGGTACTCTGATGGACTGTGACAGGTACTCGGGTACCCTGATGGACTGTGACAGGTACTCGGGTACTCTGATGGACTGTGAGAGGATGTACGGGTACTCAGATGGACTGTGACAGGTACTCAGGTACTCTGATGGACTGTGACAGGCACTCGGGTACTCTGATGGACTGTGACAGGTACTCATATGGACTGAAAGGTACTCATATGGACTGACAGGTACTGTGAAAGGTACTGACAGGTACTGTGAAAGGTACTATGATGGGTGATGACAGGTCCTCTTTATTGGGGGGTGGCAATCAGTGTGATTGATGTACAGTGTAAGCGGTAACGAGATGTTACCACAATCTCCTCCTCACACATGATCGGTGTGTGAGGAGGAGAACCCGGTAACGAGATGTTACCACAATCTCCTCCTCACACACGATCGGTGTGTGAGGAGGAGAACCCGGTAACATCTCGTTACCGCGGTTTGTTGACATTTAGTGATCAGTTGTGAAAGGATCACAGCTGATCACGTGGTAAATGGCCGCCGGCCAATGGCTATTTACCAGCATCGTTGACGAGCAGTGTTACCAGGAACACGCCGCCACTGACGTGCACGCGCAGCGCACCCGCGATCGCGCGCATGCGCCATGCACAGTGAGGCGGGAACCATCTGTGATCGGCCATGACATCATCATGGCTGATCACGTGGTAAACAGCCATGACCAATGGCTGTTCACCCCCCTCAGTGGCGAGCGGTGTCTCCGTGACACGCTGCCACCAAAGGAACAGGGATGCGCGCGCACGATTGCGCGCATTCCCTGTTTAAATGGAGGGCTGTCATATGATGCCCTCCCAGAACGAGAGCCGTGCCGCCTGGCCGTCATATGAAATAGCTGTTCTAAGAGCAAAAGAAAAAGAGCTGTTGACTTACAGCACATTGCCAACTGGAGCCAAAGTCAAACTCATCAGTACAGCAGTGCATGTACATATGTCATATATCTTAACTTTTCATAAAGAAAGAAAATAGGTCTAAGCTTCTACACCCTTCCATAAAGTAGTTGTCGTATAGATTTATCCAATTTCTTTTGTACCTTTTCATGTATTCATTAAATGAGGATCTTAAAAGTATATATTTTTATGCAGAATATAACTTAGCACTGCTGGATCCTTACTACTGTTTATTCCCCTTCAACATTTACATTGATCACTCATGTAAAGGGTTAGATAGCTTGTCCTGATCAGAAAATAATTTTCATTGATTTCATGGGTTTTATTAGCATAAAAATATCATTGATCATCTAGGTAAATTTTACCAAACTGAATAGATCTGTCTGATTCCTCTGAATAACTTTTAGTGCTTTAGAAGGGCTCATAGTGATGGATGGAATCGGAGAGAGCAGATAACAATACAGATAAGTCTGTTGTGTGTAATAAATTTTGTATCTACTTACAGCTTCTTTTCCTTAAAATATATAGATCACAATGCACTAGTTCTGGCACTTTTTATTGTTTGAAGACAATGCTGTATACCAGGGGTCCTCAAACTTTTTAGACAGGGGGCCAGTTCACGGTCCCTCAGACTGTTGGGGGGCCGCACTATAGTTTAAAAAAAATATGAACTAATTCCTATGCACACATCTTATTTGTAGTGCAAAGAAAAACAGGAAAAAAACAGTACAATATTTAAAATAAAGAACAATTGTAATCAATATAAACTTATCAGTATTTCACAGACTCCCCTCATTACAGAACCACTCCCAATCACATACTTCCCCCATCACAGATCCCCCCCATATCAGTCCCCCACCATAGCACAGAGTCCCCCACCATAGCACAGAGTCCCCCACCATAGCACAGAGTCCCCCACATCAGTCCCCCACCATAGCACAGAGTCCCCCACATCAGTCCCCCACCATAGCACAGAGTCCCCCACATCAGTCCCCCACCATAGCACAGAGTCCCCCACCATAGCACAGACTCCCCCACATCAGTCCCCCACCATAGCACAGAGTCCCCCACATCAGTCCACCACATCAGTCCCCCACCATAGCACAGAGTCCCCCACTATAGCACAGAGTCTCCCACATCAGTCCCCCACCATAGCACAGAGTCCCCCACCATAGCACATCAGTCCCCCACCATAGCACAGAGTCCCCTACCATAGCACATCAGTCCCCTACCATAGCACATCAGTCCCCCACCATAGCACATCAGTCCCCCACCATAGCACATCAGTCCCCCACATCAGTCCCCCACATCAGTCCCCCACCATAACACAGAGTCCCCCACATCAGTCCCCCACCATAGCACAGAGTCCCCCACATCAGTCCCCCACCATAGCACAGAGTCCCCCACATCAGTCCCCCACCATAGCACTGAGTCCCCCACATCAGTCTCCCACCATAGCACAGAGTCCCCCACATCAGTCCCCCACCATAGCACAGAGTGCCCCACATCAGTCCCCCACCATAGCACAGAGTCCCCCACATCAGTCCCCCACCATAGCACTGAGTCCCCCACATCAGTCTCCCACCATAGCACAGAGTCCCCCACATCAGTCCCCCACCATAGCACAGAGTGCCCCACATCAGTCCCCCACCATAGCACAGAGTCCCCCACCATAGCACAGAGTCCACCACATCAGTCCCCCACCATAGCACAGAGTCCCCCACCATAGCACAGAGTCCCCCACATCAGTCCCCCACAATAGCACAGAGTCCCCCACCATAGCACAGAGTCCCCCACCATAGCACAGAGTCCCCCACATCAGTCCCCCACCATAGCACAGAGTCCCCCACCACAGCACAGAGTCCCCCACATCAGTCCCCCACCATAGCACAGAGTCCCCCACATTAGTCCCCCACCATAGCACAGAGTCCCCCACATCAGTCCCCCACCATAGCACAGAGTCCCCCACCATAGCACAGAGTCCCCCACATCAGTCCCCCACCATAGCACAGAGTCCCCCACATAAGTCCCCCACCATAGCACATCAGTCCCCCACCAAAGCACATCAGTCCCCCACCATAGCACAGAATCCCCCACCATAGCACAGAGTCCCCCACATAAGTCCCCCACCATAGCACAGAGTCCCCCACCATAGCACAGAGTCCCCCACATCAGTCCCCCACCATAGCACAGAGTCCCCCACCATAGCACAGAGTCCCCCACATCAGTCTCCCACCATAGCACAGAGTCCCCCACCATAGCACAGAGTCCCCTACCATAGCACATCAGTCCCCCACCATAGCACATCAGTCCCCCACCATAGCACATCAGTCCCCCACATCAGTCCCCCACCATAGCAGAGTCCCCCACATCAGTCCCCCACCATAGCACAGAGTCCCCCACATCAGTCCCCCACCATAGCACAGAGTCCCCCACATCAGTCCCCCACCATAGCACTGAGTCCCCCACATCAGTCTCCCACCATAGCACAGAGTCCCCCACATCAGTCCCCCACCATAGCACAGAGTCCCCCACATCAGTCCCCCACCATAGCACAGAGTCCCCCACATCACAGATCTCCCCCTATCACAGACTCCCCCCGTGTGTCACAGACTCCCCCCATATCAATATTACACTCCCACTCAACACTTACCTGTATCACGCAGGACATGAGGCATGGTAGGTCCGGACGGAGGGCGGGACTTTGGAAGTGAGGGGCAGGTGATTGGTTCCTGGGACCGCCCTGATGCCTAGTAACCAATCACCTGCTTCTTAGCACAGAAGGTCCTTTTTCCGGGCCTGTCATGTTTCCCGTCCTGTGTGATGGAGGGAGCAGATGGCAGGGGGAGTGCTGCAGTTAAAGGGGCAGTCCGCTGGCCGGATAAAAAACGCTGGAGGGCCGGATTCGGCCCGCAGGCCGTAGTTTGAGGACCCCTGTTGTATACGGTAGAATTCCCCTTTAATACTTTAAGAAACTCCCATGGATGTTTCTAACATTATTTTAACAAAATACCTATTCTCTGCAAAACCATTTAAATAATACTCATATGGTGTTTCTTTTATAAACCCACATTTGTTTTCCCATTTAACACTTTTACCCCTGGGATCCTAGGAATTATATTCAAACATTTTCAGTTCACTTACTTTAGCTACTCAGCAGTGCCATATCCCAAAGTGGATTTTCAGAGAGTTGTGGTTAGAAAAAAATGATATCAGCCCATTGGATTTTCTTTTTAGAGATTTTATTAAATAAAAACATAATTAGGAGAATGACACAGAAGATAAGGATACTTAAAATGCTAAGAACGTAAGGCAGGCTATCTTACTTTGCTAGCTGGACTTGGGTCCCTACTGGGCACATTCACAACAATGTCCCTCCAGTAGCAAAAGTTCTAGTATATGTTTTATTGTAATTAGAGCCTGCTATTGTTTTAACTGATTAGGTGGCAGTATTCTGTTCCAGCTAACAACCATCAAACAGAAAGTTCTCTATCACAGGGATGACCTTAGGTAGGCCATATTTATGGCTGAGCTTTTTTGCTTGGTAATACTGATCAAAGGGGCAATTACATCAAGCAATAGAAGTAGAATAGTAATGCATTCACATAATCAACAGTGTTAATACCAAGCCTCTCTAGATGTCAGCCTTCTCATCCCCCTGGACAGTACACTGAAAGATGGAATCTCCTCTGTGTCTAATGGTGGGTAGACAATCAATATTTATTTGGGGTGGCCAGATATCAAGAAGGATAGTATGCCGACAAAGTGAGGGCACCAGCTCTGCAGCCTAAATGGACTGCACAGAAGCGAAGTGTCATGATGACGTCATATGTCATGAAGTGGGGGTGGCAATGCTTTTTAAGGTGGGGAGACCCTTTCTCAACACCCAAAAGCTTGTTGCCACGCCCTCTTCCTGACTTTGAAGTCATCACAAAGTTTCACTCACTCCGCTCACTTCTGTGCGGTCCATTGAGGCTGCAGAGCTGGTGCTTTCACCTTGTAGGCATACTACATACTTGCTATAATGCTACACTGTGCATTTTTTTGTGCTTGCTTGTCAGTGGCAGTTCTTTAGTTCCTGCATAACAGGAGAGGCTACAGATGCTGTCAGTGGAGCTTCCCTTTGATACAAGACTTTTTGCCCTGATTACATCCGGATCTATTTGGAGACTTTACGGCTGGTACACAGACTCCACAATTTTGGAACACTTAGCAGTGTCCCTGTTGTGCCTGAAGGCTATGTATATATTATTAATGTATATTCATTGATGCTTTAAAAGTTGTAAGAATGCATTAGGAGACAGGTAAGTGAATTTTGTCTCTAATAGCTAACTCCATGTAGAACTGTTTTTTTAGGCTTACATGGTTGATGGAAAGTAAATTATATGTTCACTTCTATTGTCTCTGGAAAACTAGCATAGGAAAATATCTCTATCAGAATTTCCAAGGATAGTGAAGCCTTTAATATGGCCTGGAAAAGAAGTAGGAAGGGAACATGCTACTGTTCATTAGTATTTAAAGATAACTGTTACCAGCTGAATCTTAATCTCAAATAAACTGGTAAGTAATTAGTGATGGTAATGTCAAAGTAGAACCTAGCAACCCCACAAGAAGAGGGGAGGGCAAGGGGTGGGACTTTAAATGAGGCACGTGGTTGCAAAAGAATAAATTGGTGAACAAAATTGGAATTTATTAATTGCCATAAGGTACAATTAGAATACATCATGTAAAAATACAACATAATGGAATAATACAAAGGGTAATACAGTACATCTTGTTTATTATTGGAATATCACATGATATGGCAAACAATAGTCTCCAGAGTGCACCAATGACGCAATTCCGCTAAAAATATATTAAATGGTAATGCCTGCAAAAACCTCTGGCCTTGATGATCCAGGAATATGGTATTGGTATGGTATTGAATGTTAGCGCGTACGGAAATATGTAACCAGAAACATAGTATATGGCAGCTCTACGCGTTTCGTGGCTGGAGGGCCAGTCGTCAGGAGCAAGCACTTGATGTAACTAAGGGTAAGAGAATTAATATAAGATTAAGAGGTATGAAAAATATAGAAATGGACAGGGGTAAGGTTAGGAACCTCCATACCAATTATAGCTTAACTCACTCAGGTTCTTGTGGTGGTGATATTTCAATATTAACCAAGATGTACTGTATTACCCTTTGTATAATTCCATTATGTTTATATATTTTTACATGATGTATTCTAACTGTACCTTATGGCAATTAATAAATTCCAATTTTGTTCACCAATTTATTATTTTGCAACCACGTGCCTCATTTAAAGTCCCATCCCCTTGCCCTCCCCCCTTCTTGACTACAATAGGGATGGAAATGTGTGATCTTACCGGGTCACAATTTCACTTAAAGTCCAGAGGGATGGAATAATTGACCTTACCAGGTCATGTCTTCATTTAAAGTACCTAACAATTAGTTCCATTACTAGCAACCCCACAGCAGGACCCCTAGCCTCAGAAGCAAACATGTAAACATAATTCAAGTACTTATATCATCTTTATTTTAAAATATTGCACATTGAAGGATTTTTAAAATTAATGAATAGATTCAGTTACAATTTTTATATCTGTCTGGAGTTCAAAGTAAACCCTATGTCAGTGTTATAAAGAAGAGTGCTTAACCACAGGCCAGAGAAAAGAAAGAGTTAGGAAGCAAAAGCAGAATTGATGAAAAAATGAACTCATTATGGTGCTGCTTTCTCTTTTTAGGCCTTATGTACACTGCTGCGGATGGGAGCAGTTGGGGATTTTTTTTCAACTGCTCCTGAACTCTCCTGTTATGTTATCAGTACATATACACAGGGTCGTTTATAGTCGTTTCTAGGCAGTTGAGTTTAGGGGTTCAGAAAAATGGGTTCAGATGCTGAGTTTAGAGGCATTTCAAGCGCTAAATGCTTCTAAACACAGCTAAATGCGAGTTACCATTTTGTTTACAGGCATTTTTCAATTTTGGCTATTTTGAAAAAAAAATAAATTAAAAAATATATATTTTAACCACTTGCCGCCCCCCATATAGCAAAATGACAGTTGAAAAGTGGTTTCAACACCCTGACTGGGCATCATATGACGTCCTCAGGATATTAAGCCGCTGCGGGCCCCCGGGGGCGCGCATCGTGGTGATCATTGTTGCGGGGTGTCAGTCTGACACCCCGCAACACTGATCTAGGTAAAGAGTCTCTGACGGAGACTCTTTACCACGTGATCAGCCGTGTCCAATCACGGCTGATAACGATGCAAATAGGAAGAGCTGGTGATCAGCTTTTCCTCACTCGCATCTGACAGACGCGAGTAGAGGAGAGCCGATCAGCTGCTCTCCTGACAGGGGGGTCTGTGCTGATTGTTCATCAGCACAGCCCCCCCTTGGATCCCACCCAGGACCACCAGGGAAGCTGCCCAGGACCACCAGGGAAGCCGCCCAGGACCACCAGGATGGCCATCCACACTGGACTACCAGGTATGCCCCCTAGACCCCCAGAGAAATACTAATCTGTGCCCAGGCAGCTGCCAATCAGTGCCCACTCACAATGCCTACCACTGCCAGTGCCACCAGGGAAGCCTATCAGTGCCTTATATCAGTGCCGCGTATCAGTGCCCATCAGTGCCACGTATCAGTGCCCATCAGTGCCCAGCAGTGCCGCCTATCAGTGCCACCTATCAGTGCCCATCAGTGCCGCCTATCAGTGCCACCCATGAGAACCCATCTTTGCAGCCTTTCAGTGCCCATCAGTGTCGCTTATAAGTGCCCATCACTGCCCACCAGTGCCACCCATGAGTGCCCATCAGTGCCTATCAATGCCCATCAGTACTGCATATCAGTGCCACCCATCAGTGCCGCCTACCAGTACCCATCAGTGCCGCATATCAGTGCCCATCGTCAGTGCCCGTCAGTGCCCGCTCATTGGTGCCACCTCATCGGTGCCGTCTTATCAGTGCCTGTCAATGCCTCCTTATCAGTGCCCATCAGTGAAAGAGAAAACTTACTTATTTACAAAAAATTTTAACAGAAACAAAAGCAAAACTTTTATTTTTTTCAAAATTTTCGGTCTTCTTGGTCTGGGCAGGAACATGTATAAGTGCCCTGTATTGAAGTGGTTAAAACGCTTCTAAATGCAAATGTGGCAAAATTCTGCTAAATGCGGCATGTCAACATGGTAAAATGGACGCTTTTTAACGTGGGTTACTATCTGTCAAGTTAAATCATTCAGGAGAGGTTAAAAAAAGGTCCCGTGTACATGAAGCCTAATGCCCTGTACACATGACCGGTTTTGCCGTTGGAATAAACTCCGAAGGTTTCTCCGACGGAACTCTGACGGAATTCCGCTCAAGCGGTCTTGCATACACACGGTCAAACCAAAGTCCGACCGTCCAGAACGAGGTGACGTACAACACGTACAACGGGACTAGAAAAAGGAAGTTCAATAGTCAGTAGCCAATAGCTTCCGTCTCGTACTTGCTTCTGAGCATGCGTCATTTTTAGTACGTCGGAACAGCATACAGACGAGCGGGTTTACCAATAGTAATTAGTTCCGTCAGAAAAATTTAGAACATGTTCACTATCTAAGTCCGTCAGAATTTTCGACGGATAAAGTCCGATGGGGCATACACACAGTTGGAAAATACGATGAAAAGCTCCCATCGGACTTTTTCTGATGGACATTCCGCTCATGTGTACGCGGCATTACAGTCTAACAGGCTGGGCCAGACCCAGGATGACCTCGGCTCAGAGAAGGTAGGCTGAATAGTGCTGGCCATCAGACTGCAGACATCTAGTGAAAAAAAAGTACTGCAGAAAAAAGTCTGTTTTTTTTTTAGATTTTGTATGTAGCGTTACTTAAATTTGATATATGTACACTGTAACCTAAAATGAAATATTTTCATTTCCTTTTTTAAATTTAAGGGTTTAAAATAATTTAGAGATTTATTTAAGGTTCAGGTTTGAGCTGTACTAGTTCTTTCTTTAAATGTATTTCCTTTGTGCAACAAACAATTTGATCTCTGAGCAAAAGGCTATCAATTCATGACATGGGTCTTGCTGAACGTCATTCATTTACTGACATTTGACTCCAGAACTGTTTGTTTTCACTCTCAGTAGTCTGTTTTTCAAGTTATAAAGTGCATGCACACGTTCAATTATGCAAAAGCCAACCCCGTCTAACAAGCAGTTCATGAAAAGGTGCATTTATAAAAGAGATGAGATGGCTTTGTCATGTCATACTGCGTTCTATTTGTAAAACTTAAAAGCTTTAAAACTTGTAAAATGTAATGTTAGATTTTTGTTACATTGCCGGCACAATTTACATAAATATTTACTTGAATGTGGATCAAAAGATTTGGGAGCAACAAAGAGGTGCAGAGAATTTTGCACAATGCTACTGAGATGTTTTCAGGATATGTTTTGTTATTATTGGTGAAAAAAATAGTTATAATTGTGATTTGCATTGTGATGCTTATTTTTTAGGGCACGTAAAAACTTAAAGGTAACATTAAAAGTTAGTCTTGAATTAAATTTAGGGTTGAGGCTGGGTTCACATTTGCTGCGGCCGCGGCTCACAGCAGAGGGGTTTAGTGCGCTCCTGTACACCGATCCAAGTGCGAATCAGTTTCAAATTTCTGCCTGAATTCACACTCGATTCGGAACCAAAGACGCACAGGACCCTTTCCCAGTGAGGACCGCGGTTGCCCCGGAGCTGTGTGAACCAGCTCTATTGAGAGCCGGTCACGGTCTCCTGACATGCGAATTGGATGCAGGGAAACCCGCATCCAATTTGCATCAGTGTGAACCCAGCCTAAAGGTTAAGCGGGTTAAGTTTAATATTAAGTGTTGTATTTAGTGGACTGGGGTTAAGTTCAAGTTTTAATGTGAACCAACATTTTATATATATATATATATATATATATATATATATATATATATATATACATTTTTGTAAATATTTTATTATATCCTTTCATGTGACAACATATATATATATATATATATATATCACAAAAGTGAGTACACCCCTCACATTTTTGTAAATAATTTATTATATCTTTTCATGTGACAACACTGAAGAAATTCCACTTTGCTACAATGTAAAGTAGTGAGTGTACAGCTTGTATAACAGTGTAAATTTGCTGTCCCCTCAAAATAAGTACACCCCTAAGTGAAAATGTCCAAATTGGGCCCAAAGTGTCAATATTTTGTGTAGCCACCATTATTTTACGGCACTGCCTTAACCCTCTTGGGCATGGAGTTCACCAGAGCATCACAGGTTGCCACTGGAGTCCTCTTCCACTCCCCCATGACGACATCACAGAGCTGGTGCTTCTCCACCTTCTGTTTGAGGATACCCCACTGATACTCAATAGGGCTTTGGTCTGAAGACATGCTTGACCAGTCCATCACCTTTACCCTTAGCTTCTTTAACAAGGCAGCGGTCTTCTTGGAGGTGTGTTTGGGGTCGTTATCATGTTGTAATACTGCCCTGTGGCCCAGTCTCCAAAGGGAGGGAATCATGCTCTGCTTCAGTATGTCACAGTACATGTTGGCATTCATGGTTCCCTCAATGAGCTCCCCAGTGCCGGCAGCACTTATGCAGCTCCAGATCATGACACTCCCACCACCATACTTTACTGTAGGCATGACACACTTGTCTTTGTACGCCTCGCCTGGTTGCCACCACACACGCTTGACACCATCTGAATCAAATAAGTTTATCTTGGCCTCATCAGAACACAGGACATGGTTTCAGTAATCCATGTACTTAGTCTGTTTGTGGGCTTTCTTGTGCATCATCTTTAGAAGAGGCTTCCTTCTGGGATGACAGCAATGCAGACCAATTTGATGCAGTGTGCGGTGTATGGTCTAAACACTAACAGGCTTGCCCCCCACCCCTTCAACCCCTTCACCTCCGCTGCAGCACTCATATGTCTATTTCCCAAAGACAACCTCTGGATATGAAGCTGAGCACATGCACTCAACATCTTTGGTCGACCATTGGAAGGCCTGTTCTGAGTGGAATCTGTCCTGTTAAACCACTGTATGGTTTTGGCCACCATCCTGCAGCTCAGTTGTAGGGTCTTGGCAATCTTCTTATAGCCTAGGCCATCTTTATGTAGAGCAACAATTCTTTTTTTCAGATCCTCAGAGAGTTCTTTGCCATGAGGTGCCATGTTAAACTTCCAGTGACCAGTATGAGAGAGTGAGAGCGATAACACCAAATTTAACACACCTGCTCCCCATTCACACCTTAGACCTTGTAACACTAATGAGTCATGTGACACCGGGGAGGGAAAATGGCTAATTGGGCCCAATTTGGACATTTTCACTTAGGGGTGTACTCACTTTTGTTGCCAGGGCTTTAGACATTAATGGCTGTGTGTTGAGTTATTTTGAGGGGACAGCAAATTTACTGTTATACAAGCTGTACACTCACTACTTTACCTTGAAGCAAAGCACACGGTTAATATAAAATGTGTAAGTGTATTACTTACTTGTATTTCCCTTCCCCTCAACAATGTCTTCATAGACTTTCTTCTCCAGAAGGATGGTTTCATCTTTGTTCAGGCATTACAAGAGTCAGTCACTGAAAAAGAATCCATTTCCTGGAGAGCTAACAGGGTTGCACAGTAAATAGTGGTGCCATATAGAAGCAAAGAAAGTTCAGCACTCCTTAGATACAATTTTGCCTTTTAAGGTTTTTCAAATGGTTGTCTGTGTTACCTTGAAAACGGGGGTGTTGATAATTTATTTTCCTTAGTGGGTTCTGCTCTTTTACACCACGACCATTGGCTTAATTTACATCATGCTCTTTTGAGCTAATTAGAAATGTTATAGATTAGGTTGAAGTTAAGGGTTTTTTTGGTACATTTGCTTTAATCTTTTCAAATTGAACAATTAACTTTGAATCGTGATAATTTTTTACTAAGTTTATGGCTTGTTAGTTTATTGGTACTATAGATTCTAGTGCCCCAAATACTGTGCTTAAATATTAACAACAAAAAACAGTGTATTGTATAGCAATTGCTGCCAAAAATAGCAGATAGATTGTTCAATGAAGTTATTCTATATTTTCAAATATTTACTAGCGAGGTCACTTGTGAATATTTTTGTCATCAAAGGAACTGGATCAGACCTTTAACCACTTCAGCCCTGGAAGGATTTACCCCCTTCCTGACCAGAGCACTTTTTACAATTTGGCACTGCGTCACTTTAACTGCTAATTGCGCGGTCATGTAATACTGTACCCAAACTAAATTTGCGTCCGTTTTTTCCCACAAATAGAGCTTTCTTTTGATGGTATTTGATCACCTCTGCAGTTTTTATTTTTTGCACTATAAACTGAAAAAGACCGAAAATTTAGAAAAAAAATCCAATAAACTCAATTTTAGTCATACATTTAGGCCAAAATGTATTCAGCCACATGTCTTTGGTAAAAAAAATGTCAATAAGCGTATATTTATTGGTTTGCGCAAAAGTTATAGCGTCTACAAAATAGGGTACATTTTCTGGAATTTACAGAGCTACAATAGTCCATGGAATATTTTATATTTTGCCACAAGTTGCAGGAAAGTGACAAACTTTTTTATTTTTATTTTTTTTTGCATAAAGTTGTCACTAAATGATATATTGCTCAAACATTCCATGGGCATATGTGGAATTACACCCCAAAATACATTCTGCTGCTTCTCCTGAGCATGGGGATACCACATGTGTGGGACTTTTTGGGAACCTAGCTGCATACGGGGCCCCGAAAACCAATCACCGCCTTCAGGATTTCTAAGGGCGTAAAATTTTGATTTCACTCCTCACTACCTATCACAGTTTCGAAGGCCATAAAATGCCAAGATAGCACAACCCCCCACAAATGACCCCATTTTGGAAAGTAGACACCCCAAGCTATTTGCTGAGAGGCATGGTGAGTATTTTGCAGCTCTCATTTGTTTTAGAAAATGAAGAAAGACAAGAAAAATGTATTTTTTTTCTTTTTTTAATTTTCAAAACTTTGTGACAAAAAGCGAGGTCTGCAAAATACTCACCATACCTCTAAGCAAATAGCTTGGGGTGTCTATTTTCCAAAATGGGGTCATTTGGGGGAGGGGTTTGTGCCATCTGGGCATTCCATGGCCTCCGAAACTGTGATAGGCAGTGAAATCAAAAATTTACACCCTTAGAAAGCCTGAAGGTGGTGCTTGTTTTTCGGGGTCCCGTACACGGCTAGGTTACCAAAAAGTCTCACACATGTGGTATCCCCGTACTCAGGAGAAGCAACAGAATGTATTTTGGGGTGTAATTTCACATATTCCCATGGCACATTTGGGCAATATATCATTTAGTGACAACTTTGTGCAAAAAAAAAAAAAAAATGTCTTTTTCCCGCAACTTGTGTTACAATATAAAATATTCCATGGACTCGACATGCCTCTCAGAAAATAGCTTGGGGTGTCTACTTTCCAAAATGGGGTCATTTGGAGGGGTTTTGAACTGTTCTGGCATTTTATGCACAACATTTAGAAGCTTATATCACACATCACTCACTCTTCTAACCACTTGAAGACAAAGCCCTTTCTGACACTTTTTGTTTACATGAAAAAATTATTTTTTTTGCAAAAAAATTACTTTGAACCCCCAAACATTATATATTTTTTTTAAAGCAAAGGCCCTACAGATTAAAAATGGTGGGTGTTTCATTTTTTTTTTCACACAGTATTTGCGCATCCATTTTTCAAACGCTTTTTTTGGGAAAAAACACTTTTTTAAATTTTAATGCACTAAAACACACTATATTGCCCAAATGTTTGATGAAATAAAAAAGATGATCTTAGGCTGAGTACATGGATACCAAACACGACATGCTTTAAAATTGAGCACAAACGTGCAGTGGCGACAAACGAAATACATTTTTAAAAGCCTTTAAATGCCTTAACAGGTTACCACTTTAGATTTACAGAGGAGGTCTACTGCTAAAATGACTGCCCTCGATCTGACCTGATCTGATACCACACATGCATGGTGCAATTGCTGTTTACATTTGACGACAGACCGACGCTTGCCTTTGCCTTTGCGCAAGAGCAGGGGGGGACAGGGGTGCTTTTTTTTTTCTTTATTATTTTTTTGCTTTTTTATCTTATTTTTAAACTGTTCCTTTCATTTTTTTAATCATTTTTATTGTTATGTCAGGGAATGTAAATATCTACTATGATAGCAATAGGTAGTGACAGGTACTCTTTTTTGGGTACCTGGATCTCTCCTCTGCCCTCAAAGCATCTGACCACACCAAGATCGGTGTGATAAAATGCTTTCCCGGTTTCCCAATGGCGCTGTTTACACCCGGCGAAAAAGTCATAAAATGCTCGTAGCTTTCGGTTTCTTAGGCCTTAGAGATGATTGGAGCCATTCTGGTCTCTGATCAGCTCTATGGTCAACTGGCAGAATCACCGGCTGCATTCCCTGTTGGGACAGGAGAGCCAGAGAAAAACATGGAAGACGGTGGTAGGTCTCACTGTGCCACATGCTCCAATCTGCTGATCAAACAAGTGACTTAAAAGTGGAACTCTCCAGTAAAAATTGTCCACGTATAAGTGGTACCCCTTTCCAAATAAGGGTAACACCAAGTCCCACACAATCTTGCCAGCGCTTCCTATGTAGTCAGGGCAGTTTGTCAGCTCTGCGTGGCTATCTTTTCCCTCATAAACCATAAAACTACATGTATAGCCTGTGGCCCTGTCACAGAGCTTATACATCTTGACCCCATATCTGGCACGCTTGCTGGGAAGGTATTGTCTGAATGACAAGTGGCCAGAAAATTTAAGCAGGGACTCATTAACGCAGACAACTTGATGGTGAGTAAACAAGTCTGCAAAACGTTGGTTGAAGTGGTTTACGAGGGGCCGAATTTTGTAGAGTCGATCGTATCCAGGCTCTCTACAAGGACGACAGAGTTCATTGTCATTGAAGGGCATGAACCGCGAGATCTGCTCGTATCGTGCCCTGGTCATGGAGGCAGAGAACAAGGGCATATGTTGAATTGGGTCAGTGGACCAATATGACAGCAACTCACTCTTTTTAGTTATGCCCATGTTGAGGGAAAGGCCCAGAAAGAGCTTAAATTTGGAAACCGTAATTGGTCTCCAATCTCTGGCAAGGGAGGACTGGGGAATAGTGGCGATGTGTTGACCAGCGTACAAATTGCTTTGGTCCACAATAGATCTATAGAGATCTTCGATGAAAAACAGCGAATTAAAATCAAGTGATGTAAAGTCAACTGTTTCCACCTGAATGCCGGATTGGCCAGTGCATGGGGGAAGTACGGGTGCTGGAGAAGTGGTGGGTTTCCAATTAGGATTGGCGAATGCAGCAGGAAGGGCACTATGGGCACGATGGGCCTGTGTTCGTCTTCTTGGTGGCAGCGGGACACTACTTGTGCTTGCCATCTCACCAACTTGAACTGCACTTATGGGACTCACCACGTCACCACGTGATACTGCAGTGCTGGATTGACTACAACCAGATGAGTGTCTTCCTCTTCACTATCTGTCATGCTCAGAAATGTGTAGGCCTCTTCACTAGTGTACCTTCGATTTGCCATTTTGGGCTCTAAATTTAGTGGTACACTAGTGAGACTCACAGGTAAAAAAGCTCCTGACTGTTAGCGACTGTATCAAAATGCTGCCAAAAAAACTGTTAGCGATCGCATGGATCAGGCCTGACTCTACGAACGCTGCAGTTATGTGTGTTTATTTTTTTGTAAGTGACAGTGATCGATCGATACTGCACTTGGGTGGGCTGGGCTGGGCTGAGGGGAAAAATGCAGGTGCTAGCAGGTATCTGGGCTGATCCCACTAACACTGCGTTTTTGGGAAACCTAAACTGCTTGGGTTACTAGTATAGATCTGATCAGATCAGATATTGATCTGTTCAGATACTATACCACTAAGGGAGGTGTATGCTGCGTGCGTGGGTGTTAGCGGTACTGGCACTAACCTGACACTGCCTGGGGCGACGCAGACCCTAGCTGACCCGAAAACCTAACTTGTATCACCCACCGGGTGATCAGGGGGTTAAACCTTTATTAGGTAATAAACGGCGGGTGCCCTGACACTATACACACTATACAAAATAAACTAACTAACCAGCGTCACCCGTAACAGTTATACTATACTATAACTGGTATAAGGGTTGACTAGGGGGCAATCAGGGGGTTAAAACCTTTACTAGATAGTATATGGGGGTCCCTGATGCTATAAAACGCTGATGGCAAACCTAAATACTTACCTCTCTAACTAGCATCACCTGTGACACTAATACAGTGATCAGAAAAACGATCGCTTAGTGACACTGGCGACGGGGGTGATCACGAGGTTAAACCTTTATTAGGGGGGGTTAGGGGGTACCTAAGACCTAAAGGGGCCTACCACTAACTGCCCTACCACTTATAACTGTCACAAATGACACCAATGCAGTAATCAGTAAAAAACAAACAAAAAAAAACTGCTATTGGTGTCACTGTGACAGAGGGTGCAGGGGGGGTGATCGGGGGTGATTGGGAGGTGAAAAGTGTGCCTAGAGTATTCTACTGTTCGTGTGGTGTGGTGTTTGGTACACTTACTTGGATGTCTTCTCTCCTCGGCGCCGGAACAAAAAAGACCGACACGAGGAGAGATGACATCACTTCCTCTGCCGCTGTTTACATTACAGCAGCAGAGGAAGATTCTCATTTGTTGGGAGCGATCGCGAGGGGGTAGCCATGAATGAGTGGCCTCCCCCTCAGCATGGATCGCTCCCCTAACGATGCCGACCGCTCGCGCACCGGGGGGGGGGGGTTGGGGGCCATGCGCCCCCCCGTTCGGGGGAGGCAAATCACGTATCAGATAAGTGATTTTGCCTGCCATTCTGCCACAGTATATCTGCGCTAGGCGGTCGGCAAGTGGTTAAGTAAAAGCAAACAGGGTCACTTACCCAGCTCTCCAGATAAGAAGTGAATTAAACTAAGCAGCTGCTGTAATCAAATATAACATTAAGGAGAAAGCAAAAAAGTTCCAAAGAAATAGGTTCTTTCCAGCTTAAGCAGCGTTTAAAAAAAACAAAACAAAAAAACACATAAATAAATAAAAAAAATGCATATGAGCAAACAGCACTCTAAAAATTTAAAAATTGTGACAGTCCAGGTATTGAGTAATTTCTTATGAGACAGTTCATATCATTGCAGAAATGTTCCACCGTCACCACACCTTGTGATTCCACTCCCTATAGGAATTGCACTCACCAGACTCCTAATTATCAATCACCTTAGTGAATCAGCTTTATGTCAGGAACTAGAGGATATCAGCGTGCGATTTCAGTAACAATCAAATCGACAGAGATATGGCGTCCTGATCCTGAACATTCCAGACTGCACACACCTGCAATCCTCTTATTCCACTCAAGCATATAGAAGGAAAAGGAATCCTCATAGTTTGAAACTGCAAAACATTTATTGTCCCAAAAACACCCAACCCTTAAGCTATTGCACTTACACAAAGATATATTTTAAACAGCATTCAGGTATATACACTGCTGGTGAAAGCAGTTCTGATAATCTCACCACCTCAGAAAGAAACAGAACGTTCGTGATGGTTCCCGAGAGAGACTCGGAACAAATCGGACTCGCAAAGCTGGTAGAGACATACCCAAAAAGACTTATGCCCCGTACACGGTCGGACTTTGTTCGGACATTCCGACAACAAAATCCTAGGATTTTTTCTGACGGATGTTGGCTCAAACTTGTCTTGCATACACACGGTCACACAAAGTTGTCGGAAAATCTGATCGTTCTGAACGCGGTGACGTAAAACACATACGTCGGGACTATAAACGGGGCAGTGGCCAATAGCTTTCATCTCTTTATTTATTCTGAGCATGCGTGGCACTTTGTCCGTCGGATTTGTGTACACACGATCGGAATTTCCGACAACGGATTTTGTTGTCGGAAAATTTTATATCCTGCTCTCAAACTTTCTTTGTGTGTCGGAAAATCCAATGAAAAATGTGTGATGGAGCCTACACACGCTCGGAATTTCCGACAACAAGGTCCTATCACACATTTTCCGTCGGAAAATCCGACTGTGTGTACGGGGCATAAGTATTTGCAAAGTTTAGGGCACCTCCGTAACAAATGTATCAAGTCTGCTGCTCCTCTATTACTGTACATTACTGTGCATTTGGGGCAGTTTGGGGATTCTCTATGGTACCCATTGGAATAGTTTTTCCGGTGTGTGGTATTTTTTGTGTAACATGAACAATTGTATTCCGACCGTGTGTGGGCTCCATCACACATTTTCCATCGGATTTTCCGACACACAAAGTTTGAAAGCAGGATATAAAATTTTCCGACAACAAAATCCGTTGTCGGAAATTCCGATCATGTGTACACAAATCCGACAGACAAAGTGCCACGCATGCTCAGAATAAATAAAGAGATGAAAGCTATTGGCCACTGCCCCGTTTATAGTCCTGACGTACGTGTTTTACTTCAGCGCGTTCAGAACGATCGGATTTTCCGACAACTTTGTGTGACCAGGTGTATGCAAGACAAGTTTGAGCCAACATCCGTCGGAAAAAATCCTAGGATTTTGTTGTCGGAATGTCCGAACAAAGTCCGACTGTGTGTACGGGGCATTACAGCTGTAATTGCAGCACAAGGTGGTTCTACAAAGTATTGACTCAGGGGGGCTGAATATAAATGCACACCACACTTTTTAGATATTTATTTGTAAATAAAATGTAAAACCATTTATCATCATTCCTTCCACTTCACAATTATGTGCGACTTTGTGTTGATCTATCACATAAAATTGCAATAAAATACATTTATGTTTTTAGATGTAACATATAACAAAATTTCAAGGGGTATGAATACTTTTTCAAGGTACTGTACTGTTGCCTGAGATTGGGGTTGTATTGGGCTTTGGCATATCTAAATGATCCATAAAGACACCAGTGGCCTTAAGTTGTTCTAAAGCTTAAAGTTTTTTTTACCTTAAAAAAGTAAAACTCCTTTCGTGTGGCAGGATCCCCCTATGCCCCCCCCCCCCATATTTACCTGAGCCCGATCTCGATCCAGTGCTGTGCATAAGAGCAGTGTTTCTCTCCGCTCTTCCCCTCCTCACTAGGCAGATTGATAGCAGTGGGAGCCATTGGTTCCCATTGCTGTCAATCAAATTCTGTGAAGAGGGATCAGGGAGGCGAGGCTGACCCTTGCTGCCTGTGTCAATACACGCAGACAGTGAGGCTCGGGAGCAAGCCCGCACCAGTGCATTCACTGAAGAGGAGGAGCCAGGGGAGCCAATAGGGGACCCCAGAAGAGGAGCTTTGGGACTGTTTTGTGCAAAACCATTCCACAGAGTAGGTAAGTATGACATGATTATTATTTTTTTAAATAATAATTTTAATTTATTAACTAAAAAAATCAAAGCTTTACAATTACTTTAAGTTACTTAGAAAATTATGACAACTTGCAAACTTCTATGAACTCTGCCTGTTTCAGTATTATGTAAGAAGCTTTTATTCAGAAAGAGATATTGGGGGGTAATTTCTTTGTCCTAGAGTCAGGGACTTATGCCCTGTACACACGACCGGTTTTGCCGTCGGAATAAACTCTGAAGGTTTTTCCAACGGAGTTCCGGCGGAATTCCACTCAAGTGGTCTTGCATACACACGGTCACACCAAAGTCCGACCGTCTAGAACGTGGTGATGTACAACACGTACAACGGGACTAGAAAAAGGAAGTTCAATAGCCAGTAGCCAATAGCTTCCGTCTCGTACTTGCTTCAGAGCATGCGTCGTTTTTGGTACGTGGGAACAGCATATAGACGAGCGGGTTTCCCAATAGTACTTAGTTCCATCGGAAAAATTTAGAACATGTCTTTCTGAATTTTCGACGGAAAAAGTCCGATGGGGCATACACACAGTTGGAATATACAATGAAAAGCTCCCATCTGACTTTTTCTGATGGACATTCCGCTCGTGTGTATGCGGCATTAGAGTACCAAGCCCTGTTATGAAGCTTGGCCAATGCAGAAAACAACTGATTCCTCATTTGAAGTCCCAAGTCCTCTCTGACTAGGGCACATTTTCAAAAGGAATTTAAAAAGCTCTGAAGAGATGATGCTGTCTGTACCTACCATGTGAAACAGGCCTGCTTTTCCTAGTTGAGGCAAAGTTTAAGCTTGTTTTAAAGATACCTCAATTGGAAAAAGAGAAGAGATGAGGAGAGAGATGAGCAGAGAGAGCTGTACTATTGCCCATATGACTAGTCTGTCTCCTGGTTGCTTCCTTGTCTGCAGTTAGCTCCAATCCCTAGTCTGGAGATCTTCTCTGTATCTTACATACACTATATTGTAAAATATATTGGGACGCCTTCCTTTACATGCACATACACTTTAATGGCACCCCAGTCTTAGTCCATAGGGTTCAATATTGAGTTGGCCCACCCTTTGCAGCTATAACAGCTTTAACTCTTCTGGGAAGCACCTCCTTGAACATTTTTGAGCTTATATATATCAATACCTATTAATTTTCTTGATTTTTATTTTATCTATACCCTCAGAGGAAAAGTTATTTTCACGGTATAGAATTTGTCTTTATTAATGTTTTATCTACTCACATTGATGCTTCACCAACCAATATTATATATATATATATATATATATATATATATATATATATATATATATATATATATATTTTCACTTTGTATCAAATTTAGCGCTGCTATTGTTTCTTTTTTCTTTTTAAATTGAGTGTGGTTCACTTATAGCAGCAGCTGCACATGGTTTGTTGGAAGGATTTAGCGCGGTATTCCATTTTCTGTTTTTAAAGATGTATTTTAATACAATTTTTATTTTCCAGATTACACTCAATTTGGCTCAGAAGGGATCATCAAAAATCATGTGACAATAGATACAGTACTGCTATAAAGCAATGTAAAACTGAAACTTTACCAAGCTTGGCAACAGGGGCGTAACTAGAAATCACAGGGCCCCATAGCAAAATGTTGTATGGGCCCCCCCCACACCCCCATAAAAATAGCAAAACAGTGCAAAACAGATGACAGTCTCCCACTCCCTTCCTACCTCCTGTCCAGACTCCAGAGCCTCCTCATGTGCCAAAAACGATGTCCCTTCGCAGGCGCGCTTAAGCGTTCTGCCCCGCCCACTCTGCTTCTGCCCACTCTACTCTCTGTTCCTGCCTCTTGCTGTATGCGGCTTCGTGTGTCGGGAACCGGGAGGCTTAACAGTAAACAGTAAACTTACATTCCTCATCCTCACTGGGCCCCAGGGGCATACCTAGAGCATTTGGCACCCGGGGCGGAACCTATATCTGGCACCCCCAACTTTAAATAGTAAAAACACCCCACTGTGCCCCCTGCATACTACTTTGTACCCCCCCGCCACAACTGGACCCCTTTAAATTACACATCCCCCCGCACCTCTGGACCCCTTTACATTACACAGCACCCTGCACCTCTGGACCCCTTTACATTACACAACCCCCTGCACATCAGGACCCCTTTACATTACACTGCACCCTAAAGCCTTTGGATTCACACTGGTGTCCTAGAGTCAGTGCTGGGGTATACGCAGTTTTTCTGCATTTTATCCCCATTTTTAGCTGCAGTCCCACAGTCTTCTATTAGTTTGTATAATGGTAACGTGTTTTCTGAAAGCACACCAAAGTTGCAGTCTAGAGGGCATTTGGTGCGCTTTCAGAAAATGTTGCAAAAATGTGTAACCTAATAGAAGTCTGTGGGACTGTAGTAAAATTGGAATTAAATGCAGGAAAACTGCGTATACACCTGTACTGCAACTGAACCACAGTGCATCAGTGTGAACCCACTTGAGTCCTGGTTCACATATATGCGATACAGGAATCAGCGCAATTCTACTGCAGATTCCTGCATTGCATGTCGCTTGCCGGAAATCACACTGCCCTTTGCACACTGCTACGGGTGTCAAGTTAATGACATCCCCAGATCAGTTTGCAGATCGCAGTGCAAACTGTAAAATGGTGCAGGAATGGGATTGCATAGGTTTGAACACCCATGTGATCCAATTCCAGTGCGGACTAAAAAAAGGGTCCTGCACTATTTTGGAGCGAATGCAATGTGATTTCAGCCATACAGTTTGTATGGCTGAACTTGCATTGCACAGACATCACATGTGATTTGCACAGCGGTGCGAATCACATACAATGTCTGTGAACGCACTAGTGAAAACCCTGGCCAAAGGAACATGATGGGCCAACTGTTAGTATGGGCTGGTTAAAAGAAAATGCTTTGGATAGAGTTAATTCTGCTGGAGGACAACAGAGGAAAGAGGGGGAAAGAGAGATTTGGGAGTGAGAGAGAGGGCAGAATCTGGACACTGACAGTGCTGCTAACTCACTTGGATGTTCTCAGGATGCTCACACTAGCATCTGTAGCTGTCGGCTACTTGTGTAAACGTTCCCGCCCCCACATTCCTTTGAGACACAACACACGGGCTGCACGGAGCTTGGACGGACACAGGAACAGAGGGAAGGGAGGGGGCAGAGCCGATGCATCCTCTTCCATTTCTGTGGAGGGGGGGGGAGGAGTTGTACTCACTGGGCTGTTAGAACTTAATGTAGAATGCACAGCAGTGTGTCAAGTACAGCCGACATCCCTATATTTATGCCCAATGGGTCAGTCCACCTGAACTGGGATCTCCCTGTGCACATATCGCCGCTGCCGCTACCAAGCCTGCCCGTTGTCACTGTCTCATACACCTCCTGACATCCCCCCCAGCATGCACCACCTGGTGCGGACCGCCCCCCCCCCCCAGTTAGTACACCACTGCCGGGCCCCATAGCGCCCGTGTGGGTCGCTACGGCCGTAGTTCCGCCACTGCTTGGCAAGCTTAATTTCTGTCTACATTCAGGCTAACAATAATAGAATCTCTCAAGGAAACAACTACAAAGATATTATCTTGTTTGTGACTAAAAATCTTTGTGCTGTTGAAGAGTTGAGTCGTTTGTGGACAGAATTTTATGAAAGTACATGACTGCCCTTGAAAAATATCCTGTAGCAATTTTTTAGGTTTCTGCTTGGTAAGGTCCTAAAATGTGGCATAGCCAAAACAATACATAAAGTCAAACTCATTTAACAAAAAATACATTAGCCTCTGGGAATACAACATTGTGAAAAAAAGATAGTTGGCAATTCAGGTAACGTTTTTGATGTGCTAAAGTAAAGAAACAGTAACAGGGATACATCGCTATGCTATGATTGCACTACAAGCTTACCTAAGTGTGTGGATGTACACATTGTAGTACTATGACTGAGCAGAGGTGACTCCATTTTGGATTCATTTATCTTAACTTGTATATTCAGACTCTAGTTAAAGTCAACTAGTTAATAACAGGTTCTCTATAAAGCACACATATTAGAAAATATAGCTTACAGCAGCATCTTTCTGTACAAAGCTTTTCTGGTAAGAGCTGTCTGGGACATTGTCCTGTGTAAAGGGGAACACCAAAGGCATGACTATAAGTCATGGAAGCAGATGGCATGGTTACTATGGTTACTTTGTCTGCCATGTTTAAGGGGACTATGAGTTATGGAAGCAGATGGCATGGTTACTATGATTACTATGTCAGCCAAGGGGTTGGGAATTTGCATAGTTGCCAACAGTCCCGATTTTCCCAGGACAATCCTGATTTTGGGACCCTCGTCCCGATCAGAGGCTGTCCCGAATTGGGATTTGCCCAAGGAAAATCGGGAATGTTTGCAATTTAAATTTTTTGGAAGCTGGCTACAGGAAAATGGCCACCGGGGTCGTCGTCGCTAGATCGCTCCCCCTTGTGTTCAGTAGAGAGGGGAAGGGGGCTCGATCTGTGCAGCCAATGAATCGGATTCTCCTCTTGCATGGATCGGCCCCTCTCCACTGAACACACAGCACCGGCAGCCCCGGCTGTATGTGCTCACTGCTGGGGCCTGGGGGACGTTATGGGAGGGGAGGGTCTGCACTGAAAGCTACCTGTAGAAGGTTGGTGGTGTTTTCCTGATCCTATCACTAGCGCAGGCAGCTAAATAAGCTGCAAGTTATTTTTTGGCGAGCTCTGCACAGTGTTCACCTAAAGCTACCTGTAGAAGGTTGGTGGTGTTTTCCTGATCCTATCACTACCGCAGGCAGCTAAAAAAGCTAAAAGTTAGTTTTTTGCGAGCTCTGCACAGTGTTCAGCTAAAGCTACCTGTAGAAGGTTGGTGGTGTTCTCATACTACAGGCAGGCAGTTGATTTTGCTAGCTGCAGTATCAGTACATATATATATATATATATATCCCAGCTTAGTGCAGCTACAGGCCATTAGTATGTCTGGAAGGCCAAGAAGGAGAGGCAGACAGTCACAAGCCAATAAAAGAGGGCAAGCAGGCTCTGTGTCTAGTGCTGGTTGTGGAGACGGTGCATCCTCATTCATCAGCACGTGGCTGTGGGACACGCCTGGTCTTTTTTTCGGCAGCTGGCCGTGTTGAGCCGCAACATGCGGAAGACTTGGTTGAGTGGATGACCAAGCCGTCCTCATCCTCCTCATCCTCTCTCACCCATGCTCAGGGTACTTTGTCTGGCAAAGCAGCGGCCTCTTCACTCGGCTCAATGTCATCAGTGACTCCTTCCCTAGCCCCACCATGTCCTCCTGAGGAGTCCCTCGAACTGTTTGACCACAGTGTTGGGTACATACTCCAGGAGGATGCCCAGCATTTGGAAGGCTCTGATGATTATACTGAGCTCGATGAAGGCAGTAACGTGAGCACGGACAGAGGGGGTGCCCAAGAAGAACAGCAATCTGGCAGTCATGCTCCCCCTGCTGCAGCATACTGCCAGGTTTGCTCCAGTGATGAGGAGGGAGGGGATGATGAGGTCGCTGACTCAACGTGGGTGCCTGATAGGAGAGAGGAGGAGGAGGAGAAGGCGGCACATCACCAACGAGGCAGGATGCCCTCCAGGGGCCAGCCTAAGGGCAGCACACTTACTGCATCACACCCCAAAGCTCAACATGTGCAGGGCGCTGCAGTCTCTGCACGTTATTCAAAAAGTTCTTTGGTGTGGGCCTTTTTTGAGACGAGTGCTTCAGATCGCACCGCTGCTATTTGCAACATATGTCTCAAGCGTATCTCGCGTGGCCAGAACATCTCCCGCTTGGGTACCACATGCTTGACCAGACATATGTTGACCTGCCATGCAGTTCGTTGGCAAGCGTATCTAAAAGACCCACACCAAAGAACAAAGAGGACCTCTCCTTGCTCCTCATCAGCTGAGATCTCCAACCCCACTATACCTTCAGTCCTCTCTGAGACCTGCACTGAGAGGAATGAAGGTGTAGAATTAGGTGTGTCACAGCCAAGTACTTGTGGGCAATCTGCTTTCGGTACACCAACGTCAGATTGTACCAGGCAAATTTCCCTGCCCCAGCTGCTGCACCGCCGAAAGAAGTTTGCTCCCAGCCATCCACATGTCCAGCGGTTGAATGCTAGCTTGGCAAAATTGCTAGCACTTCAACTGCTGCCTTTTCAGTTGGTAGACTCTGCCCCCTTCCGTGAGTTTGTGGAATGTGCGGTTCCTCAGTGGCAGGTACCCAAACGCCACTTTTTCTCACGGAAGGTGATTCCGGCTCTCTACCGGCATGTGGAAGGCAATGTCCATGCCTCGCTGGACAGGGCGGTCAGCGGTAAGGTGCATATTACTGCTGACTCATGGTCCAGCAGGCATGGACAGGGACATTACCTAAGTTTCACGGCACATTGGGTGACTCTGCTGGCAGCTGGGAAGGATGCAGGACAAGGTGCAGTAGTGTTGGAGGTTGTTCCGCCACCACCCCTTCAAAATGCCACTACTAATGATTGTGACACACCTCTCTCCTCCACCCCCTCCTTGGAACCAGCGGTGCTCCGTAGCCGTTCAAGGGGCTACGCAAGTAGGCAGGCCAAAAGATGCCATGCGGTGCTTGAGCTGGTGTGCTTGGAGGACAGGAGCCACACTGGGGCAGAGGTTCAGAGGTGGTTGACGCCACGCCAACTTAAGGCAGGAATGGTGGTTTGTGACAATGGCACCAACCTCCTCTCTGCCCTCCGACAGGGACAAATGACCCATGTGCCCTGTTTGGCTCACGTCCTTAACTTGGTGGTGCAGCGGTTCTTGGGCAGGTACCCGGGCTTACAGGATGTCCTGAGGCAGGCCAGAAAAGTCTGTGTGCATTTCCGCCGGTCATATAATGCCAGTGCTCGGCTGGCGGACCTCCAAAAGGAGTTTAACCTGCCCAAGAACCGCCTAATCTGTGACATGCCCACCAGGTGGAACTCAATAGTGGCCATGCTGCAGCGGCTGCACACGCAGCAGAGGGCCATCAATGAGTACCTGTGCGACTATGGCACCAGGACGGGGTCAGGGGAGCTTGTTTTTTTTCCCCATGTGGGCCATGATCAAGGATGCATGCACTGTCCTGTCATCATTTGAGGAGGCCACCGGGATGGTGAGCAGTGACAGTGCATGCATCAGTGACACTGTCCCCCTTGTCCCCGGTGACCCCGCCCCCCTCTGACGCACAGTGACTTGAAGGGACTTCCCTGTGACGTCACGGGGAATGCCACAGGAAAGTCCCGTCATGTCCCGTGCGTCAGAGAGGGCGGGGTCACCGGGTGGCCCCGCCCCCCGTTATTTAAGAACCCTCATGCGAGGAGACGCCGTCACACAGTGGGAGACTCCCTCCATGCCAGCATGGATGCGGAGTGGCCCGGAGAAGAAAATGAAGAAGAGAAGAAGAGAAGAAGGAAGAAGAGAAGAGGATGAAGAAGAAGATGAAGAGAAGAGCGGGAGCCTCCCCCCATGCCGTGGGTGCGGAGCGGCCTGAGGAGAAGAAGATAGAAGATGCCGCGGAGGAGATGCTGGACGAGAACGCCAGAGGAAGAACCAGAAGAGCCAGAAGAACCAGAAGAAGATGAAGGAAGATATAAGAAAGAAGAAGCATTTAAATAAAGGAATTGTCAAAAACTGTCTCTTGTCATTTTTAACAGTTTTTTAGTGAAATGGTAGGGGTAAGTACCCCCTTACCATTTCACACAGGGAGGGACGGGATCTGGGGGTCCCCTTGTTAAAGGGGGCTTTCAGATTCCGATAAGCCCCCCGCCCGCAGACCCCCACAACCACCGGCCAGGGTTGTGGGGATGAGGCCCTTGTCCTCATCAACATGGGGACAAGGTGTTTTGGGGGGATACCCCAAAGCACCCTCCCAATGTTGAGGGCATGTGGCCTGGTATGGTTCAGGAGGGGGGGCCGCACTCTCGTCCCCCTCTCTTTTCCTGTGGCCTGCCAGGTTGGATAAGGGTCTGGTATGGATTTTTGGGGGGACCCCACACAGTTTTTTTGTTTTTTTTTGGTGCGGGGTTCCCCTTAAAATCCATACCAGACCTGAAGGGTCTGGTATGGAATTTAGGGGGAACCCCACATCATTTTTTTTTAAATTTTGGCCGGGGTTCCCCTTAATATCCATACCAGACCTGAGGGGCCTGGTATGGAATTTAGGGGGACTCCCACGTCATTTTTTTTTTTAAATTTTGGTTTGGGGTTTCCTTGTGGGGAATTCCCATGCCGTTTTTATCAATGAACTTCTATGTGTATTGTTGGCAATGCAATAGCCGCGGGTAGTTTTAAATGGGTTTTTTCCTTCGAAATGTCATTTTGCTGTCAGACTGTTCTAAACACAGGAAACATGCGCCCCTTTACAGGCATACTATAGACACCCCCCAGGTACGAAATTTAAAGGGATATTACACTTTTATTGTTTGACTTTAAGCATTATTAAAATCACTGCTCCTGAAAAAACGTCCGTTTTTAAAACTTTTTTTTGCATTGATCCATGTCCCCTGGGGCAGGACCCGGGTCCCCAAACACTTTTTATGACAATAACTTGCATGTAAGCTTTTAAAATTAGCACTTTTGATTTCTCCCATAGACTTTTAAAGGGTGTTCTGCGGCATTCGAATTTGCCGCGAACACCCCAAATTGTTCGCTGTTCGGCGAACTTGCGAACAGCCAATGTTCGAGTCGAACTCAACTCGAAGCTCATCCCTACTCATCCCTACTCCTCAGTACTGAGAGGGTCTTGTGAGTGTGGTATTTGCTCTGATTATACCTAGCTAGTCTTGTCAGGTACATGGAAGTACCATTTGATTCTACTTCACACATGCTCATATCAAATGCTATCCATGACCTGATAACATTACCACACGTATGCAAATATGTACTCATGTTTAGTGTGTTGGGTCCTAGTTTGCTGTCATGAACATCTAAACAAAGTTAGACCACTGCTCTAAGTAATGTGAAAGAACTAGTTAGTCACATATCCCTGCAATGCAAAGTCTTTGTGAGAAGACTTGTGCTGACAGATGTGGCTGTTACTCAACTATGCCAGCGTGGGTCACTGCAGTGGGGAAGCAGTTAACTGTATTTTAGGAGAAAAAGCTATTTTATAGCATTTCCTTACAAAAATCAGTTCCAAATCATTACATGTGGGGTACAGGACTATAAAGAGATAAAAAGGTGTGAGACTTTCATTGGGCTTAAAGTGGTTCCTCAGTCTTAAAAAAATAAAAAATAAATAAAAGTCAGCAGCTAAATACTGTAGCTGCTTACTTTGAAAAAAAAGACACTCATCGCCCTTCCTCGAGTCACGGATTCCTGGCGGCAGAACCTAAACGTCCCTATCACCACGGAAGAGGTTGTTACAGATATTAAGGTGCTGAAAACCTGAAAATGACCTGGGCTGAATGGATTTTCTGCCTCCTATTACAACTGCTTCCCAGGTATTCTCACTTCAATACTAAGAAACGCCTTCAACAATGTCAGGTGCTCACCAAGGCCGAATTGCTGAGAGTGGCTTCCCTTGCAGCTGGGCACACGATACCCCTGGAGGTGGTACAGTGGGTATTGGGCACGGAGAGGCACAGGTCACCAGCAGGAGGAAGAGGTAGCAGGATGGTCCTCTGGCAGAGAGAGAAGATCAGTGCAGGGCTGACTTGACACTGGACTGCAGCAGGCTGGCTGAACACAACCAATTGGAACTGGAGATAGAGGCTGGAGCGGGATCCGAGAAGAAGTCTTTAGGCGAGCTGGGGTCATACACAGGAGGTAAAGCAGTAGTGAAGCAGGCTGATGAAACACAGGGAAAAGACAAAAGCAAAGTCCAAGAGGAGGCCAAAGGTCAAACACAGGAATCCAGCAGGTAGAGAAGTCCATTAAAGAAAGCCAAGGGTCGGGTACTGGAGAGGTTCAGAGGTAGTCAGGTTGATCCGGGTTACAACGGGTAGGCACAGGTACACAGGCTAGGAACAGAACACAGGAAGCTGAAAAGACAAACCAGCAATGAGACAAGAAACAAGAACGCCTTTTATAGGCCCGCCAGGGAGACTCATGCTGTGCGCAAGCAGTGCGCACGTGCCCACAGCAGTGCGCACGTGCCCACAGCAGTGCGCACGTGCCCACGCAGTTGTGTCGCATCGCGCACTCGCCGACACACAGTATCGTGCACTCGCATGCACCGTAGCGCTACTATACCGCGCAGACGCGCAGGGAGGCGCCAACGCTGGCAGGTAAGGTTTCTATTATTCCTCTGACAGTGCCCCTCCCAAGGGGCAGCCCCCGGATGCCCCAACCTAGCCAGCATCCCTGGGTGTTCTCTGTAAAATTCTCACACTAAGCGAGGGGCATGAACAGAAGGTTCCAAGAATTGTCCTCTGGAGGATACCCCTTACGTTTAACTAAGTACTGGACCTGTCCCCCCCTTTTTCTGCAGTCTATTATTGCCTCCACTTCTTCTTCACCTTCAATCTCAGTTGATGGAGGAGTAGTTCTTCTCTTCCTGGGAAAGGGTTAGGGATCACTGTTTTCAGTAAAGAAGCATTGAACACCGGGTGTATCCTATAAGAACTGTGTAGGGCTAGTTTGAAAGTCACAGGGTTCACTGCCCTCTTAATTACAAAAGGGCCAATGAACTTCAGGCCTAATTTACGTGACGGGCAGGGTAGTTTGAGATTGATAGCAGATAACCACACCTTATCTCCAATTTTGAAATTCGGGTTACTCCTTCTTCCTCTATTAAAGTACTCTTCGTAGTTGTTTTGGGCCTTCTTCATGGCTTCTTGAATCTGCAAAAGATTTGTTTGGATAAAGTTTATCCAATCCTGTACTGCGGGAGTTGAAACTTCAGGCATGGAATCTGGTAGGAAAGAAGGATGAAAACCGTAGTTTGCCCAGAAAGGCGTTTGGTTGATGGCAGAGTGTATGGAATTGTTGTAGGCAAACTCTGCGCAGGGCAGAAGAGTAGACCAGTCATCTTGGGAGCAGGAGCAGAAACAACAGAGGTATTGCTCTAGAGTTTGATTA
This sequence comes from Lithobates clamitans, assembly GCA_037952925.1. Taxonomy (NCBI): domain Eukaryota; kingdom Metazoa; phylum Chordata; class Amphibia; order Anura; family Ranidae; genus Lithobates; species Lithobates clamitans. Next base: position 681,303 of record JBBGZY010000343.1, read on the forward strand.
GTTCTCTCTGTCTGGCCATTGCTTTGTAGGTGATATGCAGAAGAGAGGGAGGTTTTGATTTCCAGAGACTTACACAGATCCTTCTAAAACTTTGAAGTGAATTGAATTCCCCTGTCAGACACGATGTTGTGAGGGACGCCATAAAGTCTTACCACTTCTTTTATGAAGATATTTGCAGTAGTTGAAGCAGAAGGAGTGCCTATCATGGGCAGGAAGTGTGCCATCTTTGAGATGACAACTACTAGAATTGTAGTAAACTTCTTAGAGGGGGGCAGATCAATGATAAAGTCCATAGAGACCTCTTTCCAGGGATGTTCAGGAATGGGCAAGGATCTTAAAAGCCCCCAGGCCTTGGTGTTTGACCCCTTACTGCGTTGGCAGGAAATACAGGATTGCACATAATTTTTGCAGTCTCCAGCCCGGCCACCAGAAGAAGCGGGTAATTAATTCCGAAGTTTTCTGTATTCCAAAGTGCCCTGCCAGCTTGTAGTCGTGAAAAGTTTGCAAAATCTGAAGTCTTACCGGAAGAGGAAAGAATGCCTTGTCTTGAGCCCATAACAAACCATCTCTCTTTTCCAGGGAGGATACTTTGGGTCCAGTACATTAAGTGGAGGCCTGTTTGATGGCCGACTTGAGATTGGGCTGAATGAGGAAGTTGTGTGGAGATAGGAGAGTTCCAGGTTCTGTTGATTCATTGATTTCTGGGAACATACTGGAGACCGCGTCCGTCTTCTTGTTTTTGGAGCCAGGTCATTGGGAAATATGGAGGTTGAACCTGGAGAAGAATAAGGCCCAACGGGCTTGTCGAGGTCTACGGCGCCTGGCTGTTCGGAGATACTCCAGGTTTCGGTGGTCCGTAAAAATTATGATGGGCTGAGATACCCCTTCCAGCAAATACCTCCACTCTTCTAAGGCAAATTTTATGGCTAGTAACTCTCGGTTCCCAACATCATAATTTTTCTCCGGAGGGCTGAGTTTATGAGAAGCAAAGGCTACAGTGCTTTTTGGCCACTTCTTTGGGACAGGATTGCCCCCGTTGCAGACTCCGAGGCATCTACTTCAAGTACATAAGGCAAAACTGGATTGGGATGTTGGAGAATAGGAGCTGACATGAAAAGTCTTTTAATTTATTGAAAGCTTCCTGGGCTTCCTGGGACCATTGGAATCTAGTCTGCTGGCGGGTTAGTTGAGTGATGGGGGAGTTGATTGAAGAGAACCCGTTAAAGCGGGGTTCCACCCAAATTTTGAACAATATCTGTATGTATTCTCTTCCTTGCCCAGATGCTGACATGCCGTTTAAAAAAATTTAAATCGCCGTAATTACCTTTTATTTTTCTATTCTTCTTTGCACTTCCTGGTTCTCCTCCCGTGGGAGTAGGCGTGTTTCTAGCCTCTCCCAGACTCCTGGGAGCTAGTCTCAGGCTTCCCAGGATGTCACTGAGCATGTGCGGGAACGAGCAGTGAATGCTGGGAGCACAGCATTCACCGCATCCAGGAAATAAATGCTTGTGGGCTTCAAATGCCCACAATGAAGATGGAAACCGCCTGCAGTGAATAATATAAGTTATTCTTTCCGACGAAATCTGACACAGGCGGACATATTACACACAATATGTGAGTATGTAATGCTGAGAAGAAAAGTTTGTGAATGAACTAAAAAAAAAAAAACCATAGATAGGTGGACCCCCGCTTTAATGAATCTGCAATAAAAGTTGTCGAAGCCAATGAATCGCTGAAACCCCTTTTTATCTGAAGGGGCTGTCCAGTCCTGGATGGCTTTAACTTTCTGGGGATCCATTGCGACCCCTCCTATAGAGCTGATGAAACCAAGGAACTGGATGGTATCTTTCTCAAATTCACATTTCTCCCCTTTCAAGTATAGGCCATGTTTTCTGAGGATCGAGAGCACCTTCTTCACATGGATTCAATGTAGTTCTACTGTGGTGGAAAAGATCAAGATGTCATCAAGATAAACAATCACAAAGTTATCCAGATACTCACTGAAGATGTCATTGACCAGGTGTTAAAATGTAGCCTTGGCGTTACAAAGCCCAAAAGGCATCACTAAATATTCGTAGTGCCCAAACCTGGACCTGAAGGCTGTCTTCCACTGGTCTCCATCACGTAACCGCACAAGATTGTATGCTCCCCAGAGATCTAGTTTGGTAAATATTTGAGCGGTTCGGAGACATTGGAAAAGTTCAGGAATAAGAGGGAGCAGATACCTGTTCTTGATAGTAATTTTATTGAGCTCCCTATAGTCCACATAAGGCCTCAGGGACCCGTCTTTCTTTTCAGTGAAGAAAATTCCTTCTCCAGCTGGGGAAGAAGAAGGATGAATGAATCCCTTTTCAAGATTCTCGTCGATGTAGGAGCGGAGGGCTTCCAATTCGGTCTCTGACAGAGGAAAAATACGGCCGAAGGGGATCTCAGAACCAGGTAGGAGATCGATAGGGATATCATAAGGCTGATGAGGTGGCAAACTGTCAGCTTTCTTTTTGTCAAAAAGTCCAGGAATTCGTGACATGCTGGAGGTTATCTGGTACTGGTTGTATAGCTAAACAGGTAGCGGTTCTGTCGTAGATTGGCAAAAGGCAATGCTGAGAGCAATATACGGAGGAGAAGAGAATATCTTTCTTGCTCCAATTGATCTGGGGATTGTGGGCCTGCAACCATGAAAATCCCAGGATGGTTGGAAACATGGGTGAGCTTATAATGTCAAAGCGAAGAAATTCTTTATGGCCAGAGTCTGTGGAGGTGGGAATAGGCTTAGTTTCCTGAGTGACAGGCCCAGAGCAGGGTAGGGACCTATCTGCCAGATGTATTTGCAGACATTGTTTTTTGACTTGTAGGGGGATGTGCAGGCTTTGGGCTAGAGATGCGTCCAGAAAGCAACTGCAGGCTCCTGAGTCAATGATGGCCAGCAGCCTGACCTCCTCTTCTGCCACCTGCAACGAGACCAGGAGGACAAGGTGAGATTGGTTTGAACCAGCAACTTGTAAGTTCATTGCAGACTGTGGACGGCACTTACCAGGTCTCACGGGGCAGTTGCGTAAGAAGTGACCAGCTTCCCCACAGTACAAGCAAAGGTTGGCTTGGCGCCGGCAGAGTCTTTCATTGGGAGAGAGTGGGGACCAAACTAAACCCAGTTGCATGGACTCGCTGTCCTGCGAGCGGCCTCATTCCAGCTGGTGTCTCCAGACCATTTTCGGAATTCCAAAGTGTAGTCTTCCACGGGTCTCTTCCCCTAGGTCAGGTTGTCCAGGATGGACTCAGCCATGGCACTGCACTGTGGGTCACCATATAATTGGGCCATCAAATCAAAGAAGGTGTCCACCGAGTTGAGAAGGGGACTCTTCTGCTCAAGGAGGTTGTGGGCTCAGGATTGCGGTTCGTCAGATAGTAAGGAAATGACAAATCCCACCTTCACAGATTCGGAATGAAAAGTCCTGTGTTGGAGGGCTAAATACAACAGACAAGCGTTTTTGAATGCCCTGAATTTCTTCCAGTTCCCGGCAAACCATTCCGGAGTGGGGACTCTGGGTTCAGGAAGGGTCATTACCACTGTGGGAGCTGGGTTGGTTTAAGCTTGAGGGGAAGATGTCTCGCTGGCAGATGCTGACGTGGTGTCTAGGAAGCTTGGAGAAGTAGTCAGGTGTTGAAGGCGGCCTTCGATCTAGAAATAACCATCTTGGAGTCTCTGAACAGCCTGGGTAAGGGCTGAAACCTGCTGGCAGAGCGCCTCAAGGGGAGAGCCAGCTCTGTCGGCCTCGGACATGGCTGGTTTGTACTGTCAGGTACTCACCGAGGCCAAATTGCTGAGAGTGGCTTCCTTGCAGCTGGGCGCACGATACCCCTCGAGGTGGTATAGTGGGTATTGGGCACGGGGAGGCATGGGTCGCCAGCAGGTGGAATAGGTAGAAGGATGGTCCTCTGGCAGAGAGAGAAGATGCGTGCAGGGTTGACTTGACACTGGACTGCAGCAGGCCGGCTGAACACAACCAACTGGAACTGGAGATAGACGCTGGAGTGGGATCTGAGAGGAGGCCTTGAGGCAAGTCGGGGTCATACACAGGAAGTCAAGCAGTATTGAAGCAGGCTGATGATCAAACACAGGGAACAGACAAAAGCGAAGTCCAGGAGGAGACAGAGGGTCAAACACAGGAATCCAGCAGGTAGAGAAGTCCGTTAAAGAAAGCCAAGGGTCGGGTACTGGAGAGGTTCAGAGGTAGTCAGGTCAATCTGGGTCACAACGGGTAGGCACAGGTACACAGGCTAGGAACTGAACACAGGAAGCTGAAAAGACAAACCAGCAATGAGACAAGAAACAAGACTGCCTTTTATAGACCCGCCAGGGAGACTCACACTGTGCACACAGTAATGCGCACGTGCCCACGCAGTTGCTTCTCATCGTGCACTCGCGTGCGCTGGCCCAGAATATTGTGCACTCGTATGTGCCAAAGCGTTACTCTACCGCGCAGATGTGCAGGGAAGCGCCGACGCTGGCAGGTAAGGTTTTTATTATTCCTCTGACAAACAATCTCTTTGATAGGGCTTCTTTCGGGCAGAATCTGTCTAGTTGTCCATATCCATGATCCCTAAACCTAACAGTGCTCAAACTTCAGGCCAATATATTTCCTGAATGTAAACATCAAGCTGCTAGCAAAAATTCTCATTTCTATACAGCGCTATTGGTCTGTGTATACAAATCTATGTGCATACAACTAAAAAAATAAATATATATTATACAATAAAGTGCAAAAATAAAGTGCCAATTTACCAAAATTCCACAAAAGTGCAGATACCTCTACCAAATTCAGGCTCTATGCCCTTGATACAGTGTCCATATCATGGATCCCAAAAAAGTCCTCCCGTGTTCACTTCACAAATAATGCAGTGCTCCAGTGATCCTCCACTACCAACACAGAAAATTCACCAGATTTATATGACCACCCACATTAAGCACCACTCACTTTCCTCTTGGACCAACTCCTTTACTCTACTCTTGCTGGTGTTATAATCATATAGACTCATGCAACATGAGGTAGAAATAGAGGAAGACTTCCAATGTGTGAAACCTTAAAAAACTTTATTTTGCCATAAGACCACTTCTACATTGCCTACTCACATTAAAAAGTGCTATGCCTTGTACTAAGGTACATTTGCTTGTTTGCTGACATCAAGAGTACTATGGTACCTGCTCCATATGCTGTAGCTATGAGTGATCCCTTCCTGCTCTTCCCCGAGTGTATAATGCGTCACTTCCAAGTGTACTATGAGGGATGCCATCAATTCCAGGCTGCCATCTTATGGTGTTTCCTGACATTTTCAAGAGGCATATAAGAAAGCCCTCATTCCACTCTCTTATATACCACACTATTAACACTTAATTTAATAGGGATGAGCTTCGTGTTCAAGTCGAACCCATGTTCGACTCAAACATCATGTGTTCCCCCGTTCGCAGAATTACGAATGATATGGGCAGTTTGCGCCAAATTCGAGTGGCGATTCATGGCCCATAATTCACTGCGGCATCGCAGTGCATTGCTGGCTGATGATTGGCCAAGCATGCACTATGACCCGCATGCTTGGCCAATCACATCGCTGTATGTACAGAGAGCCGTAATTGGCCAAAGCCAAGGAGGCTTTGGCCAATTATGGCTCAGGGGGTTTAGTACATGCCCCACACTATATAAGGCCGCCTGCACGTCGGCCCTGTGTAGTGTGTTCCGGCTTGAGAGAGAGATAGACAGAGAGAGAGACAGTGTCATTTGATTTAAGTTAGATAGAGTAGGCAGGTCGAGTCAGTTAGCTGCACTTACAGTGTTTTGTGTATATATATATATGCATCCCAGGTGTTGTATATATATATATACACACTGTATTCAGTTTAGCTAGATCCTGTTCTTCTCTTCCTAATATACTGACAGGCAGGCAGGTGTTTTTACAGTATTTCCAGTTACTGTACTGTGTACCTTGCACAGTTGCACCTACAGTATAGCTACCTGCAGCCAGCTGCTTGTGTAGGCTCTTTGAAGTATTTCCAGTTACTGTACTGTGTACCCTGCACAGTTGCACCTACAGTATAGCTACCTGCAGCCAGGTGCTTCTGTAGGCTCTTTGAAGTATTTCCAGTTACTGTACTGTGTACCCCGCACAGTTGCACCTACAGTATAGCTACCTGCAGCCAGGTGCTTGTGTAGGCTCTTGAAGTTTTTCAAGTTTCTATACTGTGTACCCCACAAGTTGTACCTACAGTATAGCTACCTGAAGACAAGTGCAGGTGTTATCATACTAATAATACTACAGGCAGGCAGTTGATTCTGCTAGCTGCAGTATAATCGGTATATATATATATATATACATCCCAGTTTTGTGCAGCTCACTGCAGGCCAATAGTATGTCTGGAAGGCCAACTAGGAGAGGCAGACAGTCACAAGCCAATAAAAGAGGGCAAGCAGGCTCTGTGTCTAGAGGCAACAGTGCTGGTCGTGGACACGGTGCATCCTCATCAGCACGTGGCCATGGGACACGCTTGGCCTTTTTTTTTGGCAGCTGGCCGTGTTGAGCCGCAATATGTGGAAGACTTGCAGCAGGAGAGAATAAGGGGATTTTTAACACCTCTGACTACACTGACCAGGAGGCTGTGTGAGGAGGGAGGAGTCAGGCACGTCCAGAGGAGGTGCGCACACGAAACAGCTTCAGCCCAGCCGCCGCACTGCCGAGGTGTGCAGGGATGTTAAAGAGGGGATATGATCCTAGGTGGCCAAAGCCAACCCAGGGTCAAAAGGGTACCTGGCGCTGCCAGGTGTAGAAGGGGCCTGCTACATGATGGATAAGGCAAGCCCTGGGCGTCTGTATGGCCCGCCAGAGACATTACCCAGGGTCGGTGTGGATGGGGGACAGAAGAAAAGGGCCAGCAAAGATGGGCCTTGGAAAAGAATGGAATGAAGCAGAAGTAGGGATAATGGAGCGGGACCACAAGACTGCACCGATCATTCAGGTGTCCACTAGGCAACCAAATTCATTTACAGTGGTTATACATAAAACACAAACAATAACACAAGTACTCTATCAAGAAAAGTTTTATACACTAATAAATAGACCAGACAGTAACACAAGTATTCAATCTAGAAAAGTTTTATACACTGTAAATAAACCAAAGAATAATGAATTAAATTCCAGACAAATAAATATATATCATAAACAATTAAATGATACAGATGAACAATTTGTCCAAGGGAAAATGGAAGGGGGACTGGAATAGGATGGGGGGGGGCTGGGCTGGGGGAAAGAAAATTAAATACAGACATGGAAAACAACCTAGATGGGGGGGGGGGAAGGGGCCAAAAAGAGCATTCATGGGACTAAAGAAAGGACTTGAAACTCAGGCTTTCGTTGAAGCCGGGGAAAGATGTAGCTTTCAGGTTGTAAATCCAATGAGCCTCTAGCTGTAGCAGGGTGCAATCAACGCTGCCACCGCGAGAGTCTGGGGAGATTTGTTCTGAAAATTTGATAAATTGCGGATTAAAATTGTGATGTAGGCCAACATGCCGGCTGATGGCAGTGTCCATTTTATTTTTCTTTATAGGTTTAATATGGTCTTGTATGCGTTTGAAAAATTGTCTTTTTGTTTTGCCTATATAAAAGCCACCGCACAGGCACTGAGCAAGATATATAACGCCCGGTGTCTGGCAGGTGACCCTGGACTGAATGGAATGCCATCTGCCGTTAGGTAGTTTAAGTTTTGTTTTTGCATCAACGTATTCACATACATCGCATGTACCACAAGGAAAGGTACCACAGTTGATTTGTTTTGAAATGACTTAGAACCAATCGGTCCCTTAAGGAGGGAGCTTGTCTGAAAGTAATTTCAGGAACATTATTTATATATTTACTTGCGGTGGGGTCTGCAGAGAGGAGTGGCCAAAATCTTGTTAATATGCGTCTAAATTGTTGATGTTGGCACGAATATTGAGTAATGACTCTTACAGTATCGGGTTTTTTAACCCGTTTGCCCATACCCACGTTCTTTTTTGGCAACCATGCTCATACTTAAACTAAATATTTTGTATTTACATTTTGATTGTATATTTTTAGACCTATTTTACAACTTGTTTTCTCATTCGTTTAGTGGTTTCAATAAAGTCTTGCACATCCCCTGAGGAAGCTAATAGCGAATCATGTTGGGCTAGTGTGCAATATCTCCATTTGCGATCTACCATTTATCTCTTTATTTATGACCACCAAACATCTGTAATTTTACATTGCTTTAAAACGGCATGTTTTTTTAATTATGTTATGTTAATAAAATTGTGCTTCATTTTAACTGATAAAAGTCAATCTTGTCTTCATGTATTTGGCACTGCAAAAATCCCCTTATTTTCTCCTGCTGCATATATCTTTGTTGGGATGAGGTGTCTAACCTAGGGGTGTTGTACCATCAACCGGACCAACTCCATATTTTTTATGCGGAAGACTTGGTCGAGTGGATGACCAAGCCGTCCTCATCGTCCTCATCCTCTCTCTCCCAGACTCAGGGTACTTTGTCTGGCAAAGCAGCTGCCAACATGGCCTATTCCCTCGGCTCAATGGCATCAGTGACTCCTTCCCTAGCCCCACCATGTCCTCCTGAGGAGTCTCTCAAACTGTTTGACCACAGTGTTAGGTACATGCTCCAAGAGGATGCCCAGCGTTTTGAAGGCTCTGATGATGATACTCAGCTAGAGGAAGGCAGTAACGTGAGCCCAGACAGAGGGGGTGCCCAAGAAAGACAGCAATCTGGCAGTCATGTTCCCCCTGCTGCAGCATACTGCCAGGTTTGCTCCAGTGATGAGGAGGGAGGGGATGATGAGGTCACTGACTCCACGTAGGTGCCTGTTAGGACAGAGGAGGAGGAGGAGGAAGAGGAGGCACATCACCAACGAGGCAGGATTCCCTCCAGGGGCCAGCCTAAGGGCAGCACAATGACTGCATCACACCACAGAGCTCCGCATGTGCAGGGCGCTGCTGTCTCTGCACGTTATTCCAAAATTTCTTTGGTGTGGGCCTTTTTTGAGACGAGTGCTTCAGATCAGAGCTATTTGCAACATATGTCTCAAGCGTATCTCACGTGGCCAAAACATCTCCAGCTATGGCACCACATGCTTGGCCAGACATATGTTGACCTGCCATGCAGTTCGTTGGCAAGCGTACCTAAAAGACCCACACCAAAGAACAAAGAGGACCTCTCCTTGCTCTTCATCAGCTGGGATCTCCAACCCCACTATACCTTCAGTCCTCTCTGAGACCTGCACTGAGAGGAAAGAAGGTGTAGAATTAGGTGTGTCACAGCCAAGTGCTTGCGGGCAATCTACTATCAGTACACTGATGTCAGATTGTACCAGGCAAATTTTCCTGCCCCAGCTGCTGCACCGCAGAAAGAAGTTCGCTCCTAGCCATCCACATGCCCAGCGGTTGGATGCTAGCTTGGCAAAATTGCTAGCACTTCAACTGCTGCCTTTTCAGTTGGTAGACTCTGCCCCCTTCCATGAGTTTGTGGAATGTGCGGTTCCTCAGTGGCAGGTTCCCAAACGCCATTTTTTCTCACGGAAGGCGATTCCAGCTCTCTACCCGTATGTGGAAGGCAATGTCTTGGCATCGCTGGACAGGGTGGTCAGCGGTAAGGTGCATATTACCGCTGACTCATGGTCCAGCAGGCATGGACAGGGACGTTACCTAAGTTTCATTGGGTTACTCTGCTGGCAGCTGGGAAGGATGCAGGACAAGGTGCAGTAGTGTTGGAGGTTGTTCCGCCACCACGTCTCCAAAATGCCAGTACTGGTGATTCTGACACACCTCTCTCCTCCACCCCCTCCTCTTCTTCTTCCCCCATGGCCTCTTCCTGTGCTTTGTCCTCAGAACAAGCGGTGCTCTGTAGGCATTCAAGGGGCTACACAAGTATGCAGGCCAAAAGATGCCATGCGGTGCTTGAGCTGGTGTGCTTGGGGGACAGGAGCCACACTGGGGCAGAGATTCTGTCAGCTCTGCAGGGGCAGGTTCAGAGGTGGTTGACGCCATGCCAACTTAAGGCAGGAATGTTGGTTCGCGACAATGGCACTAACCTCCTCTCCACGCCTCTGACAGGGACAACTGACCCATGTGCCCTCTTTGGCTCATATCCTTAACTTGGTGGTGCAGCGGTTCTTGGGCAGGTACCCGGGCTTACAGGATGTCCTGAGGCAGGCCAGGAAAGCCTGTGTGCATTTCCACCAGTCATATAATGCCAGTGCTCGGCTGGCAGACCTCCAAAAAGGAATTTACCCTGCCCGAGAACCGCCTAATCTGTGACATGCCCACCCGGTGGAACTCAACGTTGGCCATGCTGCAGCGGCTGCACACACAGCAGAGGGCCATCAATGAGTACCTGTGTGACTATGGCACCAGGACAGGGTCAGGGGAGCTTGATTTTTTTTTCCCCACGCCAGTGGGCCATGATCAGGGATGCATGCACTACCCTGTCACCATTTGAGGAGGCCACAAGGATGGTGATCAGTGACAGTGCATGCATCAGTGACACTGTCCCCCTTGTCCACCTGTTGGAGCACGCGCTGCGTTGAATAATGGACAGGGCACTTGAGGCAGAACAGAGGCAGGAAGAGGAGGACTTCCTTAGCTCTCAAGGCCCCCTTTATCCAGTGTTCCTGCGAGCCCGCCGATCACACAGGAAAAGGAGGAGGAGGAGGATTGTGTCAGCATGGGGGTGGAGTCTGGCACTCAGCATCAGCAGCAGTCTTTAAGGATCATTTACAGTCCCAAGAAACCCATGGACTTGTACGTGGCTGGGAGGAGGTGGCTGTGGATCATGTCATCCTTCGTGACCCAGAGGACTCCGGACCGAATGCCTCAGCAAACCAACGCTGCATGGCCTCCCTGATCCTGCAAAGCCTGCGGAAGGATCCTCGTATTCGTGGTATCAAGGAGAGGGATCAATATTGGCTGGCAACCCTCCTTGATCCACGTTACAAGGGTAAGGTTGCGGACCTTATCTTGCTGTCGCAGAGGGAGCAGAGGATGAAACATCTTCGGGAGGCCTTGCAGAAAGGTCTGTGCAACGCGTTCCCAGAGACTGGGAGGTTACAAACTCCTGTTCCTGGACAACGTGTTGCTGAGGCTTCGGTCAGTCAAAGAAGAAGCGATGGAGAAGGTGGCCGCCTGACCGATGCGTTCAGACAATTTTTTTGTCCGCAGCCCCAAGGTATGATCAGTTCCAGCAACCATCACCAGCATCTGTTTTATATGGTGCAGGAATACCTAGGGGCAAGATCTGACTTGGACACCTTTCCCACCGAAAATGCTCTGGGTTACTGGGTCTTGAGGATGGATCACTGGCCAGAGCTTGCACAGTATGCAATTGAGCTACTGGCCTGTCCTGCATCCAGCGTTCTTTCGGAATGCACATTCAGTGCTGCTGGAGGCTCTGTAACTGATCACAGGGTGCATCTGTCCACCGACTCAGTCGATCGACTGACCTTCATAAAAATGAATCAGTCTTGGATAACCACAAGCTACCAAGCACCTGATGCTAATGTAACCGAATCATTTTTTTTTAAATGTCAGATCCCTTCAAGACTGCTTATTCTGATGCTGAGTGACTATCCTGTTATGCTGAGTGGATATCCTCTTCCTCCTGAATGATCATGCTGATAGCTTGCAAGAACATTTGTGGTTCTGGGCACCGCCACCAGTGGCTAAGGCCCAATTTTTCAGCCCCTGTTTAACAGGGGCGTGTAATTACAATTTTGTATGCAATATTTTGCAGGAGGGTTCATTGCTGCACTCCAACTAGAGTTTCTGTGAGGGGTTGCAGTGTTGTGGCACCAGCACCAGTGCCTAAGGCCCAATTTTTCAGCCCCTGTTTAACAGGGGCATGTGATTACAATTTTTGGTGAAAAACTTTGAAGCAGGGCTCATTCCTGCACTACAACTAGAGTATCTGTGAGGGGTTGCAGTGTTGTGGCACCAGCACCAGTGCCTAAGGCCCAATTTTTCTGCCCCTGTTCAACAGGGACATGTAATTACAATTCTTGATCTAATATTTCACAGCAGGGCCCATTCCAGCACCCACCAAGAGTAACTGTGAGGACTTATGCCCCGTACACACGGTCGGACTTTGTTCGGACATTCCAACAACAAAATACTAGAATTTTTTCAGACGTATGTTGGCTCAAACTTGTTTTGCGTACACACGGTCGGAATTTCCAATCGCCAACCACGCGGTCACGTACACCACGTACGTCGAGACTAGAAAAGACCAGTTCAGAACCAAGCGCGGCACCCTTTGGGCTCCTTTTGCTAATCTCATGTTAGTAAAAGTTTGGTGAGAGACGATTCACGCTTTTTCAGACTCGTGGCTTTCAGATCGTTTTCTGCCGTTCAGTTTGTGCTTGTGGGTTTGTATCTGCTCTTCAGTGCATGCAGCAAGTTCCGTGTGACTTTAATTAGTCATTGTATTCTTGTTCGTTCGTTACTGTTTTTCAGGTCTCTCTTCACAGGCCTTGCTGTTTTTCAGTGCGTTCTGTTACTTCGTTCTGAGCAGCCGACCGTTTTCTAGCCATGTTGCCTATACGTACTCCTCATAGAGTTCGTGCTGTGCGGGGGCTTGGTGTTGGGGTCCTGATCTTGACACAAGTCCAGTCCATGAACAGGGTGGGGAGGAGTTCATAGACCAAGAATTGGTTGCTTCAGCGTGACCAGTTCTCTCATATGCCTTTGCTCCGTGAGATCCGTGAGAATAATCCTGATCATTTCAGGAACTTTCTCAGGATGACGGACCCCGTGTTTCACCATCTGTTGGCTTCGCTGACCCCTTATATTAGCAGGCAGGATACCTGCATGAGGCAAGCCATCACTCCGGAGCAAAGGCTGGTCGCTACCCTGCGGTATTTGGCCACAGGGAGAAACCTGCAGGACTTGAAGTTCTCGACAGGCATCTCCCCCCAGGCTCTGGGGATCATTATCCCAGAGACCTGTTCTGCCATCATACAGGTCCTGCAGAAGGAGTATATGAAGGTAAGATTTTTATCCTTTAATATTACATTTTATTGTATTTAATGTTTGATAATATATTGTATTTCTTTCCTCATTCCCTAATTACCATGATTGTAATATGCTGTGAATGTCCCCTTTGTCCTCATGCATGCTGGATTTTTATGTAATTATTATTTTAGGTCCTTCATACAGATTGCCCTTCAATAACCTCCCCAGCATGGTCTCTCCTGGCCCTATATTCACCTCATGTAGTCACTTAACAATGTATTTTTTCTGCTCCATAGTAGTGCTTTACCCCAAACACCCCCTAAAATGTTTTGAATTGTTATTTTAGGTTTAAATTCTGGCAGAGTGGCAGAGGCTTTTTTTTGTGGTGTCCCCAAATCATTTTTAGTAACCCTCCCTCCCCCCAACTGCTAAGTCAGCTGAACCCAATTCTATATCTATCCTCAATCATCTATCTGCTGACTTTGCCAAACCCATACACACTATACTCATCTCTTTTGTGCTCTGATGTATGGATGAATTCCCCAAAGCATGTAGTGCAAGGGCCTGCCTGTATACTTTCAAATGGTACTGTTTAAAGTTTTTGTATACTATTATTATCTTGACAGGTAATATCAGAATGTCCAAATGTCCTCAAATGTGTACAATGTGTATTTATATCTTTGTATTATGACACTTCTTACCTGTCCAGTGGGCTGCCAATAGTGTAACTAAGGAGGGGTTGTTCCAAGTAATACCCTGTATTTAGGCATTCATCTCTCAATTGTGAGTGAAGAGGGGTACCTGTCCAAGATTTCCACACACCCCATAATGTTAGAAATGGCCCATGGGAGGGGGGGGAATATGATAGGTGTACCTTATACTTTGGCATTGTTAAATTACCCTTAATAAATGCTATCTGGAGGTTGCCCCATAATGTTTGTGCCTAATCTGCTTGCCATGTTTCTGAGCAAAAATAGTAATTATTATTTTTTTTCCTCAACAGTTTCCTTCTACGCCACAGGAATGGCAGACTGTGGCCTCCCACTTTGCCCAGCGGTGGGACTTTCCTAACTGCGGAGGGGCAATTGATGGGAAACACGTCCACATCGTTCCACCACCCAACTCGGGGTCGTACTATTTCAACTATAAGGGGTTCAATAGTATTGTGATGTTGGCGGTGGTGTCGGCTACTTACGACTTCCTGTATGTGGACGTGGGGAAGAATGAATGGCCGGATGTCCGATGGTGGAGTCATCGCCCAGATGGAGTTCTACAGGCGTCTCCAGAATGGCAGCTTGGACTTGCCAGCTCCAGAGGACAGGGTGGAAGGACTCCCATTCGTGTTCGTTGCTGATGAAGCGTTTGCGCTGGGGGACCACCTGATGCGGCCATTCCCGATGAGGACCCTCACCCCGGAACAGAGGGTTTTTAATTACTGGCTGGCCAGAGCCTGAAAAGTGGTGGAGAACACATTTGGAATCCTGGCCAGCCGGTTCTGCCTATTTATGACACCCATCCATATGGCGGAGTATAAACTGAACCATATTATACTGGCGTGCTGTATTCTCCATAACTTTTTAAGGAAACATTCGGCCAACTATGCTGGCTCAGTTGGGCCGGAGGCCGGAATGATACATGAAACCACACTGACGGTGCTTGAAAGGGGCCGTCCTGGCTTGCCCTCCCTGAGTGCCCGTGATGTCCGGTTACGCTACCTGGAGTTCTTTGCGGGTAGGGGGGTCATCAATATGCCAGCAAATATGTGAAGCCTTTTTCTAATAAAAAAAAAAGACATTCTTTGTGGACATTTACTGCTTGTGTTTGTTTTAGCTGACCCTGACAGAAATGTGTGGAGTCCAGAAAATGGCGTGATTGTGTAACCTTATACAAAGCACTGTTGGCTGTTATTTACTAAATGCAAAAACACATTTCACTACAAGTGCAGTTGCAACTGCACTGAAACTGCACTTGTAGTGCCAAGAGGATTTGCCCTTAGTAAATAACCCCCATTTTCTCTGAAAACACCAATGACATCACCCCAAAAGTGTTGTAGCGTTGAGACAATAATCCACACATTCTTGCTTAACAAACTTTTTTATACCTGCACAATCACATGTGCATTTACCAAAGGTTTTTCAAACAAACCAACATGTTTGTTGTATAACAATTTTTGGGGTAGCATTATCAAAAATAGAAATGTCCATTTACGAGAAAACAGGCATGTGTAAAACCAACAAGAAAGACACAAATCTTGAACTTACAAACGTAACATTTGGTAGAACTTGAAGGCAATATCAGACATGAGTATTTAGGAACTGTGTTTGATATTGCGTTCAGATGGGGTGAAGTCACCCCAGGAAAAGCCAAATTTGGAAGATGCACACCAATTTACGAATGTCAACATGTGCGACCTGCCATCACGGGGGATCAAGGGATGTGTTTTGGGGGAGCAACCCCTTCCTCTCAGCTACTTTATTATTGAGGAAGGGGTTGCACCCCCAAAACGCATCCATTCATCTCCCGTGATGGCAGATAGCACATGTTGACACACTGTGTGCATCCTCCAAATTTGGCTTTGTGAAAAATCACAAAAACATTTTGCACATTGTAGCACACCAAAAAACAAAGGGATTTGGAGGGGCTTTAAACTCGCCCCAAAACATCAATGATGTTTTTATTTTTTGGAATAACATCATTGATGTTTTTCTTGATGTTTTCCAATTGTAAATTACACCCCATGATCTCCCCAATCAGGATCTGGGCACTTTCGGATGTGAAAGGATCTGGATCCACAACATCACGATCACCTAAAAAGAGAGGAACCCCAAAAAAAATTAGGTCTCAAAAATATGGCGACATCCATCTCTTACCTGAGCGTGTGGTCACAGACACTCACCTGTTGTGGTGACTAGTTCCACCACATCTTCTTCCTCCTGCTCAGCTTGTGTTGGGGGGATTTCCCCTTCTTCCAGAGGGGGGGGGCTCTGGTCCCCTCGGATGAGGGGTGTCCTCCGAGTCTTTTCTCCCCTATGTAAAACAAAATGGTATAATTAGCACACAGATATTTGATGGCAGAACTAGAAATAGGAAACATTGCTTGGAAGTGGGGTACAATTGTCAATTTTAGCACAGTTCAAAAATGTAGCATTTTCAGTGTCCTTTGTCAAGCTGCAATACTTTACCTGTTTGTTACAAGCTTCCCAGATGTAGCCCCCCCTATAGTATACACTGGAGCACCTGTGTAGCCCCCTAATAAAAATGGTGTTCTTGTGTCCCACACTAGTGCTCCAGTGTCCAGATGTGAAAACAGCTGCTCAGTGTCCTCTCCTTACACAGAATCTAGTTTGCATTTCATTCTAGTAACAAAGCCTTCTACACAACCCAATTCTTTTAAGACAAGTATAGGGCGTAAAAATGGTGGCCAAATGCATATGGCCTAAACAATGGTATTTTATAGTCCGAAAGAAAAATGTTTGATACGAACGAATAATGTGCCCATGAACATGAAAGTTGCCATTTTAAACTGTACAACAGTTCCTAAAAGCACATGGAGCAGCACGAACATAATAAACATAAAGAATAGGAACACAGCACAACTACTTACTTTTTTGCAGCACTCTCCGGATCTTTCTGTACTGCTCATGTTCTCGTAATTTGAGGTCCAACCACCGCTTCCTGAGCTGATCTTTCGATCGTCGTACCCCGAAATTCCGGTGCAGACTCCTGACCACTTTCGCCATGATCTTGGCCTTACCCCAACCCCTGACATTGGGGTTGGGGTAAGGCCCATACTTTCCATCATAGTCGGCCTTCTTCAGGATGTCCACCATCTCCAACATCTCCCCAAAGGACATATTTGAGTCCTTAAATCTCCTTCTGGATCGGGACGTGTCCGGATCCGGCCTTTCCTCCTCCTCCTCCTCCTCGTTGCTACAATTAGCCCGATCCTGCTGTGTCTCTGCCATGTGCTCTTCCCCCACTGCGCCGAACGAAAAGGGGCAGGGAATAGACTAGAAAGAACGTCAGGGGCGGGCGGAGTTACACGCATGCGCAGTGTGTATAAAGCGTAACACGCATGCGTCTTACGTACGATCTGTGAGCGGAGGAAGGAGCATCGGAGGCGCCGATCGTGATAACGAAGGTAGGATCTAAACTTGGGCCTATACTGCTTCGAAATGGAAGCCTATATTGTAACAAGATTAGGGGAGTTTGGCCTGACATTAGGGTTTGTCTTGTGTTGTGTCTTGCAGAGAAAATGATGAGTTCAACGACCACAATTTCCTCCCCCAGTTCATTGACAAATACACAGAGCTTCCCTGTCTTTGGCAAGTGAGACATCCTCATTACAACCATAAACAAAAGAGGCAGGCAGCGCTGGAGAAACTGCTGGAGTTGGTGACGCCGGTGGTTCCCACAGCAACCATCCCTTATTTAAAAGCCAAAATTGGTGGCCTGAGGGGCACTTATCTTAGGGAGCGCAAGAAGGTCACAGATTTCCAGAGGTCTGGAGCTGCAGCAGATGACGTTTATGTCCCCAGGCTGTGGTACTATGAGAGACTACGATTTCTGTCAGACCACACTGAATTCAGGGAATCCCTCTCTACTCTTCCTTCCACGCTTCCTTCCACCCCAGCTGAGGCTTCCGATGTCCAACCTGGGCCTTCCAGCCAGGAAGAAGTGGAGGAGCCCAGCTGGAGTCAGGTATAGCATTCTTCTACAGATTTCTGGTCAATAAATAAATGATGTTTACTATAGATGTTATTATTGATCACTAATTGCTGATTGAAAAAAGTGTTTTACATATCAATAGACAGTAGTGGGCACCCAAATTTGGGACAAGAATGAAAAATGCTGGGCTCAGAAGGATAGTCTGTTATATTTGTTAACATTCAATTTGCAACAGTCAGGAGGTGAAAATTGTGTGTGATTGATGAAAAAAATACTAAAACAATGTCCCTTTTTCATACACAGGAAGGCCTCAGCCAGGAGGAGGTTGTGGAATGTGGCAGTCAGGAGGAGGCGGGGATTAGTGGCAGCCAGGAGGAGGCGGGGCTAAGTGTCAGCCAAGAGAAGCCTGGGACCAGTCGCAGCCTGACAGAATCACAGGTTCCTCCCCTCCGCCTTCCATATAAAAGAGCCAGGAAGACGACTCAGAGTCCCGTGCAGGATTCTGCGTTCAGGCTCATTCAGGAGGCTTCTGCGTCCCTACGAGCCTTACCCACTCCTGAAGAGGCCTTTGCCTGCATGGCTGCCACAAAACTGCAGGGCATGCAGGAGGGTCAACGCAGGCTCTGTGAGGACCTTCTGTATAAAGTCCTATGTAGGGGGGTGAGTGGGGAACTAACACCCAAGACCGTCGTCTTGACTTGGACCATCCTCCTCCTCCTCCTCCTGCTGCCACAACTCCACCACCAGAGCCACCGCGTGGAAGGAAGCGTGGAAGGAAGACCTGAGAGTGATGACCCTGGGTTCAGTTTGGTCTGACAAAAGCTGCAGTCTCTCGTATGACCACAGCCTGGGGACACAGATGTCATCTGCTGCTTTCCGGATCTCTGGGACTTCTGGACCAGACTGCCCTCCCTTAGATAAGGACTCCTCAGGCCACCAATTTTGCTTTTAAATAATTGATGTCTGCCCTGGGGGTCCAAGGCTTCACCCACTTCTGCAGTTTCTCCAGCGTTGCCTCCCTCTTTGTTTAGTTGTGAGCCCTTAATAAAAATTTTTTGGGGAAATTAGACTCTCCCGTGTGTGTGTTTTCATCCAAAAAGGACAGTTTGTTGGTGACAATTCAGGTACATTTCTAACATAAAATGTGAAATTAACAAGGGACAACAACACCAAACAATCTCCTACAGATTAAATAGAACAACATACCAATGGTGTTGTGGGAACTTGTCACAAAAAACGCACACAAACATTTTCGGGAGTACAAATAAAAATCCCCCAAAAAAATAACACCCTTCAAAAAATTACAAACACAAAAAAAGAATCTACATTAAAGCCAAAAAAAAAAAAAATACAACAAAAATATGTTGTCAGATGTGAGAAATCAAAATATATTGAGGGAATCCCGATAAATAGTAACGAAATAAGTTTGTGAGAAGTCTGTGTGAATATGAGCATCAAAACTACTATATTCTTGTCACTTTATAAAGAAGAAGAGATTGTACTCGGAGTCAATCTGTGATAGTGTAACAAAGGAACAAAAAGCAACAAAAACATAGACCTGAGATGTGCCCTGGTCAAGTGGTCAGTATGCCTGAAAGGGGGCATACCCAAGTATGAATTGAAATAAAATGAAAAAGAAAAGAAAAAGGGAATGGGTGGGTGGGACACGAGATCCTACGACCACAAGAAGGAGAAGAAGGAGGGCAGGCTTTATGCAGCCTGACTCCTCCTACAATAACAGGCTGACCTGCGGTCAGCCTTACACTTGTACTCGGAGTCAATCTGTGATAGTGTAACAAAGGAACAAAAAGCAACAAAAACATAGACCTGAGTTGTGCCCTGGTCAAGTGGTCAGTATGCCTGAAAGGGGGCAAAAATGACCAGTAGGATGAATATGATGCCAAATTATAGCCCACTGAAATTACGTATAAACTATCAAATTACAAACGCTTATGGTATCTCAAAAAGTGGCTCTGGGCCAAACCCAGAGAAACAAGACGACCTCCACCTACCCAAACGGGCTGGGGTCCCTGGCACAAATACACCGAACCTGCTCCTATCACTTATGACCCAAACCGGGTATAAGCCTGCCCTGAGCACCTAGCTGGTACCTAACATGAAGGAGACCATGAGAATGTGATAGATACCACACGGAAAAAATGACCCATGATGAGAAGTCCGCTGATCACAGCAGGAGGGCTACTCTTCAAGAACCCTGAGGATTGCTTATAGAATGTGCAGCAAATAAAGAAAGTCTGTCGGGGTCTCCAACAACATGAAATGCTGAGTCCAACCAGATACGCCCTGACAATGCCATGCCGATATGAGATAAAAGGGCCAAAAACCGAACCAAGTAGGAAGCCTACTGATCCTGACCTAGAGACTGAGAAAATTCGGAATCCACTAAACCCCCTGAGCCTGTAAAAGCTGCTGGAGCTGCCATGCTGACTTACCATAGTTCCATGCTTCTGCCAACCCTAGCCAAAAGTAACTAGGAAATAAAAGGTCGTGTGCATACAAGAGGGAAAAACCAGTCCCCTGGGTAACTCCGCGTAAGTGACATGCCACTGGGACAGCAACATGAACTACGAAAGAACGTGAGCATGCTGAGAACCTGCACCAGGAACGTAAGCTGCGTGAAAGAACGAAACACATGTATAATGCGAGCTATGAACCGTGAGCAGCCTAAGCACCGAGGCTGCAAGAAACCGCAAACTACATGAAAAACCCCGGTAGCACGAGAACGTGAATTGATGAACAGCGTGAGAAACATGAGAACAAGAGTAACCTTGGGAAAACATGAGAAAACCTAGAAGAACGAGAGAAACATAAAAGTGAGATTATCATAGAAACAACAAATTGCAAAAGACACGTAAAATGCATGAGACATGTATATTGCATGAGACACGTAAATAGCATGAGACACGTAAATAGCATGAGACACGTAGACTGCATGAGACACGTAGACTGCATGAGACACGTAGACTGCATGAGACACGCAGATTGCATGAAACACGTAACTGGATGAAACACGTAAATTGCATGAGAAACGTAAATTGCATAAGAAACGTAAATTGCATAAGAAACGTAAATTGCATGAGAAACGTAAATTGCATGAAAAACGTAAATTGCATAAGAGATGTGAGTTTTTATGAAATACATAAACAGCGTAAGAACAGATGAGGAGACTTGCCACCGAACAAGCCAATTAAAAACGATCACCTCAATCTGTCAACCCATAGACGTGATGGGTAATCTGCAGTGGTAGAACATGAACAACCCAGCTGTTTGACAGCAACCAAATAACATTACATACAACCAGCCCCAAGACATAACACCCCTGGTACCTGACAATGATGATGTGGGTGCAGGAATGGCAAGACCAATAGCGCAAGAATGTGAACCTAATGATGACACCCCCCTACTGTATGCAGTGAGTGAGCCCGAGCAACCTGCAGCGCCTGGACAGGAAATTAAAAACGAACACTCAGGGCTAAGCTACCCACAGACCGTGGTGGGTAGAAGTAAATGTGTAATGGTGAACGTGCACGTATGACGTATGGAAAACAGGCGAGAAGATTGTGGGACAACAATCAATTAAAAACTAAACCTCAGCCTGTACAGATCTGTAGACGTGACAGACCCTGAATGTGAGCACTAGCACGGAAATGCAGCGAACGAAAAGCTGTGACAAACATATGACATAAACATAAGACATAAACGTAAAATACATGGGAAACCGAGAGAAGCATGGAAACCAAGAGAAGCATGGGAAACCGAGAGAAGCCTGGGAAAACGAGAGAAGCGTGAGAAAACGAGAGAAGCATGAGAAAACGAGAGAAGCATGGGAAAACGAGAGAAGCATGGGAAAACAAGAGAAGCCTGGGAAAACGAGAGAAGCCTGGGAAAACGAGAATCAAAGGAAAATGTGAGAATCAAGGAAACACGAGAGAATCAAACGTGAGCACCAAGGGGAAAACGTGAAAACATGAGAAAAGTAAGAACAACATGAGGAATGTAAGAAAACATGAAAAGGCATAAGAAGTGACACATTGCACGAGAAACCGTAATTGCATGAAAACACTGTAAAAAATTGCATGAAAACACTGTAAAAAATTGCATGAGAACACTGTAAACTGCATGAAAACACTGTAAACTGCATGAAAACACTGTGAACTGTATGAAAATACTGTGAAACAAATGACAGACCATGACATAAAAAACACATGACATGAAACGTAATAGACCTGTGAAGAAAAAAAAACATGGAAAAAACGAGAGAAGCATAGGAAAACGAGAGAAACACCCGAAAGCAACATAGAAAACGAGAGAAACATGGAAAAACTTGAGAACATGGGAAGACGTGAGAAACATGGGAAGACGTAAGCATGAACAAATGTGAGAGGCATGGAAAAACGTGGGAAGCATAAGAAACATGGAAAACGTGAGAACCAAGAGAAAACGTGAGAACCATGTAAGACGTGAGTAACATGGAAAACATGAGAAATGTAAGAAACATGAATAGGCATGAGAAGTGACAAATTGCATAAGAAATCGAACATTTCATGAGAACACCGTAAATTACATGAGAACGTAAATTACATGAGAAACGTAAATTGCATGAGAAACGTAAATAGCATGAGAAACATAAATTGCATAAGAAAATGTAAATTGCATGAGAAACGTAAATAGCATGAGAAAACGTAATAGCATGAGAAACCGTAACAAAGCATGAGAGATTGAAAAATGCATGAGAAACCGTAATTTAATAAAACCGTGAAATGCATTAAAAACGCGTAAAATGCATGAGAAACCGTAAAATGCATGAGAAACAGTAAAATGTACGAGAAACAGTAAAAAGCACGAGGAATCGTAAAATACATGAGAAACCGTAGAAGACACGAGAAACGGTAAAATGCACGAGAATCCGTAAATTTTAATGAAACCGTAAAAATGCATGAAAACTGTAAAATGCATGAGAACCCATAAATTATATGAGAAACCATAAATCGCATGAGAAACCGTAAAATGCACAATAACCGTAAAATGCATGAGAACCGTAAATTGTATGCGAAACTAACATGCATGAGAACTGTAAATAGCATGAAAACCGTAAAATGAATAAGAAATCGTAAATCGCATGAAAACCGTAAAATGCATGAGAAATCGTAAATAAATGAGAAATCGTAAATCGCATGAAACCGTAAAAAAAAACAAAACATGAAACCATAAAATGCATGAGAAACCGTAAATAAATCGTAAAATGAATGAGAAACCGAAAAAAACATGAAAACCGTAAAATGCATGAGAACTGTAAATCGCATGAGAAACCAAAAAATTACATGAGAAATCGTAAATTGCATACCCCCAAAGGACCCTCACAGAAAATAATGAGATGACAGGCAACGAGCAAGTGTCATGACAACCCCCCCAGCCTGAATTAACCCCTGAACCCTGTGCTTACACATGCGTATGCCAGAATATTCTTATCTGCCCAGCCCTCCTTCTATGAATGAAACACTTCTACCAGACAGCTCACCAAGGAGGGTGACACCACTTACTATATTGCATTAAAATAATACACTGGTGTCACCTTGCTGTCTCAGCAGAAGCATATTAATGGAGGTCATCCATGTACAAGGTTATAGAACCCCAATAATAAATCACACAGCTCACTCTGGTTACTTACAGTATACAAGTCGGGTTCAAACCTTTTTCCTCAGGAAGAAATACAGCATAAAATCTCATGGAATCCCAAAGACTTATTATAGATTACTAGAGGAGGAACTGTACCATGGACACCCCCAACCGCACTAAAACATTAAATACCTTGCAACAAACAGCTGAACCCCTTCCCCCACAGCGTGAGTACTAGGGCTGCGCATCTTCACTGGTCTCACGATTTGATTCGATTCCGCGATGCATCATGATGCATCACGATTACCGACGAGCTCCCACTTCCGCTTGGGCCGCCTAGGTGGCCCTTCCACCCTGCAATCTTCTGGGACACATCACAGTTCAAAAAGATTGCCCGGCTATGCAGGACAGCGCAGCGAGAAATGCGCACCCGGCTGTGAAGCTGCAAGCTGTCACAGCCGGATGCCCACAGTAGTATTGCCAGCGCTGTGGACAGGCGGGGGAGAGAAGGGAGGGTTTGGGTGGCCACGTCGCTGGATTGTGGGACAGGTGAGTGTCTTTTTATTAAAAGTCAGAAGATGCACTTTTTTTGTAGCTGCTGACTTCTAATAAACAAAAAATTGACTGGAACTCCGCTTTGAATTAAAAATAACCTCACTCCCTAAAAAGTGCAGTAATCTGGTGCACTACAGGGTACAGAGATTCACACACACGGCTGCTTGGAGGTCAGAAGGGATAGAATCCACAGATGACAAACAGCCCTGTGAAGTTCCCTGTACTGTCTCTGTGCTGACCAGTGGCAGCTGGTGCTCAAAATTTTTTGGGGGGGCGCAAACAAACTTAAAAATACTGAACCTCCCCCGTCAAACGCAGCCATCTGTGCCCGTCAAACGCAGCCACTTGTGCCCGTCAAACGCAGCCACTTGTGCCCGTCAAACGCAGCCACCTGTGCCCATCAAATGCAGCCACCTGTGCCCAAACGCAGCCACTTGTGCCCAAACGCAGCCACTTGTGCCCGCCAAACTCAGCCACCTGTGCCAAAACGCAGCCACCTGTGCCCAAACTCAGGCACTTGTGCCCAAACTCAGCCACTTGTGCCAGCCAAGCTCAGCCACCTGTGCCAAAACGCAGCCACTTGTGCCCGCCAAACTCAGCCACCTGTGCCAAAACGCAGCCACCTGTGCCCAAACTCAGCCACTTGTGCCCAAACGCAGCCACTTGTGCCCAAACGCAGCCACTTGTGCCCACCAAACTTAGCCACCTGTGCCAAAACGCAGCCACTTGTGCCCGCCAAACTCAGCCACCTGTACCAAAACGCAGCCACCTGTGCCCAAACTCAGCCACTTGTGCCCAAACGCAGCCACTTGTGCCCGCCAAACTCAGCCACCTGTGCCAAAACGCAGCCACTTGTGCCCGCCAAACTCAGCCACCTGTGCCAAAACGCAGCCACCTGTGCCCAAACTCAGCCACTTGTGCCCAAACGCAGCCACTTGTGCCCAAACGCAGCCACTTGTGCCCGCCAAACTTAGCCACCTGTGCCAAAACGCAGCCACTTGTGCCCGCCAAACTTAGCCACCTGTGCCAAAACGCAGCCACTTGTGCCCGCCAAACTTAGCCACCTGTGCCAAAACGCAGCCACTTGTGCCCGCCAAACTTAGCCACCTGTGCAAAAACGCAGCCACTTGTGCCCGCCAAACTCAGCCACCTGTGCCAAAACGCAGCCACCTGTGCCCAAACTCAGCCACTTGTGCCCAAACGCAGCCACTTGTGCCCAAACGCAGCCTTTTGTGCCCGCCAAACTTAGCCACCTGTGCCAAAACGCAGCCACCTGTGCCCAAACGCAGCCACCTGTGACCAAACGCAGCCACCTGTGCCCGCCAAACGCAGCCATCACTGACCCCCCCCAATTACTTTCTTTTAATAAATATATTACAAAGGATGGTGTGCCCCCGCTGTATGTGCTTTTAAAAAACGATGTCACTTCATACCAAATTTCACCGGTATATGATCATGTGACTCCCGGCCGTCCCGCCCTCTCCGCTCTCCTCTTCCCTCTCCGCTCTACGTTCACGTGTCTCCTGAGTCCTGACGTCAGCGGGGAATTCTCAGTCCCGCCCGCTGACTATAGTTATCATATCAGAAGAGAGGCGGGCGGGACTGAGAAATCCCCGCTGACGTCAGGACTCAGGAGACGGAAGCGGAGAGCGAAGAAAAGAGCGGAGAGGGGCGGGGCGGGCCGGGAGTCACATGATCGTATACCGGCGAAGTTCGGTATGAAGTGACATTGTTTTTTAAAAAAGCACATACAGCGGGGGCACACCATCCATTGTAATATATTTATTAAAATAAAGACGTTTTAAAAATTTTCTCGAGCGCTTTCCCGGGAGGGGCGGGGCTACTAATGACGTCACCGAACATCGATTTTCGGGGTTTTATGCATCGATGCCGCATCGGGGACACCCGAATCGCGATGCATCGATGCAACGATTAATTTCAGCACCCCTAGTGAGTACCGGGCTGGCGGCTCCCACGTGTAGCTGGATCTGCACAGAAAGAGGAGCAGACAGGTGGCCGATTACCCCCCACGTCAGCATCGGAAGGAGCGGACAGGCGGCCCCCTAAAAAAAAAAAAAAAGAAAAAAAAACCGGAGCAGCACACATGAGAGAGGAGCAGAAGGTGGCCGAACACCCCCTCTCCCCAATGAGGACACCGAGAGAAGCGGGCGGCCTGTGAACCCGGCGGGGCTCTGAAACTGATCGGACCTGGAATAGGCAAAGAGAGCGGCCTGCCAAAGGATGCCCGGGAGAGTCCAGATGGAGGTAGCCACCTGCCCGTGGACCCCTCTGACCAAACCTGAACCCCGCCGCTGCAATTGGGAGACTCGCCCCTCGCGGCCGCACATCTTGCTGAGACGAAAACCCGGAAGTGACGTCAGACAGATCGCACCGGAAGTGACGCACACTGCACACGAGATCCTACGACCACAAGAAGGAGAAGAAGGAGGGCAGGCTTTATGCAGCCTGACTCCTCCTACAATAACAGGCTGACCTGAGGTCAGCCTTACACTTGCGCTGTATTAAACCATTTTTAACATTGCAGCGTGACGAAAGTGCTGTATCCATTGCGGACGCTAAGTTTACCAGAACGAGCTGTTCCATGTCGGAATTTCTTCTGAGCATGCGTGGCACTTTGTGCGTCGGAACAGGCCACACACGGTCAGAATTGACGCGATCGGATTTTGTTGTCGGAAAATTTTATCTCCTGCTCTCCAACTTTGTGTGTCTTAAAATACGATGGAAAATTTCCGATGGAGCCCACACACGGTCGGAATTTCCGACAACACGCTCCGATCGGACATTTTCCATCGGAAAATCCGACCGTGTGTACGGGGCATTACAGTGTTGTGGCACCAGCACCACCACCACCAAAGGCCCAATTTTTTAGCCCCTGTTCAACAGGTGCATGTAATTACAATTCTTGATCTAATATTTCACAGCAGGGCCCGTTTCTGCGCCCACCAAGAGTAACTGTGAGGACTTACAGTGTTGTGGCAGCAGCACCACCACCACCACCAAAGGCCCAATTTTTCTGCCCCTGTTCAACAGGTGCATGTAATTACAATTCTTGATCTAATATTTCACAGCAGGGCCTGTTCCAGTGCCCACCAAGAGTAACTGTGAGGACTTACAGTGTTGTTGCACCAGCACCACCATCACCAAAGGACCAATTTTTCTGCCCCTGTTCAACAGGGGCATGTAATTACAATTCTTGATCTAATATTTCACAGCAGGGCCCTGTGAGGGCTTACAGTGTTGTGGCAACACCAACACCTAAGGCCCCAATTTCTGCAGAGTATATAGGGCAGGCCCCTACTTTCAAACATCCAACTTACAAACGACTCCTACTTGCAAACGGAAGGAGACAACAGGAAGTGAGATGAAATCTACAACTAGGAAGGGAAATTCTCTCCTGTAAGAGTTAATATGGGAAAAACATTTCTCCTTTCCACTGATGCTTTATCACCAATCCTTGTTTCACTAAAAAACCCAAATTTTCCAAAAACATTTGTCATTGGGACAGAAAGTGAGGTGAAATCTTCTGAAGAGGAGCACAGACAGCAAAACAAACGTCACAGGGGTGATAACCCTTCCCTATGTTTTCCAAAAAGCTTAAAATAGATTTTTTGGCTGGCGCTAAACACGTTAAAAATGTACCAGTTCAAAATTACAAACAGATTCTACTTAACAACAAACCTACAGTCCCTGTCTTGTTTGCACCGCCTGTATACAGCTGTTCAGAGTATATAGGGCCTGGTGGCCCCACGCCTTTCCTTTTTTTTAATTTGGGTGTTTCCCTTAATATCCATACAAGACTAAAGGGCCTGGTAATGGACTGAGGGGTACCCATGCCGTTTGTCTCACTGATTTTCATCCATATTGCCAGGACCCGACATTACATTAAAGCCACAAGCAGTTTTAAATGACTTTTATTCCTTTAAAAATGTCATTTTGTGCAGGGACTGTTCTAAGCACGGGAAACACGTGCCACTTTACAGGCATACTATATACACCCCCCATGTACAATATTTAAAGGAATATTTTACTTTTTTTATTACTTTAAACATCATTAAAATCACTGCTTGCAAAAAAACGACCGTTTTTAAAACTTTTTTTTGCATTAATACATGTCCCTTGGGGCAGGACCCGAGTCCCCAAACCCTTTTTAGGACAATATCATGCAAATTAGCCTTTAAAATGAGCACTTTTGATTTCGAACGTTCGAGTCCCATAGACGTCAATGGGGTTCTAATTTTCGTGCAAATTTTCGGTCCGTTCGCAGGTTCTGGTGCGAACCGAACCGGGGGTGTTTGGCTCATCCCTATTTATTTATCCTCCCTCCTGTCAGATTCCATCAAACATTGATTGTGCATGTATGGGCAAATACTAAACATACTCTACCAACAGATAAATCTGTTGCTTAAAACATCTCAAACAATTATACCTTATACAGGATATGTTTATTATTACTGAACCAAAAATGTTTTGTACGCTTTGTTACTCCTCTTTTTGAGACTTAACAAATATTAATGAACAAGAAAAAAAGGACACTTACCTTTCCAATGATCCAACACTGTCCTCACCCTGCTGATTCTTCGCCGGTCCTCAGCTCCCTGACACCAGCATAGTTAGTGTGGGAAGCTGGCTGTGACTCATTGCAGCTTTACAGCCGGCTTCCCACTGTGCATGTGTGAGTCGCGCCGCACTTTGTGAATGCACCCGCAGCCATCTGTGTCCTAGAAGGTTGCGGGCAGAGGGAGGAGGGGGAGAACTTCCGCTCTGATCACCTAGGCATTCGGAGAGGAAGTGCAAGCAGGTACCCGCTCCTCCAAAACAAAAACAAAAAAACCTCCAACAGTGGGAGAGAAGGGAGGTGTTAAAGCTGAACTTTCCTTTTAGGGTGAAGTTACGCTTTAAAGTATAAGCTAGTATTTCCCTCTCTCCAGCAATTTATTTATTTTTTTTAAATAATCTCTATTATTTTTCTCTATATTGTCTTCTTGTGTTTTGTTTTCAGATATGTTGTCGTACACATTTTATATGTATTCTTCCAGTTGTTTAGAAATATGTTGTAATTAAGCCTTACTAGTCATCTAAAGTCATGGTATACAAGGTAGAATACTCACAGACTAGAAATCTGATGTTAGTCTTCAGTGACACCTGTGCTGTTTCTCTCCTAATTACCTTCCTTGATCCCTTTGTTTTGACAGTCAACATGGAAAACACTGGTGTGGAGGTCAGTGAATAGAAGTGCTAGATATTCTGATAAAAGTACACCAAGATAGGAAAATGTACCATTTCAACCCAGAACCTATTTATATGCAGTGCTGGGTTATATAACATTCCCTCTTACATTGAGTTCTTGAGTAGTGCAACAATACAACCCAGTGTTTGGAAATACCCCTACCGTGCTTTTGTGAGTAGAAGTCCAATTATTCATAAGTTGTATTATCATGGATGTAACACCTAGCAGATTTTATTAGTGGACTAAACATACCCACAAACCATTGCTAGCAGTCTGAAAGTTTAGCTCTTAATCTTAGTTCTAATTTATATCCCCCTACTATATATGTTGTGTAAATTCTCATACCATATGGTATTAGGTATATTAATTATATATAAACTTTTATGATTGCTTAAAGCATTTGTTAACCCAAAAAATATATATATTGATGCTGTTTCTTTAAAGCATGTTATACAGCACAGTGCTTGTGCTTTGTAATTTGGCCCCCTGTAACACCTGTAATTCCCGGCTGATCCTGCCTGGCTATACCCTCTCCCTGTAAACTGACCCCGATGACACCGTGGTCAGTTTATGTGCCTCCGTCATCCGCAGCCTGCTCTCCTGTGTCTGTGTCCTCCTCTCCTCTCTGCCTGTCAGCTCCCTGATCCACCTAACCTGCTCTAAATATAACAGTGTTTTTCTTCTATAGTTCACGCTGATATATAACACTAAGCTCCCCAGTGGATGTCATTCATAAAAATATGCGGTATAATAGCTTACCTCAGAGCGCCGCTCAGCACTCACGTGACTGCCCGCCGGTCCCCTTCCCTCTTCTTGTCTCGACTGACGTCAGCCAGGGTTTTCCAGCATCTCCCCCTGCAGCTATCACATCAGGAGAGGAGACCAGGGGGCAGTTAGCTGTAAATGACATGCACTGGGGAGCTTAGTGTTCTATATCAGCGTGAACTATAGCATCAGAAAATGTACCTTAACAAACACTGAAGTGAAAGTTCGGGCTACATGTATCTAATCTTAAATCTGCTGACACCCACCCACCTTCTAACTTCTATACTAACAAGCCTGCAGAAAGATGTCTATACTATTTTCAGAGCACTCTGGTCTGGTCACGTGATTTCCCCAGGGACGGCTTCAGGGGAGAGGAGAGAGCAGTGACAATGGCTTCAATGCCTGGGCATTGCCTGGGTGATGTCACCCAGATAGTTACTATGGAACATTTGTTTTGTCCGCTGTACTTCCTCTCTTCTGAAACCAGTGCTGGGAGCTGATTACGTGACCAGACCAGAACGGCCTGAGAATAGGTAAGTATATGAATCTTTCATGTACAAGGTAGTTTAAATGTTAAAATAATTAGAATGGGGGTGGGAACAGATTTAAAATTAGATAGGTTTAGCCTAGACTTCGACTTTAACTGCTTAGCAACCACCCACTGTAGATTTACTGCAGCAGGGTGGCCGCTCTGAGCCAGATCACGTACTTGGTATGTGATCTGACAGTTCAGGGTCTGGGATGGATTGGCATTTTGGTACATAATGCTTAGCTCCATAAACAAAAACAAGAAAAACCGCCAACTGTTGTCTGTTTTTGATGATGTTTTAATCTGATACACATATAAACTCTTGTGTGAATGTTTACATTCACAACTTGTAAATGGACATGGACATATGCACCACTGCCCAATGAATTAATGTCTATAGAAAGATGTGAGCATAAACAATGTATAGTTAGCAGCACAGACACAGAATGACTTTGGCTTTCAGTCCATGTGAATGACTGA
Source organism: Lithobates clamitans (assembly GCA_037952925.1). Classification (NCBI taxonomy): domain Eukaryota; kingdom Metazoa; phylum Chordata; class Amphibia; order Anura; family Ranidae; genus Lithobates; species Lithobates clamitans. Next base: position 712,202 of record JBBGZY010000343.1, read on the forward strand.
AGGCGGAGGTGAATATGCACCTGCCCTGCCTACACTTTGCTGATGTTTACATCTCCCCCCTGGCCCTGAATGAGTCATTTACTAGGCAGGAATGCAGGCACAAAATGGCCTTTGATTTCAGTAATTCAGAATGTCTAAGGCCAAAGTCATTCTGCGCCTGTGCCACTACCACTGCTTTGTAAGGGACTCTTTCAGGGCTGGGTGGGATGTAAGCATCAACAATGTGTAGACAGCAGCAGTGTAGGTGCAGAATGACCACAGCCAGTCATTCTAAATAAAGCACTTTGTCCTGCTCCGTCCATCCTGGGTGAGTTAAGGAGAGTGTTTGGACATTTCACCTACTCTGCCCACTACTGCTGCGCAGAAATGCTGATAGCAAGGAAACTAATACTAAAAAAGGCCAATTGCCAGCACTCATCTCTGGCAGCACAGTGAAGGCAAACAGCATTATTAAACACAACAGAGGGTGGGTCAGCTTCATCCACAACACAAGCACAAGTAAAAGATCAGTAAGCTCTGCAGGTCTGTGTGATCTATTGTATCTGCCTTTGCAGTGTATGTTTACTAGCAAAAGTCATAGAGATTTCACATCCTGATAGTGCTGACTGACCATTAGGTATTGAATATGTAAATCAGCTTTCCCGGGCTCCTGGCTCTCTTTCCCATTCAGCTGAGCATGCTGTGTGGACTGCAGTTTCCGTGTTACAGTGGGGCTGCCAGTCCTCGGGACTACATGTCCCACAATCCTCTTCCTTGCTTCTTTTTTTTTCTTCCCTTGCTGATATGAAGGCGGGGAAGAAACATAGTGCGCCTCTCACCAGTACAGACCTCCCATCAGTATAGGCCCCCCTCAGGACAAACCACCCCTCTCCATTAGTACAGAACCACCCCTCCTCTATTAGTACAGACCCCCCAGAATAAGCCACCCCCCTCAATTAGTACAGACCCCCCAGAACAAACCACCCCTCCTCCATTAGTACAGACCCCCCCAGAACAAACCACCCCCTTCCATTAGTACAGACCCCCCCAGAACAAACCACCCTCCTCCATTAATACAGACCCCCCAGAACAAACCACCCGCTCCATTAGTAAAGACCCCCTCTCCATTAGTACAGACCCCCCAGAACAAACCACCCCCCTCTATTAGTACAGACCGCTAGGACAAACCCCCCTCCATTAGTACAGACCCCCCGGACAAACCACCCCCCTCTATTAGTACAGACCCCCCCAGAACAAACCACCCCTCTCTATTAGTACAGACCCCCCGACAAACCACCCCCCTCCATTAGTACAGACCCCCCCCGGCCAAACTACCTCCCCTACATTAGTACAGACCCCCCCAGGACAAACCCCCCTCCATTAGTACAGACCCCCCAGGACAAACCACCCCCCTACATTAGTACAGACCCCACCAGGACAAACTACCCCCCTACTTTATTATAGACCCCCCAGGACAAACCACCCCCCTACATTAGTATAGACCCCCAGGACGAAACCACCCCCCTCCATTACTACAGACCCCCCAGAACAAACCACCCCTCCTCCATTAGTACAGACCCCCCCAGAACAACCCACCCCCCTCCATTAGTAAAGACCCCCCAAAACAAACCACCCCCCTCTATTAGTGCAGACCCCTAGGACAAACCACCCTCCATTAGTACAGACCCCCCCAGCAAACCACCCCCCTCTATTAGTACAGATCCCCCCAGAACAAACCACCCCCCTCTATTAGTACAGACCCCCCGACAAACCACCCCCCTCCTTTAGTACAGACCCCCCCGGCCAAACTACCTCCCCTACATTAGTACAGACCCCCCCAGGACAAACCCCCCCTCCATTAGTACAGACCCCCAGGACAAACCACCCCCTACATTAGTACAGACCCCCCCAGGACAAACCACCCCCCTACATTAATATAGACCTCCCAGGACAAACCACCCCCCTACATTAGTATAGACCCCCAGGATGAAACCACTCCCCTCCATTAATACAGACCCCCCAGAACAAACCACCCCTATTCCATTAGTACAGACCCCCCCAGAACAAACCATCCCCTTCCATTAGTACAGACCCCCCAGAACAAACCACCCCCCTCCATTGATACAGACCCCCCAGAACAAACCACCCCCCTCCATTAGTAAAGACCCCCCCTCCACTAGTACAGACCCCCCAGAACAAACCACCCCCCCTCTATTAGTACAGACCCCTAGGACAAACCGCTCTCCATTAGTACAGACCCTTCAGAACAAACCACCCCCCTCTATTAGTACAGACCCCCGACAAACCACTCCCCTCCATTGGTACAGACCCCCCCGGCCAAACTACCTCCCATACATTAGTACAGACCCCCCCAGGACAAGCCACCTCCCCTTCATTAGTACAGACCCCACAGGACAAACCACCCCCGTACATTAGTATAGACCCCCAGGACGAAACAACCCCCCCACATTAGCACAGACCCCCAGAACAAACCACCCCCCCTACATTAGTATAGACCCCCCAGAACAAACCACTCCCCCTACATTACTATAGACCCCCCAGGAGAAACCCCTCCCCCTACATTAGTATAGACCCCCCCAGGACAAACAATCCCCCTCATTAGGTTAATTTAAAACACCCGGGGCGGCAGCTGGAGAGGAGAGAACAGCGTGCAGCCGCCCGGGTGGAGCGTGTCAGGCTTGGGCAGCAGGCGGGATTGAGGCACAGGAGGTCTGGTCGAAGGAGGAGAACTGGGCTTGGGGACGGGCACGGGCATGGGCAGGGGCCGCCCCCCAGTGACGTCACTGCGCAGCAGAGACAGCCGCTCCGATCTCATTTTGCTCTCCTCCTCTGACAGGAGGAGGGAGGAGGGAGGGGGGACGGGCTTCGGCACTCGGCAGGTCGAGGCGGCGACCAGCAGAAGAGAGCTGCCTACATACAAGGAAGAGGAGGAGGGAGGGGAGCACTCTGGCGCTTCAGCGCCCCCACCTCCGTGGCGCCTGGGTGCACTGCACCCCGTGCACCCTGCCCAGGATCGTCCCTGAATAGTCGGCGCTGTTAGGGCTGTTTGATAGATCTGCCAGTGCCACATATATTTACCAGCAGCCGACATCAATAACCAGAAGATAAATCAAACAGTTCAGCAACCACTAACCATTCATTCACAATGGTATATGATCATTCAGTGCTGCAGGACTGTGGGATCTATCTCTCAGTAACATCTATCAGCCACTGGCAACTGGCAGCTCTATCACACATCCCCATAGGGTCAGTGCCTAGGGCTGTGCTGTAGTTCCCCTATAGGAATGCTCATAAATTTGGCTTCAGCCTGGAGTAGAGCTACAGCACAGCACAAAAAGATGCAGAAATGGTTATGGATTAGTGTACATAAATATCCCAAATACAGCCAGAGAGTACCAATGGTAGGTATCAGCCCCAAATTTTGTAATAAGAACAATAAACAAGGGAAATGGGGAATGGTGAGGGATACTGGGGCTTTTTGATACCAAAGAAGTGAGTATAAATACAGAACTAGCATATAAAACAATATTTTATTGAAAAAGCTAAAATATCCCCTCTACATGTGAGTCAGGGAAATGGTTAAACATTAAAAGGTGCATCACATGGAAAATGTGGAAAACAAATAAGAGAGTGGTCTTCCTGAGGGGATTGCCCTTGGGTAGCACATCAAAGATTTTCTAAAGTAAACACAATTAATTCATTAATTTAATTCATGGCCTTCGCCTACTATCAGAAACCCTGAAATTGGACCGAGACAGTACAGTTAAATCTCACTTGTTTAATAATAAAAGGAAATAGAACAAAATATAGTCAAAACATAGCCAGAGTTCAGGAACCAGAATAGATAGTCAGACAAGCCAAATGTCAGGGAGCCGGAGATGAGCATAGTAAAACAGCAAGCAGGACCTGGAGCCAGAAGGGATGTCAGCCAAGCAAGTCAAGGCAGAGATTCTCTGGGCTGGACGGCTTAAATAGGCAGGGCTGACGAGCAGGATATCATCAACAGCTGAGTAACTGTGGAGAGATAGGAGCTGGCAATTAGCCGACAACTGAACGGCCTGCTCAGAGAAGGAAGGGCTGAGCCCAGCTCTGACAACTGGTCTGGTATGGGTTTTAAGGGGCCCACAGTATTTATTTGGCTTGTTTTTTGTTTTCTTTTTTGCAGGGCATGTGACCTGGTATTTGTCAGGAGGTGGGGGGACAAAGAAAAATGACCCCCTCTGTAAATCCAGCATTAACCATGTTGTCTTGGTATGTAGATTCAAGTCAATCACTATGAGAGCTGTCCAGTTGACATGATGATTTTCTCCCGACACACTCCTGCTTCAAATTACAGCAACCCAGTCAGTTGCTGATTCTCGTTAAACCATCTGGGGATGCTGGTTGAATACATATGGTCATGACCATATGTGGTCAATGATGTCACCCAGGATCCCCTGACCAATTTGTTTACAAACTGAAGCAGGCAGGGAAGTAATCGTCATTCAGCAGCAATCAATTTTCTTTTTTTCTTTTTCACTTTTAATGGAGCCGACTTCATATGCAGGTTTACCTACTTCCCACGAATGGGCATGCCTGCACATCCTCAGATTTCAGTGGTTCTTCCAGATCCCTCTCTGATTTATACACATGCTGAGCTCCAACTGGTCTATGTAAAAAGAAACAACATTAAGGACACCTAGCCATGCACAGCAGAGCTGTGGAAAGCTTTATTTTGATCCCTTTTGGTATAAGCCATAAGAGGTCAACAACATCTGGTGAGTTCGGACCCATTGGGGCTGGGACATGGAGAACATGGAGTGACTTGAAGTGGAATAGCACTGCACTGTCACCGTAAGAGCACTGACATTATTATTAGAGAATGTGATTTATCTATACATTAATACATTTTTTCAATGAACTGTGCACTTGTTTATCACAATGGACTTTCTTGTTTGAATGTTTAACCACCTGCCGACCTGGTGCTGTCGTTATACGGTGGCAGGTCGGCACATTCCCACAAATCGCCGTAGGTGTACGTCGGCTCCTTTAAGGAGCCGTAGCAGGCACATGCATGCTGGCTGTATGGTGGGGAGCCTGATGTGCGTAACGCCGGTGGACACAATGTGATCGTGGGAACGAGAGCCAGAATGGGGATCTGTCAACAGACACATCCCCATTCTGATAGGAGAGTTAGAGAGAAATCTGCTTTTCCTAATGATTAGGAATAGCGATCTTTCTCCTCCTCCAGTCAGCCTAGCCCCCATACAGTTATAAACACTTCCAGGGAACACACTTAACCCCTTGATTGCCCCCTAGTGTTAACCCCTTCCCTGCCAGTAACATTTGTAAAGTAATCAGTGGCTATTTTTAGCTCTGATCACTGTATAAATGGCAGTAATCCCAAAAAAGTGTCCGATCTGTCGCAGCTAAAAATCACAGATCACCGCCATTACCAGTAAAAAAAAAAAAGTGTTATAAATAAATCCACTATTTTGTTGATGCTATAGCTTTTGCGCAAACCAATCAATATATGCTTCGCACACACAGCATCGTACAGCATCGCACACCAGCGCAATTGTCAGTTAAAATGATGCAGTGCCGTATCGCAAAAAATGGCCTTGTCATTAAAGGGGAAAATCTTCCGGTCTGTAAGTGGTTAATGAATATTATTTTCATGGAGTCACGGATTGCACTTTAATGCAGGCACTGGCACTTTTTGGCACATTTTACTTAAATGATATTTGTGTCAAACATTTATATTTTTTATTTATTTATTTATTTAAAAATTATTTTTATTGTAATATTACAGTAGTACACAAGTGGACCAACCATAGAGTCGATACATAACATAGGAAGGAAAAAGGCAATTTAGTAGATTACGTACAGCTATTCTCAGAACAAACATTTGTGCTTTACATTCTATTTTGGTGGAATGTCACAAGGTCTCCGTACCTTTCACTTCCCGCACCCCATCTGGGATCATGCTGCGCAAGAGGTAGCCAGGCCCAGCCACCTAAATGATATAAGAAAAATGTTTTGTGTTTCAATGACATACACATAGTTATGATCAGTAAATTAGGCACTTGTAATACAAAAATCTGGACTCGCTATTTTACCTTTAAGCCAACGTGCTAAATTGTGAACTTTGGGAGGGTCGGAAAAATGACCCCCTCCTGGAACAAGAGGTCTATGTACGGGGTGAAAAAAGGATAAGAATAGAGGTGACCCCTTCTGAAAAATAACAAATTAGATGCCTATAGGGGTTCATGTCTGCACTGGAGGCCGGTGTAGGTTAGCATTGAGAGGAAGAAAGAAAGGAGAGAAGGGAAGGATAGGAGAGCATAGAAGAGAGTTACTAAAAGGGTGACAGGGGGTTGGGAAGGAGGGTTTGCACGGAAGGCTATCGAAAGATAAATCATGAGATCCACTTTGGGTGGGGAAATAGTTATAGTTATTTTGGCTCCCAGGAGGATGCAACGAATCAGGGTCTGAGTATGTTTAGGGGTTTTAGGGTTTGAGCAGTTGAGTAAGGCAATAGTCGGGTCCTGCTTGATCGCAATTTCAGTGATTTTGCGAATAAGGGTGAAAATCTTATTCCAGTACATTCTGATTCACTCCCAGAGAACATGTAGGAGAGTGCCCATGAGGCCGCATTCTCTGAAACATAATGGAGAAGTTTGGGGGTAGTATTTGGCAAGGCGGGTAGGTACCAAATACCATCGGGATATCACATTGAGGCTAGCTTCAATCAGAGAAATATTTGGGATACCTTTGAATGAGCAGGCAAAAATAGAGTGCCAAAAGTCTAGGTTCCAGGTAAGTTCAAGGTCACGCTCCCAGCTCAACATGTAGGTTGCTTTCTCTAGCGGCTCTGCCAGTGCTGAGTAGATTAGGGAGATGCCTCCTCTCGTGTCCCAGACTGAGGAACACCAATGCTCGTAGGGAGTTACCGATATTGGGTTTTCGCTGCTCTTCCATATCTGGTTAAGGAAGTGTGACAATTGGTAGAATCTACATTTTTCAGAAGGGGGCATTTCAAGTTTTGAGGTACAGTAGGATAATGAGAGGGGTCCGTTTGAGTTGTAAAAGTGTCCTATTCTGTATAAGCCTTTGTCTATCCACCATTTGTAAGCCTTAATATCTAGTCCTGGTGGGAACCTGGGTTGTGGAAGATATGGGCAAGTGGTTGCCAGGCAGAGGTTAAGGGTCTCAGTTTGTGTAAAGAATCACAAAGTTCCATCGAGTGGGATATTGTAGGGGCTAGAATAGGGGGTCCATTTTTGGGTAGGTTCCAGAGCAGGAAGTCTAATGTATAGCTAGGGACAGCCTCTCGTTTCATGCCCACCCAGTCGGGCTTTGGCCCTTTAAGATAGATTATCGAAAACTGGCTAAGCTGGGCTGCTTAATAGTACCACCACAGATTGGGTAGTCCTAGGCCTCTTTTTGTTCTGGGTCTGAAAAGGACATCCTTGGAAAGTCGGTGACTTTTGTTGCCCCGAATAAAATGGATAAATGCAGATCGTAAGTTTTTGATTTGTGATTTGATGGCTGGGATAGGGAGGGAGCAGAAGAGGTACAGTATTCTGGGTAGGAGAGTCATCTTGACCGCATTAACTCTGCCTAACCAAGGCAGTTTATATAGGGACCATTGGGTTAGGTCTTCTGTAAGTTTTTTAAACATGGGGGGTAATTATATTTGTATAAGTGGTCAATTCTAGACATGAGATTAATGCCTAAATAGGGGATAGAGATGGGGTGCCAGGAAAATGAGAAGTGATCCTTTAGTCTGTCTACCGTGTCTTGGGGAGTTGATATGTTAAGGGCAATCGATTTTGACATGTTTACTTTCAGGCCCGACGCACACCCGAAATCGTGGAGTAGTCAGGATATGTTTGGAGTAGAGATAAAGGGGGATGTAATAAAGAGGAGGACGTCGTCCATGAATATCTGGGGGCAGTCTTATCGCTATGGCCAGGGTTTCTATGGCCACTGTGAAGAGAAGTGGGGAAAGGGGGCACCCCTGCCTCGTGCCTTTCTGAATGGGGAACTGTTCTGAGAGATGTCCCTGTAATCTGACCTGTGCCTTGGGTTGGGAGTAGAGGGCTTCTAGTATTTTAGTGAAGTCGGGGCCAAAGCCCCATTTCTGAAGTATTGTAAAGAGGTAGGGCCAGGCAACTGTATTGAATGCTTTTTGGAGGTCTATGGATAGGAGGTAGCCTTCCTGGGGGGGGCCTCCATGCCATCCTAATTTCATAAGGGAAATTGTGTTTACTGCTCTCCGTATCTGGTCTGGACCCTGCCTTCCTGGGATGAATCCCACCTGATCCTTATGTATATATGAACCTATAAACAATGCCAGTCTGTTCGACATAATCTTCGTCATAATTTTTAAATCATTGTTGATTAGCGAAATAGGTCTATAGTTGCTAACTTCGCTGGGATCTTTGCCCGGTTTTGGGATAACCGATATGTAAGCTAGGTTGGCTGTTGGATCAAGGGAGAGGCTTTACTTAAGGAGTTGAAGAAACGGACCAGATATGGGGAGAGAGCGTCAGTGAAGGTTTTATAATAGTGGGTTGAGAACCCATCAGGGCCTGGGGCAGAGTCTTTTTTAAGCCCTTTAATGACCGCTCGGATCTCGGGTTCCTGAAATGGTGAATCCAAGATAGAACGTGGGAGACCGAGAGTCTCGGGAGAGGGATATTCTCCAAGAAGGAGTCGAGGTTATTGTGAGTGTTAGGGCTGTCGTCAGAGTATAGATTGGAGTAAAAAAACTGGAAGGCTTCCAGGATCTTTTTAGGGCTTTGAGTGAGAGAACCCGACAGGGATTTGATTTTGGGAAGGGCAAAAATCCTTTGTTTAGGGGTGAGTTTAGCCGCTAATTGTGGACCAAACTTGTTCGCCCGCATGTAGTGACTGCAGCTGATCCATTGAAGGTGTTTTTCTGTGTTGGAGGTGAGGGCTAGGTTGAGAGCTAACCTGGTGGATTCTAGATTGGAAAGGGTAGTGTGGGTGGGGTGTCGTTTGTGGGACAAGCTAAGTTCCTTGAATTCTTTTTCTAATTTTAGGACTTCCAATTGTCGTTCGCGTTTTAGTCTGGAGGAAAGTTGAATGACCTTCTCTCTTATCACTGCCTTGTGGGCACTCCACAAAGTGCTTGGGGAAATATCATTTATCCGGAAGTATTCCCTAATGTCCTTTTCCAACATAATGCAATGCACTGGATTGGAAAGGATCTTTTCCTTTAGGCGCCATTGGCATGTTCCTGGGGGAGACATAGAGTTAGAAAGTTTCAGTGTCACTGTGATCAGACCACGGAACATCTTGTATGGAGGCTTGGGAGGCTGTGTGTATTTCAGAGGTAGGGAGAAAAATGTGATTGATTCTAGAGTAGGTTTTATGTGGGGCTGAGTAGTGTGTATAATCTTTTGCAGATGGGTTCAGTTCCCTCCAGATATCAATAAGGCCTAGTGAGTGGAGGAGTCTGATGATTCAGAGACTTTGCTTAGGGGGTTTTTTAAGGTGGGGAATTCCCTGGGCTGATCTATCCAGCAACTGATTGAAAGTGATGTTGGAGTCACTCTGCCCTCGAAGTGGGGGGGAGAGGGAAGTGAGCAGTGAGGAGAAGAATTTAGCCTGGCCTCGGTTGGGTGCATAATAGGATATGATGGTGTATAAGTTTCCCTCTATCGCGCCTTTGACTAGAATGTATCTGCCTTCTTTATCCTTGATTGTCAAAGAGTGAGCAAAAGAAATCTGTTTGTAAAATAGTATAGCTACCCCCCTTTTATTCTCATCTCCGTTCACTAGGAAAAAGGTGGGAAACTTGTTATGGAGAAAAGAGGGGGTATAACTATTAGAGAAATGGGTTTCCTGAAGGAGGATTATGTCCAAGCCCCTAGAGTTATAGCTTTGGAAGACTTTGCGTCTTTTCGCGCGGGGGGGGGGGGGTTCATGACCTTGGGTGTTGTGTGAGGCTATCTTAAGAGCCTTCTGCATAGATGAGGAGTCAGCCATGAGCACGAGAGGGCGGACGCAAGTACCTGTAGTAGGGGCTCACCTGAGCCCTAGTTGATCGGGTTTTGATTCTGGATAGACAAAGTCAGTACCTCTTCTGGAGATTCTGGTTAGCGGTAGCCTTCCGTGCAGGTTCCTGGGGGGAGTATAAGGAGAGGAAGGGTAAAAGGATGCGATACATAGGGGGGAGAGAGTAAGAGAACAGAGAAATTAAGATAAGGAGGTGAAGTAGGAAGGTGAGCAGTCCTAGGTGAGGTCACCTAGGAAAATAGAGGACAGGAATGGCAAGCCAAGTCCTGGACCGAGACCCCCCCAAAAAAAGAAGTAGGGCTCAGAAAAATAGGAACAACCTCTAGAAGGGTTGTTGTTCTGATGTCACCAGAGGGGAAATCCCCTCTAGGTCACAGCAGAGGGAGTTGCATGCAAGGCCGCTCAGGCCGCTAAGCCCCCAAACATGTGGGTATTGTGGGACCTCGAAACTGGGGAGCTGAGGAGCTCTAAAAAAACAGTGTAAATGGGTAACTTTGACAAACTGATGAACAGACATTTAGAATTTCAGACAATTCTCTTGGGAAATGTCATTGGGTACTATAGGGAGGGAGGGAAGGAGGGAAGGAGGGGAAAGGGTAAATGGAGGGGAAGGGGACAGTGTAAGGTCCATTTGGAGAGAAAATCTTCAGAGGGGGCCTTCTCTCAAGATCTTTAAGGAAGGGATCCGGCACACGTTTATGGGGTGAATGTCCTCCACCCGTGAGTCAAGCGAAGAAGTCGGTGGGTGTAGTTCTGGTCACTACACAGTCAGGAAAAAAAAAGAGCCACCCGAGAGGAGAGAACAAGATCCTTGGAGGATAGGTGGTATAATGGTTCATCTCGGTGGGTGGGAGTCACGATGTCTCTTCGTTTGCTGCTTGTTCCAAATCTGAGTAATAGGGCTTCCTGGTGGGGGGCCTTTTGGAGGAGCCTGATCGGTAAATAGATTCCTGGAGGGGTAACTCTTGAGTGATGAAACCCAGTCGCAAGAGTAAGTGTTCACCTTCTTGAAAGTGTAAAACTTGTCCTTGTGTTGAAACTGAAGACGGAAAGGGAAGGATCAGCGATATTTTGTGGATTTCTGTGTTAAGATTTCTAAGAGTGGTTTTAGGGCTCTCCGCTTTTGAATTGTGGTCCGGGATATATCCGCAAAAGTTTGTATTTTGTTTCCCTGTATGGAGAGGTTGTCCAAGGTACGGGACCTTTTCATGATTTCCTCCTTAATTCCATAATAGTGTGGTTTAACCAGTACATCCCTCGGGAGCCCATCTTGGTGAGGAAGTTGAAGAGCTCTGTGGGCTCCGTCTAGCTCGAGTTTGTGGCTCGGGATGTCTGGAATGACTTCTTTTATGAAGAGTTGTACTGTGTCTTGAATATTGGTGACTGATTCAGGAATGCCTCTAATGCGGAAGTTGTATCTCCGACTTCTGTTTTCTAAATCGTCAATTTTAGCTAGTGCAATTTCGAGTTGGTCTTGCAGCGTCTGGATACAAATAGTGTTTTGGTTGGTACGTGCTGCTGTGTTATCTACGGTTTGTTCAATAACATCAATGCGGGCCCCAAGGCTTTGCAGGTCTGCTTTGATAGAAATGGTGATCTGTGTTGCATTCTGCGCAAGGCCAGCTGCAAGCATATCTGAAAAACAATTCAGTAATTGGGCCATGTCAGTCTGGTGGGCTGAGTGCATAGGGAGAGCCTGTTGGGAGCCTGGGAGGCTGAGGGGGGATTGCAGAGTGGGGGTGTGCAGCATGTCTGGCATTGTTCTGCTGAGGAGCGACTCAGTGGAGGCAGGGGAGACACTGTGTGGAGGCTGGGTACTCACAGGGGTTGCCAGCAGAATATTAGCAAACTGGATAGTAGCAGGGGGATCCGCTATGGAATCCTGGTCCCCTGTGTCTCCACCTAGAGAGAACAATCTTAGGAGCTGTGGGGGAGGATAGGCTGAAAATTAAGCTGTCGGCTGACCTCCTTCCTCTGCGTGTTCCTCGACATACAGGACTGTGCCCGGAGCTATCCGCTGCCTGGGGAGATCTGTATCGGGGGTTCCCACTGTGAAAAGCTGCCGTTGGGGACCATAGAAGGCCTGAGCGGGTTGGAGCTCCCGATCAGCACGTCTTCCCGGAGGTCCTGCGCATGCGCACTCCATTTTTATTTATTTAACTCTTTTTTTACTTATATAGGTTCTTTTGTTTTGGATATATCCAACACATGTAGATGTATAAAAAGAGTGAAACAGGGGTTGTTAGTCGGCTTATTGACTGCAAGTTGTGCCACATCCTATAATTAAATATTCGAGCAAAAAGAAAATTCCCCTAGTGGTGGACTTTAAAGGCACATGTGGAGAAACATAGAGAAGAAATTGTATAATATATAAAAAATAATTTATTCATTTCAGAAACATCATAAAAACATCAATAACAATATAACAAACAATGAAAGGAATGCGATTCATGCATTTGTACATGTATGGGATAATGGTACCAATGTATTTGCACCCGACGCATTTCGGAGTTGTTTAGCCTCCTTCTTCAGGGGTGGATGTAAGTTTTAGCAAAGGTTTCTAAATTGAAAATAATGTGTTTAACAAAGAAATAATGAGTATATGTACATATCAGGTCATACGGACATAAGTACATGTTGTATTTTCATTCCATTTACACTTACATTGGCAATATGTAGGCTAGCTTCACATTCCAAAACAGTTTAAAAGCAAAGGTGCTGACACTGTCTGCCCATCCAACGTGTTTCCCGATTGTGATAAGTAAGGGTTGATTAACGTACCCAGAATCCTAGTATTTCATGCGTAGCAACAGAAAATTACTGGGTATGGGTGTATAAAGATAGTTTGATTCCTCACAATCAGAGGAAGAGCCCACATATGTGGGGCGTAGACAAATTTTGGATCTGAAATTCCACTGAGGCCAAAATGTGGATCCTGTAAAATGTGAAAATATAGAGGTATGTAATAACCAGTCATTGGTTGAAAAGTTTAAATGAGTCTACTTATTTGTGAAAAAAGAGGGTCTTTTAGTATTAGAGGTACAACATACCTGATACAACTACTGTAGAGGGTTCAAAAGAAAATGATGGAGGTAGCTGATGTAAGCTAAATGTATCTTGGGTAACTGGAAAATATTAACACAAGGGGGAGGGGAAATATGGAAATATCATTAGATAAATATGTGATTTGTCCAATTGGGAATTATTGACAATTTGAAGTGTGGATATGCACATATATTTCAAGGGTTAATATAATTCAGATGCATCTGGATAATCCTTGGTAGGGTAGTAATAATTAATTAAATGGTATTCAAATTAGTGAAGGGGGGGGGAAGAAAATCCCAGTTGCAGCTATAGAGTGGTGTCTTCTAGCCACAGCGGTAAACTTATGAAGGGTAAAGCAGCATAAGGATTTAAGTAGAGGCATAGGTTATATGTTATTAGAGTTGATATCACTTACTTTATGTGTAGACTTGCTAGACATCAGCTCAGACCGACAACGTCCTGCACACAGGAACAGACGCTCGGTCTGAGCAGGTGTTAGGGTATATAAAGCCCTCCTCACCAATCAGCCGCTCGTGTAATAGCCAGCAGCTGACTGTGATAGAGGAGGGGCGGATGCGCTCAGAATGGCCCCCCGGGTGGAGCGAGCGCCGCCAAGCCCCCAGCACGCATGCGCGAGCATCCGCGATGAGGCGTGGCCACTCCTACTGCACCCGCCGACACGTCTGGCTTCCAAGATGGAGGACAGTGTGAACAACACTGTAGCCTCGCACAACGCCGCCATGAGCCAAGATCGCTCAGGCGGCTTTGTGTGCCGGGCAAACCTCAGATCACTGATAGAAATAGTAAATATAGGCACAAATTAACGTGCACAAATAAAGAACAATGTAAGCTTATCACAATTTCCGGGAAAACATCGCTGGCTGACAGTTTTTACAGGCTGGGATTTTTCATGTAATGAGAAACAAGTTTATAAATAATAATCAACGCAGATACATATGAGAATTGCACTATTCAATAGATATTATATACCTCTATATTTTCACATTTTACAGGATCCGCATTTTGGCCTCAGTGGAATTTCAGATCCAAAATTTCTCTATGCCCCACATATGTGGGCTCTTCCTCTGATTGTGTGGAATCAAACTATCTTTATACACCCATACCCAGTCATTTTCAGTTGCTACACATGAAATACTAGGATTCTGGGTACGTTAATCAACCCTTACTTATCACAATCAGGAAACACGTTGGATGGGCAGACAGTGTCAGCACCTTTGCTTTTAAACTGTTTTGGAATGCGAAGCTAGCCTACATATTACCAATGTAAGTGTAAATGGAATGAAAACACAACATGTACTTATGTCCGTATGGCCTGATATGTATATATACTCATTATTTCTTTGTTAAACACATTATTTTCAATTTAGAAACCTTTGCTAAAACTTACATCCACCCCTGAAGAAGGAGGCTAAACAACTCCGAAACGTGTCGGGTGCAAATACATTGGTACCATTATCCCATACATGTACAAATGCATGAATCGCATTCCTTTCATTGTTTGTTATATTGCTATTGATGTTTTTATGATATTTCTGAAATGAATAAATTATTGTTTATATATTATACAATGTCTTCTCTATGTTTCTCCACATGTGCCTTTAAAGTCCACCACTAGGGGAATTTTCTTTTTGCTCGAATGTATAAAAAGAGTAGCGCACTTTGTACCATTTGTCTCTTACAAATCAATGGGTTTGCATTGAGTGCAGCTGCCCTGAGCTTATTGCTAATTAACATTGAGCAGGTGTTATAATATTACCTTGATTAGCTTCCAGGATCTTGGCTGCAGCTACAGCATTGATCGTAGGGTTGCCACCTTTTCTTCAAGTCAAACCCGAACACTTTTTTTTTTTTAACAAGAAAACCTGAACACAGCAATTTATTTTATATTATACGGTAAACTATACATATATTTTGCTATTCAATAACATTTCTGATAATAGGAAATTATTTAGAAGAGTTCTCCTTTTACATCTGAATACATAGATTTCCCCTTTTACATCTGAATGCACAGAGTTCCCCTTTTACATCTGAATCTGCAGAGTTCCTTTACACCTTAAGGGGGGACTCTGCAGACTCTGATGTAAGGGAAAACTCTGGGCACTCTGACATAAGGGATGCTCTGGGAACCCTGATTTATGGGGGAACACTGAGAACTCTGATGTACAGAGAGGACTCTGATGTAAGGGGGAACACTGTGGCCTGAACCCTTGTTGCTAGGCAGTCTTCCTAATCTGCCTCATTCTATTCTGCCGCAGAATCTGTTGAACGATCAGGTGTTGGGTACTTTATAACCTAGTACACTATCGTTCATTTACACAAGAGTACTTCATTTTAGCAGCCGAGCAGTTAAAAATGTATTAGATTCCCTCAAGAGACCTACCACCTTTTTAGACTTAGATTGATTTTTTGCATGTGGTAAACATATGGGATTTAGATCGAACATTAAGAAAAGAAGAATTTTTAGGTCCAATACAAACAGGTAAACCATATACAATTGGGGGATTTATGTCATGTAATAGCACACATGTAGTACGTGCTTTAGATTGTTTATGCGAACCTCAGTATATTGGCCGCAGGAAAAGGCAGTTGAAGAAACATATCTCTGAACATTTTTAGATTATTACCATGGGTTATAAAAATCATAGTGTCTCGCTACACTATGGTGAGGTACATTACAGAGATCCTAGTTCCCTTCAATTTTGGGGGATTGAATCAGTCAGACCCTATTGGAGGGGAATCAACAGGGTAAGAGAGATATTTCATGTAAAGAGACACAGTTGATGTAAATTTCCCCCAAGGGCTTTAATGCTGAATTGGATATAAATTGCTTCACTGATGATGTACGGGTCTTGCATCTTGGCCCTGATAGATGACAACGCCACCTCCATTGGTGAATGTGTAGGGGGTTCATTTAGTCTGATTGGATACATTTAGGAATATTTTACTGATTACTGCAAACACTACCTATGTGCTTTTACTGTAGCTATGCAGTATGGAGTGTTCCCCTACTGTATTAACTCTCCTGTACAGTTTCACATTACTATGCGGCTTTTACATAGCTACTGCATAGCTACAGTAGATAGTTACAGTTTAAGTTGTGGCCGACCAGAACTGGGAGATCATTCCTAGTGACAGACATAAGTGTCCATACATACATACAGGTGGAGAAAAATGTGAATGGCCTCAGCCTGGAACTTTTCCTAAGCCACGCCCCTCTGATACATTCTGCCCCACCCACTGGGGGCTTAGTCATAAAGGTCATAGTCACCTCTATGAAAAAGCACTGGTGGGCAGGGTGAAGTGCATCAGAGGGGGCATGGTTTAGGAGTAGTTTCAGGTTGAGGCCGTTCGCATTCGTCTCTACCTGTTCTCCTCAACGATCCCCAATCTATTGGGGCATTTGTTTGACTGATTTCCAATGTAACTGGGCATTCTTCCTAAATATGTATGTACAATGTAAAAAGGGCATCCTTTTGACTGATAACCAAGTTAGCTGGACATTTTTTCAAAAGACTCCCAATGTATCAGAGCATTCTTTCATCTATCACTAAAGTAACTAGGCATTCTTCACACAGACCCGGAATGTGGAAGAGGCAATATTTTCACTGATCCCCAGGATAACTGAACATTCTTTCCAAAGTTCCACAATGTAATGGGGTGATTGTTGTACTGATTACCAATGTAAATGGGTATTCTTCCCAATGATCCCCAATGTATTAGGGCATTCTTTTCACTGAACAGCAATGTAACTAGGCATTCTTCCCAAAGACCCCCAATGTATTGTTTTCACTGATTACCAAGGTAACTTGGCATTCTTCCTAAAGACCACTAATTTGCTCATTCTTTTAACTGAATTCCAAAGTAACTGGTCATCTTTCTACTATCCCTCAAATGTAACAGTGTATTTTTACCACCAACTACCAAAGTAAGGGGTATACCTTTCATTGATCACAGTATGAGGGGACATTCTCTTATGTACACCAGTTGCAAATGTATTCATTTTTAGCAGGGGTTGCTTGAGCCCTGGAAATTATTCAGGACAAATGATTTGAGAAAGACTGATTTAAGAGGAGATTTCTCCTACATTTGTAGAATCTTCATTTAACTTCCCATTGTGTCTTCAGGTCAGGAAGTAAAAGGCAATTTTTCCAGAAAACAAAATATAGCATGTAGGGTCTTTTATTCATTCCCCCTATCCAAAATTAAAAAAAAGTTTTGCCTTTATATATAATTTAAGGGTCACCCCAGTTAAATAAAAATTGATCTAGACTCCACAGTAACCTTTTACCTCCTGTTATATGTTAACATTTTCCCATTATGAGTAGCCTAACAATGCCCCAATATTCACAAGAGATGTTTAGATCTGTTGCAAATTTTAAGTGGTACAGCAGAGCATCTTTTGTTATGACCGGCTTTTATAGAAGTTAACTAAAAGCTGTGAAATATGAGAATAGTGTAGGAGATACCTCTTATCCTGGGCAGAGATTTTACAACATATTGAAAACTCTTTGCTTGGACCATGTCCTAGTTATTCCCTATTTCTATGGAGTAAATGCTATGAACCGTACTGTGCTCTTTGATTCTTCTGTTATGTGGACAGAGTTTAAGCAGTTGTAAACGTTGATGGAATAATAATATATAGTTTGCTAAATCTTTCTGTATTAAAAATAATTACCATTAGAAAAAGGTTTACTTGTCACCTTTTTTATACTTTGCTGGTCTCCTTCAGCCATTTTCTGTCTGCATGCATGAACTTTATTATGTGCTTATTATGTGCTTAAATGATCACTTATAATCAGAACCCATGTGACTGGGTGACAATGTAGGATCACAATTAGCAGTTATCCCCCACTAATGGAAAGAGGCTTAACAAGTACCTTTTATTATACTTTATTATAGGATGACCGGGTATTATTTTGATGAATGGTGAAGACTGAAAAATACTGAAACTGGACTTTCAAAATTACATTAACATGGTTAAGCTTATATGATTTTGTATTTTATTTTTTATCTACGTATATTAAAGTAAAACAGATCCCTGTATACAATGTGCTTTTCTGATATAGCAGTAAGCGGCATTGTTCAACATTATGCAACCTTTTTGGTAAAATCAGGATAGGCTGAATCAAGTTCATACACCAAGAGGAACCATGTGGGCTTACATTACCCATGGAAATTGGTAATATATGGTAATATATAAAAAGGTAGGCAGAACCATACAAACAAGGTGGAACGAAAATCTGTGAAAAGACAAAGACTGGTAAATAAACCTAAATTAATAAAATAATTACACACTGCTAATATTTTACAAGTATATTTTTTATTGCTAAATATGCAAATTAAAGTGTAAAAAAAGTGACTTTATTTTACAGCTGTACCTGCCAATACTAGTTATCTCACTGCCTGCACATACACTGCTTTAGTGAAAAGGAATCACCGCCTAAACTATTTCTCAAACCCATCCTTACAGGAGTGTCAATCTTCTACATCCCACGCTGTACTCTGTAGTTTCTCCTGCTGACCCCTAAATTTTGTATCCTGTACTGCAACCAGCAACAGTTGACCAAGAGGTCAGTCAGAAAGCAGAGATCCAGTTTTTTGTTGGCTTTATTCCTCTGAACCACTTTTTGCAGTTCACAAGTGGAATATTGACCGGGTGCAACAAATAATATGGTCTGTCCCTCCAAATTACAGTCTGTAGGTTTTCCATCTTTTGCGTATGTCTGAATTGCATGTTTGAGATTAGGCTTATACTGTTGATGTTAAATGGAAAGAAAAAGAAATTGACCAGTAGATGACAGTTTGTGAACATGCATGCCCTCATTTGATCCTCTGTATAGTATCAAAATCTACACTTTTTATTACTAATATTTCAGAGCTTAAAATCTTTTCATAAGTACAGGAAGAGATCATTTATTTTAATAGGCCGTTGAATGCACAGGGGAATGATTGTATCACTTACTGTGAATGTGTAACCTGCACTAGAAGTGAAGCATAATGATTTAACAAAAGAGAGCTTTTCGGGCTTGTATAATGCATTATGAACTACTGATTGATTTGTCTCTGAACATGCTTATTTGAGCATGCTAATATGAAAAGTAGTGGGGGGATAACAGGTGGCCATAGATCTTGACAGATTGCCTGCATTAGTGTTGTAGGTAAAATACACATACACACACTACTTCTTGCATGAACAGTTTCTAAATTTCAAAAAGAGATAGCACAGTTCTTGCATTCTTGTTAACAACTAGGGAAATTATAAAAAAAACTACTATATGTATATACTTGACATATTTAGTGGATGGTCTGTTGATACTGTGCTGCTTTTAGGCATTCTACTCCCCCCCACTCACCTTGTGCTGATGTTCTTGCTGACAGCCCTTATGCCCCTTTTGTAGTGTTGAGGGACTTAAAAAAGTGTGTAGGGAGCGATACAATCAATCAAACCTGCCAGAAGTTATGAATGCTGAAGATTTTGACAAAAACTGTACTGTTTGAAGACAGCAGTGTTTAGAACTACCACCTGTTGTAGACATACAGTATCTCACAAAAGTGAGTACATCCCTCACATTTTTGTAAATATTTTATTATATATTTTCATGTGACAATTACTACAATGTAAAGTAGTGAGTGTACAGCTTGTATAACAGTGTCAATTTTCTGTCTCCTCATAATAACTGAAACACACAGCAATTAATGTCCAAACCACTGGTAACAAAAGTGAGTACACCGCTGGCAACAAAAGTGAGTTTTCTGTGACGAAACAGTGTAGGGAGGAGCAGCGTGCTGATGTCACCACAAACAACGCAAAGTCCCGGAAGCAACGGGCAGCTATTGAGAGCCCGCCGGCTCGAATCTAACAGACACGCTATTGTATATTCGGCTAAGTGTAAGCGCATTTCTGTTTTCAACTTAATAATTTTTTATGGAATTACACTATGGAAGCCCTCTTTATTCTTACATGGGGTATTACTGAATGGTGGCTATTCTGAGGAGTGGATGATCTGGGATACCTGGCTGCTAATAACAGAGACCCGGGGCTGGGGTACATGCCACATGCTAATTGGATCTTCCTAAAAAGAGATCTATTTATCTGGTAAGCGGCAGTAATTCTAAAGGTGGAGGACCCTGTCTATCATACACGGTCACATATTCTTGGGTGTTTTTTATCACAAGTCACTGTGGAACAGTCGGTTAATTAATTTTATATGAACTATGGTTTTCAGCCTTTTTATGTTGTGGAATATCATCTACTGTACCTTATTCATTTCACTGAAGAAAAAGGACACTTTTAGAGCACTTTAGTTTCTACACTTTTGGTTCATTTTGCACACTTTTGAGCTTTACTTATTCAATACTGCTTTATTAATAGCCAATTAAAGGGTTGGTAGCCCTCATAGAAGTTGGTATATGCTCTAAAACATATATGTCGCTGTCTTATATGTTTTCATTTTTATATATATAGCATAGCTTAATTTATTATGATTGTTTATAGTGTGTATCTCACTTGAAGTTAGAGCTGATTCAATATTTATTTAACTATTTTTTAGTTAATAGTTTTGCTTGTTCTTAGACAGTGCAGTAATCTACTTTTGACAATCTCTATTGTAAATTGGAGAAGTGCGAATTCCATCGTCTTTTCCACTGCTGGTTTTTTCGATGGACCCAGAGAAACTTTCAGCAGTCCTATGGTGACCCCAAAGTTTATCTGGCCATCAACCCCACCCCCCCTCCTCCCCCCAGCAGAAGCCAGTATCTTTTTGTCAAGAAAAAGCACAACACGTGTGTAGATACAGCGCTTTTAAGAAACATTAATATATCCCTTACAGCCCTGCAATCCAAAAAATCAACAATTTTTATAAATCCATATAATATGAAAAGCAGCTGAGATAAATATAATATCCCTGAACTCTTTTAGAACCTTTAGGCTGTCAAAATCTTTACTAAGCTTGACCTATGTGGAGCTTATAACTTAAGAAAGATCAGGCTAGGTGGGCTCTGTTCTTTTCCAGATTTAACTTCCACTTGACCTTTTGACTTGGGTCCAAAAAATGCAAAGGCCTTGTAGTGTATGTTTCTTGAAAATGGTGTTCACGTCCCACCTAATACTATCCTCATGCCTCGTATACACGACTGGACTTTCCTACAACAAAACTGTGGAATTTTGTTTGAAGGGTGTTGGCTCAAACTTGTCTTCCATACACATGGTCACACAAATGTTGGCCAACAATTACGAACGTAGTGACGTACTAGACGTACAACATGGTTATTCAGCTCTTTAGCGCCACACTTTGGGCTCCTTCTGCTAATTTCGTGTTAGTAGAAGTTTGGTGAGTGTTGATTCGTGCTTTTCAGTTTGTTTCTGAACGGCCCTTTCGTCAACCAGCCATGTTGCAGAATCGGAGGGGATAACGTTTTATTTATTATTGGCCTTGGAGTTATTGCTTTGACATAATTTTTTTGGTTGAATATTGATTTGATTTGATATATTTTCTATATTTTTGGATGCATAGAATTCACTTTTTTGTTAAGTTCTATTGGCAGATAGCTTGTCTCATTTTATTTGTTTTATTTTTTTAATGCACAATAAAAAAAATGTATGGAGAATAATACTTGGCTATGTGTTTTACTTCAAATGACAGTTTGGGAGTAGGCAGTTACATTTTAAAAAATACAATGTAAATTTGACAAGGGACACAAATATAGTTGTATCTTTGTTCTTAAAAACTAGGGGATAATGTAATTATAAATTCTAAACATTGGATTATATCCCTCTGTTCTGTATAGAACATATGTGTAAATGCAGGTTGCATATGCTAAAAAAAATCCTAATATAATTGATTGTAAGTCAATATAAGTCTAAGTTCTTAAAGTGTCACTGAAGGCAAAACGTTTTCTTTTTCATTTTGGGGAGAGTAAGGAAAGGTTATAACCCGTCAGTTTCTTTTTTGCCATCTGTGTCCCATTGCAGAGATTTCCCTTCACTTAGTGTCCTATAGCCAAAACTGGAAGTAAGAGTAAATGCCTCAAAAGTGAGGGAATCCTGGGGTGTCACCTGGCTTACCAGAACTCGTGTCCCCATTGGAAGATTTCTCCTCTATTATGCCATGTACACACGACCGGACTTTATGGCATACTTGGCATACTTGGCATACTTGGTCCGTCGGACAATTCGATCATGTGTGGGCTTTTTTCCCCAAAAGTTTGACGGACCCAGAAATGAAACATGTTTCAAATCTTTCCGACGAACTCGAGTCCAGTCGAAAAGTCCGCTCGTCTGTATGCTAGTCCGACGGACAAAAACCGACGCTAGGGCATCTATTGGCTACTGGCTATGACCTTCCTTGTTTTAGTCCAGTCGTACATGATCGCGTACGAATCCGTTGGACTTTGGTTGATCGTGTGTAGGCAAGTTTGTTCATTCGGAAAGTCCGTCGTAAAGTCCGTTGAAAAGTCTGCCATAAATTCCGCTCGCGTGTATGCGGCATTAGTGTTCTGATGTCAACCCAAAATTTGGGAATTTTTTCACTTTAATTTTCAATGATATCAGTAAACAGGGAAATTAGAGTCGGGGACACAGACAGCAAAAAAACCTGGCAAGAGGTCTAATGCCACTCTCCACTCTATCCAAAACTAAAATAAAATGCCTTTAGGGAAATTTTAGTAAGTAACACCAGTAATTTTCTTGTATGTGAACATATATATATGAAATAGATTTTTTGCGCCTATTCTAGTAATTCTATTAAGATTTTACAAGAATTCAATAGATGCCTTTCCACTCTATATAAAGACTCCGATACACTTGACCAGTCCCAGATGGACAACCTCCTCTCCTCGATCAGACTCCCTTCCCTCTCCTCCACCCATCGTGAAGCCCTAAAACGACCCATCACAGCGGAAGAAATTTTATTGGCCATAAAATCCCTTAAACCACCTAAACGACCAGGCCAATACAGATTTTCAGCTACTTACTACAATAAATTTGCTACCCACCTTACCCCTCTCCTACAGGAGGCTTACAACTCGATTCTCTCGGGTCACTCCTTCCACACTGAATCCCTCACAGTGGCAATATCCACGATCCATAAACCTAACACAGATGATACCACCTGGTCTAATTATTGACCAGTCTCTATACTTAATCCTGATATCAAACTCCTGGCTAAGTTGCTTTCATCGCACCTTAACTTGTCCATCTTACGCCGTTGGGGGTTTGGCTCCCACTTTTTCCAATGGATCTGGGCTCTCTATCAGAACCCCAAGGTATATGTAGCATACTCAGGCTTCCATTCTGACCCCTTCCCCGTTGAGCGTGGCACTCGTCAGGGCTGCCCTTTTTCCCCAATCCTTTTTGCCCTTGCAATCTAACCTCTTGCACTCTTAATCCAAGCAAATATTCAAGGCATAGAGTTAGGTGGACATCAGTATAAATTATGCTTATTTGCAGACAATGTCCTTATCTTCCTTACCTCTCCCTTAATTTCCTACCCAAATCTGCTCATTATACTCTCGCGTTTTGGACAATTATCTGGCCTCCACGTCATCCCACAAAAATCAACAGCCCTAAACATTTCCCTCCATCACTACAGTCCCACCTCAGAGACACCCTACCATTCCCCTGGGCCTCCTCATATATTTTATTTCTCGGTTTCAAATTTGCAGCCCAACCATCAGTCCTTTTGTCAGCTAGCTACCCACCTATGCTTTTACACCTTTCGTCCCTTATGACCAAATGGTCATCCCTACCCTTGGCCTGGATGGATAGAATAACGGTGGTAAAGATGTCCATCCTCCCCAAAATCCTTTACCTCTTTCCAATACTGCCAATACAGATCCCATCTTACTATCTGCGCATACTGCAACAAAGGGCCTTCCAATTCATATGGGGAAACGGCAAACCTCGTCTACCCAGACTAACCCTCTACACGCTCTGTATTGAAGGAGGCCTCGGTGTACCTAACTTTACAAAATACTATCATGCCACACAATTTGCACAACTTACTAAATACCACGTCACTATGGAAACACCCCTATGGGTAGCCCTCAAATCTGTGGACTGCGACCCTCTTTCCATGGCTAACCTTCTCTGGCTAGAACCCCTGCAAAGACGCAACATCACTAACCCCATCACCAAACACCGAACTAATCTCAGACCTCTATGCCCTTCTCTCATCAAGCTCAATGCCCTCCCCACCGGCTTACTCAAGTAAATGGCAAAATGACCTAAACCAAACCTTAGATCCAACGGATTGGGCGCATATTTGGCAGGCAACCAAATCAGCTTCACCCAACATTGTAGCACTGGAAACCAACT
Source organism: Lithobates clamitans (assembly GCA_037952925.1). Classification (NCBI taxonomy): domain Eukaryota; kingdom Metazoa; phylum Chordata; class Amphibia; order Anura; family Ranidae; genus Lithobates; species Lithobates clamitans. The sequence goes on from JBBGZY010000343.1 coordinate 736,611, forward strand.
ACAAGGTACTCACTAGATGGTATATGGTCCCTGCCAGGATCTCTAAATTCCTTCCCCAATATTTCATATTTTGTTTTAGAGGCTGTACAACACCAGGCACACATATGCACATTTGGTGGAAATGTCCCACAGTGAAAACATTCTTGACTGAAGTATTCAAGATCCTCTCAACCCTATTTGAGATGCCATTGCAACCCAACGCTATCATAGCTCTCCTGAACAACAAACCCTTGATTGTGACCCAACGCCAATTCAAATTCCTTCTCATTATCACCACAGCGGCCAAGCAGACCATTGCGAAGGCCTGGAAATCACCTACTTTATGTATCTTGGCAATGAAACACAGAATCACTTAGACAATGGTCCACAAAAAAAATTGAGGCAGTCTTCCTAAACAAAGTCTACTCCTAGGGAAAATTATGGAGCTTGGATTGACCACTTTCTACCCCCTTACTTTGATGGCTCCCACCTGCTACTTTGAACCATTAAATTTGCAGGGTATTGTTTACAACTCATGGACCTCTCTAGGGGCCCCTATTCCTTTTATCCTCACCCCACACACCCACCCCCTTCATCTCCCTATCCTATCCAGTTCATTCTGTCTCCAACCCCACCTTTCCCTCTCCCTTCTACCTCCTATGCAATTTACATATCTCGGCTGAGATACCAAATAGCCTAATTCCCCTCTACCCCCTTGTCCCCCCTTTTTTTCTGAGACTACTTCAACGACCTAATCCCTGCTCAAATCCAACAATGAGGGGTTTACCCTCTACACCACAAACAAAGACTTGGGGGCCAATCCTAACTATGCGTCACATTAAAGATGGTGCTGCTACAAGACCATACAAATAGAACAAAAGATTATAGCATACACATACAAAAATGTCATTTAAATCCTACAAGGCTATTTAAAGCAGCTGCACATAATAAGCAAATAAGCAAATATGGGGATTTGGTCACATCATATGGCCATACAGTGCTTAAGCCCACTACTGCGTCAAAGTACCCCATTTTCAGTGGGTCCTACACTAATTATAGAATGAAAGATACAACTTGTCAACCATGAGAGAAATACACTCCTCTTTATGGGAGAACTAAAAGGACTCATCCTATAACTCAGGTGGACACTGATTAGAAGTACTAGTGGGGGCTGATGGGGTGTTCCATCCCAGGGGGTCTGGTCAGGACCCATATAACAGACAAACAAAAATTTGGGAAGCACACCCTAACTATGCATCACATTAAAGATGGTATTGCAGGGCCTGGCTTGGCCTGCGATGGGGATGGCTGCACGTTGAAGGATCACATACACAGCCTGAAACCCGACCTTTTGCTTGCAGATGCTGGGCAGACAGCTCTACACCACCCTGCACTCTCGCCCGGCTGTTTACCCAGCCAAAAACATTTCTGAACTGTTTAAATTCACAGCCAGCGGCCTGCTGCAGCATGGCGGGATCTAGGATGGCGCCGACCTGCTATGAGGAAGATTTTAGTGAGGACTCTCAATCAGCTCCGGAGGACTCAGGTAGGGGATTATCACGCTCAGAACACCCCCTTACCTATGCCAACAGGTCGGTCTTTGCTGCGGACATTAAGCCCACCTTTTCTGCACCCATTACAGACCTGAAAACAAACTTCTTAGTGTTAACTGTGAAACTGGCATCTGCAGAGGCCACGGGAAAACACAGAAACAAAGCCATTCACAGATTGGAAAAGGTCACTGCCACACAATCCCAACATTTCATTGAGATGAATAGGCACATTGAAGACCTTGACAACAGAGGCAGAAGGAACAACATAAGAGCTAGGGGGATCCCAGAGTCAAATTCAAATTATTCCTGCCTTACAAAGGGTTTTCAGCAGCCTGTTAGAGTGTCAGGAAGACCTGGAAATTGATTTTGTGCGGGCTCATGGAGCTCTCAGACCGCGGGGTCAAGACACTGCCCCACCAAGGGATATAAGATTTTGTTTGCGAACTTTACCCTTAAAGAGGACATAATGTGTAAAGCCAGGAGAAGCGACCACATTATCTTTAATGGGGAAACCATTATGTTGTTCCAAGACCTCTCCCAAATCACCCTAAAATATCGCAGGGCCCTACACCCCCCACTGGAGAAATTGAGAGAAAAAGATTTGAAATACACTTGGCCCTTTTTCCATTTTCTCTGATGATTTTGTGTAATGGTCAGCAACATATTTTAAGTACACCCACAGACTTGCCAAACTTCTGTGATGCCCTGAACTTAGGCCCAGTGGAACTTCCAGACTGGTATGCGGACTTCAAACTGGCCCCACTGGAAAGAAGCCCCCCGGGATCACCTTTTTCCACATCGGATAAAAGACAGTCCAAAAAGCAGAAACAGAGTGGGGGATCTAAAATTGGAACACCCAAACTGCATGCTGCAGCCCTCTGGGAGCAAGAAGAAGGATGATACCTGACCTCTGATCATGCTCATCTCTCTGCAGTACTTTCTTCACTTACCATTCACTTACTGCTCTTAACTGACCACCGATCCTTTAACACATGAGAACCCAAGATTCATTTAGGTGCTTGCTTGATGTTCGCTCACCTCCCCACTTAGGCCCATCTTTGTTGAAGCCACCTGACTGTTGTCACTAAGTGGGGCTCCTCTAGTAACTCAAACACTTAGCACATAGAATCTGAGCTGCCTCCCTTGCCTTACAATTCTTTGTGGACTCCGGTTGTAGGTTGAAATTTGTCTTTTCTCGGATTTCCTGGCCATTGTTCTATGTTTTTTTTCTTGATCCCAGTCTGGGGCTGTCGCAGCTTGTCGCCTCTTCCGGGGGGCTGCAGGCGGGATTAGTCACCGGATTTGAATCAACGAGGGTAATTACCCCATCTTTTTGCCCACTCAAATACATGCTAACCTACCTGGTCGGGTAGATTTAGTTTGAAAATGTATATTTGCTGCCATTAAGGCTGTGTGTTTTACAGTTACGTTGCTCTATACTGTTTAATTCATTCATATACCAATTTAGTTAGTGTATACTTACCTTGTCAATTGTCTCCTCCCTTCTCCCCCCCTAAAGTGAACCTGTACCTGGTTTGTTTGGTACAGGACACACTAACTTTTTTAAACTTTTTGAGATAGCATATTCTGTCCAAAAAAGGGATTTCTCTAGCTCTCCCTTTATCTACTTCTTCACTACTCTCTCCCTCTCTGTCTGTCTTGTAGTTTGCAGCACGCTATTACATAATTTCTAGCATATTTATCTGGATTTTGACCTGTAATTATCAGTTTTGACTTGCAGAGTCCTTCTTGAAAAATTTACTCCTAAGTCCCCCAGATGGCGTACTCCTAATTGAGGTGTTGCCCCTCAGTGATTGTGCATCAATATAAGGGGTTTGAATATCCCTGAAAGACTTTCCACCCTTCTGAGGGAACTTAAAAAAGGTAAGCCACATTTTATGTTCCCTCAGGAAACCCACTTTAAAACACATCATATACCTAATCCTACAGACTCCTACTTTAGGAAGGCCTATCATGCCACTAATGATAACTTCACGTATTTCTTCTCCCCACATAATAGATATGCACGTCTGGACTACTTGTTCATTTCTCAGAGAGACATATAGGAATCCAATCAATCTCAGATCATTCTCCTATCTCTTTGACCCTAGACCTAATGACATTCACTCCTAAACGTCCAACCTGGAGACTTAACCTCCCTGGTGGTATGATTATGTCAGATTTTTGATGCTCAAAGTGGTACAATGTTTTGCAAGGAAATTTGGCATTTTATATTGTAGGCCTGTAATTCTTAGGAATAACATACTTAAATCTGTCCAAACAAGAGTCTAATGCCGCGTACACACGGTCAGACTTTTCAGCTACAAAAGTCCGACAGCCCGTCCGACAGACTTTCGACAGACTTTTGGCGGACTTTCAACGGACTTTCTAATGACCGGACTTGCCTACACACGATCACACCAAAGTCCGACGGATTCGTACGTGATGATGTACACCGTACTAAAATAAGGAAGTTGATGGCCAGTATCCAATAGCTGCCCTAGCATGGGTTTTTGTCCGTCGGACTAGCATACAGACGAGCGGATTTCTGGGTCCGGCAGAGTTACGACGTAAAGATTTGAAGCATGTTCCACATCTAAAGTCCATCAGATTTGCGACTGGAAAAGTCCGCTGAAGGTCCGGTGAAGCCCACACACGATCGAATTGTCCGCCGGATTTGGTCCATCGGCGTCCGTCAGACAAGTCCGGTCGAAAAGTCTGACCATGTGTACGCGGCATTATAGACATCCTGGGTATGATAAAGTTTGAAACACAAAATCATAAAATATAATATAATAAAGAACTATAAATAATTATAACAAATAATAATATAATAATAATAAAATGTATTCAATAATGTAATCAAATAAAAAAACCTGTTTTGTCGCTGTCATTACTTTCAGTGTTTGATGATGAATTTCACCACAAATCACTATCGCTCAATTCTGCGAGTGATTCTAATTTGCTATAGACAATCTGCAGTTTCCAGGCAGAAAGAACGGTATTTATCATATAAATAATCTGAAATAATTTGATACAGTAATGTAATCTGTAATATTACAGTGTACTGTATGTATTGTGTGTTTTTAACTTTTTGAATTTGGCGCCGTGCTCTGTCCCCGTGCGTCGCGAAGTTCGCAGGGAACGGAGCTCGGCACTGTGATAGATCAAGTGGAGGACACGGCTCGCACGCACACTGGGAGGACATCGCAGGATCCTGGGGACAAGGTAAGTAACTTTGCCTGGATCCTGCAATGTGATCCCGAGTGTGGCTCAGGGTTACCGCTTTTGGTACTGAAAATTCGCCCCGAGCCACACTTACCGCCAGGGAGGTTAATGCCTCCCTGCTGACTGACCCATCCCTGCTTCCCAAACTCACTACTTCTCAGACTTTTTCAGTCACAACTCACATGATGCAGATCCTCTAATGGTTTGGGATGCACATAAGTGTACAATTAGAGGGGAATTGATCAGACTAAGCTCACAGCCTAAAAGGGAAAAGGAAGACAATGTCAAACGCCTGGCTGAGCAAATTTGAAGATTGGAAGCCCTTCACAAACAATCCCTCACTGTCCACACAGCACAAGAGCTATTGGATGCTAGAAAGAAACCTGCAATAGAAACTTGACTACAGAACAAAATGATTCCTGTTCTTTAAAAATAAAATTTACCATGAATAAGGAAACAAGACTGAAAGGTTTTTAGCCAGGGCCCCAAGAGAACATACTTCCAACAACATTAATCCTGGCATCAAATGGAGTGATGGCACTGTGGATGTGACTACCGAGGCAATTGCAAGGCACTTCCATAACTTCTACGCAAAGTTATAGAATCTCCTGCCGCAACATAGACAAGAGGGTATGCTAGGTGATAGATCACAAATTATCCAAGAATACCTGGACAAAAGTGGGATACCAACTCTAAAGGACATAGACGTGTTACTTTTAGAGAACCCAAATGAAGCTTCAGAAATCAGGCATGCAATCAAAATTCTGAAGTCGGGAAAGAGCCCAGGCTCAGATGGTTATTCTTCCATCTACTACAAAACTTTTGTAAACCTTATAATAGATCCACTCACGGCTGCCTTAAACTCTCTGTCTGAACCTAGGAAATTTACACCAGATTTTCTCTCAGCATACATCACAGTCATACCAAAGCCAGGCAAGTACCCCATAGATTGCGCTAGCTACCGGCCTATATCTTTGCTAAATTTATATGTTAAAATATTCGCGAAAATACTGGCATTAAGACTGAGCCCTCTTCTGCAGGATCTTATTGGTCCCAAAGAGGTGGGATTCATGCCAGGCCAAGAAGCCAAAGACAAAGTCCTTCTCCTAATTCACGTGGCACGTTCACAGAATATCAAAGGTCTTCTCCTGTCCACGGATGCAGAGAAGGTCTTTGCCTGGGACTTCATGCTGGCTGTATGTCTTTGAGTCGGTCTAGGACCCCACATGATGGCTCGGATATAAGCCTTAGACCAAAACCCCTCGGCGAGCCTAAGAGTTAATGGCACCTTGTCCGAATAAGTTCACATAACCAACAGCTCTAGGCAAGGATGCCCGTTATCCCCCTTTTATTTATTCTTTCACTAAAACCATTCATTATAATGGTTAAGGCCAATACCACCATAACAGGTTTTGGGGTTCGGAACAGAGAATTCAAGACGGCTGCTTACGCGGACGCCCTACTATTTTTTTCTGACAAATCCTGTGATTACCTTGCCCAACTTAATGAAAGAATTTGCTCAATACGGCTATGATTCTAACCTAAAGGTAAACTATTCAAAATTTGAAGCACTGAATGTTACACTCCCAGACCAGACCCTTACACTGACTAAAGAGAGTTCCCCCTTTAAATGGGACTGGCACTGAAATATCTTGGCGTTCGGCTCACTCCTCAGTTAACATCGACTTATGAGCAGAATTTCCCCTGCTTAATCAAAATCATTGAGAAAGACTTAAAAAACTGGCATACAGGTTACTTGTCATGGTTTAGTCATCTGGCCATAACTAAAATGACTATCCTACCTAAGCTACTCTACCTCATGCGTACACTACCCATCAAAGTTCCCCTAAATTTCCTTAACTCACTACACTCTATCCTGTTGAAGTTCCTGTGGAGTCACCAGAAACCTAGAATTAGATTCAACTTACTAACTAGATCTAAGGAACAAGGTGGCATGGGCTTACCCGACTTCAGAAATTATTAGTACGCTTCCCACCTCACCAGAATAATTGATTGGCATTGTCACGAGAATACTAAGGATTGGGTTTCGATGATAGGTGATATGATGTTAAAATGTAACCAGGTTATCCTTGTTATTCTTGTTACTGATTCACAAGTCAAACTTGCAGTTGTATCTGCACATTGCTTACTATGTATTCATTTTGCCTTTAATAAACTTTGAATGATAAAGCTAGTGCTGCTACAAGACCATACAAACAGAGCAAAAGATTATAGCGCACACATACAAAAATGGCATATTACCACTTCAATACTGGGCATTTTCGCCCCTTTCCTTCCCAGGCCATTTTTCAGCTTTCAGCACTCTTGCATTTTCAATAAGAATTGCGCAGTCATGCAACACTGTACCCAAATGAAATTTTTATCATTTTGTTCACACAAATAGAGCTTACTTTTGGTGGTATTTATTCACAAATCAGTTTTTTATTTTTTGCGAAATAAGTGAAAAAATAAGCGGACATTTAAAAAAAAAATATTTTCTACTTTCTGTTTTTGAAAAAAATCTAATAAAATCTAATTTTGTCATAAATTTGAGCCAAAATGTATTCTGCTACATGTCTTTGGTAAAAAAAAACCCGTTAAGTGTACAATAATTGGTTTGTGTGATCACGGACAGATGTACACAGATGATCATGTACAGATGTGCGCAGATGATGACGGACATATGTGTGCAGATGATCATTGGAACATATGATTTTACTGTTACATAAGTGGGGGACAGGTGTTTTTACTGTGTGGGGACATGTGTGTGGGGACAATGTTTTGGGGACACTATTTTGTGGACATTGTGATTTTACATTGTGTGGGGACATGTGTGGGGACACTGGGCCGGTGATCAGTGTGTAAAAAACTGTAAAAAACAGCTCATACTCACTGATCACCGTCCGGCTTCAGCGATCCGCTCTCCTCTCCTCACTGACAACTTCCGTGTGAGGAGAGGAGAGCCAATCGCCCAGCAACCGGGTCTCTATTTACATCACATGACGGCTGTGATTGGACACAGTCGTCGTGATCAGGAGGGCCAATTACAGAGCCCTCCTGCCGATCGGGTGACACGAGCACATCGGGATTGTGCCGCTGCATGGGCATGATCTCCCTCCTTCTGAGGGACGTTCCTGAACGTCCACTCAGAAGGAGGAAGTGCCCACCCAGCTGTATATGTACAGTGGCTGGGTGGGAGGTGGTTAAATCCTACAAGGGTATTTAAAGCACCTGTATATAATAAGCAAATAGGCAAATATGGGGATTTGGTCACACCATATGGCCAGACAGTGCTTAACCACTTCAATGCCATGCACTTTCACCCCTCCCTGCCCAGGACAATTTTCAGCTTTCAGTGCTGTTGCACTTTGAATGACAATTGCACGGTCATGCAACACTGCACCCAAACAAAACTTTTATCATTTTCTTAGCACAAATAGAGCTTTCTTTTGGTTGTATTTGATCACCACTGGCATTTTTATTTTTTGCTAAACAAACAAAAAAAGACCGACATTTTTGAAAAAACAAGGTTTTCTTTGTTTCGGTTATAAATTTTTTCTCATTCACTGACGGGCACTGATGAGGTGGCACTAATGGGCACTGATGAGGCGGCACTGATGGGCACTGATGAGTTGGTACTTGTAAGTTGGCACCGATGGACACTGATGAGGAGGCACTGTGATATAGAATTGATGGGCACTGATATACAACACTGATGGGCACCAATAGGTGGCACTGATAGGCAGCAATGATGGGCACTGATAGGTGGCACTGATGGGCACTGACAGGTGGCTGTGATGGGCACTGACAGGTGGCTGTGATGGGCACTGACATGCAGCACTGATTGGCACTGATAGGCAGTGCTGATTGGCACTGACAGGTGCAACTGATGGGCAGCACTGATGATGAGGTACTGACAAACGTTGCTGCTGGGCATTGATTGGCACTGTGATGGGCACTTATTGGCACTGTGGGAGGCACTGATTGGCCCTAATATGATCACCACTGGGGTTTTATTTTTTGCTAAACAAACTAAAAAAGACTGATATTTTAAAAAAAAGTTTTCTTTGTTTCAGTTATAAAATTTTGTTTTCTCATTCACTGACAGGCACTGATGAGGCGGCACTGATGGGCACTGATGAGTTGGTACTGATAAGGTGGCACTGATGGGCACTGATGAGGAGGTACTGATATGTAGAATTGATGGTCACTGATATGCAGCACTGATGGGCACCAATAGGTGGCCCTGATAGGCATCACTGATGGACACTGATAGGTGGCACTGATGGGCACTGACAGGTGGCTCTGATGGGCACTGACAGGCGGCTGTGATGGGTACTGACATGCGGCACTGATTGGCACTGATAGGCGGTACTGATTGGCACTGACAGGTGGCACTGATGGGCAGAACTGATGATGAGGTACGGACAGGTGTTATTGCTGGGCACTGATTGGCACTGTGATGGGCACTGACATCCGTTTCTGATGGGGCACTGATTGGCAGCTGATGGGCACTTATTGGCAGCTGTGATGGCACATCTGATGGGGCTGTGCTGATAATCAATGTGCTGATTATCAGAACAGACCCTCCTTCTGACAGGGAGAGCCGTCGATTGGCTCTCCCTGTCAGCGCAAATCAAGGAATGCTGTTTACTGGCACTTCCTGGTTCACACGATGATCAGCTGTGATTGGAGATGCAGTGTGTCAGACTGACACACAGCACCTCCGATCGCCGCACTGCGTGCCCCCGCGGGCATGCGCCGGCATGTTATCATGCTGGATGTCATATGACGCCCAGTCAGCATAACAGAACCACCGCCCAGCCGTCATTCTGCTATAGGCGGGAGATGGTTAAACAGGAACTGCAGTCTGCTCACAGACTGCAGTTCCTGTTTAACCTACGTCATCGCGCGGGGGGCTACACATCACCACGCCCGGGGTTTCACACATACTCCGGCCGCGGTCTCCATGTGGACCGGGGCGCACGCCTTCCCACCCATTGGCTGCGCCCGCAACGTATCACGAGCGCGGCCACACTATTTTAACGTAACACCGAGCCCACCACCCCATGGCGTCTCTCATCTCTGCACGCCGGTCTCCACCACACCGCCTCTGAACTAGGCTCCGACCCAGGTAATCAGCCATATGCACTGCCCTGTGTCGGCCCCGGGCAGACATTCAACCACCCTGCTCTACCTCCTCCCTGACCCACTTCCTTACTGTCTTGCAGACCGGACCTTCCAAGCCCTCCCTGGCCTGGACCCCTGGCTGGGCACGTATTTCCTAGTGCCCCCATTTAGCCGGCATTCTCCAATCCATCTCCCCTCTTGTGGCACCAGAGACATTCCTGACACTGGGTGTCACTGAGCTGGGGTACCATATTCGGCCACACAGGACCACTGCACATGCTCATCGGGGCAGACCCTCCCTGCACACCAACAGCTATTTGCCTGCACAGACTCTTACGGCCCTATCCAGGTATTTTATCCTATACTCTCCTTACATACCATGTATAATACCTGGGGTCTCCACATAACATACCCCCCCTTGAGGCATACCCCCTGCCTTGCTCTAACACCCCTCTCCCTATCTCTTTGCTCCTTTACAGATTGGAGCTCACTCTAGGACCATTCCACTCAACGGTGGATCTCTGACGCCCTCTGTTGGGGAATACCCCCCTGGTTGCTTCGCTGGGTCTGGGAACACTAGGCCTGCCAGATGTGGACTAGGAACGAGCTATATACTGAAGTTCAGTGGTGTTATATCCCCTCCACTTCCCTCCCTTTGGAAGATTTTAATGGATGCAGTAATTAAATATGTGTCCCTCAAGCAATACTATATGGTTACTACCTCATTGTTTTTCTAGTTTTATCATATATGCATACCATATATCTGTACCACAACAGCTGTACCTCTTTTGATGTTTATGCTGATTTTGAATATATAATACCTTATAATTGGTTTATAATTGTCTTTTTGATTTATAGACATACCTTTTTGTTTGCTGATTCCAATCAGACGCCCCTGAGGAAGAGTATATCTCGAAACGCGTTGGGTACTCCCCGTATGTGTGTTCCATGTGTACCGGAGTTCTATGATTGTGGATCTCTGCATACTGTATTGCTACATTTTTTGTGTTTGTGTCATGCATCCTGTATCCTGTGTATGTTTACCCTATGTACCATAGACCTATCCAGATCTATACCCTAATAAATACCTAAATTCATTGCAACAAACTTATACTACTTATACTCCTTATTACTCATGAGTAGGTGTCCCCTTTAAAGTCCCGTAAGAGGATCAATTTTCCATTTACCTTGATACATTTGGGATGTGGGTCCACCTTACTCGTTAGACCAACCTTGCACCACCCCCTGTTCATCCTGGATTTACACAGGCACACGGAGGCACACCTCCAGCTCTGCAGCCTTGCAGCTCTCATTGGCCCTCTTATGACTCATCCCCCTCCCTTCCTGGCAAACTCTCACGAGATTGAGAGAGAGAGCTGTGCATGATGTCATAAGCCCCCCTTTCTTCCCCTAGGGGTAAGTCATATAGTAAAGTTCATCCACCATTGAAATTTATGCTGTACCTTTTCACTTTGTAATTAGTGTTCACTGTTTGTGTCTGTTGGGCGGTCAGGGTTTCACCGCATGTTTGGTGTTTTGTTGTTCAGATGGAATCCCCTTTCCATTTGAAGTCTTCATTATACACTGGGGCCACACACCATAATTACTTTTGCACCTTCACTCACTAATTTACCCGATTCATGTCTAGATAGCATTTCTATGCCAATTAATTTTATTTACTGAGGGCTCATTTTAGCCACACCCGCCCGCTATCACTGGCACAAATATACATATATATTTGACCACGCTTCGCACTTTTTTTTTTTCCAGTTAACGTGGTGTTTTTATTGAAAGATCAAAAGAAATAGTTGTACATACAGGTTATAGTCATCCATAATACAGGAGAGTGTTATGCGGGTCACATTTGAGAATAGTCTCTTCATTTAACATACAGGCAAGTAAAAGAAAATAAACATGTAAAAGATTTACCAAACATGTATCAGTTATTGGTATGCCATATCAGATCCAGAACACATGGCTAGTATGTCCACACTTTAATACTTCAACGGGAGATTTTATTGTAAAATAAGTTATTCTGCGGTTGTGTTACAGGTAGAAGCGCTTTCAAGCCAAGTATCCCATACTTTGCCGTATTTGGCTGGGCATCCCCTGTGGGCATATATTTCCTTTTTATAAGGGAGGACCTTGTTAATGTTGGATATCCATTCTTGACACGTGGGAGGGGCAGCTTGTAGCCATTTTCTGGCTATTAGTAATCTAGCTGTAAAGAGTACTTCTTGAAGGAATATTTTGTGGTATTTGTCCGAGTCTGGGTCTGGAAATATACCTAATAGGCATTGTTTGGGGCACAGTGTGAGTGGGGATCCCATTTCGTCGTGGATAAATCTAACTATCTGGGACCAGTAGTCTTGTATCGCTGGGCATTGCCACAGAAGATGAAAGAAAGTGCTGGATGGGCTGTCACAGTGGGGGCAGTTAGGGTTTTGAGTTGGTTTGTATTTGGCTATACGATGGGGTGTCAAATACGCCCTATGAAGGATGTATAGGTGTGTGAGGCGGTCCGATAGCCTGGTGGAGACCTTTTTACAAGTCTCCAGGGCATCTTCCCATTCGTTGTCCTCCAGCTCCCCCACGTCCCCCGACCATACATCTTTTAACCCGTATGCAATGGAGACCGCAATGGGTCTTAGCAGCAAGTTATAGAATTCTGAAATGAGCTTGCGATGCTCGGTGCCCAATATAATATGCAAGACATCTGCGCGTTCCACCTCAGGGGGGGCCCTACCAAACTGGGCTTGGAGGGCGTGACGGAGCTGGAGATAACGGAAGAACATACTGTTTGGGAGGTCAAATTTTGTTTTAAGGCATTGGAAGGATTGTAAAGCATTGTCCTGGTAGACATCTGACATAAATCCAATGCCGTATTGAAGCCATAATTCTGGATTCGGTACCTTGTGGAGTTCTCCCAGTTCAGGATTATCCCATAGTGGCGTGTGGGAGTGTGTAGGCGGCAATTTGAGTTTGTGTTTTACTACTTCCCACACCCTGCAATAATGGTATAGCATTCCTTTTTTGTTATCCATTTTGTTAGGGCCTAAAAAAAGAATTTGAAAGGGGTGTGTAGTTCGGGGTCCCCGTGGAGCACAGATCAAGGACAGACAACGATGTTTATCATGTTTATCTAGGTGGAAAAATTGGGACATTTGCGCCGCCAGGTAATAGAGGTTGAAGTCCGGTAGAGCCGCACCCCCCAGTTCTGTCGGGTTTTTCAACGTTTGCCAGGATAGTTTATGACGGCCTGATCCCCATACAAATGAATTGAGAATAGCTTCAATGGATTTAAATATCCGCAGGGGTAAGTAGATCGGGGCGTGCCATAGTACATATAAAAATTTGGGAAGAAGGACCATTTTAATTAGGTTGACACGACCCATCACCCCTAGGGGTAGTTTGGCCCATATCTGTGTTTTGCGTTTTAGTACTGCTATTAGGGGCTCTAAGTTGAGGCGTACATATTCTTCTGGTGATCGAGTTATCACTATCCCCAGGTAAGTCATCATGCTGACTCTAAGAAGTGGGGAGCTGGACTGTTCTCTGGTAGGTACACTAACATCTATGGGGAGGATCTGGGACTTGTCCCAGTTAATTTTCAGTCCTGAGTAGTTGCCGAAGGTTTGAATGGTTTCTAGGGCCAATTGTAAAGACGTGCCTGAGTCTGCAAGGTATAATAGCATGTCGTCAGCGTATAAACTAATTTTCTCCACCAGGGTACCGCGAGTGAGTCCCACCACACCTGGGTGTGCTCTAAGGGATGCAGCGAGGGGCTCTACCGCTAGGGCATACAAAAGGGGAGAAAGCGGACATCCCTGCCGAGTGCCTCTCGAAAGAGGGAACGATTCCGAGATCTTTCCGTTGACCAAGATCCTGGCGCAAGGGCTCTGATATAGTAATCGGATCCATTTAATAAAGCGGGGTCCGAACCCAAATTTTGTGAGGCATTCCCACAAATACGTCCATTCAACGGAATCGAACGCCTTTGCGGCGTCCAGGGACACCACCACCCTGGAGCCCAAGGCGTCATGCTCAGCTTGGACGTTCATGTAGAGTCTGCGCAAATTATATGCCGTGTTTTTAGCTGGCATGAAACCGGTTTGGTCCGGATGAATTAGCGAAAGGATCACTGTGTTTAAGCAGAGCGCCAGGATCTTGGCCAAGATTTTTACATCTAGTTGAAGGAGAGATATCGGGCGGTATGACTCTGGGAGTTCTGGGTTTTTTCCTGGTTTGGGTATCAGCACTATATTGGCTTCGCGCATAGACGGGGGAAGGGTTTCAGATTTAAATATACTGGAAAATAATTTGCAGAGATTTGGGGTCAGTGCCTCGCTATACGTTTTATAGAATTCCAAGGGCAACCCGTCAGACCCGGGCGCCTTTGAGGTATTAAGCGATGAAATAGCCCTGGTGACTTCGCTTTCGGTAATGGGGGCCTCTAGTTGATCTACTTGAAGTTGTGTAAGGTGGGGGAGATCTATGTTGGATAGCAGGGTCTTTATTGCCTCTACAGAGGTGTCTACACTGGATGAGTATAGGGATGCGTAAAAGTCACGGAATTCCCTGGCCACCTCATCAGGATCTGTCAACATCCCACCGGCCGCAGACCGAAGTGTCACCACCGTGGGAGGTCTGTGGTCCAGATGTGCTAGGTATGCCAAGAGTCGCCCCGCCCGCTCCCCACACTCATAGTGTCTTTGTTTGTTATAAAAGATTTTCCTATCAGCCTTTTCAAAGTATAGATTATTCACTATTCTTGCCTGTAATTTTAATTGGTCTGCTGTTAGTGCGGAGGGGTCATTTGTGAAGTTTTTTTCTGCTTCCGCCAGGGAGTGTTCTGCTTGTGTGAGAATCTGGGAAGAGGTTTTGCGGTACCGGGCTATGCGTTGTGATAATAGCATTCGGGCATGGGTTTTAAAAGTGTCCCATATAGTCTCGGGGGGTGCCGTGTCCTTGTTTGTGTGGAAGAAGAACTCCCATTCACTGGCCGCATCCTCCAGGTCAGGGACAACCGTCAGCTAAAACGGATTTAGCTTCCAGCTGTATGTCCGAGGGGGAGCGTCAATCTTAAGCGTAATCCAATATGGGGCATGATCGGATAGGATACGTGGGTTAAATCCTACTTTGTCAAGTAGGGATATGAGAGTACCTGAGATAAATATGAGGTCAATACGTGACATGGTGTTGTGTGATGTGGAAAAGCAGGAGTATGCCTTCCCTGATGGGTTACAGTGTCTCCAGGTGTCTATGAGGGCCAGGTCTGTGATCATCTTGCTAAATCTAGTATACGGCTGGGCAACAGCATCTTGAGGCGCTATTGACATACGGTCTAGCTCCCTATTCAATACATTATTGAAATCGCCTAGCCATATCACCGGAACCGTAGGGAGTTGTGACATGTACATTATCCCCTCATGTATGACATTTAGTTGGAAGGGTGGTGGTATATAAAATGCCATGATTAACATTTCCAGCCCATTCACCTTGGCATGCAAAAATAAGAATCTACCCTGTGGATCGGATTTAAGAGCAAGAAGCACGAATTGTACTGTTTTGGCCACAAGTACAGCTACACCTCTGGAGTTAGTGGAATATGGGGCCTGGTATAGCCACCCCACCCAGGGTTTCTTGAGTGTCGTTTGGAGTTGCCCTGTGATATGAGTCTCAACAAGTACCGCAATGTCTACGTGTTGGGACTTGAGATACGCCAATACTGCATTGCGTTTGGGTTTGGCCCTGAGACCTCTCACATTCCAGGTCAAACATTTAATCTCCAACATGGTTTGATTTTTTTATGTTTGCATGCCATATATACGTTTACAGAGATGTTATCATCATTCCCATATGTAACAGATACCTCACATCCCTTTCCCTCCCTCTCTTTAAAATATATAGGGATGAGTAAAAGGATATAACAATCTAGTAGTATATGAGAGCTGTTAATATATCGCTTGGGGTGCACGGACAGTATGAAGAGAGGTGGACACCACAAACTATTACCTTTCAATGTGAAATTTTTAAACCAAACATTAACACCAACATAGCAGCTTGGAACATGCTGCGTTAATGCACTGGCGTGCCCGGGTAAGCAATGCATCCATTTATATATACATGCAGTTTGCCTATGCCGGGCGTACCAGGGAAACTTCGCTTGTGCCCTAGGGCCACTGTTACTAAGAAAAAACAAAAAATAAGAACACGCGGGATCCAACCGGACATCCGCGGCTAGGGGGGCGATACTTCGCTGCGAAACAAGCAGGAGCATCAGGAGCCAGTGCACCGAAACGGGGGACAGTTCCATATTCCCCATTGCGAGTGTCTTACCGAGTGACCGCCTGCCACTGACTGTAAAACTAGTGAGTGGTACTAGCTGTATTTCTGGCAAGTTTCTGAGTAGGTCCTTTTATGAGGATACTCACACAAGTCCTGTGGATTGTTGTGGTGGCAGCAGTGTCCGTATGTTGTCAGAAGGATCATCATGACCACGTCCACGGGTGCCAGGGAGCGGATAGTCCTTCCACAGAGGAAGTGCAGGTGTAGTTGGTCCAGACACAGGAATGTTGCAACGGAGAGCATAAGTTCATTTTGCAAGAGTACTTGTAAGATGGAGAGTTTGCAGGTTTCAGGGAGATGTGTAGATGTTGTGGGGCCTATTCCCTTCTTTGCTGGACATCAGGTGGATGTTTCAGGCGGGATCGCGGCGCGGAGCTTCTTTGCTTTCGAGCCAGGTGAGAACAGCCTCAGGTGTATCAAAGAAGTGAGCCCTGTCCTCTCCAACCACCCGCAGCCTCGCTGGGAAAAGCATTGCATAAGAGTAATGGCGGATTCGTAGCTGGCGTTTCGCTTCTGTGAACAGGGCCCTCTTCTTTTGGACCTTCGCCGAGAAATCCGGGAACACCTTAATCTCCACGTTTTGGAAGGGTATGTTACCCTTTGTTCTCGTGAGTCGTAGTATGGCGTCTCGATCACGGAAATTGAGCATCTTAGCGATAAATGTCCTCGGTGGAGCGCCCTGGGGGGGAGGTTTAGCTGCCAGCCTGTGCGCCCTTTCAACCACAAAGGAGGTGGAGAATTCAGCTCTTCCGAATGTATCTATCAGCAGTTTCTGTAGGAATAAGGGGGGGTCGGAGCCCTCTGATCCCTCAGGCAGGCCTACGAACCGCAGATTGCACCTTCGCAGGTGATTTTCCATGTCGTCCTGCTTAACCAGCACCATGTTAAGTTGGTGCTGCAGTCGCTCGGTGTGTACCTGTAAGGGCGGTATTTCGTCCTCCACGCGGCTGATGCGGGCTTCTGTCTCGGTCACTCTGTCTCTCAATTTCTGCAGATCTTGGCGTATTAATGAGACATCCACCTTAACTTCTTCAATCTTGCTCGTTAATGTGCTCTTGCAATCTGAAATTGCCTCCAGCACTCGCGCCGTGTCTTCCGCCGCTGATTCAGCATGGGGAGAGGAGCCGGCGCCATTTTCTCCTCCAACTTCCTTGTCTGAGTTCCTGTATTTGGCCAGCTTTGCAGCCGGGTCTGATTTTTGTTTCGGCGGCGACATGTTCCCTGGGAGTCAGGAGAGACAGGGCTTCCTCTCGTGGGTGTTAGTTCAGCAATAGTACCTCGAGGATCTTAAAGAACTGGTAGTGGGTAAGCGGAGCTCTCGTTTCTAGCTTCCAACGCCATGCCGGTCCAGGCCACGCCACGCTTTGCACTTTTATGAATTAACTGGTTGTCATGGTTATGCAAAAGAGTTTGTCTGTCAGCTTACCTGTCTCCATGTGTTCATCTCTAGAGACCAGCTGACCCTCACCTGACTGCTTTTATAATCTCTCCTCTAGCATGGCTCCACCCCAACTCCTATCAGGGAACCCTATATTAACCTGTGCACTGCAAGCCAGCAGTGCTGATCCACCATTGTGTGTTAGCTTTCGTGTGTACTTGCTGTGTTTCCTAAGTCTGATACCAGTTACCGACTTTGGCCTGTTCTCGACTTTCCCTGTCTGCTTGTGACCCTGACCTTTGGCATGTTATGTTTATCGTTGTCTGCTAGTCGCCCTGACATTTGGCTTATTCCTTACTTTCCTTGGTGTTCCAGCCTGCTGCTTCCTTCCTCTTCTCCTGTAGTCTACCATGAACGTGAGCTGTGAGACCCTGGGGGCCGCGACCTTGAGCCAGACTGCAGCTTAGTCCATCCTCACCACTAGGGGCTCTGGTGAACACCTGCTGGCTCTTAGACTCCGCGCCCTAGGGAATCTATGCTCTAGCTCCCAGTGGGATCTGTGTTAGTGATCCAGTAGACCTGCTTCCTGAACCTCCCAGGGTTCAAACTGCAGCAGTCAGTCCTAGGGTCCACTACCTAGCGGTGCACTTCCAACTCCTACAGAGTGCATCTGTCACCTAGCCTCAAGGTGACCTGACAGTTTGATCAGCCATGGACCTGGCTGATGTGCCACTACCCGCAGATGATCCGTTGCAGGGCTTAGTTTGCAGACTTGAGACCCATGAATCGCATCAGACCCAGGTGATGCGATTCCTTCAGGATTTGGCATCCCGTTTTGCACCTATCGCACCAGGCCCAGCCACACATTCATTACAACTGCCAGCTCCGGCCCATTTCTCTGGAGACTCCAAGGCTTGCAGCAGGTTCCTTAGCCAGTGCACAATTCATTTTGAACTTCAGCCCCAAAACTTCCTTTCTGATCGGGCGAAAGTAACCTATATTATATCCCTCCTGTCTGGCGAGGCGCTAGCTTGGGCTGCCCCTCTGTGGGAACTGAATGATCCAGTGGTTTCTAGCCTGTCTGATTTCTTGAAACTTTTTCGGAATATCTTTGAGGAACCGGGTCGTGTTTCCTCAGCGGCTAGCACTCTTTTACATCTCCGTCAAGAGCTTCTGTGGGACAGTATGCTCTTCAGTTCCGTATCCTCACAGCTGAATTAAGCTGGAATAATGAGGCCCTAGTTGCAACCTTTTTACATGGCCTCTCTGATAAAGTGAAGGATGAATTAGCAGGAAGATCCCTTCCTGCTGATCTGGACGGTGTCATCACCTTGTGTAACCAGCTCAATATTCGCTTTCAGAAGAGGGCCCTGGAAAAAAGACACCAGCACTCCCCGTTCCTTAGGCAGCCTGAGCCCCCAGTCCCTTCTCTTCGATCCGAGGAGCACCCCCTGCCAGCTGAGGAACCTATGCAGCTGGGCTGGACCAAGTCATCTCCTGAAGAACGCGCTAGGCGCAGAACTCTGGGTCTGTGCCTCTATTGTGGGGCGAAAGGTCATTTTCGTGACACTTGTTCTGTTCGTCCAGAAAAACGCTTGGGGTTAATACATCTGGAAGGTGGAGTATTAGACCCTGAAATATCACCTTCACCTTCTTGTCTTCTTCTTTCTGTGTTCTTTCATGTCAGCGCTTCCTCTCGTTCGGTCTCGGCACATCTGGATTCTGGAGCCGCTGGCAATTTCATGGATTGGGAAACTGCATCTTCCATGAGACTTACCCTTTTGCCCCTTTCAACGCCATTGGTGGTCTTGGCGATTGATGGCACTGTTCTTCCAGGAGGTCCTACCTGCTTCCAGACCCTCCCTGTTAAGATGTCAGTAGGGATACTCCACCAGGAGTGGATATCCTTCTTTGTCTTACCTAAGGCTCCATCTCCTATCATATTAGGTCTTCCTTGGTTACGGTTCCATTCTCCACACGTTGACTGGACTGCTGGACGGATCCTGTCTTGGGGTTCCTCCTGTTCCTCTTCCTGCCTACTCAAGGTTACCCCAAAAGAGAAACTTCCTTTTGCCACCATCCCAGTATCTCATGCTCTTCCCACTGCATATAGCGATTCCTGGCATGTCTCCTGCAATAGTCGGGCTGAGGCACTCTCTGGGTCATGTGGCACTCTGGATGAGGAGCCCACCTGTGAACTTGAGCCGATCATTCACTCCAGTTTGCATGGTCGTTTACCTATCACATATTGGGATTTTTCTATCCTTATTGGTGACACTCATACACTTTTTTTTATCACTTCACCGATTTTTCCTCCTCCTTGTCATTAGCGCATTTTTTACCCATATAATAAACAACACCAATATGTTTTCAGGTGTGTGGCGTTTTTTCCTTCCTTTGGTTCCATTTACATTGGTCACCAGGATGTCAGAGCTGTGAACACACCACATTGTTACCATCTCCCCGCCCCTTCAAAGCTCCCATGGGGAAAAAACTTGACTTCTGGACATGCTCGGCAGAGACCCTCTGTATGTTACCATATATATTTCTATACATAAGTTTACCTTCTTTATCCAACTGGATTACATTTCCAGCGAGAGTTGACCAGCAGTTGGCACTACTTGTAAGTTACAGATTTTAAGACATACTCATACATATATGGCTCTCCTCCTGCCCTTTCCCCTTCCCCCTACCATCCCTTCCTCCCTTCTCATTTTTTCATTTTTTTTTATTATTCATTGATCCATTTTTATCTCCAGATACCTACCTGTGCCTTTCCTGAGGAAGTAAGAATCATCTTGCGAAACTCATAGAGATCAGTCACGCAGCAGCTCTAGATCGATTGGGATATCTGTATGGTGCCTTCAGGTCCCGCATATCTAATTTTTTCATCTGAACGCTATGCAGCACCATTCATGTTCATCATTTATGTCGTCTTTATTATTATGGTACACATGTTTTTAAATGATAATATATTTTTCCTATTTTTACATCTACTGTCTGAGGTGTGACTCTTTAAAAGCCCCATTGCTGTGCTATATATTGAAATGTTCTTTAAGAAATTCTTGATAAAATATTTGAACAAGAAAAAGATTTTTCCAATGCTATGTTACGCGTTTTGTGAATCAAGGTCTGCTTCTTCAGATACAGCGACCCAAAGTCTCTTTAAACTATGCACAAAGAAATCAACCATATTATTACAATTATTGTAGTCTCTTTAAATTATTTTAAAAAGACTGGTGATACTTATCAAGGACTTTAGAATAATATTGACCTAGACAAAGATGAAGGGATTTTTTGTGACCTGTCTTTACACATTAAGGGGAATTCATAAAAATTGTCTAAGACACTCTTTAGAATATTGATGTGCATCCACGTGAGATATTTAGACAGATTCATATACCTATTGTAAACAGGTACATGAATCTTGGTTGTGTATCGCATGGAGGCACATCTGAGTGTCTATACAGACACTCCATCCTCAATGCAGCTGCGCTTATTCTACCACTATACCTGTTGCAGAGACAGCACAGTGGTGGGGGAGTTTTGAAGCTGGGATTACTTACGGGGATTCATAGACACTAGCTCTTCTACAGGTCTGCTCCCCTTGTGATTGACAGCAGGCAATAGGTGGATGCTTAGCCAACAGACAGCCTGCTATTGGTTATAGAATCCACCCCTGCATGCTGTCAATCACAAGGAGAAAACAGACCCAATGTGAGAACTAGTGTTTTAGTTTCCCCTTCCGGCCCAATGCACTGTGTATCACTTGTTGCTAGTAGGAAAAAACAAAGGAGCTTTAAGGAAAATCGTTGGATAAAAAGTGGTTGCATCCAATCAGGTGCCGCCACTGTTTAAATATTTTGACAACCAGTGAGGTCTACTGTCAAAGTACAGTAGCCTTGGTGGGAGATTTGTCTATCTGTATAGTTAGTGTGTTTTTTGTTTTTTTTGTTTTTTGCAGAAACGACAAAAAAAAAAATCAGTGTATAGTCAGCATTAGTATCCCCCCCATCAATAAGGCAAATTTTTATAGTCCCCCCTTATTAAAAAAATAAATTAATATAATAATTAGTCTATTAATGAAATGTTTTCCAATATATTTTCTAACCATGTGTACACGTGTCTAAATATGCCTAGACACTAGGTGCGCTTAGCAATTGAGCGTTCATTCATCTCAGTGGCCAGAATCCATTAATATTCTGACCATTGAAATGAAATACCCAAATGCTTGTTGTGCCTGAACGCACTTAAAAGCATTTAAAAAACACAACTTTAGACATGTTTTTAATGTTTTTCTCCTATCAGGAAAAAGGCGTTCAGAGGAACCTATGTTGTATGAACCATTGCTTACCTGATATGACACTATAAATGGACCATCTTGAGCAAAGCCATATTAGGATTACAAGGATAATTTAATTCACACAGGCATTTTCCCATAATAGATATGAAGCATCTTAAAATACCATCATAAAAGTTCTACAAAATGTTTTACCTATGACATTGTTTGTTATAATTCAAGAAAATGCATAATTTACCTGTGCCAACAGGATTGTGCTAAAGCTGCAGATACTTTTTACTGTGGTTTTGTTTTATAGACTATATATGTAATAAGTATGTCTGGATAGACCTTCCCCCTCCCACACTTACACAATAACATGGAGCTATATTCATGCTATTAATTCATAATTGTTTTTATTTCATTTCATCATTTCAAGATTCATTATATATCTATATATATAGATATATATCTATATCTATATATATAGATATATATATATTACTGATTCCATTAATATGTATGTATGTATGTATGTATGAACAAATACAAAAGAAGACTTTAATGTTTGTAAGCATGGTAACCATATTCATCATTGACCTATTGCACCAAGCTTTATGTTACTTTATTTACTGTCGACAACAATAAAAGAAAATGAAGTAATTGAACACAACTATGTCACCACCACGTTGTTCATTGTATATGCCAATATACAGGCTGAATTCTTGGCACTTCAAACACTGCAGTAGGCAGTAGGGATTGATTTACTAAAACCGGAGAGTGCAAAATCTGGTGCAGTTTTAGTAAATTAACCCCTTAGTGTCTGGGTAGATCCAGGACAGGAGAAAGCTTTGGGATCAAGCTGGTTGAACTTCCTCCAAAACCATCTGATAATGGCTCATTGTACTGCTACAAGGCCTCTATAGAGTATCTGCTACTTTCTGTGTGTGTTAAAGTGGAACCACAATGTATGTGAGCACCACAAACCCTCCTTCTTCTCCTTCAGGCTTCTGGGACACATTACAGGTGGGACCTTTCACAAAGCGTAGCGCTGCTCACACATGCTCAGTAGGACACCGGTGGTGAATCCAGAAGCCTTCACTGCCAGTTTCTCTTACCTAAAATGCCAGGGCCTGAACCCAAAGCCGATTGAAGTATTGGCTCAGTGAGGATATTACAGGATCCCTGGACAGGTAAGTGTCCTTATATTAAAAGTCAGCAGCTACAGCTGACTTTTAGCTACTGAATTTTTATTTTTTGGTGGGGACTGGAGCTCCTCTTTAAGGTCATGCTATATAACATCCCACCCACTTTAGCTGATATTTATTTGTGGAAAAGGTGGCATCTTTATCCAGAGTTCCTGTAAACATTATAGTGAGATATTATAAACATTCCTTAGGAAAGAGTGCAGAACATAGACATGCAGAAATTCATTCATCGCATTAAGTGGCATACTTTCAGTGTGGATACAGCCATGCTAAATAAATGTTCAAATGATGATACAATTGTCATTACTGTATATATTCTTGCATAAATATTTGTATAAAACATTTTGAAACGGTTGAGTTTTCACTTATATTTCTGCATTGTCTCCGTCTGTAACTCTCTATAACACTATGATCTTTTGATTAAATTAAAACACGATTTAGTGTCTAAAATTGCTTTATGATCTACAGTGGAACCTTGGATTACGAGCATAATCCATTCCTGGAGAATGCTTGTAATCCAAAGCACTCGCATATCAAAGCAAGTTTTCCCATAGAAGTCAATGGAAATTAAGATAATTTGTTCTGCATTGACTTCTATTGCATGCAATACCGCATGTGGCCAGAGGTGGGGGGGCGCCAGAGAGCCTTGGAAATACTTGAAGACAGCTCGGCTGAACTTGGAAACCTTCGGAAAGGCTCGGGAACGGATTATTTCCGAGTGTTTCTGAGTATTTCTGAGTGATGCAGAGTATTTCCAAATGGCTTTGAACATCTCCGAACCGTTCCAAGTGTCACCGGCGCCCCCAAACCTCTGGGCAAATGTGGTACTGCACACCACATTAGCTTGAATTCTGCTTGTTTTGCGAGAAAACACTCAGGATTTTTTTTTAAAAAAGTTGCTCGTCTTTCAAAACACTCGTTAACCGCGTTATTCGTTAACCAAGGTTCCACTGTATTCAATTATTTAATATCTCAGCTTTATTATCAGTAGCTATATGTGCTTTTCTTCAACTGACAAATGAGAATTCAAATATATGTTGCTTGTATTGCAGTTATAAGACTGTGAAACTAAGGAGAAAAAAGAGAGGAAGTCCCCAGTGCAAAACCTGAGGAGAAAAAAAATATTATCTTAATGGTCTTATTTGAATCAGCCTTACAGTTATAGATAAACCCTCCAATTATCAAAAAAAGGACAAATATGTAAATTATAAATCAGCTAGTAATTTCTTCCTCCTGTAAGTTGGATGACTGGATTGTTTGTGACATCACTCAGAATTCAGAGACACTCGAATAACTCAGATGGACTTGACAGTGGTAACATAAAACTCTGTCTTATGTACCACCAGCTAGGGCACTTGGAGAAAATAATAGTGCTTCTCCACTATTACTATTATTGATTATCCCGATTGTAGATTTTCACCTCCATTGACTCTTGGGAACTACCTATTCATAGATAACCATAGCGACAGTGAGCAATCACTTACAGCTATGGATTACAATCACAGTATTGAAGTCTCCATAATGCAGATGGAATTTCACAAATGTGAGTAAATCTACCTCTACCATTTTTAAACAGCGTATCAATTTACAAAGTTAACTAGCCGTGTAAGCTGGCAAGACAAATATGCACAGAAAATGTGTATAAATCTATTTAATTCTGTGCAAATGTGTATCTATTTTTTAGGGGCACCAGCAAAGTCAGTAAATTCAAAGGTTTGTAAACCCTCGTTTTTTTTTTGTTTTTTTTTTAAATAACCAACATGAAATACTTACCTCCACTGTGCAGTTCGTTTTACACAGTGTGGCCCCGATCACCATCTTCTGTGTTCCCCCGATGGCTCTCGCGGCTCATCCCCACATTGGTAAACCCCCTGGGGGTTATCTTGCGGGCGCGCTCCCAATTCCAGCATTATTGTCTATTGACACAGAATGCCGGACTCGGCCCCACCCCCGGTGCCCACGTCACTTGGATATGATTGACAGCAGTGGGAGCCAATGGCTGCGCTGCTATCAATCTATCCAATCAAGAGCGGAGAACCCCGGGCAGAGAGGAAGAGCACGTCTAAGCCTTGGGGAGGAACGGGCTCAGGTGAGTAAAACGGGGGGGCTAGGGGGCCAGTCAGTGTCAGAATTTTTTTCACCTTAATGCACAGGATTCATTAAGGTGAAAGAATACAAGGGTTTACAATCCCTTTAACAGACCTTCTATCTTTGAGGTTCATCCAGTTTACAGTAGGATGCAAACACCAGGTGATTTTTTTATTTATATAAATTTGAATCCATGCCTTGATAGCCATGTAGTCCTATGTTCTCATCTCTACGTGTACCAGCTGTGAGCATTGCCTTTCCAAAAGGGTATGAGAGGTAAAATTTCTATACAATTTTTTTAATGTTACATTCTGTGAGTACAAATTGGTTACAAAAGATGTGCTAAAGAGGATGCCATGTTCAAGATTTTTTTAATCAGATAAGTTTTTCATTGTAATTTTTACATTTTTTCTTTTAGTTACATTCAAACCAGAACATACATAACAACTAGTTTAAATTCTACAGTTATGTAAGTGTTCCAATCGTTAATATTTATGTGTAATACATAGTTCAACCAATATGACCACAACATTGTCAGAACTTGCAAACCCTAAGAAACATTCAAGTTTTAACAGAACATGTTTTTTGACATATACTTCAATAAAGAATTTACCATGCTACATAAACATGTTTGTTTTCGCTATTCAAGAAAATAATACCAGTGTGGTAATACTTTTACAGGTGAGGGTAACTTTATGTCCTCTCAACAGGATATATGATACATGGTTCCTTGTATCCCCATTCAAGAGAATAACCTGTGCACTAGGGAAGGTGACACTAGGCCTGGAGTTGCTAGCCACAGATTCCACATTTTCTCATATTTTTAGAAATAATTTCTATGTTAAAATACCATTTTTTCTATAGACAGAGTAGTGCTGACTGGATTTCTCCATTCTTCTAGGAGATATTCATTTTTGAGCAATTGGCTTACGTGCTTGAAACAATAATCCAAAAAATGGAGCATATGTGTTTTTAGGTAAAGATGCCTCATTCAACTTAAAAAATGGACACTCTGGATGTATAGAAGAATTACTTGAAAGATTAGAATAATAGTATTTTTGATTCTCTTTAATGCCCCATACACACGGACATTCCGACAACAAAATCCTAGGATTTTTTCCGACGGATGTTGGCTCAAACTTGTCTTGCATACACACGGTCACACAAAGTTGTCGGAAAATCCGATCATTCTGAACGCGGTGACGTAAAACATGTACGTTGGGACTATAAACGGGGCAGTGGCCAATAGCTTTCATCTCTTTATTTATTCTGAGCATGCGTGGCACTTTGTCCGTCAGATTTGTGTACACACGATCGGAATTTCCGACAACGGATTTTGTTGTCGGAAACTTTTATATCCTGCTCTCAAACTTTGTGTGTTGAAAAATCTGATGGAAAATGTGTGATGGAGCCTACATACGGTCGGAATTTCCGACAACAAGGTCCTATCACACATTTTCCGTCGGAAAATCCGACCGTGTGTACGGGGCATAAGTATTTGCAAAGTTTAGGGCACCTCCGTAACAAATGTATCAAGTCTGCTGCTCCTCTATTACTGTACATTACTGTACATTTGGGGCAGTTTGGGGATTCTCTATGGTACCCATTGGAATAGTTTTTCCAGTGTGTGATATTTTTTGTGCAACATGAACAATTGTATGAATCGGTGTGTAGGAGAGAGGGAGACCAGATTTAGTGTGGACAACAATGTCTCCCATAAGTCCTCCGATATGGGACCCAAACCTCCCAGGCCGCTTTGATTAGTACCCTGATCTTTTCTTGTGTCTTGACATGAAGTACTCCATTTGTCTGTTAGATAAGCCCTTTCTTTGTTTCACATTGTGACAGAATAGTTACTATAGAGTAAAAGCATAGTATGCATACGTGGTTGCCATACTCTTGTTTTGCATAGACACCAAGGCCAGATACGACTGTAATCATATTATATAATGGCTTTAGACTAATGTTCATGCCTGAAATATACCACAATCATTAGCACTTTTTTTTCCTCCTAGTCCTGGACCACCTTCCATAACAATTTCCATACATGTTAAGGTCATTCCTCCCTGTTCTTGCCCTCTTTTCAAAGAACACTTGTTGTAAGAGAAGTAGAGGGGCTACTATTGCTGACCGCCTTTTGAAAGTAAGAGTAACTTGGCTTTATCTGGCTTCAATGCTTTCTGCATTTGAAAAGCGTCAATATTCCTTATTATGACAACTGAAGCCAGAGCATTACAAACATATAATTCCATTCTCCAAAGGAAAATTTGTATATCAGTGATTTTTTCCTCATGTTGTGCCATATCCTATTAATCTAGACAAAACCACATTGCCCTTGAGATGGAATTTTTAGGCACTAAGTAGATCAACTTGCTGTTTTTGAAAAAGACCTCCCAGTAATCCGCTCCGGGATTATAGGCATTGGAAAATACTGAGGTCAAAGTTTGACAGGGACCTATATCTCACTGCGAATAGAGAGAGGAAAGATAATGGTCTCCTGTTTAGTAATGATGGTATGAACTCCCTCTACACATCCAGTGTCCTGTCGCAGAACAAACTCCTGCATGTGCATGCATCCCTCCTGGGTTCAGCAGCTAGGGAACTTCCTACAGTACATTATGGGAGAACCTCTGTATACTGAAAGCAAGAACAGACAAAAGGGAGCACCATCTAAGTGTATACTTATTAAAAAACAAATGGTTAAAATATATAAATTGCACTCACATGTAAAAAGTAAAAGGAAGGCACATCATCCTGCTTTATTATTATTATTATTATTATTATTCAGGATTTATATAGCGCCAACAGTTTACGCAGCGCTTTACAATATAAAAGGGAGACAATACAGTTATAATACAATACAATACAATAGGTTTAAGAGGGCCCTGCTCAGAAGAGCTTACAATCTAATAGGGTGGGGCAGGTGGTACAAAAGGTTGTAACTGTGGGGAATGAGCTGGTGGAAGTGGTAGGAGATTAGTTGCAGACGTGATAGGCTTTCCTGAAGAGATGAGTTTTCAGGGATTGCCTGAAGGTAGCAAGAGTAGGGGATAGCCGGATAGATGGAGGTAGCGAGTTCCAGAGGATGGGAGAGGCTCTGGAGAAATCCTGGAGACGAGCATGGGAGGAGGAGATGAGAGAGCTTGAAAGCAGGAGGTCTTGAGAAGAGCGGAGAGGTCGATTTGGGTGATATTTGGAGACAAGATTAGTGATGTAGCTTGGGGCAAAGTTGTGAATGGCTTTGTATGTTGTTGTTAGAATTTTGAATTTAATTCGCTGGGTGATTGGGAGCCAGTGTAGGGATTGAAGTAGAGGGTTGGCAGACACTGAGCGGTTGGTAAGGTGGATAAGTCTGGCAGCAGCATTCATGATAGACTGAAGAGGGGATAACCTATGGAGCGGTAGGCCAATGAGAAGGGAGTTGCAATAGTCAAGGCGAGAGATAACAAGGGAGTGAATGAGGAGCTTGGTGGTTTCATTTGTTAAAAAAGGGCGAATTTTAGAGATGTTACGGAGGTGAATTCTACAAACTTTTGACAGCGATTGGATTTGAGGCTGAAATGACAAGTCAGAGTCTAGGATTACACTTAGTACCCTGGCGTGAGGGGAGGGACTGATGGTTGCATTGTTGATTTTGATGGAAAAGTCATGGAGAGGGGCACGGGCAGGGGGGAATATTAATAGCTCAGCTTTAGAGCAAAGCCAAGGTGCAGCTGTATGGTGCATGCAGAGTTCACCAGGGAAGTGACTGGATGTACAGAGTAGCTCCTGGAAGTGTCTGTAGTGAATGGTTTGGTAAACTAGCGTGGAAAGCTCTGCAAACCCGGAAGGTGTGGGTGTAGGTAGGCATTTTAGGGTCAATCACCGCCCCTTTCTCAAGTCTGAAGCCATAATATGTGACAGAAATACATGTAGTCCCATGCAGTGACTACATCTTTTACATGGGCAAACCATAGAGTATTATTACCACAACAAACAAAGATACAAAAAAATTAAATACATAAAAAATACAAATAAAAAGAAAGACAATTAGGCTGAAAAAGAAAAGAAACATATTACGACAATAAATAATGGAACATAATGATGCAAAAACAAGGATGCAATTGGGCAGAAAAAAAAAAACATAATATAAGGCAAGACCATACTAAATGATATTATACGGTACAATCATTCTATTATAAAACTGAACAATAAAGAATAGAAAATGAACAAAAAAATATTTTTGAGTTACCGTATTTATCGGCATATAACACGCACTTTTTTCCCCGGAAAATCGTGGGTGCGTGTTATAGGCCGATCCCTGCCAATTATGTCTGATCGAAGCGATTGCGGCAATTGCCGCGATCGCCGCCGACATACACAGCCGTGGGTAGATTCAAATATGGCGCCGAGACTGCAGGGATTCGTCGGAGCCGAGATACACATACCCGAGTGTTCTCGGCTTTTTTGGCGCCGCCGTCACGCCCAGTCCCACCCTTGGACCTGTGTTATGTCCATCATAGGGCGTGACTGTGAGCGGCGCCGAAAAAAGCCGAGAACACTCGGGTATCTGTATCTCAGCTCCGACTAATCCCTGCAGTCTCGGCGCCATAATTGAATCTACACATGGCTGTGTATGTCGGCGGCGAATGCACAAAGATGCACTGACATGGCTGCACTGGGGCAAAGCTGCACGGGCAAACCTGCACTGACAAAGCTGCACTAACAAAGCTGCACTGGGGCAAGGCTGCACTGGGGCAAAGCGGCAGTGACAAGGCTGCACTGACAAAGCTGCACTGACAAGGCTGCACTGACAAGGCTGCACTGACAAAGCTGCACTGACAAGGCTACACTGACAAAGCTGCACTGACAAAGCTGCACTGACAAGGCTGCACTGACAAAGCTGCACTGACAAGGCTGCACTGACAAAGCTGCACTGACAAAGCTGCACTGGGGCAAGGCTGCACTGACAAGACTGCACTGACAAGGCTGCACTGACACTGAAAAGGCTGCAGATGGACAGATAAGGCTGCATTGATGGGCATTTTAATGTAAGTTTTTTTTTTCCTTAAACTTCCCTCCTAAAAGTTTTTTTTTTCTTAAAATTCCCTCCTTAACTTGGGGTGCGTGTTATACGCCGGCGCGTGTTATACGCCAATAAATACGGTAATTAAACCAACTGTGTTGGTTTCTACAGTATTTCTTTGTTTAACCACTTTGGGGACAGGGTATTTAGAGAGAAATTCCAAGTGGTTTATTGTTCACAAAGCTTCCTAAATCTCTCAGCTTTGGAACAGGCATTGGAGATGTGATCTATTATCCACACTTGTAAACCTTTTGTCCATTGCCAGTGTACCTCTTTAAAATGTCTTGATACACTTGAAATCATGCTCCTTAAGAATTTTTCATTACATCAACCTGAAGATTTTTCCTTTTTTTTTTAGCAATTTCTATATTGTAATATATTTTTGTATTATTATTATTTTACTATTGTGTGCTTCCTTGGATTATACTAAAATGTGTCTGTAAAAAAGAAAAAAACACCTTGTTTAATTATATAGCTATTAGCACATCTGGACATCCATTTGTACAGGATACACAGTCACAATAATGAATACGTGTGTGACAATAAATATAAGGACTTGTTAGTCAAAGGTCTCTAAGGAAGGCATGAAATAGTCCTTTCAGTGAGCACAATAAATTGCTTCTATTGTCATTGAAAGCCATGTTTTGCCTGAGTCCTCATTGGTAAATTGTTTGAAAAATGATGTAAATTTGACCAGATATGTCAAAACAAGATTAAATATTGGGACAGGTCTAAGCCTGTCACATCTTTTCCATTCAAGCTGAGGCTACTTAAGTGCTCTTATGTTTAGCACATAATGCATATTATGTTCCCAAAGGATCTGATCTTAACATGCAACTTAAGTGGAACATCAAGGGAGAGAGAGACAGAAATAGTTTTTTCCTGTTACTTTATCATGCCTGAATTGACATGAACAATGACAAACATTCTGCACACAGACATCTCATTTTGTGTCTGAGTGCAGCTATCAGCCTGCAGTCTGGACATTGATTTATGCAGCTGGAGTTTGCAGTTATGATTTGTTACAGTTTATGCAATTTCCCAAAATTACATACAACAAAAATACATTTACATATTATTTAAAATAATCCAGGCACAAAAAAATTTAACCTGAGATTAGTATGAAAAAATACATAAGCAGAGGCTAACTTCAGTTAGAACTTCTTGTGATATCAGCTGAACCAGAGATATAAGCAACTGAATTTATATTCAACTATTTTACTGTAAAAGTTAAACTTAGCCCCGCCCTTGCTTAACTACCAAAATTTCTATTGATTGCCCTAGTGAAGAACAGCCTTGTTGAAATGGGAAAAGTGGGAAATTATCGCTATTGACACTTTACAATCATGCCTTAAACGGGCTGTAAATGCCATGTTTACAGCATGCTTGCAACACATTTCAATAGAAATTAATGAAGGTGGTTACAAAGCAAAAATACCAAACTCTGCAGGCATCAGGCCTATTTTTTAGGCTTGTTAGAATGGGGCCTTACTGCTGGGAGGGGAGACCAGGGTAAGCTGAGATGATTGAATTGGATGGGATTGGAATTATTTTACGAAGGCAAATAGACTGTTCATTTTGCAAGGCAAGTTGGACATTGCAAGGGAATTATCCCCAGAACTTAGCAAATGAGATGTTGAGCTCTGCTGAGTTCCATCATCCAATCATGTGCAAGCAAAAATGTAATATTTTTATTTTCCTTGTACATTATTGAGTTTTCTTTGCAAAAGAAAATTTTCACCACACTCACTAAGGGCTTTTTTAAAGCTACTTTACTGCATTTAAAGATTTGTAAATACTTGAATGTCCATTAACCTCCCTGGCGGCATGATTATGTCAGATTTTTGATGCTGAGAGTGGTACAATTATTTTGCATGGAAATTTGGCGTTTTATATTGTAGGCCTGTAATTCTTAGGAATAACTCACTTAAATCTGTCCAAACCAGAGTCTAGTAGACATCCCGAGTATGATAAAGTTTAACACACAAAATCATAATTTATAATATAATAAATAACTATAAATAATAACAAATAATAATATAATAATAATACATTTTATTTAATACATTTTAGACAATAATATAATCAAATCAAAAAACTGAATTTTTTTGGGGCCAAACAAGAGTGCAATATTACTAGTCATATTGCTTCAGTAAACATGCCAGGTATGGTAAATTTTGAAACATGGAACTGCACAAAGTCCGACGTCACAATCAGGACAATAGAACCTGGTTTCCTTTTGGATTTTCCTTCCAGTGTCATCGCGCTTTGAGCAACAAACCACGCACATTGTCATGAGAGGGTTTACCCGTTGGTGGCGCTATCGGCCTCTTGGATCGCAGTACCAGTGTCCACCAGCGGGTGTCTTCCAACACCTGGGACCTGCAGTAAGAGGTCTCTCCTGCTGGTGGCACTGTTGCATCCTTGGGCTGTAGTACCGGTGTCCACCAGCGGGTGCACTCCAGCAGTGTGGAGCAAACAGCACCCTCTGCGCTCAGGTGTGACTTGAAGTCAATTATAGTCAGTCCTATAAATACCCGGCAAGCCCTCATATGCTTGCCTTGGTATCTTTCTTCCTTGTGCCCTGACCTGTTATCCCGTAAACCTGTACCTGTACCTGTACCTGTACCTGTACCTGTACCTGTATCTGTATCTGAACCTGAGCCTGCATCCTATCCCATCCATTATCTCCCTCTCCTAACCTGCCCCTGTTCAGTTGCTTATCTCCTGTGTATGACCTTGGCTTGGATAAACGTTTATGTTTCTGGTATATCCCTTGTTCCTGCTGACCTGCTGTGTATGACCCTGGCCTGGCTGACATCTGTGATTCCGGTATTGCCCCTTGCTGTATATATTATCTGTTGTCTGTGGGTTTCTGTTGGTCGGTTGAGCACTATTTGTATTTGGGGTGTTTGTTTATTTATATTACTTATCTTAAATAAACATTATTATTATTTCACTTTACATGCGTTTTGGTTTCCTCTTTGCAGTCCACACAATCTGGTCACACCTGTTCATGACAGTATACCAAGGCCATCTCTGACCAGAAGTGGCTGCACAGGGGAACCATCTCGGTTCTGTTGCACATTACTGGGATGAATTCAGATATAATTGCTTATTATGCTCTGCTGGCAACAGAGAGTTCTGAATATCTCCGCCAGACATTGGAAGGGTGGTCCAGTGATCAGCTGCTGGAGATTATCTGTTTAGCTCACTCTGTGGTCGATCAGGGCAGTATACGGTTTGAGGATGTTCAGCCTTTGATTGGAATGTGTACAGAGCTGGCTCTGCCTTGTATCCCAAAGGGCCATAATGACTTTTCTCCCCCCTTCAGCATTAACCAGGTTACGTCCTTAGTATGGCTGTTGGAGGATGACTCTGCATCCTTTTTTGAGCATTATTCGGTTTGTCCCAAACAGTTGTTGAAGGATTGTATAGATGAAGTGCAGTCGCTGGTCAGACAGAGGGAATGTGAGGCCACTTTTGTGCTACCTGTACTTCAGGCATGGTTAGACCTGTTATGCCCAGCTTCTGTCAGCTCTCCACAAACCAGACCTGCTACTAAATACCTGCCTGCTCAGATGTCCTTTCTCCCATCACCCCTGGCAACCTCAGCTGCAGTCCAATATACCCTGCTCCCCACCAAGTATCAATGCCCTGTTTCTACTTCCTGCACCTATCCTGCCTCTTCTCTAATACCTGCAACTTCCCCACAAGAACTCCCACTGGCCGCTGTTCCCCCTTCCTTGTCATATCTCAGCCCTTCCTTTCAGTATGCCTCACCTCCTGCCTACAGTCCTACAGCCACCTACAGATCTCCAGCAGTTAAGCCAAAAAAGAAACAGAAGTTCTTCCCCACTCACACAATCCTGCCAGTAACCCAACCTGCTCCCACTTTCCAGTCTGATGTGCCTGCCTCCTAGTCTGACGTCCCGATGCCTGCCTCCCAGCCGGATGTTCCGATGCCTGCCTTCCAGCCGGATGTTCCAATGCCTGCCTTCCAGCTGGATGTCCCGATGCCTGCCTTCCAGCCGGATGTCTCGATGCCTACCTTCCAGTCTGATGTGCCAGCTTCCCAGCTTGATGTCTGGATGCCTGCCTACAAGCCTGATGTGCCAGCTTCCCAGCCTGATGTGCCAGCTTCCCAGTCTCATGTGCCAGCTTCCCAGTCTGATGTGCTGGCTTCCCAGTCTGATGTGCCGGCTTCCCAGCCTGATGTCTTGATGCCTGCCTATCAGCCTGATGTTCCAGCTTCCCAGTCTGATGTGCCAGCTTCCCAGTCTGGTGTGCCAGCTTCCCAGCCTGATGTCACGATGCCTGCCTACCAGCCTGATGTACCAGCTTCCCAGTTTGACGTGCCAGCTTCCCAGTTTGACGTGCCAGCTTCCCAGTTGGACGTGCCAGCTTCCCAGTTTGACGTGCCAGCTTCCCAATTTAATGTGCCAGCCTCCCAGCCTGATGTCTTGAAGCTTGCCTTCCAGCCTGATGTCTTGATGCCTACCTACCAGTCTGATGTGCCAGCTTCCCAGTCTGATGTGCCAGCTTCCCAGTCTGATGTGCCAGCTTCCCAGTTTGATGTGCCAGCTTCCCAGTTTGATGTGCTAGCTTCCCAGTTTGCTGTGCCAGCTTCCCAGCCTGATGTCTTGCAGCTTGCCTTCCAGCCTGATGTCTCGAAGATTGCCT
This sequence comes from Lithobates clamitans, assembly GCA_037952925.1. Taxonomy (NCBI): domain Eukaryota; kingdom Metazoa; phylum Chordata; class Amphibia; order Anura; family Ranidae; genus Lithobates; species Lithobates clamitans. Next base: position 771,550 of record JBBGZY010000343.1, read on the forward strand.
CCCAGTCTGATGTGCCAGCTTCCCAGTCTGATATGCCAGCTTCCCAGTCTGATGTGCCAGCTTCCCAGTCTGATGTGCCAGCTTCCCAGTCTGATGTGCCAGCTTACCAGCCTGATGTCTCGATGCCTGCCTACCAGCCTGATGTGCCTGCCTTTCAGTCTGATGTGCCAGCTTCCCAGTCTGATGTGCCAGCTTCCCAGTCTGATGTGTCAGCTTCCCAGTCTGATGTGCCAGCTTCCCAGTCTGATGTGCCAGCTTCCCAGTTTGATGTGCCAGCTTCCCAGCCTGATGTCTCGAAGCTTGCCTTCCAGCCTGATGCCTCGATGCCTGCCTTCCAGTGTGATGTGCCTGCCTTCCAGTGTGATGTGCCAGTTCCCCAGTCTGTTGTCTCAGTGCCTGCCCTCCAGCCTGATGTCTCGAAGCCAGCTTCCCAGTCCGATGTGCCAGCTTCCCAGTCTGATGTGCCAGCTTCCCAGTCTATTGTCCCAGTGCCTGCCTTCCAGCCTGATGTCTCAGTGCCAGCTTCCCAGACTGGTGTGCCAGCTTCCCAGACTGGCGTGCCAGCTTCCCAGACTGACGTGCCAGCTTCCCAGACTGACGTGCCTGCTGCCCAGCTCGAAGTGCCCATGCCTGCAGCCCAGCCTGATGTGCCTGCTGCCCAGCTCGAAGTGCCCATGCCTGCTGCCCAGCCTGATGTGCCTGCCACCCAGCTTGAAGTGCCCATGCCTGCTGCCCAGCCTCATGTGCCTGCTGCCCAGCTCGAAGTGCCCATGCCTGCTGCCCAGCCTGATGTGCCTGCTGCCCAGCTCGAAGTGCCCATGCCTGCTGCCCAGCCTGATGTTCCTGCTGCCCAGCTCGAAGTGCCCATGCCCGCTGCCCAGCCTGATGTGCCTGCTGCCCAGCTTGAAGTGCCTGCTGCCAAGCTCGAAGTGCCCATGCCTGCAGCCCAGCCTGATGTGCCTGCTGCCCAGCTCGAAGTGCCCATGCCTGCTGCCCAGCCTGATGTGCCTGCTGCCCAGCTCGAAGTGCCCATGCCTGCTGCCCAGCCTGATGTGCCTGCTGCCCAGCTCGAAGTGCCCATGCCTGCTGCCCAGCCTGATATTCCTGCTGCCCAGCTCGAAGTGCCCATGCCCGCTGCCCAGCCTGATGTGCCTGCTGCCCAGCTCGAAGTGCCTGCTGCCAAGCTCAAAGTGCCTGCGCCCGCTGCCCAGCCTGATATGCCTGCTGCCCATCTTGAAGTCCCTGTGCCTGCTGCCCAGCCTGATGCACCTGATGCCCAGCTCGAAGTACCCACTGCCCAGCTTGGTGTATTCCTTTCCGCTGTCATCTCGGATGTGCCCGCTGTCATCTCGGATGTGCCCGCTGTCATCTCGGATGTGCCCGCTGTCTGCTCGGATGTGCCCACTGTCTTCTCAGATGTACCCACTGTCCAGTTTGATGTACCCGATGCCCAGCCTGATGTGCCCTCATCTATTCGGTTGGAGGCCATGAACTTTGGACAATTGCACATTGTTGGAGCGTCCGGAGGCCGCTCCTTTAGGGGGGGTACTGTCATGAGAGGGTTTACCCGTTGGTGGCGCTATCGGCCTCTTGGATCACACTACCAGTGTCCACCAGCGGGTGTCTTCCAACACCTGGGACCTGCAGTAAGAGGTCTCTCCTGCTGGTGGCACTGTTGCATCCTTGGGCCGTAGTACCGGTGTCCACCAGCGGGTGCACTCAAGCAGTGTGGAGCAAACAGCACCCTCTGCGCTCAGGTGTGACTTGAAGTCAATTATAGTCAGTCCTATAAATATCCGGCAAGCACTCATATGCTTGCCTTGGTATCTTTCTTCCTTGTGCCCTGACCTGTTATCCCGTATCCCGTAAACCTGTACCTGTACCTGTACCTGTATCTGAATCTGAGCCTGCATCCTATCCCATCCATTATCTCCCTCTCCTAACCTGCCCTGTTCAGTTGCTTATCTCCTGTGTATGACCTTTGCTTGGATAAACGTTTATGTTTCTGGTATATCCCTTGTTCCTGCTGACCTGCTGTGTATGACCCTGGCCTGGCTGACATCTGTGATTCCGGTATTGCCCCTTGCTGTATATATTATCTGTTGTCTGTGGGTTTCTGTTGGTCGGTTAAGCACTATATGTATTTGGGGTGTTTGTTTATTTATATTACTTATCTTAAATAAACATTATTATTATTTCACTTTACATGCGTTTTGGTTTCCTCTTTGCAGTCCACACAATCTGGTCACACCTGTTCATGACACACATCCTTGTGGGTGCTGACTTTTTTTTAGTTGGTGGGATGTAGTCCATGAAGTGATGACCAGTCAGGCGTTCTGGGTTGACAAAACCAGCAGCATGACGTCCAACTCTATTTACAGCCGTTGGTGTTTCGTGGTTCAGAAAGATCAGTTCGGCAACTTTCCAAACAAAGTCTGCATGAACCCCAGGCTTGTCACTCTTTTTTTAGCAGAATGAAGGCATTATACAAGCATTGCTCAAGAAAATGCCTGAAGATCTTGTAATACTTTTTTTGTTGTTTTCTTATTGCTGGATATTTTTTGTTGTTTTCTTATTGCTTATAGCCCCCCAAAAAACCTTGTCCCCATGTTGATGGGGACAAGGGCCTCATCCCCACAACCCTTGCCCGGTGGTTGTGGGGGTCTGTGGGCAGGGGGCTTATCGGAATCTGGAAGCCCCCTTTAACAAGGGGACCCCCAGATCCCGGGCCCCCCTGTGTGAAATAGGGGTACTTACCCGTTTTTCGATTCCTTTATTTAAAGTCTTCTTTTTTCCATCTTCTTTCTTCTATCTTCTTTCTTCTATCTTCCTTCGGTTTCTTCCTCCATCTTCTTCTTCTTCTGGCTCTTCTGGTTCTTCCTCCGGTGTTCTCGTCCGGCATCTTCCTCCGTGGCATCTTCTTCCCTTTTTCTCAGGCCGCTCCGCATCCATGATGGGAGGCTCACGCTGTGTGACGCTTCTCGTTTTCTGACGGTTCTTAAATAATGGAGGGCGGGGCCACCCAGTGACCCCGCCCCCTCTCATGCACGGGAACTTGACGGGGACTCACCTGTGGCATTCCCCGTGATGTCAGAGGGGGCGGGGTCACGTGTTACATAATGCATCGCGCGTTAAATAATGCATCAGAGGGGGGCGGGGTCACCGGGTGGCCCCTCCCTCCGTTATTTAGGAACCGTCAGAAGACAAGAAGCGTCACACAGTGGGAGCCTCCCATCATGGATGCGGAGCGGCCTGAGAAGAAGAAGGGAAGAAGACGCCGTGGAGGAAGATGCCGGACGAACTTTTATGTGTATTGTCGAACCGACAATTCATTAATGGCCGCGAGTAGTTTTAAATGACTTTTTTTCCTTTGAAATGTCATTTTGCTGTCAGACTGTTCTAAACACGGAAAACATGCGCCCCTTTACAGGCATACTATAGACACCCCCCAGGTACGAAATTTAAAGGAATATTACACTTTTATTGTTTCACTTTAAGCATTATTAAAATCACTGCTCCCAAAAAAACAGGCGTTTTGAAAACTTTTTTTTGCATTGATCCAAGTCCCCTGGGGTAGGACCCAGGTCCCCAAACACTTTTTTTGACAATAACTTGCATATAAGCCTTTAAAATTAGCACTTTTGATTATTCATGTTCGAGTCCCATAGACTTTACGGTGTTCGCGTGTTCGAACAAATTTTTTGCCTGTTCGCATGTTCTGGTGCGAACCGAACAGGGGAGTGTTCGGCTCATTCCTATTCATGATGTGTTTCCCACCTTTTGTGTGTACCATGACAGTGGAGGTGTTATGAATTGTACTCATTAGGCACACATCTTTTTTGTCATGCAATCGCAGTGCCATCATTTTGCCTTTCTGCCAGGCGACCATTTCTCCTGTCTTGAGCTTCTTATTGTCAAAGATTGGCAGCATGTCAAGCCGGTTAGCCCTAACGGTTCCATAGGCATCCGTTTTGTTCTGTAGAAGGAACTCTTTTGCCATGTACATACGATCTGGCATTCCGACAATAAAATCCTGGATTTATTTCCGATGGATGTTGGCTCAAAACTTGTCTTGCATACACAAGGTCACACAAATGTTGTCGGACACGTATGACGAGCCGAGAAAAATGAAGTTCAATAGCCAGTGCGGCTCTCTTGCTTGATTCCGAGCATGCGTGGAATTTTGTGCGACGGAATTGTGTACACACGATTGGAATTTCTGACAACGGATTTTGTTGTCGGAAAATTTGAGAACCAGCTCTCAAATTTTTTCCGACAAAATGGAGCCTACACACAGTCGGAATTTCCGACAGCAAGCTCCCATCGAACATTTGTTGTCGGAAATTCCGATCATGTGTACGCGGCAATAGAGTTCAGGAGATGTGTAAAAATTGTCTGTAGTTACACAATAGCCCTGATTTAGCAATGGCTCAATCAATGAAAGAACTGAAGCTGTTTCCATTCCACAATTACTGTATTTTGGGTTGAATTTGGTTCCTTTCCCAGTGTATAGGACAGAATTCCAAATGTAACCAGTGCTCGATTCACATAGTATGTAGGATTTGATGCCAAATCGTGCTCTCTTTGATGCCATATATTGCATCTAGCTGAGCCTTCCCTTGTAGGCCATTAGACTTTAGTCTATGCTGATGTCTCTATCTGGCACATAGCTCTGTTAGAAATTTTTCTGAATCATTTGATATACCTCCCAAATCTTTTTGAGTTTGAGTGCTAGATGAGTAGTTTCATCAAATTCTTCATTATTTTCAAAGTGCAAATACTTCATTATCAGGGAAAATTTGTACTCCGACATGACCGTGTCAAAGAAGGGAGTGGCTAGTAATTTATTGGTTGTCCACTACCACTTCTGCAGGGGTTTCCCCACCACTCCCTGAAGAATTATTAGGCCCAGAAATTTCCAAATGTCCTCTTTGGTCACTGGTTCCCACTTTCTGCTCCTTGAAAACCTCTGATGCGTAGCAGCTTGTTGCTCCTGGTACTGGTTTGTCTTCGTAACTATTTTTTCAATAACCTCATCGGTCAAAAATAGTTGGAAGTATGCCAAGGGGTTGTCATCTTCAACATCCACTTTGATACCAGGTGCTCCAGTAAATGGGAATCTTGGGGGCGCTGCGTGATCTGTACCGCAGTCAATAGAGCACCAAGTCCGCACATCACTGAGGTCAGTCGCAGGATCGTCGCTGAAATCACATTGTGTCTGATGACCGATTTCCCCATGAATCGCTATGACTCAATTCTGCAAGTGATTCTGTATCACTATCGCTGTTTTCCAGCACGTCATAAACCGCTTTTGAAGTAGAGGCGCTCTTTTTTGATGCCATGGTCATTCTCCAGTTTCCAGGCAGAAAGTACAGTAAAACTGCAGGCAAGGGCACTGGACAAAGCACTGGGGGGCAAACTGAGGTCAAATTATTTTATACAGTAATGTAATCCAATAAGATTACAATGTATTTTGTGTGTTGTGGTTTATACATTTTGAATTGAGTGTCACAACGCTCGCAGGGAAGGGAAGCCGGAACACACAGAGAATTGGGCAGAAGGTCCGGCCACGGTACACAGCAGGAGTACATCGCGGGATCCCAGGGACAAGGTAAGTCACCTCTTCCAGGATCCAGTGATGCAATCCGAGTGTGGCTCAGGGTTACCGCTAATGGTACTGAAATTTCACCCTGAGCCACACTCATGAATACCACCAAGGAGGTTAAAGTAACTTAGCCACACCTCAAAGCTGAACTCCAGGCAGATGTAAAAGGGCACAATTGAATTCAGCTATGTATTCATTATTAAATCATTAAATGTATTTCTTAAATACAAATTAGTATCTGTGCCTTATATTTGACTTAGTATAAATCTCTTGTAATTTCCTATAGAACAGCACTCAGACTGAGAGAGATAAGGGCAACACTGGGAGCCATTCAGGTGTGTTTTATACACAATTATTGACAAGGAACATTCTGATAGGAGGAGACAGCAGATTAACAGTTACAGTTCTTTTGTTTGAATGTAACAGCGAACGTGGCATCATCTTCCTGTCTGTTCTGTAGCAGAATGTGTAAAGCTGAGAAAAATAGTATATATACACACTATATTACCAAAAGTATTGGGACACCTGTCTTTACAAGCACTTTAATGGCATTCCAGTCTAAGTCGGTAGGGTTCGATATTGAGTTGGCCCACCCTATAACAGCTTCAACTCTTCTGGGAAGGCTGTCCACAAGCTTTAGGAGTGTGTCTATGGGAATGTTTGACCATTCTTTCAGAAGCGCATTTGTGAGGTCAGGCTCTGATGTGGACGAGAAGGCCTGTACATGAACTGACTTCATGTACATCATACAGTAATATGGCTACAAGAACTGTTTTTTTTTTTCATGGCAGGTACTGTATGCTGGAATAATCTTAGTCTTTTGACTGGCTGGGAGCTGAGTACAGTCTTAGAGGTGGTCATAATTCAAAGTCCAGGCAAGGGCAAGGAGGGCAGCAATTAGTAAGATAGCTTGAAATCCAATCAGAGAGGAAATTTGTCACCAGGCATAGAGTCAAGTAGGCTCAAACAGTCCAGAGACAAGACACTAGGTACAGGAGCCAGGAGGTCAACGCTATCACAAGCCCAGAGTCCTAGGCAGATGATGTGCAACTAGGTTATTGAACCATATACACCAGGGGTCTCAAACTGGCGGACCTCCAGCTGTTGGGAAACTACATGTCCCATGAGGCATTGCAAGGCTGACAGTTACAAGCATTACTCCCACAGGCAGAGGTATGATGGGACTTGTAGTTTTGCAACAGCTGGAGGGCCGCCAATTTGAGATCCCTGATATACACTATATTACCAAAAGTATTGGGACGCCCGCCTTTACACCCACATGAAGTTTAATAGCATCCCAGTCTTAGTCTGTAGGATTCAATATTGTGTTGGCCCACCCTTTGCAGCTATAACAGCTTCACATCTGCTGGAAAGGCTGTCCACGAGGCATAGAAGTGTGTCTATGGGAATGTTTGACCATTCTTCCCGAAGCGCATTTGGTTGGACGAGAAGGCCTGGCTCCTAGTCTCCGCTCTAATTCATCCCAAAGGTGTTTTATTGTGTTGAAGTCAGGATTCTGAGCAGGCAAATCAAGTTCCTCCACCCCAAACTCTCTCATCCATGTCTTTATGGACCTTGCTTTGTGCACTGGTGCGCAGTCATGTTGGAAAAAGAAGGGACCATCCCCAAACTGTTTCCACAAAGTTGGGAGCATGAAATTGTCCAAAATGTCTTGGTATGCTGATTACTTATGAGTTCCCTTCACTGGAACTAAGGGGCCAAACCCAACCCCTAAAAAACAACCCCACACCATAATCAACCCTCCACCAAATGATTTGGATCAGTGTACAAAGCAAGGCCCATAAAGACGTGAATGAGTGAGTTTGGGGTGGATTAACTTGACTGGCCTGCACAGAGTCCTGAACTCAACCCGACAGAACACCTTTGGGATGAATTAGAGTGGAGATTGCAAGGCAGGCCTTCTCATCCACAGCAGTGCCTGACCTCACAAATGCACTTCTGGAAGAATAGTAAAACATTTCCATAGACACACTGCTAAACCTAAAAACTTACACTAGGATGCTTCTAAAGGCAGGAGTTACAATACTTTTGGTAATATAGTGTATAATATATATATATATATATATATATATATATATATATATATAAATATTTAAATCTAAATTAGCATGAAGTTTTACTTTAATGATCAGATCCCCTATGTATGGCCACCACACTTCTGTCTACCACAGTAGCCTGAATACTAACAAAAAAAAATCGTACTGTAAACCAGCAATAACTGTTTCTGAAAGGCTTTTTTTCAACACATATTTGCTTTTTATCTTTTCAAGTACCAAAAAATATGCTACTGAAAAGGAAGAAGAACTTCACTTATGCAGTATGCCTTTGAATGTATTATACAATTATTGAAGGTCACAAGCTAATTTGATGTATTGTGTATACACTCAAATTCTAAATAACACAAACAAATCCCAGTTTTAATGACAAGGTTTCCTAGCATAGTTTAAGCATGTATTTTCATTGGTAATCTATGTGAAAACACTGTGAAAAATGTTCTCTTTAAACATACATTATCACTGTTGATTTATGAGAATTATTCAACTAAGCATAAATTACAGTCATTGATTTACGTGAAAACAGAGAAGTCTGCACAGTATATAAGCCAGGTCCATAATGACAGGGACACCTCTCAAATAAAGCACTGCAGAGATTCAAAATTTTAGATAAGAGCATTGTTCCTGCTACAATGTGAATGTATTATGCAATATTATTTAAAGCGGAGTTCCACCTAATTTTTTTTTTTTTTAAGTCAGCAGCTAAAAATACTGCAGCTGCTGACTTTTAAAATAAGGACACTTACCTGTCCAGGGCGCCCACGATGTCGGCACCTGAAGCCGATCTGTCCCTCGGCTCTCGGGTGGAGGCGCCCCCATCTTCGGTAAGGGAATCAGGAAGTGAAGCCTTGCGGCTTCACTTCCTGGTTCCCTACAGCGCATGCGCGACATGCGCGACTTGCGCTGCGTGATCCCACTGGTCCCTTCTGTCTTCTGGGACCTGTGTGTCTCCCAGAAGACAGCGGGGGAGACAGAGAAGGCGCCGGAAGTGGCATAGATACCCGTGGGTGGCTCAGGTATCTATGCCCAGAAGTGGGAGCAAAATACCTGTATTACACAGGTATCTGCTCCCCCCTGAAAGGTGCCAAATGTGACAATGGAGGGGGGGAGGATTCCGAAAAGTGGAAGTTCCATTTTTGGGTGGAACTCCGCTTTAATAAGAAGTCCAAACTTGCAACGATAAATTAGGTAACAATGTGATTATTTTCATTTTTTGCTAAAAAAGAAGTTCCAGATTTGAGAAGAAGCTGGCAGATTGGGGGGATATTGTTGAGCTAATCACATATAATAATTGTCACAGTAGAGGACATATAAGCTGGCATGGTAGTACAACTGGCATATAGAGTTTCTGCGCTACATTTTCTATAAACAAGACCTATGCGCTTAACTGCTACTATAAATAACTATTACGTTGTCTGTGCACAATTACATTATCAATACAAATAAATACATTTTTTGTCGATATTTGGCCAGTATATGAGACATCTTTTAAATCCAAGAACTTTCTCCTTGAATTTTATAAGATTGGTAAGGGAGATACAATCATTGTTATTTATACTGTACTGTATGACTGTACTACATGACTAATAGTTGTCCTTTGGACAGATTCTCCTACCTGAGCTGTGGATCTCTGCAGCTCCTCCAGAGTTACCATGGGCCTCTTGGCTGCTTCTCTGATTAATGCTCTCCTTGCCCGGCCTGTCAGTTTATGTGGACGATCATGTATTGGTAGGTTTGCAGTTGTGCCACACTCTTTCCATGTTCGGAAGATGGATTGAACTGTGCTCCATGAGAGCAACAAGCTTGGATATTTTTTATGACCTAACCCTGCTTTAAGCTTCTCCACAACGTTATCCCTGACCTGTCTGGTGTGTTCCTTGCATCACTTGCAAAGACAATGAAAAGTCATTTTCTGTGTTCTGTTTTTGTTTATTGGGGGTACAACTTGGTTGGGGTATATGGGATGCCCATAGAACAGATCACTTTGCAATCATATTTAGAAATGTAATATCTTTAACACATAGGTTGAGCCTGAAGACATGATGCGCATGTGTAACAGCTAAAGTATATTTTCCTGCATCACCATGCAGACCATTGCTCCTCCTCTGCATAACTCCTGCAGACTATTGCTTACAGAATTTCCTCACCCAAGACCGTGTAAGGATGAGGACATCACTATTGACCATGTAAAGGTGATGTTCCCAGAAATCCACTCCTCCTGCACAAACTTATACTGTAGTTAATGTAATATCACATCTTCCTCTGTATGCAAAAAGGACCCACTCTGAATAGTTCCTCCTGCTGACTTTGGTTTCTCACTGCTACTAGACCAGTGGCCTGCAGTACCTCTCCCCGGAGGCCTAGTAGTTTAAAAGCATAGTCTGGATGGTGGACTACTGTTCCCAGCTAGCCCAGCTTGCAAATCCTGTGCCCTCAGGCCACATTGATTTGACACAATTCCCCACAGTCTCTCTTCTGATCCAGGACTCCTCATCAATGACCGTGTAATAATGAGGACTTCACTAATGACCGTGTAAAAGTGAAGTTCCCTCACAGACTTCCTGGCACATCCAGCCCTCCACTGTGGTACACTCACCGACCTTTCTCTGCCCCGAGTCCTTGATGGAGAACTTAACCGGACCGTACGTTTCGACTGCTTCACCTGCCCCTCTGCTCCAGGAGTTCCTCATCAATGACCGTGTAATGATGAGGACATCACTAATGACCGTGTAAAAGTGATGTTCCCTTACAGCTCTCCCTGGGCCTTCTCCAGATGGGGGTGCCCTCCTGCTGCTGTCTAGTACTCCATTCTCCACTTGACCCGGCCAACAACTATCCCCAGTGGCATGTTACCTCAGCCTATATAGGAGGCCCCCCCCTGCCAATACCAGTTGGGGATTGGTCAGGGCTCCCATATGAGCTGCCTACCACTCCAGTTCTAGGCCCTGCCCCTTATCCAGAACATTCTCACAGTCTTAGTCCGTAGGGTTCAATATTGAGTTGGCCCACCCATTGCAGCTATAACAGCTTAAATTCTTCTGTCCTCAAGGTTTAGGAATGTGTCTATGGTAATGTTTGACCATTCTTCCAGAAGAACATTTGTGAGGTCAGGCACTGATGTGGATGGTGGATGGGAAGGCATGGCTCACAGTCTTCGCTTCATCACAAAGGTGTTATAGCGGGTTGAAGTCAGGATTATGGTGTGGGGTTGTTTTTCAGGGATTGAGCTTGGCCTCTTAGTTCCAGTCAAGGGAACTCTTAAGGTGTAAGCATACCAAGACATTGTGGACAATTTCATGCTTCCAACTTTGTGGGAACAGTTTGGGGATGGCCCCTTCCTGGTCCAACATCACTGCACAGGTCCATAAAGACATGGATGAGAGAGTTTGGAGTGGAGGAACTTGACAAATTCCAAATTTTTCCCATCTTTGTCTATCATTTTTTATTAACATTAATTATAAGGGTCTTCATAATTATTTCTATCAGATTATGCATTTGGTGGTTCTAGTATGAAGGTGTGAGATTTTAAACAGATTGCAGAATTGCTTAGTGATTCTAGTCATGAAAGATGTGCCCTGGTCAGTTAATATTTCCCTTAGAGTGCCGCTCCAGGCCCCTACCTTAAGATAGGCCCAGCCCAGTGAGTCACTAATTCTGCCCAGCCCTGCTCTATGTGCAGTGTACACATGATTCATATTTAAATCATGATATATAAGAATGGCAATCAGCGCAAACACCAAAACCCTCACTAAATTGCAAGCTGAACACTACAGGTAATCACAACAAAGCCTGGGAATTAACATAAAACAAGATAAGTGTAGCGCAATGTAACAATGAATGAATAAGAATAAAAAGTCCCCAAGATAACACTACAAACAGATGAAATCTGTTTTTCAATGGCCAGAGGAGATGCAATCCAAGAGCGATAAGTATATGTGCTTACCAGAGGCTGTGGACCTCTGCACAGCAGAGGTCAAACTCACGTATATCCCCTCAGGGATGATGGTGTCCTGGATACTGTCACTGGAGCCAGGTATCGAATCCTGATGTCAACAGGTGAAGGCTAAGCTTCCATTAGAAAAAACCCCAACGTCTATAAGTATCCGGATCAGAGTGTCACAGGCATCCTGGGTACATCCCCGGTGTCAGCAAGTAAAAACACAAAGAGAAATCTTCTCTAAGAGTAATCCGTTTATTTGGATAAAAGTTGTGTGGTAAAAACCACTTATCAAAAGCGCTCACGGGCGCTGAAGCATGCAGTATCTACAGTACACAGTCGGGCTGCGGTGCACAAGCAGACCCGACAATCATCTGTTTGTAGTGTTATCTTGGGGACTTTTTATTCTTATTCATTCATTGTTACATTGCGCTGCACTTATCTTGTTTTATATTTAAATCATGGGCGACATTGATATATAAATTGCTGTGGCATTAATATGCAAATAGTGGTGGCATAGGCAGCATTGATATGTAAATAGCAGCAGCATCATTAGGGAAATCTTAGGTGCATTCATAGGCATGTAAAACTCCCATGAGCGTGGGTCCACCATCACGCCTGCTGAATCATGCAAATATTGGGGATGTAAACAAGTCCGGCCTGCCACGGTCACTGAGCCTCCCATCAGCCTGTACTGCAAAGGTGAGCAGATGGATGGGGGGTCCAGAGGTAACAGAGAAGGAATGTCAGGGAAATAGGCGCATCCCTATGCACAGCTCCGCAAGGTTAGCAAACCAGTACAGGCAAGGTCGCGCTAACGCGCATCAGCGCACACGGATGCACAATATCTATACTAGGCGGACGCCTGGCGCCGCTATCGGGCGGATGCGCGTGTGCGACAACGCCGCAATCGCGCGTACGCAATAGTGCGAGCACGACGTTACACAGGCACCTTGTTTATTTAAACGCTCCACTGACAGTGCCACATCACTGGATTATCATCAGCTCTTCCTGTGTTCCTGTATTTGTGATTCTTGTTTACCTGATCTCCAGTGCACCGACCCGGCTTGTTGATCCGCTCCTCCTGTCCTCCTGGCTCTACCTACCGGCTTGCTTTTGACTCCTCCTGTCTGCTTCCAGCATCTTACTCTGGCTTGGGTAATGGACTCCGCATACCTCTGTCTCCTGTACCTGGATTTGTTGACTCAGTTCTTGGACTGTCTAACTGTGTTTGACCCCGTGGCCTGGCTTCTGATTTGCTATTGGACTTCCATTGGTCCTCTTCTCTGGACCTTTAAGCATGTTGCTTCCAGTGACTTTGCTCTATCAAGCTCCCAACACCAGCTTCTACTTCCAGGCAACCTGTGCTTCTGTGGGCACTGCATCCCTGTGTCAGCTTCAGGGTTGTGCTGCACTCCCAGCATCTCGGCCTCCTACCAAGATCCTGACAGTATAATTCAGCCGTGTAAGAGGCTGATGGAGGTGACTCCCAGATGAAGGCTATTCTCCAGCAAATCACAGCTCTTACCCCAGCCATCCAGAAGCTTCAGGAGGAATACTTCTGGTTGAAGGTACGTCTGCAGCACCTACCAGAGTCACCCATTCCCTCAGTTCAAGACCCGCCTCCAGACGCACCTACTGGGTTTATGGCCCCTCCGAAACCACGAGTCCCAGTGCCAGAATGTTTCTATGGCAATCGAAGGAAATTCAGGTCCTTTAAGAATTCCTGTTACTTATACTTTGCCTTGCAACCACAGACTTTTTCCAGTGAAACCGTCAAAGTAGGTTTCACTATCTCCTTACTATGCGGTGAACCGCAGACCTGTGCCCATGGCCTGCTGGAACAAAGCAGTCCTGTCATTAACACTGTGGACCAGTTCTTTGAAATCATGGCAGGGTTTTATGATGATCCCTACAGGTAGCTACTGCCGAAGCAACTCTGTATCCCCTTCGTCAGGGTCAGCGACCTGCGGAAGACTATACAGTAGAATTCCACACATGGTCCATAGACACTGGCTGGAATGAGGCGGCATTAAAATACCAGTATTGGATGGGGTTGTCTGAGGCCTTCAAAGATGAGCTAGCCAAATTACAGGTTCCCTCTACACTAGAAGATCTCATCCAGCTAACGATTCAGCTCGACAGACGTTTACGGGAACGTCAGGTTGAACGTGATCAAGCCTCTTGCTCTACCCGGACACTGCCTCAAATCCAGTCTGCATCAGCCCCTATACAAATTGGCATGTTCCATCCAGCATTAACCTCTGAGGTGAGACTTCATCGCCGACAGGCGAACCTTTGTTTCTACTGCAAGGAATCAGGACATTTCATTGACAACTACCCCACAAGACCAAGAAAACGAACCCTGCGTACTCCGGTCCATCTTCAAGTAGCCAAGTCTACTTCTGCTCATATTTCACTCCCTGTTACATTGCTAGTGGCAGGCGAAGAAGTTCACCTCCAAGCAATACTGGATTCCAGGGCGTGTAGTTGTTTTTTGGACTTGGCCTTAGCCAAGAATCTTGCTATTCCACTGAACCATAAGAAACAGAGACTGACCGTCCATCTGGCTGACGGCTCCATGCCAAGCTCGGGTTATGTCACCCAGGAAACCGTACCTCTCCTTACCATTACCAATTCAGGTCATCAGAAGTTTCTTAGATTCGATGTCTTAAGTCCCCCTATGTTCCTGGTCATCCTGGGAATTCCATGGCTACAAGCACACAATCCTCAGATTGATTGGTCCAAGAAGGAGGTACTCTTTACATCTTCCTATTGCCAACAACATTGTTTGGACCCTGAATCCAAGGACTTTTCCAGTTGCCTGACTGTACAACCCATACTCAGTCCGGATCCTAATATAGCAGCAGCTTACCTGGAATTTCTTGACGTCTTTGATAAGAAGAAAGCAGACACCTTACCGCCACACTGTCCCTATGATTGTCCCATCAAGTTACTGCCAGGAGCTACTATTCCCTTTGGTCGCATATTCCCCCATTCCGAGACTGAGCTTGAGACCCTGAGACAATATATTGACAAAAATCTTGAAAAGGGATTTATCCGTCCTTCTTCTTCCCCTGCTGGTGCCGGCATTTTCTTCGTCGAGAAGAAGGATAAGACTCTGAGACCATGTGTGGACTACAGGGAATTAAGCAAGATTACCCTTAAGAACTGCTACCCACTCCCGCTCATCCCAGAGCTCTTTTAAAGGTGTACAGCACACATCTTCAGCAAACTTGACCTCCGTGGCGCTTGTAACCTCATCCGTATCCGAGAGAGGGACGAGTGGAAAACAGCATTCAGAACAAGATTTGCACATTTTGAGTACCTAGTCATGCCGTTTGGGTTGTGCAATGCCCCGACTTTTCAGCATTTCATAAATGATACCTTCCGGGAGCACTTAGATCACTTTGTTGTCGTCTACCTCGACAACATTCTTATTTTTTCAGCCACTATTGAACTCCATAGAATACATGTTAAGAAGGTACTGTGCATCCTCAGAACCCATGGGTTATTCGTTAAATCTGAAAAATGCGATTTCGAAAAGACTTCAATTCAATTCTTGGGACTTGTTATCGCCACAGGTGGAATTGCCATGGATCCTCAAAAGGTGAAGTCTATCCTTGACTGGCCGGCCCCTTCTGACAGGAAGGGTGTTCAGAGATTCATCGGCTTTGTGAACTTCTACAGAAGATTTATAAAGAATTTCTCCACCATTGTAGCACCCATTACTCAGACCACCCGCCAACATACCAAGTTTCAGTGGTCTGCAGCGGCACAGTCTGCCTTCAACCAGCTTAAGACCTTCTTCACTTCCGCCCCAATTTTATAACACCCTGACCCCGCTCTACCCTATGTCCTGGAAGTCGATGCCTCGGAAGTAGCCACAGGGGCGATTCTATCTCAACGTCAGGGTCCAAGGCATTACTGCACCCCATGCCCTTTTCCTCGCGGAAAATGAGCCCTCCAGAGAGAAATTACGATGTGGGGGATCGGGAACTTTTAGCAATTAAGACAGCTCTTGAGGAATGGAGGTATCTCCTGGAAGGTGCCACTCATCCCATCCTGATTTTTACGGACCATAAGAACTTAGAGTACCTCCGCATGGCCAAATGCTTGAGACCTCGACAGGATCGATGGGCTCTATTTTTCTCTAGGTTTAACTATAACCTATCACCGAGGGTTGAAGAATGGAAAGGTGGATGCCTTATCCCGGATTTTTATGGACACTCCTGAAGAAATTGCACCCAGTACAATTTTGTCTCCCCAAAACTTTCTATTAATCCAACCTGACCTAAGATCCTCAATTGAGCAGGCCTCTAGTCAGTGTACGGAAGCGGAAGTCTCCTCCCTGAGAAGTCAAGAGGGACTCCTATGGCACCAAAACAAGATTTTCATTCCTCAGCCAGCCAGACTACAAGTATTGAAGACCTTTCATGACCATCAGCTAGCTGGCCACTTTGGGGTCCGAAAAACAAGAGAACTTGTTCAGTGGTCCCTCTGGTGGCCCACGTTGAGATCTGATTGTAAGGACTACGTTAACTCTTGCATAACCTGCCAATGGAACAAGGGGTCCAACGCCAGGTCTTGGGGCTTGTTAAGACCACCGCCAGTCCCAGAGCAACCATGGAAGAAGATTTCCATGGACTTTATCGTGGATCTGCCCCCCTCAGAAGAATTTACGACCATCTTGGTGATAGTAGATCGCTTGTCCAAGATGGCACATTTTTTGCCAATGAAAGGTTTTCCCTCTGTCTTGGATCCAGCAAAGATCTTTTTAAGGAAATTGTCCAATTACATGGCTTACCAGATAACATTGTATCAGATAGAGGGGTACAATTTATCTTTAGGTTTTAGAAAAATCTCTGCAAAGTACTTTCAATCGAGATACGCTTGTCCACAGCCTACCACCCACAGAGTAACGGTCAGACCGAAAGGACCAACCAGACGCTAGAGCAATACCTGCGATGCTTCTGTTTTTTTTCTCAGGATGACTGGATTCAACTATTACCTTGTGCAGAATTTGTATATAATAACTTGCTGCACGCTTCTACCAACCAATCACCCTTCTGGGCGAATTACGGCTTTCATCCTTCATTTTTACCCAACGTCATTCCGGAATCTTCAGTCACGGCAGTTCAGGACAGAGTGGATTTCATCCATACAAATTACCAGATACTCCAGGATACCATGAAGAAGGCCCAAAAAGAATATAAAAAACAATATGATAGAAAAAGAAGAGCTAATCCTACCTTTAAGATAGGGGACAAGGTGTGGCTCCCATCGGTGAACCTCAAGTTGCCATGCCCATCTCAGAAATTGGGACCCAAGATCAAAAAGATCAAACGTGAAATTAACCCTGTAGCTTTTGAACTTATCTTGCCTGAGTCTTTCAGAATCCATCCGGTATTTCATGTTTCACTTCTTAAACATATTGTTTCTAGTCCTTTTCCAGGGAGAGAAGAAGTGCCCCCAACTCCGGTCCAGGTTGAAGATGAAGCTGAATTAGAAGTTGAATCTATCCTTGACTGTCGTCGGCGAGGTAGGACAATTCAGTTCCTAATCAAGTGAAAGGGGTATTCTGCAGAAGAGAACTTTTGGGAGCCTGCAAGTCATGTGCACGCTCCTAGGCCGATACAGAGGTTCCGCAGTAGGTACCCTGAAAAATGGTCACGCTTAGGCATCCGGAGGCTGCCCCTTGGGGGGGCACTGTCAGGGAAATAGGCACATCCCTATGCACAGCTCCGCAAGGTTAGCAAACCAGTACAGGCAAGGTTGCGCTAACGCAAAAGTACCACCACACAACCCCCACTGGATCAAAGTCCGTTTTTAGATTTCTGCAGCACTGAGGTAACTGGAACTACCGTATAGCACATCAACACATGGGAGGAACACATGCCATAATCACCTTTCATGTGCCTATAAGTTACCCCTTCTCACTTTAAGCAGGGAGTTATCTCAGTTCTCGCAGTCCAATATGCACAGAGCAGTGTTTTCTACTTGCAGTATATTAATCTCTCCACAGGCATGCACAAAGATAAACAGTTCACCTCCCTCTATTAAGCCTCAGTTTACTGCAGCTAGGAGACTATGGCATAGGAAAAGACAAGATAAAACCTCCGTTCTGCTGATCTGCTAGCTCAGGGAGTCGATCACTCACTTCACTTTGATGTCCAGGTCCTATCTTGGCTCCTCAACTGATACAAGACAGTTTCTTCCACCTCCCCTTCTCTTTACTTCCTTTCTTACTGCAGAGTATATCCAGCAAGCTCCTTCTGCTGTCTCCCGGCGTCGTCCCTGCAACGGACGACCTCCTCTCCTCCTCTCCTTCCATTGTCTCCTGAGATCTCACGAGATTTCCCCGCCACAGACCAGCTACGAGCGTCCTCCGGCACATGCGACCGCGCTGTCTCAGCTTGGCTGTCTATCGGCAGGATAGAATATTCAGGTCCACGGGGGGAAGGGTACGAGCGGCACCGAGGGCTGTAGCGGATCCGCAAATCATGCCAGTTTACAGCGTGGAGCAGGGAATCCACTCACACTCACTCCTCGCCACCCATCACCTCCTTTCGCTCCGTCCGCTCTGTCCGCTTCCGGTCACGCCCAAACTGTAGGTATATATAGAGTGCCAAGGAACTACCGAAGGAGTATCAGTTAAATTCCTGTGTTGGGGGGGGGGGTAGGTACGGTGGGTAAAAAAGGGAAAAAACGAGTGTACAACGTTTTAGGATATTTTGGTATTTGGAGTGTTGTGCATACGAGTTTTGTAATGTTTACCGTTGATGGTAATTATTGTATAACACTGTGTAATGAATAAAGAATATTAAAAAAAAAAAATATGATTTAGTTCAGTTGAAGAGACACATTAATACACTTTTATATAAATTGGGAGAGAGGGAAGGGGGTAGGTGGTGGATAGGTGGGAGGGAACAATGAGCACATTACCCCCTGTCATCAAGGGGTATGGTGAAGAGTTTTCTTTATTTGTGTTTTTTGTGGTATGTCTTTGTTTTGTCTTGTTTGTCCACTTTGATAGATGTTGGTTGTATAGGGTTTTGAGGGGGGGTGGGATAGGGAGGGAAGAGAGTAAGCACGTAAGTTTGCTTGTCAGTTAAGGACCCCCCCTTGCCGTATTATAGGAAATAAGCCTCAAGAGTAGACAGGCATCATGACGACTCGATCAACTAAAGAAAAAGAGAAGGATAAAGGGGCTCAGTCTACTGTGGCAAGTGCAACGGCGGCGGCCGTGGCTGCAACCGCCAAGCTAAAGAGAATGGTCCATTCGGCGGAACATACACCGAATAATGGGGGACAGCAAGGGCAAACAAAAACAGTAACGGACAGAAAGAGCCAGGGGCTTCCGAGTATGCCAGTAGGTGCCTCTGGTATAAAGAACCATACTAGTAAAGGGCCAGGAGGAGCCGGGAAAGAAACAGAGGCCCCTGTCACTATAACACCCCCAGCTGAAAGAGAGCCATCGCTAAAAGACATTCTTGTGGCAATTAACACATGCAAACACTACTTGGGGGAACTAGGAGATCAAATGAAGGAGATCAAGGAGGAGTTAGTTCTGGTGCGACAGGAGCTCAGGAAAACGGCGGAAAGAGTAACGGAAGCAGAAAAAAGAATAAGTCTGTTAGAAGATGATGTGTACCCTATGAAACAGGAAATCAAAGTCTGGAAAGAGAGAATAAACAATCTGGCGGGAAAGTTTGACGAAATGGAAAACAGACTTCGTAGGGACAATGTGAGGGTGGTGGGATTGCCTGAGAGGAGCGAAGGCCTAGATCCGATAGTTTTCCTAGAGGGCTGGCTGATCGAAACTTTTGGAAGAGAGACGTTTTCTCAGCAGTTCTCAATTGAAAGAGCGCATAGAGTTCTATTTAGGCCCCCCCCCAAGGAAGCCCCCCAAGACCGTTGTTAGTGAAATTTTTAAATTTTAAGGATAAAGTCAGGCTACTTCGAAAGGCTAGAAAGATGGGGAAAGTTTTATATGGCGGCACTAGGATTTCAATATATCCAGATTTCTCCCCTGACCTACAGAAGCGCAGAGCTGAATTCCTGGGAGTTAAACGTAGCCTTCAAAAGTTTGATGTCACATATGCCCTTCTGTATCCCGCCAGGCTTCGGATAAACGCGTCCATTTTCAATCCATTTTCAATCCTAATTTAAAGATCTTATTTATATGTGTTTGACCCCCTAGCCTGGCTTCTGATTTGCTATTGGACTTCCATTGGTCCTCTTCTCTGGACCTTTAAGCATGTTGCCTCCAGTGACTTTGCTCTATCAAGCTCCCAACACCAGCTTCTACTTCCAGGCAACCTGTGTTTCTGTGGGCACCACATCCCTGTGTCATCTTCAGGGTTGTGCTGCACTCGGCCACAAGGGGAGCCCTCCCAGCATCTCGGCCTCCTACCAAGATCCTGACAAGGGATTACAGTTTGGAGTGCAAACATCAGCAAATAGGGGGTTGTCCAGGAAGGGGGTTGGGATGCATAGGAGAGCGGAGGCATGTGGAACGCATTCCTCTCCTGCACCTACTACCCACCATCGTACACTCCGCACTATTCTCTTGCACATACTACCCGCTGCCGTACACTCCACACTCCTCTCCTGTACATACTACCCACCGCCATCCACTCTACACTCCTCTCTTGCACATACTACCCAATGACGTACACTTCGCACTCCTCTCCTGCACATATTACCCACTGCCATACACTCAGGACTCCTCCCATGCACATACTACCAGCCTTCATGCACTCCACACTCCTCTCCTGCACACACTACCTGTTGTCATACACTCTGCACTCCTCTCCTGAACATACTAAACACCATCATATACTATGTTCTACAATACACATTCCCGTACTACACCATATTGCCAAAAGTATTGGGACACCTGCCTTTACACGCACATGAACTTTAATAACATCCCAGTCTTATGCCCCGTACACACGGTCGGATTTTCCGATGGAAAATGTCCGATCGGAGCGCGTTGTCGGAAATTCCGACCGTGTGTGGGCCCTATCGGACATTTTCCATCGGATTTTCTAACACACAAAGTTTGAGAGCAGGCTATAAAATTTTCCGACAACGTCAATTCCGACCGTGTGTGGCCTGTTCCGACGCACAAAGTGCCACGCATGCTAAGAAGAAATTCCGAGACAGAACAGCACGGTCTGGTAAACTTAGCATTCGCAATGGATACAACACTTTCGTCACGGTGCAATGTTAAAAATGGTTTAATACAGCGCACTCTCTTCTTCTTTATAATGTGAGAAGAATGAAGTAATTTTGCTGCTCATATTCACACAGACTTCTCAAAAAACGTATTTCTTTATTATTTGTCGGGATTCCCTTAATATATTTTGATTTGTCACATCTGACAAAAATATATATATTTTTTTTTAACCACTTGCTTACTGGGCACTTAAACCCCCCTCCTGCCCAGACCAATTTTGAGCTTTCAGCACTGTCACACTTTGAATGACAATTGCGCGGTCATACAACACTGTATCCAAATGAAATTTTTATCATTTTTTTCCCACAAATAGAGCTTTCTTTTGGTGGTATTTAATCACAGCTGGGGTTTTTATTTTTTGCTAAACAAAAAAAGATGTAAATTTTTGAAAAAAAAAAAAATCATGTTTATTTGGTTTTTATAAAATTTTGCAAACAGGTAATTTTTCTCCTTCATTGATATGCACTGATGAGGCGGCACTGGTGGGCACTGATAGGCTGCACTGATGGGCACGGATAGGCACAGTTAAGGCGGCACTGATAGGCACAGTTAAAGTGGCACTGATGGGGACAGATAAGGCGGTACTGATGGGCACAGATAAGGCGGCAGGGATGGGCGGCACGGATGGGCAGCACGGATGGGCAGCACGGATGGGCAGCACGGATGGGTGGCACGGATAGGTGGCACGGATGGGCACTGATAGGTACCACTGATGGGGTGCACTGATGGGGAGCACTGATGGGTGGCACTGATGGGCAGTGATGGGCGGCACTGATGGGCACTTATGGGCACTGGTAGGTGACACTGATGGGCACTTATGGGCACTGGTAGGTGACACTGATGGGCACTGATAGATTGCACTGATGTGGGTGCTGATGGGTGGCAATGATGTGGGTGCTGATGGGTGGCACTGATGGGTGGCACTGTGGGCACTGATGGGTGGCACTGTGGGCACTGATGGGTGGCGCTGATTGATGGCACTGTGGGCACTGATGGGTGACGCTGGTGGGCACTGGTAGGCAGCACAGCTGCCTATTGCTTTGTGTCAGAACATCGCCGTGATCGGGACTGATGTCCCGATCACGGCCGCCGGTGATCGGGTTTTTTTTTTCCTAAATAGCCGATTACCGGTTCTGTTTACATCACATGACCAGCTGTCATTGGCTGACAGCTGATCACGTGGTAAGGGGTCGGGACCGACCCCTTACTCTGATCTGTGATCAGGCGAGTCTCATAGACTTGCTGATCACCGAGCGCGCCGCGCGTGCCCTGCAGGGGGCGCACAGGCCGCACGTGCATGGGACGACGTCAATAGACATAGTCCCGGCAATTTAGATCCGCGCTGTTGCCATCATTTGGCAATGGCCAGGATCTGAAGCGGTTAAAGGCAGATTTTTTTTTATTTTAGGTTTGTATTTTTTCCAAGGCCGATCTTTGTTTTATTTTATTTCTACTTTTACTCCAGAATATTTTTGTGTGTTTTGTGTGTCAAGTTACCACAACACCATTATTATCTTGTATTATTTAATCTCAAGGAGATTGTTTGGTGTTGGTGTCCCTTGTTAATTTCACATTGTATATTTGAAATGTACCTGAATCCTCACAAACAAACTGTCCTTTTTGAAGGAAAACACACATAGGCAAGTATAATTGAAACCAAAAATCCTTTATTAAGGGCTCAGAACCAAACAAAGAGGGAGGCAACGCTGGATAAACAGCAGAAATTAGCAAAGCCTTGGACCCCCAGGGCAGACATCAATTCTTGAACATCAAAATTGGTGGCCTGAGGAGTCCATATGTAAGGGAGTGCAGGCTGGTCCAGAAGTCCCAGAGATCCGGAAAGCAGCAGATGACATCTGTATCCACAGGCTGTGGTACCACAAGAGGCTGCATCTTTTGCCAGACGAGACTGGATCCAGGGTCTTCACTTTCTGGTCTTCCTTCCACGCTTCCTTCCTGGCTGTGGCTCTGCTGTTGGAGATGTGGCAGGAGGAGGAGTAGGACCTGGAGGAGAAGGAGGAGTAGTAGGACCTGGTGGAGGAGGAGGAGGACCATGTGTGAGGTCACAAATGTGGGTATCAGATGTTATTTGGCCCCTCAACTCCTTATTGAGAGCTTCCAACATTAATGACTCACACATGAGTTGTTGGCCCTCCTCCATCCGCTGCATTTTACAGGCAATTATGCCAGCAATGTCCTCCTCCACAGTGTGTGGTGCTCCCAGGGCCTCTGTAGCCTTCCAAAAGAGGCCTATGGCAGCCTCCTCTGGGGTACTCCTCTTCCTGCCACTTTCTCTTTGCAGGTGTAGGGGAGGGACCTGCATATCAGGCAGCCTGCTCGTCCCGGCCACCTCCTGGCTGAGACTTCCCTGTGTATGAAAAAGGGACATGGTTGTAATGTTTTGCATCATCAATCACAATCATAAATTAGTACTCCAAACTAACATCTAGTTAACATCATTGATTGGACAAGCAGAAATATTTAGAGGAATGCTATACCTGGCTCAATCTGGGCTCCTCCACATGTTGCTGCCTGGAAGGCCCAGGTTGGGCGTCAGAAGCCTCAGCTGGGGTGGAAGGAAGCGTGGAAGGAAGAGTGGAGAGTGCTGGCCTGGGTTCAGTCTGACCTGCCAGGAAATGCAGCCTGTCATAGTACCACATCCTGGGGACATAGATGTCATCTGCTGCTCCGGATCTCTGCGAATCCTGGACTTTATTGCGCTCCCTCAGATATGTGCTCCTCAGGCCACCAATTAGGATCTTCAAATATGTGATGTCTGCCGTGGGGATCACCTGCTTCACAATTTCCATCAATTGATCCAGCGCTGCCTTCCTCTTTGTTTGGTTCTTATAATGTGGGTGGTTGATCTCCCACAGACAAGGCAGATCCCTGAACATGTCAGTGAATATTGCCATGAAGTCGGAGATTTAAGGCCTCAAATATGTCCTTTGGGGAGATGTTGGAGATGGTGGACATCCTGAAGAAGGCCGACTATGATGGGAAGTATGGACCTTACCCCAACCCCAATGTCAGAAAGGCCAAGATCATGGCGAAAGTGGTCAGGAGTCTGCACCGTAATTTTGGGGTACGACGATCGAAAGATCAGCTCAGGAAATGGTGGTCGGACCTCAAATTACGAGAATATGAGCAGTACAGAAAGATCCGGAGAGTGCTGCAAAAAAGTAAGTAGTTGTGCTGTGTTCCTATTTTTTATGTTTATTACGTTTGTGTTGCTCCATGTGCTTTTCTTAAAAGTGTACCTTTTAAAATGGCAACTTTCATGTTCATGGGCACATTATTCGTTCGTATCAAACATTTTTCTTTCGGCCTAGAAAACACCATTGTTTTGGCCATTTGCATTTGGCCACATTTTTTACGCCCTACTTGTATGAAACTAATTTGGTTGTGTAGATGGCTTTGTTACTAGAATGAAATGCAAACTAGATTCTGTGTATGGAGAGGACACTGAGCAGCTGTTTTCACATCTGGACACTGGAGCACTAGTGTAGGACACCAGAACACCATTTTTATTAGGGGGGGCACACAGGTGCTCCAGTGTATACTATAGGGGGGTCTACATCTGTGAAGCTTGTACTAAACAGGTAAAGTATTGCAGCTTGACAAAGGACACTGAAAATGCTACATTTTGGAACTCTGCCAAAATTGACAATTCTACCCCACTTCCAAGCAATGTTTCCTATTTATAGTTCTGCCATCAAATATCTGTGTGCTAAGTATAGCATTTTTGTTTTACATAGGGGAGACAAAGCTACAAAGTTCTAAATGATGCACACAGTGTGCCAACATGTGCTATCTGCCATCAGAGGAGATCAATGTAGGTGTTTTGGGGGTGCAACCTCTCCCTCAATAATAAAGCAGCTGAGAGGAAGGGGTTTCTCCCCCAAAACATGTCCCTTGATCCCCCGTGATGGCAGCGAGCGGGAGCCTCCCCCCATGCCATGGGTGCGGAGCGGCCCAAGGCAAAGAAGATAGAAGACGCCGCGGAGGAGATGCTGGACGAGAAAGCCGGAGGAAGAACCAGAAGAACCAGAAGAAGAAGAAAATGAAGGAAGATAGAAGAAAGTAGAAGCATTTAAATAAAGGAATTGTCAAAATCTGTCTCTTGTCATTTTTAAAATTTTTGACAGTTTTTTAGTGAAATGGTAGTGGTAAGTACCCCCTTACCATTTCACACAGGGGGGGGCCGGGATCTGGGGGTCCCCTTGTTAAAGGGGGCTTCCAGATTCTGATAAGCCCCCCGCCTGCAGACCCCCACAAGCACCGGCCAGGGTTGTGGGGATGAGGCCCTTGTCCTCATCAACATGGGGACAAGGTGTTTTGGGGGGCTACCCCAAAGCACCCTCCCAATGTTGAGGGCATGTGGCCTGGTACGGTTCAGGAGGGGGGGCGCACTCTCGTCCCCCCCTCTTTTCCTGCGGCCTGCCAGGTTGCGTGCTCGGATAAGGGTCTGGTATGGATTCTTTGGGGGACCCCACGCCGTTTTTTTGTTTTTTTTTTGGCGTGGGGGTCCCCTTAATATCCATACCAGACCTGAAGGGCCTGGTATGGAATTTAGGGGGACCCCCACGTCATTTTTTTTTAAAATTTTTGTTCGGGGTTCCCCTGTGGGGAATTCCCATGCCGTTTTTATCAATGAACTTCTATGTGTATTGTCGGACTGCAATGCAATAGCCGCGAGTAGTTTTAAATGGGTTTTTTCCTTCGAAATGTCATTTTGCTGTCAGACTGTTCTAAACACGGGAAACATGCACCCCTTTACAGGCATACTATAGACACCCTCCAGCTACAAAATTTAAAGGGATATTACACTTTTAATGTTTGACTTTAAGCATTATTAAAATCACTGCTCCTGAAAAAACGGCCGTTTTTAAAACTTTTTTTTGCAATGATCCCCTGGGGCAGGACCCAGGTCCCCAAACACTTTTTATGACAATAACTTGCATATAAGCCTTTAAAATTAGCACTTTTGATTTCTCCCATAGACTCGAAGCTCATCCCTATTCCTAAATACTCATGTCTGATATTGCCTTCAAGTTCTACCAAATGTGTACTTTGTAAGTTCAAGATTTGTGTCTTTCTTGTTGGTTTTACACATGCCTGTTCTATCTTAAATGGACATTTCTATTTTTGATAATGCCACCCCAAAAATTGTTATACAACAAACATGTTGGTTTGTTTTAAAAACCTTTTCTAAATGCACATGTGATTGTGCAGGTATTAAAATGGTTGTTAATCAAGAATGTGTGGATTATTGTCTCAACGCTACAACACTTTTGTGGTGATGTAATTGGTGCTTTATGTGAAAATGGGGGTTATTTCCTAGGGGCAAATCCTCTTTGCAATACAAGTGCAGTTTCAAGTGCACTTGTAGTGCAAAGTGTCTTTGCCTTTAGTAAATAACACCCAACAGTGCTTTGTATAAGGTTACACAATCATGCCATTTTCAGGACTCCCCACATTTCTGTCAGCGTCAGCTAAAACAAACACAAGCAGTAAATGTCACCAAAGATTTGCTATTTTTTTTTTTTATTTGATAAAGGCTTCACAAATTGTCTGACATATTGATGGCCCCCCTACCTGCAAAGAACTCAAGGTATCTTAACCGGACATCACAGGCACTCAGGGAAGGCAAGCCAGGACAGGCACTTTAAAGCTCCGTCAGGGTTGTTTCATTTAGAATTCCGGCCTCCGGCCCAACTGAGCCAGCATAGTTGTCAGAATGTTGGCGTAAAAAGTTATGTAGAACACAGCACGCCAGGATTATATGATTAAGTTTATACTCCACCATATGTATGGGTGTCAGAAATAGGCGGAACCGGCTGGCTATGATTCCAAATGTGTTCTCCACCACTCTTCTGGCTCTGGCCAGCCGGTAATTAAAAACTCTCTGTTCCGGGGTGAGGGTCTTCATCTGGAATGGCCACATAAGATGGTCCCCCAGCGCAAATGCTTCATCCGCAACGAAGACGAATGGGAGTCCTTCCACATTCTCTTCTGGAGGTGGCAAGTCCAAGCTGCCATTCTGGAGACGCCTGTAAAACTCCGTCTGGGCGATGACTCCACCATCGAACATCCGGCCATTCTTCCCCACGTCCACATACAGGAAGTCATAATTAGGCGACACCACCGCCAACAGCACAATACTATTGAACCCCTTGTAATTATAATAGTACAACCCCGAGTTGGGTGGTGGGAGGATGTGGACGTGTTTCCCATCAATTACCCCTCCACAGTTAGGAAAGTCACACCGCTGGGCAAAGTGGGAGGCCACAGTCTGCCATTTCTGTGGCGTGGAAGGAAACTGTTGAGGAAAACAAAAAAAATTAGGATTTTTGCACATAAACATGGAAAGCAGATTAGACCCAAACATTCTTGGCCAACATCCAGATAACATTTATTAAGGGGAATTTTACAACACCAAAGTATAAGGTACACCTATCATATTCCCCCTCCCCCCTCATGGGCCATTTCTAACATTATAGGGGGGGATCTTGGACAGGTAACCCTCTTCACTTCATTGAGAGATGAATGCCTAAATAATGGGTATTACTTGGAACAGCCCCTCCCTAGTTACACTATTGGCAGCCCACTGGACAGGTAAGAAGTGTCATAATACAAAGATATAAATACACATTGTACACATTTGAGCACATTTGGACATTCTGCTATTACCTATCAAGATAATAATAGTATACAAAAACTTTAAACAGTACCATTTGAAAGTATACAGGCAGGCCCTTGCACTACATGCTTTGGGGAATTCATCCATACATCTGACCACTAAAGAGGTGGGTATAGTGTGTATGGGCTTGGCAAAGTCAGCAGATAGATGATTGAGGATAGATAGAGAATTGGGATCAGCTGACTTAGCAGTTGGGGGGAGGGAGGGTTAATAAAAATGATTTGGAGACACTACAAAAAAAAGCCTCTGGCACTCTGCCTGAATTTAAAGCACAAATCAGATTTCCAAACATTTTAGGGGTGTTTGGGTTAAAGCACTACTATGGAGCTGATAAAATACATTGTTAAGTGACTACATGAGGTGAATATAGGGCCTGTAGACCATGCTGGGGAGGTTAGTGAAGGCAAATATGTATGAAGGACAAAAAAATATTACATAAAAATCCAGCATGCATGAGAACAAAGGGGACATTCACAGCATATTACAATCATGGTAATTAGGGAATGAGGAAAGAAATACAATATATTAGCAAACATTCAATACAATAAAATGTGAGGTTAAAGGATAAAAATCTTACCTTCAAATACTCCTTCTGCAGGACCTGGATGATGGCAGAACAGGTCTCTGGGCATAGGCGTGCGCAAGGGGTGTGCCAGGTGTGACTGGGCACACCCTAATCCTGGAGTTGGCAACCCATCAATTGTGGGCAGGTGACAGGTAAGCCGCAATCCTTACTTGCCAACCCCCAGAACCTGGACATGGTAGGCGGCTGGAGTGGAAATTAATGGACCGATCTGTATTTTCTTCTGCAGCAGCTGAAAGTAAGCTTCTCCTCCTCTTCCTCTCGCCGATATTCAGCTGCCATGGGAGGAAAACACAGGGGATTGTTACAAATGTATGCCACCCCTCTTGTCCCAGTTCCTTTTCTTTCTGCTGCCCAGGTCCCCCTGTGTGCTCACCTGCTCCCCCCCCATTGTTTTAGGATGACGAGTGGGGAAGAGGCCGGTTAATATGTCACAAAAGCATATGTGTTGGAGCTTTGAGGTGCACACCCAAATACAATAGGCTGCACACACCTATGTCTCTGGGATAATGATCCCCAGAGCCTGGGGGGAGATGCCTGTCGAGAACTTCAAGTCCTGCAGGCTTCTCCCTGTCGCCAAGTACCGCAGGGTAGCGACGAGCCTCTGCTCCGGAGTGATGGCTTGCCTCATGCAGGTATCCTGCCTGCTGATATAGGGGGTGAGCGAAGCCAACAAACGATGAAATACGGGGTCCGTCATCCTGAGAAAGTTCCTGAAATCATCAGGATTATTTTCACGGATCTCACGGAGCAAAGGCATATGAGAGAACTAGTCACGCTGAAGCAACCAATTCTTGGTCCATGAACTCCTCCCCACCCTGTTCATGGACTGGACTTGTGTCAAGGTAAGGACCCCAACACCAAGCCCCCGCACAGCATGAACTCTACGAGGAATACGTATACGCAACATGGCTAGAAAACGGTCGGCTACTCAGAACGAAGTAACAGAACGCACTGAAGAACAGCAAGGCCTGTGAAGAGCGACCTGAAAAACAGAACGAACAAGAACACAATGACAAAGTCACGCGGAGCTTGCTTGCATGCACTGAAGAGCAGATACAAACCCACAAGCACAAACTGAACCGCAGAAAACGATCTGAAAGCCACGAGTCTGAAAAAGCGCGAATCATCTCTCACCAAACTTTTACTAACACGAGATTAGCAAAAGGAGCCCAAAGGGTGCCGCGCTTGGTTCTGAACTGGCCTTTTCTAGTCTCGTCGTACGTGGTTGACGTCACCGCGTTGTTGGCGATTGGAAATTCCGACAACTTTGTGCGACCGTGTGTATGCAAAACAAGTTTGAGCCAACATCCGTCGGAAAAAATCCTAGGATTTTGTTGTCGGAATGTCCGATCAATGTCCGACCGTGTGTACGGGGCATTAGTCCGTAGGGCTCAATATTGACTTGGTTCACCCTTTGCAGCTATAACAGCTTCAACTCTTCTGGGAAGGCTGTCTACAAGGTTAAGAAGTGTGCCTTTGGGAATGTTTCACCATTCTTTCAGTAGCGCATTTGTGAGGTCAGGCACTGATGATGGACGAGAAGGCGTGGCTCACAGTCTCTGCTCTAATTCATCCCAAAGGTGTTCTATTGGGTTTGAATTCAGGACTGTGTGCAGACCAGTCAACTTCCTTCACCCCAAACTCGCTCATCCTTGTCTTTATGGACCTTGCTTTGTGCACTGGTGCACAGGAAGGGGCCATCCCCAAACTGTTCCCACAAAGTTGGGAGCATGAAATTGTCCAACATGTCTTGGATGCTGGTGCCTTAAGAGTTCCCTTCACTGGAACTAAAAGCCAAACCCAACTCCTGAAAAACAACCCCACACCATAATACCCCTCCACCAAAACATTTGGACCAGTGCACAAAGCAAGTTCCATAATGACATGGATGAGTGAGTTTGGGGTGGAGGAACTTGGCTGACACAGAGTCTTGACCTCAACCCAATAGAACACCTTTGGGGTGAATTAGAGCGGAGACTGCAAGCCAGGCCTCCTTGTCCAACATCAGTGCCTGGCCTCACAGATGCGCTTCTAGAAGAATGGTCACACATTCCCATAGACACACTCCTAAACCTTGTGGACAGCCTGCTCGGAAGAGTTGAAGCTGTTATAGCTGCAAAGAGTGGGCCAACCCAATATTTGAACCCTACGAACTAAGACTGGACTGCTATTAAAGTTCATGTGCGTGTAAAGGCTGGTGTTCCAATACTTTTTGCAATATAGTGTATATACACTATATAGTGGATTACACACTCCTTCAGTATATACACTATATTGTGCATTACACACTCCTGCATTATATATATACTATATTGTACATTACACATACATCAGAATCTTGCTGCAGAAGGATTTGTATGGATTAATTGTATCTGTTATTGAGAAAGAGAGTGCCAGGGGAATGAACGATAGACAGTAAGTAGCTACTTTTACTGCTGTTCCTGCTGCTTCAGCTTACTGCCAAGTGAGCTTGAGCAGGGCCGTCTTAATAGCATCATGGGCCCCTGGGCAGAGTAATGATCTGGGGCCCCTACAAGGGAGACAGCGCAGGTAAAGAGACATCAAGTAGGTAGGAGGCAGACAAGTGGAGCTTCCCCTTTTGGGTGGAGCTCCGCTTTAACCACTTGCTGACCGCCGCACGACGATATACTTCGACAGAATGGCACGGGCATTCATATGGGTGTACCTGTACATCCCTGCCTCCCAGCGGGCGGGGGGCTCGATTGGGCTTCCCCCCGGTGCCTGTGGTGGTCGGCTTTGTTCCATGAGTGATCCGTGCTGAAGGGGAGTCCATTGATTCATGGCCACCCCTCGCGATCGCTCCTGACGAATGGGAAGCTTCCTCTGCCTGTGATCTGTAAACACAGGTCAGAGAAAGTGATGTCATCTCTCCTCGCACTTTCTTTTTCGTTCGGGAGCCGTGGATGAGAAAAGTGAGTTACACCAACAGCACACTAACACCAGTACACATAGGCAAACAAATCACCCCCCAATCACCCCACGATCACCCACCAGTTAACCCCTGCACCCCCAATCACAGTGTCACCAATTGCAGTGTTTATTTTTTACTGATCATTGCATTTGGTGTCATTTGTGACTGTAAAAAGCGTTAGGGCAGTTAGTGGTAGTCCCCTGTAGGTCTAGGGTACCCCCCTACCCCCCTAATAAAGGTTTAACCCCTTGATCGCCCCACAGTTAACCCTTTCACCCCCTGTCACCAGTGTCACTAAGCAATCTTTTTCCCGATCGCCGTATTAGTGTCACGAGGGACGCTAGGTAGCCAGTTAGTTATTTAGGTTCATCGTCAGCTTTTTATAGTGTCAGGTACCCCCATATAGTACCTAATAAAGGTTTTAACCCCCTGATTGCCCCCTAGTTAACCCTTAGACCCCCTGTCACCAGAGATCACCGTATAAGTGTTACGGGTGACGCTGGTTAGTTAGTTTGTTTTTTATAGCGTCAGGGCACCCGCCGTTTATTACCCAATAAAGGTTTAACCCCCTGATTCTCCCAGCGGGTGATATCAGTTAGGTTTTAGGGTCAGTTAGGGGCTGTGTCGCCCAAGGCAGCATCAGATTAGTGCCAGTAGCGCTAACATCCACGCACGCAGCATACACTTCCCTTAGTGGTATAGTATCTGAACGGATCAACTGATCCAATCAGATCTATACTAGCGTCCCCAGCAGTTTAGGGTTCCCAAAAATGCAGTGTTAGCGGGATCGGATAAGATACCTGCTAGCACCTGCATTTTGCCCCTCCGCCCAGCCCAGCCCAGCCCACTCAAGTGCAGTATCGATCGATCACTGTCACTTACAAAACACTAAACGCACAACTGCAGCTTTTGCAGAGTCAGGCCTGATCCCTGCGATCGCTAATGCCCTGTACACATGACCGGTTTTGCCGTCGGAATAAACTCCGAAGGTTTCTCTGACAGAACTCCGACGGAATTCCGCTCAAGCGGTCTTGCCTACACACGGTCACACCAAAGTCTGACCGTCCAGAACGCAGTGACGTACAACACGTATGACGGGACTAGAAAAAGGAAGTGCAATAGTCAGTAGCCAATAGCTTCCGTCTCTTACTTGCTTCAGAGCATGCGTCGTTTTTGGTACGTCAGAACAGCATACAGACAAGCCGTTTTCCCAATAGGAATTGGTTCCGTAGGAAATATTTAGAACATGTTCCATTTCTAGGTCCATCAGAATTTTCAAAAAAAAAAGTCTGATGAGGCATACACATGATCGGAATAGACGATGAAAAGCTTCCATCTGACTATTTCTGTTGGACATTCCTCTCGTGTGTACACGGCATAACAGTTTTTTTTGGTAGCATTTGATACAGTTGCTGACAGCCTTGGAGCTTTTTTCCTGTGAGTCTCACTAGTGTACCAGTAAATTTAGAGCCCAAAATGGCAAATTGAAGGTACACTAGTGAAGAGG
The DNA here is from genome assembly GCA_037952925.1 of Lithobates clamitans. Lineage (NCBI taxonomy): Eukaryota > Metazoa > Chordata > Amphibia > Anura > Ranidae > Lithobates > Lithobates clamitans. The sequence goes on from JBBGZY010000343.1 coordinate 804,139, forward strand.
CCTACACGTTTCTGAGCATGACAGATAGTGAAGAGGAGGCACTCATCTGTCAGTTTCAGGCTCAGAATACGATCCTGTAGACCACAGCGGCTCCATGACAGATAGCATCTTACGACAGAATTGTGGTCCCTGCCAAGGTCAGGCGTACCAGACCCTGATCTTATTCTACTGTTGTTGAGGTGCAAGAACCGCAGGGCTCTCATATAGAGCAGAGTATTAGTGCCGCTCATCCTTCTGGTGAACTGGCAAGCACCAGCGGCCTAGTACACCCTGGTCGTACATCCATCACTGCAGTATCACGTAGTGACGTGGTGAGTCCCATAAGTGCAGTTCAAGCTGGCGTGGTGGCAAGCACAAGTAGTGTCCCGCTGCCGCCAAGAAGACAAAGACAGGCCCGTCGTGCCCATAGTGTCCTTCCTGGAGAATTCTCCAGTCCTGATTGGGAACCCACCACTACTGCAGCACCCGTACTTCCCCTATTCACTGGCCAACCCGGAATTCAGGTGAAAACAGTTGATTTTACGTCACTTGATTTTTATTCGCTGTTTTTCACCGAAGATCTCTATAGATCTATTGTGGACCGAAGCAATTTATGTGCTGGTCAATTCATCGCCGCTAATCCCCAGTTGTCCATTGCCAAAGACTGGAAACCAATTACGGTTTCCGAAATTAAGACCTTTCTGGGCCTATTCCTCGACATGGGCATAGTTAAAATGAGTACGTTGTGGTCATATTGGTCCACTGACCCAATTTACCATATGGCCCTGTTCTCTGCCTCCATGGCCAGGGCACTATACAAGCAGATCTTGCGGTTCATGCACTTCAACGACAATGAACTCTATCATCCTTGTGGAGACCCTGGATATGATCGGCTCTACAAAATTCGACCCCTCGTAAACCACTTCAACCAACATTTTGCAGCCTTGTTTACTCCCGATCAAGTTGTCTGCGTTGATGAGCCCCTGATTAAATTTTCTGGCTGCTTGTCTATCAAACAGTATCTTCACAGCAAGTGTGCCAGATACGGGGTCAAGATGTATAAGCTCTGTGACAGGGCCATACATATAGTTTTAAGGTTTACGAGGGAAGAGATAGTCATGTAGAGCCGGAGAACTCTCTAGATTACATAGGGAGCGCTGGCAAGTTTGTGTGGGACTTGGTGTCACCCTTATTCAGTAAGGGGTACCATTTGTATGTGGACAATTATTACACAAGCGTGTCACTTTTTAGTCACTTGTTTGATCATCAGATTGGCGCATGTGGCACTGTGCGACCTAATCGCTGGGGCTTACCCCAGAGGCTTGTAGATACCTGTCTTAGGCTGGGGGAGAGAGCCTGCTTCAAGTGTAATAATTTGCTCGTTGTGAAGTGGAGGGATAATAAGAATGTTTTTGTTCTGTCCTCCTTTCATGCAGACACGATGGTCCAAATTCCTACGGTGACTGGTGTTGTGGAGAAACCCCTCTTTGTCCACGAATATAACCAAAATATGGGAGGGGTGGACCTCAACGACCAGTTGTTGGCGCCGTACCTAATTGCCCGTAATGCCAGATGCTGGTACAAAAAATTGTCTGTATACTTATTTCAATTGGCTTTGCTGACTGCTCATGTGCTATACAGAGCTTCAGGACAGACTGGATGCTTTCTTAAATTCCAGAAAGAGATCTTCAGAGCCCTTCTGTTTCCAGACGGTGCTCCACCTCACCTTCTCAATCCAAATGCAGTAAGCTGGCTGCATGAGAGGCATTTTCCGCATGTCCTCCCTAGTACCCCCACCCAACGAGCCCCCCAAAGAAAATGTTGTGTCTGTAGAAAGCACGGATATAGGCGTGACACCCACCATTTTTGTCCCTCCTGTCCTGACAATCCTAGTCTTTGCATTGGTGAATGTTTTGAATGCTACCATACACTAGTGGAGTTTTAGCATGGGGTACAGCACTGCACAGACTAGGACACACTTTCACAGGGTCTCCCAAAATGTCATCACATTTTGAGAGACCCGAACCTGGAACCGAACAGTTATGTCCTGTACACACGGTCAGATTTTCCAACAGAAAATGTGCGATCGGAGCTTGTTGACGAAAATTCAGACGTGTGTGGGCTCCATCGGACTTTTTCTCGGAATTTTCGACACACAAAGTTTGAGAGCAGGCTATAAAATTTTCCGACAACAAAATCCGTTCTCGTCAATTCCGACCGTGTGTGGACAATTCCGACGCACGAAGTGCCACGTATGCTCAGAATAAATTCCGAGACGGAACTGCTCGGTCTGGTAAATTAGCGCTCATAATGGATATAGCACTTTCGTCATGCTGCAATGTTTTAAATTGTTTAATGTAGTGCACTCTCTTCTTCTTTATAATGCTAGAAGAATGAAGTTGTTTTGTTGGTCATTTTTACACAGACTTCTCACAAACTTTTTTCTTTATTATTTATCGTGATTTCATGAATATAATATTTTGATTTGTCACATCTCCCGAAAAAAATTAAATTTTTGGATGTTTTTATAATTTTTTTTTTGTTTTTATTTTTTGAAATCCTGATCTCCTGTTATTTTTTGTAAATATTTTTTTTTTACTCCAGAATTTTTGGGTGTGTTTTGTGTGTCAAGTTACCGCAACACCATTATTATCTTGTATTATTTAATCTCAAGGAGATTGCTTGGTGTTGGTGTATCTTGTTAATTTCACATTGTATTTTTGAAATGTACCTGCTTCCTCACAAACAAACTGTCCTTTTTGAAGGAAAACACACATAGGCGAGTATAATAGAAAAGAAAATTCCTTTATTAGAGGTCCTAACCAAACAAAGAGGGAGGCAACGCTGGATAAACTGCAGAAATTGGCAGAGCCTTTGGCCCCCAGGGCACACAGCAATTATTTTAATGCAAAATTGGTGGCCTGAGGAGTCCATATATAAGGGAGTAAAATCTGGTCCAGAAGTCCAAGAGATTAGGAACAGCAGCAGATGACATACAAGTTCCCAGTCTGTGGTCATACAAGAGCCTGCATCTTTTGTCAGACCAGACTGAACCCAGGTCATCACTCTCTGGTCTTCCTTACATGCTTCCTTCCAGGCTGTGGCTCTGGTGTTGGAGGTGTGGCAGGAGGAGGAGGACCTGGAGGAGGAGGACCATGGTTGAGCTCACAAACGTGGCTTTGGCTTGTGAGTTGGCCCCTCAACCCCTTATTTAGTGCTTGGAAGATGATATACTCACATATTAGGCATTGGCCCTCCTCCATTTCCAGTATTTTGCAGACTGTTATGTATGCAAAGTCCTCTTGAACACTGTGGGGGGTTCTGAGGGCCGCAGTAGCCTTCCAAAATAGGCCAATTGCTGCCTCCTTCATGTTACTCCTCTTCCTGACACTTTTTGGTTGAAGGCGGAGGGGAGGGACCTGGGTATAGGACAGGCTACTGGACCCGGCCACCTCCTGGCTGAGACTTTCCTGTGTATGAAAAAGGGACATCGTTTTAGTTTTTGGTTCATCAATCACAATCAGAAATTAGGAATCCAAACTAACATAGATTTAACATCATTAATTTGACCAACAGAAATAATTAGAAGAATGCTATACCTGGCTCAAGCTGGTCTCCTCCACATGTTTCTGCCTGGAAGGCCCAAGTTGGGCTTCATAAGCCTCAGCTGAGGTGGAAGGAAGCGTGGAAGGAAGACTGGAGAGTGCTGGCCTGGGTTCAGTCTGGCCTGCCAGAAAATGCAGTCTGTCATAGAACCACAGCCTGGGGACATAAATGGCATCTGCAGCTGCTGATCTCAGGGAATCCTGGACCTTCTTGTGCTCCCTTAGATAAGTGCTACTCATGCCACCAATTAGGGCCTTCAAATAGGAGATGTCTGCCGTGGGGATGACCGGCTTCACAAATTCCAGCAATTGATCCAGCGCTGCCTTCCTCTTTGTTTGATTCTTATAATGTGGGTGGTTTACCTGCCACAGACAGGGCAGCTCCCTGTACATATCAATGAATATGGGGATAAAATCCTGATCATTCAATATATCCATTTTCTCTGCAAGACACAACACAAGACAAACCCTAATTTCAGGCTAAACTCTCCTAATCTTGTCCCAATATAGGCCTCAATCTATAAGCAGTATAGACCCAATTTTAAATGTTACCTTCGTTATCACGATCTGCGCTTCCTATAATCCTTCCTCCACTCACAGATCGTACGTACGTCACACGCGTGTTACGCTTTATATACACTGCGCATGCGTGAAACTCCGCCCGCCCCTGACATTCTTTCTACTCTTTCCCCCCCCTTCTCATTCAGTGCAGTAGGGAAGAGCACATGGCAGAGACACAACAGGTGCATGCTAATAGCAGCAACAAGAAGGAAGAGGAAAGGCCGGAGCCAGAAACGTCAGGATCCCGGAGGAGATTTAAGGCCTCAAATATGTCCTTTGTAGAGATGGTGGAGATGGTGGACATATTGAAGAGGGCCGACTATGAGGGGAAGTATGGACCTTACCCCAACCCAAATGTGAGAAAGGCCAAGATCATGGCGAAAGTTGTGAAGAGTCTGCACTGTAATTTTGGGGTACGTCGATCCAAGGATCAACTCAGAAAGCGGTGGTCAGACCTCAAAATCAGGGAGCACGATCAGTATAGAAGGATCAGGAGAGTGCTGCAAAAAAGTAAGTAGTTGAGCTGTGTTCCTATTCTTTATCTTTATTACGTTCGTGCTGCTCCATGTGCTTTTCTTTACTGTTGTACAGTTTAAAATGGCAACTTTCATGTTCATGGACACATTATTCGTTCATAGGAAACATTGTTTTTTTTCGGCCACTAAAACACCATGTTTTGTCCAAATGCAGTTCAAGACATTTTTTATGGCCTACTTCTTCAAAAATAATTTTGTGGTCTAGATGGGTTTGTAACTAGAATGAAATGCAAACTAGATTCTGTGTAAGGAGAGGACACTGGACGCTGGAGCACTAGTGTGGGACACCAGAACACCCTTTTTATTAGGGGCCCCACACAGTTGCTCCAGTGTATACTATAGGCGTGACTCCATCTGTGAAGCTTGCACAAAACAGGTAAGTATTCAAGCTTGACAAAGGACAAAAATATTTCTTCATCTTGCAACTCTGCCAAAACAGACAATTGTACCCCACTTCCAAGCAATGTTTAATATTCCTATTTCTGCCATCAAATATCCGTGTGCTAAGTATACCTATTTTTTTAACATAGGGGAGAAAAGACTCGGAGGACACCACTCATCAGAGGAGACAGCAGACCCCCACCTCATGAAGAAGTGGAAATGGAAATCCCCCAAACCCAACTAGAGGAGGAGGAGGGAGACATTGTGGAAATAGTCACCACAACAGCTGAGTGTCTGCTACCACAGGCACAGGTAAGAGATGGATGCCAGCATATTTATAATACATGGTGTGTTTTTTTTTTTTATATTTTAGGTGATCGTGATGTTGAGGAAGAAGGTAATTTTACCAGTAAAAGTGCCCAGATCCTGATCGGGGAGATAATGGGGTATAATAGGGCCTTGGAAAACATCAAGCAAAACATCAACGATGTTCAAAACAAAATGAAGAACATCATTGATGTTTTAAGGAGAATTTAAAACCCCTAGAAATCCCTAACTTATTTCTGCTTTGTGATTGTTTTTTTCTGACATATTTGTGACAATTTTGTGACATATTATAGAAAAGTCAAATTGTTTAAGATGCACATACTGTGTCAACATGTGCTATCTGCCATCACGGGAGATCAATGTACACGTTTTGGGGGTGCAACCCCTTCCTCAATAATAAAGTAGCTGAGAGGAAGGGGTTGCACCCACAAAACACGTCCATTGATCCCCCATGATGGCAGCTAGCACATGTTGACATTAGGCAATTTGTGTGCATCTTCAAAATTTGGCTTTTCCAGGGGTGACTTCACCCCATCTGCTGAACGCAATATCAAACACAGTTTATATATACTCATGTCTGATATTGCCTTCACTTTCTATAAAAGTTGAACTTTGTAAGTTCCAGAGTTGTGTATTTCTTTTTGGTTTTAAACATGCCTGTTTTAACTTAAAAGGCAATTTCTACTTTTAATGTGACCTAAAAAAATGTTATACAACAAACATGTTGGTTTGTTCTAAAAACCTTTTATAAAAGCACATGTGGTTGTGCTTTGATTAAAAAGATTGAGAATCAACAATGTGTGGCTTCTTCTTTCAATGCTCAAATGCATTTTTTGTAGTAAAGTTGGTGTTTTCAGTGGCAATGGGGGTTATTTTCTAAAGGCAACTCCACTTTCCACTACAATTGCAGTCTTAAGTGCACTTGTAGTGCAAAGTGTATTTTCCTTTAGAAAATAACACCCAACAGTGCTTTCTAATTTTGCACAATCACGCCATTTTCAGGACTCCCCAAATTTCATTCATGGTCAGCTAAAAGAAAGCCAAGCAGTAAATCTAAGCAAATATTTGTTCAGTTTAAAATATATTTTTATTTAAAAAATGTCTCAGACATTGTCTGGCATATCGCTGGCCCCCCTACCCATAAAATATTCCATGTATCTTAGACGGACCTCGCGGGCACTCTGGGGGGGGGGCAAGCCAGGACAGCCAGCTTCAAGTGCCGTCAGGGTTGTTTCATTAATATGAATTCCAGCCTCAGGCCCAACTGAGCCAGCATAGCTGCAAGAATTTCTCCTTAAAAAGTTGTGGAGAATACAGCGAGCCAGGATGATGTGATTGAGTTTATATTCCGCCATGTGTATGGGTGTAAGAAATAGGCAGAACCGGCTGGCCATTATTCCAAACGTGTTCTCCACAACTCTTCTGGCTCTGGCCAGCCAGGAATTAAAAACCCTCTGGTCCTGCTCATAGGGAATGGCCGCATAAGATGGTCCCCCAGCGCAAACGCTACATCCGCAACAAAGACGAATGGGAGTCCTTCTTCTGGAGGTTGCAAGCCCAAGCTGCCATTCTGGAGACGCCTGTAGAACTCTGTGTGGGCGATGACTCCACCATCTGACATCCGGCCATTCTTCCTCACGTCCACATACAGGAACTCATAAGTAGCCGACACCACCGCCAACATCACAATACTATTGAACCCCTTGTAGTTGTAATAGTATGACCCCGAGTTGGGTGGTGGGACGATGTGGACGTGTTTTCCATCAATTGTCCCGACGCAGTTAGAAAAGTCCCACCGCTGGGCAAAGTGGGATGTCACAGTCTGCCATTCCTGTGGGTTGGAAGGAAACTGTGGAGTCAAACAAGAAAAATAAATTAATCATTTTTGCACATAAACATTGAAAGCAGATTAGACACAAACATTCTTGGTCAACATCACTATAACATTTATTTTAGGGAGTATTTAAGGACAAAGGTATAAGGTCCACCTATCAGATTCCCCCCCCCCTCTTATGGGCCATTTTAAAAATTTTAAGGGAGATGTTTTGGACGGGTAACCCTCTCCAATTAATTTAGAGATGAATGCCTAAATAATGTGTATTACTTTGGCCAGCCCCTCCTTACTTACACTATTGGCAGCCCACTGGACACACTGTACACATTTTTGCACATTTTTACATTCTGCTATTACCTATCAAGATAATAATAGGATAAAAAAACTTGAAACAGTACCATTTGAAAGTATTCAGGCAGACCCTTGCACTACATGCTTTGGGGAATTCATCCAGAAATCTGACCACAAAAGAGGTGGGTATAGTGTGTATGGGTTTGGCAAGGTCAGCAGATAGAGGATTGGTATCAGCCGAGTTAGCAGTTGGGGGGAGGGGGGTTCCAAATGATTTTGGGACCCAAAAATAAAAAAACCTCTGGCACTCTGCCTGAATTTAAAGCACGCATCACAATTTTACACATTTTAGGGGGTATTTAGGGTAAAGCACTACTATGGAGCTGACAAAATACATTGTTAATTGAGTAGACAAGGTGGATATAGGCCCAGGAGAGCATGCTGGGGAGATAAGTGAAGGCAAATATGTATGAAAGACAAAAAAAAATTGAAAAAAATCCAGCATGCGTGAGGACAAAGGGGACATTCACAGCATATTACAATCATGGTAATTAGGGAACGAGGAAAGAAATACAATATATTAACAAACATTAAATACAATAAAATGTGATGTTAAAGGATAAATCTTACCTTAATATACTCCTTCTGCAGGACCTGAATGATGGCAGAACAGGTCTCTGGGATAATGATCCCCAGAGCCTGGGGGGAGATGCCTGTCGAGAACTTGAAGTCCTGCAGGCTTCTCCCCGTCGCCAAGTACCGCAGGGTGGCGACTAGCCTCTGCTCCGGAGTGATGGCTTGCCTCCTGCAGGTATCCTACCTACTGATATAAGGGGTCAGCAAAGCCAACAAACGGTGAAAAATGGGGTCCGTAATCCGGAGAAAGTTCCTGAAATCGTCAGGATTATTCTCACAGATCTCACGGAGCAAAGGCATGTGACAGAATTGGTCATGCTGGAGCAACCAATTCTTGGTCCATGAACTCCTCCTCGCCCTGTTCATAGACTGGGCTTGTGTCAAAGTAAGGACCCCAACACCAAGCCAGCGCACAGCACGAACTCTATGGTGAGTATGTACATGCAACATGGCTAGAAAACGGTTGGCTGGTCAGAACGAAGTAACAGAACGCACTGAAGAACAGCAAGGCCTGTGAAGAGTGACCTGAAAATCAGTAACGAACAGTGGAAAACACAATGACAAGTCAATGGGAACTCGCTACACGCACTGAAGACCAGATACAAACCCACAAGCACAAACTGAACAGCAGAAAAACGATCTGAAAACCACAAGTCTGAAAAAGCGTGAATCGTCTCTCACCAAACTTTTACTAACACGAGATTTGGAAAAGGAGCCCAAAGGGTGCCGCGCTTGGTATTGAACTGCCCTTTTATAGTCTCGTCGTACGTGGTGTATGTCACCGCATTCTTGGCGTTCGGAAATTCCAACAACTTTGTGTGACCGTGTGTATGCAAGACAAGTTTGAGCCAACATCCGTCGGAAAAAATCCATGGATTTTGTTGTCGGAATGTCCGATCAATGTCCGACCATGTGTACAGGGCATTACAGTTACAGTTAAAGTGTAAAAAAAAAAAATTAAAAATAAAAAAAACAAAAATAGTTGTCATTTTATTTTTCTCTGTCTCTCTATTCTCTCTCTATTGTTCTGCTCTTTTTTACTGCATTCTAGTCTGCAATGTTTTATTGTTTTATTGTTAACCCTTTTTTTTGTTTGCAGGTACGCCATTCAGCTGCAGCACAGATTTATTTATCTTGACAGCAACAGCGGCAAAAGCCGTGACTCCAGCGCTGTAGGAGGTGATTTCACCACCACAGTTAAAAAAAAGAGCATATATGCTGAAGCATGGGGGCAGCAGGGGTGGAGGAGCGATTTGCTCCTAACTTTTGGGGCAGATGCCCCCATGCTTCGGCATACGTATATATATTTTAGGCACAGGTTGCAGGTACACCATTCAGCTGCAGCACGGATTTATGTATCTTGACAGCAACAGCGTTTGCTCCCACAATACATAAAGCAGTGACTCCAGCACTGTAGGAGGTGATTTCACCACCACAGTTAAAAACAAAATGGTGCATGTATGCCCATCATTATAGGTGGGTGGATGAAGGGAGGTATTCTAATGGTGGGCATATCCACCGATCAATCTCTTTTTTTCATTCGGCCCACAGGCTTAGATTTCGCCGGATTTAAACAGCGCCATTGGGAAATTGGGAAAGCATTTTATCACACCAATCTTGGTGTGGTCAGATGCTTTGAGGTCAGAGGAGAGATTTAGGGTCTAATAGACCCCAATTTTTTCAAAAAAGAGTACCTGTCTCTACCTATTGCTATCATAGGGGATATTTACATTCCCCGAGATAACAATAAAAATGATAAAAAAAATGAAAGGAACAGTTTAAAAATAAAAAAAAAGCAAAATAAATAATAATAAAAAAAAGCACCCCTGTCCCCCCCTGCTCTCGTGCAATGGCGAACGCAAGCGTCGCTCTGGTGTCATATGCAATTGCACCATGTATGTGAGGTATCACCGCGAATGTCAGATCGAGGGCAGTGATTTTAGCAGTAGACCTCCTCTGTAAATCTAAAGTGGTAACTTGTCAGAGCTTTTAAAGGTTTTTAAAAATTTAAGTAGTTTGTCGCCACTGCACGTTTGTGCGTAATTTTAAAGCATGTCGTGTTTGGTATCCATGTACTCAGCATAAGATCATCTTTTTTTATTTCATCAAACATTTGGGCAATATAGTGTGTTTTAGTGCATTAAAATAAGTGTCTTTTTTCCAAAAAAATGCATTTGAAAAATCGCTGCGCAAATACTGTGTGAAAAAAAAATTAAACACCCACCATTTTAATCTGTAGGGCCTTTGCTTTAAAAAATATAATGTTTGGGGGCTCAAAGTAATTTTCTTGCAAAAAAAATATTTTTTGACACAAAAAGTGTCAGAAAGAGCTTTGTCTTCAAGTGGTTAGAAGAGTGGGTGATGTGTGACATAAGCTTCTAAATGTTGTGCATAAAATGCCAGGACAGTTCAACCCCCCCGCCAAATGACCCCATTTTGGAAAGTAGACACCCAAGCTATTTGCAAATAGCTTGGGTGTCTACTTTCCAAAATGGGGTCATTTTGAGGGGGTTTGTGCCATTTTGGCATTTTATGGCCTTCAAAACTGTGATAGGTAATGAGGGGTGAAATCAAAAATTTACGCCCTTAGAAATCCTGAAGGTGGTGCTTAGTTTTCGGGGCCCTGTACGTGGCTAGGCTCCCAAAAAGTCCCACACATGTGGTATCCCCGTACTCAGGAGAAGCAGCAGAATGTATTTCAGGGTGTAATTCCACATATGTCCATGGCATGTGTGAGCAATATATGATTTAGTGACAACTTTGTGCAAAAAAAAAAAGTTTATCATTTTCCCGCAACTTGTGGCAAAATATAAAATATTCCATGGACTCAACATGCCTCTCAGCAAATAGCTTTGGATGTCTACTTTCCAAAATGGGGTCATTTGGGGGGGTTTGTGCCATCTTGGCATTTTATGGCCTTAAAATCTGTGATAGGTAGTCACTTCCAGGGGGCAGATCAAGCATGGAGGAGTGAGACATCTGAGCAGTGGACGGGCTCACACAGTGCTCCAGAATAGCGGCAGACCATAGAGATTTTGGAAGGTGGGAAGAAACAGGCAGCTCATGCCGGGACGTGGGCAAAAGATAGGAGCATTGGGTATCCCTACCCATTCATACGCAACCCGATATCAGGTAAGAAGCGACACTGGTAGGAGTGAAAGCGCCAGAGTGGAGGACAGTGCTGATACCATCCCAGCTTCACAGACTATCCGAACACACACAGTACAGCCGTAACAGACTTGGCACATCACGGAAGTACTTACACAGACAGCTATGAGTACATTGGAGAATCGAGCGGATCAGAATGGAAAGCCTGCAGTAATATCTGTCACACTGCCCTCTACGCCTCAAAGGATGTACTCTGCAAACCCACAGGTATGTCGTACAGCTGTGTTAGGAGCAGATGTGAGGGAAATGGAGGGAGAGCAGGGTCCTAGACAACTGATCCAGGCTCTCCCCACAAAAGAGGACATTCAGGCGTTGTTGAGCAATCTGTTGGGACCTCTGAAAGAAGAGATAGGAGAGGTATGCTCAAAGATAGAAGTGATAAATTGCAAATTTCATAGCTGCGAGATATCACAAGAAAAGATGGATGCACGGTTAAATGACTCTACAATTACAATTTGAAGAAACTGAGAACAGAAATAGAAGGTAAAATTTAAGAATAAAAGGGATACCAGAAAATGTGGCTGTGACAGAGCTAAGGCAAACAGTAACGGACATTTTTAATAAATTACTGGATAATCCCCCGGAGACCCAGATTGAGCTTGACCGTGTTCAAAGGATCTCCACATACCGCAACCCCGCCCAGAGAAATCCCAGAGATGTCCTTTGTCGGGTACATTTTTTTAAAATAAAGGAAGAGATAATGAGAGCAACATGGCGTAAGAACCCAGTAGAAATTGATAAACAAGAAGTACAAGTGTTCTCAGACTTATGCAGGCAGACAAAAGAGAGGCGATGGATGCTAAAACCTCTGCTGGATCATTGGAGATCTAGAGGGGCGACATATAGATGGGGTCACCCAATATCCCTGATAATTAAAAAAGGAGACCGCACTTTTAACCTAAAAATTCCAGAACAATTACCAGAATTATTTCAGTTTTTGGGGCCGGAGGCTTTTGAGGTGCCCAATTGGATAGACCCATCTTTAGCAGGGGAAAAAGGAATTTTGAAAAAAGAGATCAGCAGAGGAAGGATGCATCCTAGATGAAACATACTATTGAATTGAGAGTCCCGGCAAACTGGATTGAACCCCTTGAGCAGATGAAGATGGTTCCCCCCCTTTTTTTTTTTTTTCTTTAATTTGCAATTTAAGACACTAAAAAATAGATTTTTTTTTTTTTTTGCACCAAGGGGGTTAATGAGTTATGTTGTGGAGTGGGGGGAGTGATTGTACACAAAAACACTATTCACAAAGTTTAGAAGGGAATTAATTATAGGTGTGAAGGGTGTGAAGGGTGTGAGAGGGTGGGGGAGGGTGGGGTGAGTGGAGGGGAAGGTAATTGATAATTGTCTTTTTTTTTTTTTTGGTGTGCTTACAGATCTATTAGAAATAATATAATTGTTATGGGATATATGCTACAAGTAATTAAGTATTACATGGGATAAAAAAAAAAAATATTCAATGGGCTCAACATTCCTCTCAGCAATTTCCTTGGGGTGTCTACTTTCCAAAATGGGGTCATTTGGGGGGGGATTTGTACTGCCCTGCCATTTTAGCACCTCAAGAAATGAGATAGACTGTCATAAGCTAAAAGCTGTGTAAATTTCAGAAAATGTATCCTAGTTTGTAGACACTATAACTTTGCGCAAACCAATAAATATACACTTATTGACTTTTTTTTACCACAGACATGTGGCTGAATACATTTTGGCCTAAATGTATGACTAAAATTGAGTTTAATGGATTTTTCTTATAACAAAAAGTAGAAAGTATAATTGTTTCCAAAATTTTCGGTCTTTTTCCGTTTATATCGCAAAAGATGAAAATAGCAGAGGCAGTCAAATATCATCAAAAGAAAAGTCTATTTGTGGGAACAAAAAGACGCAAATTTCATTTGAGTACAACATTGCATGACCGCGCAATTACCAGTTAAAGCAGTGCAGTGCCAAATTGTAAAAAGTCCTCTGGTCTTTAGGCAGCCAAATGGTCCGGGGCTTAAGTGGTTAACTACATGAACAATCATTCTGTACAGCAAAGAAACAGTAGGAAAATACTATATACATAAAGTAACAAAGCTGTCCTGTGCATATAATATATCTGCTAGAATGATGATCAGGACAGTTGTAACAAGTATAGACACGGCCGCCAATAAAAATCATGAGGCACCATCCAGCTTGACAGGGCCTCAGATACCCCCAACATTGTAACCCCTCTACATCTTATATACATCCAGTACTCCAAACTCCACACAACCAACCCCCCCCCCCCCCACACACACACACAAACACACACTCACATACACACCAGGTTTCCCCCTACCATTTGTATCATGTTACCACCTCCACTGCCCCTGGATTCTCAACCCCAAATACCTCCCCAGTAGGGATGAGCTTCGTGTTCGAGTCGAACCCATGTTCGACTCGAACATCGGCTGTTCGACCGTCCGTCGAATTGCGAACGATATGGGCCGTTCGCGCCAAATTCGTGTGGCGCGTCACGGCCCATAATTCACTGCGGCATCGCAGTGCATTGCTGGCTGATGATTGGCCAAGCATGCACTATGACCCGCATGCTTGGCCAATCACAGCGCCGTCAGTAGAGAGAGCTGTAATTGGCCAAAGCCAGGGTGGCTTTGGCCAATTATGGCTCAGGGGATTTAGTACACACCCCACACTATATAAGGCCGCCTGCACGGCAGCCCTGTGTAGTGTGTGTTCCGGTGTGCTGAGAGATAGAGAGAGAGAGAGAGAGAGACAGTGTCATTTGATTTGAGTTAGATAGATTAGGCAGAACAGTCAGTCAGTTAGTTGCACTTACAGTGTATTGTGTATATATATGCATCCCAGGTGTTGCATATATATATATATACACTGTATTCAGTTTAGCTAGATCCGTTCCTGTTATCTTCTATCTAGACTATTTACATTTAGTGCAGTGCGTCCTGCTCACAGTGTTCAGCTAGATCCGTTCCTGCTATTTACATTTAGTGCAGTGCGTCCTGCTCACAGTGTTCAGCTAGATCCGTTCCTGCTATTTACATTTAGTGCAGTGCGTCCAGCTCACAGTGTTCAGCTAGATCCGTTCCTGCTATTTACATTTAGTGCAGTGCGTCCTGCTCACAGTGTTCAGCTAGATCCGTTCCTGTTATCTTCTAGACTATTTACATTTAGTGCAGTGCGTCCTGCTCACAGTGTTCAGCTAGATCCGTTCCTGCTATTTACATTTAGTGCAGTGCGTCCTGCTCACAGTGTTCAGCTAGATCCGTTCCTGCTATTTACATTTAGTGCAGTGCGTCCTGCTCACAGTGTTCAGCTAGATCCGTTCCTGCTATTTACATTTAGTGCAGTGCGTCCTGCTCACAGTGTTCAGCTAGATCCTTTCCTGTTATCTTCTAGACTATTTACATTTAGTGCAGTGCATCCTGCTCAGTGTTCAGCTAGATCCGTTCCTGCTATTTACATTTAGTGCAGTGCGTCCTGCTCACAGTGTTCAGCTAGATCCGTTCCTGCTATTTACATTTAGTGCAGTGCGTCCTGCTCACAGTGTTCAGCTAGATCCGTTCCTGCTATTTACATTTAGTGCAGTGCGTCCTGCTCACAGTGTTCAGCTAGATCCGTTCCTGTTATCTTCTAGACTATTTACATTTAGTGCAGTGCATCCTGCTCACAGTGTTCAGCTAGATCCGTTCCTGCTATTTACATTTAGTGCAGTGCGTCCTGCTCACAGTGTTCAGCTAGATCCGTTCCTGCTATTTACATTTAGTGCAGTGCGTCCTGCTCACAGTGTTCAGCTAGATCCGTTCCTGCTATTTACATTTAGTGCAGTGCGTCCTGCTCACAGTGTTCAGCTAGATCCGTTCCTGCTATTTACATTTAGTGCAGTGCGTCCTGCTCACAGTGTTCAGCTAGATCCGTTCCTGCTATTTACATTTAGTGCAGTGCGTCCAGCTCACAGTGTTCAGCTAGATCCGTTCCTGCTATTTACATTTAGTGCAGTGCGTCCTGCTCACAGTGTTCAGCTAGATCCGTTCCTGTTATCTTCTAGACTATTTACATTTAGTGCAGTGCGTCCTGCTCACAGTGTTCAGCTAGATCCGTTCCTGCTATTTACATTTAGTGCAGTGCGTCCTGCTCACAGTGTTCAGCTAGATCCGTTCCTGATATTTACATTTAGTGCAGTGCGTCCTGCTCACAGTGTTCAGCTAGATCCGTTCCTGCTATTTACATTTAGTGCAGTGCGTCCTGCTCACAGTGTTCAGCTAGATCCGTTCCTGCTATTTACATTTAGTGCAGTGCGTCCTGCTCACAGTGTTCAGCTAGATCCGTTCCTGCTATTTACATTTAGTGCAGTGCGTCCTGCTCACAGTGTTCAGCTAGATCCGTTCCTGCTATTTACATTTAGTGCAGTGCGTCCAGCTCACAGTGTTCAGCTAGATCCGTTCCTGCTATTTACATTTAGTGCAGTGCGTCCTGCTCACAGTGTTCAGCTAGATCCGTTCCTGTTATCTTCTAGACTATTTACATTTAGTGCAGTGCGTCCTGCTCACAGTGTTCAGCTAGATCCGTTCCTGTTATCTTCCTACTGACAGGCAGGCTTGTCTGGTTACAGTATATAAAGCTACCTGAAGAAAATTACAGGTGTTCTATTTGATCCTATTAGTACCACGGTCAGGCAGCTAGACTATTTACATTTAGTACAGTGTGTCCTGCTCACAGTGTTCAGCTAGATCCGTTCCTGTTATCTTCCTACTGACAGGCAGGCTTGTCTGGTTACAACATATAAAGCTACCTGAAGAAAATTACAGGTGTTCTATTTGATCCTATTAGTACCACGGTCAGGCAGCTAGACTATTTACATTTAGTACAGTGCGTCCTGCTCACAGTGTTCAGCTAGATCCGTTCCTGTTATCTTCCTACTGACAGGCAGGCTTGTCTGGTTACAGTATATAAAGCTACCTGAAGAAAATTACAGGTGTTCTATTTGATCCTATTAGTACCACGGTCAGGCAGCTAGACTATTTACATTTAGTACAGTGCGTCCTGCTCACAGTGTTCAGCTAGATCCGTTCCTGTTATCTTCCTACTGACAGGCAGGCTTGTCTGGTTACAGTATATAAAGCTACCTGAAGAAAATTACAGGTGTTCTATCCCAGCTTAGTGCAGCTACAGGCCATTAGTATGTCTGGAAGGCCAAGAAGGAGAGGCAGACAATCACAAGCCAATAAGAGAGGGCAAGCAGGCTCTGTGTCTAGTGCTGGTCGTGGAGACGGTGCATCCTCATCAGCACGTGGCCATGGGACACGCTTGGCCTTTTTTTCGGCAGCTGGCCGTGTTGAGCCGCAACATGCGGAAGACTTGGTCGAGTGGATGACCAAGCCGTCCTCATCCTCCTCATCCTCTCTCACCCATGCCCAGGGTGCTTTGTCTGGCAAAGCAGCGGCCTCTTCCCTCAGCTCAATGTCATCAGTGACTCCTTCCCTAGCTCCACCATGTCCTCATGAGGATTCCCTCGAACTGTTTGACCACAGTGTTGGGTACATGCTCCAGGAGGATGCCCAGCGTTTGGAAGGCTCTGATGATGATACTGAGCTCGATGAAGGCAGTAACATGAGCACGGACAGAGGGGGTGCCCAAGAAGGACAGCAATCTGGCAGTCATGCTCCCCCTGCTGCAGCATACTGCCAGGTTTGCTCCAGTGATGAGGAGGGAGGGGATGATGAGGTCACTGACTCAACGTGGGTGCCTGATAGGAGAGAGGAGGAGGAGGAGGAGGAGGCGGCACATCACCAACGAGGCAGGATGCCCTCCAGGGGCCAGCCTAAGGGCAGCACATTGACTGCATCACACCCCAAAGCTCCACATGTGCAGGGCGCTGCAGTCTCTGCGCGTTATTCAAAAAGTTCTTTGGTGTGGGCCTTTTTTGAGACGAGTGCATCAGATCGCACCGCTGCTATTTGCAACATATGTCTCAAGCGTATCTCGCGTGGCCAAAACATCTCCCGCTTGGGTACCACATGCTTGACCAGACATATGTTGACCTGCCATGCAGTTCGTTGGCAAGCGTATCTAAAAGACCCACACCAAAGAACAAAGAGGATCTCTCCTTGCTCCTCATCAGCTGAGATTTCCAACCCCGCTAGACCTTCAGTCCTCTCTGAGACCTGCAGTGAGAGGAATGAAGGTGTAGAATTAGGTGTGTCACAGCCAAGTACTTGTGGGCAATCTGCTTTTGGTACACCGACGTCAGATTGTACCAGGCAAATTTCCCTGCCCCAGCTGCTGCACCGCCGAAAGAAGTTTGCTCCCAGCCATCCACATGCCCAGCGGTTGAATGCTAGCTTGGCAAAATTGCTAGCACTTCAACTGCTGCCTTTTCAGTTGGTAGACTCTGCCCCCTTCCGTGAGTTTGTGGAATGTGCAGTTCCTCAGTGGCAGGTACCCAAACGCCACTTTTTCTCACGGAAGGCGATTCCGGCTCTCTACCGGCATGTGGAAGGCAATGTCCATGCCTCGCTGGACAGGGCGGTCAGCGGTAAGGTGCATATTACCGCTGACTCATGGTCCAGCAGGCATGGACAGGGACGTTACCTAAGTTTCACGGCGCATTGGGTGACTCTGCTGGCAGCTGGGAAGGATGCAGGACAAGGTGCAGTAGTGTTGGAGGTTGTTCCGCCACCACGCCTCCAAAATGCTGATTGTGACACACCTCTCTCCTCCACCCCCTCCTCTTCTTCTTCCTCCATGGCCTCTTCCTCGGAACCAGCGGTGCTCCGTAGGCGTTCAAGGGGCTACGCAAGTACCCAGGCCAAAAGATGCCATGCGGTGCTTGAGCTGGTGTGCTTGGGGGACAGGAGCCACACTGGGGCAGAGGTTCTGTCAGCTCTGCAGGGACAGGTTCAGAGGTGGTTGACGCCACGCCAACTTAAGGCAGGAATGGTGGTTTGCGACAATGGCACCAACCTCCTCTCTGCCCTCCGACAGGGACAAATGACCCATGTGCCCTGTTTGGCTCACGTCCTTAACTTGGTGGTGCAGCGGTTCTTGGGCAGGTACCCGGGCTTACAGGATGTCCTGAGGCAGGCCAGGAAAGTCTGTGTGCATTTCCGCCGGTCATATAATGCCAGTGCTCGGCTGACGGACCTCCAAAAGGAGTTTAACCTGCCCAAGAACCGCCTAATCTGTGACATGCCCACCAGGTGGAACTCAACGTTGGCCATGCTGCAGCGGCTGCACACGCAGCAGAGGGCCATCAATGAGTACCTGTGCGACTATGGCACCAGGACAGGGTCAGGGGAGCTTGGTTTTTTTTCCCCACGCCAGTGGGCCATGATCAGGGATGCATGCACTGTCCTGTCACCATTCGAGGAGGCCACGAGGATGGTGAGCAGTGACAGTGCATGCATCAGTGACACTGTCCCCCTTGTCCACCTGTTGGAGCACACGCTGCGTGGAATAATGGACAGGGCACTTGAGGCAGAACAGAGGCAGGAAGAGGAGGACTTCCTTAGCTCTCAAGGCCCCCTTTATCCAGACAGTGTTCCTGCGTGCCCGCCGATCACACAGGAAGAGGACGAGGAGGAGGAGGAGGAGGAGGAAGATTGTGTCAGTATGGAGGTGGAGCCTGGCACTCAGCATCAGCAGCAGTCTTTAAGGGATCAGTCCCAAGGAACACATGGACTTGTACGTGGCTGGGAGGAGGTGGCTGCGGACGTTGTTGTCCTTAGTGACCCAGAGGACTCCGGACCGAATGCCTCAGCAAACCTACGCTGCATGGCCTCCCTGATCCTGCAAAGCCTGCGTAAGGATCCTCGTATTCGTGGTATCAAGGAGAAGGACCAATACTGGCTGGCAACCCTCCTTGATCCACGTTACAAGGGTAAGGTTGCGGACCTTATCTTGCCATCGCAGAGGGAGCAGAGGATGAAACATCTTCGGGAGGCCTTGCAGAAAGGTCTGTGCAACGCGTTCCCAGAGACTGGGAGGTTACAAACTCCTGTTTCTGGACAACGTGTTGCTGAGGCTTCGGTCAGTCAAAGAAGGAGCGGTGGAGAAGGTGGCCGTCTGACCGATGCGTTCAGACAATTTTTTGGTCCGCAGCCCCAAGGTATGATCGGTTCCAGCAACCATCGCCAGCGTCTGTTTTACATGGTGCAGGAATACCTAGGGGCAAGATCAGACTTGGACACCTTTCCCACCGAAAATCCTCTGGGTTACTGGGTCTTGAGGATGGATCACTGGCCAGAGCTTGCACAGTATGCAATTGAGCTACTGGCCTGTCCTGCATCCAGCGTTCTTTCGGAACGCACATTCAGTGCTGCTGGAGGCGTGGTAACTGATCACAGGGTGCGTCTGTCCACCGACTCGGTCGATCGGCTGACCTTCATAAAAATGAATCAGTCTTGGATCACCACCAGCTACCAAGCACCTGATGCTGATGTAACCGAATAATTTTTTTTGAGATCTCAGATCCCTTCAAAGACTGCCTATGCTGATGCTGAGTGACTATCCCTGAGTAATTATCCTCTTCCTCCTCAATCATCACGCTGATAGCTTGTAAGAACATTTTTGGTTCTGGGCGCCACCACCAGTGCCTAAGGCACAATTTTTCAGCCCCTGTTTAACAGGGGCGTGTAATTACAATTTTTGATGTAATACTTTGCAGCAGGGCTCGTTCCTGCATTCCAACTAGAGTGTCTGTGAGGAGTTGCAGTGTTGTGGCACCAGCACCAGTGCCTAAGGCCCAATTTTTCTGCCCCTGTCTAACAGGGGCGTGTAATTACAATTTTTGATGCAATACTTTGCAGCAGGGCTCGTTCCTGCGTTCCAACTAGAGTGTCTGTGAGGGGTTGCAGTGTTGTGGCACCAGCACCAGTGCCTAAGGCCCAATTTTTCTGCCCCTGTCTAACAGGGGCGTGTAATTACAATTTTTGATGCAATACTTTGCAGCAGGGCTCGTTCCTGCGTTCCAACTAGAGTGTCTGTGAGGGGTTGCAGTGTTGTGGCACCAGCACCAGTGCCTAATGCCTAATTTTTCAGCTCCTGTTCAACAGGGGCATGTAATTACAATTCTTGATCTAATATTTCACAGCAGGGCCCTGTGAGGGCTTACAGTGTTGTGGCCACAGCAACACCTAAGGCCCAAATTTCTGCTGAGTATATAGGGCAGGACCCTACTTTCAAACATCTAACTTACAAACGACTCCTACTTGCAAACGGAAGGAGACAACAGGAAGTGAGATGAAATCTACCCCTAGGAAGGGAAATTCTCTCCTGTAAGAGTTAATATGGGAAAACAATTTCTCCTTTCCACTGATGCTTTCCAATCCTTGTTCCACAAAAAAACCCAAATTTTCAAAAAACATTTTTCATTGGGACAAAAAAGTGAGGTGAAATCTTCTGAAGAGGAGGAAAG
Organism: Lithobates clamitans; assembly: GCA_037952925.1. Taxonomy (NCBI): domain Eukaryota; kingdom Metazoa; phylum Chordata; class Amphibia; order Anura; family Ranidae; genus Lithobates; species Lithobates clamitans. The sequence goes on from JBBGZY010000343.1 coordinate 824,866, forward strand.
ACAGCAAAACAAATGTCACAGGGGTGATAACCCTTCCCTATGTTTTCCAAAAAGCTTAGAAAAGATTTTTTGGCTGGAGCTAAACACGTTAAAAATGTTCAAAATTACAAACAGATTCTACTTAACAACAAACCTACAGTCCCTGTCTTGTATATACAGTCTGCTGTTCAGAGTATATAGGGCCTGGTGGCCCCACACCTTTCCTTATTTTAATTTGGGTGCGGGGTTCCCCTTAATATCCATACAAGACCCAAAGGGCCTGGTAATGGACTGGGGGGTACCCATGCCGTTTGTCTCACTGATTTTCATCCATATTGCCATGACCCGACATGACATTAAACCCGCAAGCAGTTTTAAATGAGATTTTTTCCTTTAAAAATGACATTTGGTGCAGGGACTGTTCTAAACATGGGAAACACGCGTCACTTTACAGGCATACTATAGACACCCCCCAGGTACGATATTTAAAGGAATATTTCACTTTTTTTTTTTTTACTTTAAGCATCATTAAAATCACTGCTCCCGAAAAAACGGCCGTTTTTAAAAGTTTTTTTTGCATTGATACATGTCCCCTGGGGTAGGACCCGGGTCCCCAAACCCTTTTTAGGACAATACCATGCAAATTAGCCTTTAAAATGAGCACTTTTGATTTCGAACGTTCGAGTCCCATAGACGTCAATGGGGTTCTAACGTTCGTGCGAACTTTCGTTCCGTTCGCGGGTTCTGGTGCGAACCGAACCGGGGGGTGTTCGGCTCATCCCTACTCCCCAGCACTATGGCCCCTCTACACCCCAGATATCCCCCCAGCACTCTGACCCCTCTACACTCCAGATATCCCCCCAGCACTCTGACCCCTCTACACTTCAGATATCCCCCCAGCACTCAAACCCCTCTACACCCCAGATATCCCCCCAGCAGTCTGACCCCTCTACACCCCAGATACCCCCTAGCACTCTGACCCCTCTACACCCCAGCTATTTCCCCAGCAATCTGACCCCTCTACAACCCAGATATCCCTCCAACACTCTGACCCCTCTGTAATAGAATGTATAAACAACTGTGACTCCATCTTAAAGATTCTCTTCTATTTTACATACAGTTTTAATCATGATAAGAAAATATTGAGTTTGTATAACTTTTAGAAACATATGCTTTAAAACACAGCTCCTCCCTTCTTTCTTTTGCATATAAGCCACTGTGGTATTCAGTAAAGGTCAGAGATCTTATGAACACACTCCAGCTTGTTTCCCTGTGTCTTATTTGGTCTCTCACGAATTCGGGGGTCACTGAAGCTCTTCCTGCATTACCTGAAGAATTATCCCAAATTCCCCTGTTAATCTTTTGGGAAGAGACCTTTTGGGCAGACTTGGAATAGTTATGAAAATGACAGAGGAAGGAGGAATCATAGTGCACTCTAAAAAGGTTTTCATTCAAATGCAATTTTTCTTTTCAGAACCTGATGATGGTGACCTACCTGGTCCCAATCATAAAATCTGGTCTATAAATAGCCTAGATGTTGGTCTCATCTCATGCACCTCGTATAAAGCCAAGTTGAAACCCAGAGCCCAACCCATTTATCATAAACAATATCCTCTTTCTAGAGAAAAGGAAGAAGGAATTGTGCCTATGATTGAAAATTTTCTGAAACAAGGCATAGTGAGAGAAATCACTGGAAATAAATGGAACACACCAATTAACCCTGTAAAGAAGCTTGTTGGTCCTGATAGATTTGTGTAAGATCTTAGAGCTGTCAATAATTTAATTGTCCCTATAGCTCCTATAGTGCCTGATGTGCCATCCCTCCTTACTTCCATACCATCCGATTTAGAATATTTTTCTGTTATTGACTTGACAAATGCATTTTTTTCTCCATTCCTGTGGACAAAGAGACACAGCCCAGTCTTGCTTTCGAAATTGCCAAATGACATGGGGTAGAATGCCCCAGGGTTATGTGGACTCCCCTGTAGTCTACTCAGTTGTGCTCCAGACCACATTGCGGTCCTGGACTCCCTGTCATGGTTCTGTCCTACTCCGATATGTTGATTTGTTGTTATGTAGCCCAAGCCAGGTAGCCTGCAAGGAGGATGGTTTAAAACTGCTACATTGGTTGGCAGATAATTGTCATAAAGTTTTCCAAAAAGAAACTTCAGTGGTGTCAAGAAACTGTTGAATACTTTGGTTTTACACTTACAAAGGGTGAAAGGAAAGTCAGTTACAAGAGAGCTGCGGCTCCCGTGGGTCTAGCCCACCCACAGACCAAGAAGGATATGCTGTCCTTACTTGGCATGATTGGTTACTGTCGCCAATGGATATCTGACTGTTCCCACTATGATAGCATTTTGAGCAAACCACAGGTACTGACATGCCAGATTGTATAAAATGGAATGATGAAATGTACAATGCCTTTGTATAACCTAAAAGCATCTATGGTAACAGCTCCTGGTCTTGGCCTATCCGAGTAAGGCAAAGGGTTTCACCTATCTGCTAGGGACAACTGTAAAACCATGACAGGAGTCCTAGCGCAAGAACAGTAAAACTAATCGTCACCATAAATCGCAGCAGAGTGATGAATTCACAAATCGGCAAAATGGTAAAAGCAAAACAGTAAGGGAAAGCCGGCCAGCTTCAAATCAGCCCGTAGCTTTCGGGACTTGACGTCAGCGGTGACGTCAGGATGTGGCTCCTCCTCCCAAGGAGGAGTCACTTCGCCCATTTGTGAATTCATCACTCTGCTGCGATTTATGGTGATGATCCCCACTGACGCTGTGGTATCCAGTGCCTGCCTGTGAGATCTCGGGCTGGGGTTACAGCCATCTGCTCAGCGTGGTCCCGTGTAACAAGGGACCATCGCTTTCTGGTAAGCGGCAGTGTTTCCCTGTGGTGGAGGTCTCATCAATGCACTTGTCACTACAGTGTGAATTTTCACTACGTATCACTTTGGGATTTGCTTTTTACAACATGGACTTTCTCATTTATCAATCAATATTCATTTAATATTCACCTTTTTTGCATTCAATGTATGGACATTTTTGAATAGAATTTTCCTTACGTTTGCACGTTTGTTTGAATATAATTGTTTAGGTTATTTTTAGTTTTGTGTTTTATATTTTAACACTATATTCAACATACAATATTATTAATATTATGTGTGGCACCTAACTTTTAGAGTTTTCACCCCATTTTTTATTAGCGCAACTTTTTTTTCTTTACTCTGACTGTGTTCCTACCCACCTGGGTCATAGCTAACTGTATATATCATCCAGAGGACTTGGGAGCCTTAAAAGGCATATGTGGGTCACCTCAGAATCTAATCATACACAGATAAGACATAAGAGAGGTATACAAGCTGAAGGAAATAAGGAAGACAGTTTCACTGATAGGATGCTTTTATTAAAATGTAAATATAGCTATGCTAATAAAGCTTACCTCAGTATGTATTACAATAAGGAAACTACCCATGTTACAATGAGGGGAAATTGAGCTATTTAAAGTCATGGCTCAAAGAGGGGATTGTAATAGAATGTATAAACAACTGTGACTCCATCTTAAAGATTCTCTTCCATTTTACATACTGTAGAAGTGAACATTTTGCTGTGTGTATTTGTGTTATACCATACTCAGCTTAAAGGTTTGCATAGAACTGCACCCTATGAGATATTGTGGTTAAGCCAAATTTGTGTCAACAAAAGACATTAGCTCTTTCTTGTTATCTAGTCAAGCAGCCTGTTGTATAAGCAAAATCATCAACTAGTTCGAATTCGGGGGTCACTGAAGCTCTTCCTGCATTACCTGAAGTACACCTGGGTGGCGTATTACCTCTATCACCCTCTACACCCCAGATATCCCCCAGCATTCTGACCTCTCTACACCCCAGATATCCCTCCAGCACTCTGTCCCTTCTAAACCCCAGATATCCCCCAGTTCACTCAAATCCCTCTATACACCAACAATATCACCCCTCTACACCCCAGATATTCCCCTAGCACTCTGGCTCCTCTACACCCCAGATATCCCCCCCAGCACTATGACCCCTCTACACCCCAGATATCTCCCAAGCACTCAAACCCATCTACACCCCAGATATCCCTCCAGCACCCTGACTCCTCTACACCCTAGATATCCCCCAACACTCTGACCCCCCTATACCCCAGATATCCCCCCAGCACTCTGACCCCTCTACACACTAGATATCCCCCCAGCACTCTGACCCCTCTACAGAGGCGTAGCTAGTACATCTGGCACCCAGGGCTATATATTTATTTGCACCCACCCAAGAAAAATGGTATGTGGCAATATAGCGGCACCACGCCAAAACTGTGGGTCTGGTTAGATTGCATCAACAGTGGGAGGGGCTTAAAGAGCCATATGCTTTAATGACTGTGCCACAAGCGAGTATGTAACAGACAGCACAAACCTCAGTATGCTAATTTTAATAAAATAAAACTGTTCTTTTGCATATCCTTTACTACACACAGCTAACCTTAAAGTGATATTAACCACTTGTCGGCCAGCCACCGTCATTATACTGCAGCAGGTTGGCAGCATCCCGCAAATTGCCGTAGGTGTACGTCGGCACCTTTAAGGGCGATAGCGGGCACGCGGGGGACCCAATGTGCATGGCCGGCGGTCGCGATGACTGCTGGCCACCCATGATCGCAGGCACGAGAGCCACCAGAACAAGGATGTGAGTGTGCGTGAACACTAGGGATGAGCTTTATGTTCGGGTCGAACCTTAGTTCGACTCGAACATTGGCTGTTCGCCCGTTGATTGAAAACCAAACATTATGGGGCATTCACGCCAAATTCGAGCGCCGCGTAATGCCCCATAATGCACTGCGGGAGAGCAGTGCATTGCTGTATGATGATTGGCCAAGGTATGCACCATGACCTGTATGCTTTGGCCAATCCCAGCGCCCTCAGCTAAGAGACCAATCATGGCTCAGGGGGACTTAGTCCAAGCCCCACACTAAATAAGGCTGCCTGCCCCGTCTAGTGTGTTGTTGGCGTGGACAGAGAGAGAGCGTGTCATTTAGATTGAGCAGGCAGGTTATTCAGTTAGCTGTAGTATATATTTTTTATATATATATATATAGCCAGTCTTGTGTATATATATATATACATATCCACTGCATCCAGTTTAGCTATATCTGACTGCAGGCCATTCCTGGTGTACTTTTTCTAATATACTTCAGGTGGTGTACACAGTACAGAGTACCGTGCTCCCATAGCGCATTTGCTACTACTTTTCTGGTGGTGTACACAGTACACAATACATACAGTGCACCCATAGTTGCTATTAGACTTCTGATGGTGTACACAATACCGTTCACCCCTAGTGCAGTTGCTACTACTTTTCTGATGGTGTACACAATACATACAGTGCACCCATAATTGTTATTACACTTCTGTGAGTGTACACAGTACCGTGCACCCATAGTGCAGTTGCTACTACTTTTCTGGTGGTGTACACAATACATACAGTGCACCCATAGTTGTTATTGCACTTCTGTTAGTGTACACAGTACCGTGCACCCATAGTGCAGTTGCTACTACTTTTCTGGTGGTGTACACAATACATACAGTGCACCCATAGTTGTTATTGCACTTCTGTTGGTGATCACAGTACCGTGCACCCATAGTGCAGGTGCTACTACTTTTATGGTGGTGTACACAGTACACAATACATACAGTGCGCCCATAGTTGTTATTACACTTCTGTTGGTGTACACACTACCGTACACCCCTAGTGCATGTCTGGAAGGCCACCAAGGAGAGGCAGACACTCACAGGCCACTAAAAGAGGGCAAACAGGCTCTGTGCCTACAGTCGACAGTGCTGGTCGTGGACACATTGCATCCTCAGCACGTGACCGTGGGGCACCCTTGTCCTTTTTTTCTGCAGCTGGCCATGTTATTGAGTCGGGTACATGCCGCAGGAGGATGTGCAGCGATTTGAAGGCTCTGATGATGGTAACCAGTTTGAGGAAGGGAATAACGTGAGCCTAGAGAGAGAGGGTGGGAGGGTGATGTTCCTCCAGCTGCAGCATACTGCCAAGTTTTCTCTAGTGACGAGGAGGGAGGGGATGATGAGGTCACTGACTCTACTTGGGTGCCTGATAAAAGAGAGTATGAGGAGGAGGAGGCAGGATGCCCTCCAGGGGGTAGCTTAAGGGCAGCTACCCTATTGCATCACACCGCAGAGCTAAGCAGGTGCAGGGCGCTGCTGACTCCCCGCATATTTTGAAAAGTTCTTTGGTGTGGGCCTTTTTTGACACATGTTCAGCAGATCGCACCTTTGCTGTTTGCAACAAGAGGCCAAAACAGCAGCCGCTTGGGCACCACATGCTTGATCAGACATAGGACGAGCTTCAATGCAGTCCGTTGGCAATAGCACTTAAAAGACCGACCTCAAAGAACAAGGCGGACTTCTCCTTGCTCCTCATCAGCTGGGATCTCCAACCACACTATACCTCCAGTCCTCTCAGAAACCTGCACTGAGAGGAATGAAGGTATAGAATTAGGTGTCCCAAGTATTTTCGGACAATCTGCTAGCGGTACACCAACATCTGGTTTTAGCAGGCAAATTTCCCTACCCCAGTTGCTAAACCATCAAAAGAAATTTGGTCCCAGCCATCCACATGCTCAGCGTCTGAATGCTAGCTTGGCCAAATTGCTAGCACTGCAACTGCTGCCTTTTCAGGTGATAGACTCTGCCCCCTTTCGTGAATTTGTGGAATGTGTGAAACCTCAGTGGCAGGTTCCCAAATGCCATTTTTTTCACGGAAGGCCATTCCGGCTCTCTACCAGCATGTGGAAGGCACTGTCTTGGCCTCGTTAGATAGGATGCTCAGCAGTAAGGTGCATATTACCGCTGACTCATGGTCCAGCAGGCATGGACAGGGATGTTACCTTTCTTTCACGGCGCACTGGGTAACTCTGCTGGCAGCCGGGAAGGATGCAGGACAGGGTTCAGTATTTTTAGGAGTTTCTTCCGCCACCACGCCTCCAAAATGCTAGTAGTGGTGATGCAACCTGCCCAAGAACCGCCTCATTTGTGACATGTCAACCAGGTGGAACTAAACATTGGCAATGCTGCAGTGGCTGCACATGCAGCAGAGGGCCATCAATGAGTACCTGTGTGAGTATGGCACCAGGGCAGGGTCAGGGGAGCTTGGCTTTTTTTTGCCACGCCAGTGGCTGCTGACAAGGATGCATGCACTGTCCTGTCACCATTTAAGGAGGCCACGAGGATAGTGAGTAGTACAGTGCATGCATCAGTGATACTGTCGCTCTTGTCTTCCTGTTGGAGCACACTCTTCGTGGAATAATGGACAGGGCACTTGAAGCAGAACAGCGGGAGGAAGAGGAGGATTTCCTTAGCTCTCAAGGCCCCCTTTATCCAGATAGTATCCCTGCGGGCCCGCCGATCACACAGGAAGAAGAAGAGGAGGAGGATTGTGTCAGCATGGAGGTGGAGGATAACACTCAGCATCAGCAGCAGTCTTCAAGGGATCATTTTCAGTTCCCAGAAACCCATGGAGTTGTACGTGGCTTGGAGGAGGTGGCTGAGGATCATGTGATCCTTAGTGACCCAGAGGACTCAGGATCGAATGCCTCTACAAACTTACGCTGCATGGCCTCCCTGATCCTGCAAAGCCTGTGAAAGGACCCTAGGATTTGTGGTATCAAAGAGAGGGATCATTACTGGCTGGCAACCCTTCTTGATCCCCGTTACAAGTGTAAGGTTGCAGAACTTATCCAGCCTTCACAGAGGGAGCAGAGGATGAAACATCTTCGGGAGGCCTTGCAGAAAGGTTTGTGCAATGCGTTTCCAGAGCCTGGGAGATTACAATTACCTGGTGCTGGACAACGTGTTGCTGAGGCTTTGTTAAATCACAGAAAGAGCGGTGGAGAAGGTGGCCGGCTGACCGATGCCTTCAGACTTTCTGAACATTCAGTGCTGCTGGAGGCTTTGTAACTGATCACAGAGTGTGCCTATCCACAGACTGTTGATAGGCTCACATCCATAAAAATGAATCAGTCTTGGATCACCAGCTACCAAGCACCTGATGCTGATGTAACCAATTGATTTTTCTATGGATGTGGGATCCCTTGAAGACTGCATATGCTGAGTGACTATCCTATTCCTCCTCAATTTTCATGATGATGATGATAGCTTCTAAGAATATTTTTGGTTCAGGGCACCACCACCACTGCCTAAGGCCCAATTTTTCTGCCCCTGTTTTACAGGGGCGTGCAATTACAATTTTTGATCAAATATTTAACAGCAGGGCTCGTTGCTGTGCTCAACAAGAGTATCTGTGAGGGTTGCAGTGTTGAGGCACCACAACCACTGCCTAAGGCCCAATTTTTCTGCCCCTGTTCAACAGGGGCATGTAATTACAATTTTTGCTCCAATATTTCACAGCAGGGCCCGTTCCTGCACTCAACAAGAGAATCTGTGTGGGGTTACAGTGTTGTACCACCACCACCACCGCCTAAGGTCCAATTTTTCTGCCCCTGTTTAACAGGGGCATGTAATTACAATTTTTCATATATAATATTTCACATCAGGGTGTCAGAGGGTTAACATAGTCAGAGCCTGTCAGTATCGGCGCGTCCCGGTGCGCCTGTGCGGTAGAGCCACACATCAGCACGTACGGGCACACGATCGGCGGGTACGAGCGCGTGACCCGAACGGGTTAGCACACGTGCGCACACGAACGCATGCACGTACAGCGGGACGTCCCCTTGGCGGGCCTATATAAAGGCAGCTATGCCTTGTGCTCATTGCTGGTTTGTCTTCTCAGCTTCCAGTGTTCCCGTTTATCCTCTGCATACCTGTTCCTGCCTATTGTGACCCGGACCGTTTGACTACTCTGCTTATCCTCTCTCCAGTGTTTGACCCTCGGCTTGATTAAGGACTTCTCTGCTTATCTTCTTTCCAGTGTTTGACCCCCGGCTTGATTACGACTCTTCTGCTGATCCTCTCTCCAGTGTTTGACCCTTGGCCTGCTAAACGGACTTGTCTTGCTTAAACCTGTACCACGATTACCTGGTGTTTGACCCTCGGCCTGCTCAACGGACTTGCCTTGCTTCAACCTGTGCTTGCTACCACGCTTACCCAGTGTTTGACCCTCGGCCTGCTAAAGGACTTGTTTTTAACCCTGTGCTTCTCCTCAGCTCTGTTCCTGGTTCCAGGTCAAGTGTTGGAGTCCCTGCCAGTCTTCTCTCCAGCTTAGCAACCAGTCCATGCTACACGGGTTCTACACGTCTAGTGAAACCTTGGTGACCTGCACACCTGCTGGCAACCCGTGCCTCTCCGTGCCTGATTCCCTCTGTACCACCTTCAGCGGTATCTCGCACCTAGTTGCTAGGGGAGCCGCTCTCAGCATTCCGGCCTTGGTGAGTACCTGACACAGGGCCCATTCCAGCACCCACCAAGAGTAACTGTGAGGGCTTACAGTGTTCTGGTACCACCAACACCTAAGGCCCAATTTTTCGCAGAGTGTATAGGGCAGGCCATATAGTATATGCAGGCAGTCCCCTATTTTCAAACATCCGACTTACAAACGACTCCTACTTACAAACGGAGGCAGACAACAGGGAGTAAGAGGAAATCTAACCCTAGGAAGGGAAAATTTTCTCCTGTAAGAGTTAATATGGGAAAAAGGTGTCTCCACTGATGCTTTATCACCAATCCTTGTTTCCCTAATAACCCAAAATTTTCAATATCGAATTGTCATTGGGACAGAAAGTGAGGTGAAATCTTCTGAACAGGGGCACAGACAGCAAAACAAATGTTACAGGAGTGATATCCCTTCCCTATGTTATCCAAAAAGCTTAAAAATTGATTTTTTGGCTGGAGCTACTCTTAAAAAATGTACCTGTTCCAAATTACAAACAGATTCAACTTAAGAACAAACCTACAAACCCTGTCTTGTTTGGACCGCCTGTATACTGCTGTTCAGAGTATATAGGGCCTGGGGGCCCCACGCCTTTGCGCCTTTGTTTTTAATTTGGGTGCGGGGTTCCCCTTAATATCCATACCAGACCCAAAGGGCCTGGTAATGGGCTGGGGGGAGGTACCCATGCCGTTTTTCTCAATGATTTTCATCTATGTTGCCAGGACCTGACATTACATTACAGCCGCAAGCAGTTTTAAATTACTTTTATTCCTTTAGAAATGTCATTTTGTGCAGGGACTGTTCTAAACACGGAAAAATGTGCCACTATAGTAGTGACTATAGTATATAGGCATACTATAGTCACCCCCCAGGCATGATATTTAAAGGAATATTTCACTTTTATTGTTTCACTTTAAGCATTATTAAAAATCACTGCTCCCAAAAAACTGCCGCTTTTAAAACTTTTTTTGCAATGATACATATCCCCTGGGGCAGGACCCGGGTCCCCAAACACTTTTTATGACAATAACTTGCATATTAGCCTTTAAAATTAGCACTTTTGATTTTTCACATTCGAGACCCATAGACTTTAACGGTGTTCGCATGTTCACACAAATTTTTTGCCTGTTCGCATGTTCTGCCGCTAACCGAACTGTGGGGGGTGTTCGGCTCATCCCTAGTGAACACACACATCCCCGTTCTGACAGGAGAGGAGAGACAGATCGTCTGTTCCTACAAATCAGGAATAGCGATCTGTCTCCTCCTCCAGTGAGTCACATCCCCAGTTAGAAACACACATGAGGGAACACACTTAACACTTTGATGTTAACCCCTTCCCTGCCAGTGACATTTATACAGTAATCAGTGCATTTTTATAGCACTGATCGTTGTATAATTGTCAATGGTCCCAAAAAAGTGTCAAAAGTGTCTGTCCATCACAATGTCGCAGTACAGCTAAAAATCGCAGATCGAAGTGATTACTAGTAAAAAAAATATAATAATAAAAATGCCATAAATCTATCCCCTATATTGTAGATGCTATAACTTTTGCGCAAACCACTCAATATACGCCTTTTGCGATTTTTTACCAAAAATATGTAGAAGAATATATATTGGCCTAAACTGATCAAGAAATTTGTTTTTTTACATTTGTTTTTGAATATTTATTGTAGCAAAAATTAAAAAAAATTAATTTTTTCAAAATTGATGCTTTTTTTGTTTATAGTGCAAAAAAATAACAAACGCCGAGGTGATCAAATACCACCAAAAGTTGGGAAAAAAAATTGTCAATTTCGTTTGGGTACAGCGTTGCACGACCACGCAATTGTTAGTTAAAGCGACGCAGTTCTGTATCTAAAAAAAATGTTGTTGTTTTTTTAAACAATAAACATGTTATACTTACCTGCTCTGTGTAATGGTTTTGCACAGAGCAGCTTGGATCCTCCTCTTATTGGGCCTCTCGCCAGCACCCCTCGCCGGCGTGGCTTGACTGCGCTCTTACGTCTTCTGATTGGCTCGCTGGCTGTGATTCACAGCAGTGTGAGCCAATGGCTCCAGCTGCTGCCAAAAGCCAATCAGGAGTGCAAATCTACAGATAGCCAATGCTCTCTTGGACATCCCTGGATCGAGAAGAGGCTCAGGTAAGTATTAGGTGGGACTGGGGGGGCTGCTGCACACAGAAGGTTTTTTACCTTAAAGCGGGGGTCCACCTAAAAAAAAATACAAATACAAATAGTGCAGCTGATGACTTTTAATAAATGGACACTTACCTGTCCCAGGGTCCAGCGATGTCGGCAGCCAAAGCTGATCAGTCGCTTGGGTCTCGGCAGCTGCCACCGCCATCCTCGGTGAGGGAATCAGGAAGTGAAGTGCTGCGGCTTCACTTCCCGGTTCCCTACTGCACATGCGCGAGTCGCGCTGAGTGTCCTCATCGGTCTCCGCTATCTCCTGGGAGGCGGACGCATGGATTCACATGGCGGGGTGGGAGGGGGTGGTACTTTATGAAGCACCTGATTAGAGCCAGAGGCACTAATAGGCTTCAAAATAGGGTGGGCTCAGGGCGCAGAGAGTGCGCCCTGATCCCACCCAATTGTGTGATGATAGCGAATTAATTTTCACTATTTTCACACTTAGCTTCCTCCCCGCCAATCAGAAGGCAGGGTGTCATACCTGTTTCCTGAGTGGCCAAAGCGCCAGGCCACCCTATTGGATGCCTGGTGCTTAGGAAGAGGAGCAGAGGAGACACGCTGGAGTAGCTGCTGCGGTAAGTCCCCCCTGCCAGAGCTGCGCGTATGGGGGGGTTCGGTGCTGCCAGAGCCGGATGTGGGGGGGCTGCTGCCAGAGTCGTGTGTGCGGGGGGTGCTGCTAAAGATGCGCGGGGGATGGGTGTTGTCAGAGCCGCAAGTGGGGGGTCGGTGTTCACAGTGGCTGCATATGATTGGCACAAGTGGCTGCATTTGATGGGCACAAGTGTCTGCATTTGATGGGCACAAGTGGCTGCATCTGACGGGCACAAGTGGCTGCATTTGATGGGCAGAAGTGTCTGCATTTGATGGGCACAAGTGGGTGCATTTGATGGGCACAGTGGCTGCATATGATGAGCACACGTGGCTGCATATGATGAGCACAAGTGGCTGCATTTGATGGGCACAGTGGCTGCAAATGATGGGCACATGTGGCTGCATATGATGGGCACAAGTGGCTGCATTTGATGGGCACAAGTGGCTGCATATGATGGGCACAAGTGGCTGCGTTTTAAGGGCACAGTGGCTGTGTTTGATAAGCACAATGTCTGCATATGATGGGCACAAGTGGCTGCATTTGAGATGTTGCATAGAGCTCCAGACCGAGGGAGAATGACAGTTATTTTGTGTTTCTTCCATTTGCAAATAATCGCACCAACTGTTGTCACCCTCTCACCAAGCTGCTTGGCGATGGTCTTGTAGTCCATTGCAGCCTTGTGTAGGTCTACAATCTTGTCCCTGACATCCTTGGATAGCTCTTTTGTCTTGTCCATGGTGGAGAGATTGGAATCTGATTGATTGCTTCTGTGGAAAGGTGTCTTTTATACAGGTAACAAGCTGAGATTAGGAGCACTCCATTTAAGAGAGTGCTCCTAATTACAGTTCGTTACCTGTATAGAAAACACCTGGGAGCCAGAAATCTTGCTGATTGATAGGGGATCAAATACTTATTTCACTCATTAAAATGTAAATCAATTTATAACTTTTTTGAAATACATTTTTCTGGATATTTTGGTTGCTATTCTGTCTCTCGCTGTTAAAATAAACCTACCGTTAAAATTATAGACTGATCATTCCTTTTTCAGTGGGCAAGTGTACAAAATCAACAGGGGATCAAATATTTTTCCCTCACTGTAGATACCTAACATGTTATACTTTAAAATTGCAAACGCTCATGGAATGGCAACAAACTACGAAACTTAAAAATCTCCATAGGCGACGCTTTGAAAACTTTTACAGGTTACCAGTTTGGAGTTACAGAGGAGATCTTGTGCTAGAATTATTGCTCTTACTCTAACGTTTGAAGTGATAGCTCACGTGTGTGGTTAGAACACCGTTTACATATGCTTGCGTGATTTACATATGCGTTTGCTTCTGCTCACACACACAGAGGGATGGGACACTTTACATTTTTTTCCTTATTTATTTTACTTTTTATTTTTACACTGTCCCTTTATTTTTTCACTTTTATTCCTATTAAATCCCTTGTGATAGAAATAAGGATGACAGGTCCTCTTTATTGAGGGATCTAGGGTTAAAAAAAAAACAAATCTCTCATTTACCTTTAGAATAAAAAGAAAAAAAATGTAACTTTCGTTTTAAGAAAAAAAAAATTACTATGGCTTGGGAAACTAAAGTGACGTCAGAATCACTCCGGTCCTCCAAGGGCATAGAGACATGTGTCGGCCATCTTGGACTCACTTTTTTCCATGCCCTGCTAACGGTTACATAAAACCCTCAAACATTATATATTTTCTGAAAGCAGACACCCTACAGAATAAAATAGTGGTAGCAGCATTTTTTATGTCACTTAATATTACCGCAAAGGTCTGGGAAACCCAAAATTTCAGTAAAAACACACTCAAGTGAATTCTAGGGCAAATAAATAAACTACGCAAATTATTGGTAAAATATAAAAGATGAGATTGCACCACATAAATAGATACCCAACATGTCAAACCTTAAATTAGTGTGCACCCATAAAATGGTGACAGAGTTCAGTACCCTATATTTTTTATAGGCGATACTTCTATAGGCGATACTTCATAGGTCATCAGTTTAGTGTTACGGAGGAGGTTTTGTGCTAGAATTATTGCTCTCACTCCTGCGTGAGCAGTGATATGTAACGTGTTTCATAGTTAGTCAGGTTGAAAAAAGACACAAGTCCATCTAATTCAATCAACGTTTTCACGGGTAGGCACCCCGGACATGTGCGCTTACGTTCATATGTGCGTATATGTGGGGGTAGGGTGCCTCAACATTTTTTTGGGGGGGATTTTATGTGCTTGGGTGTAACTTTATTTTTTGCAAATGCTAATGTGCATAGGTCACATCAAGGAGGGGGGAGAGCAAACCCTCCACCCACCAGCATCGGCCATGCCAATCCCGGGCCCTCAGCCACCGGATTGTGTGTGAAACCCCACATTGTCAGGTCCGTACCATGTATGGACCTGGCAGTGAAAGGGTTAAAAGGTTAATTGCTTAATTAACTTAACCTAGTGACAATTGCTCTCAGGCTGCTGGCACCTAGACTGTGGTCCCGTGAGCTGGAAAATCTTTGTGCAGGGTGCAGCTGAGAGTTGTTGCATAAATGACAGAGCGGCGTGAGATTAGTCACTCCTTTGTGTCACGAGTTGGTGAGAAGGGCAGGGGTCTGATATCCATGTTCCTCACACAGGGAACAGGTTGTTGGGTGGGCATTAGAAAAAAGTTTAGCAGCCTCCTCTATGGTAATAGGGTTAAAAGAGGGAAGTGTTTAACCACTTGCCAACCGCCTCATGCAGATATACTGCAGCAGAATGTCACGGGCAGGCAGAGTAACGTATGGGTACGTTACTCCCCTCTCGCGGTGCCAGAGGCGGTCAGCATCGTTCCAGGAGCGATCCGTGCTGAGGGGAGGCCACTGATTCATGGCCACCCCCTCGCGATCGCTCCTGGCAAATGAGAAGCTTCCTCTGTTTCTGTAATGTAAACAGAAGCAGAGGAAGTGATGTCATCTTTCCTTGTGAAGCCTTTTCGTTTCGGCTTCCGATGAGAGAAGACATCTACTTTGAGTCTGCACCAACACTACACTGACACTAGCATACATAGGCACATAAACCCCCCTGATCACCCCCCGATAACCCTCCCTGCACCCCCTGTCACCCCCTGTCACAGTGATACCAATAGCAGTTTTTTTTTTACTGATTACTGCATTGGTGTCATTTGTGACTGTTATAAGTGGTAGGGCAGTTAGTGGTAGGCCCCTTTAGGTCTAGGGTACCCCCCTAACCCCCCCAATAAAGGTTTAACCCCTTGATCACCCCCCAGTTAACCCCTGCCGCTAGTGTCACTAAGCGATCTTTTTTATGATTGCCGTATTAGTGTCGCAGGTGATGCTAGGTAGCCAGGTAAGTATTTAGGTTCACCGTCAGCTTTTCATAGAGTCAGGTACCCCCATATACTACCTAATAAAGGTTTTAACCCCCTGATTGCCCCCTAGTTAACCCTTTCACCAGTGATCACGGTATAACTGTTATGGGTCACGCTGTTTAGTTAGTTTGTTTTTCATAGTGTCAGGGCACCCACCGTTTATTACCTAATAAAGGTTTAACCCCCTGATCGCCCGGCGAGTGATATCAGTTAGGGTCAGATAGGGTCTGCGTTGCCCCAGGCAGCATCAGTGTAGTGCCAGTACCGCTAACATCCACACACGCAGCATACACCTCCCTTAGTGGTATAGTATCTGAACGGATCAATATCTGATCTGATCAGATCTATACTAGTGTCCCCAGCAGCCCAGATACCTGCTAGCACCTGCGTTTTGCCCCTCTGCCCAGCCCACCCAAGTGCAGTATCGATCGATCACTGTCACTTACAAAACACAACACACATAACTGCAGCGTTCGCAGAGTCAGGCCTGATCCCTGCGATCGCTAACAGTTTTTTTGATAGCGTTTGAATCAGTCGCTAACAGTCAGGAGCTTTTTTGCCTGTGAGTCTACTACCACTAAATTTAGAGCCCAAAATGGCAAATCGAAGGTACACTAGTGAAGAGGCCTACACGTTTCTGAGCATGGCAGATAGTGAAGAGGAGGTCACTCATCTGTCAGATTCGGGCTCAGAATATGATCCTATAGACGACAGGACATGACAGATAGTTCTGAAGAGTTGTGGTCCCTGCCGATCTTCTTCTGCTGTTGAGGTGCAAGAACCGCAGGTCTCTCGTATGGAACAGAGAGGAACTAGTGCCGCTCATCCTTCTGGTGAACTGGCAAGCACCAGCGGCCTAGTACACCCTGGTCGTAGTCAAACCAGCACTGAAGTAACATGTGGTGACGTGGCAAGTCCCATAAGTGCAGTTCAAGCTGGTGAGGTGGCAAGCACAAGTAGTGTCCCGCTGCCACCAAGAAGACAAAGACAGGCACATCAAGCCCATAGTGCCCTTTCTGCTGAATTCGCCAAACCTAATTGGGAACCCACCACTTCTGCAGCACCCGTACTTCCCCCATTCACTGGCCAACCCAGCATTCAGGTGGAAACAGTTGATTTTAGTCACTTGATTTTTATTCGCTGTTTTTCACCGAAGATCTCTATAGATCTATTGTGGACCAAAGTAATTTGTATGCTGGTCAATACATCACCGCTAATCCCCAGTCCTCCCTTGCCAGAGATTGGAAACCAATTGCGGTTTCTGAATTTAAGATCTTTCTGGGCCTATCCCTTGACATGGGCATAGTTAAAATGAGTACTTTGCGGTCATATTGGTCCACTGACCCAATTTACCATATGCCCATGTTCTCGGCCTCCATGACCAGGGCATGAAACGAGCAGATCTTGCGATTCATGCATTTCAACAACAATAAATTGTGCATCCTATAGCAACACTGCCAATGTGTGCATAAACAAGATGTATTATTTCCAATATCATGTGAAGAAAAAAACAAAAAACTGTCCGTGATAGGAGAATATTCTTCAATACCCTATCCTGTGAAGAAAACAACAGAAAACTGTCCGTGATAAGAGAATAAATGCAATATAGTCCCAAAAAGACTTCAAACTTGTGAGAGTGATGCCTTTTCTACCCAAGGGATATGGTAAAGCAGTCTTCTTCCTGTGACATATACCAACATGCAGGAGGAAAGCTGAAAAGTGTCAGGTACGCTTACCAGAAAGGGTGGACACACTCATGATACGGCGGTGGGTCAATCAGGCGTATGGATCATTCAATCCGACAGGTGTTTAATAGAAGGAGATGATGGAGATGTACTTCAATAACATCATCTGCAGTGGTAGGGGGACTTGATAGAACCTCCAGCAAGCAAGCATGCTTGCCCTCAGATGAAGTTGTCAGCTGGATGGACTGGACAGGCTGTTCCAACTGCAATCATTCCTAGTCGACGGACAAACTTTCTCACTGCTGGAGATCTCTTATTTAGCTGAATGGCAAAATAACCTTTTCCTTCAAATTCAAGAAGCCCTCTGGGACCTTGAACTTCAATGTTGTCCCTTATGGAGAGATTGTCTAGATACTGGGACATTTTAACCTCCTTCAGGAAAGTCAGGATGTTCATCTTTAAAATAGATCAGGAGGAAGTCCCAATGTATGATACACAGGTGGTAGAGCAAAGTGAAATCTTCTTGTATTGTAATTTATAATCTGTTTGGAAGAACTTTGGTTCACCCCAGCAGAAGTCTTTGAAGACAAAACGCATCGGGATCATTTGCTACCCCAGCCACCATTTTACTGCACTTTTCAATTCAATTGAACCTAATTTTTACTGCCCAATTTTTTATTGAATGTTGGAAAAATATTTTTTATCTCAATAAATGGTTTATCCCTGCCGGATTTACATCATATATCATGTATACTGCCTTGGTTTGAGCGGAACCCGGTTAACCATTACAGCCAGCCGCAAGACAGCGAATCAAGATAGATGTAAGTCCAAGTCCTGTACATCCCCTTTGGTGGCAGGTAAATCTCGGGGCTCCTTTCTGGCTGAGGATACCAGATCGATCAGGATTGGATCCACTCTCACCACTAACAAGTGCATTTGACTCACCGCTGATGGCTTGTGAGTCCACCATCTCTGGTAAGGGTATTTTATCCCTCTTTTTTTGATGTTTCTATGAGAAGATAGCACCTTACATGTCAGCGCACTTCCAATGGTCTTTAAGAAGCATATAGGATTGGAAATATCATCAACATCAGGGTTTTCTTCTATGAACTTTCACCTTGTTGATTAACATGGACTCCAGATGTTTAAACATGCCAACATTTGCTTATGTTTTAGTCATACATCTTGACTGATTAAGCACAGGGTTTTGTGAGTTTTATTCATTTATATACTTCCCTGTATTTATGGTTTTGTAGTTACCAGGATCACCTAGTCTGAGAGGAGAAGCTGATTGCTTCATTTTCTAAAATTTTTATTTGCAGGTTTTTACACCATCAGTATCAACACTTTTTGTGAATCACTCAATTAATTTTTTTTGGATGTATAGATTATAGCTATTGCGGTAGCTTTAATAGTTCACAGTCACGTAAATAGATATATGTTTCATTATATATATCTTTATGTATATATACTCTTTATATTGGATTTTATTTTTTGAATATCACCATCACGGTTTAGATACTGCACAGCACCAATCACCCCATTAGCGCCACACATATTGGTTTATATTTATATTTTACAATTAGTCTTATTGTCGTGTTGGCTGCTTTTAAGTTAGAGTTAGCGCAGCATTTCCCCTAATTATTTGTAATTTCTTTTATACTTTACTGTTTACTGTGTTTTATTGTTAACCATTTTTTTGTTTTCAGGTACGCTTTTCAGGTGCAGCGCGGATTTATTTATCTTGACAGCAACAGTATTTGTTCCCACAATACATAAAGCCGTGACTCCAGTGCTGTAGGAGGTGATTTCACCACCACAGTTAAAAAAAGAGCATATATGCTGAAGCATGGGGGCAGCAGGGGTGGAGGAGCGATTTGCTCCTAGCTTTTGGGCGGATGCCCCCATGCTTCAGCATATATTAATTTTAGGGACAGATTGCGTTAAAAAATGTTTTATTTTTTAATATGTTTTTTTGTATTTGCTTTGCAGGTATGGCATGTCTTACTGTTATACTGTAATGTTACTTGTTTTATTGTTAATGATCATTTGCTTAGCAGGTACGCCATTCAGTTGCAGCGCGGATTTATTTATCTTGACAGCAACAGCGTTTGCTCCCACGATACATAAAGCCGTGACTCCAGCGCTGTCGGAGGTGATTTCACCACCACAGTTAAAAACAAAATGGTGCATGTATGCCCATCATCAGAAGTGGGTGGATGAAGTGAGGTATTCTAATGGTGGGCATACCCACCAATCAATCTCTTTTTTTCGTTCGGCCCACAGGCTGCATGAAAAAAAAAGATTACAATATATGCCCAACAAGGACCAGCAACGTACTGGCATGTTGCTGGACTTTGAGTGGTTATACCAGAATGATGCCTGCAGGTTTAGGTATCATCTTGCTATCATTCTTTTCAGCCAGAAGTCGGCTTTCATGTAAAAGCAATCCTAGTAGCTAATTGGCCTCTAGACTGCTTTTACAAGCAGTGGGAGGGAATGTCCCCCCCACAGTCTTCAATGGTTTTCTCTGGCCCTCCTGTCCCAAAAGGGAACCTGAAAATGCAGCCGGTGGTTCCACCAGCTGACCATAGAGCTGATCAGAGATCTCCAATGGCTCTATGGCCTAAAAAAATGGAAGTCCCACACATGTGGTATCCCCGTACTCAGGAGAAGCAGCAGAATGTATTTTGGGGTGTAATTCCACATATGCCCATGGCATGTGTGAGCAATAATTTATTTAGTGACAACTTTGTGCAAAAAAAAATTTTTTGTCATTTTCCCGCAACTTGTGGCAAAATATAAAATATTCCATGGACTCAACATGCCTCTCAGCAAATAGCTTGGGGTGTCTACTTTCCAAAATGGGGTCATTGGGGGGGGGTTGTGCCATCTTGGCATTTTATGGCCTTTAAAACTGTGATAGGTAGTGAGGAGTGAAATCAAAAATTTACGCCCTTAGAAATCCTGAAGGCAGTGCTTGGTTTTCAGGGCCCCGTACGTGGCTAGGCTCCCAAAAAGTCCCACACATGTGGTATCCCTGTACTCAGGAGAAGTAGCAAAATGTATTTTGGGGTGCAACTCCACATATAACCATGGAATGTGTAAGCAATATATCATTTAGTGACAACTTTTTGTAAAATTATTTTTTTGTCATTATTCAGTCACTTGGGACAAAAAAAATTAATATTCAATGGGCTCAACATGCTTCTCAGCAATTTCCTTGGGGTGTCTACTTTCCAAAATGGGGTATTTTGGGGTGTTTGTACTGCCCTGCCATTTTAGCACCTCAAGAAATGAGATAGGCAGTCATAAACTAAAAGCTGTGTAAATTGCAGAAAATGTACCCTAGTTTGTATGCGCTATAACTTTTGCGCAAACCGATAAATATACGCTTATTGACATTTTTTACCAAAGACATGTGGCTGAATACATTTTAGCCTAAATGTATGACTAACATTGAGTTTATTGGATTTTTCTTAGAACAAAAAGTAGAAAATATAATTTTTTTTCAAAATTTGTGGTCTTTTTCCGTTTATATTGCAAAAAATAAAAATTGCAGAGGCAATCAAATACCATCAAAAGAAAGCTCTATTCGTGGGAAAAAAAGGACGCAAATTTTGTTTGGGTACAACATTGCATGACCGCGCAATTACCAGTTAAAACAGCGCAGTGCCAAATTGTAAAAAGTCCTCTGGTCTTTAGGCAGCCAAAAGGTCCAGGGCTTAAGTGGTTAATGTGCAGGTGGGCAAGGAATGTTAGGTGGGGAAATATCTGTACAGTGGAGATCTCATCTCCAATTGCATAATCTTATTTAAGAGGTGATTGGCAATCTCTTGGGCTGTGAGTGAGTGGGTGGAGGCAGTGGTGGAAGAAGTGGAGATTTAAACAGAGAAAAGAGTTGATGGAGACTGTGTGAGAGGGTGTTAAAGCGGATTTCCACACAAAAATGGAACTTTCGCTTTTCTGAACCCTCCCCCCCTCCGGTGTCACATTTGGCACCTTTCAGGGGGGAGGGGGGTGCAGATACCTGTCTAAGACAGGTATTTGCACCCACTTCCGGCATAGAGTCCCATGGGAGTCTACGCCTTTTCCCGTTCCCACCGCGCTGTCTCCTGGGAAACACACAGCTCCCAGGAGAGAGCGGGGACCACTTGGGACGCGCAGCGTGACTCGCGCATGCGCAGTAGGGAACCGGGAAGTGAAGCCGCAACGCTTCACTTCCTGATCCCCTCAACTAGGATGGCGGCGGCAGCTGCCGAGAACCGAGCGGGTTCTCGGTGTCGCCTGCCGACATCACTGGACCCTGGGACAGGTAAGTGGCCATGTATTAAAAGTCAGCAGCTGCAGTATTTGTAGCTGCTGGCTTTTAATATTTTTTTTTTTGGCGGTGTGGGTGGACCCCCGCTTTAACCACTTTCTGACCGCCGCACACACATATACGTTGGCAGAATGGCACAAGCAGGCAAAACCTGTACGCCCCTTTGAATTCGCCACCTATCGGGCGTGGATCGTGCCCGCGGGTCCTGCGAACTCGATGTTTGCTGGCGGCCCACAATTGCGGTGAGGAGAGGCAGAACGGAGAAATGCCTATGTAAACAAGGCATTTCCCTGTTCTGCCTAGCAACATGACAGGGATCTACTGCTCCCTGTCATCGGGAGCAATGATCTCTGTCATGTTTTAGTGAGCCCATCCCCCCACAGTTAGAATCACTCCCTAGGACCCACTTAACCCCTTGATGGCCCCCTAGTGTTAACCCCTTCCCTGCCAGTGTCATTTATACAGTAATCAGTGGGTATTTGTAGCTCTGATCGCTGTATAAATGACAATGGTCCCAAAATAGTGTCAAAAATGTGTCTGCCATAATGTCACAGTCCCGATAAAAAATTGCAGATCGCCACCATTACTAGTAAAAAAAAAAAAAACTAATAATAAAAATGCCATAAATCTATCCCCTATTTTGTAGACACTATAACTTTTTCGCAAACCAATCAATATACACTTATTGCTATTTTTTTGACCAAAAATATGTAGAATACATATCGGCCTAAACTGTGGAAGAAATTTGTTTTTTTATATATTTTTTTGGGGATATTTATTATAGCAAAAAGTAAAAAATATTTTTGGAAGGCAGACTAGGTAAAGTCTTGCTGGGATTCGGTTTTACGCCACAAATGTTCAAGACTGTGGTTATGTCTTTTGAGACTTCTGATGTTGTCTGTTTGCCAGTCTGGTGTTATCTGTTGTCTATTGTGCTAGGTCAAAAGAGGTGATTAGGCTGAGAAATTTAGAAGTATCTTAAGGCTCGGTTCCCACTGGTGCGTTGCGAGAACCTGTGCAAATCCAGCACGGGTTCCCGCATCACACCCGACTCGCAGGCAGTTCACACTGCCATATGGGAACCGTTGTGAGTGTCAATACAAACTGAATGACACCCCCAGATCGGTTTGCATATCACAGTGCAAACTGTCGGTTCGGACATGAATCAGATCGCACCCATGCGATCCAATTCTGATGCTGACCAAAAAAAGGGTCCTGGGTGACTTTGGTACAAATGCAATGCAAATTCAGCCATACAATCTTGCATCACACAGATATTGCATGTGATTTGCCTTGCAGTGCGGGGCAAATCACATGCAATATCGTACAGTGCACCAGTGTGAACCGGGACTAAGTGTTAACATTAATAAAGATATTGAAGTCACCAAGAATGATTGAGGGAATTTCAGAGGAGGAAAAGTAGGGTATCCAGGCAGAGAAGTCATCAAGAATTATACCGGTCCAGGAGCTGATAGATCACAGCAATCTTCAAAGAAACTAGAGAAAATAGACAAATACAGTGAGCTTCAAGTGAGGAAAGGGACAGAAAGGGAAGTGAGGGAAATATCTGAAAGGTGCATTGTGGGGTTAGAAGGATTCCAGCTATGTCTCCATTTCATCCACTGGGTCTGGGATAGTAAATCAAATGGAGTCCACCATGGGAGAGGGTAGCTGGAGAGGCAGAGTCAGATTCTTGAAGCCAGGTTTCAGCAACAACTAATAGGTTAAAGGAGTTTGTGAAAAAAAGGTCAGAGAGAGAGGTGAGTTTCCTACAGACTAAGTGGGCATTTCAAAGGGCATATGAAAAGAGGGAAAATTGTTCTTTTTTAGTACGGGAATTCATTGTATTTATATACTTCTTCAAGATGGTACTTAGACAAGACAAGTTAGAATATACCAATGCAAACCCTCCCCTGTGCTTAATCCATAAACATGGTCTAAGTTGATACTGTGATGAAGTGGCTGTAGTACTTGTCTATTAATCAATCAGGTGTTTATAAAAGACACATAGCTAGTGGAGCAAACTGTTTAAAGTGGAGTTCCGTCCAAAAGTGGAACTTCCACTCATTTGTCTCCTCTCCTCTCCGGTGCCACATTTGCAGTTGAGGAAGGGGGGGTGCGTGTAATATACCCCCTGTAATGTCCCACTTTTCTGAAAGGACCCCCCACCCCTTCGGCTTTACAGCTCAATACAGGCATGCCTTGAGATCAATCAAGGAGCAATTGGAATTATCGGAAAGGGGAGGCAGTTAAAGTTCATTGGGTGTAGGCATAGGGCATGTCACTGATCTGGATCAGCAGAGTACTGGAAGGATGGAAGTTCACTTACTGAAAGGGTGTGAAGAGTCAGGCAAAGGACGGGTACTCACAATATTCTGTCGGCGTCAGTCATCCACTTAGGACTCCCGCGACTCATCTGGTGTCTGTGCTCATGATCTTCGGCACTGACGCTGTGTTCTGGGTTGGGAGGTGTTCCTCAATGTCCCTGGACCTGCTCGGCCGCCCGACTGTGGGAAGAAGGTAAGCCAGTTTTGCATCTTGATGGGAGCCGCGTCCAGGAACACGAACAAAGACGGCAGGTCCCTCGGTGATCTTAGATTGAAGGTGTGCTAGTTCTTCTTAAAGAGGACCGACAGAGGGTAGCCCCAGCGGTATGTTACTGATTGCTGGCGGGCTAAATCCGAAATGGGGTGAAGGATAGCCCTCCGCTGCAGAGTGGCCCTAGAGACATCAGGCAAGATCTTTACCTGTGCCCCATCAAAGTTGACAGTTCCAGCTTCCCATGCCTTACGGATGATAGTTTCTTTATAAGCGTAGTGATGCAAACGGTAAATTATATCCCGCGGTCTGCTAGGGTCCGCAGATCTAGGACCCAGCGCCCGGTGGATGCGATCGAATTCCAGTCTTTGGGGGAGAGCTTCTCCTGGCAATTTCCAGATGATATCGGTCACTGTAGCCGCTAGGTCCTCGGCTCCCGTCGCTTCTGGAAGACCACGTAGGCATAGATTATTGCACCTGCTTCTATCTTCCATCTCTTCCATATGTAGCTGGAGCATTGTCGCTGCGTCAATGTGGGCATCCTGCAGGTGTTCAAGATCAGTGACTCGCTGTTCCAGCTCTACCACCGAAGTTTCGCCCGCAGTAAGCCTGGCAGAGAGGGATTTTAGCTCTCCTTTCACTGCCTGCATCTCTTGCTGGTGTTGCTGTTCCACACGACTGATCAGATACTCGATCTCCTTTTTAGTTGGAAGGGCTTTCAAAAGAGCCGCAAAAGACCCATTACTTGGGTCCGGGTGTAGGATTGCAAGATAGCCGGGATATCTGAGAGTGAATCAGATTCCATCGATACCGCTGGAGATGCCGGCTGACCCGTTTGCTCCTGTATTTCCTCCATCTCTCCACGTGTTTCCGCTATCTTGGAAGTGGAGGAGGCCGGCTGAGGGTGAGCCATATAGTGCATTATATCTCTCTCGTTCTTGCCGGTTTTCACTCCTCTTCTTAGAGTGCATACTCTGTGCATATAAGTGTAGATGGGTATGGCTCGTGGTAAGCTCGGCTAGCCGGGCCGGAGACGGGAGCTCAGCAAAAACGTGTCCCTACACAGCCATGTCCAGGCCACGCCCCTGGTGCTACATTTGGCACCTTTCAGGGGGGGGGGAACGGATACCTGTCTTTGATAGGTACCCTATCCCCACTTCTGGGAGATTAAATCAGCAGCTCGGCTCTCCCCTCCTCCCTCCTCCTTCACCTGCCATCGGGCCAGTAGGAGAGCGCAGCAGTGCCTCGCACATGTAGGGACCCTGCATGAAGCCATAATGTTTCACTGCCGGGTTCCCTTATCGGCAATGGCGGCAACAGCACCCGTTAGGAAACACCAGCTGTGGTACCGAGATCGCTGGACTCCAGGACAGGTAAGTGTCCTATTATTAAAAGTCAGCAGCTGCAGTATTTCTAGCTGCTGGCTTTTAATTTTTTCAGGGGCGGGCAGACCTTTGCTTTAAGGTAGAAGTTGAACGCAGAAGTGATTACCTGACAGGGGACAGGGAAGAGGTGATTGGATGATGGCACACTCATTTTTATTTCAGGATAAAAACTGCCTCATTTCTTGAACTGTGGGCTTATGGTTTTTCGTTTCCATAATATTTTATTAAGGATATTCAAGGTATGTATACAGAGACGGGTGGGTGTACAATACCTGAATTTACATGGGCCCAGCGGCCTAAAGGTATACATGCAAACCAAAACCGTAACAGCGGTTTATCGTTCAATCCAAATATAATGACAAAAACGATATAGTGCACTTAAGGAAATACAGTGGAGTAGTATAGGTTATATGGTGAGTATTAACAAACTTTGTAACTCGTAAACCCGAAGGGATCTAATTTTTAGAGAAGTCAAATCCGTGTTGGCATTGACTGTGTTGTGAATTAGGCTGGCTTCTTGAGATAAGAGACATTGGTTTTGAGAGTCTCTGTGTAGAGGTGGATGAGAATAGTCTACGGAGTGAGAGGTTACATGGGGTGGTATTTACATGCGTTTGGGGGGTTTCCATCATTGGCAGACCTGCTGACAGCCAGGGTTAGGTACATTAGTTGGTTTGATGTGGTAATGATGTGTGGTAAGGAGTGTGATGGGACAGGAGAGGGTAGAGAAGGGATTGGAAAGGGGGGTGGGGAGGGTGCAAAAGTGGCAGGGGATATGGGCGGAGTAGACCAAAACAGGGGGGCATATGCCTCCTATCTGACCCTGGTTTATGGTCTATCCCCGGGGCTTTATGTAGGGTAGTTTGGTGTTAGGTCACCCAGAGAAGAAGAAAAAAAAAGGGCAGTTTCCCTCTTCATTATGGTTTGCAGTCCATGGTTTTAATATATTCAGAGGTGGATCTGAACTGCAACCAACAAGACCAGGAAGCAGTGTGTTTAAAGATGTTGTCATGGGAGATGGCTATGAGCTCTTCCATTTTGGTGATTTTGTCAATTCTCAGAAACCATTCTTTGATTGAGGGGGCATGGGTTTTGCCCCACAAGGTTGGGACACAATGCTTAGCAGGGTTCAGCATGTGCATAGCAAGAGATTTGAAATAAGAGCGTCTGGGTATAGTGGTATGGTGTAAGAGAAATTGGGAAGGAGAAAATTCTAATGTGAAGGTAAATACCCTGGAGATTATGTTGTGGACTTCGCTCCAGAACTTTTGAATGATGGGGCATGACCACCAAATGTGAAAGAGAGAGCCTGGTTCGGATTTGCATCTCCAACATAAATTAGATATCGCTGGTGCGAACTTGTGAATAATGGTCGAGACTCTGTACCACCTAGTGAGGACCTTTTCCTGGGTTAACACATTTATTGAGCCCTTGTGGATGTTTTCAAATATTTGCTCCCAGTGTTTATATGTAAGGTCAAGGGATAGTTCTTTCTCCCAAGATTGACATGTCTTGTTTTTCATGGGGTGTCTTGGCAAAGAGTAAGGAGTAGATGATTGAAACCACATGTCTCTGTGGTGTGTTCTCTGAGCACAGTGATTCTAGAGGAGTAAGTTGACGGGTCCAGTGAGGTTTGTGGTTCGGACCATAAGAGAAGATGTTGTATTTGAAGCAATGTCCATAGTGGGAATTTAAGATCTTTCATTTGGGAGGCTAGTTCTTTGCATTTTAGGAATGTGGCCCTGTGGAAGAAGTGTTTAGCCAGAATGTGTTTATGTGTCCATGAGATTGATAGGAATTGTTTGGACATTCCAGAGGGGAACTCGGGATTAAGACTAATTGGCATCATGGGGCCTGGTGTGGATGAGAGGGAGTATTTAATGCCAGTTTAATGAAAGCAGCTGTCACGTACCTGGTTCGTGAGCCTGATGTGTAGAAGAGAGCCTCTCTTACCACACCGGCTTGTGGGCTACTGAGGTTGAGACAGCAGCCACAGAGACACGGTGACGTAGGAGTGCCTAAGATCAGTCCAGTATTCAGTATAGCTGGTTGTCCGTGGCTGGATATGCAGCAGGCAGACCGGTAAAGGCTAGGCAGACCAGAACTGTGGCAGGCTGAGATCGCAGCAGGAGCAGGAACCGGATGTGACTTGCAGAGCAGAGCCGTAGCAGGCTGGAAGAGCAAATGCAGGATCAGGCAGGCCAGGTTGGTAATGTTTGGACAAATCAGCAGAGCAGCAGGCAGAAGAGAAGTCCAAACAAGCCGGGGTTGGGGGTTCAAGCATACAGCGTTAGTGAGAACAATCCGGATTAAGATCAGAGGTCAGCACAGATAACAGGTCACAACACATAGAAGCTGCAGACCAAACAGCAAAGAGTCTGTGGTGCACTCACTTTAAATAGCCAACGTTGGTGACAGGCGCACAAGCGCTGACACACGGTGAACGTGTGTGCCAGCCATGCAATTCCTGTTGCATGGCTATGTCTTTCCTGACAGCAGATTATGGTGGAACCTATAAGCAGGTGATCAGAGATAGTGAACGGAATGTGTTCAATGTGGTCAATAGCCATAGTGTGGTGGCTAGGAGTAGCGAGTATATGGATTTTTCTAACGTAACCCACTGTTTTGTAGATGCATGGATGTTCCATTCCACAGAAATTTTGTACATATGGCTTTGTAAGTGGAGAAAAATATGGGTGGTAGGTGAATGGGGATAGCTTGCATAATATATTGGAGTCAGGGTAGAACATTCATTTTTAGTATAGCAGTCCTTCCGAACCATGAGAAGGAGGGGATATCCCACTTTTGTAAGTCTTCTTTTATCAAAGTCAATAGTGGTGTAAAATTCAGGGAGTATAGATCGGCCAGGAGGGTTGGGAGTTGGATACCTAAATATGTAATTGCCTTGGTTTTCCAGATGAAAGGGAAATTATTTTGGCAGTGTGATACTGTATCTTTTGGCAGGGAAATGTTTAGGGTATACGATTTTTCAAAATTAATTTTGAGATTAGAGATATGTTGGGAGGGTGATGTGTGGCTCAGAGAGGGACAGTAAGATCTCATCGCAAAGGCTGTGATTTTAAATTAGTGTCCAGAGACCGAGAGTCCCCTGACATTCGGGTTGGCTCTGAGATGGTTGAGAAATGGCTCTAGCGTAAGTATGTAAAGAAGCGGGGATAAGGGGCAACCCTGACGAGTTCCGTTTTGAACAGAGAAGGCATTCAACAGTCGGCCATTTACTTTCACCTGTGCTGTAGGACATGTGTAGAGGGCTAGGATCAGATTAAGCATATTATCCCCAAGTCCAAGGGATCGTAGAGTTGCAGCCATGTAGTCCCAGGCCACCCTGTTGAATGCCTTCTCCACATCTAGTGAAAGGAAGAAGCTGCTTTGCTTAGAGGAGGTTAGCCAGGAATGAAGGTGAATGATCTGTGGACACCAATGACAGGATGAGAGGGAGGAGGTGGTTAGACAGGATTTTGGTAAAGAGCTTGGTGTCCACATTGAGGAGGGAAATTGGGCGGTAATTAGAGATTCGAGTGTGATCTTTCCCTTCTTTAGGTAATACAGTTATGTGGGCTTCTAGAAGGTGGTGTGGTGGGTGCGTTGGCGGTGTAAGAGAATTGAATGTAGAAAGAAAAGGAATGGTGAGTGTATCCTTGAATGTTTTGTAATATGTGGCTGTATAGCTGTCTGGTCAAGGCCCAGGGTTCTTCCCTGCTTTCATTTGTTTGATTGCTTGGGCTAGTTCCTCCACTGAAATAGAGTTTTCTAGAGACTGAGCTATATCTCGAGGTATTGGGTTGGGTGTGTAAAGTCTCAGAAAGTCATGTATGAGTGTCGGTCTGGGTGTGGTGGGGTCTTGAGGTGATTTTCTATGGGATTGTATAGGTCGCGTAATAGAGTACAAAACATGCAGTTATATCTTTGCTGTTTGTGGCGAGCCATCAGGTTTTTGAATTTGTCTTATCACATTAAGTGCTCTCTTGGCCTGTAAGGCTTTGGCCAGAAGTGATCCGCTTTTTTTGCCCTGTTTGTAAAATAATTTACGCATCAGGGCAAATTTACGGTTTGTTATTTCATTTAGCTCATCTATTAGTAGGGATCTCACCCGTGTGAGTTCTTGTAGGGCTTGGGCTGTTTTTTTGTGTGATGCTTCCAGGTTTTTAATTTGGTTGGTCAGGTCATTAATGTATACTTGTTTCTGTCATTTTTGTTTGGAAGCGAGCATTAGGAGTTTCCCTCTGATAGTGCATTTGTGCACTTCCCATTGAGTAAGGGGATGTACATCAGGAGTGTTGTTTGTTTGGAAGAATGATTTGATGCATGAGTGAATGTGGTCTAAGTTGGCTTTGTCTGTTAGTATTGAAGCATCTAGGCGCCACGCTTTCGATCTTTCGACTCTGAGATTCTGGAGTATCGATTGTGTGAGAAAAATAGGTGTAATCCTTATCTCCTGGATGAAGGGTGCGCCATGTGTCATGTAGTAAGAGGTTGTGCGAGTGACAATGTTTCTGACGTAATGCTCGGAAAGTAAGAGAAGATGACCTTGTGGAGCAGTCTAAGATGGGGTTCAGGGGGATATTGAAGTCACCCCCTAGGATCAGTATCCCTGATTGGAAGGAGGAAAGAAGTACTTTTGCGGAAGAAAGGGACTTGTTTCACATTCAGGGAGCAAATGTTGGCCAGGGTAATTGGTTTGTTCCATAGACGGCCTTTAAGAAATAAATAGCGATCATCAGGATCCGCTATCAAATCTTTTTTTTTCTATGGGGCAATGTTTGGCTATTAGGATGGAAACTCCTTTTGATTTTGAGGCAGGGTTTGAGGCGTGAAAAGCTTTAGGGTAGTGCGCATTGCTAGATTTAGGTTGGCAGTTTGTTCTGAAATGAGTTTCCTGCAAATAGACGATGTCTGCTTTATGACTTTTCATTGAAGCAAGTACCTGTGAGCATTTTTCAGGGACGTTTAGGCCCTTAGCATATAAGGAGAGAAGTTTCAGCGTGAGAGGGGTCGCTGAAGTCTTAGGAGGCATTTTTGGTGCAGATAGACGAGGGGTTGTTGGTAGAGCTCAAGCTTTGTGTGAGGGAGAAGGGGGAGATAGAGTGAGAAAAAAAGGGGGGGGGGGAGCAAGAATGGGGGGAAGAGGAGGGAAAGCAGATTGAGTAGTAATGGGGGTAAGGGTATGTTAAGTGAGTGTGTGGGTGTGAAACCAGAGGTGAGGGTAGACCAGCTACCTTACCTAAAAGGATGGGTTATAAAAAAGACAAGGGGATGGGGGGGGGAAAGATGGGAAAGGGACCCCAAAGGGGCCTGGACAAGGATTCTTCAGAGAGGAACACCCAAAATTACAAAAAGTTTATATAGAATTCTTTATTAGAAAAAACAAAAATTCCACCCACGATAAAAATATGTTAAATATTTACAATACCTCCACCATGAAGTTAAAATGATGATAATGTTATTATACACCAGGTGATCACTACGAGCAGCACCCCTCAGTCATACAAGCATTCACCCACTACTTGCCAACTGACAATATCTTAAAAGGGTAACAAGTAACTATGTAGGGCTTATTGGTATACCAGATAAAATGTTGTCAGTGGGGGGGTACACCAAGTTGGTGCCTGCCCTAATACAGTAACTGAAAGGGGAACAGATGAAAAAACACACGGAGGGTTGCTGGAGCAGTCTTAATTAATGAAAAGTTCTCCTAACACTCGCACTGTTGTAAAGAATTTACTGCAGTAACACCATGTAATAGATCGGCTTCAGTGAGGAGAGTGCTATGGATGAATGGATAGATGTGTTTCTCTGACCCGGGTCTATGAATATAGGCTCCGGTGAGGATTCATCTCATTAGCTAGCTGATACACTCACTAGTGGATAAACATAGTGGATTATTGTCCACAACTAGTGGATAATTGTCCACAAACATGTATCCCTTTGAAAGTAATAGCTGTGTCAACATGAACAAACTTACTGATCCATGTAGAGGTATTTGGTAGCTTCACCGTGTTCAAACTGCTGACATTCCTCAGCACATAGCTAGAGACACACACACCGGCCGTACAACGCTGAAGTTGAAGCCTGTCTAAGGTGTAGCTTTGCCCGTGGCAAATGCTCTATTTGTAAATTTGTGGATAGGAGGGACATGTTCGCTGATTCTAAGGGTAGAAAACAATTAAAGATAAAGGACTTTATTAACTGCTACGCCACGCGGGTGATCTACATGATCACCTGCCCTTGTGGCAAAATATATGTGGGCGAAACATAAAGACAATTAAAGATCAGAAGAGCGATCAGAGAGCATGTCCAAAGTATCCTTAAAAAGGACGATGAACGACCTTTCCCATTGCACTTCCTCAAAATACATGGAAATGACCTGAGTGGTCTCCAGGTCCAGGACATATATAGATTGAACCTGCCCCTGAGGAGGGGGGATTTCGATAGAATCCTCTACCAAAAGGAGGACAATTATCTGTTTATCCACTAGTGAGTGTATCAGCTAGCTAATGAGATGAATCCTCACCGGAGCCTATATTCATAGAACCGGGTCAATACACGAAGATGAATAATCAAAAGTGCTAATTTTAAAGGCTTATATGCAAGGTATTGTCATAAAAAGTGTTTGGGGACCTGGGTCCTGCCCCAGGGGACATGGATCAATGCAAAAAAAAGTTTTAAAAATGGCCGTTTTTTCAGGAGCAGTAATTTTAATAATGCTTAAAGTGAAACAATAAAAGTGTAATATTCCTTAAAATTTCGTACCTGGGGGGTGTCTATAGTATGCCTGTAAAGGGGCGCATGTTTCCCGTGTTTAGAACAGTCTGACAGCAAAATGACATTTCAAAGGAAAAAAAGTCATTTAAAACTACTTGCGGCTAATAATGAATTGCCGGTCTGACAATACACATAAAAGTTCATTGATATAAACGGCATGGGAATTCCCCACAGGGAAACCCCAAACCAAATTTTTTTAAAAAATGACGTGGGGGGTCCCCCTAAATTCCATACCAGGCCCTTCAGGTCTTGTATGGATATTATTGGGAACCCCAGCCAAAATTTTAAGAAAAAATGGCATGGGGTCCCCCTTCAAAATCTATACCAGACCCTTCAGGTCTAGTATGGATTTTAAGGGGAACCCCGCGCCAAAATTAAAAGAAAATGGCGTGGGGCCCCCCAAAAATCCATACCAGACCCTTATCCGAGCATACAACCTTGCAGGCCGCAGGAAAAGAGGGGGGACGAGAGAGCGCCCCCCTCCTGAACCGTACCAGGCCACATGCCCTTAACATTGGCAGGGTGCTTTGGGGTAGCCCCCCAAAACACCTTGTCCCCATTATGATGGGGACAAGGGCCTCATCCCCACAACCCTTGCCCGGTGGTTGTGGGCATCTGCGGGCGGGGGGCTTATCGGAATCTGGAAGCACCCTTTAACAAGGGGACCCTCAGATCCCGGCCCTCCCCCCTGTGTGAAATGGTAAGGGCCTACCATTTCACAAAAAAGTGTCAAAAATGTTAAAAATGACAAGAGACAGTTTTTGACAATGCCTTTATTTAAATGCTTCTTCTATCTTTTATCTTCTTTCTTCTTTCTTCTTTCTTCTATCTTCTATCTTCCATCTTCCTTCGGTTTCTCCCTCCATCTTCTTCTTCTTCTGGTTCTTCTGGTTCTTCCTCCGGTGTTCTCGTCCGGCATCTTCCTCCGCGGCGTCTTTTTCCCTTCGTATTCTGGGCCGCTCCGCATCCAGCATGATGGGAGGCTCCCGCTGTGTGACGCTTCTCTTCTGACGGTTCTTAAATAACGGAGGGCGGGGCCACCCATGACCCCGCCCCCCTCTGACGCACTGGGACTTGATGGGGACTTCCCTGTGGCATTCCCTGTGACGTCAGAGGGGGCGGACAGGGAAGTCACCATGCGTCAGAGGGGGGCGGGGTCACCGGGTGGCCCCGCCCTCCGTTATTTAAGAACCGTCAGAAGAGGAGAAGCGTCACACAGCGGGAGCCTCCCATCATGCTGGATGCAGAGTGGCCCAGAAGACGAAGGGAAGAAGACGCCGCAGAGAAAGATGCTGGACGAGAACACCGGAGGAAGAACCAGAAAACCAGAAGAAGAAGAAGATGGATGAAGAAACACCTGAGGAAGAACCAGAAGAACGAGAAGAAGAAGATGGAGGAAGAAATCGAAGGAAGATGGAAGATAGAAGAAAGAAGAAAGAAGAAAGAAGAAAGAAGATAGAAGATAGAAGATAGAAGATAGGAGATAGAAGAAGCACCGGAGGAAGAACCAGAAGAACCAGAAGAACCAGATGAAGAAGAAGATGGAGGAAGAAACCGAAGGAAGATAGAAGATAGAAGAAAGAAGAAAGAAGATAGAAGATAGAAGAAGCATTAAAATAAAGGAATTGTCAAAAACTGTCTCTTGTCATTTTTAACATTTTTGACACTTTTTTTTGTGAAATGGTAGGGGTACTTTTGAACCCCCTTACCATTTCACACAGGGGGAGGGCTGGGATATGGGGGTCCCCTTGTTAAAGGGGGCTTCCAGATTCCGATAAGCCCCCCACCCACAGACCCCCACAACCACCGAGCAAGGGTTGCGGGGATGAGGCCCTTGTCCCCATCAACATGGGGACAAGGTGTTTTGGGGGGCTACCCCAAAGCACCCTCCCAATGTTGAGGGCATGTGGCCTGGTACGGTTCAGGAGGGGGGGCTCTCCCCCTCCTTTCCTGCAGCCTGCCAGGTTGCGTGCTCAGATAAGGGTCTGGTATGGATTTTTGGGGGGACCCCACGCCATTTTTATTTAATTTTGGCGCAGGATTCCCCTTAAAATCCATACCAGACCTGAAGGGCCTGGTATGAAATTTAGGGGGACCCCCATGTCATTTTTTTTTATTTTGGTATGGGGTTCCCCTGTGGGGAATTCCTGTGCCGTTTTTATCAATGAACGTTTATGTGAGTAGTTTTAAATTACTTTTTTCCTTTGAAATGTCATTTTGCTGTCAGACTGTTCTAAACCCGGGAAACATGCGCCCCTTTACAGGCATACTATAGACACCCCCCAGGTACGAAATTTAAAGGAATATTACACTTTTATTGTTTCACTTTAGGCATTATTAAAATCACTGCTCCTGAAAAAACGGCCGTTTTTAAAACTTTTTTTTGCATTGATCCATCTCCCCTGGGGCAGGACTCAGGTCCCCAAACACTTTTTATGACAATACCATGCATATAAGACTTTAAAATTAGCACTTTTGATTTCTCCCATAGACTTTTAAAGGGTGTTCTGCGCTTTTCGAATTTGCCGCGAACACCCCTGAACTTGCGAACAGCCGATGTTCGAGTCAAACATGAGTTCGACTTGAACTCGAAGCTCATCCCTACTCCTCACTGAAGTCGATCTATTACATGGTGTTGCCTCAGTAGATTCTTTACAACAGTGCGAGTGTTAGGAGAACTTTTCATTAATTAAGACTGCTCCAGCAACCCTCCGTGTGTTTTTCCATCTGTTCCCCTTTCAGTTACTGTATTAGGGCAGGCACCAACTTGGTGTACCCCCCCCCCCGGATTGCTGTTAATTACTGACAACATTTTATCTGGTATACCAATAAGCCCTACATAGTTACTTGTTACCCTTTTAGGATATTGTCAGTTGGCAACTAGTGGGTGAATGCTTGTATGACTGAGGGGTGCTGCTCATGGTAATCACCTGGTGTATGATAACGTTATCATTATTTTAACTTCATGGTGGAGGTATTGTGGTATTTAACATATTTTTATTGTGGGTGGAATTTTTGTTTTTTCTAATAAAGAATTCTATATAAACTTTTTGTATTTTTGGGTGTTCCTCTCTGAAGAATCCTTGTCCAGGCCCCTTGGGGTCCCTTTCCCATCTTTTCCCCCCTGTCCCCTGGTCTTTTTTATAAGCTGTTGCATGACTCAGAGGAACTTGCCTTGGTAGCTCCATGCAATTAATTATGTAATTTGAGCTACTGGCACAAGACCCGCTGTCCCTGAGTGGGTGTAGTGTTTTTACAACAATTATTTCTGTTTAGATATTGTTACACTCCCCATCTTAGTGACCTACTTTATAGACGCTGTCCTCCTGATTTTTCAAACCGTTTTTTTTTTTTATTTGCTGCTTTTTGGGATTTTTTTTGCAATCCCTTCCTATCAGGTGACTGTCTCCCATTTGTTACTATTATTACCAATATACCTCCATCCTAACCTTAACCTGTCATCTTCCCCAATATTGTGGAATTAATTAGATGCTCATCTTCTCGCCATTATTATCACAACTAATCTCTATAGGTATATTTTTCATCTTTCTGAATTTATTATTATTATACAGTATATATTTATATTTTTTCTATGGCTTATCTACTTGATGAAAAATGTGATGAAGAGATTCAATCAGCATTTTTCAATGAACCTATGGTACAAAATACTGGAGATGATTCCCTAAAAAAACTCTTTAAAAACCATAAAAACCTAACTAATTAAATATCTCAATAGGAAATGGGATATTTCCTCTCTGAGATCTCATATAGAAGATAAAGTTATCCCTAGAGGACTCAGGGAGAGAGTGGTCCCTGCTGGCCACCTTCATTCACCTAGATTTCTCGATAAATGGAAAAAAAGTTGCCAGGATTGCCTAGTGAGTGTATCAGCTAGCTAATGAGATGAATCCTCACCAGAGCCTGTATTCATAGACCCGGGTCAGAGAAACACATCTATCCATTCATCCATAGCACTCTACTCACTGAAGCCGATCTATTACATGGTGTTACTGCAGTAGATTCTTTACAACAGTGCGAGTGTTAGGAGAACCTTTCATTAATTAAGACTGCCCCAGCAACCCTCTGTGTGTTTTTTCATCTGCTCCCCTTTCAGTTACTGTATTAGGGCAGGCACCAACTTGGTGTACCCCCCCCGGACTGCTGTTAATTACTGACAACATTTTATCTGGTATACCAATAAGCCCTACATAATTACTTGTTACCCTTTTAGGATATTGTCAGTTGGCAACTAGTGGGTGAATGCTTGTATGACTGAGGGGTGCTGCTCGTGGTGATCACCTGGTGTATGATAACGTTATCATTATTTTAACTTCATGGTGGAGGTATTGTGGTATTTAACATATTTTTATTGTGAGTAGAATTTTTGTTTTTTCTATTAAAGATTTCTATATAAACTTTTTGTATTTTTGGGTGTTCCTCTCTGAAGAATCCTTGTCCAGGCCCCTTTGGGGTCCCTTTCCCATCTTCCCCCCCCCCGTCCCCTGGTCTTTTTTATAAGCTGTTGCATGATTCAGAGGAACTTGCCTTGGTAGCTTCATGCGATTAATTATGTAATTTGAGCTACCAGCACAAGACCCGCTGTCCCTGAGTGGGTGTAGTGTTTTTACAACAATTATTTCTGTTTAGATATTGTTACACTCCCCATCTTAGTGACCTACTTTATAGATGCTGTCCTCCTGATTTTTCAAACTGTTTTTCTTTTCTAAAAGTACGGGGTTGTCGTCAGCAAAGATTCTAGGAATCTGCTGGTTGGGGAGATAGGAGGACCGGTTGAGACAAGCATTGTCCCGCTGTGGAGGACTGAGGATGTTGTGTCAAAGGAGAAAAAACAAGTCACCATGATGTAGATGGGGGTGACAGGATGGTTCATATTCAGTACAATTGGTACAAGAAGGAAGTTCAAGCAGATAGTTTCAGTACAATCAGTATATATATATCTACAATAAAGAAAACTCTAGAAAAAACTTTCAACAGGTCATCATGTCCTAAAAATACTATTCTGAGCCAGTGAGAGTGAGGAGTGTGGAAAGATGGAAACCCTTTGTAAAAACCCGTAAGGTATGAGGTATGGGCAAAATAGGTGTTTAGTGACTCCATGATGGGGGGGGTGGAGGCTGGGTGTGTAGGTGTGGGCAGGGTCATGCCGTTTGCTTGGGAGAGTGTAGAGTTATGTGCCATAAGAGTATTAAGCATAGGTGATGGCGGGGTGGTGTAGGGTACTACCTGACAGTAAACTAAAAGGCTGAATATGTTAGGACAAATAGGATAAACAGGATACGAGGGAAATATGTCAGGGCCTGTGGTTGTAGAAAAGTTATGGGGGTTTGTAGCCCTGGGCGTTGATCGATGAGGCAGTCATATTAATTGGGATGGAAACAACCCCCCCCCCATCGGGTTATTATACAGTTATATGTGAATGTAGTTCCTGAGTCAGAGGTATGGAGCGACGTTTGTTGAGTTCTTTTGCTCATTCGGGTGTTAATCCGAATGTCATCCCTTGTATCCTGTTTGGGCAAACAACCAATGATAACACATCTGCATCTTATTTAAGATAATTAAAAGCATAGGTTGGTACATCTGTTCAACCCTATTGGCTTCAATACCAGTAAAGCTATTGTCGTTTAAATCAACTTTGATCTAGAATCGTTCCTATCGTCAGCAGGGGTAATACAAGCTGCGACAAAAGAGCACCTTATTGCTATATATGGTGAGATATGCCCTCTAGTAGGAGCTAGTTAGGGGGAACAGTGGGGCACATAGGTATGGGGGTCTAGGGAGAAACAGGTGGCAGATCCAGATGGGCAACCATGAAGCATGGAAAGGTGTTCATGTTCTTCATATGGCTAGATGAGATGGGGTTGAAGAATTGGTGGGTAGTAGTCCGTGGTAGTGTAGGGTAGGCAGTTCGCGTGTCCTGTAGAAGTTGCGGATGGTTAGAGGCAGTATGTCGGTGAATACCCGTCTGGGTCAAGCCAGGTGCATGTTTAGGTAGGAATGGATTCTAGGCCCGAGTTCATAGAGCCCTGGTTGGGGCTGGGTTGGTGCCATGATAATTTTAGGGTATTCACCATGAGGGGAGAAAAGGTATCCATGTAGCATCTCAGCCAGATAGTTGGTGGTATGGGTGAGGATGAGGATAATTTCTGACAAAATGGTATTCTTGTAGACTGGTGGTAGGGCTGCTTTTGCCACATCAAGGCTCCCCTTGCTCTTTGGGTACACCACAGTTGTAAGCTGGGGGTGTAGAGGAATCTGTGAGGTAATTGTGACAAGGCTGGAGGACATGAGGTAAAGGTCGTACCTGGCAAATGCCTTTCAGATAACCAATCAGAGGAGATAGGTGGTAGGCTTTCAAATAAGACGGTGAGGAGGTAATATGTTTTCAGAGGGGTCACTGTAGGTAATGCTGATATGGGGGGAGGGATTGGAATTGGAATCTCTTCCAGAGATTGGTAGAGGTGTGCATCCTCTTGGCAGAACAGATTAGTTAGACTGGGTTTAGTAATGGTATTAATAAGGACAGAGAACGTGAAAACTGTGTATATTGTGCAATGAGCTCACAGAACCTTGGTATGAACAGGAGGAGGAGGACCTCTGTGGGGTGCAGGTCTGGAGTATAGAGAGGACCTTAAGCATCCTGACGATGTCTCCTGTAGCTGGTGAGGCCAAGGGGCTCCCTCCTGATGGTTGGCAGTGAGCCTGGAGTGGAGGGATTGCTGGAGGAGATCTTCATCTGCTGGGCCTCTGTACATTCCATTCCATGGCGTCTTCTTCGTGGTCTGGGTTCCGTGGCGCCGAGATGCATTGGTCACTGTACCAGTCAGGCAAGGGTGGTAGTGGGATATCCATGGTAGCACAAAACTGTGGCAGGTCTTCCGGGACCCGAAGCATAACAGAGCGTCCCATTGCTGAGGCCGAGACACAGAAGGGAAATTTCCACCTGTAGGAGATGTTGCGTGAGCGGAAAAGTTCCAGGTTCCAGGTGTGTTTTAGTGTGATGGGAGATAAATCTTGAAAGAGACGTCAGGTTCTCGTGGAGAACCTGACGTCTCTCTCTGGCATGCTTGAGAATATCTTCCTTCAGGGGGAAGCTCACTAGCCAGCAGATGATGTCGCATGGAGGGTCAGAGTCTCTTCCCCTGGGGCGTAAAAAACCCTGTGTATACATTCCATGTCTATAGGGGAGTCATGGAGTCTGTCAAGGAGGTTATTGAATATGGACTGAACACATTGGTGAATGTTACCAGGTTCCACAGTCTCAGTGAGCCCTCTCACTCTTATGTTATGCCTGCATCCCTTATTGTCTAGGTCTTCCAGGTTCCTGTGCATTTCTCTCAGTTGGAGAGAGTGTGTGTCAGTGACCTGCTGGCTTTGTGTAATAGCGGTCTCTTGCCTGCTTGTAGCAGCTTCCCTCCAGCTGGGTAGCCACAGGCTGGATGTCAAAGCGGAGGTCAACTGTGGCAGCTGATATTGTGTTTTTAATGACCAGTGCTATGGTTTGCATATCCCCTAAGCAAAGAGGTTGTGCCTGGCTGCTTGCTGGTGCATGTGCAGGAAGGTGGTACCTGTCACGATCGGTCTCGCTGTCCTGGGGTGAGTGGAACCTGGTTGCGGAGTTGTTCCTGGAGCCTTTGCCCATCCTGACTGGCTTTATCTCCGCTTATTAGTAGTGCTGGGTCCTCGGTTAGCGGGAGCTGAGGAGCCAGGCAGCCATTCTCTTCCAGCGCCAATCCACGCCCCCCAGGGTTATGATTTTTAAGTGTTTTTGTAGGCTCTGTTTTGGTGTTTTATTAAACCTTGAATATAATACAGTGTGGTATTGATAAAAAAATAAGATCACAAGCTATACTATAAAACTCTTTTGCCGCTGAGGAATTGATAGCAAATAGAGGGTTTTAGATTACTTTTTTGTAAACATTTACTTTTAGCTTTCAGATTTTTTTTTTTTTTTTTAACTACACTACAGTACAGTACCACAGCCCAATTTAGGCCTATCACTCCTGGAAAAAAATAAAATGCCACAGCCAGGGCTACTTAAAAAAAACCTTTTTACAGTTGAAATTATTCAGAATGTTTTGCTACTACTTCCAAAGGCTTCAATGTGGTTCTGAATAAAGTTAATCATTTTCAGATTTTAGGATATGTTTGACAATCAGCCTGTGAACTCTAGGCCATTCCTTCTATTAAAAAAAAGGCATCAATTACTTCTCAAAGCTTCTCATTGTAAACAATTACCAATCATGCCTAATTATACACTTGACAGATGATGTCTTCTATACAGTGTAGGAATAACTGCTTGTTTACTGTGATGTTTTATTGATGATTCACAGTTCAATATGTTAATAAGTATCTTATTTTCTCTGTCATAATATTTTTTTTTATTTTGTGCTAGAAAGTAATTTAAAAATAAAGAATGTATCATTCAGCAGTCTTTAGATAGGTTAATATGATAATTGTTGGTAGTTAATACATTAAAATGAATAATTTTAGGTCAAGTTCAAACTTCAGTTACTTTTTAAGTGGAAGATAAAATTACCATATTAAATTCAATTAGTTTATGGGTTCCTTAAATAGATTAATTGCTAAAGGAAACATAAACAATTAGAAATGGCTAATATTTCAAAATACCACTAAGCCTAAAATTATTATTATTATTATTTAAGGTACTTACCAGTATATAGCGCCATCAATTTACGCATTACATTGTACATTCACATCAGTCCGCAATGTGATTTATTAAGGCCAATAGAATAGAACATTCTTGTGCCAACTCTTAAAGGATGGGGGTATACATACAATATTAGGCTGTTTATGTATTAACTGGATGCCACCCGGCCACAGTACATTTACTGTGCCAGGGCGGCATGGGCAGGCTGGATCACGTACATGTATGTCATCCAGCCGAGGGGCGCAAAGCGCGCCACACCCGCTACTGCTGTGACTACTAGACACAGCAGATTGTGGCTCCCAGCACCTGCCCGCTTTGAGCGGCCAGGGGATCATGTGATTGCTATGTGATCGCATGTTTACAATGTCATCAAAGCTGTTATGAATGAATTTTATCCATAATAACTGTGACTGCTATGATTATGCTGTGATAGACTCACAGCTATCACATGGACCAATTACAGCACGCAATAGTAAATCACAGCTGTTATGAATATAACCCATTCATGACAGCTCAGTACATCATCAGTGTAACAGCAATCAAAGTGTAAAAAAAATAAAGAAAAAAATCCCTGATCACCCCCCAAAGTAGTACAGTGTTACTATGTTGACTACTCTGATAAAAGTATATATTAAAAAAAAAAAAAGTAGAAAAAAAGTAAAAAAAGAATTGAATTGAATTTCTTTTTATTTTTTTTAACATACTGTCACCAGTAGGGATTAGCCGAACACCCTCCAGTTCGGTTCGTAGCAGAACATGCCAACAGGCAAAAAATTTGTTCAAACACGCGAACACCGTTAAAGTCTATGGGACACGAACTTGAAAAATCAAAAGTGCTATTTTTAAGGGTTAATATGCAAGTTATTGTCATAAAAAGTGTTTGGGGACCTGGGTCCTGCCCCAGGGGACCTGTATCAATGCAAAAAAAGGTTTTAAAAGCAGTCGTTTTTTTGGGAGCAGTGATTTTAATAATACTTTAAGTGAAGCAATAAAAGTGAAATATTGCTTTAAATTTCACACCTGGGGGCTGTCTACAGTATGCCTGTAAAGTGGCGCATTTTTCCCGTGTTTAGAACAGTCCCTGCACAAAATATATAAGGATATTAAGGGAAACCCTATGCCAATTTTTTTTTTTTAAATGGTGCAGGGGTCCCCCTCAAAATCCATACCAGACCCTAAGGGTCTGGTATGGATTTTAAGGGGAACCCCGTGCCAAAATTTTAAAAAAAATGGCATGGGGGTCCTCCCAAAAATCCATACCAGACCCTTATCCGAGCACGTAACCTGGCAGGCCACAGAAAAAGAGGGGGGACGAGGGAGTGCCCCCCTCCTGAACCGTACCAGGCCACATGCCCTCAACATGGGGAGGGTGCTTTGGAGTAACCCCCCAAAGCACCTTGTCCCCATGTTGATAGGGACAAGGATAGTAAGAAAAAAAAGACTGTACTGGACATAAAAAACCTAAAAAAACAGCTGCAACACAAAGTGAAATACACACAAATACACAGTAAAAATGAAAATGGTTGCGATCTATACATTAAACATCATGATCGTGATAATAGGTGAGTCAGTTTCTGATAACCTAAAAGTAGTCTCTCAAATAAATGTGGTAATATAAATGTTCAATGGTAATGTGAAATTCCAAATGACCGTCAATCCAAGTTCCAATCAGCCAATCATTGAAACCTGAGTATATCAAATTGTGATCAATTCCGAAACTCAATGTGACATTGCTTGACAGACCCACCACCATAAGAAGTGTGCGCTAACCAGCTGCATAGACAAGTAATGCCTGTGGCTAACACCCAGCCAGGGCCTTTTCCTCAGTGGTATTCCGATATCTGCACAATCACACCATTTCCTTGGTCCAGACTTTACCAGAACGAATCCTCCACTTAAAACTTGTATGGGCTCAATGCATGGTGGTACAGGAGTGGCTCAGAAAAAAATGATAAAGCTGGCCATAGGTAAAACCCACTTGGTTTATTGTAAAACATTTAAAAGGCACAAAATGCCAAACTGGACATAAAAAACACCAAACAGTAAAAATATGCGGCCAGACAATGGTCTCATCCTCACAACCCTTGCCCAGTGGTTGTGGGGGGTCTGCGGGTGGGGGGGCTTATCAGAATCTGGAAGCCCCCTTTAACAAGGGGACCCCCAGATCCTGCCCCCCCCTGTTTGAAATGGTAACGGGTAAAAAAACAAGACACAACTTGGGATAAGTCCTTTATTAAAAAATAAAAAAATAAAAATGCCCCACAAAGTCCATTCGTCTTCTTCTATGGCTCTGCCAATGGACCAAAAAATATTAAAAAAAACCCGCCACCGATCTGCTTCCATGGGAGGCACCCGCCGTCTGACGCGTCCTCGCAGGTGACAGTTCTTATATAACTGAGTTTACGTACCCGGGTGGCCCTGCCCCCCTCTGACACCAAGGGGAAGCCATTGGGAAGTCCCCATGCGTCAGAGGGGGCAGAGTCACCTGGGTACATCACAGTGTGACCCTCCCCTTAGTTATATAAGAACTGTCACCTGCGAGGCCGCTCTCTCATCCCCCCTCTTTTCCTGCAGCCTGCCAGGTTG
Organism: Lithobates clamitans; assembly: GCA_037952925.1. Lineage (NCBI taxonomy): Eukaryota > Metazoa > Chordata > Amphibia > Anura > Ranidae > Lithobates > Lithobates clamitans. The sequence goes on from JBBGZY010000343.1 coordinate 868,414, forward strand.
CGTGCTCAGATAAGGGTCTGGTATGGATTTTTGGGGGGACCCCCATGCCATTTTTTAAAAAATTTTGGCGTGGGGTTCCCCTTAAAATCCATACCAGACTTGAAGGGTCTGGTATGGATTTTGAGGGGGACCCCTACGCCATTTAAAAAAAAATTGGCGCAGGGTCCCCCTTAATATCCATACCAGAACTGAAGGGCCTGATATGGAATTTGGGAGGACCCCCACGCAATTTTTAAAAAAATTTTGGTTCAGGGTTCCCCTTAATATTCATTCCAGACCCGAAGGGCCTGGTAATGGACTAGGGGGGATCCCATGCCATTTTTTTCACTGACCTTAATCTGTATTGCCGGGACCCGACAATTCATTATAGCCGCTAGTAGTTTTAAATTACTTTTTTTTCCTTTAGAAATGTCATTTTGTGCAGGGACTGTTCTAAACATGGGAAAAATGCACCAATTTACAGGCATATTATAGACACCCCCAGGTACAGAATTTAAAGGAATTTTCACTTTTATTGTTTCACTTTAAGCATTATTAAAATCACTGCTCCCGAAAAAAGTCAGTTTTTAAAACTTTTTTTTGCATTGATACATGTCCCCTGGGGCAGGACCCAGGTCCCCAAACACTTTTTATGACAATACTATGCATATGAGCCTTTACAATTAGCACTTTTGATTTCTCCCATAGACAATTCATTATAGCCGCGAGTACTTTTAAATTAATTTTTTCCATTAGAAGTGTCATTTTGTGCAAGGACTGTTCTAAACACGGGAAAAATGCACCTATTTACAGGCATACTAAAGACACCCCCCAGGTATGAAATTTAAAGGAATTTTTCACTTTTATTGTTTCACTTTAAGCATTATTAAAATCATTGCTCCCAAAAAAACGTAAATTTTTAGAACTTTTTTTTGCATTGATATATGTCCCCTGGGGCAGGACTCGGGCCCCCAAACACTTTTTAGGACAATAACTTGCATATAAGCCTTTAAAATGAACACTTTAGATTTTTCGTGTTAATGTCCTATAGACTTTAAAAGTGTTTCGGCGGTTTCGCAGAACATCCGAACAACCAAAGTTCGGCCCAAACTTATGCTCGGGCCGAACCGTTCGCCCATCCCTAGTCACCAGTCAGTATGCCTGATCACCGCCACATCCATCATATGATGATGCTGTATTGTACTGGTGTCAGTGAGTGAAAAAAACAATTGTGAAAAAAAGTATTTCATTTCTTCATTCTCCAATAAATTGTGACAACATTTACAACTTCAAAAAACTCGCCATGCCTCTTACTCAATACCTCAGACTGTCTATTTTCCAAAAAGGGGTCACTTGGGCAGTATTTGTACTGTCTTGGCATTTTAAGGGCCTTAAGAACTTAGATAAGCCAACAGTGCATAGGATTGATCAATTTTTAAATACATATACATATTTTTTTTTTTACCAAAGACATGTAGCAGAATACATTTTGGCCTAAATTTATATTAAAAAAAATTATTTTATTGGATATTTGTTTATATAGCAAAAAAACAAAAAAAACAGTGGTGATCAAATACCAGCAAAAGAAAGCTCTATTTGTGTGAAAAAATGATTTTAAATGTTCTGTATTAATCAAAAAATCTACACCCTACACTTTGCATGGGTAATATTGTCTTTGAAGGCTAATCTAACAGTTTAAAGAGGATCATACTGAATATAATCAAATCAAGCTGCTTTACTTTTTTTGTTGATCGATTTTACCCAGATTTGGGCATGCAATTGTTTAATTTTAAAGATCAGAACGTTACCTGAATCAGCCAAAGATCTGAATCATATGAGAGACAAATGCTTGGCAGATTTAGCCAACAAAGATCCTTTAGTAACCATCCAGCAGCTTATCAGGAGGTTTTACTTCTTTGTAGAAGTCTGTTTGTATGTTCAGAAGCTATAAATATGTGTACATGCCAGACAACTGCATTTTATTTTGTAATTGTATAACACTTTTGTTACCTCACAGATAGCAAATAACAAATAGCTAAACAGCTTAAGCATACAGGCTTGCTTTTTGATATCAGTCTATAAGCCATTTACAAGAACAGAGACCATTTTTGATATCAGTCCATAAGCCATTTACAAGAACAGAGACCAAAGCAAACTGAATTATCACCCCATCTCATAAAAGCACCAGCCCGTTGCTGAGGAGAACTCAAATCTTTCACATGTACATGCACAATACAGACATTGGTTGGGAAGTTTTTGTAATGTTTATCTATCTTTATTGGTTGGCATTTTTATTTCCAGCCCCTGACTCTAAAATAAGTAAAATAGTGTTACCAGTAAGTTATATTTGAGATTTAATATCTCTCAGATATGATTTGGGTTAAATGAAAGTTCTTTGACCATGAGTGAAAGCTTTAACACAATAACAAAAATGTATTGGTATATAGTAAGCAGGCCTAAACTAATACACAGCAATCTATCTATTTGTACAGGAAAGAGGTAAAATCATGGATTACATGAAGGAATACAGAGTATATTCCTTAAAACATTAATCTACAAACAGTAGGACAGAAAAGACAAACATAATTAGTTAAAATAGTTACCAAGCTATGGCCCATAAAGGTTCCATTCGCTCTACCAGAGAGTGTGTGCTTCCCTCCCATCTAGTCTGTGTATACCATTACAGGCTGATGCCTCATTGGTTGGCATGGCATGGCTCTGATTGGTGGGCCTCCCTATTAAGGATTGGCTAAATCTCCAATCCCTAGAGTTAGTATAGCTCAGCCCTTTTTAATGCAAATCCTTGGCACAGACTTTTGAACGTGAGATTTAACCTTGTAAGTAGACATTTTCAGGGAAATTAAGTATTCATGATGGGCTGGCCACGGCCCTCATTGCATATCTAAACAAGGGATCCTTTGAAGTGAATATTTGTAAAACAAAGAGGTTTGGGTCCCATTATTTAGACACACAAGCTTAGACACAGAGTCGCCTGTATAACAGAGACTTCTGTGATGCTCTCTAACACACCCACATTGATACATGTCTAAATGAAATATATTCATATTTACAAATATTTTACTATTAATGGAGATTTCATGTAAACTCGTAAGGCAACAATAGTAACATTTGTGTTTATTGAAGTTGGTTGAACAGTTAGAGTATTTACAGCAGGGTTTTCCAACCTTTTGACTCTCCTGGGCCACATTGGAAAGAGAGAATTTGTCTTGGGCCAAAAACCAACAACAATAAGGCCCCAGTCACACTTCACAATTTTGAATTGTGGGAAGAATCACCATGATTCTACCTCTGATTCCAAAATGCACTGCAATCATGACAAAACACACTGCGCATGTTTGGGTGCCATTGATTCTTAATGGCACTTCAAAAGGTGGTGCATTTTTCCCACAATTGTTGCATACCGATCACAGAAAAATGTATCACTTGAATCTATCACCTAGAAGAAGCCCCTGCTCTTTTTTGCGCAAAAAGCTTTGTGCAAGAAGCATTTTGCCACGATTGCCATGTAATTCTGTCACATGACAATCACGGCCAAATCGCACCACGTTTGAGGTGCCATTAAGAAAGAATGGCACCCAAAAATGCATGGTGTGTTTTGCCACAATTTCAGTAAGACCTCGAATTGCAGGCAGAATCATATCGATTCTGCCCGCGATTCAAAATCGTGAAGGTTGAATGGAGTCTAACGATAGCCGATGAGCAGAAAAAGTCAGGCAGATTATTAGATTTCAACTATGTGCTGTGTGTTCAGGCTGTGTGGAAAACAGTTAGGTACAGTGTCAGTGGTGGGGGGGGAGGGGTGAGGGCAGGGGGCTTTGGAAGGGGCACAAATGAAATCTGGGGGGATGCAGCCTACTCCAGCACTTCCCTAGATCCGGCCATGTGGCACTTACTTGGCTGACACTAGCTAGCAGGAGTCCCTGCATGTACCACCGGTTCTACTGCAAACACGGCATCCCCGGCATCCCTTCAGACAACCTTGGGCTCTCCTAGTCTGAGTAGAGGAACCACCGCGGGTGCTTTGTCAAACACGCCATCCCTGGCATTCGTTCTGTCATGGACATTCATAGCCGCAAGGTTACAATTATGTTTTGGCCCGCAGGGCTGGACAACCCTGATTTACAGTTTTCTTGTTCTTTACCACTTCTCATTAAGTATATTTTTACAAATATTCCTTTTGTTGACATGTTTTAAATAACAGTCTGTTTGGGTTGTTGATCATACATTATATGCATATTTTATGTTCTTTTGATTGATCCCAGATACATTTTTTTGTTTGCATTATAGTTTTTTATGTCTTGACTGACAGCATTATATAAAATATTTAGTAGCAAAATGTCAGGAAATTCAGTATGTCAGATAAAAAGGCCACACAATCTATATAGTCAATAGTGACTTTGGGCAAAAATGTCTTTCACAAAGGACAAACACTCACACTCTTACGCTCTTGCTATTATCATAGGTTAGAAAATTATTAGAGAGCCTATTTGGTTAACACTGTGACACAGTTCTTCTAATAATGCATTTCTACTATAGTGCACTCCTATACAGTACATCAAGCATACATTGAATACAATTTTCTACTGTTTTCAGACATTTTTTTTATATTATCTAATGTCCTTTTTAATGTTGGTTAAATATCAAAAACATCACAAGGTTACATTTATCTATTTATATAAATGTTACTGAACAGTGATTTCAAGTGCAACTATTGACACTGCTTTATAATGTGTTATAAGGGAATATGTTAATAAGGAAATATATCTAAATGTTTTCTGATGATATGTTCTACACCATGTATTGCTGTAGGCAGATTATTTCAGTCATAATCTCTTGAGATGCTGATTTTGATTATCCAGGGCAAACTTGGAGATAATAACTTTAAGTTGAAGATAACTCATTCACCGAAGATGTACACAGAACAAAGATTAAACTGCATGCAAAGGAACTTTAGAATTAAAGGTAGAACTCTAATGCCGCATACACATGATGGCACATTCTGACAACAAAATCCATGTTTTTTGTTTGACAGATGTTGGTTGAGACTTGTATTGCATACACACGGTCACACAAATCTTGTCGAAAAATTCTGATTGCCAAGAACGCGGTGATGTACAACACGTACAACGAGCCAAGAAAAATGAAGTTCAATAGCCGGTGCGGCTCTTCTGCTTGATTCTGAGCATGCGTGGAACTTTTTGCGTAAGAATTGTGTACACACGATTGGAATTTACAACAACGGATTTTATTGTCAGAAAATTTGAGATCCATATCTCAAATTTTGTTTGTCAGAAATTCCGACGGAAAATGTCCGATGGAGCCTACACATGGTCGAAATTTCTGACAACAAGCTCCCATCGAACATTTCCCGTCGGAAAATACGACCGTGCATATCGGCATAACAAAACTGTAACATTTACAAGCATAGGACCCAGAGCTTTCGTAGTGCCATCTCACTATAGCACATTATCAAAAGAAGATATTTCCATACATAGCATCCACTTGTCATAAGACCTAAATAGATTGACACTGTATTGGCAGTTAAACTATAATACATTGAAATAAAAACATTTGGGTGACCCTGGTGGTGCGCCTCTATGTTTTACATACGCAGTTTTTTTTTTTTCTTCTTCTGCTATTATGTCTTATATTGCCTTTATTGATTGGCATCCATCTCTGGCTCTATTTTAATCAGCCTGCCAAACCTGCATATGTTTTGGATTTCATGTTGCTATGTTGTACTGTAAGCATCTTTATTGATTGTCTATGGCTACACTTTGTACCATGGTGTATTTTTTTTCGGTTGTTATCTGGAAGTAATGGATGCCACCTTTGGGTGACAAAATAAAGTGGGCATTCCTTTCTGCATTCTGTTGATAGTATGGGGAAAATACCTATGCCTCACTCTCTGTTCATATGACTTGTACTGTCTATGTTTATATTGGTTGAAGTATTATCTTTTAAAAAAATTGAATTATACTGGTTAAATAGCAATTTCTAGTAGCTTAGGCTTGATAACCCCTGTTTCACTGCTCATTACCTTAAGCAGCCATCTTTCAGGACTGTTTTATTTGCATGATCCAGACATTAGGTGCTCCCAGAAAATTATCTTTGGGAGTCTTGGCCAGGTGGCAGTAGCTGAACTGTGTAGAGTTAAGCTGGTCAACAGCAAGGTTGTGACAACAGCAGCACCAGATCCCATTTGTACCACCAATATGTTATGAATAAAGCAAAAAATCCCCACGCTATGGGAATAAACTAAATGCAATAAATAAACAAATCCTGATCCAAAAAGTGTGTTCTTTTAAACCACACAAACTGCTGCCACCTCCAAACGAAATGCAATAATCTCAAAAACGTTTTAAAGGGAAAATACTTCAAACGGTAGTGCTGTGCTTGATTGATAAACATAAGATTAATAACATATGTTATTAAAAACAAAATCAAACTATCATTAATGTGTTCCTCATATCACAGTAAAAAAAGGAGGAAAAATGAAAAAAAAAAATGTTTAAAATATATATATTATAAACATATTTTTAGTTTTTTCCTTTTTTTCTCCTTTTTTTTTTACTGTGATATGAGGAACACATTAATGATATTTTGATTTTGTTTTTAATAACATATGTTATTAATCTTATGCTTATCAATCAAGCACAGCACTACCGTTTGAAGTATTTTCACTTTATCACTTTAACTATATATATATATATACATACATACACATACAGTAAAACCTTGGATTGCGAGCATTATCTGTTCCAGAAACATGCTTGTAATCCAAAGCACTTGTATATCAAAGTGAATTTCCCCATAGGGAATAATGGAAACTCAAATGATTTGTTCCACAACCATTTATTCATAAGTCCTTCAGTTTATAGTCCATATCAAAAAGATTAAAGCAATGTGATAGGTTGTGTAACCATAAAATATCCATCCACAAATGGAAGCCTCCACAAGGGGATTAGAAGCAAAATCCAGCAGGAGCTACAGAGTATAAAAGAGGCCCCTCAAAGGCCGGGTTCACACCTATGCGAATTAGATGCGGGTTTTCCCACATCCAATTTGCATAGCAGGAGAATGTAACTGGCTCCCTATGGAGCTGGTTCACATACATCCGTTGCGGCTGTGGAGCGCACTGCACAGAAACGCTGTGCATCTTTGGCTCCGTTTCAGGGCCGAATTCAGGCATAGAATCGGCCCTGATTCGTCCCTGAAATGGGGAACAGGGACGCACAGCGCTCCTGTGCGATTCGCAGTGGGTGACAGTGTGGTTTACAGCCTAAGTGTAGCAATATTATTACATTTAATGAAGGCAAAACATTTAGCAACTCACGTGGTTGATGTTTAAAAGAGGCACATCTAAGTATGCAGGCATCCGGGGTGAAGCTGTCCACATAGACCATCCCCCACACCGCCGGCTACCCTACAGTAGAGCGATCTAAAAGCATGGCTTAAACCACTCGTGGAAGAGATGACGTCGATGGCGGTGAGGAGGATGGTCTATGTGGACAGCTTTGCCTGCATACTTGGATGTGCCTCTTTTAATCATCAACCATGTGAGTTGCTAAATGTTGTACTTTCATTAAATGTAACCATATTGCTACACTTAGAGGCACCTTTCTTCTCTTTTATACTCAGTAGTGATATGACGCTACTTGTATATCAAGACATCGCTTGTATATCAAGTCAAAATCGTTTTTTTTTTAATCAAATTTGCTTGTCTTGCAAAACACTCGCAAACCAAGTTACTCTCAAACCAAGGTTTTACTGTATCAATGCAAAAAGCCACCACAGAGTGATAAAAAGAGTGTCCAAATCTTCATATATGTGATTGAATTCCTTCACATTGCTCTTCACATGTGTTTAGTGATTCCACTCCTCAACAGAGTACACACTCACCAAAAACAATTGCCTACCGCTCTTGTGGTTGGCACGACTAGCATAAAACGATGTCCTGTTTTTAAATTCATGTGGCTCCATGTTAGTGCATAACGGAAAAGGAAAAAAAGATAGACTCCAATGGTACAGTAACCAAAAAAGATCCACAATTTTATAAAAAAATCCAGACTCCGAACTACTCACATGATACAAAATAAAAATTTGCATTTATGCAAAATCATGCTGTGGCATCAGGTGTATGGTAATGGATTGGATGTCTCCTTTCTTAGGCTCGATTCACATCTATGCATGTTGCTTTTGAGCGTTTCTGCAATGCCGAGTTTTTACAGAGATTCTGCTGCAATTTGCGTTTTGCATTTTTTCTGTTACACTGTATATAGGCGGTTGCTAAGGAGGGGCCGGGAAGCTGGCCACCGCATGCTTAACAACCGATGAGTCTTTAGCTGTCAGCGGGCTTCCCGTAAAAAAAAATTACCAGCTAAAAAAATAGTGAAGAAACAGCGTGGGGTCCCCCCAGGTCCACACCTGGCCATTGGGTCTGGTATAGATTCGGAGGGGACCCCCCCACACCAAATAAAAAAAAAATGGTGTGAGGTCCCTCCAAAATTCATAACAGACCCTTATACAAGCATGCGGCCCGGCAGGTCAGGAAAGGGAAGGGACAAGCAAGCACCCTCCCTCCTGAACCATACCAGGCCGCATGCCCTCATAATGGGGGGTGGGTGCTTAGGGTCTCTGCGCCCCCACCCCAAAGCACTTTGCCCCCCATGTTGATGGGGACAAGGGTCTCTTTCCAACAACCCTTGCCTGGGTCTGCGGGCAGGGGCTTATCGGAATCTGGAAGCCACCTTTAACAATGGGGCCCCCAGATCCTGGCCTCCCTCATATGGGAATGAGTATGAGGTACATTGTACCCCTACCCATTCACCAAAAATAAGTAGTGTAGTGTGCAAAAATACAGTAGACATTTTTTGATTAAAGTCTTTTATTAAAAATATCTTCTTCTTCCCCGCTTCTTACTCCAGTCTTCCTCCATCTTCTCCCACTTTTTCCTCCTCCGAGCTTCTCCTTCTCCCACTCTTCTTCTTTCTCCTGTCTTCTTTGTCAGGTGTTCTTCTTCCTCTGCTGCTACCATCTACCCTCTTCCAATGCTGTGTCCCGCTGATCTGTCTGTGCCGATGTCAAGCAAGATAACGATGGGGCATGGCCATCAGATGACATCATCTGGAGGCCCTACCCGCTTGTGATGTCATCACCGGGGGCATGATGGGTCCCTGGCATCACAGGGGGGCAGGTCCTCCGGATGACATGATTCGATGACCACACTCTCATCGTTATCTAAGAAATGCTTGACATCAGCACAGGCAGATCAGCGGGACGCAGCATCGGAGGAGGGTCATCGGCGGGAGTGGCGGCAGAGGAAGAAGAACAGCGGACAAAGAAGACAGGAGAAAAAAGAAGAGTGGAAGAAGAAGCAGGAGAAGGAGAAGCCCGGAGGAGGAAGATGAGGGAGAAGATGGAGGAAGACCGGAGGAAGAGCCAGGGAAGAAGAAGATATTTTTAATAAAAGACTTGTCAAAAATTGTTTACTGTATTTTTTCACACTACACTACTTTTTTTTGGTGAATGGGTGGGGGTACAATGTACGCCATACTAATTCACATAGGGGGGAGGCCGGGATCTGGGGGCCCCATTGTTAAAGGGGACTTCCAGAATTCGATAAGCCCCCACCTGCAGACCCCGACAATCACCGGGCAAGGGTTGTCGGGAAGAGGCCCTTGTCCCTTGGGGGCAAGGTGCTTTGGTGTGAGCCCCCCTGCTCCAAAGAACCCACCCCCTCATGTCGAGGGCAAGCGGCCTGGTATGGTGCAGGAGGGGGGTGCTCACTCGCTCATCCCCTTCCTTTCCTGACCTGCTGGGCTGCATGCTCCGATAAGGATCTGGTATGGATTTTGGGGGGACCCTACGCCATTTAAAAAAAAATCCAAATCCATACTAGACCCAAGGGCCTGGTATGGACCCCTCGCTGTTTTTTTTCACAATTTTTTCTTTTTTTTACATTCAGCAGGGAAGTCCGCTGACAGCTGATGACTCATCGGTTGTTAAGGACGTGGCGGCCGACTTCCTGGCCCCCTCCTTAGCAACCAGTTATATACAGTGAATGTACAGCTAAAAAACACAAATCGCAAATCCCAACAAATTTGCCGCAAAATCGCGGTAAAAACGTGGTACTTGTGTTTTGGATACGGGTCTATTGAAGTCTATTACAAGCAAAACGCTGCATTTTGCGGGAAAAAAGTCCCAACCCTTTCCAAAAATGCACAAGAATACATTGATGTGAACATGTTCCATAGGAACCCGTGTTAAAAATTGTCCCTGCATTTCTGCACCAAAAAATGCATTAGTGTAAATGAAGCCTTACTTCCCGATGCCATCAGCTGTTGCCACGTAACCATCCATGTGGATCTTTTTTGGTTACTGTACCATCAGAGTCTATCTTTGTGTCCTTTTCATAGGCCATTTTCCGTCATGCACTAACATGGAGCCACATATGAACATCCCCTGAGTTTAACAACAGTTTACAATGGTTGGCTAGTTGTGCCAACCACGAGAGTGGAAGGCAATTATTTTTGGTGAGTGTGTACTCTGTTGGGGAGTGGACTCACTAAACACATGTGAAGAGGTGCGTGACAGATCTCAATCACGTATTTGAAGATTTTAGAAATCTATATATAGATCTATATATAGACATAGATCTATATATATATCATTTTTTTCTTTTTTCTCTCCTTTTTTTCACTGTGATATGAGGAACACATTGTTTGATATTTTGATTTTGGTTTTAATAACATATGTTATTAATCTTATGTTTATTAATTAAGCACAGTGCTACCATTTGAAGTATTTTCACTTTAAAACATTTTTGAGAACATGTTATGAATACTGGGTCAGTAACCTGCCACTAACACCAATATGTGACAATGCTACTCATACTCACCCTGCACTAAAATTCTTTAGCTTGGGGACAGTATTATAAGTTCCAGCAAACAAAGTAATTGTCACTGAGGTGGGTTAACTCTGTAATTAACCCTTTATACACACAAAACTGCTGCCACCACTTGTTTTAACATAAACAATTTACTATCCAAAAGTTCAAAGCATCTGCTGTAACAATTCTGATTCTTAAAAAAAATGTCTATAATACAGGCTGTTACGCTAGACAGGAAATTGACAGAGATTAAAATATAGTAGTGGTTAGGGATGAGCTTTTTCGACTCGAACGTCGGCTGTTTGCCAGTTCACCAAACAGCGAACAATTTGGGGTGTTCGCGGCAAATTTGAAAGCCACGGAACACCCTTTAAAAGTCTATGGGAGAAATCAAAAGTGCTAATTTTAAAGGCTTATATGCATGGTATTGTCATAAAAAGTGTTTGGGGACCTGGGTCCTTCCCCAGGGGACATGGATAAATGCAAAAACAAGTTTTAAAAACGGACGATTTTTCTGGAGCAGTGATTTTAATAATGCTTAAAGTGAAACAATAAAAGTGTAATATTCCTTTAAATTTCACACCTGGAGGGTGTCTATAGTATGCCTGTAAAGGGGCGTATGTTTCCCGTGTTTAGAACAGTCTGACAGCAAAATGACATTTCAAAGGAAAAAAAGTCATTTAAAACTACTTGCGGCTATTAATGAATTGTCGGTCCGACAATACACATAAAAGTTCATTGATAAAAACGGCATGGGATTTCCCCACAGGGGAACCCTGAACTACAATTTAAAAAGAAATGGAATAGGTATGGTTAAAAAATGGCGTGGGGTCCCCCCAAAAATCCATATCGGACCCTTATCCGAGCACACAACCTGGCAGGCCGCAGGAAAAGAGGGGGGACGAGAGAGCGCCGCCCCCTCCTGAACCATACCAGGCCACATGCCCTCAACATTGGGAGGGTGCTTTGGGGTCCCCCCAAAGCACCTTGTCCCCATGTTGATGGGGACAAGGGCCTCATCCCCACAATCCTTGCCCGGTGGTTGTGGGGGTCTGTGGGCGGGGGGCTTATCGGAATCTGGAAGTCCCCTTTAACAAGGGGACCCCCAGATCCCGCCCCCTGTGTGAAATTGTCATGGATGTACTGCGCATGTTTCTGCAACTGGCCGCGGGCACACGGGTCCATTGGGACGTGTTCCAATCCATAGGCATTCAGCAGTGAATAGACATGCGCCAATGCGCATGCGCGTGCGCAGAACGTGGACGCGCACACTAACACAGCTTTGGCGCCCAGTGATTCTTAAAAGGGGCCTCTTCAGAATGCATCCTTGCTGTCTGATCTGCAGCTCATCCTGTACCCGATCCTGAACCCGCATCTGCTCCAGTGTTACCCGACTTCTCCTGACCTCGCTGCTGTCTCCAGTCCTGACCCCTTGGCTTGCCTTTGACCTGCTCTGTGTTCCTGTTTGTTTGATCTCCTGTTGCCGATTCTGCCTGGACTTGACCATTCTCTGCCTGCTACTTCTGTCTGATTGATCCGCTGCTGTGACCTGTCTTGCCTGACATTGCTTCTGTCTGCTGCCCTGCGCCAGTGCGCGCTTGCCTACCAGTCCTGCATCCGTGTACATCTGCCTACAAGTCCTGCATCCGTGTGCATCTGCCTACAAGTCCTGCATCTGTGTGCATCTGCCTACAAGTCCTGCAGCCATGTGCTTCTGCCTACAAGTCCTGCATCTGTGTGCACCTGCCTACAGTCCTGCATCTGTGCACACCTGCCTGCTACTTCTCAGCGTTCCTGCATCTGCAGCAATCAAGCCTGTTCCTGTCTCTGCCAAGCTGACTTCATCTTCAGTCAAGCGGACCCTGCAGGCTCTCCTACTCCGCTATGCTCCGAGGGTCACTGTTCCCACTCCAGTGATCCCAGAACCAGAGCCATATGAGAGGTCTCCCTCTGCACGTCAGGCTCACCTCCGAGGTACGTGTCAGTATCAGACAGCCATGCCTGAGCCTGCAAGAGGGACCTCTCCCACAGATGAAGTGTGCCAGCACCTCTCCACTCTTGCTCAAGTAGTGGAATCTCTCCGGGACAGTTACAAGCATCTGGAAGAGCGAGTGACACTCCTGTGTACCTCCGCTAACCCTGCTATTGACCGGTTACCTTCAGAGACCTTCATCACGCCTGCAGCAATGATGTGTTTTCCTGAACCAAGGGTCCCTACCCCGGAGAAGTTCTCTGGGGACCGGAATAAATTTCGGGCATTCTGCAATGCTTGTATTTCTCTCTACAGCCCCGGACATTCACCCAAGAGACCACCAAGGTGGGGTTTGTGCACCTCAGTCCTGGGACCATCATCTGCTTGAGGGTCGCCATGTTGTATTGGACTCTTTGCAAACTTTTTTCAATGCCATGTCCTTACTTTATGATGATCCGCAGTGGTCTTCCACTGCAGAAGCTGCTCTTCATGCACTCCAGCAAGGCCGCCGAGCAGTCGAGGACTACATTATGGACTTCAGACGCTGGAGCGCAGATACCCAGTGGAATAGTGCAGCCCTGCGGCATCAGTTCCGTCCGAAGAATTAAAGGATGAACTTGCCTGGGTCAGCATACCTAGCTCCCTGGAAGCCTTGTTTTCCCTGACTATACAGATGGATCGATGCTTTCGTGAGCGTAAGGCAGAGAGAGCAGCCCAGTAGACCTATTCCACCAGGACACTACCCCGAGTGCCTGCTTCCACTTGTCCTGCTTCCTCCCACGCTACCCCAGTCCATGCTGCACCTAACAAACGGACTTCAGAACCCCTCAGACTTAAGCAGCTGGGGTTAATAAGGCCTGCTCTGTCCCCCGAGGAACGGTTACGCTGGCAGCATAATAACCTTTGTCTGTACTGCGGGAAGGCCGGTCACTATGTATACGCCTGTTCAGCAAAGCTCCAGAGATGTCTATCCATATCCTCGCCCAGTTACCCCACACCCCTTGCCAGCACTATGCAACTGGTTCTCCCCATCATATTCCAATTTCCAGGAAGGACTGTTACGGTCAAGGCAATTGTTGACTCTGGGGCTTGCAGTTGTTTTATCGACCTAAACTTTGCTCGTCAACAGCTCATCCCCCTCCAACTCAGGGCTCAAGGACTTTCCATTTTCCTAGCAGATGGGTCCCGCATCAAGTCAGGTCTGGTCACCCAGCAGACCCCTCCGTTACCTGTGATCTCTGCCACTAACCACAAGGAACTGTTGAGTTTGGATGCAATTGTGTCCCCACTATTCCCAGTCATTCTAGGACTACCTTAGCTTCAGGCCCATAATCCACAAATTGACTGGGGTTCTGGAAGTATCAAGTTCCAATCTCTCTACTGCTGGGAACATTGCCTGCCCACTCCTCCCAGAGCTTCTGGCCCCCTGTTATGTATGGAACCTGACCCGGAGGTACGTTCATTAGTGCCTGAACCATACCATGAGTTTCTGGACATTTTCAGTAAATGTGGGGCTGAGACTCTCCCTCCACACCGCTCCTATGACTGCCCGATTGAGTTACTGCCCAGGGCGGAGATTCCCTTCAGACGAATCTTTCCTCTGTCTGAGCGGGAGTTGGAGGTACTGAAGGAATATGTGGATGAGAACCTGAAAACAGGATTTATCAGACCATCTACCTCTCTGGCAGGAGCAGGAATCTTTTTTGTTGAAAAGAAAGATCATACCTTACGGCCCTGTGTGGACTACCGGGAGTTGAATAAAGTTATGGTAAAGAACCGGTATCCTTTGCCTCTGGTACCCGAGCTCCTCCAAAGACTATGTACCACAGCTGTTTTCACCAAGCTAGACCTGCGAGGGGCCTACAACTTGGTGCAAATTCGTGCAGGGGATGAGTGGAAGACTGCTTTCCGTACTAGATTCGGCCACTATGAGTACTTAGTGATGTCCTTGGGCCTGTGTAACTCCCCTGCGACCTTTCAGCACTTTGTGAATAATATTTTCAGAGACTGCCTAGACATTTTTGTGATCATCTATCTGGATGATATCTTGATTTTCTCCTCATTCCTGGATCAGCACCGAAAGCACGTTAAGACTGTACTCTGCCGACTCTGCCAACACAGACTATATGCTAAACCTGAAAAATGTGAATTCGAGCGGCAGAGTATTCAGTTCCTGGGTCTGGTGATCTCCACTGAGGGGTTCAAGATGAATCCGCAGAAAGTCACAGCTGTCCTGGACTGGCCTGCACCATCAGACAGGAAAGGGGTACAGCGGTTTGTCAGATTCACCAACTTTTACCGCAGGTTCATCAAGGGGTTCTCCAACATCATTTCCCCAATCACACAGCTGACTAAGCAAAATGTCCGGTTCCATTGGAATCCTGAGGCCCAGAAGGCCTTTACCACTTTGAAAGGACTTTTTACCTCTGCCCCCATCTTGAGTCATCCAGATCCTTCCTTACCTTATCTACTCGAGGTGGACGCCTCAGAAGTGGCAGTAGGAGCAGTCATTTCCCAGCGCCAGGGTCTGAAGGATTTGATGCATCCCATAGCCTTTTTCTCCCGTAAACTTTCTCCTGCCGAGAGAAACTATGATGTGGGTGATCGGGAACTCCTGGCTATCAAGACTGGACTCGAAGAGTGGAGGTACCTGCTGGAAGGGGCAGCACATCCCATACTCATATACACTGATCACAAGAATCTGGAATATTTAAGAACTGCCAAGCGCCTGAAGCTGCGTCAAGCAGGATGGGCGCTATTTTTCTCCAGATTCTTGTTCCATATCACCTACTGGCCAGGGTCAAAAAACGTCAAACCAGATGCCCTCTCCCGTATGTTCGATGATCCTAAAAAAACTTCAGTTCCTGATACCATCTTATCCCACAACAACTTCCTTCTCCTTCAGTCTGATTTGATGCCCAGCCTAAGACAAGCCTCAGCGGGAATATCCAGTCCTCCAGGAGTCACCCTGTTGCCCAGGGACGGGTTAGTTTGGAAAGGCAATAACATTTTTGTACCAGAGACTTTCCAGACAAAGATACTCAGCCTTTGCCATGATAATCCTTTGGCTGGCCATTTTGGGGTCCACAAGACTCTGGAGCTGATTCAGCGGCCGAACCTTGACAAACACTGCAAAGAGTATGTCAAGTCTTGTACTGTCTGTATTCAGAACAAGTCCACTAGAACTAAGTCTTGGGGGCTTCTCAGACCGCTACCAATCCCTGACCGTCCATAGAGCATGATTGCTATGGACTTCATAGTAGAACTACCCCTGTCTGAAGGATGCACAGCTATCTTTGTAGTCGTTGATAGTTTGTCGAAGATGGCCCACTTTATACCATTGAAAGACACACCCTCCGCCATGGATACTGCCCAGGTTTTCATCAAGGAAATTGTCCGGTTACACAGAATTCCAACAAACATAGTATCAGACAGGGGAGTCCAGTTCACTTTTCGTTTCTGGAGAGCATTATGTAAAGTCTTGAAGATTGATCTATCTATGTCTTCTGCTTACCACCCGCAGATTAATGGCCAGACCGAGAGGACTTCACGTGCTTCACCACATTTGTTCAAGACGATTGGGTAGGACTCTTACCCCTAGCTGGATTCGCTTTTAACAACGCCAGCCATTCTGCTACAGGCCAGTCCCCGTTTTTTGCTAATTATGGGTTTCACCCAGTCTTCCTACCTGACATTGTTCCAGAGTCTCCGGTCTCAGCGGTACAGTCTACTGTTGACTTCTGGAAACAAAACAACAAACTTCAGCAAGAAACTATAGTCAAGGCACAAGCAACCAGCAGGAAAACGTACGATCGGAAAAGAAGAGGTGAATTATCTCTCCAGCCAGGTGGCCAAGTATGGTTGTCAACTACCAACCTCAGAATGGCCTGTCCCTCAAAGAAACTGGCACCTAAATTCATTGGCCCTTTTCCAGTTAAAAGAAAACTAAACAAAGTTTCCTATGAACTTACCTTACCAGACTCATTCAAGGTTCACCCAGTTTTCCGTGTGTGTTTACTTAAGCCCTCGATACCAGACCCCTTTCCGGACAGGGGTTCCGCCCTCCAGAACCCGTAATTATCGATGGGGACCAGGAATTTGAGGTGGAGGCTATCCTTGAGTGCAGAAGAACGGGTAATCAACTACAGTACCTCATCAAATGGAAGGGGTATGGCCCGGAAGAGAACTCGTGGGAACCTCAGCAGGATGTTCACGCTCCAAGATTGATCCGGGCATTTTTTCACAGTCACCCCCAAAAAAGAGTTTGCCTTTAAGGGCAGGGCAATGTCATGGACGTACTGCGCATGGTTCTGCAACTGGCTGCACGGGTCCATTGGGACGTGTTCCAGTCCATAGGCATTCAGCAGTGAATAGACGCGTGCCAATGCGCATGCGCGTGCACAGAACGTGGACACGCACACACTAACACAGCTTTGGCGCCCAGTGATCCTTAAAAGGGGCCTCTTCAGAATGCATCCTTGCTATCTGATCTGCAGCTCATCCTGTACCCGATCCTGAACCCGCATCTGCTCCAGTGTTACCCAGCTTCTCCTGACCTTGCTGCTGTCTCCAGTCCTGACCCCTTGGCTCTCTGCTTGCTGCTTCTGTCTGATCCACTGCTGTGACCTGGCTTGTCTGTCCCTGCTTCTGTCTGCTGTCCTGCGCTAGTGCGCGCTTGCCTACCAGTCCTGCATCCATGTGCATCTGCCTACAAGTCCTGCATCCGTGTGCATCTGCCCACAAGTCCTGCATCCATGTGTATCTGCCTACAAACAATCAATCTGGACAAGCAGTATGCACACTGAAATGTTGACACCAATCCATTTATGTATAGGCGTACTACTAAAAGTAGTGTTGAGATATGAGTAAACTAATCATTATTTACTTTATTTGTGCATCTGTTTACTTTGAAAACCAAAGTGAAATATCCCAAGAGAAACATCTAAAGAGTGTTGTATTTTAATTATTGCTGTCTACATCATTAATGACTTGTGCCACCTATCAATGTTGAGAATTTTAACGTAAAGTAACTGTGCATACCAACATGGTATAGTCTAAAATAATGCAAAATTGTGAATGTTTTAAAAAAAAAAGAGAATAGAATGGGTTCTCTATTTACCAACCATGATTGCTGAAAGAATTACCACTATTTTTAATTGTCATTGTAATAAAACAAAATAAAATACATAGACTCATACAAAGCAGTCCTACAACCAAATATGGAAGAATTAAAAAGAAAATTACACATAGGATATGGGAAGATGCTAAATTCTTTATAACAAGTAAGAAGTTCCCTTTTAAAAAATCTCTATAAATGAAGTTATCTGTAGCCCTGTCAGCCTTTGGGAAGCATTAAAGAGTATGTTTATGCTGATAGCCAACTTAGCTGATGATATTTGCAAGATTTTAACTTTATAACATCTGCTTTCTTTCTTGAGAATTATTTAATTTTTAAACACATTGCTCCCAACCTTTACTTTTCTGCAAACCAACCTCATTAATTATTTATTTATCTTTATTTCCTGAAGGCAAACTAGACATAAGGTCTCCTATAAATATTTAACAGTGTTTCTGGAAAATAACTGAAACTTTGACTTAACTTTTAATTGCACTCCCAATATACAACGATGGCCAAAACTGAAATATAAAAGTAGCCTGCATACTAAAAAGCAAGTGTCTTTATTTTGCCATTCTGTCCTCTGTGATCCTGCCTCCACTTAAAGTTTTTTCCTCTCTTTATTTATTTATTTATTTATTCCTTTATTTATTTTTTGCTTGCATATTATGATTTTTGGTACATTTCTTTGTAATACAGGATAAATGCACCTATTACTGCTCCAGATATGTCTATTATGGCTCATTTGGCACAGTACAATAGCCTTGAATATCTTGCTAAATCGTCCTGAGGCTAAAATAAGTATCGCATAGATACAGAAGCAAGAAGCATACACTGGCTCATTTTGCTGCTGGTCTTATTTTGTGCAATGAGCAAGCATTTCACCACTTGCAAAAGATCAAAGTAATTTTACTAAATTCTTATCTTGTTTAAATTCCTATCAAGATCAAATTGTGAAAAAAAAACACTTAAATGTGCCATATCCCATTTATATAAATATATTTCTATAGTACAACTTTATGCAGTAAATGTAAATTAAAGTTTAATATCAGTCATACATCACTCTGTCACAAATTACAAACAAGCCAAACTGAATTTAAAGCATATAGTGATAATAATGTTGAAGATTTATGAAAGTGCCGTAAGTATATTTTGTGGGATGCAACAGGAAGATAGAAAAAAAAATCACTCAAAAAGAGGTTACCTTCACTCTTAGACAGTTGTTAAAAAAGAAAAAGTGTTAACACAGGAAGACTTCCCCTCTTTTTTGCTGCATTCACAACTGAAATATTTTGATTTTTCTCACTTTCAGTCACATTGACAGTTGTCACCAGTACAAATAAAGTGGGTGAACCTCCTTAGTGGGGACAAAGCAATAGAAAGCAATAAAAACAGGTGTACTAATCCTTTCCTACATTCTCTAAAACTAGAAAACAAATAGGGTTTAGATACATTTCAAAGAAAAAGATTTACCAGAAGTTAGAAATCCAATCTGAATCCCCCAGGAGACCCAGTGCAAATAGCTCTTGGTCCAGTTCAAATATGTGCAGTGGTTGGATTGCTGTTTGACCATGCTGAATGAGGGATACAGATCTATTATAGCTTTGACTGCACCCAGAGAATAGGGGGAATGATAGGCAGTGCACACAAAAAAAAGATACAAATCGTGTGCAAGTATTTTTCTTTTAATCATAAATTCTACTTTGTGCATTAAAGAGGGGCAGTGGGGATTGTAACAATTACACACTCAGCTTCACCCTGCACAGAGATTTTCTAGCTCATGGAACAACAATGTGAGCACCAGCAGACAGTGTGATTATTATTGGAGTAGGTTAACTGAGCAGTTAATCCATTACACACACACAATGTAGCAACCACCACACATGGAAATGGTAACGCACACTGTTCACAGCATTCACTGATGCAATTCTGACCTTTAGAAAACATTATCACTTGATGCATGCCTAGACAGGAATGCAGAAAAAAAAATTAAATTCATCCATGACTGCTGCACGATTGTGTGTATTTTTTAATTTTTTGGACCAAAGAAAGAATTTACAAGTTGTTTTTTCTATTGATAAAGGAATGTAACAAAGTATGCCCTATGGTAGCTTTTTCACAGAGGCAGTTTGTTTGTTTTTTAATTCCTAGTTAGAACATTTAGAGATTCAGCTTTCAGAAAAATCTGTAAGATGAACTTACACAGGACCCCCTCCTCACCCCCCCCCCCCCCAGGCCCGCTGACCTGGAGCTCGGCGATCTCGCGCTCTGAGCCCTGCTATAGCCTCATCACTGGTTCAGGGCTTAGAAATCCCCACAGCCTAATCTTCAAAATGTACCCCATCAGGAGGTACATTTCAGAGCATTCTAATCGGTTGGCACCATTACATGGGCGGCGCCGACCAATCAGAACCTGTGTAGCCCCTTCCTGTTAGCGGGGAAAAAGAAGAGTGAAAGCCAAGAGGATTTCTAAGCCCCGGACATGACGCAACTATAGCAGGGCTCAGAATGGGAGATGGTAGCTCTCCAGGTCAGTGGGATTGGGGGGGGGGGGGGGATGAGGAGGGGGTTCTGTGCAAGTTCACCTTACAGATTTTTAATTGCAAATTCCTTCATTTTGTTATTCTGAAGAAATTCCTGCATGTTTGTCTGTGTCCATGTGGAAAGTGAATCTAACAGAGGGATTTCATAATTGTGATTCAGCTGCTGCACCTGCAGGGTCTGCACCCCTCAGAGTGATTTCCTATTGAAAGTATCTCACTAAAAATTACATTTTTGTTGCAGGGGATCTCGGAAATCTGACAAGTATCTTCTGGGAAAATCAGCCAACCACACAAGAAGGTAATTATGTTTCTGGGGGGCGCTCTGTACATATTCTGTGTACAGAACACCTCCAGGTAGCCATATTTCAGATTGAAGAGGAAAGGTAATTTTAATAACATTCGATTACAATATGACATGTGTCTCAATTGTATATACTATATATATATTTTTTATTTGTTATTTTTTTCTCCACGAAAGTGGAGTTACCCTTTAATTATTCAATTATTAATTTTAAACAATTACATTTTACTTATGTATATTTTGTACTTTGTTTTCTGTAAATATTTCCCTGCTCATACTTTGTGCATTTCATTTAATTTACAAATCATTAAGTAGAGTGTGCCTGGTGTTTGGTCTATTGAGAGTAAGTCCAAGCTGATACAGTCACTGACCCTTAAAAATGTCAGAAATGTTACTCAGTATTCTTGATCGTTTGAGTAACAAATGAGAGCTCCCATTGCCAAATAAAGCAGCTTATTATTGCTCCTGGAGATGGTGTCACAAAACTAACTTTACCAAATCAAAGGGTCTGAGGGGTGTGTCATAGATGTGCTGGAGTAATTTATTATGCCCAGCAGGCACATTCTTAAATTCAACAATACGTAGTTACATACTGCACATAGTTACATACATAGTCTGGTTGAAAAAAAAACACAAGTCCAACTAGTTCACCCAATAGAAAGCAACACACACACAAATAGAGAACCTTCAAATACACAATCATAATCCTACAGTTGATCCAGAGGAAGGTAAAAAAACCTTGTAAAACATAATCCAATTTGCTACAGCAGGGAAAAACTCAATTGGATATTTGCTGGATCAACTACTCCTGGTGCTAATTCTAATTTTAAAATAATCTAATGAGATGGATAGAACTAGTTCTTGAGAGAGTTTATGCTACATTTCCACAGCTCTTATGCCCCGTACACACGGTCGGATTTTCCGACGGAAAATGTGTGATAGGACCTTGTTGTCGGAAATTCCGACCGTGTGCAGGCTCCATCACACATTTTCCATCGAATTTTCTGACACACAAAGTTTGAGAGCGGGATATAAAATTTTCCGACAACAAAATCCGTTGTCGGAAATTCTGATCGTGTGTACACAAATCCGAAGGACAAAGTGCCACGCATGCTCAGAATAAATAAAGAGATGAAAGCTATTGGCCACTGCCCCGTTTATAGTCCTGACGTACATGTTTTACGTCACCACGTTCAGAATGATCAGATTTTCCGACAACTTTGTGTGACCGTGTGTATGCAAGACAAGTTTGAGCCAACATCGGTCGGAAAAAATCCTAGGATTTTGTTGTCGGAATGTCCGAACAAAGTCCGACCGTGTATACGGGGCATTACTGTGAAGAAGCATGTGGAGGTTAAATCTCTTTTCTTCTCGATGTCAAGAGTGTTTCCTTGTCCTTTGTAATGACCTGAAAGTGAATAGCTAATCTCTCTCTCTCTCTCTTGCCTCTTCTATACCTCTTTTTATACAATTAAGTATTTTACTAGCTTTAGACATTGCGAAACGGCACTGCGTCACTTTAACTGACAATTGTGCGGTCGTGCGACGCTGTACACAAACAAAATTGACGTACTTTTTTTCCCACAAATAGAGCTTTCTTTTGGTAGTATTTGATCATCTCTGCGGTTTTTATTTTTTGTGCTATAAACAAAAAAAGAGCGACAGTTTTGAAAAAAACACAATATTGTGTACTTTTTGCTATAATAAATACCCCCAATTTTTTTTTTAAAAAAGCTAATTTTTTTCTCAGTTTAGCCTGATATGTATTCTTCTACATATTTTTGGTAAATAAATCCCAATAAGCGTGTATTGATTGGTTTGCGCAAAAGTTATAGCATCTACAAAATAGGGGTTCAATTTATGGCATTTTTATTTCTATTTTTTTACTAGTAATGGCGGTGATCTGTGATTTTTATCATGACTGCGACATTATGGCGGACACATCGGACACTTTTGACACATTTTTGGGACGATTGACAATTATACAGCGATCAGTGCTTTAAAAATGCGCGGATTACTGTATAAATGTCACTAGCAGGGAAGGGGTTAACACTAGGGGGCGTTCAAGGGGTTAACTGTGTTCCCTGACTGTGTGTTCTAACTGTAGGGGGAGGAGACTGATTATAGGAGATGACAGATCGTGGTTCCTAGCTATTAGGAACTCACAATCTGCATTTCCTCTCAGAACAGAACAGGGATTTGTGTGTTTACACACTCATGTCCCCGTTCTATCTTTTGTGAACGCAATCGCTCGTGGCCGGCGGTCATCGCGATAGCAGGCGGTAATAGTGCTCCTGTTATCCAGCTTAAAGGAGCCGATGTATAGCTACGATGGCTCGCAGGATCGTGCCGACCTGCCGCAGTATAATGATGGTGGCTGGTCGGCAAGTGGTTAAAGCAGAGTTCCACCCATTCTTAGGGATGCCTAATAATGAAATCTCATAGTATTTCCAGACAGGAAGTTGTGTGTTGATTGACAAGTTGTCATAACAATGGGGCGGGAAATTCCGCCAATGCTGCCATTGTTGTGGGAACCTGTACACAACACAGTGCGCCATGAGGTGTTATGACTGCGTAGATGAAAGTATACAAAACACTGCGCTCACTAGTATAAAACAATCAAAACAGCCGCATACGTTGTGACAAAAACAATAGAATGGAAGGTGAAAAAATGCAGCGCTATGTGAATATTAAACAAACAATAAATCAAGTCCATAAGTCTTAAACTTGGTGGTGTATATTGTGGTACATAAATCATAAAGTCTTAATCAAAAAGGTAAAATAATAAATGTCCACTTGTGTCAACACACTGAAGGGGCAAAAGTGGATGGTAGAGGTCCAAAAAGGACTGGCAGAGGTGGTATAAATCAGTGGATGGAACCAACATCAATGGTGCTCAACATCAATAGGTAAGAAAAGATGTAAGGTGGACTCCCCTGTCAGCGACACAGAGTCAATAAGACAATAAGCCCAACCCGGCTGATAGAAGCCCGGTTGGGCTTATTGCCTTATTGTATATTATAATGAGTATAATATATATAAAACATGTTATCCAGTATACAAAGCACAATATAAACAATGAAATAGTTATCTCAATGGGATCTAGCAGGGTGAAACCCAAGTCTGATGACCACCGGGGGGCAAGAAGCAATAATCCTCCCATGGGGACACAGCCACACCTTAAGGAAACTAGCAATCTAAAAATTGTTCCATGTATAACAAATCAAATGTTGCAAAATATATTACACAGAAGTAGATACTTACATAGTATAAAGATTTTTAGGGTAATAAATTGTAGGGGTCATGTGTGAACAAAATCAGACAGACAAAGGATCCCCAATATTGAAATAATATTTTGTAAAGCAAAAATAAAAATAATAATAAAAATAATCTGTATAGTACCTAAAACTATGTATATACATAATGCATGCCAGAAGATGGCCAGTAAATGCAAAAATATTAAGTGTGTACGATATAACAAAAAATAGGCTTACCAATGGCTAGAAAGACCTATAGATGAGCAAACTATTTATGTAAAAAGTCAAATCTTTATTACAAAATGTTAAAAACAGACATATCATGTCATAGGGGCAACATGAAGCCCACATATTATTTTTTTATTTATTTTTTCCTCTCTCTCCTCCCCCTCTCCTTTCCTCCCTCTTCCATGGGATTTGGGGTTTCATATGAATATATATATTAACGTGTATTTGCTGATTTGTTTATACGTTGTACTCATTATATATGTTTATTAACATTAGGTATTCAGTCAAATGCTGAGAGACTGAAGCCCTGAAGAAGCGGCTTTGACCATGCAACGCGTTGGCAATTTTTACTGTCTGACTATAAGCCTAACTCTGTTTTTATATAAGTGGGCTTCATGTTGCCACTATGATGTGATATGTCTGTTTTTAACATTTTGTAATAAAGATTTGACTTTTTATATACATAGTTTGCTCATCTATTGCAGTTAGAGATATCAGGGGGTCATCATTTAACACACTTATCCTCCCCTCCTCCTGCTTTAAAGTGTTTATTTTCAGTCTTTCTTTAAAAAACTGCCAGCCGTTCTATCAGAGGCTTGTGTACAACACTGTGTAATCCTTTCTAAAAATGAGCAGTGTAAATAGCTATTTTGAGTTGTATTCAGGCCGGTCATGTGACTCGCGGCCACTCTTCAGCTCTGATATACGGCTACTGCAGGATGGACAATGATCTCCCTTTGACATAAGCCGGGGAGATCATGTGGCCGCTCATCTCCTCCTGCAGAAGCAATGTCTCAGAGTTGTAAAGTGGCAGTGAGTCATGTGACCGGCCTGAAGACAGCTGTAAATAGCTATTTACACTGCTCATTTTTAGAAAGGATTTACACGGTGTTGTATGCCAGCCTCTAATAGAGTGGCTGGCAGTAGGGATGAGCTTCGAGTTCGAGTCGAACTCATGTTCTACTCGAACATTGGCTGTTCGCAAGTTCACCGAACAGCGAACAATTTGGGGTGTTCGCGGCAAATTCGAATGCCGCGGAACACCCTTTAAAAGTCTATGGGAGAAATCAAAAGTGCTAATTTTAAAGGCTTATATGCAAGTTATTGTCATAAAAAGTGTTTGGGGACCCGGGTCCTGCCCCAGGGGACATGGATCAATGCAAAAAAAAGTTTTAAAAACGGACGTTTTTTCAGGAGCAGTGATTTTATTAATGCTTAAAGTCAAACAATAAAAGTGTAATATCCCTTTAAATTTCGTACCTGGGGGGTGTCTATAGTATGCCTGTAAAGGGGCGCATGTTTCCCGTGTTTAGAACAGTCTGACAGCAAAATGACATTTGGAAGGAAAAAACTCATTTAAAACTACCCGCGGCTATTGCATTGCCGACAATACACATAGAAGTTCATTGATAAAAACGGCATGGGAATTCCCCACAGGGGAACCCCGAACCAAAATAAAAAAAAAAAAAATGATGTGGGGGTCCCCCTAAATTCCATACAAGGCCCTTCAGGTCTGGTATGGATATTAAGGGGAACCCCAGCCAAAATTAAAAAAAAAAATTGACGTGGGGTTCCCCCTAAATTCCATACCAGACCCTTCAGGTCTGGTATGGATTTTAAGGGGAACCCCGCGCCAAAAAAAAAAAAAAAAACGGCGTGGGGTCCCCCTAAAAATCCATACCAGACCCTTATCCGAGCACGCAACCTGGCAGGCCGCAGGAAAAGAGGGGGGGACGAGAGTGCGGCCCCCCCCCCCTCCTGAACCGTACCAGGCCACATGCCCTCAACATTGGGAGGGTGCTTTGGGGTAGCCCCCCAAAACACCTTGTCCCCATGTTGATGAGGACAAGGGCCTCATCCTCACAACCCTGGCCGGTGGTTGTGAGGGTCTGCGGGCGGGGGGCTTATCGGAATCTGGAAGCCCCCTTTAACAAGGGGACCCCCAGATCCCGGCCCCCCCCCTGTGTGAAATGGTAAGGGGGTACTTACCCCTACCATTTCACTAAAAAACTGTCAAAAATGTTAAAAATGACAAGAGACAGTTTTTGACAATTCCTTTATTTAAATGCTTCTTCTTTCTTCCTTCATCTTCTTCTTCTTCTGGTTCTTCTGGCTCTTCTGGTTCTTCCTCCGGCGTTCTCGTCCAGCATCTTCTCCGCGGCGTCTTCTATCTTCTTCTCCTCGGGCCGCTCCGCACCCATGGCATTAGGGGGGAGGCTCCCGCTCTTCTCTTCATCTTCTTCTTCTTCTTCTTCTTTTTCTTCTTCTTCTTCTTCTTCTTCCTTCTTCTCTTCTTCTCTTCTTCCTGTCTTCTCCGGGCCGCTCCGCAATCCATGCTGTGGCATGGAGGGAGGCTCCCGCTGTGTGACGGCGTCTCTTCGTCTGACGGTTCTTAAATAACGGGGGGCGGGGCCACCCGGTGACCCCGCCCCCCTCTGACGCACACATGACGGGACTTCCCTGTGGCATTCCCCGTGACGTCACAGGGAAGTCCCTCAAGTCACCGTGCGTCAGAGGGGGGCGGGGTCACCGGATGGCCCCGCCCCCCGTTATTTAAGAACCGTCAGACGAAGAGACGCCGTCACACAGCGGGAGCCTCCCACCATGCCACAGCATGGATTGCGGAGCGGCCCGGAGAAGACAGGAAGAAGAGAAGAAGAGAAGAAGGAAGAAGAAGAAGAAGAAAAAGAAGAAGAAGAAGATGAAGAGAAGAGCGGGAGCCTCCCCCCTAATGCCATGGGTGCGGAGCGGCCCGAGGAGAAGAAGATAGAAGACGCCGCGGAGAAGATGCTGGACGAGAACGCCGGAGGAAGAACCAGAAGAGCCAGAAGAACCAGAAGAAGAAGAAGATGAAGGAAGAAAGAAGAAGCATTTAAATAAAGGAATTGTCAAAAACTGTCTCTTGTCATTTTTAACATTTTTGACAGTTTTTTAGTGAAATGGTAGGGGTAAGTACCCCCTTACCATTTCACACAGGGGGGGGGCCGGGATCTGGGGGTCCCCTTGTTAAAGGGGGCTTCCAGATTCCGATAAGCCCCCCGCCCGCAGACCCTCACAACCACCGGCCAGGGTTGTGAGGATGAGGCCCTTGTCCTCATCAACATGGGGACAAGGTGTTTTGGGGGGCTACCCCAAAGCACCCTCCCAATGTTGAGGGCATGTGGCCTGGTACGGTTCAGGAGGGGGGGGGGGCCGCACTCTCGTCCCCCCCTCTTTTCCTGCGGCCTGCCAGGTTGCGTGCTCGGATAAGGGTCTGGTATGGATTTTTAGGGGGACCCCACGCCGTTTTTTTTTTTTTTTTTTGGCGCGGGGTTCCCCTTAAAATCCATACCAGACCTGAAGGGTCTGGTATGGAATTTAGGGGGAACCCCACGTCAATTTTTTTTTTCAATTTTGGCTGGGGTTCCCCTTAATATCCATACCAGACCTGAAGGGCCTTGTATGGAATTTAGGGGGACCCCCACATCATTTTTTTTTTTTTATTTTGGTTCGGGGTTCCCCTGTGGGGAATTCCCATGCCGTTTTTATCAATGAACTTCTATGTGTATTGTCGGCAATGCAATAGCCGCGGCTAGTTTTAAATGAGTTTTTTCCTTCCAAATGTCATTTTGCTGTCAGACTGTTCTAAACACAGGAAACATGCGCCCCTTTACAGGCATACTATAGACACCCCCCAGGTACGAAATTTAAAGGGATATTACACTTTTATTGTTTGACTTTAAGCATTAATAAAATCACTGCTCCTGAAAAAACGTCCGTTTTTAAAACTTTTTTTTGCATTGATCCATGTCCCCTGGGGCAGGACCCGGGTCCCCAAACACTTTTTATGACAATAACTTGCATATTAGCCTTTAAAATTAGCACTTTTGATTATTCATGTTCGTGTCCCATAGACTTTAACGGCGTTCGCGTGTTCGAACGAATTTTTTTCCTGTTCGCATGTTCTGGTGCGAACCGAACAGGGGGGTGTTCGGCTCATCCCTAGCTGGCAGTGACCATTTCAGGTTTTGTATTTTCAATAATAGTGGGGAGGAGCGGACGCAGAGACAAAGAGGTCGCTGACAGGCAGGAAGGAAGGGGGTGAGGGGGGGGGGGAGAACAGAGCAGGGCAGCGTATGACAGAGGAACGTACTTTGACCATGGTGATCCCCTGAGCAGCCCTGATTTTTGTGATCAGAATAGAGAGGGCATACAGGAAGTGGAAGATTCATTTTTTTTTTTTTTTTTTTACATTTTCGAGGGGGTAAATTACACAGCACAAGCACTGTGCTGTTTAATCTGCTTTAAAGGACCAGAATCTGCATTTTTTTTTGGGTGAACAAACACTTTAATTATACAACTGGGTTGATGACCTCTTGAAACATAGCTGGTTTAGCTTCTCCTATATGCCCTCTCTATACACCATTTTACTGTAGTTACTACAATATTTTTTCCTTCATTTTAGATAGTAAAAAAGTGCTTCACTGTTATTAACAATCAAAATAAGTAACATAGTACTCTCTCAGTGCTACTCTCTTATAGTACTAACCATCTGCCAACCACTCACAGTAAAAATATTGCAAGCAGGAGGCAGGTGCAGGCAGATTTTGGCTGAAGTCAGCTGATCAGCTGTGTCCAATCACACACACAGAGTTTTGTGTTTACAAAAACACAGAACTCTGTGTACAGGGAACAGCGATCTGGCTTTTTCTTCTCTCTGCAAAGCAGGGCAAGAAAACAGCCAGATAGTAAAGTAAAAGCAGCACACAATATACACATTACACATTGTTAAGCACATAGTTAACCCCTTGATTGCCCCTATATGTTAACCCCATTCCCAGCCAGTGTCATAGTACAGTGTCAGTGTACAGTCCTATCACTGGTCACTGTATTAGAGTCACTAGCAACATCAATGCCAGTTAGTGACCCTCCCAGATACAGTCCGTTAGCACCAGATAACCCACCAGTCTGTCACAGTCACGCTAAAAGTTGTTGATCACTGTCATTACAGTATAGCGTCTATAGCAAAGAAAATTCCAATATTTACTGTATACTATAGTTTGTAGACGCTATAACTATTGCACAAACCAATGAATACACTTTTTTTTACCAAAGATATGTAGCAATACACATTTACCCTTAATTTATGAAGAAATTAGATTTTACATTTTTTTATTGGATGTTTTATAACAGAAATTGGCAAATGTTTTTTTTTTTTTCAAAATGTTCTTTTTTTTAGTTTATATATAAAAAAACCTAGTGGTGATCAAATACCACCAAAAGAAAGTTCTATTTGTGTAAAAAAAAATATAACAATTGAATTTTCATAAAGTGTTGCATGACTGCACAATTGTCAGTTAAAATAGCACAGTGCTGAATAGCAAAATGGTCTGGTCATGAAGGAGGTAATACCTTCCGGAGGTCAAGTTGTTAATGTATAACTACCTACAATCAAAACATTGCAGGCATCATATAATACAGTATATCAAACTATGCACAAAGTGCATATTATATACTGTATCTAGTATCACATTTGTACAATAAGTGTGAATAATATATCTCTCCAACTTGTGGAAAACATCACATTATGTTTTCCTCCACCGAGTGCCACACTACAAGGCTTACTGGAAAAGCTTGACCCTCTAACCAGAAGAGTCAACTAATGCTTAGTTATACAGTGGATGTAGAAAAGAATCACCCCCCTTTATTATAATCACATTTTGTTGCTTTGCAGCCTGAATTGAAGACAGACACAGTTTTTGTTTTATCCAGCTGTATTTACTCAGTGAAACTTATAACATTCAAATGAAAGCTAAAACACCAACATGTCGGAAAAAAAAATCAAAACAGAATCACTGAGTTGGAAAAGGAATCACCCCTCCCAAAAAGACTCAATCAGGTGTAGCTAATAACCTTCTCAATGGCACACAAAGCCATTTATCTTTTAACTGGGATCAGTTGTGGCCATTTGATTAGTTCATCATGAAAGAGATTTCCTGATGCATTTCAGTTCCTGGTAGTGCAACTGAAGCAAACAATCAACTATGGGTGGCAAGGCACTGTCAAAAGATCTCCAGGATAAAGTTATGTCATTGTGTGCATGTGACAACAATATCACAAGTTATCCACAAATGTGGCTTGTATGGGAGGATTGCAAGAAAAAAGCCACTCCTCAAGAAAGGTCACATGCAGTCATGACTTTGCTTTGCCAAAATGCACCTTGAAGATTCTGAGGCCACATGGAAAAAGCTGTTATGGTCAGTTGAGGCTAAAATTGAATTATTCGGCCTCAGAACCAAAAGGTATGTCTGGCGGAAATCCAATACAGCTCACCACCCATATAACATCATTCCTACAGTAAAGCATGGAGGTGGTAATATCCTGTTATAGGGGTGTTACTCTCCAGCAGGGACTGGAGCACTTGTCAGGATAGAAGGAAAAATGGATGGGACAAAATACTGTCAAATTCTTTTGGGAAAATCTGCTGCCATCTGCCAGAAATCTGTGGAATGACTTGAAGACTGGAGTCCACAAACGGTTACCATCAAATTAAACTTAAGCAGTTATGCAAAGAAGAGTGGGCAAATATTGCAAATTCTAAATGTGTAAAGTAAGTAGAGACATATCCCAATTAATTAAAGCAAAAGGTGGTTCAACAAAATACTGTTACAAGGAGGTGATCCTTTATCCAACTCAGTGATTCTGTTTTTGAATTTTTAAACAATTTTTTGACATGTTGGTGTTATATCTTTCACTCGGATATTATAAGTTGCACTGAGTAAATACAGCTAAATAAAACAAAACTGTGTCTGTCTTAATTTCAGGCTGCAAAGCAGCAACGTGATTATTTTAAAAGGGGTGATTCTTTTCTATACACGCTGTAATTGCATAGAGCATGGTTGTGCCTTTAAAATGTATCCCTAGTTGCACCATTGGAAAATAATTATTAAAAACAATGCAAATTACTTACAAAGTTAAAAGGCAAAACAGCGCTGTATAAAGAAAGCAAGTCCTGAGTTAACGCAAGCTGCCACTGGGTTAGCAATGCATGGGGACATCACCTACATTGGCTCCGCTCTACACATTTAATCATAAATGCCATCAGCAGGGACTTCATTTTGGATACAATGGGGAATGGTTAAAAGCCCTGACAACTTTTTTGCTTTGTGTGAGAGAATTTCCTTAATTTCCGTTGTGGAAACGTAAGCACCTTACAGACAGTGTGGTGATAAGTGCAGACTGGCTTCCAAGTGAAGTGTGGAAGAGGGACTAACAATATGGCATAATATGTTTCTGGGGATGGGATGACAGCATATTTGGTGATGCAGTTTCAAAGCACTGGAGGTGGGGGCGGTCCGACTAGTACTACTATAGGCATAAATGAAAATACATAGTGGTTGGTTTAATAGAGGAGTTGAAATATTGTACTTCGGGGGGCAGGAGGCGGAGCCTAGTGGAGCAGACATGCATTGTTAGAGCTCCACACCGCTTAGGAGAGAAGAGAAGGACAAAGCGGAGCCTGCAGGCTCAAAAGGTATCCATTTGAACCTTTTTGCCCCAGGGAACAAACTGTGAAAGTTTGGGCAGGAAATATGGTACTGGGAGGAAACCGTGGCAGAAATAAAAATCACCTCACAAAGAGCTCACAGGCACTCACTGCAGCTGAAGCAGCTCCAGTCACCTCACAAGATACAGCATCAGGGCGCTCTCACAGACAGAAAATGTCACAGCAAGACTCTCCATTTGAGTCAGATACAGAACAAATCCTCTCACAAACTTCTCCACAAGACTCCTCAGTATCCCCAGTAATATTATTACAATTTGAAAAGATGCTTCATAAGGCTTTAAAACAAACCTCAGACCAAATAACAAAAAGCCTAACCAAAGAAATAAGAGAGCTGGGAAACCGCACCGCAGCCTTAGAAATAAAAATGGATGAAATTGAAATTACAACCCAAGAAAATATAACAGAATTGGAACAATTAAAAAAAGAGAATTTAATACTTCAAACTAAGCTCGAAGATTACGAAAATAGAGCCAGACGTTCAAACTTGCGCATAAGGGGAATACCTGAAACTGTGACAGACCTGCAATCTACTATTACTGCTCTATTACAAGAACTAAAGCCAGATATCCCTATTGAACGTTTAGAACTGGACAGAGTACACAGAGCTCTCACAGCCAAAAAGAAAGATGGACCCCCACGTGATATAATCACAAAATTTCATTATTACAGAACGAAAGAACAAATACTAATTGCTGCAAGAGAAAAAAAGGAACTTAATTTTCAAGGACACAATTATCAAATTTTTGCTAACCTATCCCAACTTACTGTGAAAAAAATTATTTATATCTTATACCGTAATAATGGTGTATTACAACCCACGTGAAGAAATAAAAATGTGGCGCTAGTCTAATCACTCTTTCAGTAGGATTACCTATATAGGTGAATAACCTAATCTAATGACACCTTTGTTAAAGGTGTGTGAACCAAATAAATATTGGTGTGAAACAATATTAATAAAACAGCAAAAGCCCAAAAAAAACATCAAATAACAGTGCAATGACTACAGTGACTTAGTGATATAGTTGAAAATCGCAAATGTGTCAATCCTAATAATAAAGTGTGTAAACAATCCGTATGCACACTGAACATGAACTTAGTGGCTAAATCAAAAAGTCCAAAAATAGGTGCACATATGTGAAATAAAAGTCCGTGGTAAAGATGCACAATAGGTGGTGTCACAGCAAATATTGAAGATTCCTGAGGAAAACTTGAACTTTCCACCACACCTCTGTGTTCAGTGTTCCCTCTCCCAATAGACAGACTCTTACCAACTCTATATGCCTCCACTCTCGTATGAGGCCAGCAAGCATGAGAATATCCAAGCAATCAGAAGGGGTTAAAAGTAGTCCATTCAGGGGCTCGTTCCATATGCAAATAAGAAAAGAACTCCCAATAGTGTGATAACGTAAAAAACTTTTAATATCCACACACAATACACTTCAAAATATGCACTCACAGTGTATCAACTTTAAAACAGCACATCAAAGAAACTCCACGGCACTCTGTGCACAGCAATATCAACAGGGCAACCTGGGTGGTCTATCCTACGGTGTTCACATAAGGAGTGTTGTAAAGGAGGACCTGAGTGTCACCAGCGTGTAAAGGGATCTGTCTCACCCAATCCTCGCTCGCTCTTCCAATAAATCCTCCGTCTCCCTGACATACGAACCGCAGCACCCAGCTCTCTTAAGTCACACAGTCTCGAATGTTAAATCTACTCACAGCCTTGCCCCCGACATGTTTCGCTACGAACTGTAGCTTATTCATGGGATAGGCTGCTCAGGATGTCACTCTACTTAAATACACTCCCTCCCCTCTGTCTAACTAGGGGGATCCCAGTGCGCATGCGCGTCCCGTGAGTCCCGCGCATGCGCATTTGAAGTGTCCCCATACACGCAAACCGCTGCTCAATGCAGCTGTCTGTGTATGCTAACATGTTATTCTCAAGAGCGATTAAAAATCCTGACATCTCACTGTTTACCTCCCATGAATCTGGGAATCCCACAGCCTAATGTCAGCACTTGGGTTTTAAATGAGTGCCCCGGAATACATTCCAAAGCGCTTTATGTGCTGAATGCTAGCACAATCCATATAGTATAGGGGTGCTAGGGTTCCTTCTCTCACTTAATGAGCTAAATACTATCACCAATCATATAATGTAGGAGTGCTCTAGATCCCTCTCAATTTATCAGAGGGATCCAGAGTATCTCAGATTAATTAGTCTGCGATACTGAGCGTCCTCACCACCACTCATCAAAGGGAGGTGTATACCTATATATTGAAATCAATCGCTCTGAAAATTAAAAAATCAACTTATAATGCATAAAATTATAAAATTATAAAATTAAATAATTAAAAAATTATAATATTATATAAATTATATAATTATATAAAATGGAAGAATAAGCTTGGCTAAACTAAACACTCAGATTGGCTGAATGTACCTGATGATACTATAGTTGCCTCTATTAGTGTTAGAGATATAAGACTTACTTTCGGAATATTATTACAGTATTCCAAACAAATATTTCCATGTATAAAAATTGACTATCTCTACCTATATTTCATAACATTATGTTAGGATATCTACATCCCATAATCTAACATAGGGGGTATCCACACTGTCAGTGCAACCACTACTTCTAATTGGCGCGGTCGTACCCCAAAATTGTCGTTTGATTATCTACAAAGTGAATAGAAATACTGACTAGGACATATGTATAATCTATAAAACACCATATAAAAAATATATATGTATAAATTAGATGATCTACTACCAAGTAACAGGTTACCATATTGTTGGGGAAGCCCTGTATTTCTCTTAATCCCCAATCATCATATTATCCTAAGATACCAAAAGTCTAACTCCAGGATATGTGGAAAGGTAATGCCACCCCACATGGAGAGAGGGGCTAGTGTGCTACTCTTATACTAGAGGGGATTTAACTGCTCAGCTAAAAATCATTAATGAAGCAATTGAGGTCTAGCTCAATATTGAGCCCCCTCGGAGTGAGGCTTTTAAACAGAAATATCCATTCCGTTTCACGGCGGGACAAATCTCTTACCCTGTTCGAGCCTCTCCAGGAAGAGTGCACCACCTCTAAGCCACAAAATTGTAGCAAGGTTGGGTCACGTTGATGTTTCTCCCTAAAATGCATGGACACGCTATGGTACTTGTACCCATTTCTAATGTTGGTCAGATGTTCACTAATCCGAGTCTTTAATTGTCTTTTTGTTCTACCAACATAATATAAGCTACAGGGACACCACATGAGATACACAACGTGCGTGGTAGTACACGTGCTGAATTGCTTGATCCCAAATACGTCCCCCTCTCTGTTGGTAACAGTGGTGATCCCTCTATTCCTAACCTTTACTGTCTTGCAACAGACACACTTCCCACAGCAGTAAAAACCTTTAAAATCAAAGGACAAAGATCTTGGATTCGGTGGATCAAGGATCTTTTTCACTACTTGATCTCCTATACTCGGGGCTCGTCTATATATAAACCTCGGTTGAGTTGGCAAGAAATCCCCCAGATATTTATCTCTGCATAATATGTGCCAGTATTTCCTGAAGATATATTCAATATCCTTATACTGGCAGTGGAACCCGGATATAAAGCTCAATTGATGTCTGGTTTCCCCATTCTGTACTTCTTTTTCTTTTAGGCATTCCTCTCTAGGGATTTCAGCAACTTCCTGTATTATTTCAACCAGTGTGCTTTCCTTATAGCCCTTCTGCATGAACCTTTTCTTCAAAATGTCCGATTGAGTCAGAAAATCCTCTTTCAATGTGCAATTCCGACGGATCCGCAACAGTTGGCCCTTCGGTATATTTCTTATCCATGATGGATGGTGTCCACTGGCCACGGATAAATAACTGTTGCGGTCCGTCGGTTTGAAGTACACCTTGGTTTTCAGCGATCCGTTTGTTTTTTCTATGGTGACATCAAGAAAATTGATCGACTCCTCACTGACTTGATATTCTAATTTAATGTTATTTGTATTGTTATTAAGGTATTTCAGGAATATCTCCAATGATTCCTTAGACCCCTGCCATATTAGTAGAATATCATCAATGAACCTTCTGTAGAAGACCATTTCAGGTCTATTGGTGTTGAAAATGCGTCTGTCCTCCCATTCAGACATAAACAGGTTGGCGAGGCTGGGGGCATATTTCGCCCCCATTGCCACGCCAACCTGCTGGGAATAGAAGTGTCCATCGAACCAGAAGTAATTGTGGGACATGCAGAAGTCAAGTGCATGTCCCACAAATTTCTTCTGTGCAAACGGGATGTCGTCACGTTTGCTGAGTGCCCAATTCAGGGCTAGCGCTGCGTCCTCATGCTGTATATTTGTGTACAGCGACGCTACGTCAGCTGTCACCAAATAAGACGTCACTGTGGGGTCAATTTCCACTAGTTCCAACAAACGTAGCAAGTCCGAGGTGTCCTTCAGATATGCTTTCGTTGTCTTCACACTCGGTTGCAGGAACTTATCTAAATATTCTCCCAGTCTCGCAGTGACAGAACCAATCCCGTTAACTATGGGTCGTGGGGGTGGTTGTAGACTATTTTTATGCACTTTAGGTAGTGTATATATCACTGGTATGCGACTTGCACTAGGGACTAAATACCTTTTTTCTTTAGGGTTTAAGGCCCTCATCCCAAAGCCCCATTCCACAAGCGCAGCCAATTGTTCACTATATGAATCTGTGGGGTCTGATTTTAATTTCTTATAAGTATTTCGGTCGCTCAGTAATTCCACCAGTTGATCATGATAAAATATCTTGTCCATGATTACCACCCCCCCACCCTTATCAGCCGGACGAATGATGATGTTTTTTCTATTTTCCAAGGATTTAATCCCTTCCTTAATATAATAGGGATTCACCCCTTTTCTAACAGGCAGTTCCTCGATATCTTTCAAAACGAGATTTTTAAATACTTCCACAAAGTGGTTGTTTTGAATCAAGGGGTTAAAAATAGACCTGTTCTTTAGGCCACTATCTATATTAGCCGGGGTACGTGAGGCCCTCATACTCGCTTCCACTGGGTGACTTAGGAAATGCTTTTTTATGTTTAATGTCCGAATGAACTTGTGTGTGTCAATGTACACCTGGAATTTATTCATTTGTTTTTTTGGTGCACACTTCAAGCCTAAATTTAAGATGTTAATCTCCTTATGGTCTAGCGTCACTCCACTTATGTTGTAAATTCCGGTGTTCACATGTCCCTCGGTCGTTTTTTTGGGTTGCCTTGATCTGCCAGCCCTGCATCCCCTCCTTCTCTTGGTGGGGGCACCCCGTATGCGCCTTGCATGTGAGGGGGCCCAAACTTCCCCTCTTTCTGATGTTGTGTTCGGGAGTGTCCCCTCGGAGTTCCCCGTTTCCCTCCCCTCCCCCGTTGTCCTAAAAAAGAATGGTTATATGATGGTGGGTCATAATAGCCCTCATTTTCCAATTCAGCATATCTGTTGTACAACGGGATTCCATTATTCCTATCCGAATAATGGTTCGGTGGGGGGTGTTGTCTCCACTGTTGTTGTTCCTGTGGGGGGTAATATCCTCTTGGATCATCTCTTCTAAGCGGCGATTGGTAATAGTAATCATCTCTTCTTAGTGGGGTGTTATTTCTGTGGGGTCTTGGTGTTTGGTAATTATATTCTCCCCTTCCCTGTTGTCCAGGTCTAGGTGAGTGCCCATAACCTTCATTGTGGTTGTTATTCCTCACCTGATGGTCCCCATTATGGGTGGCACCACTAGGCCCTTGTTTGTTCTTTTTTAACATAGTTTTTTGTCCTCCTTCCTTTTGTATAGGCTTATATGTGGCCTTCCCCACAATGGGTTCTGTTCCCTGACTTGGAGTCTCCGCAGCGACTTCCTAACACCCCACTAAGAAGAGATGATTACTATTACCAGTCGCCGCTTAGAAGAGATGATCCAAGAGGATATTACCCCCCACAGGAACAACAACAGTGGAGACAACACCCCCCACCGAACCATTATTCGGATAGGAATAATGGAATCCCGTTGTACAACAGATATGCTGAATTGGAAAATGAGGGCTATTATGACCCACCATCATATAACCATTCTTTTTTAGGACAACGGGGGAGGGGAGGGAAACGGGGAACTCCGAGGGGACACTCCCGAACACAACATCAGAAAGAGGGGAAGTTTGGGCCCCCTCACATGCAAGGCGCATACGGGGTGCCCCCACCAAGAGAAGGAGGGGATGCAGGGCTGGCAGATCAAGGCAACCCAAAAAAACGACCGAGGGACATGTGAACACCGGAATTTACAACATAAGTGGAGTGACGCTAGACCATAAGGAGATTAACATCTTAAATTTAGGCTTGAAGTGTGCACCAAAAAAACAAATGAATAAATTCCAGGTGTACATTGACACACACAAGTTCATTCGGACATTAAACATAAAAAAGCATTTCCTAAGTCACCCAGTGGAAGCGAGTATGAGGGCCTCACGTACCCCGGCTAATATAGATAGTGGCCTAAAGAACAGGTCTATTTTTAACCCCTTGATTCAAAACAACCACTTTGTGGAAGTATTTAAAAATCTCGTTTTGAAAGATATCGAGGAACTGCCTGTTAGAAAAGGGGTGAATCCCTATTATATTAAGGAAGGGATTAAATCCTTGGAAAATAGAAAAAACATCATCATTCGTCCGGCTGATAAGGGTGGGGGGGTGGTAATCATGGACAAGATATTTTATCATGATCAACTGGTGGAATTACTGAGCGACCGAAATACTTATAAGAAATTAAAATCAGACCCCACAGATTCATATAGTGAACAATTGGCTGCGCTTGTGGAATGGGGCTTTGGGATGAGGGCCTTAAACCCTAAAGAAAAAAGGTATTTAGTCCCTAGTGCAAGTCGCATACCAGTGATATATACACTACCTAAAGTGCATAAAAATAGTCTACAACCACCCCCACGACCCATAGTTAACGGGATTGGTTCTGTCACTGCGAGACTGGGAGAATATTTAGATAAGTTCCTGCAACCGAGTGTGAAGACAACGAAAGCATATCTGAAGGACACCTCGGACTTGCTACGTTTGTTGGAACTAGTGGAAATTGACCCCACAGTGACGTCTTATTTGGTGACAGCTGACGTAGCGTCGCTGTACACAAATATACAGCATGAGGACGCAGCGCTAGCCCTGAATTGGGCACTCAGCAAACGTGACGACATCCCGTTTGCACAGAAGAAATTTGTGGGACATGCACTTGACTTCTGCATGTCCCACAATTACTTCTGGTTCGATGGACACTTCTATTCCCAGCAGGTTGGCGTGGCAATGGGGGCGAAATATGCCCCCAGCCTCGCCAACCTGTTTATGTCTGAATGGGAGGACAGACGCATTTTCAACACCAATAGACCTGAAATGGTCTTCTACAGAAGGTTCATTGATGATATTCTACTAATATGGCAGGGGTCTAAGGAATCATTGGAGATATTCCTGAAATACCTTAATAACAATACAAATAACATTAAATTAGAATATCAAGTCAGTGAGGAGTCGATCAATTTTCTTGATGTCACCATAGAAAAAACAAACGGATCGCTGAAAACCAAGGTGTACTTCAAACCGACGGACCGCAACAGTTATTTATCCGTGGCCAGTGGACACCATCCATCATGGATAAGAAATATACCGAAGGGCCAACTGTTGCGGATCCGTCGGAATTGCACATTGAAAGAGGATTTTCTGACTCAATCGGACATTTTGAAGAAAAGGTTCATGCAGAAGGGCTATAAGGAAAGCACACTGGTTGAAATAATACAGGAAGTTGCTGAAATCCCTAGAGAGGAATGCCTAAAAGAAAAAGAAGTACAGAATGGGGAAACCAGACATCAATTGAGCTTTATATCCGGGTTCCACTGCCAGTATAAGGATATTGAATATATCTTCAGGAAATACTGGCACATATTATGCAGAGATAAATATCTGGGGGATTTCTTGCCAACTCAACCGAGGTTTATATATAGACGAGCCCCGAGTATAGGAGATCAAGTAGTGAAAAAGATCCTTGATCCACCGAATCCAAGATCTTTGTCCTTTGATTTTAAAGGTTTTTACTGCTGTGGGAAGTGTGTCTGTTGCAAGACAGTAAAGGTTAGGAATAGAGGGATCACCACTGTTACCAACAGAGAGGGGGACGTATTTGGGATCAAGCAATTCAGCACGTGTACTACCACGCACGTTGTGTATCTCATGTGGTGTCCCTGTAGCTTATATTATGTTGGTAGAACAAAAAGACAATTAAAGACTCGGATTAGTGAACATCTGACCAACATTAGAAATGGGTACAAGTACCATAGCGTGTCCATGCATTTTAGGGAGAAACATCAACGTGACCCAACCTTGCTACAATTTTGTGGCTTAGAGGTGGTGCACTCTTCCTGGAGAGGCTCGAACAGGGTAAGAGATTTGTCCCGCCGTGAAACGGAATGGATATTTCTGTTTAAAAGCCTCACTCCGAGGGGGCTCAATATTGAGCTAGACCTCAATTGCTTCATTAATGATTTTTAGCTGAGCAGTTAAATCCCCTCTAGTATAAGAGTAGCACACTAGCCCCTCTCTCCATGTGGGGTGGCATTACCTTTCCACATATCCTGGAGTTAGACTTTTGGTATCTTAGGATAATATGATGATTGGGGATTAAGAGAAATACAGGGCTTCCCCAACAATATGGTAACCTGTTACTTGGTAGTAGATCATCTAATTTATACATATATATTTTTTATATGGTGTTTTATAGATTATACATATGTCCTAGTCAGTATTTCTATTCACTTTGTAGATAATCAAACGACAATTTTGGGGTACGACCGCGCCAATTAGAAGTAGTGGTTGCACTGACAGTGTGGATACCCCCTATGTTAGATTATGGGATGTAGATATCCTAACATAATGTTATGAAATATAGGTAGAGATAGTCAATTTTTATACATGGAAATATTTGTTTGGAATACTGTAATAATATTCCGAAAGTAAGTCTTATATCTCTAACACTAATAGAGGCAACTATAGTATCATCAGGTACATTCAGCCAATCTGAGTGTTTAGTTTAGCCAAGCTTATTCTTCCATTTTATATAATTATATAATTTATATAATATTATAATTTTTTAATTATTTAATTTTATAATTTTATAATTTTATGCATTATAAGTTGATTTTTTAATTTTCAGAGCGATTGATTTCAATATATAGGTATACACCTCCCTTTGATGAGTGGTGGTGAGGACGCTCAGTATCGCAGACTAATTAATCTGAGATACTCTGGATCCCTCTGATAAATTGAGAGGGATCTAGAGCACTCCTACATTATATGATTGGTGATAGTATTTAGCTCATTAAGTGAGAGAAGGAACCCTAGCACCCCTATACTATATGGATTGTGCTAGCATTCAGCACATAAAGCGCTTTGGAATGTATTCCGGGGCACTCATTTAAAACCCAAGTGCTGACATTAGGCTGTGGGATTCCCAGATTCATGGGAGGTAAACAGTGAGATGTCAGGATTTTTAATCGCTCTTGAGAATAACATGTTAGCATACACAGACAGCTGCATTGAGCAGCGGTTTGCGTGTATGGGGACACTTCAAATGCGCATGCGCGGGACTCACGGGACGCGCATGCGCACTGGGATCCCCCTAGTTAGACAGAGGGGAGGGAGTGTATTTAAGTAGAGTGACATCCTGAGCAGCCTATCCCATGAATAAGCTACAGTTCGTAGCGAAACATGTCGGGGGCAAGGCTGTGAGTAGATTTAACATTCGAGACTGTGTAACTTAAGAGAGCTGGGTGCTGCGGTTCGTATGTCAGGGAGACGGAGGATTTATTGGAAGAGCGAGCGAGGATTGGGTGAGACAGATCCCTTTACACGCTGGTGACACTCAGGTCCTCCTTTACAACACTCCTTATGTGAACACCGTAGGATAGACCACCCAGGTTGCCCTGTTGATATTGCTGTGCACAGAGTGCCGTGGAGTTTCTTTGATGTGCTGTTTTAAAGTTGATACACTGTGAGTGCATATTTTGAAGTGTATTGTGTGTGGATATTAAAAGTTTTTTACGTTATCACACTATTGGGAGTTCTTTTCTTATTTGCATATGGAACGAGCCCCTGAATGGACTACTTTTAACCCCTTCTGATTGCTTGGATATTCTCATGCTTGCTGGCCTCATACGAGAGTGGAGGCATATAGAGTTGGTAAGAGTCTGTCTATTGGGAGAGGGAACACTGAACACAGAGGTGTGGTGGAAAGTTCAAGTTTTCCTCAGGAATCTTCAATATTTGCTGTGACACCACCTATTGTGCATCTTTACCACGGACTTTTATTTCACATATGTGCACCTATTTTTGGACTTTTTGATTTAGCCACTAAGTTCATGTTCAGTGTGCATACGGATTGTTTACACACTTTATTATTAGGATTGACACATTTGCGATTTTCAACTATATCACTAAGTCACTGTAGTCATTGCACTGTTATTTGATGTTTTTTTTGGGCTTTTGCTGTTTTATTAATATTGTTTCACACCAATATTTATTTGGTTCACACACCTTTAACAAAGGTGTCATTAGATTAGGTTATTCACCTATATAGGTAATCCTACTGAAAGAGTGATTAGACTAGCGCCACATTTTTATTTCTTCACGTGGGTTGTAATACACCATTATTACGGTATAAGATATAAATAATTTTTTTCACATTTTTACACACAAAGTGGCAGCTTGAGATAGGCTTCATTTATTGATGGTCATCATCATTTAATTTATTTGCTCCAAGGCGCAGTGGTGGTTAATTGTGTGTATGTGGGACGTTACACATAATAGGACCGTTGATTTATATCCCAACTTACTATTACTAAAAGACGATCCATGAAACCCCAACTAATGGAACTGCAACGCCACAACATTATGTATCAATGGGGCTTCCCCTTTTCAGTCAGATTTAACTACCAAGGTACAATTTACAGAAGCAGATCAGCAGATGAACTACAACAAACCCTTTTAAAATTAAATCTGACAGAACCCACAAGCAGCAACTCTCCCACACGCAGAAGAATGGCATCATCTTCACCTTCAGGCAGCACCCAGAAAATTTCAGAACAAAATGGGAATCATCATTCTCACAAAAGAGGCCGTTATGCCACATCATCCATGGACCAAGAAGATTCAATGGACTGACATCCTAATTCCTGATATCTCTTCATTTATTATACTAAGAGATGGTTCTCTATAAAAAACCTATATTTATAACTGAATGTAACTGCATTCTGATAGTCACACACTGTGTGGGATCATGTTACATTCCAGTTATGTTTCTTATTACTTCTGATTCATATAGCCTTAGAATATATAAGTGAAATAAGGAAATTCTTGTTCAGTTATATATTATCAGGTAATAACAATAGATTTATTACTTTTTAGGACAAATATGTTCAATAATCCAGAAGTAATGGAAGCTTTTTCTTTCTTTTCTGAAAACAAATATATTATTACCTAACTAGTTCCTAGAATTATGTTTTTGTTTATTCTAATCTGAAGCAATACAACCTCAATTTTATGAGTTAACATATCTAAACAGTTACATATGAATAAAATATGTAATTGTTTACTATAAAAGGGTTAAAATCCCAAAATAATTCAAACTATCTTCATCAATACCAAAGTTATTAACAGTACCTTTCTAACTGAATTATTTAGCCTAGGGCAAGACTAACCATATACAATCACCCTGGAATAAATAATTTCAACAAAAACTATATTCTGCACTCCAATTAATGAAACATCATTTTGATGTCTTTTGACATAGCACTTCTCTCCTGTAAGCGGAAGATCCGTGTACCCCCATTAGCCCTCCTCATTCTGCCAACCATATTATGTGGGAGTGTGACGAAGGCACTTATTCCCCTGAGAGAAATATTTATTCTCTTTCACGGGTAAATTGTGATTACTTGCAAAAAATAATTTATACAATGTATCATCTAATCTCATATGTTTTTTATTTACTCTTTACTCCAGAATTCACTGGTTTCTTTTCTATCTATTCATCTCTTCAGTCCACACAGGTTGATCTGCGCAGTCAGCTCTGCATAACAAAAAGTAAGTCAAAACTATTTTATCTATTGCCATGGCACCACTGAATATACTTTCCCTGAATGTTCAGGGAATAAATGTCCCTCAAAAAAGGACCAAAGCCTTCCGTACTTTCCATAACAAGAAGGCTCACATAGTATGCCTCCAAGAAACACACTTCACCAAAGATTCTACTCCAAAATATATTTCTCCTTTTTATCAACAAATTTACACGG
Organism: Lithobates clamitans; assembly: GCA_037952925.1. Taxonomy (NCBI): domain Eukaryota; kingdom Metazoa; phylum Chordata; class Amphibia; order Anura; family Ranidae; genus Lithobates; species Lithobates clamitans. Next base: position 912,626 of record JBBGZY010000343.1, read on the forward strand.
CTTCTGCCTGTACCAAGCAAAGGGGAACTCTAATTGCATTTCACCGATCCACACCATTCACCTTATCATCAGAAATTAAAGACCCAGAAGGTAGATACCTGATACTCATGGGTTATATAATGGATACAGCAATCACAGTGATTTCCTACTACGCTCCTAACAAACAACCTACACCATTCCTCTCACATATATTAGAAGTGATTAATACACACAAAATAGGAACAGTGATAATGTGTGGGGATTCGAACCAGGTCCTCCTCCCATTTCTAGATAAATCACCTTTTACACCATCCAAAATAACCTCTAGATTACCTTTTTCTCAACTTCTTTCCAAATACAATCTGGTAGATTCATGGAGAGAAAGTAACCCAATGAAAAAGAAATTCACTTATTTCTCGCACCCTCATCAAACCTTCACCAGAATAGATCATATTTTTCTAACAATAGGAATGATACCAGAAATTATTGCATCAGATATAATTCCGATTCCGTGGTCTGACCATAATGCAGTATACACTACTATAGCCTCAGCCATACCAAAAGCGCATGACCCAACGTGGTACTTACCGGACATAATGCTCAAACACCCACTACATCAGATGGCCATTGAACAAGCTTTAAAGGAATACATATCAATTAATAATACAACAGACATCTCCCCAATAACACTGTGGGAAGCTCATAAGCCTGTCTTGCGTGGTACAATACAAAGACAAATGGCACTATTTAAACAGGAACGCAAAAATCTAGCAAAAAAACTAGAACTCAATTTTAATGCAGCCTACATATCATTTCAAGATAATCCATCTCAGAGTACAAAATCTCATCTGGAAAAATACTAGATTGGAATACGATCTATTTCTCACTGAGTCAGTTGATAAATCCCTCAAACGCTCCAAACACAATTTCTACATGAATACAAACAAACCAGGTACATATTTGGCTCGGGCATTAAATTCAACTAACAAATCTTTCAAACCAATACGTTTGAAATTATCAAAAAATGTTTACACTTGTAATCCAGTTAAAATAGTCCATAAATTTCACTCACATCTCGCAACTTTATACAAGACAAACAATGAATTTAATCCTACAGAAGCTGAATCCTTTTTCTGAAAAGTAACCTTACCTGAGTTATCTCAGAATCAAGAAAGCAGTTTGGATGAGCCTATAACTATAGATGAAGTTGCTAACGCCATAAAAGACCTAAAACTTAACAAAAGACCAGGCCCAGACGGCTACTCGGCTTTATACTATAAAACATTCTCAGAAATACTCTCTCCCATTCTCACTGAAACTTTTAACAAACTTCTAGATTGACATTCTTTTCGGCAAGAAACACTAATGGCAATTGTTTGTATGATCCCAAAACCCCTTTCAGATGATACTTCCTGTGTGAATTATCGGCCTATCTCTCTGTTAAACCTCGATATTAAATTATTAGCAAAAATAATAGCAAAACGCCTCAATAGCATTATAGGAAAATTAATACATAGAGATCAAGTAGGCTTCATGCCAAATAGACAGGCAGGCGATAATATACGCAGGGCAGTGTTATTGGCACATATTGCTAAAAAACGGAAGATCCCTTTATGTTTTCTATCTCTCGATATTAAGAGGGCATTTGACACAGTATCCTGGCAATATATGCAATATTCATTACAAAAATGGGGTTTTGGACCCCATTTTTTAACATGGATCAAGGCATTATATAATAAACCCAAAGCCTATATAAAATATGCTGGATACAAATCTGAAGCCTTTAATATCGAAAGAGGTACCCGACAGGGTTGCCCATTATCTCCCTTATTATTTGCCCTTATACTCGAACCCATGACCCAATACATCAGAACAAACCAAACTATAACTGGCATTGAAGTAGGAGGTATTACACACAAACTATGTATATTTGCAGACGATATATTACTTTTTCTATCATCACCACAGGTCTCTGGTCCTAACTTAATACCAGCTCTTGATGGGTTTGCAGCCCTATCCGGCCTTATGATTAATCCTAAGAAATGCCTAGTGCTTAATATTTCACTCACAAACATGGAATTGATCCCGGCTAGGGCTGCACTCCCATTCACATGGGCAGAAAAATCAATCCCATCTTGGAATTCATTTAACAGCATCTCATTCTGACTTATTCTCAACCAATTATCCTCCTGTATTAAGACAGATCACAAATCTAATAAAACAATGGTCGCAACTTCCTTTATCCTGGATAGGGAAGATTAATGCAATCAAAATGACTATTCTACCCAAATTGCTTTATCTATTCAGAGTCCTCCCTATTCCAATTCCTTCCTATTTTTTGAGAATAGTACAAAAAAGAGCAACTTCGTTTATATGGGGCTCTTCTAAACCACGTATACCTATACACACACTACATCTTCCCAAAAATAAAGGAGGCCTGGGATACCCTAATTTTACTAACTACTACAGAGCAGCACATTTGGCCAGTCTGTCCAAATACCATGCAAAACAGGAAATCCCATTATGGGTATTTATAGAGGCTTCAGAAAATGACCCTCTATTAATATCAAATTTATTATGGCTTGACCCTAAAGACCGCTTTAAAATTCATAATCCCATAACTAAACACTTCTTATCTCTCTGGGATAAACTAAAAACCAAATATCAGTTACAATCTCCACACAATCCTCTCCTTTCTTTTATCAGAAATCCGGCCTTTTATCCGGCATGGATCTACCCAAATTCTTTTAAAGCTTGGACAACATCAGGCATTCAGACACTAAATGACTTCATAGCATCTAAATCATTCCTTTCATTCCCATCGCTTAGAGAAAAATATGATCTACCAAACTCTGAGATATTTAGATATCTCCAAATCAAAAATTTCTATACACCATTCCTAAAGGGGGATACACCATTATCCCAATTATCCATTTTTGAATCAATCTGTACAAAAGATCCATTTGCTAAAGGTACAATTTCATCACTTTATAATCAATTATATGGAGTAGCAAATCTTAATAGACCCTCTTACGTTCAGAGGTGGGAGGAGGACCTGGGACGAACTTTAGAAGACACGGACTGGTCTAACATATGGCTCACATCCAAGTCATCTTCACCCAACATCTTAGCACTGGAGACAAATTATAAAGTCCTAACTCGCTGGTACCTTGTACCTGCTAGAGTGGCAAAATATTCACCTAATACCTCAGCTCTTTGTTTTCGAGGATGCCCAGAAATAGGCACATATTTACACATATGGTGGACGTGCCCAGTAATCCAAACCTTCTGGAAGGAAGTCCTCGTGATTGCATCTAAAATATTTAAAAAAATAATACAACCAGATCCATATTTAACTTTACTTAATCTAAAACCGGAATGGTTAACACTCTCTCAATTCAAACTTATGATCCAACTAATAACGGCTGCAAAACAAACAGTGGCCAAGGCATGGAAATCTCCTACATTGGTGCTAGCAGAAACAATTCACAGAATGAATAATACAATGTCCCATGCTAAGATGGTAGCCATCGATCAAAATCAAATTCCAAAATTTGAAAGACTTTGGCACCCTTGGATAAAACAACAGTTCCTGTCAAACTTCAATGACTCTGTCCTGTTGCCATGGTAACAGATTAAATGACTTACAGAGACACCCATTCTAAGGCTTCAAACAGAACTAAAAAGAATAATAAACTGACGAGCGGGACAACCTTGTGGACCATACCTCTACCTTTCAACCCTTTTTCTTCTTTCTCTTTCCTTTTCTCCACCTTACGATTAAAGCTCATTATCAGAATTTATTTGACCTATATACACTCTACTTGTAAACAATATGTATAGTAGGTATAAATCATTTAAATACCTACAAAAGTAACTAAGGAAATTATATATATCTTTAATTTAGGTTTACGTGAACCCAATGTTTAATATTTGAAATTTCATGATATTTACCTATATAAACCCTACTGTAAAACAACGAGCTTACTTTATAGATCCTTGTAAACTTACTTTATGTATCTTTATAACATTGTATACTCAATAAACTTCTTTTGACAAGGAAATATTGTACTTCAAAAAAAAAGAATAGATTTACTTAAATTATCTAATTATCGAATTATATGAAAAGTGGATCTGTTTGTTTATTTCATATGCACCTATTTGGATAATTAAAGTGATTCTCAACTCTTTTAGTAAATCAGAAGATGTTTCTCTAGCGATCTATCTTTATGGATCTTATAGAAGTTAACAAGCCTGTACCTTTGAAATATGAACTAGTGAATGGTAAGTGAGTAAACAAGTGAGTAGGTGCTTGTGTGCTCTTTCAGTTTCATTTAATTATCTTATTAAAACCCTTTTTTCACTGTGCATTAACGTGTCTATTAGGTTTAATCACATTAGCTTTTTTCAGTGCTAAATCAACTTTGCAACTAATTTATATGCACAGCAGACTGATATATATATATATATATATATAAAGATAGATTAGTCTTAACACAGATGTTGATGTGCTAGAAGAGAAATACACATGCAAAACTTCCCTAATTAAAGTAGACAGCTTTATGCCAGAACACGTGACTCAGTCAATAGACCTGCAATGGAAGGGCTGCAAGGCTTGATGGTGCCAGCAGATGATTCTCCAGATGTTTTTCTCTGGAGATAACTGTCTGTTATTTGAAATGTTAAAATTCAGGGGAAACATTACTACTATTAATTGCCACTGACATATACCATAATTACAGGATTGCATTATCAGTGAAAATATTGAAGATCCCCTTTAGTTAAATGACGGTGTCTGTTAACCACTTCAGCCCTGGAAGAATGTACCCCTTAATGACCAGAGCATTTTCTGCGATTCAGCACTGCGTCGCTTTAACTGACAATTGCGCGGTCGTGCAACGCTGTACCCAAACAAAATTGACGTCCTTTTTTTCCCACAAATAGAGCTTTCTTTTGATGGTATTTGATCACCTCTGAGGTTTTTATTTTTTGCTCTATAAACAAAAGAAGAGCGACAATTTTGAAAAAAAAACACAATATCCTTTACTTTTTGCTATAATAAATATCCCACATTTTTTTTTCAAAAAAACTATTTTTTTCCCTCAGTTTAGGCCGATATGTATTCTTCTACATATTTTTGGTAAATAAAATCGCAATAAGCATATATTGATTGGTTTGTGCAAAAGTTATAGCGTCTACAAAATAGGGGATAGATTTATGGCATTTTTATTATTATTATTTTTTTTCTTACTAGTAATGGCGGCAAACTGGGATTTTTAATGGGACTGTGATATTGCGGAGAACAAAATTGGACACTTTTGACACATTTTTGGTACCATTGACAATTATACAGCGATCAAAGCTATAAAAATGCACTGATTACTGTATAAATGTCACTGACAGGGAAGGGGTTAACACTAGGGGGTGATAAAGGGGTTAACTGTGTTCTCTAGGTGTGTTCTAACTGTGGGGGGAGTGGAACTGACTAGGAGGAGAGAGAGATCGGTGTTCATACATAGTATGAACACACAATCTGTCTCCTCTCCCCTGAGAGAACCAGGATCTGTGTTTACACACACAGATCCCATTTCTCTCTCTGTCACAAGCGATCACGGGTGCCCGGCGGTCATCGTGCCCGCTGGGCACTCGCATCGGCTCTGGGCACATGCTGTGGGCACGCGGGTGCCCCTAGTGGTCAAAAGGCTAAGCGATGTAAGGGAACATCATTTCACCCAGTAAAACTGCGGCAGCTGGTCGGCAACCATTAACTAATGTAAAACTAAACCTTGAAGTATATCTAAACTAGAGTAAAACATGTATGTGTTGCAGCTTACAGATATAGTACTCATTTCCTAAGGAGCTGCTGGATTTTTGGGGAATTCCTAGTTTTAACAGTGATGTGGCCTACAGCTGCCCCAAACAGCTCACAAACCCACTAGCAGTGACCTAATGACAGACATCTATTCTATCAACTTTTTTTTTTTTTTTTGGAAATATGTATTGGCTCAGGAGAGAGAAAGATATGTACACAGTATACCCAACAACAGCAGCAAACATTTATTAGTAAAATCTACATCTAGTAAAATCTTGTAGTATATTTCCTCAGCCACAAGCTAATATGGAACTAGATAGGCCAAATGTTCAGCTAACTTGAAATATCAAAGAAAGACCCGCTACAGGTGTCTGATACCAAAGGATCTCCTCCCTCTTCAGGTGTGGGTGCTGCTCAATATGCAACCATTTGCAGAAAAAGAACAAAAATCTGGATGGCCACACTCCGATGAAATATAAATTCTTTATTAGTATCAATCCATATGTAGCACTGACCCCCGAAGGCTCTGCTGATATTTGATTGGGCCTGTACTCTGCTTTTCCACCCCCAATAAATTGGCTCAACCCGCTTGACACAGCTGTGGAATAGTGTTGGTGTGAAGCCGACAATAAAGGACAACCCCACAATATACAATATAATGTACCTTTACCAGTTCCTGGGTATCCGTTGCTCCACCTGTAGGAAAAGGAACAACGCTTCACACCAATTGTAATTAACCAGAGTATGATTTTACTTTGACTGGTATAAACAATAGTTACAACAACTGCACTGCCACACAAACATAATGTGACAATACAATGAACCTTCACAACTTATTAGTATATAAAGGTTTCTTGGATGACCTCTACAAATGTGTCTCCAAGTTGGACCAATGCTCAGAGTGACAGTTCCTTGACACTGGGCAGCTTCCCACTTCCAGCACACTGCACTAAGCACAGTAAACACAATGTTATCAAACACAGTACAGTACAATTTTTTCAAGAGCTCCCCCTGAGGTATGATACAGCCCGTATTACTATAACCGAATGCAAAGCTCCTCAGTGGAAGATGCAGTTTTTGGTCTTCTGTCTTCTGCTAGCTATAATACTGCAGTGTCTGTAATCCAACGGTTTTAACAAGCAAAGAAGTAGTATAAGCTGATGTTTTAAACTATTCTTGTTGTATACCACACTTATAACAGCCTCCGTTATAGTTGTCTCTGAACCGCACAGTGTTGGCATCTCAGTGGAATATAGGCTTGAGGCCTGCTTGAATTCAGTCTACTTGAATCAGACCCCTCTGCAGAACTGCAGGTCTCAGCAACACTGTGGTATTAGTCTAATGCCCCGTACACATGGTCAGACTTTGTTCGGACATTCCGACAACAAAATCCTAGGATTTTTTCAGACGGATGTTGGCTCAAACTTGTCTTGCATACACACGGTCACACAAAGTTGTCGGAAAATCCGATCGTTCTAAATGCGGTGACGTAAAACACGTACGTCGGGACTATAAACGGGGCAGTGGCCAATAGCTTTCATCTTGTTATTTATTCTGAGCATGCGTGGCACTTTGTCCGTCGGATTTGGGTACACACGATCGGAATTTCTGACAACAGATTTTGTTGACGGAAAATTTTATAGCCTGCTCTCAAACTTTGTCTGTCGGAAAATCCGATGGAAAATGGAGCCTACACACGGTCGAAATTTCCGACAACAAGGTCCTATCACACATTTTCCGTTGGAAAATCCGACCGTGTGTACGGGGCATTAGTGTGTAAAGTGCGTTAAAGAACGTTAAAGAACATTGGGCGATAGCCCTCTCACCACACCAGGTCTGGAAAGTTGGAAACCTCTGCTCCGGTTGTCTCTGTCCTGCTATCAGACAGCTCCGTCACGCTGCTCCACTTTGCAAGATGACCGGGACCCTCAGATGGCTCCGTCAGGCGTCCCTGGATCCTTCCCGATCCGATCACATTGCTTCTCCAGCACACAGGTGTAAGGCTGAGTCGCTGGTTGTTCCGCTCCGCACGATGTAGGCCGCTCTCTCTGGAACACCTCCTCCAGATCCCTGTAGGTGAGCCACGCGTCCCAAAAGACAAAGAAAATGGCTGCTCTGATTTTATATCCTACCCAGCATGCAGTTCAGCCACTCAGTGTTCATGGGTAGGTGAGTAGGCATTCTGGGTAGGTAAGTGCTTTTACAAAGCCACTTCTTGTATGGGATTTATGTAAAAAAAAAAGTCTATTCACAAGTATACCAGTAGAGGGAGCCAAATACCAATTTATAGCATTGTCCATGGTTTAGCATTGCTTGGCATTAGAAGGCAAAAATACCAGCGCTACACATACAACAAGGATAAAAACCACTAACGTGTTTCACACCCTCAAGCCAGGTGCTTACTCATAGCTAAGTTTTAAAATAATGACAATGACATATATATACATATATTGACAGAACCGAAAATTGGCTTGATTGGAAATTGTGCACTCACTACAGGTGATAGCGATGCTCTCGATTAATGCTAAAGCAAACCAGCTGAGCTTCCCTTCTTTATGGACATTGAAGTGACTCCTTGAGGTGACTCCTTGAGGGAAAAGAATAAAGCAATCACATGAAATTCATGAGCTTAAATTTTAACGGTAATCAACACATTACATAATGTAGCCATAAACTGGTGAAAAACTAGTGAAAAACATTCCACCTAAAAAATCATATTAAAAACAAAATGGGATTTTAAAACTTCAATGAATGTGGACACATACAGTATATATATGTTCATTGATAAAATATCTGCGGCGTTTTCAGACAGGGAACCCTATTCACACCTAATGTAAGTATCTTCAAAACATATATAAATGTTGATAAAATGTTGCTTTCATGTGTGCATACATGAGGTAAAAGACCCTTAACAGTTGTTCTCTGTCCACACTCCTACAGATAAGCGGGACTCTCACAACACCAAAAGAGAGAAACTGCCTTTATCTTATGCCCAGTATTGCTATATAAGTATTTAATCTCGAAATACATTCATTAACATTATAATAACCTTAATTGATATGGATATACATTTTATTTTATGTGGGCATACAAAGCACATTTCAGAACACACTTTTCATGAATGATCCAAGGACAGAAAAAGATGCTTTTGTAAACCTAGATATTCCAAAAAGCAATAAACATTCACAGATCTTCATACACCGTGTCTTTCTGTCTGTCATGACACCTTGTGACCGATATTACCCTATGGATAGTCTTTTTCTAAAGTGAACCAAATGCCAGAATCAAACAAATCCAATGACAACAATATGCTAACAAAAAACAAATGAATGTTCTTTTCATGCTGCTATATTCTCATGAATGTCTAAGCCTAAAGTGTCACGATCTTTGATGAACAATCAATGCTACTCATAAAAATGGGAAATATCCCATTCATGATTCATACCTCCCGGCTTTCTGGTATTGAAAAAGAAAATCCAATACACCTCTCTCCTGCATAATACTCTAAACTTGTCTCCTCCTCTAGCTGGCATGACTATCTTCTCAACTGCCTGAATCCCTAGGCTAGAAATATCCTTCTGGTGTACCACATTCTAATGCCTAGCTATATTGGTATTATGATCTTTCTGTATGTCATACAGATGGTCATAGAGGCGATCACACAGTCTGCGTGTAGTACGCCCAACATAACTTGAAATATCCTCAGCCCCTTTCACAGGCTGGTAGTGGACCGTATAGCCAAGACCAGCAATCTGTAATTCTGCATGTTTACACCAAGACCAGCAATGGACTGAACGGAACTCTTCTGAAAGTACTCCCTCTTAGTCTTCCACCTTTCTGTAATTCCAGGCCAACTTCCAATCCTTAGGACTTGGCTCTGGAACTCCCCAGACAACCGGCCTAAGTGGCAATAGTTGAATTCTTCACACATATCTTCTCCAGGCAGAACCTGGGAGCAAAGGACCCATCTAGAAGGTCTCCCCAATTATGTAACCTCTTCCCCAGCACACATTTCAGCAATAAACCCCCTAGTGATTGACCAGAATGAAATACATTTCCATGACCTACAACATTGTGTCTTCTCACTCTCTCCACTGGACAACACCCCCCAGTAGCAGACAGAAGTAAACAATGTCTTGAACTTAGGGAAAAACCAACAAACTCAGATAACAAAGCCAATAACTCAGACTGGCTACAACTTAGATGCCAACACTAAATTTAGAATAGACACTATAGTTCCCTACACTTGATGTGGTCACCTTATTCATTTTTTTCAGGCCTTTTCTCTTTATTTTTACCCGATGATCCTGACAATCACACATTTTCTGTCCTTAAATGACATCACCTATAACCTGAACTCTGTCTTTGGAGGTGCCTACTGTCACTCTAGACTACCCACTCACTCACTGATTTGAACAACGGAACCCTGTTACACAAGTTACAGGTGTGATGGATTTCTGGCATGATCAACGGGTATTTTTTTCACTTTTTGAACGAGTGTAACAAAATCCTTTTAAAGGTATTTAATAAAACAAATGAGAGCAAAGGTAAGAAGTTCATTATTGGGTTCACAATTTAGTTTCAACGTGTAAACAAGAAAATGTGAGGAACGCTCAATATTCAGGGACATCATATTTCAGGCTTTTATACAATGTGTTTATTAAAGTTTGCAGTTCACAGGAAACCATGGGGTAGGAGAGAAGGAGGATGGGGGGAGGAGGTGTATGGGTAGGAGATGAGTAGGATGGAATTATGGTGGAGAAGGGAGATCTGTTAAGAAATAAGTGAGGATTTTAGTTGGCAGAAGGGGAGGAGGGTTGCATATAGTTGGAGGTCAAGGGGACTAGAGAAGAATGGTTGGGGAAATGCAAGGGGAATATTGTCAGCTGATGGTGAATAGCGATAGTATACTAAAGGTGCATGGCCTTGGCGGTGGCTGCCTGGGAGGATGGGAGTGACAGTGTTCAGGGGTGTGTGGAGTGGGGGATTCAGCCAAAGGACGAGGCTGCAGTATTTGTGTATGTGAAGTGTTTTGAGAGAATGAGTAGGTAGATGGGGAAGGAGCAAGTGGGGAGAGGATGGAGTGGGAGAAAGTGAACTGGAGAGACTGCTGTTTAGAGTTGTGTCAAGAAGAAGATGCCAACTGGGGAAAGAGGTTTAAATTCAGCTGGGCTGCTATGTGTCAGTAAACTGGCTGGGTGGCAGAAGGGAATGAGGATGGATGAATCGGTGTGAAGATGAGAGGAAGCAGGATAGGATAGTGGCTGGGACGGAAAGGAGGATTCTGGGGAGGGTAAAAGGATGAAGACAACAACTGGAGATGCGAGAGACAAGGATGTTAGAGCTGACCTGTGGACAATAAAAAGGAGCCGGCAAAGTGAGGGAAAACCGCTGGCGGGTGTATTTGAACTTGACAAGGGGACGTGGATCCAGTGACAATTTAGTGTTGGTAATTTTTTTTTTTTAGTTATATAGAAGAGTCATTACAGAGTCAAAATTAAATTAGTTGGGTAATTTAATAAATGTTAGATAGTGGGGGTCTTTTTGGGTAAAATATGCAAAAACATTAACTTGCAGTATATTCAGTACAATGAAAGGACATAAAGTGCATGAGGTGGATGTAGGATGTGCCAGTCATCTGGACAAGGGATGCTTGGCAAAAGCAATAGTACCCCAGCATCCCCGACTCAGTTCTATAACTAGAGATAATAGGTTTATACCAACATTAATAACAATATTAACACAAATGTCTTGCTGAGGTCTTTCACAAAAAGACAAACTTTAGGTTGGAAATGATGCCATGGAGTAATATTAGTCTGGTAAACATACTTTGGGTGTGATCACATGTGTTCCAAAGATAAATTATGTATTTTTCATGCATTGTACTTATAGGCTAATAATCTTTCATTAAGACTCTGCAAATTGATCTCATGGATCACTTGTGAAACATTAGGGCCAGTGGTGGTCTATAACCAGTATAAGTTAATGCCTACAGTCAATAGAATTAGTTGCAGATATGAGATACTAATACTGGTTGTCACATCTGCAAGAAATTTAAATATATTAACCCAGAAGCTTTTGATGCTTTTGCAGGCCCACTTACTAATTAGGATATTCACAATATGACCACGATTTTTCAGCAGTAGAGGTAACAATCAAATCAGTACTTTACAAGTGCTCAAAGGGAGTGTGAATTTCCTTTTGGGGAGGATATATGAAAATGTTGAAGTTGCAGAAGTTTGCAACTGTCTTATAGTGAAAAGTTATCTGTTGTCATGGTTAAGGTGGACAGGTCTGTCTACCACTGAGATTTAGATGGGCATAAACACTTCCTAGGTTGGTGTGTGAAAAGTTGGTGTGTATGATTCTGCAAGTCTCCAATTTTGAGCAGTGAGGTCTATGTCTGCACTGAAGAAAATACTGTATGATAGTTTGGGATCTCTAATTGTTTATTTGGGGTTACTGCTACCACTGCTTACCAATAGGGCTATAGAATTGTGGCCTGATATTATGTGATTCATAATAGAATACCAACACCTTCCTGGTTTAAATTATTTTCCCCATATGTAAAGGAATTTTTCTTGTAGTTCAAGTTAGCATATACCACGTAGTCCTACTCTTTGGATGTGGAATTTACCTTAATATAAAGTATGTTATTTTATGACACTTTGCCCAAAAGATGTGACTGTCTATATACTGAAAAAAGGGCAGGAGCTGAGTCATCAAGGGAGAGGGTTACATCACCAATAAAACAAAAAACAAAAAATGTTTTTGTAAATGTTGTCAGCTGTTGTAATTTCTTTAGTTCATGGGTTATTTCTAATGGCTTTAGTTAGCAGGTTCATTACTAATGAAAAGATAATTGGGGAAAGCTCACCTCAGCTGCATCCCATTCATGATATAAAAAGGGATGAAGAGCATGTTGGAAGTGTAAACCTGTGCATTATTTCTTAGTAAACCACATCTTTCAAGGACCTGGGACAGATACGATACCCCAAGGGCACCCAATGAATTGCCTTCTCTGTATCCAGTGCCAAGAAGAGAAAGCATTGTATGTAAAGCAGAATATTTTATCAAGGTTTACATACAGCAGTTTTTTCAGAGCAACTATATTCTCAAACACTTTAAAAGTACTTTAAAGTGAAATTAAACCCTCAGTTTTTCAGCACTTTTAGCATCTGATTTAATCACTTACCAAGTATGCAGCTTCTTTACATTTAAAAGAGAAGTATAGCCAAAGCTTTTTTGACTGTATTTCTCCTCTGTATTACAGGAGTGCAGTTCCTTCTGCACTACTGTGGCTCATTTTCAGCTGACAGCAGTCTTCATGTCACAGAGCTGGTCCAGGCTCAGAAAAAAAAACAACCATATGGTTGGGATCCTCCCAGATGCCTGTAAGCTGACAGTCACCAGCTCTCTGCAGCCTGAAGACTTGAGAACTGAGCGATCAGCGGTGTTTATTCGCTAAGTTCTCAGTCTTAGAGCTAGTGGGGGGCAAATGCTGCATCCCCCTAGGTAAGTATATATATATATATATATATATATATATATATATATATATATATATATATATTTTTTTTTTTTTTTTTTTCATGAAACCAATACTTTCCTGTTTCATATTGGCTCCTTTCTCTTGCAGCATCCTCTGGTGCTACCATTGCATGCAGGGATTAGAGTCTCCATAATTTATGTGCATCAATAGAACCACAGAACTCCATAGCCTAGGATGACAAGGCACTCCACTGCTTTTTCCTCCTCCTCCCTTCTCCAAGCTAACAGGCTGACTGGAGACTGCACTGTCAACTTTTAATTCTTCCTTATGAAAATCAGAATTTCAGGGAAGCAGTACTGAGAGAGCAAGAGCAAGAAGAATTGACAGTTGTAAACGGCAACTGCTATGATAAGAAATCTAACAAATAGTTTACTAGAGAATATTTATTTAATTGTGCTCAACATGTTAAGCTATAAACACAGAGTTTACCACTTTAAGTATAAAGAAAACAATGCAAAGGCATTTAATTTGGCCCATATAATAAATGTTGTAGGTCTCGTACTCACTAATTCTGAAACAGTTTAGAAAACAGTCTTCAATATAACATCATTCACAGAAAAGGAAATACTTTGGAATTCAATAAGAAGTTGTACAGCCCTACCTGAATCCTTGTATTCACTCAAGACTTCACACTTAGGTTTCTCAGATTTTGTAAAATCCCTGGGATAGCTTATTAAATCTAAATTGTTTTAGTAACCTACTTACTCAGGGAACTAAGTGGTGGGTAACATTGTTGCCTTGCAGTACTAGGACCCATCTTGAATCCAGCAAGTTTACTGTTCATATCGGTGCTACAGCATTTTTTTTCCTAGAACAGATAACCTGATTGGTTACTATGTGCAATGTGTTCCTTTTTTAAAAAAAAACAAAAAAAACACTACCTTGATAGCTAAGAACGCAAAATGTCTGCTACTCATTTCTAGCAAGAAAGGCATCTGTTGTGACCCTCTCTGGTTTAGCTTCTCACTGTTACCACTATCTGACATTCCTTAATACTATTCCTAAGCTACATATTTGCACTGCCCAGTGAGAGTGCCTTTACTGATACCTTACTGAGGCCCTCTTAATGGATAGTGGAATGGCAAATAGCTAAATTTAATGGCTCAAAAAGGTAAAAGCCAATTTGTTGTGTCTGCTCCCAGGCAAGTCATTTACTTTTAAAAATATAAAACTGAGCATACATTATGTTCTCTTTAAAAGGAACCTGGCAGGATGGAAATACAGAAACAGCTATTTCTGAGACAGAGAGTCAGAGGTCACAAAAAGTCTATCAGTTTCTGGACTGTCAATTTCCTGAATGTCTTCCTTTTCTTGCTAGTGTTCAGTGTGTGAGCTCAAGCAGTGGATAAGCAGATGCTGTCCTTGACATGCCAACTAAGTGTCAGATATGGGAAAAACAAGTAGAGCTGAATAAAGTGAAACATGTAAATCCTTTATAAGCAAGCCTGCACAACTGTAATAATTAACCACTTCACACCCTGCAGCCAAGATCCTGGTATCCAAATTTTCAGTCGGTGATGGGTTTTCCTGTAGAGGTGATTAGATTGGCTCTACAACCACCTGATCACTTCTTTGGGGTATGGAAGGAGGCCTCCTGCTTCAGCCCCCCCCCCTTCCACCATTCCCCAGGCTTTCCGGTGTAATCACCAAGCCCAGGAACACTGCTGTCTGTGTGTCCTGGAGAACACATAGGGGAAGAATGTACACCTGTAACCGCCCCCTTTCTGTGACATGCGAAACCAAAAGCGAAGTTTGTCACTTTTGGTTTCGATTTGCTGTTTACAAGCCATTACTGGCTTATAAAGCATCTGATCAAACTGATCTTGGTTTGATAAGATGCTTTTGAGGGCATAGGATAAATCTAGGGTCTATTCTAACACATCACTCAGTAAAGAATATGTGTCACTGCCTGTTCTATCACATGGGGTGTTGGTCATTCCTTGTGATAGCAATAAAGTTGATTGAAAAAAAAAATAGACAGTGTAAAAAAAAATGTAAACAAAATAATGTAATTTAAAGTGCACCCACCCCCCCATGCTTATGTGAAAATGTGAATGCACACATAGGTCCAGAATGCACATGTAAACAGTGATCGCCTGTTTAACCTCCTGTTTAACTCCAAACTGGTAAGCTATAAAGGTTTTTAAAGTGTCCCCTATGGACAATTTAGTGTACTGTAATTTGTTGCCATTCCACTGGTGTGTGCAATTTTAATGTGTGACATGTTAAGTATCAATTTATTCAGCATAACATCATATTTTATATTTTACAAAAATTGGGGTATTAAATTGCATTTGTGTGCAGTTAAATTAATTAGAGTGTATTCTTTCCAGAAAATCGGCATTTTAAAAATGGCTGTGCAAATATCGTGTGACATAAAAAATTGCAACAACCACCATTTTTATTTTAAAATAAATAAATATATGTGTATGCGCTAAAGGCTATAAATACGTGAACAAAGAATAAAATAAATCTATACAATATTAAAAATTATTATAAATTATAAACAGTGTCACACACCTGTGAAGAAAGTGACTATAATCCACAATTGAATATATGAAAAATGGTAACATGCACCATGCAAAAAAATGTGAGAAAAAAAAAAAATCCTTTAAATGATTAAAAAAATAAATAAATAAAAATAAATAAATAAATAAATAAATACAATATATATATATATATAAGTGCTACTTGATAAAGTGTCCGAAACCAATTCATACAAATGAATATATCTCAGTCCAAGCCATTCATAAGAGTATATAAATTAAAGTGCACAATAGTGTCCAAACAAATAGCAGGCAATCCTCATGCTGTTTTTTTTGAAAGTGCTAAATATTCCTCATGCTCTTCTTATGAGATGTGCACATTAAGGCATGATGCAGTGCTCTCCAGTGACCCCCAATGGATAATGCGCTCACCTTAGAGCATGTGACACAGTAGCTAAACAGTGTCAAAACACGCATTAGAGCCACTGCAGGGCTCACACAGGGTATGCTGGTGATGATCTGTATCTCGCTCAAATGGTGACATATATGAAAGAAAGGAGACTCATAGCATAATACCACCAGGAATTTATTTGAAAAGCCCTAAAAACAATCCCTCCAGGAGGGTACTCACAATGCTTGGGTGCGTCAGTGCACCATCCTATCCAAAACATGCAATACAGATGAATCCTGTGGTGTGCGGTGCGGTGTTCAATCCTCTGCCTGTCTGTGTGTAGAAAGCTCCGTCCTGCCCCTCCCCTACGCATCTTTGGCACAGGGTATACGTTTTGGATAGGATGGTGCACTGACGCACCCAAGCATCTCTTCCTTTTGTTTTTTCCATTGCCTGTTTGGCACGCCCCACCCACAGGGTGGGTGGTCCGTTCTGATTGATCTCTCTTCCCCCGGGGTTGCGATGCGCCCAGCTCCTTCTCCCCCCACCCATCTCTTCAGCGATGGGGCGGGGCTGGATCTTGGCGCATCGGCGTCATGCCCAGCATGCCGCAGGTGCGGTGTCCTCCCGACGCCGACCTGCGTTTATGCTCCCTCCATCCCACTTAGGCTTGATAGGCGGGGATGAACTGCTGCTGAGATCTCTGTGCCTCAGTTGGTTGTCTGCCCCGTCTATTTCTTTGGCCAAACGTGATTGCATGATGTTGGCTGGGACACGCCCTTAGGCTGAGGATACAAAGGTTGGGATGAGCCGGCAGTTCATTCCACACTTTTTCTCAGGAGGAGAGGATATATGGGTCTTCATCCACACCTCAGAACCTCATCTGTGGCCCATACATGTATGCCTCCCACTTTGGAAGTGTGTTTTGGCTGTCTGGCTCTCTCCCTGGCTGCTGTTCCTCTCTACCCCCTCTCCGATTCTCCAGCCCCCATGGAGACTTTCGGTTTGGGGGTTAGCCTTGTGTGTCCTTGGCCTCAACCCCGGGGGAGACAGCTCTCTCAGGGCCACCTTCATTATTCCACTATTGGACTGTTGGGTTATGTATTGGGTTTTTGCCAAAAGTCATCTCTTGATGCATCCCACTCCTGATTAGGGATGAGCTTCGAGTTCGAGTCGAACTCATGTTCTACTCGAACATTGGCTGTTCGCAAGTTCGCCGAACAGCGAACAATTTGGGGTGTTCGCGGCAAATTCGAATGCCGCGGAACACCCTTTAAAAGTCTATGGGAGAAATCAAAAGTGCTAATTTTAAAGGCTTATATGCAAGTTATTGTCATAAAAAGTGTTTGGGGACCCGGGTCCTGCCCCAGGGGACATGGATCAATGCAAAAAAAAGTTTTAAAAACGGACGTTTTTTCAGGAACAGTGATTTTATTAATGCTTAAAGTCAAACAATAAAAGTGTAATATCCCTTTAAATTTCGTACTTGGGGGGTGTCTATAGTATGCCTGTAAAGGGGCGCATGTTTTCTGTGTTTAGAACAGTCTGACAGCAAAATGACATTTGGAAGGAAAAAACTCATTTAAAACTACCCGCGGCTATTGCATTGCCGACAATACACATAGAAGTTCATTGATAAAAACGGCATGGGAATTCCCCACAGGGCAACCCCGAACCAAAATAAAAAAAAAAAAAATGATGAGGGGGTCCCCCTAAATTCCATACAAGGCCCTTCAGGTCTGGTATGGATATTAAGGGGAACCCCAGCCAAAATTTAAAAAAAAAATTGACGTGGGGTTCCCCCTAAATTCCATACCAGACCCTTCAGGTCTGGTATGGATTTTAAGGGGAACCCCGCGCCAAAAAAAAAAAAAAAAACGGCGTGGGGTCCCCCCAAAAATCCATACCAGACCCTTATCCGAGCACGCAACCTGGCAGGCCGCAGGAAAAGAGGGGGGGACGAGAGTGCGCCCCCCCCCCTCCTGAACCGTACCAGGCCACATGCCCTCAACATTGGGAGGGTGCTTTGGGGTAGCCCCCCAAAACACCTTGTCCCCATGTTGATGAAGACAAGGGCCTCATCCCCACAACCCTGGCCGGTGGTTGTGGGGGTCTGCGGGTGGGGGGCTTATCGGAATCTGGAAGCCCCCTTTAACAAGGGGACCCCCAGATCCCGGCCCCCCCCCTGTGTGAAATGGTAAGGGGGTACTTACCCCTACCATTTCACTAAAAAACTGTCAAAAATGTTAAAAATGACAAGAGACAGTTTTTGACAATTCCTTTATTTAAATGCTTCTTCTTTCTTCCTTCATCTTCTTCTTCTTCTGGTTCTTCTGGCTCTTCTGGTTCTTCCTCCGGCATTCTCGTCCAGCATCTTCTCCGCGGCGTCTTCTATCTTCTTCTCCTCGGGCCGCTCCGCACCCATGGCATGGGGGGGGAGGCTCCCGCTCTTCTCTTCATCTTCTTCTCTTCTTCATCTTCTTCTTCATCTTCTTCTTCTTCTTCTCTTCTTCCTTCTTCATGTCTTCTCCGGGCCGCTCCGCAGCCATGCTGTGGCATGGAGGGAGGCTCCTGCTGTGTGACGGCGTCTCTTCGTCTGACGGTTCTTAAATAATGGGGGGCGGGGCCATCCGGTGACCCCGCCCCCCTCTGACGCACGGTGACTTGAGGGACTTCCCTGTGACGTCACGGGGAATGCCACAGGGAAGTCCCGTCATGTCACCGTGCGTCAGAGGGGGGCGGGGTCACCGAGTGGCCCCGCCCCCCATTATTTAAGAACCGTCAGACGAAGAGACGCCGTCACACAGCGGGAGCCTCCCTCCATGCCACAGCATGGCTGCGGAGCGGCCCGGAGAAGACATGAAGAAGAGAAGAAGGAAGAACAGAAGAAGAAGAAGAAGATGAAGAAGAAGATGAAGAAGAGAAGAAGATGAAGAGAAGAGCGGGAGCCTCCCCCCCCCATGCCATGGGTGCGGAGCGGCCCGAGGAGAAGAAGATAGAAGACGCCGCGGAGAAGATGCTGGACGAGAACGCCGGAGGAAGAACCAGAAGAGCCAGAAGAACCAGAAGAAGAAGAAGATGAAGGAAGAAAGAAGAAGCATTTAAATAAAGGAATTGTCAAAAACTGTCTCTTGTCATTTTTAACATTTTTGACAGTTTTTTAGTGAAATGGTAGGGGTAAGTACCCCCTTACCATTTCACACAGGGGGGGGGCCGGGATCTGGGGGTCCCCTTGTTAAAGGGGGCTTCCAGATTCCGATAAGCCCCCCGCCCGCAGACCCCCACAACCACCG
This sequence comes from Lithobates clamitans, assembly GCA_037952925.1. Lineage (NCBI taxonomy): Eukaryota > Metazoa > Chordata > Amphibia > Anura > Ranidae > Lithobates > Lithobates clamitans. The sequence goes on from JBBGZY010000343.1 coordinate 932,139, forward strand.
GCCAGGAGTGTGGAGATGAGGCCCTTGTCTTCATCAACATGGGGACAAGGTGTTTTGGGGGGCTACCCCAAAGCACCCTCCCAATGTTGAGGGCATGTGGCCTGGTACGGTTCAGGAGGGGGGGGGCCGCACTCTCGTCCCCCCCTCTTTTCCTGCGGCCTGCCAGGTTGCGTGCTCGGATAAGGGTCTGGTATGGATTTTTAGGGGGACCCCACGCCGTTTTTTTTTTTTTTTTTGGCGCGGGGTTCCCCTTAAAATCCATACCAGACCTGAAGGGTCTGGTATGGAATTTAGGGGGAACCCCACGTCAATTTTTTTTTTAAATTTTGGCTGGGGTTCCCCTTAATATCCATACCAGACCTGAAGGGCCTTGTATGGAATTTAGGGGGACCCCCACATCATTTTTTTTTTTAAATTTTGGTTCAGGGTTGCCCTGTGGGGAATTCCCATGCCGTTTTTATCAATGAACTTCTATGTGTATTGTCGGCAATGCAATAGCCGCGGTAGTTTTAAATGTGTTTTTTCCTTCAAAATGTCACTTTGCTGTCAGACTGTTCTAAACACAGGAAATATGCGCCCCTTTACAGGCATACTATAGACACCCCCCAGGTATGAAATTTAAAGGGATATTACACTTTTATTGTTTGACTTTAAGCATTATTAAAATCACTGCTCCTGAAAAAACGGCCGTTTTTAAAACTTTTTTTTGCATTGATTCATGTCCCCTGGGGGAGGACCCGGGTCCCCAAACACTTTTATTGACAATAACTTGCATATTAGCCTTTAAAATTAGCACTTTTGATTATTCATGTTCGTGTCCCATAGACTTTAACGGCGTTCGCGTGTTCGAACGAATTTTTTTCCTGTTCGCATGTTCTGGTGCGAACCGAACAGGGGGGTGTTCGGCTCATCCCTACTCCTGATGATTGGCTTTAAACGCCATGAAACGCGTAGAGTCTACACTCAGGGTTGCCATTTTAAGTTTGGTTCATCTATGAATTCTATCGTATACCATTTACACTTACTAACATTGTTTTTCGGAATACCTTGTTCACCTTTTTTGTATACCCATTTTAGAACTGTGATTGCTTGTATCAATTATTTTCAAACAGCGTTTATAAACAACGTTTCTATCAACATGACTACTATTTTTATTATGCCTCAATGTGCATGATTTATGTATTGTATATTATGATGCATTATATTATTATTATGATTATTATATTACTCATGAACTGATGTCTATGTATTTCTTTGATTAGCAATTCTCTATGGCTATACAGCTTATAAGCCCCTCAAGGGGTGGTGACAGTTAATTTAATATAAGGTATCCTAGACTTTTTCAAAGACCTACCCATGCCTCATTTAAAGTCCCACTACCCCTCTTTTTTGCTTTTAATGTTTATACAGGGATGGAGACATGGTTATGGTAACTGTGGGGCCCAATCAGGTCAACTGCTTTACAATTTGTATGAATTGGTTTCGGACACTTTATCAAGTAGCACTTATATATATATATATATATATATTTTTTTTTTTTTATCATTTAAAGGATTTTTTTTTTTCTCATATTTTTTTGCATGGTGCATGTTACCATTTTTCATATATTCAATTGTGGATTATAGTCACTTTCTTCACAGGTGTGTGACACTGTTTATATTTTATAATAATTTTTAATATTGTATAGATTTATTTTATTCTTTGTTCACGTATTTATAGCCTTTAGCGCATACACATATATTTATTTATTTTTGGCATATACACGGTATGGAACATGGTTAGTGTGTGCAGCTGAATTAGGTTCATTTATTCACACTGAAGGCATTAACCCATTTGTGGCTCACAAGATTTTAGCACTATTTTTTGGACACCATTTTTATTTTATTCTCCAGGGTCTCTGCTTAAATTATTTTATATATATATATATATATATATATATATATATATATATATATATATATATATATATATATACAGTGCCTTGAAAAAGTATTCATACCCCCTGACATTTTCCACATTTTGTCATGTTACAACCAAAAATATAAATGTATTTTATTGGGATTTTATGTGATTGGCCAACACAAACTGGCATATAACTGTGAAGTGGAAGGAAAATGATAAATGGTTTTCAATTTAAAAAAAAAAAAAAAAAAATCTGAAAAGTGAAGCGTGCGTTTGTATTCAGCCCCCTTTACTTTGATACCGCTAACTAAAATCTAGTGTAACCAATTGCCTTCAGAAGTCACCTAATTAGTAAATAGAATACACCTGTGTGTAATTTAATCTCAGTATAAATACAGCTGTTTTGTGAAGCCCTCAGAGGTTTGTTAGAGAACCTTAGTGAACAAACAGCATGGTGAAGGCCAAGGAACACAACAGACAGGTCAGCGATAAAGGTTTGGAGAAGTTTAAAGCAGGGTCAGGTTATAGAAAAAATCCCAAGCTTTCAACATCTCACGGAGCACTGTTCAAACCATCATCTGAAAATGGAAAGAGTATGGCACAACTGCAAACCTACCAAGACATGACTGTCCACCTAAAATGATAGGCCGGGCGAGGAGAGCATTAATCAGAGAAGCAGCCAAGAGGTCCATGGTGACTCTGAAGAAGCTGTAGAGATCCACAGCTCAAGTGGGAAAATCTGTCCACAGGACAGCTATTAGTCGTGCACTCCACAAATCTGGCCTTTATGGAAGAGTGGCAAGAAGAAAGCCATTGTTGAAAGAAAACCATAAGAAGTCCAGTTTGCAGTTTGTGAGAAGCCATGTGGGGGACACAGCAAACATGTGGAAGAAGGTGGTCTGTTCAGATGAGACCAAAATTTAACTATTTGGCCTAAACGCAAAACACTATGTGTGGTGGAAAACCAACACTGCACATCACTCTGAACACACCATCCCCACTGTAAAACATGGTGGTGGCAGCATCATGTTGTTGGGATGCTTTTCTTCAGCAGTGACAGGGAAACTGGTCAGAGTTGATGGGGAGATGGATGGAGCCAAATACAGGTCAATCTTAGAAGAAAACCTGTTATGCCCTGCACACACGGTCGGACTTTCCGATGGAATATGTGCGATCGGAGCTTGTTGTTGGAAATTCCGACCATGTGTGGGCTCCATCTGACTTTTTCCATCAGAATTTCCGACACACAAAGTTTGAGAGCAGGCTATAAAATTTTCCGACAACAAAATCCGTTCACGTAAATTCCGACCATGTGTGGACAATTCCGACACACAAAGTGCCACGCATGCTCAGAATAAATTAAGAGACAAAAGCTATTGGCTACTGCCCCGTTTATAGTCCCGACATATGTGTTTTACGTCACCGCATTCAGAACGATCGGCTTTTCCGACAACTTTGTGCGACCGTGTGTATGCAAAACAAGTTTGAGCCCACATCCGTCAGAAAATATCCATGGATTTTGTTGTTGGAATGTCTGATCAATGTCCGATCGTGTGTACAGGGCATTACAGTATTTGTGTAAGCAAAGAGGGTTTGCTTCAATTGCCAAAAGTGTATAGAGAATCTTACATTTTCACCTGGGAAAGTGAGAAAAGGGAGTTTTCCAATAACTTGATGTTTCTTCTGTCTTTCCACACATACTTGACCTTCCGAATGCTGCAGCTTGAAGTCATTCATTTAGTGGCAGTATTACTACCACCACAAAATGATATCTTCTTTCAGCCTGACAGCTAATTTCAAATTGATAAACAAGCCAGTGAGAATCCTGGGTGACATCACTGACCAATTTGGTAAGCCAACATCCCACGCCAGTTTGTTGACATGCAACAACCAACCATGGAGTTTCAATTTGCAATGGAAGTAGCAACAGAAAAGGATTGTCATGGCATGGGTCATTGTGCTTGTGTGTGCAGGGAGTCATTCTTCATGACTGACAATGGAGCTAGTGTACATTGCTAGACATTGCGATTGATGTTGTATTACCATTTCAGGTGTGGGTGTTTTTTTTACCAATTAACTTTTTTTGTGAATGAGTAATAAGGGGTATTATGTATCCAATATTCATCCACACAGGGAGGTGGGCCATATGTTATTTTAGAGGGGGCTTCCAGATTCTGACAAGTTCCTCCTCCAGACCCCCACATCCACTGGCCCACACATGGGAGGATGAGGCCTTTGTCCTCTTTAACAGAGGAACCAGGTGCTTTGCTGGGGATGAGGGGGAGGGCCCAGACAAGGTATCCTCCCAATGTTAAGGGCATGTGGCCTAGTAAAGTTCACAATGAAAGGGGGGGGTGCAAGCTTGCTGCTCTTGCTCTGGCCAGCCAGGCTACATTCTTGGATGAAGTAAATAAGGGAGCCACCAGATATCTCCAGCAATCCCCCTACAAGAATGAGTAAGGGGTACATAATATACCTCATTACTTATTCACAAACAAAAGTAAAATAGTCATTAAAACCACCCACATCTTGGAAAAAAAGCCATACTTTATTAAAAGAAAATGTCCCACGATGTAAACTTGTGAATCAAAATTAAATGTCACATTTTTTGCAGGAGTACATTGTATATTGTACATGTGTGCAACAATGTGTGTAGATTTAAAGTGGATGTAAACTCACTCTCATATTTTCTAAACTACTGCCATAGTGGTTATCTATAAGGATATACATGCCCCCTGCATGTATCCTTACATGTCAAATGTCTCCCCTCTGTCTGTTATGAGACCAGAAAAACTGCAGATTCTGTGGGTGAGTCTGTTGTCCGGAGCTCGATAGATGGAGTCGTGATGTAAGTAGACTTCTCGCTCACCTCTACACTCCCCTTGTCAACATGAATTTTCTCCTGTGTACTTCTGCTATGATCACTAACATCCAGTCAAAACCCAGAAAAATCACCACATCACTTCAGCATGCCCAATCAGGCTCGTGCATTAGATATATAAATCACCTGTCACTCACAGCAGGGGAGAAGAACTGACTGGTATTTCTCTGTCTTATCTTTTTTCAGTGAGATAAAAACAGACAGAGGATTGCTCGGAGCTGGATTAACTGTTCGTGGCAAGACTGGGCACAGATGATATGAAATCCTAAACTGTACAAGTTACAAGCCTAAATTAAAAAAAAATGTTGGGTTTACATCCACTTTAAGGCATATGCCAAACATCATTTAAAGGAATTGTGTATTGCTATTGCAAAAGCTTGCAAACTTTCCTTGAAAAAGACCAAGGAAGTGCAGTCGCCGATCTGAGGGCAACATGCGAGGAAAATAAAAAACAGCACTTTAGCTTGCACACGATTGGATAATAAAATCAGCAGAGCTTCCACTCATTTCAGATCTACCCCTCAGATTTACAGCGACTGCACTTCCAAGTGTGCTTTCAGTGCAATTTCAAGTGCACTTTGCACTTGTAGTGCAAAGTAGATTTGTCTTTCATAAATAACCCCCAATATTTTTTACTTTTTGCTATAATAAATATCTCCAATTTTTCTTTAAAAAAAGCTATTTTTTTCCTCAGTTTAGGCCGATATGTATTCTTCTACATATTCTTCATAATAAAAATCACAATAAGCATATATTGATTGGTTTGCGCAAAAGTTATGGCATCTACAAAATAGGGGAAAGATTTATGGCATTATTATTATTATTTTTTTTTTACTAGTAATGGCTACAATTTGCGATTTTTATCAGGACTGCAACATTGTGGCGGACAGATCGGGCACTTTTGACACATTTTTGGGTACATTGGTATTTATACAGCGATCGGTACTATAAAAATGCTGTGTAAATGTCACGACAACAAATGTTTGAGAGCAGGTTCTCAAATTGTCAGACAAAAAACTTTGTTGTCGGAAACTCCGAGCATGTGTACACAAGTCCGAGGCACAGAATTCCACGCATGCTCAGAATCAAGTACGAGATAGAAGCGATCAGTCTTGTAAAACTAGCGTTCGTAATGGAGATAGCATATTCGTCAGGCTGCAAATTTTGAAATCTTTCAATGCAGCGCATTCTCTTCTTCTTTATAATGCTAGAATAATGAAGTTGCTTTGCTGCTGATATTCACACACAGTTCTGACAAACGGATTTCTTACTATTTCTTGTGATCTCATGAATAATCTTTTTTTGTAGGTTTTTTTTCTCAAGATCTCCAGAATAATCTTTTTTTTTTTATAGTGATCTACTTTTTTTTTTTAATCTCAAGATCTCTAGAAATTTTTTATTTTTTATAGTGATCTCCATTATTATCTTGTATTTTTTAACTTCAAAGAGATTGTTTTTTTTGTCCCTTGTTAATTTGACATTGTATTTTTGAAATGTACCTGCCTACTCACAAAATGTCCTTTTTTGAAGGAAAACACAGTCAAGTATTTGTCAAAACAAAAATGATAAATTTAATGGGGATCCTAGAGGAAGGCAACGCTAGAGAAACAGTTGGAGTTGGTGAAGCCTTTGTATCACAGGGCAGACATCAATTATTTGACAGGCAAAATTGGTAGCCTGAGGAGTCAATTTATTGGGTGCACAATACGGTCCAGGACTCCGAGAGATTGGGAGCAGCAGCTGGTGACATATATGTCCCCAGGCTGTGGTCTTACCACAGCCTGCGTCTTTTGCCAGACCACACCAAACCCAGGCCATCACTCTCAAGACTTCCTTCCATGCTTCCTTCCAGGCTGTGGCTGTGGTGCTGGAGGTGTTACAAGAGGTGGAGGAGGAGTATGGTCCAACTCACATACGTGACTTTTATTGTTGAGTTGGCCCCTCATCCCCTTATTTAGGGCTTGAAATTTTACCTCCTCAAAGATGAGGCATTGGCCCTCCTCCATTTCTTGCATTTTGCTGGCCGTCATACAGCCAAAGGCCTCTTGGACACTAGGGGTGTTTGTGAGGACCGCAGTAGCCTGCCGAATCAAATTAGTCGCCTCCAGGTCATTTGCCTTCCTGGTCCTTTTTGTTGGAAGGCGGAGGGGAGTAACCTGGGATTCAGTCAGACTACTGTACACGGCCACCTCCTGGCTACACTTTCCACAGCCACCTCCTGGCTGCCACTTTCCACGGCCTTCTCCTGGCTGAGACTTTCCACTGCCTCCTCCTGGCTGAGACTTTCCTTTATATGAAAATGGTACATAGTTTTAGTTTTTTGATCATCAATCACACACGATTTTGAGCTCATGATTGTTGCAAATTGAATGTTAACAAATAGAAAAGACTGTCATTCTGACCCAATCATTTTTGGCTACTACTGTCTATTGACATGTAAACCACTTTGTTAAATCAGAAATTAGTGATCAATAATAACATCTAGTTAACATCATTCAATTTTTGACAAGAAATATGTTGAACAATATGTTGAACAATGCTCTACCTGGCTCAAGCTGGGCTCCTCCACATCTTCCTGGGTGGAAGGCCCAGGTTGTATGTCGGAAGCATCATCTGAGGTGGAAGGAAGAGTGGAAGGAAGTGTGGAAGGAAGGATTGAGAGTGCTGGTCTGGGTTCACTATGGTCTGACAAATACGCAGTCTGTCGTAGTACCACAGCCTGGGTACTTATACGTCATCTGCTGCTGCTCCTGATCTCATGGAATCCTGGACCTTTTTGCGCTCCCTATTATATGTGCTCCTCAGGCCACCAAGTTTGGCCTTCAAATAGGTGATGTCTGCCGTGGGAATCACCGGCTTCACTAATTCCAACAGTTGATCCAGCGCTGCCTTCCTCTTTAGTTTGTATAAAACTGGTGTTTCACTTGCCACAGACAGGGCAGCTCCCTGCACTTATCAATGAAGTTGGGGAGAAAGTCATGGTCATTAAATGTATCCATTTTCTCTGCAAGAAACAACACAAGACAAACCCTAATGTCAGGCTAAACTCTTCTAATCTTGTCCCAATATAGGCCTCAATCTATAAGCAGTATAGGCCACTAATCACTGATGCCCCAAGTTAAAATTGTACCTTTGTTTGAACGATCAGCGCTTATGCTACTCTGTTCTCTGCTCACAGATTGTACGTACAACGCATGCGTGTTATGCTTTATATACACTACGCATGCGTGAAACTCTGCCCCTGACCTTCTTTCTAGTATATATCCCGTCCCTTCTCTTTCAGGGGAGTGGGAGAGCACATGGCGGAGAGACAACAGGTGCATTCAGAGAGCAGCAAGGATGATAAAATCCTGAAGCCAGAAACGTCCCGATCCCGGAGGAGATTTAAGGCCTCAAATATGTCCATTGTAGAGATTGTGGAGATGGTGGACATCTTGAAGAGGGCCAACTATGATGGTAAGCATGCACCTTACCCAAACCCAAATGTGAGAAAGGCCAAGTTAATGAGTGAGAAGTCTGCACAGGAATTTTGGGGTAAGATGATCCAAGGAGCAATTGAGGAAACGCTGATCAGACCTGAAATTGAGGGAGCACGATCATTACAGAAGGATCAGGAAACTGCTTCTAAATAGTAAGTATTTTTCGTGTGTTCATATTATTATTATTACTTTAGTGCTGCTCAATGTGCTTTTCTTTACTGTGGGACAGTTTAAAATGGTGTTTAAAATTGCAAGTTTCAGGTTCGTGGGAACAGTAATCGTTCGTAGTAAACATCGCTCGTTCGACCACTAATACGATGTTTTTGGCAGATGCAGGTTAACTACATTTTTTTAGGCCTATTTGTATTTAAAGAAGTTTAGTACATTTTTGTGTAGATGGGTTTGTAACTAGAATGAAATGCAAACTTGATTTAGTGTAAGTAGAGGACACTCAGCAGCTGTTTACACATCTGGACGCAGGAGCACTAATGTGGGACACCAGAACACCTTTTTTAGAGTGTCCCACGCAGGTGCTTGAGTGGATACTAAGGGTCTCTCTATGTGGGATACTTTACAAAAAAAGGTAAGTATTCCAGCTTTAAGAAAGGGAAAAAATTATGTCTTCAGCTTGTATCTCTGCCAAAACAGACCATTGTACAACACTTCCAAGCAATGTTTTATATTCCTATTTCTTGCCTCAAATATCTGTGTGCTAAGTATACCTTTTTTTTTATTCACATAGGGGAGAAAAGACTCTTGAATTTAAACGCATTGTATGGTGTTCTTGTATATTGTAATAGGCCCTGACCAGGTTTTTTGGGCTGGAGCACCCCTCCCCCTCCTCATTACCTCCTATTTAGTGGCCACCAGTGTTTAGGATGTATCCCCTTCAATTCTCCCACATAGAGGAGTTTAGCTCCCATGGTTGAGACAAAGGATCTTCCATTCTATTACTAGTGTAGGACCCACTAATTCGGGGTACTTTGTCGCAGTAAGTGGGCTTAGCACTATATGACCATATAGTGTGACCAAACCCCCGTATTTTTTGAATATGTTCAGGTGTTTTTAACTAGCCCTGCAGGAAATGTCATTCTTGTATGTGTGCGCTGTAAAATATTTTGTACTGTTTGTAGGTCTTATAGCAGCACCATCTTGAATTTAAACACATTGTATGGTGTGCCCCCCAAATATGTTCTTGTATATTGTAATAGGCCCTGACCAGGTTTTTTGGGCTGGAGCAACCCTCCCCCTCCTCATTACCTCCTATTTAGTGGCCACCAGTGTTTAGGATGTATCCCCTTCAGTTCTCCCACATAGAGGAGTTTAGCTCCCATGGTTGAGACAAAGGATCTTCCATTCTTTTACTAGTGTAGGACCCACTAATTTGGGGCACTTTGTCGCAGTAAGTGGGCTTAGCACTATATGACCATATAGTGTGACCAAACCCCCATATTTTTTGAATATGTTCAGGTGTTTTTAACTAGCCCTGCAGGAAATGTCAATCTTGTATGTGTGCGCTGTAAAATATTTTGTACTGTTTGTAGGTCTTATAGCAGCACCATCTTGAATTTAAACGCATTGTATGGTGTTCCCCCCAAACATGTTCTTGTATCTGAGGACACCAAGAACCCCACGCCTCCTAAAGAAGGGGAAATCCCCACACACCCTGAAGAAGATGTGGGGGAAGGAGAGGTTCAGGAAGTGAGCAAAATAGTGACCACAACAGGTCATTGTCTCAGACCACAGCTTCAGGTAATAGATGGATGCCTGCATATTTATAATACATTGTGTGTTTTTTTTATTTTTAGGTCATGTGGATGTTGTGGAAGAAGAAACTAATTTCACTCACAGGGGAGATAAGCGGGAATTAGAGACGATCAAGGAAGTCATCAATGATGTTGAAAGAAGACTCAATAACATGATTGATGTTTTAGGCAGAATCTAAAACACCCCAAAATTTTACAGTTTGTCGTTATATTTTTGAATTTTATAAAAGTTTTTAGGTAATTTGAAAGCCAAATTTTGAAGATGCACACAGTGTGTCAACATGTGCTATTTGCCATTCATTGGATATCAATGTGCGCGTTTTGTGGGTGCAACCCCTTCCTTGCAACTAAAGTAAGTGAGAGGAAGGTGTTTCACCCCCCGAAACATGTCCATTGATCCCCCATGATGGGAGCTAGCACATGTTGACATTAGGCATGGGATCAGGAGGGAAATCCACATTTTGACTCCCAATTTGTGTGCATCTTCAAAATTTGGCTTTTACAGGGGTGACATTACCCCATCTGATGAAGGCCATAATAACACAGTTTGGACATACTAATGTCTGATATGGCCTTCACTCACTTCAGTTGAACTTTGTAAGTTCCTGTGTTGTGTATGTTATGGTTTTAAACGTGCCTGTTTAACCAAAAAATGGCTATTTGTACGGTCAAACATAACAATGTTATACACCAAAGATGTTGGTTTGTTAAAAATCCCTTTTCTAACACACAGGTGAATGTGCACAGAGTAAAATGTTTTATACTCAACAATGTGTGGCTTCTTCTTTCAATGCTCAATATCAGTTTTTGGAGTAAGTTTGTGTTTACAGTGACAATGGGGGTTATTTAGTAAAGGCAAATCCACTTTGCACTACAAGTGCACTTTCAGTGCAGTTTCAGTGCACTTGTAGTGCGAAGTGGATTTTCCTTTAGTAAATAACCTCCATAGTGCTCTAAAATTTGCCCCAATCAGGCCATTTTAGGGACTCAAAGCACTTAATTCATGGAGCTGAAAAGGATGATTATTTTTATCATTAATGCATTACATACATTAACAACAAAAACAGTGTGTGTGTGTGTGTGTGTGTGTGTGTGTGTGTAGCAGACCCACAACATAATAGTTAGCTGAAGAAGAGATTGTCACCTCATGTATCAAATAAATTACGTTTGCACTAGTGAAGAAAATGGTCAAAAATAAAAGGCCATTGGAGAACCTAGGAGACAGCTAAAAGAAACACAAGCAGTAAATCAAATGAAACATTAGTTCAGTTTATACCAAAACATTAAAAAAAAAAGTGTTTTAAAGATTCTCTAGCATATCAATGGCCCCCCTACCCGCAAAGTACTCGAGATAACTTTTTTCTTGCTTTGCGGTCGCTTTGGGGGGGCAAGTCAGAACGGCCAGGTTTAAGTGCCGTCAGAGTTGTTGTATTTTGAAAGCCGGCCTCAGTACAAACTGAGGCCACATAGTTTGTTGCATTTTTTCTGAAGAAATTATGGGGAATGCAGCAGGCAATGACAATATGATTAAGTTTATATTCGACACAAACATTCTTGGCCAACATAAGTATAACATTTATTTTAAGGAGTATTTAAAGACAAATGTATAAGGTCCACCTATCAGATTCCTCACCCCCTCTGATGGGTAAAAAAATGTGTAAATATTTCAGGGTTGGGGGAGATGTTTTGGACAGGTAACCGTCTCCACTTCATTGAGAGCTGAATGCATAAATAATGTGTATTACTTTGGCCAGCCTCTCCTTACTTACACTATTGTCAGCCCACTGGATAGGTAAGAAGTGTCATAATACAAAAATATGGATACACACTGTCCAAATTGAAGCACATTTTTACATTCTGCAATTACCTATCAAGATAATAGGAGAACAAAACTTTAAACAATACCATTTGAAAGTATTCAGGCAGGCCCTTGCACTACATGCTTTGGTGAAATCATCCATAAATCTGTCCATAAAAAGAGGTAGGTATAGTGTGTATGGGTTTGGCAAAGTCAGCAGATAGAGTATTGGTATCGGTTGACTTAGTATTCGGGTGGGGGGAGGTTCCAAATGAGTTTTGCCCCCCCAAAAAAAGTCTCTTGCACTCTGCCTGAATTTAAGGACAACAATAACATTTGGGCACATTTTAGGGGGTGTTTAGGGTAATCACTACAATGGAGCTGACAAAATACATTGTTAAGTGACTAGGCTAGGTGTATATAGGCCCAGGATAGCATGCTGGGGAGGTTAGTGAAGGCAAATATGCATGAAGGACAAAAAAGGAGCAGTAAAAGCTTCCAGCATGCATGAGGACAAAGAGGACATTCACAGCATATTACAATCATGGTAATTAGGGAATGATGAAAGAAATACAATACATTAGCAAACATTAAATACATAGAATGTGATGTTAAAGGATAAAACTTACCTTAATATAATCCTTCTGCAGGACCTGTTTGATGGCAGAACAGGTCTCTGGAATAATGATTCCCAGAGCCTGGGGGGAGATGCCAGTCGAGAACTTGATGTCCTGCAGACTTCTCTTCATCGCCAAGCACCGCAAGGTGGCAATGAGCCCCTGCTTGGGAGTGATGGCTTGCCACATGCAGGTATCCTGATTCATAATATAAGGGGACAGCTAAGCCAACAGACGGTGAAAAACAGGGTCCGTCATCCGGAGATAATTCCTGAAATCATCAGGATTATTCTCCCAGATCTCCCCCAACAAAGGCATATGAGAGGATTGGTCACGCTGGAGCAACCAATTCTTCGTCCATTAACTCCTCCTCGCCCTGTTCATGGACTGGACTTGGGTCAAAGCAAGAACTCCAACACCAAGCCCTTGCACAGCAGGAACTCTATGAGGAGTATGTACCCACAACATGGCTAGAAAATGGTCAGCTGGTCAGAACAAACTAACAGAACGCACTGAAAATCAGAAAGGACCTGAGAAGAACGATCTGAAAATCAGAAATGAGCAGAAAAGAACGCACTGAAAAACAGATACAAACTAATAAATAGAATGTACTGAAAGACAGGAACAAACTGACAACACGCACTGAAGAACAGATATGAACCCACAAGCACAAACTGAAGAGCAGTAACAAACTGAAAAGGACGAGGCTGAAAAGCGCGAATCGTCTCTCACCAAACTTCTACTAACACGAGATAAACACGAGTTTAGCAAAAGGAGCCCAAAGGGTGGTGCACTGGCTATTGAACTACCTTTTTATAGGCCTACGTGTTGTAGGTCACCGCATTCTTGACAATCAGAAGTTGTGTGACCGTGTGTATGCAAGACAAGTTTGAACCCACATCCGTCGAAAAAAATCCAGTTTTGTTGTCGGAATGTCCGATTGTGTTTTCGTGGCATAACTGTGGAGGCTGGTCGAGAAGGCGTTAATCACCATAAATTACGGTTTTGTATGAAGTTGTAGAATTATTCTTGTAAATCAATAAAATCTATTTACTTATTAATTTAATTGGGAAATATTTATACATTGGTAAGAATTCCCCATAGATTAACAAACTCAGGAAATTATTGTGGTAGGTTACTGATTGTCTGAACAAAGTTCAAATTTTTTTAAATTATTGCCATAACTGACTGGAGGCACTGTAAATCCACTTTACTTACATTCAGACACTATTCTTTTATTTATAATTAACCATTCACCAAAGCACTAAGTTCTATTTAATTTAAATCCCCTATATTTATTATCATTAAATTTCCATACCACACTCACAACAAATTCATATTTTGTAAAATGCATATACTGGGGGTTATTTACTAAAGGCAAATCCACTTTGCACTACAAGTGTACTGAAAGTGCACTTGAAAGTGCACTTGGGAGTGCAGTCGCTGTAGATCTGAAATGAGGGGAAGCACTGCTGATTTTATCATCCAATCATGTGCAAGCTAAAATGCTGTTTTTTTATTTTCCTTGCATGTCCCCCTCAGATCTATAGTGACTGCACTTCCAAGTGCACTTTCAGTGCACTTTCAAGTGCACTTGAAGTGCAAAGTGGATTTGCCTTTAGTAAATAACCCCCACTGTATATTAAATACATTTGGATTTCTACTGTTTTTGTAGAGTAGTTACTTTATGTAGTACGTTTTTTATTTATGTATAATTTTTCATTAAAGTATGATTTCCTGCAGTTCATTTGCAAACTAAAGCCTCGTACACATGATCAGATTTTCTGACGGGAAATGTGTGATGACAGGCTGTTGGTGGAAAATCTGACCGTTTGTATGCTCCATCCGACAATTGTTGTCGGATTTTCCGCGGACAAATGTTGGATAGCAGGTTTTAAAATTTTCCGCGGACAAATGTCTGTTGTTGGATTTTCCGAGCATGTGTACACAAGTCCATCAGACAAAAGTCCAAATTACAGATACACATGCTCAGAAGCAAGGACAAGCCAAAAGCGGTTGATCTTGTAAAGTAGCGTTCGTAATGGAGAATTAACATTCGTGACGTGGCAAATTATGAAATCTCGAAATGCAGCGGACAATTCTCTTCTTCTTTAATGGGATAATAATGAAGCTGCTTTGCTGGTGATACTGATGGAGTTATTGCAAACAAATTTTCAAAGGCTTTTTTTTTTCTAGTGATATCAAGAATAATATTATTCTGCTTTTTTTTTATATTTGGGCAAGTTACCACAGCACCATTATCCCGTAGTTTTTAAGATCAAAGATACAACTATGTTGGTGTCCCTTGTCAATTTTACATCGTATTTTTTTAAATGTAACTGCCTACTCCCAAACTGTCATTTGAAGTAAAACACATAGCCAAGTATTATTCTACGCAATTTTGCATTAAAAAAAGAAAACAAATAAAATTAGACATGCTATCAGTCAATAGAACTTAACCAAAAAAGTGCATTCTATGCATCCAAAAATATAGAAAATATACCAAATCAAATCATTATTATTCAAGCAAAAAATAAAATGAAAGCCTCATACATGTGTCCTGCTTCTTAATATAGGGGGTCAATAATGCTAAACGTTGGTGAAAGCAGGGGTCCCTCATCCAGAGATAATTCTGAAAAACATCTGGATTATTCTCCTGGAGCTCCCGCAGCAAAGGCATATGACATACTTAAAGCATAAAGCATAAAGCAACCAATTTTTGATCCAAGAACCCCTCCTCCTCCTGTTCCTTGAACTAACGGCCGTTCAGAAACAAACTGAAAAAGCACGAAATGAAAAGCGCAAACTGAAAAGCGCAAAATGAAAAGCTTGAAATGAAAAGCGCAAATCAACACTCACCAAACTTCTACTAACACGAAATTAGCAGAAGGAGCCCAAAGGTTGGCGCTAAAGAGCTGAAAAACAACGTAGTATGACAGTACGTTCGTGTTTGTTGGCTGTCTTGCCGTTTGTATGCAAGACAATATCCAGGCACACACTTTCGGACAAAAGTCTGAAGTTTTGTCTGCGGAAAATCCAATCGTGTGTACGAGGCTTTACACTTAATTTGTGTGGCTTGATAGGCTTTCTGAATTATTATTATTTTATTATTTTATTTTATCTGTGGTTGATTAACTTTCACTGTGGCTATATAGCATGTTGAGTATTTGTAAAGTTATCTCTAGGCAAAATAATTTTGTCACATTTTTATTGCTGTCTGTATGTCTCCTCATTGGGGAGATTCGACCTTGTCTGTGTCTTGATGACTGTCATCAGTTCTCCCTAGAACAAAGGGTAAGGATACATTTTCCTGTGGGAATATCTGTTAAGGACAACTGTCTAAGAAAATAATTCTCATTCTGGTTGTTAATATCTGTTAAGGACAACTGTCTAAGAAAATAATTCTCATTCTGCTTGTTTCCCTCTAAAGCCCCATACACACTGTTAGATTTTCTGCAGAGTTTTGTCTTCGGAACTACCAAAACCATGTAGTGCAAGGGCCTGCCTGATTGCATACAAACTGAAACTCTTAAGGTTTGACCTCATATTATATGGTTTTGGTAAATCTGAAGACAAAAATCTGCAGAAAATCTAATAGTGTGTATGGGGCCTAAAACCTTATACACACGGTCAGATTATTGGACACATTTTCATCAGTTTTTTGTTTGATGCTAGTCTCAAATCGAAAGTGAAGAGGGTACTCACCATCAGAAAATTTTCTGAAGACAGAATTCAACGTCAGAAGTGACGTAATGTGTTTTGTATGTGTTTTTTCATTTCTGAGCATGCCTAGTCTTGCTCTTCAAATTTTTTCTTTGTCAGAAAACCATACTAATGAAAATAAAATTGGACATTGTGGTCACATCAGACAAAAATTTTCAAGCCTGCACATCCAGTTTTTGTCTGCGGAAAATTTTTAATCGGCTGTCAGAAGCAGCATACTAACGATCAGATAATCAGCAGACGAAATTTATCTTCAGATTTTCTGACCGTGTGTACAGGCCTTTACACTCCGTTACCTCTCTGGGAAAGAAACTGAAGGGAATTTTCCTCAATGGTACACAAACAACAACAAAAAAATATATAATAAACTGACAGTAGTTTATTTCCTTACCTACTCTATCAAAAAAAGCATTAGCTATATATACACACACACTTAAAGTGTTTTTATTTATTTATTTGTTTTTTATTTTATTATTATTATCATTATACAGGATTTATATAGCGCCGACAGTTTACGCAGCGCTTTACAACATTAGGGCAGACAGTACAAGTACAATACAACTCAATACAGGAGGAATCAGTGGGCCCTGCTCGTTAGAGCTTACAATCTAGGAGGGAGGGTCAAGTTATACATAAGAGTAATAGCTGTGAGGGATGAGCTAATGGAGAAAATAGTGCAGTTGTTAGATGGAGGCAAGATAGGCTTCTCTGAAGAGGAAAGTTTTCAGGGATCGCCTAAAAGTGGATAAATTTGGAGACAGTCTGACAGATTGGGGTAGGGAATTCCAGAGGATGGGCGAGGCTCGGGAGAAGTCCTGGAGGCATTTATGGGAGGAGGTGATGGGGGAGCTAGAGAGCAGGAGGTCTTGGGAGGAACAGAGATGGTGATTAGGTTGGTATTTTGAGACTAGGTTAGTGATGTAGCTGGGGGCAGAGTTGTGGATGGCTTTGTAACTTATTGTTAGTATTTTGAATTTAATTTGTTGGGCGAGTGGTAGCCAATGGAGGGATTGGCAGAGAGGGGTAGCAGACACTGAGCGGTTTGTAAGGTGGATGAGTCTGGCAGCAGCATTCATGATGGACTGAAGAGGGGATAGTCTGTTTAAAGGTAAGCCAATGAGGAGTGAGTTGCAGGAGTCAAGGCGAGAGATAACCAGGGAGTGAATCAGGAGATTTGTGGTTTCATTGGTTAGAAAGGGATGAAGTTTAGAGATGTTGCGGAGGTTGAGGCGGCAAGCTTTGGAAAGTGATTGGATGTGGGGCTGAAAGGAGAGTTCAGAATCCAGGATAACACCTAGCACCCTGACATGTGGGGATGGGTGGATGGTTTTGCCATTGCTCTTGACAGAGAAGTCAGGGGAAGAGGCACGTGGGGGAGGAAGTATTATAAGCTCGGTTTTGGACAAGTTGAGTTTGAGGAAGTGGTGTGACATCCATACAGATATGTCGGTTAGTAAGTTAGTGATGCGTGAGGAGACTGATGGAGTGAGTTGAGGGGTGGAGAGATAGATTTGTGTGTCATCAGCATAGAAATGATATTGAAAGCCATGAGAGGCTATCAGCTGACCCAGGGAAGAGGTGTAGATTGAAAATAAAAGAGGTCCAAGAACAGAACCTTGGGGGACCCCGACAGAGAAGGGAAGAGGAGTGGAGGAAGTTGAATTGTAAGTGACACTGAAGGTGCGTTGAGATGGGTAGGATGAGAGCCACTGAATAGCACAGTCACGGAGACCGAGGGAGTAAAGTTTTTTGAGGAGGAGGGGGTGGTCAACCGTGTCAAAGGCAGCTGAAAGATCCAGAAGTAGGAGTACAGAATAGTGTCCGTTGGTTTTTGCAGTTAGTAGGTCATTTGTGAGTTTTAAAAGAGCAGTTTCTGCGGAGTGTTGAGGGCGAAATCCAGATTGAAAGGGATCAAGAAGGTTGTTTTTAATGAGGTGGTCACTCAGTTGGTTGTAAACCAGGCGTTCAAGGAGTTTTGAGGAAAAGGGGAGCAAGGAGATAGGGTGTAGGTTGTTAAGATTGGTAAGGTCCATGTTTTTAGAAAACATGATGAGCTACAGATGAGCTATTACAAAATGCATGCATTCTTGGCTGACTACTTCCCTGATCAGTTTTTATACTTCTATTCATGACCTTTTATCAACAGAATAAGAGACATTTTCTCCATCCTGCAAAAGAACTATATCTCAAAACTCTCAATTGTGCCAAACTCAAAACATATTTATATACATACTATATATATATATATATATATATATATATATATATAAACACCGTGCCTTAAAAAAGTATTCATACCCCTTGACATTTTCCACATTTTGTCATGTTGCATCCAAAATCGTAAATGTATTTTATTGAGATTTTATGTGATAGACCAACACAAAGTGGCACATAATTGTGAAGTGGAATGAAAATGAGAAATGGTTTTCAATTTTTTTTACAAATAAATATGTGAAAAGTGTGGCGTGCATGGTAGAGACATCCCCAAAAAGACTTGCAGCTGTAATTGCAGCAAAAGGTGGTTCTACAAAGTAATGACTCGGGGGGATGGATACAAATGCAGGCCACACTTTTCACATATTTATTTGTAAAATATTTTGAAAAACATTTATCATTTTCCTTTCACTTCACAATTATGTGCCATTTTGTGTTGGTTTATCACATAAAATCTCAATAAAATACATTTACATTTTTGGTTGTAACATAACAAAATGTGGAAGATTTCAAGGGGTATGGATACTTTTTCAAGGCACTGTATACAGGGCCATCTTTAATATTGACTGGACCCTGGGAAAATATTTTCTTGGGCCCTCCTCTTTCATGCAATTTTGCTCTCCACATGCTTTGAGACATACGATAAATAGCAGCTAGATTCAGAATCAGTTTACTGAATCGGATCAGGCAGCGATTGCCTAATCTAATTTAGTTGCCAGAGGTTGCAGTGTATCATTACCGCTCACTGACTAGCTGCTAGAGGTTACAGCACACATTACGGCTCACTGTTTATTTTCTAGAGGTTACAGCACATGACTTCTGCTTGTTGATTGGTTGCTAGAGATTACTGCACATTAATAATGCTCACTGATTAATTGCTAGAGGTTACCGGACATCTATACCACTCACTAATTGGTTGCTAGAGGTTACTGCACATTATTACTGCTTGCTGATTGGTTCCTAGAGGTTACTGCATATCCTTGCAGCTCAATGATTGGTTTCAAGAGGTTAGTGCACAACATTACTGCTCACTGATTGGTTGCTAAAAGTTAAAGCACATCATCTCTTCACTGCCTGCACACTATGGACTGGGGAGGTGAGGGGACCCATCAATATACAGAAAACTCCTAGGAATCCTGGGATCAGTGGCAATGCTGGGGGGGGGGTGATCAGTGGCAATGCTGGGGGGTTGATGGGATCAGTAAGAATTGTGGGATGTTGTGATTAGTTAGGAGGCAGTACACTGGCAAATTCTGAATCGTGTAGAGCAAAGCTGGAAATCTTTGGCAAGTTCATAGTGGGGGATTCTACACTGACCACCAATGTAAGGGGGAATTTACAATTACTAACAATGTAAGGGGGGATTTACACTGACCATAAATGTGAGGGGGAATTTGCACTGACCACCATGTAAAATGGGATTTTACGCCATCCACCAATAGTAAAGAGGGATTTCTACACTGATACCAATGTAATTAGAGCATTTACACCAACCACCAGTGTAAGGGGGGATATACAATGATCTCCATGTAAGGGGGAATTTGCACTGACAACCATTGTCAAGGAGATTTGTACTGACCACCAATGTAAGGTGACACTTCTACACCGACCACCAATGTTGGGGGGGATTTACACTGACCATCAATGTAAAGTTGGATTTACACTGACCACCGGTGTAAGGGCAGCAATTCTGCACTTACCACCAATGTAAAGGAAAAAATGTACAGTGATCACCAATGTTATGAAGAATTTACAGTGACAATCAATGTAATGGGTGATTTTACATCAACAGCCAATAAAGGGAGATTTCTACACTGGCCACCAATGTAAGGGGGATTTACACTCATCACCAATTCAAAGGGGGATTCTACTTGGACCACCAATGTAATGGGGATTTACAGTGACCACTAATGTAATAGGAGCATTCACAGTAACCACCAAAGTAAAAAGGGATTTACACTAACCACCAATGTAAGGGGGACCTTCGCAGTGGCCGCTAGTGTGAATGAAAGGATTGCACACCAAGCCCCAATGTAATGAGAATATTTACACTGACCACCAATGTAACTGAGACATTTAGCCTGCGTTCACATTTGTGTGTGTCGGGAATACATGCAAAATCGCTTTCCTGATGCCACAGAAACATGCTTCCCTTTAGCAGATACACAGCAGTGCCATTAATTGTTAATGACACCCTTATGCATTGGCTGAGATGTGCGTATTCACATGCACCAAAATTCAGGGTGCAGAACAGGCTGATGTTAGGCTTAAAGACCACAGTTGTAGGCAGGACTTTAAGGCATGCTCCTTTACCTCCCCAGTGGGCAGCATTTAGCAGAAGTGATGGTAGATATGACCTCAGGGGGACATGACATACATATGAATGCCACCTCTATTTACATATCAATGTCGCGGTCTTCTACTATTTACCAAATAATGCTGCAGCTATTTACATATCAATGCAGGTTATTTACATGTAGACACAGGGGCTGCAGGTGAGTCATCTGTACATGGCAAAAGGGCAGAGCTGGGCAGCAGCAACAAAACTTTACACTGAGATATCACGACACAGCACGGGACTAAAACTTCAAGGTATAAGGGAATTTAAACTGGGATATTTGGCAAGTGTGAGGCAGCTGCTTTGGGCCCCACAACAATGATGCCCCTTTTGCCCTGCCTTAAAAATGTTCCTGACTTTATATACTATACGGACTGCCCTATATACTCTGCAGAAAAACTGGGCCTTAAGTGTTGGTGGTACCAGAACACTGTAACCCCTCACAGTTACTCTTGTTGAGGGGAAGAACGGCCCTGCTGTGAAATATTAGATAAAAAATTGTAATTACATGCCCCTGTTAAAAAGGGGCAGAAAAATTGGGCCTTTGGTTTTGGTGGCACCACAACACAGTAACCCCTCATAGATACTCTTGTTGGGTGCAGGAAGGGGCCCTGTTGTGAAATATTAGATGAAAAACTGTAATTACATGCCCCTGTTAAACAGGGGCAGAATAGTTGGGCCTTGAGTAGTCATTGTGGTGTCACAACACTGTAACCCCTCACAGATACTCTTGTTGGGCACAGGAATGGGCCCTGCTGTAAAATTTTAGATAAAAAAATTGTAATTACATGCCCTTGTTAAACATGGGCAGAAAAATTGGGCCTTGGGTGGTGGTGGTGGTGCCACAACACTGTAACCCCTCACAGATACTCTTGTTGGGCGCAGGAACGGGCCCTGCTGTGAAATATTATATCAAAAATTTTAATTACATACCCCTGTTAAACAGGGGCAGAAAAATTGGACCTTGGGTCGTGGTGCCACAACACTGTAACCTCTCACAGATACTCTTGTTGAGTGATGGAATGGGCCCTGCTGTAAAATATTATATCAAAAATTGTAATTACAGGCTCCTGTTAAACAGGTACAGAAAAATTGGGCCTTGGGTGGTGGTGCCACAACACTGTAACCCCTCACAGATACTCTTGTTGGGTGCAGGAACGGGCCCTGCTGTGAAATATTGTATCAAAAATTGTAATTACATGTCCCTGTTAAACAGGGGCAGAAAAATTGGGCCTTGGGTGGTGGTGGTAGTGCCACAACACTGTAACCCTTCACAGATACTCTTGTTGGGTGCAGGAACGGGCCCTGCTGTGGAATATTATATCAAAAAATTGTAATTACATACCCCTGTTAAACAGGGGCAGAAAAATTGGACCTTGGATGGTGGTGGTAGTGCCACAACACTGTACCGCTCACAGATACTCTTGTTGGATGCAGGAATGGGCCCTGCTGTAATATATTATATCAAAAATTGTAATTACATGCTCCTGTTAAACAGGGACAAAAAAATTGGGCCTTGGGTGGTGGTGGTGGTGCCACAACATTGTAACTCCTCACAGATACTCTTGTTGGGCGAAGAAACGGGCCCTGCTGTGAAGTAATATATCAAAAATTGTAATTACTTGGCCCTGTGAAACAGGGGCAGAAAAATCTTGTCTTTGGTTTTGGTGGCACCAGTACACTGTAAGCCCTCACAGTTAATTTTGTTGGGCACAGGAACGGGCCATGCTGTGAAATATTAGATCAAAAATTGAAATTACATGCACCTGTTAAACAGGCACAGACAAACTGGGCCTTGGGTGGTCATGGAGGGGCCACAACACTGTAACCCCTCACAGATACTCTTGTTGGGTGCAGGAACGGGCCCTGCTGTGAATTATTAGATCAAAATTGTAATTGCATGTCCCTGTTATTAGGGGCAGAAAAACTGGGCCTTGACAGGTGGTGCCACAACACTGTAACCCCTCGCAGATACTCTTGTTGGGTGCAGGAACGGGCCCAGCTTTGAAATATTATATCAAAAATTGTAATTACATACCCCTGTTAAACAGGGGCAGAAAAACTGGACCTTGGGTGGTGGTGGTAGTGCCACAACACTGAACCCCTCACAGATACTCTTGTTGGGAGCAGGAATGGGCCCTGCTGTGAAATATTATATCAAAAATTGTAGTTACAGGCCCCTGTTAAACAGGGGAAGAAAAATTGAGCCTTGGGTGGTTGTGGGAGTGCCACAACACTGTAACCCCTCACAGATACTGTTGTTGGGTGCAGGAATGGTTCCTGCTGTAAAATATTAGATCAAAAATTGTAATTACATACCCCTGTTAAACAGGGGCAGAAAAATTGGACCTTCGGTGGTGGTACCACAACACTGTAACCCCTCACAGATACTCTTGTTGGGTGCAGGAATGGGCCCTGCTGTAAAATATAATATCAAAAATTGTAATTACATGCTCCTGTTAAACAGGGACAGAAACATTGGGCCTTGGGTGGTGGTGCCACAACACTGAACCCCTCACAGATACTCTTGTTAGGAGCAGGAATGGGCCCTGCTGTGAAATATTATATCAAAAATTGTATTTACATGCTCCTGTTAAACAGGGACAAAAAAAATGGGCCTTGGGTGGTGGTGCCACAACATTGTAACTCCTCACAGATGCTGTTGTTGGGCGAAGGAACGGGCCATGCTGTGAAGTATTATATCAAAAATTGTAATTGCGTGCCCCTGTTAAACAGGGACAGAAAAATTGGGCCTTGGGTGGTGGTGGTGGTGCCACAACATTGTAACTCCTCACAGATATTCTTCTTGGGCGAAGAAACAGGCCCTGCTGTGAAGTAATATATAAAAAATTGTAATTACTTGGCCCTGTTAAACAGGGGCATAAAAATTGGGCCTTTAGTTTTGGTGGCGCCAGAACACTGTAAGCCCTCACAGTTAATTTTGTTGGGCACAGGAACGGGCCATGCTGTGAAATATTAGATCAAAAATTGAAATTACATGCACCTGTTAAACAGGGGCAGACAAACTGGGCCTTGGGTGGTCATGGTGGGGCCACAACACTGTAACCCCTCACAGATACTCTTGTTGGGTGTAGAAACGGGCCCTGCTGTGAATTATTAGATGAAAATTGTAATTGCATGCCCCTGTTAACAGGGGCAGAAAAATTGGGCCTTGATAGGTGGTGCCACAACACTGTAACCCCTCCCTCACATATACTCTTGTTGGGTGCAGGAACGGGCCCAGCTTTGAAATATTATATCAAAAATTGTAATTACATACCCCTGTTAAACAGGGGCAGAAAAACTGGACCTTGGGTGGTGGTGGTAGTGCCACAACACTGAACCCCTCACAGATACTCTTGTTGGGAGCAGGAATGGGCCCTGCTGTGAAATATTATATCAAAAATTGTAGTTACAGGCCTCGTTAAACAGGGGAAGAAAAATTGGGCCTTGGGTAGTTGTGGGAGTGCCACAACACTGTAACCCCTCACAGATACTGTTGTTGGGTGCAGGAATGGGTCCTGCTGTAAAAGATTATATCAAAAATTGTAATTACATACCCCTGTTAAACAGGGGCAGAAAAATTTGACCTTCGGTGGTGGTACCACAACACTGTAACCCCTCACAGATACTCTTGTTGGGTGCAGGAATGGGCCCTGCTGTAAAATATTATATCAAAAATTGTAATTACATGCTTCTGTTAAACAGGGACAGAAAAATTGGGCCTTGGGTGGTGGTGCCACAACACTGTAAACCCTCACAGATACTCTTGTTGGGTGCAGGAACGGGCCCTGCTGTGAAATATTATATCAAAAATTGTAATTACATGCCCCTGTTAAACAGGGACAAAAAAATTGGGCCTTGGGTGGTGGTGGTAGTGCCACAACACTGTACCCCCTCACAGATACTCTTGCTGGGTGCAGGAACGGGCCCTGCTGTGGAATATTATATCAAAAATTGTAATTACATGTCCCTATTAAACATGGGAAGAAAAATTGGGCCTTGGTTGGTGGTGGTGGTGCCAAAACACTGTAACCCCTCACAGATACTCTTGTTGGGTGCAGGAATAGGCCCTGATGTAAAATATGATATCAAAAATTGTAATTACATGCTCCTGTTAAACAATGACAGAAAAATTGGAGCTTGGGTGGTGGTGGTGGTGCCACAACATTGTAACTCCTCACAGATACTCTTGTTGGGTGAAGGAGCGGGCTCTGCTGTGAAGTATTATATAAAAAATTGTAATTACTTGGCCCTCTTAAACAGTGCCACAACACTGTAACCCCTCACAGATACTCTTGTTGGGTGCAGGAATGGGCCCTGCTGTAAAATATTATATCAAAAATTGTAATTACATGCTTCTGTTAAACAGGGACAGAAAAATTGGGCCTTGGGTGGTGGTGCCACAACACTGTAACCCCTCACAGATACTCTTGTTGGGTGCAGGAATGGGCCCTGCTGTAAAATATTATATCAAAAATTGTAATTACATGCTTCTGTTAAACAGGGACAGAAAAATTGGGCCTTGGGTGGTGGTGCCACAACACTGTAAACCCTCACAGATACTCTTGTTGGGTGCAGGAACGGGCCCTGCTGTGAAATATTATATCAAAAATTGTAATTACATGCCCCTGTTAAACAGGGACAAAAAAATTGGGCCTTGGGTGGTGGTGGTAGTGCCACAACACTGTACCCCCTCACAGATACTCTTGCTGGGTGCAGGAACGGGCCCTGCTGTGGAATATTATATCAAAAATTGTAATTACATGTCCCTATTAAACATGGGAAGAAAAATTGGGCCTTGGTTGGTGGTGGTGGTGCCAAAACACTGTAACCCCTCACAGATACTCTTGTTGGGTGCAGGAATAGGCCCTGATGTAAAATATGATATCAAAAATTGTAATTACATGCTCCTGTTAAACAATGACAGAAAAATTGGAGCTTGGGTGGTGGTGGTGGTGCCACAACATTGTAACTCCTCACAGATACTCTTGTTGGGTGAAGGAGCGGGCTCTGCTGTGAAGTATTATATAAAAAATTGTAATTACTTGGCCCTCTTAAACAGGGGCAGAAAAATTGGGCCTTTGGTTTTGGTGGCGCCAGAACACTGTAAGCCCTCACAGTTAATTTTGTTGGGCACAGGAACGGGCCCTGCTGTGAAATATTAGATCAAAATTAGAAATTACATGCACCTGTTAAAAAGGGGCAGAAAAACTGGGCCTTGGGTGGTCATGGTGGTGCCACAACACTGTAACCCCTCACAGATACTCTTGTTGGGTGCAGGAACCGGCCCTGCTGTGAATTATTAGATCAAAATTGTAATTGCATGCCCCTGTTAAACAGGGGCAGAAAAATTGGGCCTTGGGGGGTGGTGCCACAACACTGTAACCCCTCACAGATACTCTTGTTGGGTGCAGGAACGGGCCCTGCTGTGAAATCTGAGATCAAAAATTGTAATTACATGCCCCTGTTAAATAGGGGTAGAAAAATTGGACCTTGGGTGGTGGTGCCACAACACTGTAACCCCTCACAGATACTCTTGTTGGGTGCAGAAACGGGCCCTGCTGTAAAATATTATATCAAAAATTGTAATTACATGCTCCTGTTAAACAGGGACAGAAAAATCGGGCCTTGGGTGGTGGAGCCACAAAACTGTAACCCCTCACAGATACTCTTGTTGGGCAGAGGAACGGGCCCTGCTGTGAAATATTATATCAAAAATTGTAATTACATGCCCCTGTTAAACAGGGGCAGAAAAATTGGGCCTTGAGGGTGGTGCCACAACACTGTAACCCCTCACAGGTACTCTTGTTGGGTGCAGGAACGGGCCCTGCTGTGAAATCTTAGATCAAAAATTGTAATTACATGCCCTTGTTAAACAGCCAGACCAGACCAATAACCAGACCAATTTTCAGCTTTTGGTGCTCTCATATTTTGAATGACATCTACTCAGTCATGCAACACTGTATCTATATGAAAATTTTGTCCTTTTTTTCCCACAAATAGAGCTTTCTTTTGGTGGTATTTAATCACCGCTGGGTTCTTTATTTTTTGCGCTATAAAAGAAAAAAAAAAACGAAAAATCGGTAAAAAATAGCATTTTTCTTCGTTTCTGTTATAAAATTTTGCAAATTAGTAATTTTTCTTCATATATTTTGGCCAAATTTTATACCGCTACATATCTTCGGTAAAAATAACCCAAATTGGTGGATATTATTTGTTTTTTGTTAAAGTTATAGAGTCCAAAAGCTATGATGCCAATATCTGAAAATTGATCACACCTGAATTACTGACAGTTCTTGAGACCCTAACATGCCAGAAAAGTACAAATACCCCCCAAATGACCCCTTTTTGGAAAGAAGACATTCCAAGGTATTTAGAAAGTTGCATGGTGAGTTTTTTGAAGTTGTCATTTTTTCCCACAATTCTTTGCAAATTCAAGTTTTTTTTTTTCACAAAATTGTCATATTAGCAGGTTATTTCTCACACACAGCATATGCATACCACAAATTACACCCCAAAACACATTCTGCTATTACTCCCGAGTACGGCAATACCATATGTGTGAGACTTTTACACAGCGTGGCCACATATAGAGGCCCAACATGCAGGGGAGCACCTTCAGGCATTCTGCAGCACCCAGGCCAATTCTGACATTTCTCTCCTACATGTAAAAATCATCATTTATTTGCTAGAAAATTACATAGAACCCCAAAACATTATATATTTTTTTTAGCAAAGACCCTAGAGAATACAGCAGCGGTCATTGCAACTTTTTATCTCGCACGATATTTGCACAGCAATTTTTCTAACGCGTTTGTTTTGGAAAAAAAACTGTTTTGTGCTTTAAAAAAAAAACAAAACAGTAAGGTTAGCCCAATGTTTTTGCACAATATGAAAGATGAGGTTACGTCGAGTAAATAGATACCTAACATGTCACCTTTCAAAATTGCACACGCTTGTGGAATGGCGCCAAACTTCGCTACTTAAAAATCCCCATAGGCGACGCTTTAAATTTTTTTACTGGTTACAAATTTTGAGTTACAGAGGAGGTCTAGGGCCAAAATTATTGCTCTCGCTCTACCGATCACAGCGATACCTCACATGTGTGGTTTGAACACCGTTTTCATATGTGGGCGGGACTTACGTATGCGTTCGCTTCTGCATGTGAGCACACGGACAGGGGCGCTTTAAAAAAAAAAAAATTTATTGTTCATTTTACTTTATTTATTTTAGTTTGACACTTTTTTCCAAAGAAAATTTTTTTGATCACTTTTATTCCTATTACAAGGAATGTAAACATCCCTTGTAATAGGAATATGGCATGACAGGTCCTCTTTACAGTGAGATATGGGGTCAATAAGACCCCACATCTCACCTCTAGGCTGTGCCTGAAGTAAAAAAAAAAAAACGATCCTGGCTTCGATCGTAGCTGTGAGTCGGTAGAAGCACCGGAGGGCGGCGGGGGGGATGTCCCCTCTCGCCTCCCATAAGAACGATCAAGCAGTGTAACAGCCGGTATGATTGTTCTTATGGTATAGGGAATTGCCGGCTGAAAAAGCTGATATCTGAATGATGCCTGTAGCTGCAGGCATCATTCAGATATCCCCACACAAAGTCAAGGACGTCGTATGACGGCAGGCGGGAAGTGGTTAAAACGCTTTTTTTTTAACACAAAGTTGTCCATTTATACAATATTTCTAACACATAGCATGTACATACCAAAAATGACACCCCAAAATATATTCTCCTACTCCTCCTGAGTACGGCGATACCATATGTGTGAGACTTCCACAGCCTGGCCACATACAGAGGCAGAGTATGGCTGAGCATGGCCAAGTATAGCTGAGCATGGCCGAGTATGGCTGAGCATGGCTGAGTATGGCTGAGCATGGCTGAGTATGGCTGAGCATGGCTGGGTATGGCTGAGCATGGCCGAGCATGGCCGAGCATGGCCGAGTATGGCTGAGCATGGCTGAGCATGGCGGAGTATGGCTGAGCATGGCCGAGTATGGCTGAGCATGGCTGAGCATGGGCGAGTATGGCTGAGCATGGCTGGGTATGGCTGAGCATGGCTGAGCATGGCCGAGTATGGCTGAGCATGGCTGGGTATGGCTGAGCATGGCCGAGTATGGCTGAGCATGGCCGAGTATGGCTGAGCATGGCTGGGTATTGCAGAGTATCGCCGAGTATGGGGGGTATTTCGGGGTATTGCAGGGTATGGCAGAGTATTGCGGGGTATTGCAGAGTATTGCGGGGTATTGCAGAGTATTGCGGGGTATTGCAGAGTATTGTGGGGCATTGCAGAGTATTGTGGGGCATTGCAGAGTATTGTGGGGTATTGCAGAGTATTGCACAGCATTGCAGAGTAGTGAGGGATGGCTGAGCATGGATGGATGGATGGCTGAATGTCACTGTGCAGCGCTGTGGGCACTACAGATGCAGCCCACAGCGCTGCTATCATCCATCCCCCTCTCCGCTCACAGTGTACCGATTGGTACAGAGAGGGGAGGAGAGGAACCGGCGTCATGATATGACGCCAGTTTGTTTACATGTGATCGCTCCGTCATTTGAAGGAGCGATCACATAGTAAACGGCTGCGATTAGCGGCCATTTACCGAGATCCGTGATGCGCTGGGTCCTCCGGACTCGGCGGTAACGGATGCTCTCGAGTGCGCACCCTAGGGGGCGCGTGAGAGCGGAATTCTGGGAGGACGTCCCTGGACGCCCTCCCAGAGTTAAGCTACTGCCCTGTAGCCTTCATTTGGCTATGGGCCGGTTGTTAAGTGGTTAAACAGGGGCAGAAAAATTGGGCCTTTGGTTTTTGTGGCGCCACAACACTGTAACCCCTCACAGATACTCTTGTTGGGTGCAGGAAGGGGCCCTGTTGTGAAATATTAGATGAAAAACTGTAATTACATGCCCCTGTTAAACAGGGGAAGAAAAATAGGGCCATGGGTGGTGGTGGTGCCACAACACTGTAACCCCTCACAGATACTCTTGTTGGGTGCAGGAATGAGCCCTGCTGTAAAATATTATATCAAAAATTGTAATTACATGCTCCTGTTAAACAGGGGCAGAAAAATTGGGCCTTGGGTGGTCATGGTGGTGCCACAACACTGTAACCCCTCCCAGTTACTCTTGTTGAGGGCAAAAACGGGTCCTGCTGTGAAATATTAGATGAAAAACTGTAATTACATGCTCCTGCTAAACAGGGGGAGAATAATTGGGCCTTGGGTGGTGGTGCCACAACACTGTAACCCCTCACAGATACTCTTGTTGGGCACAGGAACGGGCCCTGCTGTGAAATATTAGATCAAAACTTGTAATTAGATGCCCCTGTTAAACAGGGGTAGAAAAATTGGGCCTTGAGTGGTCATTGTGGTGCCACAACACTGTAACCCCTCACGGATACTCTTGTTGGGTGCAGGAATGGTCCCTGCTGTAAAATATTATATCAAAAATTGTAATTACATGCTTCTGTTAAACAGGGACAGAAAAATTGGGCCTTGGGTGGTGGTGGTGCCACAACATTGTAACTCCTCACAGATACTCTTGTTAGGCGAAGAAACGGGCCCTGCTTTGAAGTATTATATAAAAATGTGTAATTACATGTCCCTGTTAAACAGGGGCAGAAAAATTGGGCCTTTGGTTTTGGTGGTGCCAGAACACTGTAAGTCCTCACAGTTAATTTTGTTGGGCACAGGAACAGGCCCTGCTGTGAAATATTAGATCAAAAATTGAAATTACATGCACCCATTAAACAGGGGCAGAAAAACTGGGCCTTGGGTGGTCATGGTGGTTCCAGAACACTGTAACCCCTCACAGATACTCTTGTTGGGTGCAGGAATGGGCCCCACTGTGAAATCTTAGATCAAAAATTGTAATTACGTGCCCCTGTTAAACAGGGGCAGAAAAATTGGGCCTTGGGTGGTCATGGTGGTACCACAACACTGTAAGCCTTCACAGATACTCTTGCTGGGCGCAGAAACGGGCCCTGCTTTGAAATATTAGATCAAAAATTATAATTACATGCCCCTGTTAAACAGGGGAAGAAAAATTGCGCCATGGGTGGTGGTGCCACAACTCTCTAACCCCTCACAGATACTCTTGTTGGGTGCAGGAACTGGCCCTGCTGTGAAATATTATATCAAAAATTATAATTACATACCCCTGTTAAAGAGGGGCAGAAAAATTAGACCTTGGGTGGTGGTGGTAGTGCCACAACACTGTAACCCCTCACAGATACTCTTGTTGGGTGCAGGAATGGGCCCTGCTGTAAAATATTATATCAAACATTTTAATTACATTCTCCTGTTAAACAGGGGCAGAAAAATTGGGCCTTGGGTGGTCATGTTGGTGCCACAACACTGTAACCCCTCACAGTTACTCTTGTTGAGGGCAAGAATGAGCCCCGCTGTGAAATATTAGATCAAAAATTGTAATTACATGCCCCTTTTAAACAGGGGCAGAAAAATTGGGCCTTTGTTTTTGGTGATGTCACAACACTGTAACCCCTCACAGATACTCTTGTTGGGTGCAGGGAGGGGCCCTGTTGTGAAATATTAGATAAAAAACTGTAATCACATGCTCCTGTTAAACAGGGGCAGAATAATTGGGCCTTGGGTGGTGGTGCCACAACACTGTAACCCCTCACAGATACTCTTGTTGGGCACAGGAACGGGCCCTGCTGTGAAATAGTAGATTAAAAATTGTAATTACATGCCCCTGTTAAATAGGGATGAGCCGAACACCCCCTGGTTCGGTTCACACCAGAACCTGCGAACGGACCGAAAATTTGCATGAACTTTAGAACCCCATTGACGTCTATGGGACTCGAACGTTCAAAATCAAAAGTGCTAATTTTAAAGGCTAATTTGCATGGTATTGTCCTAAAAAGGGTTTGGGGACCCGTGTTCTGCCGCAGGGGACATGTATCAATGCAAAAAAACTTTTAAAAACGGCCGTTTTTTCGAGAGCAGTGATTTTAATGATGCTTAAAGTAAAAAAAAAGTGAAATATTCCTTTAAATATCATACCTCTCGGGTTGTTTATAGTATGCCTGTAAAGTGGCGCGTGTTTCCCGTGCTTAGAACAGTCCCTGCACAAAATTTCATTTTTAAAAGAAAAAAAGTCATTTAAAACTGCTTGCGGCTTTAATGTAATGTCGGGCCCTGGCAATATGGATGAAAATCAGTGAGACAAATGGCATGGGTACCCCCCAGTCCAATACCAGGCCCTTTGGGTCTTGTATGGATATTAAGGGGAACCCCGCACCCAAATTAAAAAAGGAAACAGCAGTATACAGGCTCTGTACTCTGAACAGCAATATACAGGCGGTGCAAAGAAGACAGGGACTGTAGGTTTGTTGTTAAGTAGAATCTGTTTGTAATTTTGAACTGGTACATTTTTAACGTGTTTAGCTCCAGCCAAAAAATCTATTTTAAGCTTTTTGGAAAACATAGGGAAGGGTTATCACCCCTGTGACATTTGTTTTGCTGTCTGTGCTCCTCTTCAGAAGATTTCACCTCACTTTTTGTCCCAATGACAAATGTTTTTTGAAAATTTGGGTTTTTTTGTGAAACAAGGATTGGTGATAAAGCATCAGTGGAAAGGAGAAATGTTTTTCCCATATTAACTCTTACAGGAGAGAATTTCCCTTCCTAGGGGTAGATTTCATCTCACTTCCTGTTGTCTCCTTCCGTTTGCAAGTAGGAGTCGTTTGTAAGTTGGATGTTTGAAAGTAGGGGCCTGCCCTATATACTCAGCAGAAATTTGGGCCTTAGGTGTTGTTGTGGCCACAACACTGTAAGCCCTCACAGGGCCCTGCCATGAAATATTAGATCAAGAATTGTAATTACATGCCCCTGTTGAACGGGGGCTGAAAAAATGGGCCTTAGGCACTGGTGCTGGTGCCACAACACTGCAACCCCTCACAGATACTCTAGTTGGTATGCAGAAATGAGCCCTGCTGCACAGTATTGCATCAAAAATTGTAATTACACATCCCTGTTAAACAGGGACTGAAAAATTGGGCCTTAGGCACTGGTGATGGTGCCACAACACTGCAACCCCTCACAGATACTCTAATTGGAACGCAGAAACGAGCCCTTCTGCAAAGTATTGCATCAAAAATTGTAATTAGACGCCCCTGTTAAACAGGGTCTGAAAAATTGGGCCTTAGGCACTGGTGCTGGTGCCACAACACTGCAACCCCTCACAGATACTCTAGTTGGAACGCAGAAATGAGCCCTTCTGCAAAGTATTGCATCAAAAATTGCAATTACACCCCCTGTTAAACAGGGGCTGAAAAATTGGGCCTTAGGCACTGGTGCTGTTGCCACAACACTGCAACCCCTCACAAATACTCTAGTTGGAACGCAGGGACGAGCCCTGATGCAAAGTATTGCGTAAAAAATTGTAATTACACGCCCATGTTAAACAGGGGCTGAAAAATTGGGCCTTAGGCACTGGTGGCGGCGCCCAGAACCAAAAATGTTCTTACAAGCTATCAGCGTGATCATTGAGGAGGAAAAGGATAATTACTCAGGATAGTCACTCAGCCTCAGCATAAGCAGTCTTTGAAGGGATCTGAGATTTCAAAAAAAATTATTCGGTTACATCAGCATCAGGTGCTTGGTAGCTGGTGGTGATCCAAGACTGATTCATTTTTATTTTATTTTTTTAAGGTCAGTCGATCGACCAAGTCAGTGGACAGACGCACCCTGTGATCGGTTACAAAGCCTCCAGCAGCACTGAATGTGCGTTCCGAAAGAACGCTGGATGCAGGACAGGCCAGTAGCTCAATTGCATACTGTGGAAGCTCTGGCCAATGATCCGTCCTCAAGACCCAGTAACCCAGAGGATTTTCGGTGGGAAAGGTGTTCAAGTCAGATCTTGCCCCTAGGTATTCCTGCACCATGTAAAACAGACACTGGCGATGGTTGCTGGAACCGATCATACCTTGGGGCTGTGGACTAAAAAATTGTCTGAATGCATTGGTCAGACGGCCACCTTCTCCACCACTCCTTCTTTTACTGACCGAAGCCTCAGCAACACAACGTCCAGAAACAGGAGTTTGTAACCTCCCAGTCTCTGGGAACGCATTGCACAGACCTTTCTGCAAGGCCTCCCGAAGATGTTTCATCCTCTGCTCCCTCTATGACGGCAAGATAAGGTCCGCAACCTTACCCTTGTAATGTGGATCAAGGAGGGTTGCCAGCCAGTATTGGTCCTTCTCCTTGATACCACGAATAGGAGGATCCTCACGCAGGCTTTGCAGGATCAGGGAGGCCATGCAGCATAGGTTTGCTGAGGCATTCGGTCCGGAGTCCTCTGGGTCACTAAGGACGACATGGTCCTCAGCCACCTCCTCCCAGCCACGTACAAGTCCATGTGTTTCTTTGGACTGATCCTTTAAAGACTGCTGATGATGCTGAGTGCCAGGCTCCACCTCCATACTGACACAATCGTCCTCCTCCTCCTCCTCCTCTTCCTTGAAGGGCCTTGAGAGCTAAGGAAGTCCTCCTCTTCCTGTCTCTGTTCTGCCTCAAGTGCCCTGTCCATTATTCCACGCAGCGTGTGCTCCAACAGGTGCACAAGGGGGACAGTGTCACTGATGCATGCACTGTCACTGCTCACCATCCTCGTGGCCTCCTCAAATGGTGACAGGACAGTGCATGCATCCCTGATCACGGCCCACTGGCATGGCTAAAAAAAAACAAGCTCCCCTGACCCTGTGCTGGTGCCATAGTCGCACAGGCACTCTTTGATGGTCCTCTGCTGCGTGCGCAGCCACTGCAGCATGGCCAACGTTGAGTTCCACCTGGTGGGCATGTCACAGATTAGGCGGTTCTTGGGCAGGTTAAACTCCTTTTGGAGGTCTGCCAGCTGAGCACTGGCATTATATGACCGGCGTAAATGCACACAGACTTTCCTGGCCTGCTTCAGGAAATCCTGTAAGCCTGGGTACCTGCCCAAGAACCGCTGCACCACCAAGTTAAGAACGTGAGCCAAACAGGGCACATGGGTCATTTGTCCCTGTCGGAGGGTAGAGAGGAGGTTGGTGCCATTGTCGCAAACCACCATTGCTGCCTTAAGTTGGCCTGGCTTCAACCACCTCTGAATCTGCCCCTGCAGAGCTGACAGAACCTCTGTCCCAGTGTGGCTCCTGTCTCCCAAGCACACCAGCTGAAGCACCGCATGGCATCTTTTGGCCTGCATACTTGCGTAGCCCCTTGAACGGCTACGGAGCACTGCTGGTTCCGAGGACAAAGCACAGGAAGAGGCCATGGAGGAAGAAGAAGAGGAGGGCGTGGAGGAGAGAGGTGTGTCACAATCATTAGTAGTGGCATTTTGGAGGCGTGGTGGTGGAACAACCTCCAACACTACTGCACCTTGTCCTGCATCCTTCCCAGCTGCCAGCAGAACCACCCAATGCGCGGTGAAACTTAGGTAACCTCCCTGTCCATGCCTGCTGGACCATGAGTCAGCGGTAATATGCACCTTAACACTGACCGCCCTGTCCAGTGAGGCATGGACATTGCCTTCAACATGCCGGTAGAGAGCTAGAATCGCTTTCTGTGAGAAAAAGTGGCGTTTGGATACCTGCCACTGAGGAACCGCACATTCCACAAACTCAAGGGGCAGAGTCTACCAACTGAAAAGGCAGCAGTTGAAGTGCTAGCAATTTTGCCAAGCTAGCATTCAACCACTGGGAATGTGGATGGCTGGTAGTAAACTTCTTTCAGCGGTGCAGCAGCTGGGGCAGGGAAATTTGCCTGGTACAATCTGACGTCGGTGTACCGAAAGCAACTTGCCCACAAGTACTTGGCTGTGACACACCTAATTCTACACCTTCATTCCTCTCAGTGCAGGTCTCAGAGAGGACTGAAGGTATAGTGGGGTTGGAGATCTCAGCTGATGAGGAGCAAGGAGAGGTCCTCTTTGCTCTTTGGTGTGGGTCTTTTAGATACGCTTGCCAACGAACTGCATGGCAGGTCAACATATGTCTGGTCAAGCATGTGGTGATCAAGCATTTTGGTCATGCAAGATACGCTTGAGACATATGTTGCAAATAGCAGCGGTGCGATCTGATGCACTTGTCTCAAAGAAGGCCCACACCAAAGAACTTTTGGAATAACGCGCAGAGACAGCAGCGCCCTGCACATGCGGAGCTTTGGGGTGTGATGCAGTCAGTGTGCTGCCCTTAGGCTGGCCCTTGGAGGGCATCCTGCCTCTTTGGTGATGTGCCTCCTCCTCTTTCTTTCTCCTATCAGGCACCCACGTTGAGTCAGTGACCTCATCATCCCCTCCCTCCTCATCACTGGAGCAAACCTGGGAGTATGCTGCAGCAGGGGGAGCATGACTGCCAGATTGCTGTCCTTCTTGGGCACCCCCTCTGTCCATGCTCACGTTACTGCCTTCCTCTAGCACAGTATCATCATCAGAGCCTTCTAAACACTGGGCATCCTCCTGGAGCATGTACCCAACACTGTGGTCAAACAGTTCGAGAGACTCCTCAGGAGGACATGGTGCGGCTAGGGAAGGAGTCACTGATGCCATTGAGCTGAGGGAAGAGGCCACGTTGGCAGCTGCTTTGCCAGACAAAGTACCCTGAGCATGGGTGAGAGAGGATGAGGAGGATGAGGACGGCTTGGTCATCCACTCGACCAAGTCGTCCGCATGTTGCGGCTCAACACGGCCAGCTGCCGAAAAAAAGGCAACGGTGTCCCACAGCCACATGCTGATGAGGATGCACCGTCTCCACGACCAGCACTGTTGCCTCTAGACACAGAGCCTGTTTGCCCTCTTTTATTGACTTGTGACTGTCTGCCTCTCCTTGTTGGCCTTCCAGACATACTAATGGCCTGTAGCTGCACTAAGCTGGCAGAGCTCGCAAAAAACTAACTTGTAGCTTATTTAGCTGCCTGCGATAGTTATAGGATCAGGAAAACACCACCAACCTCCTACAGGTAGCTTTAGGTGAACACTGTGCAGAGCTCGCAAAAAACTAACTTGTAGCTTATTTAGCTGCCTGCGGTAGTGATAGGATCAGGAAAACACCACCAACCTTCTACAGGTAGCTTTAGCTGAACACTGTGCAGAGCTCGCAAAAAAACTAACTTGTAGCTTATTTAGCTGCCTGCGGTAGTGATAGGATCAGGAAAACACCACCAACCTTCTACAGGTAGCTTTAGGTGAACACTGTGCAGAGCTCGCAAAAAACTAACTTGTAGCTTATTTAGCTGCCTGCGGTAGTGATAGGATCAGGAAAACACCACCAACCTTCTACAGGTAGCTTTACCTGAACACTGTGCAGAGCTCGCAAAAAACTAACTTGTAGCTTATTTAGCTGCCTGCGGTAGTGATAGGATCAGGAAAACACCACCAATCTTTTACAGGTAGCTTTAGCTTAACACTGTGCAGAGCTCACAAATAACTAACTTGTAGCTTATTTAGCTGCCTGCGGTAGTGATAGGATCAGGAAAACACCACCAACCTTCTACAGGTAGCTGTAGGTGAACACTGCGCAGAGCTCGCAAAAAAACTAACTTGTAGCTTATTTAGCTGCCTGTGGTAGTGATAGGATCAGGAAAACACCACCAACCTTCTACAGGTAGCTTTAGGTGAACACTGTGCAGAGCTCGCAAAAAACTAACTTGTAGCTTATTTAGCTGCCTGCGGTAGTGATAGGATCAGGAAAACACTACCAACCTTCTACAGGTAGCTTTAGCTGAACACTTTGCAGAGTTCGCAAAAAAATAACTTGTAGCTTATTTAGCTGCCTGCAGTAGTGATAGGATCAGGAAAACACCACCAACCTTCTACAGGTAGCTTTAGCTGAACACTGTGCAGAGCTCGCAAAAAACGAACTTGTAGCTTATTGAGCTGCCTGCAGTAGTGATAGATAAGACAAAAAAGACCTGCGCTGGCAACTCACCAAGTGAATGATTATAGAAAAAATCAAAGAGTATATATACCATATAATGTTGCACAAATACACATTTAGTGGGTATTATATGGAAATGTACACAGAAACTGTGCACAAAAACACTGCCAAACTGTGTGACTGAAAGTAAATCAATAAACATAAATAATATGATCTAGATCAATTCGTCCAAAAGCTCACTCTTGGAGGCTATGCGACTAGAAAGTCACTAAAATAATATATAAATAATCCCATATATTCGTGAATAACAATAAAGTGAATCTCTATGTTGTGAAAACACCAAAAAATATACCAAAAAATATATAGATCAAAGATCACACGTAACATAAAGTCTGTTAGATTAAACAGTTCCTTCACAGGAGGACAATCTGCAGACTTCAAGCTTATTCATTCATATGATAGATTTAGATAGCAGATAAGGCTGATGCCGGTAATGCTTGAGAGGAGACTTTAGGAATCACAAACCTCGCGTTCCACCAAAAGGAGAAGAGAAAACACCAGGCATAAAACCTATGACACCGTGAGATCACCTGCGCATATAAGCGCTACTCACGGAACCGATGTGCAGAGCAGGCATTCAGATATTTAGTCGGTGTTCGCTGCTGGACGGCGTGCGTTCCACCAACTCCAGGAAGTGATGTCACTGGTTCTCGGGTTTACAAGCGTGGGCAGGATGTTGCGTCGACGCATTTCGCCCCTCCCCCAGGGCGTTATCAAAGACTCCTAGATAGAACTTGTAGCTTATTTAGCTGCCTGTGGTAGTGATAGGATCAGGAAAACACCACCAACCTTCTACAGGTAGCTTTAGCTGAACACTGTCCAGAGCTTGTAAAAAACAAACTTGTAGCTTATTTAGCTGCCTGCGGTAGTGATAGGATCAGGAAAACACCACCAACCTTCTACAGGTAGCTTTATCTGAACACTGTGAGGAGGACGCACTACACTAACTTGTAGCTTTAGCTGAACACTGTGCAGAGGTCGCACTACACTAACTTGTAATTTTACCTAAACACTGTTCAGAGGAGGCACTACACTAACTTGTAGCTTTAGCTGAACACTGTGCAGAGGTCGCACTACACTTACTTGTAGTTTTAGCTGAACACTGTTCAGAGGATGCACTACACTAAGTTGTAGCTTTGGCTGAACACTGTGCAAAGGTCGCACTACACTAACTTGTAGTTTTAGCTGAACACTGTGAGGAAGACGCACTACACTAACTTGTAGCTTTAGCTGAACACTGTGAGGAGGACGCACTACCCTAACTTGTAGCTTTAGCTAAACACTGTGCAGAGGTCTCACTACACTAACTTGTAGTTTTAGCTGAACACTGTGAGGAGGACGCACTACACTAACTTGTAGCTTTAGCTGAACACTGTGAGGAGGACAAACTACACTAACTTGTAGTTTTAGCTGAACACTGTGCAGAGGTCACACTAAACTAACTTGTAGCTTTAACTGAACACTGTGAGGAGGACGCACTACACTAACTGTAAATAGTCTAGCTGCCTGACTGTGGTACTAATAGGATCAAAAGAACACCAGCAATTTTCTTCAGGTAGCTGTAAATACTGTAACAAGACAAGCCTGCCTGTCTGTAGGAAGATAACAGGAACGGATCTAGCTAAACTGAATACAGTGTATATATATATATATATATATATATATATATATATATATATATATATATATATATATACAACACCTGGGATGCATATATATATACACAATACATTGTAAGTGCAGCTAACTCACTGACTGTTCTACCTAATCTATCTAACTTAAATCGAATGACACTGTCTCTCTGTCTATCTATCTATCTCAACACTGGAAGACACACTACACAGGGCCACCGTGCAGGCGGCATTATATAGTGTGGGGCGTGTACTAAATCCCCTTGGCTTTGGCCAATTACGGCTCTCTGTCAAGACGGCGCTGTGATTGGCCAAGCATGTGGGTCATAGTGCATGCTTGTCCAATCATCAGCCAGCAATGCACTGCGTTTATGGGCCGTTTTATGCACTGAATTATGGGCCGTGACACGCCACATGAATTTGGCGCGAACGACCCATATCGTTCGCAATTCGATGAACGGTCGAACAGACGATGTTCGAGTCGAACACGAAGCTCATCCGTACTGTTAAACATGGGCAGAAAAATTGGGCCATGGGTGGTGGTGCCACAACACTGTAACCCCTCACAGATACTCTTGTTGGGTGCAGGAATGGGCCCTGCTGTAAAATAGTATATCAAAAATTGTAATTACATGCTCCTGTTAAACAGGGACAGAAAATTTAGGCCTTGGGTGGTGTTGGTGGTGCCACAACATTGTAACTCCTCACAGTTACTCTTGTTGGCCGAAGGAACAGGCCCTGTTGTGAAGTATTATATAAAAAATTGTAATTACATGCCCCTGTTAAACAGGGGCAGAAAAATTGAGCCTTTGGTTTTGGTGGCGCCAGAACACTGTAAGCCCTCACAGTTACTTTTGTTGGGCACAGGAACAAGACCTGCTGTGAAATAGTAGATCAAAAATTGAAATTACATGCTCCTGTTAAACAGGGGCAGAAAAACTGGGCCTTGGGTGGTCATGGTGGTGCCACAACACTGTGACCCATCACAGATACTCTTGTTGGGTGCAGGAATGGGCCCTGCTGTGAATTATTGGATCAAAATTGTAATTGCATGCCCCTGTTAAACAGGGGCAGAAAATTCAGGCCTTGGTGGGTGGTGCCACAACACTGTAACCCCTCACAGATACTCTTGTTGGGTGCAGGAATGGGCCCTGCTGTGAAATCTTGGATCAAAAATTGTAATTACATGCCCCTGTTGAACAGGGGCAGAAAAATTGGGCCTTGGGTGGTGGTGGTAGTGCCACAACACTGTAACCCCTCACAGGTACTCTTGTTGGGCACAGGAACGGGCCCTGATGTGAAGTATTATATCAAAAATTGTAATTACATGCTACTGCTAAACAGGGGCAGAAAAATTGGGCCTTTGGTTTTGGTGGCACCAGAACACTGTAAGCCCTCACAGATACTCTTGTTGGGCACAGGAAGGGGCCCTGCTGTGAAATATTAGATCAAAAACTGTAATTACATGCCCCTGTTAAATGGGCAGAAAAATTGGGCCTTTGGTGGTGGTGCCACAACACTGTAACCCCTCACAGACACTCTTGTTGGGCGCAGGAACGGGCCCTGGTGTGAAACATTAGATCAAAAATTGTAATTACATGCCCCTGTTAAACAGGGAAAAAAATATTGGGCCTTGGGTGGTGGAGCCACAACACTGTAATCCCTCATAGATACTCTTGTTGTGGCGCAAGAATAGGCCCTGCAGCGAAATATTAGATTGAAAATTGTAATTACATGCCCCTGTTAAACAGGATCAGAAAAAGTGGACCTCGGGTGGTAGTGGTGGTGCCACAACACTGTGACACCTCACAGATACTCTTGTTGGGCGCAAGAATGGGCCCTGCTGTAAAATATTATATCAAAAATTGTAATTACATGCCCCTGATAAAACAGGAGCAGAAAAATTGGGCCTTTGGTTTTTGTTGCGCCAGAACACTGTAAGCCCTCACAGACACTCTTGTTGGGCGTTACTGCCAGCTTAACACCATATAGTTCTGCGTGCATTACTGCCAGTTTAACGACATATCGTTTTGTGTGCGGTATTGCCAGTTTAACGTCATATAGTTCTGTATGCGTTACTGCCAGTTTAACGCCATATAGTTCTGTGTGCGTTACTGCCAGTTTAACGCCATATAGTTCTGTACATCACTGAACGTTTGGCACATTATATTGCAGTATATTATAGTGTATCCGTGGAGTGTGTCTGTGTAGTGTGAGTACTCAAATTAACCACTTCCCATCATGCATATAGTAATATGGGTGGCCGTCATCTGACGTCCTAGGCTTTCCGACCATCTAGGAGGCGTGAGCGCATGCGCAGGCGTGCACACGCTGCCACGTCACTCGGGAGCCGATGCGGGTACCTGGCGGCCCTGATGTCCACCGGGCACCCGCGATTGCTTGTCCCAGAGCAGGGACGTGGATCTGTGTGTGTAAACAGTTAGAATCACTCCCTAGGTAACACATTTAACCCCTTGATCGCCCCATAGTGTTAACCCCTTCCTTGCCAGTGACATTTATACAGTAATCAGTGCCTATTTATAGCACTGATCGCTCTATAATTGTCAATGGTCCCAAAAATGTATCAAAGTGTCCAATTTGTCTGCTACAATATCACAGTACCATTAAAAAATGCAGATCGCCGCCATTACTAGTAACAAAAAAAATGTATAAGTGCCATAAATCTATCCCCTATTTTGTAGGCGCTATAAGTTTTGCGCAAACCAATCAATATACGCTTATTACGATTTTTTTACCAAAAATGTGTAGAACAATACATATTAGCCTAAACTGAGGAAGATTTTTTTTTTAAAATTGTGATATTTATTATAGCAAAAAGTAAAAAATATTGTGTTTTTTCAAAATTGTCGCTTTTTTTTGTTTATAACGCAAAAAATAAAGACTGCAGAGGTGATCAAATACCACCAAAAGAAAGCTCTATTTGTGGGGAAAAAACGAGCAAAATTTTATATGGGTACAGTATTGCTTGACCGCGCAATTGTCATTCAAAATGTTACAGCGCTGAAAGCTGAAAATTGGCCTGGGCAGGAAGGGGGTGAAGTGGTTAAAGTGCACCAAACACCTCTTTACATTGATAAAAGTACATCTACGTACAGATTTCACCTTCTTCTTTACATTTTCTTATAAGTACCGCCCCCTCCCTCCTAATAATGTCTGGGAGGACAACAAGGAGAGGCAGATGTTCTCTTGGCACTGTAAGGGGGCCAGCAACAAATGTGTCCACAGGCAAAGGTGGACGGGGTGGTCAGTCCTCAGGCAGGGCATCATTTTCTCTGTTTAGTGAATTTGCCTCTGCTATCCAGCGTGCTTTCAGAAAGGGCATTCAGTGCTGCAGGAGGTTTCGTTACTGATCATAGAACGCGTCTGTCCACAGACTCCGTGAACCGTTTGACTTTTATAAAAATGAATAAGTCCTGGATTATCAGCTATGAAGCCCCAGATGCCAATGTCACTGATTAAGTCTTTTTGGGATGTGGAATCTCAGCAGGACTTCGAGGCTGCCTAGCTTTGAGGGTGTTCAATCATTTCATCTGGAAGAATGTTTTTGGTATAGGTTTCATGGGCACTATTAACATCCAAAGACCAACTTTTCAGCCCCTGTTTGACAGATGCATATCATTGCAATTTTCAACTCAAAGTGACATGACAATGTACCCAAAGTCAAAGTGACACCAGAATGTATCCAAAAAATCTCTAATCTTGTTCCCAGTGCATTACATTGTGGCCTCATCATACACACTGGCTCCCCAGGTGTTGCTGAGCAAAATAAAGGCAGCTTGCAGGGAAAATGTCATTTTTTGGGGCTTTATAAATGCAATTATTGCTGCTGCAGATTCTAGATATGGCACAGATCTACCACTTTACAGGTAGACTAATGCCCTGTACACACGGTCGGACATTGATCGGACATTTTTTTTCCGATGGATGTTGGCTCAAACTTGTTTTGCATATACATGGTCGCACAGAGTTGACGGAATTTCTGAACGCCAAGAATGTGGTGATGTACACCACGTACGACAAGACTATAAAAGGGCAGTTCAGTACCATGCGCAGCACTCTTTGGGCTCCTTTTGTTAATCTCGTGTTAGTAAAAGTTTGGTGAGAGATGATTCACACTTTTTCAGACTTGTGGTTTTCAGATCGTATTTCTGCTGTTCAGTTTGTGCTTGTGGGTTTGTATCTGATCTTCAGTGCGTGCAGTGAGTTCCCACTGACTTGTCATTGTGTTCTTGTCCGTTCGTTACTGATTTTCAGGTCGCTCTTCACAGGCCTTGCTGTTCTTCAGTGCGTTCTGTTACTTCGTTCTGACCAGCCGACCATTTTCTAGCCATGTTGCATACTCATCGTAGAGTTCGTACTGTGTGGGGGCTTGGTGTTGGGGTCCTTACTTTGACACAAGCCCAGTCCATGAACAGGGCAAGGAGGAGTTCATGCACCAAGAATTGGTTGCTCCAGCGTAACCAATTCTGTCACATGCCTTTGCTCCGTGAGATCCGTGAGAATAATCTTGACGATTTCAGGAACTTTCTCCGGATGATGGACCCTGTATTTCACCTTTTGTTGGCTTTGCTGACCCATTATATCAGCCGGCAGGATACCTGCATGAGGCAAGCCATCACTGCGAAGCAGAGGCTAGTCGCCACGTTGTGGTACTTGCAGGACCTTAAGTTCTCAACAGGCATCTCCCCCCAGGCTCTGGGGATCATTATCGCAGAGACCTGTTCTGCCATCATCCAGGTCCTGCAGAAGGAGTATATTAAGGTAAGATGTATCCTTTAACATCACATTTTATTGTATTTAATGTTTGCTAATGTAATGTATTTCTTT
This sequence comes from Lithobates clamitans, assembly GCA_037952925.1. Lineage (NCBI taxonomy): Eukaryota > Metazoa > Chordata > Amphibia > Anura > Ranidae > Lithobates > Lithobates clamitans. Next base: position 976,287 of record JBBGZY010000343.1, read on the forward strand.
CCTCATTCCCTAATTACCATGATTGTAATATGCTGTGAATGTCCCCTTTGTCCTCATGCATGCTGGATTTTTTTAAATTTTTTTTTTCCTTTATACATATATGCCTTCACTTACCTCCCAAGCATGCACTCATGAGCCGATATCCACCTCGCCTAGTCAGTTAACAATGTATTTTGTCAGCTCCATAGTAGTGCTTTACCCTAAATACCCCCTAAAATGTGTAAAATTGTGATGTGTGCTTTAAATTCTGGCAGAGTGCCAGAGGCTTTTTTTTTTGGGTCCCAAACACATGTGGAACCCTCCTCCCCAACTACTAACTCAGCTGATACCAATCCTTTATCTGCTGACTTTGCCAAACCCATACACACTATACCTACCTCTTTTGTGGTAGGATTTCTGCATGAATTCCCCAAAGCATGTAGTTCAAGAGCCTACCTGAATACTTTCAAATGGTACTGTTAAAAGTTTTTTTATCCTATTATTATCTTTATAGGTAATATCAGAATGTAAAAATGTGCTTCAATTTGTACTGTGTGTATTTATATCTTTGTATTATGACACTTATTACCTGTCCAGTGGGCTGCCAATAGTGTAAGTAAGGAGGGACTGGCCAAAGTAATACACATTATTTAGGCATTCATCTCCCAATGAAGTGGAGAGGGTTACCTGTCCAAAATATCTCCCCCCTTAAATTTTTAAAATGGCCCATGAGGGGGGGGGAATCTGATAGTGGACCTTTGTCTTTAAATACTCCCTAAAATAAATGTTATACTGACGTTGGCCAAGAATGTTTGTGTCTAATCTGCTTTCAATGTTTATGTGCAAAATGATTCATTTATTTTTCTTGTTTGACTCCACAGTTTCCTTCCAACCCACAGGAATGGCAGACTGTGGCCACTTTGCCCAGCGGTGGGACTTTCCTAACTGCGTTGAGGCAGTTGATGGGAAACACGTCCACATCGTCCCACCACCCAACTCGGGGTCATAGTATTACAACTACAAGGGGTTCAATAGTATTGTGATGTTGGCGGTGGTGTCGGCTACTTACGAGTTCCTGTATGTGGACGTGGGGAAGAATGGCCAGATGTCAGATGGCTGAGTCATCGCCCACACAGAGTTCTATAGGCATCTCCAGAATGGCAGCTTGGGCTTGCCACCTCCAGAAGACAATGCGGAAGGACTCCCATTCGTCTTCGTTGCGGATGAAGCGTTTGCGCTGGGGGGCCATCTTATGCGGCCATTCCCTATGAGGACCCTCACCCCGGACCAGAGGGTTTTTAATTACTGGCTGGTCAGAGCCAGAAGAGTGGTGGAGAACATGTTTGGAATAATGGCCAGCTGGCTCCGCCTATTTCTTACACCCATACACATGTCAGAATATAAACTTAATCACATCATCCTGGCTTGCTGTGTTCTCCACAACTTTTTAAGGAGAAATTCTTGGAACTATGCTGGCTCAGTTGAGCCTGAAGCTGGAATTAATATGAATGAACCAAACCTGACGGCGCTTGAAGCTGGCCGTCCTGGCTCCCCCCCCAGAGTGCCTGCGAGGTCCGTCTAAGATACATGGAATACTTTGCGGGTAGGGGGGCCATCGATATGCCAGACAATGTCTGAGACATTTTTTTTAATAAAAATATATTTTAAACTGAACAAATATTTGCTTAGATTTACTGCTTGTCTTTCTTTTAGCTGACCATGACTGAAATTTGGGGAGTCCTGAAAATGGCATGATTGTGTAAAATTATAAAGCACTGTTGAGAGTTATTTACTAAAGGAAAATACATTTTGCACTACAAGTGCACTTGAGACTGCACTGAAACTGCACTTTTAGTGCAAAGTGGATTTGCCTTTAGTAAATAACCCCCATTGTCACTAAAAACACCAACTTTACTACAAAAAATGCATTTGAGCATTGAAAGAAGAAGCCACACATTGTTGATTCTCAATCTTTTTAATAAAAGCACAATCACATGTGCATTTATAAAAGGTTTTTAGAACAAACCAACATGTTTGTTGCATAACACTTTTTTAGGTCACATTAAAAGTAGAAATTGCCTTTTAAGGTAAAACAGGCATGTTTAAAACTTAAACAACTCTGGAACTTACAAAGTTCAACTTTTATAGAAAGTGAAGGCAATATCAGACATGAGTATTTATAAACTGTGTTTGATATTGCGTTCAGCAGATGGGGTGAAGTCACCCCTGGAAAAGCCAAATTTTGAAGATGCACACAAATTGCCAAATGTCAACATGTGCTAGCTACCATCATGGGGGATCAATGGATGTGTTTTGTGGGTGCAACCCCTTCCTCTCAGCCACTTTACTATTGAGGAAGGGGTTCCACCCACAAAATGCATACGATGATCTCCCGTGATGGCAGATAGCACATGTTGACACACTGTGTGCATCTTCAAAATTTGGCTTTTCTATAATATGTCACAACATTTTCACAAAATTGTCATAAAAACAAAAACACAAAGCACAAATAAGTTAAGGATTTCTAGGGGTTTTAAATTCTCCCTAAAACATCAATGATGTTCTTCATTTTGTTTTGAACATCATTGATGTTTTTCTTGATGTTTTCCAAGTCCCTTTTACACCCCATGATCTCCCTGATCAGGATCTGGGCACTTTCACTGGTAAAATGGCTTTCTTCTACAACATCATGATCACCTAAAAATAGATAAAAAACAAAAACACCATGTATTATAAATATGCAGGCATCCATCTCTTACCTGAGCCTGTGGTCGCAGACACTCACCTGTTGTGGTGACAATTTCCACCATGTCTCCCTCCTCCTCCTCTGCTTGGGTTTGGGGGATTTCCCCTTCTTCATGAGGTGGGGGGTCTGTTGTCTCTTCTGATGACTGGTGTCCTCCGAGTCTTTTCTCCCCTATGTAAGAAAAAAAGGTATACTTAGCACAGATATTTGAGGCCAGAAATAGGAATATGAAACCTTGCTTGGAAGTGGGGTACAATTGTCTGTTTTGGCAGAGTTCCAAGATGAAGAAATATTTCTGTCCTTTGTCAAGCTTGAATACTACTTACCTGTTTTGTGCAAGCTTCACAGATGGAGTCACCCCTATAGTATACACCGGAGCACCTGTGTGGGCCCCCTGATAAAAAGGATGTTCTTGTGTCCCACACTAGTGCTCCAGTGTCCAGATGTGTAAACAGCTGCTGAGTGTCCTCTCCTTACACAGAATCTAGTTTGCATTTCATTCTAGTTACTAACCCATCTAGACAACAAAATTATTTTAAGAGAAGTAGTAGGCCAGAAAAAATGTATTGAAATGCATCTGGACAAAACATGGTGTTTTATTGGCCGAACGAACAATGAGAAAAAAGTTGACTCGCGCTTAAAATAAAAAAAGGGGGGCTAACATGTGTGAGGCTGAAAAAACCTAGCCTGTTTGTGATATTTCTGAACATACAAATGTGTCAAAAATATGTGTATCAGGTTGGGAGATGAGTCCTACCTTCCCTTGAACAATATGTGCAACCAATAGCAACTCAAATTGGTACATGAACCGAAGAAAAAACACTTGAAAATTGCGAAATAAGTAAGCTGATTTGAAAAAATATAAAAAATATATATATATAAAAAAGGAAAGAAAGTCCGTGTACAAAGACACCAAACATGCTGTGATTAAACCGAAAAAGTGTCCAATTGTATACAGTCCTAAATGTGTGGGTCCACCACCATGAATGAACGAACAATGTTTCCTACGAACGAATAATGTGTCCATGAACCTGAAAGTTGCCATTTTAAACTGTACAACAGTAAAGAAAAGCACATGGAACAGCACGAACGTTCTAAAAATAACGAATAGGAACACAGCACAACTACTTACTTTTTTGCAGCACTCTCCTGATCCCTCTATGCTGATCGTGCTCCCTGATTTTGAGGTCCAACCACCACTTCCTAAATTGATCCTTGGATCGCCGTACCCCAAAATTTCTGTGCAGACTCTTCACAACTTTCGCCATGCTCTTGGCCTTTCTGACATTGGGGTTGGGGTAAAGTCCATACTTCCCATCATAGTCGGCCCTCTTCAGTATGTTGACCATCTCCACCATCTCTACAAAGGACATATTTGAGGCCTTAAATCATCTCCTCTGGGATCGTGACGTTTCTGGCTCCGGCCTTTCCTCCTCCTCGTTGCTGTAATTAGCACGCACCTGCTCTGTCTCCGCCATGTGCTTTTCCCCACTGCACTGAACAAGAAGGGGCGGGGAATAGACTAGAAAGAACGTCAGGGGCGGGCGGAGATTCACGCATACGCAATGTATATAAAACGTAACACGCGTGCGTCGCGCGTATGATCTGTGAGCGGAGGAAGGAGTATAGGAAGCGCCGATCGTGATAACGAAGGTAACATTTAAACTTGGGCCTATACTGTTAATAGATTGAGGCCTATATTGGGACAAGATTAGGAGACTTTAGCCTGACATTAGGGTTTGTCTTGTGTATTGCCGATAAAATGGATGGCTTCAATGACCACAACTTCCTCCCACTGTTTATATATAAATACAGGGAGCTGCCCTGTCGGTGGCAGGTCAAACACCCTCAATATAATCATAAACAAAAGAGGCAGGCAGCGCTGGAGAAACTTCTGGAGTTGGTGAAGCCGGTGGTCCCCACAGCAACCATCCCCTATTTAAAAGCCAAAATTGGTGGCCTGAGGAGCACATATCTTAGGGAGGGCAACAAGGTCCAGGATTCCCAGAGATCAGGAGCTGCATCAAATGACGTTTATGTCCCCAGGCTGTGGTACTATGAGAGACTTCGATTTCTGTCAGACCAGACTGGAGTCAGGGAATCACTCTCAACCCTTCCTTCCACTCTTCCTTCCACCCTATCTTCCACCCCAGCTGAGGCTTCCAATGTTCAAGCCCAGCTTGAGCCAGGTATAGCATTGTTCTACAGATTTCTGGTCAATAAATAAATGATGTTTACTAGATGTTATTATTGATCACTAATTGCTGATTTAATAAAGTGTTTTACATATCAATAGACAGTAGTGGGCAAAAATAATTGGGACAATGAAAAATGCTGGGCTCAGAATGGTAGTCTGTTATATTTGTTAACATTCAATTTGCAACAGTCATGAGGTGAAAATTGTGTGTGATTGATGAAGAAAAAACTACAACTATGTCCCTTTTTCATACAGGAGGAGGCTGTGGAATGTGGCACACAGGAGGAGGTGGGGGTTAGTGGCAGCCAGGAGGTGACCGGGGTTAGTGGCAGTCAGGAGGAGGCGGGGGTAAGTGGCAGCCAGGAGGTGGCAGGGCCCAGTAGGAGCCTCACAGAATCCCAGGTCCCTCCCCTCCACCTCCCAAACAAAAGACCCAGGAAGGGGAGTAATGTGGAGGATTCAGCACTCAGGCTGATTCAGGAGGCTTCTGTGTCCCTCAGAGCCACCGCCACTCGTGAAGAGGCCTTTGCCTCCATGGCTGCCACAAAACTGCAGGACATGCAGGAGGGCCAACGCCTCATGTGTGAGGAAATCATTTTCAAAACATTAAATAAGGGGTTGAGGGGCAAAATCACACCCAATACCCACCTGAGTGAGTTGCATCATTCTCCTCCTTCTGCCACAACTCCACCACCACAGACACAGCATGGAAGGAAGAGTGGAAGGAAGACAAGAAAGTAATGGCCTGGGTTCAGTCTGGTCTGACAAAAGATGCGGGCTCTTGTATGATCACAGCCTGGGGACTAGGGATGAGCCGAACACCCCCCGGTTCGGTTCGCACCAGAACCCGCGAACGGACCGCAAGTTCGCACGAACGTTAGAACCCCATTGACGTCTATGGGACTCGAACGTTCGAAATCAAAAGTGCTCATTTTAAAGGCTAATTTGCATGGTATTGTCCTAAAAAGGGTGTGGGGACCCGGGTCCTACCCCAGGGGACATGTATCAATGCAAAAAAAACTTTTAAAAACGGCCGTTTTTTCGGGAGCAGTGATTTTAATGATGCTTAAAGTAAAAAAAAAAAAGTGAAATATTCCTTTAAATATCGTACCTGGGGGGTGTCTATAGTATGCCTGTAAAGTGACGCGTGTTTCCCATGTTTAGAACAGTCCCTGCACCAAATGTCATTTTTAAAGGAAAAAATCTCATTTAAAACTGCTTGCGGGTTTAATGTCATGTCGGGTCATGGCAATATGGATGAAAATCAGTGAGACAAACGGCATGGGTACCCCCCAGTCCATTACCAGGCCCTTTGGGTCTTGTATGGATATTAAGGGGAACCCCGCACCCAAATTAAAATAAGGAAAGGTCCCTATATACTCTGAACAGCAGTATACAGGCGGTGCAAACAAGACAGGGACTGTAGGTTTGTTGTTAAGTAGAATCTGTTTGTAATTTTGAACATTTTTAATGTGTTTAGCTCCAGCCAAAAAATCTTTTCTAAGCTTTTTGGAAAACATAGGGAAGGGTTATCACCCCTGTGACATTTGTTTTGCGTCTTTCCTCCTCTTCAGAAGATTTCACCTCACTTTTTTGTCCCAATGAAAAATGTTTTTTGAAAATTTGTGTTTTTTTGTGGAACAAGGATTGGAAAGCATCAGTGGAAAGGAAAAATTGTTTTCCCATATTAACTCTTACAGGAGAGAATTTCCCTTCCTTAGGGGTAGATTTCATCTCACTTCCTGTTGTCTCCTTCCGTTTGCAAGTAGGAGTCGTTTGTAAGTTAGATGTTTGAAAGTAGGGTCCTACCCTATATACTCAGCAGAAATTTGGGCCTTAGGTGTTGCTGTGGCCAAAACACTGTAAGCCCTCACAGGGCCCTGCTGTGAAATATTAGATCAAGAATTGTAATTACATGCTCCTGTTGAACAGGAGCTGAAAAATTAGGCCTTAGGCACTGGTGCTGGTGCCACAACACTGCAACCCCTCACAGACACTCTAGTTGGAACGCAGGAACGAGCCCTGCTGCAAAGTATTGCATCAAAAATTGTAATTACACGCCCCTGTTAGACAGGGGCTGAAAAATTGGGTCTTAGGCACTGGTGCTGGTGCCACAACACTGCAACCCCTGACAGACACTCTAGTTGAAACGCAGGAACAAGCCCTGCTGCAAAGTATTGCATCAAAAATTGTAATTACACGCCCCTGTTAGACAGGGGCAGAAAAATTGGGTCTTAGGCACTGGTGCTGGTGCCACAACACTGCAACCCCTCACAGACACTCTAGTTGGAATGCAGGAACAAGCCCTGCTGCAAAGTATTGCATCAAAAATTGTAATTACACGCCCCTGTTAGACAGGGGCAGAAAAATTGGGTCTTAGGCACTGGTGCTGGTGCCACAACACTGCAACCCCTCACAGACACTCTAGTTGGAATGCAGGAACAAGCCCTGCTGCAAAGTATTGCATCAAAAATTGTAATTACACGCCCCTGTTAAACAGGGGCTGAAAAATTGTGCCTTAGGCACTGGTGGTGGCGCCCAGAACCAAAAATGTTCTTACAAGCTATCAGCGTGATGATTGAGGAGGAAGAGGATAATTACTCAGGGATAGTCACTCAGCATCAGCATAGGCAGTCTTTGAAGGGATCTGAGATTTCAAAAAAAATTATTCGGTTACATCTGCATCAGGTGCTTGGTAGCTGGTGGTGATCCAAGACTGATTCATTTTTATGAAGGTCAGCCGATCGACCGAGTCGGTGGACAGACGCACCCTGTGATCGGTTACCACGCCTCCAGCAGCACTGAATGTGCGTTCCGAAAGAACGCTGGATGCAGGACAGGCCAGTAGCTCAATTGCATACTGTGCAAGCTCTGGCCAGTGATCCATCCTCAAGACCCAGTAACCCAGAGGATTTTCGGTGGGAAAGGTGTCCAAGTCTGATCTTGCCCCTAGGTATTCCTGCACCATGTAAAACAGACGCTGGCGATGGTTGCTGGAACCGATCATACCTTGGGGCTGCGGACCAAAAAATTGTCTGAACGCATCGGTCAGACGGCCACCTTCTCCACCGCTCCTTCTTTGACTGACCGAAGCCTCAGCAACACGTTGTCCAGAAACAGGAGTTTGTAACCTCCCAGTCTCTGGGAACGCGTTGCACAGACCTTTCTGCAAGGCCTCCCGAAGATGTTTCATCCTCTGCTCCCTCTGCGATGGCAAGATAAGGTCCGCAACCTTACCCTTGTAACGTGGATCAAGGAGGGTTGCCAGCCAGTATTGGTCCTTCTCCTTGATACCACGAATACGAGGATCCTTACGCAGGCTTTGCAGGATCAGGGAGGCCATGCAGCGTAGGTTTGCTGAGGCATTCGGTCCGGAGTCCTCTGGGTCACTAAGGACAACAACGTCCGCAGCCACCTCCTCCCAGCCACGTACAAGTCCATGTGTTCCTTGGGACTGATCCCTTAAAGACTGCTGATGCTGAGTGCCAGGCTCCACCTCCATACTGACACAATCTTCCTCCTCCTCCTCCTCCTCCTCCTCCTCCTCGTCCTCTTCCTGTGTGATCGGCGGGCACGCAGGAACACTGTCTGGATAAAGGGGGCCTTGAGAGCTAAGGAAGTCCTCCTCTTCCTGCCTCTGTTCTGCCTCAAGTGCCCTGTCCATTATCCCACGCAGCGTGTGCTCCAACAGGTGGACAAGGGGGACAGTGTCACTGATGCATGCACTGTCAGTGCTCACCATCCTCGTGGCCTCCTCGAATGGTGACAGGACAGTGCATGCATCCCTGATCATGGCCCACTGGCGTGGGGAAAAAAAACCAAGGTCCCCTGACCCTGTCCTGGTGCCATAGTCGCACAGGTACTCATTGATGGCCCTCTGCTGCGTGTGCAGCCGCTGCAGCATGGCCAACGTCGAGTTCCACCTGGTGGGCATGTCACAGATTAGGCGGTTCTTGGGCAGGTTAAACTCCTTTTGGAGGTCCGTCAGCCGAGCACTGGCATTATATGACCGGCGGAAATGCACAGAGACTTTCCTGGCCTGCCTCAGGACATCCTGTAAGCCCGGGTACCTGCCCAAGAACCGCTGCACCACCAAGTTAAGGACGTGAGCCAAACAGGGCACATGGGTCAGTTGTCCCTGTCGGAGGGCAGAGAGGAGGTTGGTGCCATTGTCGCAAACCACCATTCCTGCCTTAAGTTGGCGTGGCGTCAACCACCTCTGAACCTGCCCCTGCAGAGCTGACAGAACCTCTGCCCCAGTGTGGCTCCTGTCCCCCAAGCACACCAGCTCAAGCACCGCATGGCATCTTTTGGCCTGCGTACTTGCGTAGCCCCTTGAACGCCTACGGAGCACCGCTGGTTCCGAGGAAGAGGCCATGGAGGAAGAAGAAGAGGAGGGGGTGGAGGAGAGAGGTGTGTCACAATCAGCATTTTGGAGGCGTGGTGGCGGAACAACCTCCAACACTACTGCACCTTGTCCTGCATCCTTCCCAGCTGCCAGCAGAGTCACCCAATGCGCCGTGAAACTTAAGTAACGTCCCTGTCCATGCCTGCTGGACCATGAGTCAGCGGTAATATGCACCTTACCGCTGACCGCCCTGTCCAGCGAGGCATGGACATTGCCTTCCACATGCCGGTAGAGAGCCGGAATCGCCTTCCGTGAGAAAAAGTGGCGTTTGGGTACCTGCCACTGAGGAACCGCACATTCCACAAACTCACGGAAGGGGGCAGAGTCTACCAACTGAAAAGGCAGCAGTTGAAGTGCTAGCAATTTTGCCAAGCTAGCATTCAACCGCTGGGCATGTGGATGGCTGGGAGCAAACTTCTTTCGGCGGTGCAGCAGCTGGGGCAGGGAAATTTGCCTGGTACAATCTGACGTCGGTGTACCAAAAGCAGATTGCCCATAAGTACTTGGCTGTGACACACCTAATTCTACACCTTCATTCCTCTCACTGCAGGTCGCAGAGAGGACTGAAGGTCTAGTGGGGTTGGAAATCTCAGCTGATGAGGAGCAAGGAGAGATCGTCTTTGTTCTTTGGTGTGGGTCTTTTAGATACGCTTGCCAACGAACTGCATGGCAGGTCAACATATGTCTGGTCAAGCATGTGGTACCCAAGCGGGAGATGTTTTGGCCACGCGAGATACGCTTGAGACATATATTGCAAATAGCAGCGGTGCGATCTGATGCACTCGTCTCAAAAAAGGCCCACACCAAAGAACTTTTTGAATAACGCGCAGAGACTGCAGCGCCCTGCACATGTGGAGCTTTGGGGTGTGATGCAGTCAATGTGCTGCCCTTAGGCTGGCCCCTGGAGGGCATCCTGCCTAGTTGGTGATGTGCCACCTCCTCCTCCTCCTCCTCCTCCTCCTCTCTCCTATCAGGCACCCACGTTGAGTCAGTGACCTCATCATCCCCTCCCTCCTCATCACTGGAGCAAACCTGGCAGTATGCTGCAGCAGGGGGAGCATGACTGCCAGATTGCTGTCCTTCTTGGGCACCCCCTCTGTCCGTGCTCATGTTACTGCCTTCATTGAGCTCAGTATCATCATCAGAGCCTTCCAAACGCTGGGCATCCTCCTGGAGCATGTACCCAACACTGTGGTCAAACAGTTCGAGGGAATCCTCAGGAGGACATGGTGGGGCTAGGGAAGGAGTCACTGATGACATTGAGCTGAGGGAAGAGGCCGCTGCTTTGCCAGACAAAGCACCCTGGGCATGGGTGAGAGAGGATGAGGAGGATGAGGACGGCTTGGTCATCCACTCGACCAAGTCTTCCGCATGTTGCGGCTCAACACGGCCAGCTGCCGAAAAAAAGGCCAAGCGTGTCCCATGGCCACGTGCTGATGAGGATGCACCGTCTCCACGACCAGCACTAGACACAGAGCCTGCTTGCCCTCTCTTATTGGCTTGTGACTGTCTGCCTCTCCTTCTTGGCCTTCCAGACATACTAATGGCCTGTAGCTGCACTAAGCTGGGATAGAACACCTGTAATTTTCTTCAGGTAGCTTTATATACTGTAACCAGACAAGCCTGCCTGTCAGTAGGAAGATAACAGGAACGGATCTAGCTGAACACTGTGAGCAGGACGCACTGCACTGAATGTAAATAGCAGGAACGGATCTAGCTGAACACTGTGAGCAGGACGCACTGCACTGAATGTAAATAGCAGGAACGGATCTAGCTAAACACTGTGAGCAGGACGCACTGCACTGAATGTAAATAGCAGGAACGGATCTAGCTAAACACTGTGAGCAGGACGCACTGCACTGAATGTAAATAGCAGGAACGGATCTAGCTGAACACTGTGAGCAGGACGCACTGCACTGAATGTAAATAGCAGGAACGGATCTAGCTGAACACTGTGAGCAGGACGCACTGCACTGAATGTAAATAGCAGGAACGGATCTAGCTAAACACTGTGAGCAGGACGCACTGCACTGAATGTAAATAGCAGGAACGGATCTAGCTGAACACTGTGAGCAGGACGCACTGCACTGAATGTAAATAGCAGGAACGGATCTAGCTGAACACTGTGAGCAGCACGCACTGCACTGAATGTAAATAGCAGGAACGGATCTAGCTGAACACTGTGAGCAGGACGCACTGCACTGAATGTAAATAGCAGGAACGGATCTAGCTAAACACTGTGAGCAGGACGCACTGCACTGAATGTAAATAGCAGGAACGGATCTAGCTGAACACTGTGAGCAGGACGCACTGCACTGAATGTAAATAGCAGGAACGGATCTAGCTGAACACTGTGAGCAGCACGCACTGCACTGAATGTAAATAGCAGGAACGGATCTAGCTGAACACTGTGAGCAGGACGCACTGCACTGAATGTAAATAACAGGAACGGATCTAGCTGAACACTGTGAGCAGGACACACTGTACTAAATGTAAATAGTCTAGCTGCCTGACCGTGGTACTAATAGGATCAAAAAGAACACCTGTAATTTTCTTCAGGTAGCTTTATATACTGTAACCAGACAAGCCTGCCTGTCAGTAGGAAGATAACAGGAACGGATCTAGCTGAACACTGTGAGCAGGACGTACTGCACTAAATGTATATAGCAGGAACGGATCTAGCTGAACACTGTGAGCAGGACGCACTGCACTGAATGTAAATAGCAGGAACGGATCTAGCTGAACACTGTGAGCAGGACGCACTGCACTGAATGTAAATAGCAGGAACGGATCTAGCTGAACACTGTGAGCAGGACGCACTGCACTGAATGTAAACAGCAGCAACGGATGTAGCTAAACACTGTGAGCAGCACGCACTGCACTGAATGTAAATAGCAGGAACGGATCTAGCTGAACACTGTGAGCAGCACGCACTGCACTGAATGTAAATAGCAGGAACGGATCTAGCTGAACACTGTGAGCAGGACGCACTGCACTGAATGTAAATAGCAGGAACGGATCTAGCTGAACACTGTGAGCAGCACGCACTGCACTGAATGTAAATAGCAGGAACGGATCTAGCTGAACACTGTGAGCAGCACGCACTGCACTGAATGTAAATAGCAGGAACGGATCTAGCTGAACACTGTGAGCAGGACGCACTGCACTGAATGTAAATAACAGGAACGGATCTAGCTGAACACTGTGAGCAGGACACACTGTACTAAATGTAAATAGTCTAGCTGCCTGACCGTGGTACTAATAGGATCAAAAAGAACACCTGTAATTTTCTTCAGGTAGCTTTATATACTGTAACCAGACAAGCCTGCCTGTCAGTAGGAAGATAACAGGAACGGATCTAGCTGAACACTGTGAGCAGGACGTACTGCACTAAATGTATATAGCAGGAACGGATCTAGCTGAACACTGTGAGCAGGACGCACTGCACTGAATGTAAATAGCAGGAACGGATCTAGCTGAACACTGTGAGCAGGACGCACTGCACTGAATGTAAATAGCAGGAACGGATCTAGCTGAACACTGTGAGCAGGACGCACTGCACTGAATGTAAACAGCAGCAACGGATGTAGCTAAACACTGTGAGCAGCACGCACTGCACTGAATGTAAATAGCAGGAACGGATCTAGCTGAACACTGTGAGCAGCACGCACTGCACTGAATGTAAATAGCAGGAACGGATCTAGCTGAACACTGTGAGCAGGACGCACTGCACTGAATGTAAATAGCAGGAACGGATCTAGCTGAACACTGTGAGCAGCACGCACTGCACTGAATGTAAATAGCAGGAACGGATCTAGCTGAACACTGTGAGCAGCACGCACTGCACTGAATGTAAATAGCAGGAACGGATCTAGCTGAACACTGTGAGCAGGACGCACTGCACTGAATGTAAATAGCAGGAACGGATCTAGCTGAACACTGTGAGCAGCACGCACTGCACTGAATGTAAATAGCAGGAACGGATCTAGCTGAACACTGTGAGCAGGAAGCACTGTACTGAATGTAAATAGCAGGAACGGATCTAGCTGAACACTGTGAGCAGGACACACTGCACTGAATGTAAATAGTCTAGATAGAAGATAACAGGAACGGATCTAGCTAAACTGAATACAGTGTATATATATATATGCAACACCTGGGATGCATATATATACACAATACACTGTAAGTGCAGCTAACTGACTGACTGTTCTGCCTAATCTATCTAACTCAAATCAAATGACACTGTCTCTCTCTCTCTCTATCGCTCAGCACACCGGAACACACACTACACAGGGCCGCCGTGCAGGCGGCCTTATATAGTGTGGGGTGTGTACTAAATCCCCTGAGCCATAATTGGCCAAAGCCACCCTGGCTTTGGCCAATTACAGCTCTCTCTACTGACGGCGCTGTGATTGGCCAAGCATGCGGGTCATAGTGCATGCTTGGCCAATCATCAGCCAGCAATGCACTGCGATGCCGCAGTGAATTATGGGCCGTGACGCGCCACACGAATTTGGCGCGAACGGCCCATATCGTTCGCAATTCGACGGACGGTCGAACAGCCGATGTTCGAGTCGAACATGGGTTCGACTCGAACACGAAGCTCATCCCTACTGGGGACATGCATGTCATCTGCTGCTGTTCATGATCTCTTGGACTTCTGGACCAGATTATACTCCCTTATATATGGACTCCTCAGGCCACCAATTTTGCAGTAAAATTATTGATGTGTGCCCTGGGGGCCAAAGGCTTTGCCAATTTCTGCTGTCTCTCCAGCGTTGCCTCCCTCTTTATTTGGTTATGACCCCTTAATACATTTTTGGTTTGTTTTATCATACTCGCCTATGTGTGTTTTCCTTCAAAAAGGACAGTTTGTTTACAGTTTGTTTGTGAGGAGGCAGGTACATTTAAAAAATACAATGTAAAATTAACAAGAGACACCAATACCAAGCAACCTCCTTGAGATTAAATAATACAAGATAATAATCGTGTTGTGGTAACTTGACACACAAAACACACCCAAAATTCTGGAGTAAAAAAACAAAAAAACAAAAAATTAAACGAGATCGGGATTAAAAAAAAAATTAATCTAAAAACATCAAAAAATTAAATTTTACATTTTTTTCGGTAGATGTGACAAATAAAAATATTATATTCATGAAATCACGATAAATAAGAAAGAAAGAAGTTTGCGAGAACTCTGTGTGAATATGAGCAGCAAAACAACTTCATTCTTCTAGCATTATAAAGAAGAAGAGAGTGCACCGCATTAAACTATTTAAAACATTGCAGCATGACGAAAGTGCTATATCCATTATGAACGCTAATTTTACCAGACCGAGCAGTTCCATCTCGGAATTTATTCTGAGCATGCGTGGCACTTTGTGCATCGGAATTGTCCACACACGGTCGGAATTGACGCGAGCGGATTTTGTTGTCGGAAAAATTTATAGCCTGCTCTCAAACTTTTTGCGTCCGAAATTCCGATGGAAAAAGTCCGATGGAGCCCACACACGGTCGGAATTTCCAACAACAAGCTCGCATATTTTCCGGCAGAAAATCTGACCGTGTGTACAGGGCATAAGGGGACCCCCCAGGCACTATATTGGAAGGAATTTTTCATTTTAATGCTTTCACTTTAAAAATCTAAAAATCACTGCTCATTAAAAAATGACGTTTTTCACAAACTTTTTTTTTATTGATACATGTCCCTCAGGGCAGGACCCGGACCTCTATAACCATTGTATGCCCATTTACTTGCATATAAGCCTTCAAAATGGGCACTTTTGATTTTTGACATTAGGGTCCCATTGACTTTAATGGGGTTTGTTATTTGGGTCCGAACTTTCGCAGTGTTTGAAAGTTCTGGTGCGAACTGAACAGGGGTCCATTCGACCCATCCCTATTCAGCACATATTTATTTATATATAAATTGTATATATTTTTTTATTTATACATTTTATATTTTTTATTTATTTATAATTTTTTTTCTTTCACTTTGCTGGGATTTTTTTGTAGTTAGTTGTGTTTTGTTTTATATTAAGCATTATTATATGCAGCTGTCCTTGGTCTTGTCACAGTTTTTTCCAGCCCATATCAAACTGTAAGAGGTCTAGTTTAAAAAAATGCTACACAAATGTGACAAACATTCCCACAACCACAAGAAATAGCTGTATTTTTTAATACAATTATGTGCTATAATAGTCAGTACTATCTAGTGGCTGTAATGTTTTTTTTTCTGAAATACCTTAATCAGGAAAAAAATACTGAATTATTACCATTAGCTGGCACTGACAATCATAAGAACATTTATTTTTTGTATAAATAAACCACTAGCTGTAGACAGTACTACTCACATCCTTTCTATATCCCATCAATGGCTCTGACTGTCCAATCAGCCACCTTCCCCTCTCTGGTGGTCACCTGTTTAGAAATATGGGACTATGGGATCTGTACACACAAACCCTCTCCTAGGCAATCCTGAATTTCAATGCATTGCTCCAAACAATCCTCAAATATGAAAGGTCTGAATGATGCTGACCTCAAGACATTGGCAGAGTTATGCCTTACAAACCTCCCTCATCTGGGCAGATTGCTCCACTATGTGCAACTCAGACACTCTTAATTCCTCTTGGTTATTCAAGATCACTGATTAGGGACTTGATGCCAACAAGGGACTTGTGCATAAACAATGTTTCCTTTGGTCTCCAATTATTGTTGGAGATGCAGAGTAAAGGTGAGCATGATTCTTCACATTTGGTGTTGCCACATATGACCCTATTGCATAGAAATTTTGGTCTCTGTTAGAAAATCATGGGCATGAAATATCCTGGAAACTGCAGAAGTGGCATTACTTTTTTATATTTCCAGGAATGTTTACATTCCTTCTTTCTGCTGGTAGGTCATTGATTCCCAAACACTGAAGATCTTAGACTATACCACAAATCCATGAGCGCACTTGTATAACTGATATCAAAATTTTAATTTGATTCAGAGCACTTAGATAAAGTTTGATAATGCATTCAACCTTTTCTTTTGACTTAAATTTTGGTCTAGGATGTGCTAGCTTTGGTTCCTCTGGGCCAGTCTGGCGGGACCCACCTTGGGCCCATGTTCCATCAATGTATGGTAATGCTACAATCCCTTTTTTACAGGTAACTGGAAACAGTAAGCATTTTTTGTATGCGATACCAATCCAAATTGGTCACCCTGCTCTCATCAGATTGCATACAATATGATCACCCTGACCTCAAGTACAAGATAAAAATACATTGCTGTTTCAGTGTTCTGCAGATACACCTTGTCTTCTTGTCTTTCAAGGAACTAGTTTTATTAACATGAACAAATGAAGATGTTCTCTTTTCACTCAGATATTTGGTAGTTTTTTGTTTGTTTTTTTTGCTTAGTGTTAGCAGACGATCAATTTCAATACGTGTTAATACTTCCTTACTGAATTAGTTTCAAGCAGCATCATTGAGGGAACCTTTTAAAACACTTTTCAGTAAGAACCTCAATTTCCTTTACCAATATAATCAAGAGCAAGCTCAGAAATAATGCAGATAATGTTTACTGGGTAATGATTTCCAATCTCCGTTTATCATATACCCTCTTAAGTTGATAATCTTTGCTGTATGAGTTAATTTTGATCTCGCTTTAGGAGGACAAATACAGCAACTTTTTTAAAACTGGTCTTAAGCCAAATGTTTGAAGTATTTTAGAAATGAATGGAACTGAATACATTTGGCCTTGTTATCTCCATGTGTATTCTGATGCACAACAATCAGTCACCATCATAAGCTATGTTATTGCAGCTTTTTTGGCAGGAAACTGCATTTTTTAAAAATGAAAATTAACACTTTGTTTTCTGTGTGTCATCTCAAATAAGTAACCAATAAATGTATTACTTTTAGTGCTAAAGTCAATTTAAATGCAACATGAAAGTCATAGTTACATAGGTACAGGTAGGTGAGGTTGAAAAAAGACACAAGTCCATTAAGTCCAACCTGTGTGTGTGTGCTTTTATGTCAGTATTACATTGTATATCCCTGTATGTTGTGGTTGTTCAGGTGCTTATCTAATAGTTTTTTGAAATTGTCGATGTTCCCTGCTGAAACCACTGCTTGTGGAAGAGAATTCCACATCCTAACCGCTCTTACAGTAAAAAACCCTCTATGCAGTTTCAGGTTAAACCGCTTCTCTTCTAATTTTAGTGAGTGGCCACCTGTCTTTTTAAATTCCCTTTTACAGAAAAGTTTTATCCCTATTGTGGGGTCACAAGTACGGTATTTGTACATGGAAATCCTATCCCCTCTCAACCATCTCTTCTCCAGAGAGAATAAGTTCAGTGCTTGTAACCTTTCCTCATAACTAAGGTCCTCCAGTCCCTTTATTAGCTTTTTTGCCCTTCTCTGGACTCTCTCTAGTTCCGACACAACCTTCCTGAGGACTGGTGCCCAGAACTGGATGGCATACTCCAGGTGCGGCCGGACCAAAGTCTTGTAGAGTGGGAGAATTATTGTTATATCTCTGGATTTAATCCCCTTTTTAATGCATGTCAATATTCTGTTTGCTTTGCTTGCAGCAGCTTGACATTGCATGCCACCACTGAGCCTATCATCTACTAGGACCACCAGGTCCTTTTCCATCCTAGAGTCCCTCTGAGGTTCTCCCCCTAGTGACTATATTGCGTTCATATTTTTGCCACCCAAATGCATTATTTTACATTTTTCTACATTAAACCTCATTTGCCATGTAGTTGCCCTCCACATTAATTTGTTCAGATCTTCTTTTAAGGTTTCCACATCCTGCGGAGAAATGATTGCCCTGCCTAGCTTAGTATCGTCTGCAAATACTGAGATTGAGCTGTTCCCATCCCATCCTCCATATTGTTTATGAATATATTAAATAGGATTGGTCCCGGAACAGAACCCTGGGGGACTCCGCTTTTCACACCGGACCATTCTGAGTACTCCCCATTTATCACTACCCTCTGAACTCGCCCCGTAGCCAGGTTTCAATCCATATACATAGTGTGGCACAGTGGTGTAGTGGGTAGCACTTTCGCCTAGCTGCAAGAAGGGTCGCTGGTTCAAATCCCAACCAAAACACTACCTGCCTGGAGTTTGCATGTTCTCCCTGCACCTGCGTGGGTTTCCTCCGGGTACTCCGGTTTCCTCCCACACTCCAAAGACATGCTGGTAGGTTAATTGGATCCTGTCTAAATTGTCCCTAGTATGTATGAATGTGAGTTAGAGACCTTAGATTGTAAGCTCCTTGAGGGTAGGGACTGATGTGAATGTACAATGTATATGTAAAGCGCTGCGTAAATTGACAGCGCTATATAAGTACCTGAAATAAATAAAAAATAAATAAAATATACTCACCTTATGGTCTATTCCGACAGACTTGTACAGTAAACATTTATGGGGAACTGTGTCAAATGCTTTTGTAAAATCCAGATACACCACGTCTACAGGCTTTCCTTTATCTAGATGGCAGCTCACCTCCTCATAGAAGGTTAATAGATTGGTTTGGCAAGAACGGTCCTTCATGAATCCATGCTGACTACTGCTAATGATAACTTTTTCCCTTCTAAAGTCTTGTATATAGTCCCTTATCATCCTTTCCAAGAACTTTCATACTATTGATGTTAGACTAACTGGTCTATAATTCCCAGGGATATATCTTGGCCCTTTTTTAAATATTGATGCTACGTTGGCTTTTCTCCAATCAGCTGGTACCATTCCAGTCAGTAGACTGTTCATAAAAATTAGGAACAATGGTCCGGCAATTACTTGACTGAGTTCCTTAAGGACCCTCCGGTGCAAGCCATCTTGCCCTGGTGACTTATTTATGTTACCTTTTTCAAGTTTATTTCTAATTCTATCCTCTGTTAGCCATCAGGGTGCTTCCTGTGACAAGTCATGAGGATAAACATTGCAGTTTTGGTTACTGAAGCCCCCATTTTACTTGTGAAGACTGAGGAGAAGAATAAATTCAATACCTTCGCCATCTCTCCATCCTTAGTAACCAGATTCCCTTCATCATTCCTTATGGGACCAATATCATCTGACCTCCCTTTCTTACTATTTATATATCTAAAGAATTTCTTGGGATTTTTTTTACTCTCCTCTGCTATGTTAATCAAAAAACTAATGTGAATAAATTCAGCGCTGCCTAACCAACGGACACAGATAATAAATGCAAGCAGACACTAAGGCAAATTCAACAACACCTCTAAAACATAAAATGAAAAGTAGTGCTGCGCAAATATAAAAGTCCTCAAAAAACACGGAGAGCACTATGTTTGCCACTTTTTTATTACATATGCATCATTCCTTTCTACCTGATGAGTGCTGAACTATGAAAACGAAGCCACCATCATCTGGATCGGTCTACCTAGTGTATGCTATTTATGCTGTATGACCTGTTTCAGGTTGATTGTCTCAGGTGAGGGGCCATCCATGTGCGGTGGAGGGATCACAGTCACTGTATAGTTGTTTTCTGTCGTCCGGAGTGTCCACTGGTGGTTCCTGTCATTCACTTCACCTGTTACATCTGATTTATGATTTTTGAGGACTTTTATATTTGCGCACCACTACTTTTCATTTTCTCCTCTGCTATGTGCTTTTTGTGTTCTATCTTAGCTGCCCCGATTGCACCCTTACATTTCTTGTTGCATTCTTTGTAAAGTTGGAATGCTGATGATGATCCCTCAGCCTTGTATTTTTTGAAGGCCTTCTTCTTTGCTTTTATATGCATTTTTACGTTGGAGTTTTTATTTTAGGAGGGCTTTTAATAGCTCTTTTAAATGTATTTCCCATTGGGATGCACTGGCTAATACCCTTTTTTTAACCAATTCAGCCCCGGAAGATTTTACCCCCTTCCTGACCAGAGCACTTTTTGTGATTCGGCACTGCGTCGCTTTAACTGACAATTGCAAGGTCATGCGACGTTGCACCCAAACAAAATTGACGTACTTTTTTTCCCACAAACAGAGCTTTCTTTTGGTGGTATTTGATCACCTCTGTGGTTTTTATTTTTTGCGCTATAATAAAAATAAATAACGACAATTTTGAAAAAAATTCATTATTTTTTACTTTTTGCTATCATAAATATCCCCAAAAAATATATAAAAAAGTATTTTTTTCTCAGTTTAGGCCGATATGTATTCTTCTACATATTTTTGGTAAAAAAAAAATCGCAATAAGCGTATATTGGTTGGTTTGCGCAAAAGTTATAGCGTCTACAAAATAGGGCATAGTTTTATGGCATTTTTATTATTAATTTTTTTATTAGTAATGGCAGCGATCTGCAATTTTTATCCGGACTATAACATTATGGCTGTGCTGCCTTGCAGGCTAATTAAGTTATAATTACTTATATAGAATGTGTAGTTTACCACTGCCATCTAGTGGCCAAAGTCTGTAGCAACTTTATCTTCAGTCAGGTAAATTTCTCATACAAGATGTGACCTTTGGTTCAGGAAGTTCTTCAGCCATTTTAGATTGTCATTCTACATGGATGCAGCATGTCTGTTTCTCTCCCAAGGGGCTTGAGACATCATCACCTGTAAGTGTCTTTCTGTTGTGTCATCTGTTATTTATGCTAGATTAGTTATTCTATGTGTACTGATATCTTGTTATTGTATTGTATTGCAGTTTCACAAAAACGTAAAAATTAAAAACTAAGAACTAAAATAAAGTTGGATTACTTCGGTAGACAAATCAAGCATTGGGCTTCCGTTTACTGGAGTCTCTGACAAGTGTTTAGCTGTCCGTTTAGAACCACACAACAGTCAGTGTTTTGAGAGCGGAACAGTGAAAAGGTGATAGCGCAACAAGCCTGGAGATATTAGTCTCTGCACAGACAGAATGAGTCTAAGATCAGGAAGACAGTATAAGGCTGAAGATCAGCTACCCGGGACACATCAAGGCAGGGAGAGCATGCCAAGTGTCCAGCAAGACGATACACGCTCACACTCGTCTAAATCAACAAGGTCCAGTCAGATCTCATCAGCAAGTGCCCTTTTAGTCAGAGCTCGCGCCAAAGCAGAGGCAGCTCGGGTCAAGCTAGAATTTGCCGAGAAAGAGGCTGCCATTATAAAAGAAAAATCAGAGCAGGAAGCAAAGTTGCATATACTTCAGTGTCAGTGCGCAGCTGCTGCTGCAGCAGCAGAGGCCGCAGCTTATGCTGATATTGAGCGGTCTGGAAGTGGGTCTATCCACAAAGGCCCAGATGTGCCTGAGAAACCCTGTTCCTCAGCAGAACGTACAAAGGAGTATGTCCAAGAACTTTTAAACAGCAATGCAACTAAACAGTTTCCCAATCCAGAGTCAGCTGAATTTAAACCAGAACCAGCAGAACCCCTGAGTGTACGAAAACAAACCCATGAAGCTAACAATGCCAAAACATTTAAAGATGAACCATTAGAGACATATAGGAACAGGACAAGTGAATCCTTACTACAGCAACTCAAACACCAGAGTGCACAAGATGTCACTAAATATCTTATCCGTAAAGAGATGGTTAATTCAGGCTTTCTCAAGTTCGATGACTCCCCCGAGAATTACTGGGCATGGAAGTCTTCTTTTCTGAATGCAGTCAAAGACTTAGATATACCAGCAGCTGAGATGCTAGACTTGATGATAAAATGGCTTGGGACTGAGTCAGCAGAGCATGCAAGAAGGATGCGCAGGATTCACATATTTAACCCTTCAGCAGGATTTGATATGGCCTGGCAAAGGCTAGAGGAAAGATATGGATCACCAGAAGCAATTGAAGGTGCTCTAATGAAAAGGCTGGAGTCTTTCCCTAAGCTAAACAGCAGAGACAATTTCAAACTGCAAGAGCTGGGTGATATACTTTGGGAAGTCCAGTGTGCCAAAGAAGAAGGCTTTTTAAGAGGACTTGCACATTTAGATACCGCTAGCGGTACTAAGCCTATAGTGGAGAAACTACCTCACAACCTACAAGAAAAATGGTTGAGTGTTGGAGCCAAATACAAAGAAGATCATGATGTCCCTTTTCCCCCATTCTTTGTGTTTTCTAGGTTTGTGCAGCAGCAAGCTAAGATCAGGTGTGATCCCAGCTTTTCCTTCATCACCAACAGTCAACTGCCGAAAGCAGAAAAGCCACCTAGAGCCTTCCATAGGACTTCAGTGATCGCCCATAAGACAACTGTACCCTCTGAGGACCCAGACTGTCTAAGCAGCTACAAGGTAAACACCTTTGAAGACCCTGACAGACTTTGCCCACTTCATAAAAAGCCCCACCCCCTAAACAAGTGCAAAGGGTTCAAAAGTAAACCTGTCAAGGAAAGGATAGCCTTTCTTAGACAAAACGGCATCTGCTTCAAGTGTTGTGGATCCACTAAACATGTAGCCAAAGACTGCAAAATACAAGCGGATTGCTCAGAATGTGGCAGTAATAGACACATCACAGCTTTACACCCTGATACTTTGCACCGACCATTAGAGGTCACAGAAGCCCCGAAAGGTGGGGACAGGGAGCAAAAAGATAATTCATCTACCCCAGTGATGTCCAAATGCACGGAAATCTGTGGTGACAGTATAACTCCACGTTCATGTTCCAAGATCTGCCTAGCAACAGTGTACCCCACAGGGGAAAAGCAAAAAGCAGTTAAGATGTATGTGGTTCTTGATGAACAGAGTAACAGGTCACTGGCAAGGTCAGACTTTTTTGATGCTTTCAACATTACATCGAGTGCAGTTCCATACACCCTAAAGACATGTGCAGGAGTGATGGAAACTTCAGGAAGAAGAGCTACCGACTTTACTATCGAGTCTCTTGACAAGAGAGTCCATCTCTCACTTCCCACCTTGATAGAGTGTGATATGTTACCAGACGATAAAGCAGAGATACCTTCACCAGAAGTGGCCCTTCATCATCCTCATCTCAATTCGATATCACACCTTATTCCAGCTATCCAGAAAGATGCCTCTATTCTTCTACTTCTTGGAAGAGACATTCTACAGGTGCATAAGGTACGCCAACAAATTAATGGGCCCTTTAATGCCCCCTATGCTCAAAGACTTGACCTAGGGTGGGTTATAGTAGGAGAAGTTTGTCTAGGAGCAACACATCGGCCTGACAGAGTCAATACTTCAAAGACATCTGTGCTAGTGAATGGGCGCACGTCCCTTCTTAGTCCATGTCAGAACAGCTTTGTCATCAAAGAAACCCTAAAACCATACTGTGACTCTTCTTCTAATTACAATAGAGACAATAGTGGCATGAAGACTGACACTTTAGGGAACTCAGTGTTCCAGCGAACAAAAGATGATGACAAACAAGCAATGTCCATAGATGATCAAGCCTTTCTTAATATCATGGATAAAGAGACTTTCCAAGATGAAAACAATAATTGGGTAGCTCCTTTACCTTTTCGCACACCCAGGTTTTATTTACCTAGTAACAGAGAGCAAGCCATGAAGCGCCTGAACGCACTACGTAAAACTTTGCAAAGAAAACCTTAAGTGAAAAAAGACTTTACAGAATTCATCAAAAGGATGCTTGACAACAATCATGCCGAAGTAGCACCATCATTGGACGAAGGTAAAGAACACTGGTATCTGCCAATGTTTGGCGTTTACCATCCACACAAGCCAGAACAAATAAGAGTTGTGTTCGACTCCAGTGCTCAACATGAAGGTGTTTCATTAAATGATGTTCTGCTGAGTGGCCCAGATCTAAACAACACACTTCTGGGTGTCCTCTTACGCTTCAGGAAAGAGCCTATTGCCTTCACAGGGGATGTGCAACAGATGTTTTATTGTTTTCTAGTGAGAGAGGACCATCGTGATTACCTGCGTTTCCTGTGGTACAAGGATAACGACACAGATAAAGAGGTGACAGAGTATAGAATGAGGGTGCATGTTTTTGGTAATAGCCCTTCTCCTGCTGTCGCCATATACTGCATGCGCAAAGCTGCCCAGAAAGGTGCAGAACATTATGGTCAAGATGCCAAACGCCTTGTGATGAGACATTTCTATGTAGACGATGGACTTGCTTCAGCTAGCACACCTGAAGGGGCAATCAACATTCTTAACAAAGCAAAACAAATGCTGGCAGAGTCTAATCTGCGACTACATAAGATAGCTTCTAACAGCAAACAAGTCATGGAAGCTTTCGCCGCAGAAGACAGAGCTAAGAATCTCAAAGACCTTTGCCTGGGAACAGACGCCCTTCCTTTACAGAAGAGTTTAGGCCTAAGCTGGGATATAGAGAAGGACTGTTTTGTTTTTCAGGTTTCTTCAGTAGAAAAGCCATTCACGAGAAGAGGAATTCTATCCACTGTGAACAGTCTCTACGATCCTCTCGGGTTTGTAGCACCTGTCACCATCAAAGGTAAGGCCTTAGTTCGTGAACTGTCAAGTGGAGAAAGTGAGTGGGATGCCTTACTTCCACAAGAGAGACTACATGAGTGGGTCAAGTGGACAGAGTCTTTACAAGCCTTACAATGTTTACAAATACCCAGATGTTATGTTCCTGTTTCATTGTCACAAGCCTGCAAAAGGGAACTGTACATTTTTTCAGATGCATCTGTTACAGCTATAGGTGCAGTTGCTTACTTGAAGGTAAACAATGGAGGAAATGTCTGTCATGTTGGATTTGTTATGGGAAAATCCAAACTGAGTCCTAGGCCGGCACATACAATTCCACGCCTAGAGTTATGTGCAGCTGTACTAGCGGTTGAACTGTATGAGGTAGTGAGAGATGAGATGGACCTAAGCCTAGATGCTGTGAAATTCTTTACAGACAGTAAAACAGTCTTAGGCTATATCTGTAACACTACCAAGAGATTCTTCTTATATGTTTCCAATCGGGTGAATAGGATCAGACAAGCAACCTGTCCAGAGCAATGGTTCTATGTGCCCTCAGAACAAAATCCTGCAGATTATGCTACCAGGCCTACACAGATAGCTTGCCTTCAGGACTCTATATGGTTCTCAGGCCCACATTTTCTGTATCAGACAGTTGTAGGTAATCCTGATAACACCAATGTTTACTCTTTAGTGGAACCCGAAGCTGATCCTGAAATTAGGTCAGAAGTAGTAAGCTTCAGCACTAAAGCTGTTGACACTAGAATGCAGTTACATTGCTTCGAAAGATTTTCCAACTGGAGGAGACTAAACAGGGTCATAGCAAGACTAATTCATGTTGCGAAAAGCTTCCAGAAGAAAACCAATGATGATCGACCCGGAAGCTGGGGAGTTTTCCATGAAAGAGTCAGTTTAGAAGAACTTTCACAAGCCAAGACAGTCATAATTTCTTCTGTACAACATACATATTTCAGGCAAGAATATGACTGCATTGAACTACAAAAGACGCTTCCAAAACATAGCCGTCTTACAAAACTCAGTCCCTTTATAGATAAAGATGGACTATTGAGAGTAGGTGGCCGTTTATCCTTTGCCACGCTGTCAGATGAGGAGAAGCAGCCTGTCATCATTCCTCATGATCACCATATTGCTACTTTGATTGTAAGACATTATCACGATCAAATAGTTCACCAAGGGCGCCACATAACAGAAGGTGCAATCCGAGCTGCAGGTTTCTGGATTCTTGGTGGAAAACGTCTAGTGTCTGCAATCATTCACAAATGTGTCATGTGTCGTAAGCTCAGAGGGAGATTGGAAAGCCAAAAGATGGCAGAGTTACCAAAAGATAGAGTCAATCCTGAGCCTCCATTCACTAGTGTGGGTGTTGATGTGTTTGGTCCCTGGGCAGTTGTAACACGCCGAACTAGAGGAGGTAGCGCTGACAACAAACGTTGGGCTGTTCTTTTCACATGTCTTTCTACAAGAGCAGTGCATATAGAATTGATTGAGTCCATGTCAACATCCAGTTTCATCAACGCCCTAAGAAGACTATTTTCTGTTCGTGGTCCGGCTAAGTTAATTCGCTCGGACAGAGGTACTAATTTTGTAGGAGCATGCAAGGAACCGCATATATTTTCAAATGATGTAGAACTTCTAGACTATCTTGAAGACAAAGGATGCACATGGATCTTTAACACTCCACACTCATCTCACATGGGAGGTGCTTGGGAAAGGTTAATAGGTGTAGCTAGGCGCATTTTGGATGCAATGTTACTCCAAGCTAAACCTACTCGTTTGACTCATGAGACTTTGAGTACTTTCATGGCAGAAGTTATGGCCATCATTAATGCAAGACCTTTGGTATCAATATCTACAGATCCAGATAATCCAACAGTTCTCACTCCTGCTATGCTCTTGACCCAAAAGGTAGACTCTGTGTCGGCCCCTCGTGGAGATTTTAGTACAACAGAACTTCATGTAAAGCAATGGAAACAAGTTCAGTGTCTGGCTGATACGTTTTGGAAGAGATGGAGGAGAGATTACTTGTTTACCTTACAAAGTCGCAGGAAATGGGATAAGACCAGTCCCAATGTTAAAGTTGGAGATGTTGTGTTATTGAAAGATGGTCAAGAAAGCAGAAACAACTGGCCTATGGGAATTGTCACTAATACGTTGCCAAGTAAAGATGGTAATGTCAGAAAGGTTGAAGTCAAAGTGACAAAACAAGGGACTGTTAAAGTGTACGCCAGACCAGTTTCGGATGTCATTGTTCTCCTTTGAACAGGTATTTCTGTTATGTTGTTGACACAATACATAATATAGAGCTTGTCACTGACAGCTTTCAGATGTGACTTTCGCCAAGAGTTAAAATTCATCCTGTGGATTACAATTGGCATTGGAGATAGTTTGGCCTAGTGCGGCTTCTCCAATCTGAAGATGGGTTTAAGGACAAAACTATTTCTTCATGTGGGCTTCCAGCTTGAAGTGCCATAGCCAAGAGACACGATATTGTCTGGACTCATATGACTCATATTTTAGTTTATGTTACCAGTTCTAGACGGGAACGTATTTTCTTATGAGTGTGTTTTTCCCTGTACAGTAGATATGTATAAGTAGTGATATAATGTATTATATCAGACAGGGAGTGTGCTGCCTTGCAGGCTAATTAAGTTATAATTACTTATATAGAATGTGTAGTTTACCACTGCCATCTAGTGGCCAAAGTCTGTAGCAACTTTATCTTCAGTCAGGTAAATTTCTCATACAAGATGTGACCTTTGGTTCAGGAAGTTCTTCAGCCATTTTAGATTGTCATTCTACATGGATGCAGCATGTCTGTTTCTCTCCCAAGGGGCTTGAGACATCATCACCTGTAAGTGTCTTTCTGTTGTGTCATCTGTTATTTATGCTAGATTAGTTATTCTATGTGTACTGATATCTTGTTATTGTATTGTATTGCAGTTTCACAAAAACTTAAAAATTAAAAACTAAGAACTAAAATAAAGTTGGATTACTTCGGTAGACAAATCAAGCATTGGGCTTCCGTTTACTGGAGTCTCTGACAAGTGTTTAGCTGTCCGTTTAGAACCACACAACAGTCAGTGTTTTGAGAGCGGAACAATGGCGGACACGTTGGACAATTTTGACACATTTTTGGGACCATTGGCATTTTTACAGCGATCAGTGCTATAAAAATGCATTGATTACTGTAAAAATGTCACTGGTAGTGAAGGGGTTAACCACTAGTGGGCAGTCAAGGGGTTAATGTGTTCCCTATTGTGTGTTCTAACTGAAGGGGGAGGGGACTGTGTAGGGAAAGAGAAAGATCGCTGTTCATATTCTCTGTGTAACAGACGATCTGTCACTTCTCCCCTCAGAGAACCAGAAACTGTGTGTTTACACACACAGATCCTGGTTCTTCGTGTGCCCGTCAGTGATCGTGACCAATGGGTACTCGCATCGGCTCTGTGGGCAAGCAGGGGGCGCGTGAGCGCCCCCTAGTGGCCACAGGGTGAAGCGACATTACATAACGTCATTTCGCCCAGCCGTGCTATTCTGCCGCAGTACAACTGCGCTGGATGGTTGGCAAGTGGTTAATATGCTCTTAATGCATATCCATTTTTCCTCCGTGTCCTTTGTATTCCCCTTATGTTTCCTATTTGTGTGATTTATACTGAAACTAATTGACCTGTGATCACTGTTTCCTAAATTGCCCCATATTTCCACATCCATGATCAGGTCTGTATTGTTGGTAATCAGTAGGTCTAGTAACGCTTTGTTTCTAGTTGGTGCATTTACCATCTGACCCATGAAATTGTCCTGCAAGATGATATTTTTAGTTAGAAGTGCCTTAACAGTCACAAACACAATCACAACCGTACTACATTGAACAAAAGCGCTCCGCGGCGCTCAAATTTGCTGCGAACACCCCATAATGTTTGGTATTCGCCGAAGGGGTGAATAACCGATGTTCAAGTCGAACATACGTTCAACTCGAACATCGGACTCATCCCTAGTACAGAGGTATTAACAGGCTATCCCAACATGGTGAAAGGATTTGGTTAAAGTTGTTTAGGAAGGTCTCTGTGAATTGGTCGCAGGGTAGAAACATATGCCCAGAAAACCTCAGAGCACAGTATACAGAAATGTACAAAAGTCAAATATGTCCATATCTGCCTGAATTGGTGCATATCCAAGAGAGTTTTTAGTAAAATACAGAAGTAATATGAAAGATGAAAAAGAAAGAAGACGATAAAAAGGGAGAGGGGAGGAGAAAACAAAAAAAGGGGGTGACCACTGGGGGAGCTCGGAAGATATAAATCAGAATCGTGACACCAAAAAAAAAAAGAGCTGGCACAAAGAAACTGTGTGAATCACACATATTGCAGGTATTTATCAGAGAAGCGAATGAGATTCCAATAGAACCACCTAGTCTTATGTTCCTCAGTCTTGTCTCGAAGGGCCGAGGTCAGGTCTTCCAGTTGCTCGATATCATCCACCCTTGCTAGCCATTGTGGAACTGTTGGACAGATTGTTGTTTCTACATGCTATGGATGCAAGCTTGTGCTGTGTTCAACAAGTGTTTAGGTAAAGATTTTTGGTACCACTTCTTTACTAGTGGTGTGAGACAGCCAATATTTGTTATAGCAGCCAAGCATTCATATTTGAATTTGAATTTGGAATAGTTACAGCAATTAAAGATTAAAGTGGTAGTAAATTCAGTCACCTTGTATCTAAATAAACTTTAGGGCAATTGTTGAAGCCACCAGAAGATACATCGCTATATCAGCTGCTTATAAATATATTATCATATATTTTTGCCATTCTTTTATTTCCTCGGATGTCTTAAAGAAGCTGGTGCCTTATTGACTCCCCTCTTCCACATCCAGCTTGCTATTGCTTCCGCCCTCCTTCTATCCTGCTGGCTAATCTCACGCAAGTACCGCAAGATTTAGTCAAGCCTCGTTTTTATCCTCAGTTGCTAACTCAGCCAAGCATCAGCAATCTTGCGATATCTGCAATGCCGCAAGTGCAGATGACCATAGGACAGCAGGAGGCCGTCTTAACTGACGGCACAATGATCGTGCCGTAGATGAAAGAATAAATGCACATGCACTGGTGACGTCAGAAGAAATTGGGCTACATCTCTTGACAGGCTGACATATGGAAGATATAAAGGACATGGGACAGTAAGTTACTTTGCACTGTTTATATTGAACTAAAGTATGCATTGTGAGTTTACTACCACTTTAATTATGATTTGTTGAGATAGACTATTGCACTTTATTGCTTAGGTTATTAGGGATTTTGATTTGGGATTAAGTTAGAATATTTTTTAAAATATATATCATCATGGAGGCAGATTCTCTGTATTTGATTTTAAATGAAGGGTTTTGGTTTTATGGAGAAGCACTAATAGAACAGAATACAAAATATTAAACATAAACAGACAGGATAGTAGGAAAAAATGCTATAGTGGTTAGCAGGAAAAGATGCTATAGTGAACTATAACCTTAATTATCTGTACTTTGTATCTTGAAGTCCAGCTTTTATAGTTCATTATATTATAAGTAAGGCCAGACACAAAATAACACTGACCTGTAAGATGTAAGTAAAATGCCCAGCAGCTCTTAAGTTGTCTGAAAAGTTATTATCCTATTATCTGTACTCAGATGCTGAGTCTGCTAAATTGTTATCTGTTTTATTTTTGAAAAGATGAATGGAAATTACTTTTTGTTACTGTAGATGCACCTTATATTTTGCTAGCAGATGGCTTTCAAGATAGCTGGAATATGAATTGAACTATGCATTGTGGTGTCTTTAATTAGTCTAGGAGACATTCAAGCGCCCAAAGAAGTTTACTATGTAATTATCAGCAGTCAGTTGCATTGAAGTAGGTTCTTAAAATGGCTTAGTGATTATAGTACCACATACTCAAAATTTCAATATTCAGGGCACTTTATTTTTAAAGCACACTACAAAGCAAAGTCCTATAACTTGTATTGATTTATATTGTTTTTCCCCCTAAATTTCATGCAATATGATTATATTTCTGTGTTCATATTTACAGAAAAATTTACTAGAGAGTATATTTTACATTTGACCTGATTTTTTGATCAGGTTCAAAAGAATCCCAGGAATTCAGAAAAAAGTGTCATATAGTCCTTTTAAATTTTTGTTGTGTTTTCGCACCACAAATGTAGGTTCCACCAACACTGAAAGAGGTACATGAACTTTTCACGTGGGGGCATGGTGGGGGGCGAACCTGAGGCTAGAATGTCCATAGTGAAACTTCCATTCTTGGTGCATGTTCAGCCCTAGGGCTGCACAGCCTTCTTGGTTGCTATGTCACTGTCGGCTGTACTCAGTGCCCGTGCTACCACTAGGCAAACTAGGCAGCCGCCTAGGGTGCACTGCTACCAAGGGCACCCGGCCACTGGTGTTGCTACTCTCTTCACTCTGCAGCAAGCAACTAAGTCTCAGCAAGCAGCCGATGATTCGTTTGCACATAGTGTCAGACGCAGCAGAGGATTGTGTCTGTCTGTGTCCCGACTCCCGAATGAATGGAAGCAAGCAAACATTCATTGTTGGGCGCTGGTGAGGCTGCATTTGATGGGCGCTGGTGAGGCTGCATTGATGGGCACTGGTGAGGCTGCATTTGATGGGCGCTGGTCAGGCTGCATTTGATGGGCGCTGGTCAGGCTGCATTTGATGGGCGCTTGTCAGGCTGCATTTGATGGGCGCTGGTCAGGCTGCATTTGATGGGCACTTCATTAAAAAGATGGGATATACATGGGCAGGGCAAAGGGGGTGGAGTCAGGAGTGGAGCAAGGGGGGCTGCAAAATGAGGTTTCGCCTAAGGTGTCAAAAATAATTGCACCAGCCCTGGCTGTACAGTATCTTTGGTTGCCAAGACTTTGTTGGTTGTGCCGCTGACAGCACAGCATCCTATCAAAGCAAAGACACATCCTCAAACCAATTCAGCTGCCAGCTGGGAGTCATTAGCCAGCACCAGCCAATTTGTTCATATTCAGCTGTCAACTAGAGAATCTCCTGCCAGCAGATAAATGGGGCCAAGATGTGTCATTGTTTGTTAGAATGCCGGCATCCTAACGACCCAGGAGCCCTGAATGGAAAGCTGTTACATTCATGACAGATTCCCAGCGCACACATGCCATACTCTGAGCACTGATGTCTCTTTGTATGCCAACTCAGTTCCTTTTAATTACCACTAGTTTCTTAATCTGCAAACTAGCAGTAATTATTTTTTAATTTTCAGCCATAACAATAGATTCTTAAAGTGGCACAGTGAGAGTGAGAGAGTGAGCAGCTCTTAAAGGGATCTATATGTAGGAAGTCTCCTTTTTCCTTACTGGACATACACTGTTGGATAATTATATCAGGTGTATACGTTGTATATTACTGTCATCGTATGCAAGTGCCCTGTTACATGTGTACTTATATCATATATCTCTCAACAGACTGACCCTCTGAAGAAGACCCTTAGTATATGGGTTGAAACGCGTCAGTTTTATTTTCTCATATTGCTGACATTTTTGTCTAATGCTATTATGGAAATATGTCTGTATAGTGTATGTCATTTTTAAAGGTTCAAAAACACTTCCTACTGGAGCTCATTTCTTAACTTTCATGATATGTGATTTTTTGTATAATAAACTTTTTCAATTTTTTACATACTTTGACTCTATATTTTCATTTTTGCTGCCAGAAAATCCCACCTTAGGGGTGAGCAGCATTCCTTCCGCTTCTTGTGTGTCCTTTTTCTCTTTTTAAAGTGGCACAGTTAAGAATTACACGTATCTGTTACATGTGTTGGAACTCCTAACAAATCTGTTTCAAGGATTCATGAATTAGGTGCAGACCATTTTAAAGGGGCTATGTAACTAGAATTATTTTTTATTTCATGGGACTTAGGATTTCTGGAAATTAAGGTTAATTGGACTACAGTAAACATTTTTTTTTTTTTAGGTGTCACCACTTTGGATGTAATTTAGGGAATTTAGGGAATGTATTTAGGATATTTGAACAACAATGTAAACCTGTTGGAGTTAAACACAGTGAGCTGACAGCTATTTTAATCGCCTAAATTTTTCACTCAGAACTATATTCAATCATGAAATGATAGCTTTGATGATAATAAAAAACTTCTGTAGGTTGTTAAAGCTGGTCTTGTCAAAAGTTCTTAAAGTGTATTTAAAAGATGTTTGTAGTTCTGGATGGAGTAGATAAGGGTTAACCCCTCTGTGAAGGGTGTTTAGTTATTATTCACCACGTTAACTGTTAGTGCTGGTTCACACAGGGATGACTTCAAAGTCGACCGACCCCCACAGCGTGACCTCAGCATGGCTTGCAAATTACTTCTTTAATAGAAGTTAATGCAAGCCGCCCCAAAGTCACCCCAAAGTAGTACAGGAACCTTTTTCTAAGTCGGAGCAACTTAATTCGCTCCTATTAGAACAGTTCCATTGCACTGCATGGAGCGCGACTTGTCAGGAGGCTAAGTCACCTGACAGGTCACCCCTGTGTGAACAGACACTTACCAAGACAGAGAATGAGTTAAAATCAAAACATTTTGAATTGTTGCCAAAATAAGAGAAGAGGGGAAATCCTCCAATAGATACAATTTTTGGGCTATGCAAAAATGATACATTTTGGAGTACCAAGATAATACATGACCCTTTTTTAAAGACACAGAATGAGGGTAGCATTATCAGGTAGGATATCAAAATTGCAAAGTTAGAAGACTTTGAAAACAGCTACCTACTACCTACTAAAACAACTACTAAAACAACTACTGTTCTAATAAAAGTGTATAACACACTACAAATTAAATATAAATAATACAATCTCCTCTTTAATTTGGATTCCACTCCATCTAAGCCCCTCATCGTTAAGCTCTTCTCTGACACACTCGCGCAAGGTATGAGGCTCTGAAAATAATCTAGAGGCATTATCTCACTTCCTCTACCCCTGTTGGGCTTGGTGAGATGCCCCAGTTTCCATCTCCCTATCTTTTAATAGATAGAAATGGTGGATTCACAAGGGCTTTACAGATGTATACTCTCTCCTTACCATGTATGGCATTAAATCTTTTGAATACTTTAGAGAAAAACATGAAGCATTAGCTCAGGAACTTTTCCGATATATACAGCTACACCACTAAATCGATAAAGAAATAAAAATGTATGGGACTTTATATGAGGCATAGGAGCAATGAATAGCTCCCAGCCCATCCCTAAATTGCAAGACTAACTGGGAGAGGAATATCTGTGACTTTATATGAAGCATACGGTGTAAAGGGTTTACAAATGTGTCTGGCAGGTAAATCATAGTAGTATAAAACCACTATAAATTGGTACAATATATACAGGGAACCATTGTATATAAAGATAAAATGTTTTATTCCATACATGTAATACATACAAGCATCATAGCATAATAGCATAGTAATACATGGTAGTGCCAGACTTTTTTGATCCATATAGATAGGTAAAATATGAAATATATACAATGGTACAGTATGATACAGTAACATGTTGAGAGCAGTTCCTAGAATGTAAACACATGGGTAGCATTAAGTAGCTCGATGCGTTTTGTGGATTAATTCCACTTATCAGGAGCAGATGCAGTGTAAGGATCTAAATATATTAATAGATGATAAAGATTATTATTAATGAGTATCAGCATTGGAGAGGGGGGGTAATATGGAAGGAGGGCAATGAACAAGTCAACCCATCCTGCTATGGAACAAGTAGGAGTCTAGATGTGAAGCGATGAAGGCTAAGGTCCAGCCGGATTGTTCATCAATCCCGGGAGCTGAGGTGGTATAACCCAAGGTGTGGTGATAGCAAGTCAGCAGAGGACAGGCCTTCCAGGGAGTGTGATATCCCATGGATAGAGGTGACATCATAATAATAATTCTCTGCGAATAAATAAAATGGATAAGAATATTGATGTGACAATTACCAGTCTAGTGTACCTAATAGAAGTGTAGATATTAAACCAATAATGGTTTAAAAGATAATAGAAAGTGCGAATGACATAATATAAGTGAAGCCTAAATGTAGTTTAGAGATAGATATTGTAAAGAGTAACATAATAGAGCCTAAAACCAAAAAGGAGACCATGCTCCAACCCATAGTGTGGCAAACCAAGTAGGAAAGAAAAGGGAAGGGGCCAAAGTATTACCTTGGAATCTAGATCAAATCATGATCGATAGGTGCACAATATCCACAAGAAAGAATAGCCACAAGGATTGTCTGAACACACTGAGAGGAGTATAAGTACTCAATTGCCAATGGGTAACCATCAACATCAAGCAAGGCGCATAGTGGGAGGGGAGACACCAATACACAGACGGAAAACCGCTAGGCATTTGGCACCAAAACCCTCACAAGGAAGCGCATGTCAGCGTGGCTGATGTAATGCGTATGACGTTGGAGGCGTGGCGTCGAGGCACAGAGAAACACGGCCGAATCGGCCAAACTGTTGCCAGCAGTTTAGACATTAATGGCTGTGTGTTGAGTTATTTTGAGGGGACGGTAAATTTACACTGTTATTCAAGCTGAACACTCACTACTTTACATTACAGCAAAGTGTCATTTCTTCAGTGTTGTCACATGAAAAGATATAATAAAATATTTACAAAATTGTGAGGGGTGTACTCACTTTTGTGAGATACTGTATGTGAGCTGCTGATATCTATAAATCCTTCTAGCCCTCTCAGAAGTGCCCCATTCTGTTAAAATTGAGCTAAATACCTGTGGGAGGGGCTACATACTTTCATACAGTGTAATACCGACAATGGCCTGGTTCTGGAGTCTGGATCCACCAACTTTCCTGTCATTTTGCTTGATTGATGTCCTCTCTTTGCTGTCTGCTTGTTCCTGAGACTTCACAGAGTGTAGCTGCTCCTCCCTCCCTTCTCTCTCCTCCCTCCCTTCTCCCCCGCAGCATGTTTCAATGATCAGAAGAGTTGGCAGAGATAACAGCACTTCAGTCAGTGACTAAGGTAGGAGAAGTCACTGATAGTGCCGTGTATGTAAATGTCCTCTACATACAGTATTACTATCTACCAAAGTGAAAACAATATATTAGTAGAGTAGAATACACATATGGATGTGACAGCACACAGGCATTCCATGCATTACTGGTATAGTACAATGAAATAAAATCAGAGCTAACATTGTGAATGAATCCATTTATTGACTATCTGGATTTGTATATGAGACAATGAAACCTTTCATTCACATCTACTTGTATTTTCATACTGAACCCCAGTGCTCCTCAGACATGGACAGAGCTTTGCTCCCCCATAATTGGTGTAGTACCTAGTACTCCTATAGCAATAATGTTCCCTTCATTGTAAATAGTCTAGAGTATTACAGAATCACATGCCGGACAGTGCCATCACATGCCGTACAGAGCCCTCACATGCCGTACTGAGCCATCACATGCCGTACAGTGCCATCACATGCCGTACAGTGCCATCACATGCCGTACAGTGTCATTACATGTTGTACAGTGCCATCACATGCCGTACAGTGTCATTACATGTTGTACAGTGCCATCACATGCCGTACAGTGTCATTATATGTTGTACAGTGCCATCACATGCTGTACAGTGTCATTACATGTTGTACAATGTGATCATATGCCGTACAGAGTCATTACATGTTGTACAGTGCCATCACATGCCCTGCAGAGTCATCACATGCCGTACATTGCCATCACATGCCATACAGTGTCATCACATGCCGTACAGTGCAATCACATGCCGTGCAGAGTCATCACATGTTGTGCAGACTCATCACATGCTGTACAGTCATCACATGCCGTACAGTGCCATCACATGCCATACAGTGTCATCACATGCCGTACAGTGCCATCATATGCTGTACAGAGTCATCACATGCCATACAGTGTCATTACATGTTGTAAAGTGCCATCATATGCTGCACAGAGTCATCATATGCCGCACAGAGTCCTCACATGCCGCACAGAGTCATCACATGCTGCACAGTGTCATTATATGCTGTACAGTGCCATCACATTCCTTACAGTGTCATCACATGCCGTACAGTGCCATCACATGCCATAGAGTATCATCACATGCCGTACAGTGCTATCACATGCCGTACAGAGTCATCACATGCCGTATAGTGTCATTACATGTTGTACAGTGTCATCACAAGCCATACAGAGACATCATATACCGTACAGAGTCATCACATGCCGTACAATGTCATTACATGTTGTACAGTGCCATCACATGCCGTACAGAGCTATCACATGCTGTACAGTGTCATCACAAGCCGTACAGAGTCATCACATGCTGTACAGAGTCATCACATGCCATGCAGAGTCATTAGATGTTGTACAGTGCCATCACATGCCGTACAAAGTCATCACATGCCGTACAGTGTCATTACATGTTGTATAGTGCCATCACATGCTGTACAGTGCCATCACATGCCGTACAGAGCCATCACATGCTGTACAGTGCCATCACATGCCGTACAGTGCCATCACATGCAGTACAGTGTCATTACATGATGTACAGAGCCATCACATGCCTTACAGTGTCATTACATGTTGTACAGTGCCATCACATGCCGCACAGTGCCATCACATGCTGCACAATGCCATCACATGCCATACAGAGTCATCACATGCTGTACAGAGACATCATATATCGTACAGGGTCATCACATGTGGTACAATGTCATTACATGTTGTACAGTGCCATCCCATGCCGTACAGAGCCATCACATGCCGTATAGTGTCATCACAAGCCGTACAGTGTCATCACATGCTGTACAGAATCATCACATGCCATGCAGAGTCATTAGATGTTGTACATTGCCATCACATGCCGTACAGAGTCATCACATGCCATACATTGTTATCACATGCCGTACAGTGCCATCACATGCCGCACAGTGTCATTACATGCCATACAGTGCCATCACATGCCGTACAGTGTCCTTACATGCCGTACAGAGACATCACATGCCGTACAGAGCCATCACATGCTGTATAGAGTCATCACATGCCATACAGTGCCATTCATTGACGTACAGGGATTGGATAATGGGACTGTATAGGAGTACAGTGACAGAGGGATGATTTGTATGTACAATAAAGGAGACTCTGGGAACATATTGGGTCACTTTAGATGTGAGGGAGTTGTCAGTCTCCCTCTCCTATGTACTGTACACAGGTATGCTCTCTACACATAGCACTGTGTACATTTCAGAGAACAGACACAGGGCACAGGTCACTATGCTCCTCACCATGCCTCCTCTTCTGATATAACACAGTGCTATGTGTAGAGAGATTACCTGTGTTCGTTGCTGAACATGAGAAGTGACTCTCCCCCCTCCCCCCATCGGCTGGAGGAGATGCTGACATGAACTTTGAATGAGTGAGGGGAGGAGGGGGGAAGGAATTCGGAGGACACAGGAAGGAACATCAAAGCCCAGGGGAGAGTTGTTGGAGTCTCTTAGAGGAGAGCTTGCAGATAACAACCAGAGAAAGGTGAGGAGACTTCATTGTTTGTATCACACTGTCTCTGCTTCTGGGGTTTAGCTGGGGACATGCGGCCATGGAAACCGAGGCATGTGAAGAACATGCTCATTCTAGATAGCAGCCTGGGTGTGCACCTCTTCACCAAGTGCAGCTTGGGTGTGCCCCTCTTTACCAAACACACCCACATGTCCACCAGAGGGAGGGAGTGAAGGAATGGCTGGATTGTGGAGATGTTTCCACCCCCTGGAAACTTTTGAACTGAGAAAGAACCATTAGAGGATCCTGGAAACTTCAAAAGACTATTCTGCAAAAACTAAAGGACTGGGGAAAGAAAGAAATTCAATGCAGGTATGAGAGTAGCATGTACTACCTATTTTTGCATTCCCATACTTCTCCTTTAAACTAACATAAGAAAATACAAAAAATGTTGTCTGCACGGATAGCCCATACAAAATCTAATCAGAAAGCCTTGAGTATATGATAGGGGATTCTTTATCCCATCCCTTTAAAAGGTGCCCCCCTTAACCCCCCTTCCTTGCTTTCTCTAGTCTTACTGGATTTCCTTTAGTCTTGCCTATTACTTTCCTAAATCATTCTTCTGTTCTCTCCTTTTAATTCCTTATGCCGCGTACACACGAGCGGACTTTACGGCAGACTTTGTCCTGCGGACTTTTCGACGGACTTTACGACGGACTTTCCTAATGAACGGACTTACCTACACACGATCAACCAAAGTCCGACGGATTCGTACGTGATGATGTACGACCGGACTAAAACAAGGAAGTTCATAGCCAGTAGCCAATAGCTGCCCTAGCGTCGGTTTTTGTCCGTCGGACTAGCATACAGACGAGCGGACTTTTCGACCGGACTCAAATCTGTCGAAAAGATTTGAAACATGTTTCATTTCTAGGTCCATCGAACTTTTGGGGAAAAAAAGTCCGCTGGAGCCCACACACGATTGAATTGTCCGACGGACTACGGTCCGCCGAACCAAGTATGCCGCAAAAGTCCAGTCGTGTTTACGCAGCATTACAGGTAATGCAGATACAATAAATTATTATACCAAAACTGCTTAGAGCCCTTTTAGGGCCACCCCTAGCCCTACCTTGCTAAACCTGTAAAGCAGTATTAAAATCCAGATTAGCATATGTTATAGCTCCTATATCTGAAATACCCCTGGATATCCTACCTGATAATGCTAACCTCTAGGTCATTAAAAAATGTTCATGTATTATTTTGATACTCCATAATTGATATGTGGACCTTATATTGACCTTGTACTGTTGTACTGAGTATGTGTATGTATTTATCTACATTACTTTGTATTTGTCAAAAGACATATTGTATTTTGAAAACATGTATTTTGAAAAGACATATTGAACAAGAAATATAAACTAATAAAATACACTACTAAATAAACAATATATTATTTCTGATCTGATGCAAAATAAACCTCAAAGCACTGTCATATCTTTTAAATCACAAAAGCAACAGCTGAGCTATTGTTGTATTATGACAGCAGGATGCCCCTCCCCCCATCAGAATACACAGATCAGTGCTACTGATTGGCCATTGGCTGTAGCAGCTGATTGAATGCTGGTTTTCCAGCAGGACCATTTGACAGAAGCTTCTGTTGAACAGAGAGGGGTACACATGGACAGAAAGGAGCAGGAACCAGCTGAATTTCGATAAGTGTATACTTAAGTATGAGTTATACAATACAGTTCAATAGTAACATATTATTTTACTAGATCTCCCTCTCTCTCTCTCATTGGATCTAATTCCCCCATCCAAAAATTCTACATGAATGGGTGAATCCTCCCCGCTGCACTATGGTATTCTGACAGAGGGGTGTCTCCCCTGCTGTCAGAATACACAGATCAGAGCTGCAGCCTGATTAAGCAGATTTTACCCAACAGGGTGGCTGAACAAAGTTGATCAGTAGATTGACTTTTGTTCCACTGCAGCAGCCACACATGGATCCAAATTTGGCCAGTCCCTGCTGGACCAGCTGGATTTTGATTTATGTATGACCAGCTTAGGGGGAATTCTGTTTACTTTTGAGTTTTTTCATCTCATTTCCTGTTGGGTTTCCAGGATAGAGTGTCAAGGTCCATGTACATTGGCTTAAAAATCACTGCTTCTTCAGGAGTTTTGTGATTCGCCTGTGGAAGCTTTTCATAGTTATCCTACATGTCCATGCAGGGGATGTTTTGAGCTCAGCATTTAGAGGCAGAAAAAAGAAAACCCTTCTGGTTTGCTTTTGTGATTGGAGCGTTTTGAAAAAACTCTCCTAAACGCATTTTTTTTAAGGCCAGAGTGCATGGAGCCTAAAGGAAAATCTCCCTAGTATATCGCAGACATTCAAACTATCCCAATAAGAGTTTAACCATTTGTTACTCTACAACTAAAAAAAGACTTTCAGCTAACACACACACTTTAAGATGACTTTAATGTTTACAAAAAATATCCTTGCTAAAGGATTGCATTTCTACTCACCTTACTAGTGGCCCATGTCTCCTACCTTCCCTCTGCTCCATCATACGCTTTGATATTTGACAATTCTGTGTGTGTTGGATGCCCGTGTCCCCAATTAAGAACTGTGGTTTCATCCTCTGACCCCTACATTACTACAGGACTCAACAATGACATAGGGATCCAATGATGGAACCACAGCTCTTGGCAGGGGACACAGGTATCTAACACTCCCAGAGGTGTCAAATATCAAAGAGGCCAATGGAAATTGCAGCACTGAAAAGGAGGTAAAGTGGCAGACATGGGCCACAGAAGAGGCAAATATAAACATTCATCTGTTGCAGGGATATTTAGCCTGTAGTATTTTGTAAAACCGACAGGGTTGCTTTAAGATTATTTTACACATGTAAAAAGTTTATCACATTCACAACAGGACAATAGTTTGTATCCCACACTGTAGTTAAAAATAATACATCAACATGTATCTTTATGATAAAGCAGTATAATATAAAATATCAATAATATAGGGTTACAGCAACCCACTGATGCATAAAGGAACAATAGAATAAATCATCAATGATATAGTCAGGCAATACGCTGGAATGTATTTATAGAAGATTTCAAAACTACAAGGGAATTGATCGATCAACACACACTGAAAGCTTAGGGTACATATATCATCACACGACCAAGCCGCTCTACAAGCAGTAAATGTCAGATAATCAAGATACTGAGTTCAGAGTATAATCCTATTATTGAAGGATGTCCAGTAATCCCACATTAATTGTAGAATCGTCCTGAACAGCCAACCATATATGCCACATTTTTTCAAATCTATATGCCTTTTAACTTCTAAAATTTTAGGTACCTCTCTGGTTTTCTATTTTTTAACTAGCATTAACCTAGCCACAAACAAGATATGCATAACCATAGTTCTCAATGGCAAGGGAAAGCTTTACACTTCCAAGCAAAAAAATGGTCAGTGCAGGACTCAGTTTAGTAATACAGCCTGTTATGTCAGAAATAAGGTGGCATTCCAGAAGCTTCTTAAATGTGGGCAAATCCATAACATACAGTATATACTGTAAGAGTGTTCCCACATGCCTGCATCCTCTCCAGCAGGAATTACTACAGGATTCCGAAAATGTAGCTACTCTGTAGGGGGTCATATGTCATCCAAGCTGTATCTTCTGGGCCATCTCCCAGTAGTTTATGCATTTAGAATGAATATAGTTACTCATGATAGCTCTTTTGCCCTCATCTATCAGTTAGAGAAAGTTGAAGTTCCAGTTCCCATTTTGGTAGTGTCACAGTTTAGGTAAAAACTAGTTTTGACTGTATAAGGTTATAAAAGAGTGATATCTCTAACTGCGCTGATTAGTGATGTCCAAAAATTCCAAGCCTTGTTGGAGATCACAAGTCGAGGAATAGGGTTGCGGTTGAAGTAAAATGTCAGTTTAGCATATGTAAGGTACCCTTGTGGTGGGAAGGAAAGGTCAGAGACTATATGTTTAAAAGGTATTATTTTCACAATCTGAAACAGGTCAGCAATGTTATATTTGTCTGATAGATAGCAAATGTCACCAGCGCTAAAACGTGCCATGCGTGGGGGAGAAGGGATCGCAGTCAATAGCGTGGGGTCTGAACCCAGTGTAACTGGACAACAGCCATAGCTGGAGGAAATGGGTAAAACAGTACTCAACAAAACAATCCAATGCTAAATGGGTTAGTGGAAAAAGCAGTATCACGACAGGCAGTGGAACGTAAATACAGCTAGTTTAATCAATGATAATCATAAGATCCAATCCTGTTGTCAAGCAAGAAGGAATGGGAAGTGATAAAAAGTAAAAGGCTTACGGTGTCACCAGGGAACCATAGAGCAACGAGGAGGTGACGGCATCCGGGTATGGGGAAAACCCTCACAGCGGGGGGGGGCGCAAATGTCCCTGCTGTGCTGCAGTCGAATGTAAGACCCACTCACCAGTGTGTGGAGGAAGGCTGGACGTGCTGGAGGAGGCAGCAGTCGGTGGGAAGGTGGAGAGCCAGACTCCGTGCTTCACCTGTCAGGGATGCCAGACCCGCTGGAGTGCTGAAAGGAGGCGGAGAAAGTGCCGCAATGCTACAGATGAGTTCCCGCTGCTCTCTCCTGGTGTAAGCAGACACGTTGGTTGCTGCTCACCGCTGCGTGGAAGTGTCCTGGAGCAATGCAATATTCGGAGGGATGAAAACCATAGCTGGGTTGGCTGACATGGATGACGGTCAGCGTTGCTGGAGGTTGTGATGACTGAGACACCTCGTGGACCAGAGTGACCCGCAAGCTTCTCGGTTGCCTAGATGATGTGTTTCGCGCGCATGTGCTTTTTCAAAGTCATGAGAGTGGGCAACCGGGAGGTTTAAATAGTGTCTAGAGGTGGGGAGTTAACCGAGCAATGGGGCAGGGCAATTTGGTAACTGACATTAACCCCTCATTGCCCAGAAGATAGACATTAAAAACACAGTTTTACCCAATCAGAACATCGTTAGTGTTATATATGCGCAATGGGCAAGAAATTCCAAAAACATAATAATAACAATAAAAATATATAAAAAAATAAATAAAAAAAATCCCAACATAATCAATTCCTAATGTAAACACGTATGTTAAAAATATATTAATGTATAAACCTGTGCACATATATTCACACCCAAGCATGCCCACATGAAATATACCAATGAACAAATGTAAAATATGGTGAAACAATGACCTAAAAGATAAAATAAAAAGAGAAGGGAGGGGGAGAGAAAAACATTCCACTGCCTGTTGTGAGAATGCTTTTTCTACTAACCCATTGAGTGCTGGATTGTTTTGTTGAGTACTCAAGGTCGGCACTACAACCAATTACTTGTTGTCGATTTGTATACTCATTTTGATCATATCAATTATTTACATATACAATAATAATTAAAAAAAAAACTTTTTTCTTTTTTGTGTGTTTGATTGTCTGTCTGTGTCTTGTTAGATACTGCAACACGCCATGAATTTAGACCAGTCGGCTGCAAGCCATTTTTGATAATATTGGCAAAAGTAATACAAATGATACTAATCCAAAAAATAAAATAAATTGTTGTTTTTTTATTTTTTGTGTGTGTGTGTTTGATTGTCTGTCTGTATCTTGTTAGATACTGCACAAAACAGATTACATCCCACACATACAAAAATTACATTTATCCTACAAGGCTAGTTAGTAGTTAAAAACACGTGAACATATTCAAAAATACAGCGGTATGGTCACACTATATGGTCATATAGTGCTAAGCTCACTTATTGCGACAAAGTACCCCGAATTAGGTTGTTAGATACTGCGTCACGCCATGAATTTAGATTTAGGTCCAATCGGCTGCAAGCCATTTTTGATAATATTGACAAAAGTAATACAAATAATACTAATCCAGAAAATACAATAAATTGTACTCCCAATAATCTGCCACACACTGAGGCATTTGAAATCCACATGAGGAAAGCTTTCCTCCAAGCGCAAGATGCCAAACAATATGAACATACCCAATTGTGGGACTTAGCCTTTCTCAAAAGATATTTAGAATTAGGGATCACCCCGAGAGGTCTTCGGATCAAGAAACATTGCAGTTTCCTGGACTAGGACCTCCTCAAAGAATGGAGACTACTGGCTGAATTCTGTACTATAAAATGGATTAAAATCCTGGTCTAACAGAGGGAAAGGAAATTAGAGTTGGCACAACAGCAAGCAAAAGAAAAAGAAGCACATATCCAATAACTCAGTACTTCTTGTCTGGTTGGTTGCAAGTGGTTGCAAGTTCTAAATAAAAATGTTAAGAAAGATGAGGATAACCTCATTCTAAAGAAAACCAACAAATTGGAACATGACCTCTTTGACTACAGCAATGGCCGGGTGGGCGCTATTGTATCCATGTTTGCACGGTGGATGTTGTTTGC
Organism: Lithobates clamitans; assembly: GCA_037952925.1. Taxonomy (NCBI): domain Eukaryota; kingdom Metazoa; phylum Chordata; class Amphibia; order Anura; family Ranidae; genus Lithobates; species Lithobates clamitans. The sequence continues at coordinate 1,020,942 of JBBGZY010000343.1, forward strand.
AGGATCATGTCTGACAGTTCGCAAACATATTAAATGTCCATTCACTTTTCAATCTTTTATGATGTAATTGTTTTCACATCTGCTCTAATTGATTATCATATATATATACTGTTTTTTTATTGTAAATTTCTTTCTATAGATTGCATAGTAGCGATATAGGTATAACCATCTGTCCCTGAGGAAGCCACTTTTGGCGAAACATGTAGGACCTCCAAAATACCTGTCCACGGGATTGGCCGCCACACTCTTAGGCCGAATCTTGTAAAACCTTGCTACAATTGGTTTTAAATGTCTTGTATTTTGATGCACACCTTGTTTATGTAACAATCTATAAATTTTCTATGATTTCTTTTTAAAATTTGTCAATAAAATTTCATGTTTTTTATCTAACTATACTCTGGATTTTTAGGCACCGCTTTAATCCCTGCATCCCCATTCTACATACTAGTCACAAACAAAATAGACATAGGTATCCATCTCCGCACCCACAGAGGGTTACCCGTCCCCCCCAGCATGAGCTCATTCCGAGTTCTACGCTCCCCTACACACTGACATCCAACCCAGTTAGTAACATCAATTCATCTTATAATGTACCAGTGATCACTGCTCTAGACCTAACCCCACCCCCACCCTCCTTCCCAGCGGCAATTACTTCATCCATTCCGAGACATGCAGCTAATTCTGCACCATCCACGCACATTCCATCTCAACTCCCAATATACAACATGCCAATTCATAACAGTTACAGCCGCCTGTCCCAAGACCTGGAGAGTTACATTTTATTAGGTGCAAGGCCAAAATCTCAAGATAACTTAGACCTTCATCCCTCTCTATTAGAACAGGACAGTCAGGCTACGCCTTTTCACAATCAGAATTTTCAGACATCGCCTCCAAAGGAGTTTTCAAGTAAAAAAGAAGATTAGACGAAGACAAAGAGGAGGAATTAGAAGGAAGAAATAACAAGACAGAAAGAACAGCGCTAATATAGGAGTCAGTACAATAAAAATGTATAATCTGTCCACTCATACCCTTACTTCCTCTGAGTATTTACTGCTCCAAAAGGGTCTTAACTTTTCCCCCTCATTAGGGCCCAATAAACTTGGCTTATTTAAAAATTTACATAGTTTTATACGATCTCTGACGTTGAAATGTCACTATGCCCCCAACACCCGGGCTAGTTATAAAAAGACCATGGGAGGTGCCAATAAACCTTGTTCCGAATTAAATAAGGGGCCTAACACTGAATCTAATGATGACATGCTCCAGATTCTGAAAGAACTCTGGGAAGAGGGCCATACAGAGGGATGTGTTACACATACCACATTTAGATCAAAATCCACATTTTTCCCAACATATTCAAAGGGCCCCTATATAGAGACCTATTATCAAGCTGTATATAAAGATCTTCTAGCACTTTGTGACACCCCTACCACCAATAGACATCATAACTTACCAAGAGAATAAAGCCAGGCTCTAAAAGATCTGACAGCCAATACTGACATCACTATCAGACAAGCTGACAAGGGTGGGAGCCTAGTGGTACAGAACAAAGTAGATTACATCAAAGAGGCGAGTCGGCTGCTAGCTGATACTTATCTTAAACTAGTAGCTGACCCTCTCCCTGGATACCAATTAGAACTCAAGGCCCTGGTCTACGAGGCCTTGGAAAACAGAGTGCTCAACGAAAAGGAAAGACAATTCCTGCTTCCATCTGAGTGTAGCACACCATACTTTTTACCATCTTCTGAAAGTACAAAAGTCTCTGATAGATCTCCCGGGAAGACCAATAGTGGCTAGTACCAATAGTTTTACCAATAGCTTATCAGTGTATATTGATTTTTTTCTACAACCCCTGGTTTGCCAACTTCCATTCTATATCAGAGACTATATCTATATCAGAGACTCAAGTCAAGTTATTGATGTCCTCCAACACTACACTTGGGTAGAGGGATATATATAGGCGTCTCTCAATGTCGCCTCCCTATATACATCCATACCCCATGAGGTAGGCCTTATGGCCATACAGCATTTCCTAACCCATAATGGAGACTTTAATCCCTTGCAGTCACAATTTGTGGTTAAATCAACTAAATTCTGTTTTTAAGACACAATTATTTAAAAATCTTTGAACAGTTTTATTTACAATGCAGGGGTACAGCCATGGGGGCAAACTTTGCTCCTGTATACGCCAACCTAATGATAGGCTACTAGGAGGAGGGATACATCTGGGCTAACAACCCATTTGCTGAGCACATTGTGTATTTTGACAGATAAATTGATAATATCTTGCTCATCTGGAGTGGTGGCTCGGATGTGGTCCCCTCTTTCATGGCCCACTGCAATGCCAATCCCTTTGGCTTGTCCTTTACACATATACTCGACTCCAACGAGTTGTTTTTTTGGTTCTAGTGCTGACCCATGATCATAGTGGTATTGTTACCAAAAATCACGTTAAGCCCACTAGTGAGAATTCCTACCTGCATTTTACCAGCTGTCACCACCCCATATGGAAGCAGATCATTCCTAGTGGACAGTTTAACAGAATGAGGAGAAATTTTACAAAAGTGGACGACTATGTCACACAGGGTGGCTCGATTATAAAAAAATTTGAAGAAAAGGGATATCCACAGGAGCTAGTTCAAGACGCTTTCTTGTCCCACATGAATTCCCCCTTCCAAAAAGAAAATTCCAGCTGAATTGAATGACACTCATACAGTCATATTTGTGCCAACCTTTAAAGACAAGTTCAAGTCAGTATCCAGAATAATAAAAAATATATATAATATTATTTTATTTTTTTATTTTATTTATTTATTTTTTAAGCCACTTCAGTGAACTATTTTGAGAGACTTAATTCACCTTTACAGTTCATATTTGTCCCATCACATTGTCACATCATGGTAGCTTATTATCTGATGCACTTAAAAAATTCACTAGATACTTCAAACACAAGAAGTATATATCATTAATACAAAATCTGAAACCTAATCTTCTTCTACCCCCCCTCCCACAACTCCCCCCCCTACCTCTGCGTACCAGCCCTTAATAAAACTTTATTTCATCCTTCCCCATTTTAGAAAAGTACTCTCAGTTCCTCAGCATAGCTCCATGATTTTTCCTTGTCAAAAGAAGTTTATTGAGTATACAATATTATAAAGATACATAAAGTAAGTTTACAAGGATCTATAAAGTAAGCACATTGTTTTACAGTAGGGTTTGTATAGGTAAATATCATGAAATTTCAAATATTAAACATTGGGTTCACGTAAACCTAAATTAAAGATATATATCATTTCCTTATTTACTTTTGTAGGTATTTAAATGATTTATACCTACTATACATATTGTTTACAAGTAGAGTGTATATAGGTCAAATAAATTCTGATAATGAGCTTTAATCGTAAGGTGGAGAAAAGGAAAGAGAAAGAAGAAAAAGGGTTGAAAGGTAGAGGTATGGTCCACAAGGTTGTCCCGCTTGTCAGTTTATTATTCTTTTTAGTTCTCTTTGAAGCCTTAGAATGGGTGTCTCTGTAAGTCATTTAATCTGTTACCATGGCAACAGGACAGAGTCATTGAAGTTTGACAGGAACTGTTGTTTTATCCAAGGATGCCAAAGTTTTTCAAATTTTGGAATTTGATTTTGATCGATGGCTACCATCTTAGCATGGGACATTGTATTATTCATTCTGTGAATTGTTTCTGCTAGTACCAATGTAGGAGATTTCCATGCCTTGGCCACTGTTTGTTTTTCAGCCGTTATTAGTTGGATCATAAGTTTGAATTGAGAGAGTTTTAACCATTCCGGTTTTAGATTAAGTAAAGTTAAATATGGATCGGGTTGTATTATTTTTTAAAATATTTTAGATGCAATCACGAGGACTTCCTTCCAGAAGGTTTGGATTACTGGGAACGTCCACCATATGTGTAAATATGTGCCTATTTCTGGGCATCCTCGAAAACAAAGAGCTGAGGTATTAGGTGAATATTTTGCCACTCTAGCGGGTACAAGGTACCAGCGAGTTAGGACTTTATAATTTGTCTCCAGTGCTAAGATGTTGGGTGAAGATGACTTAGATGTGAGCCATATGTTAGACCAGTCCGTGTCTTCTAAAGTTCGTCCCAGGTCCTCCTCCCACCTCTGAACGTAAGAGGGTCTATTAAGATTTGCTACTCCATATAATTGATTATAAAGTGATGAAATTGTACCTTTAGCAAATGGATCTTTTGTACAGATTGATTCAAAAATGGATAATTGAGATAATGGTGTATCCCCCTTTAGGAATGGTGTATAGAAATTTTTGATTTGGAGATATCTAAATATCTCAGAGTTTGGTAGATCATATTTTTCTCTAAGCGATGGGAATGAAAGGAATGATTCAGATGCTATGAAGTCATTTAGTGTCTGAATGCCTGATGTTGTCCAAGCTTTAAAAGAATTTGGGTAGATCCATGCCGGATAAAAGGCCGGATTTCTGATATAAGAAAGGAGAGGATTGTGTGGAGATTGTAACTGATATTTGGTTTTTAGTTTATCCCAGAGAGATAAGAAGTGTTTAGTTATGGGATTATGAATTTTAAAGCGGTCTTTAGGATCAAGCCATAATAAATTTGATATTAATAGAGGGTCATTTTCTGAAGCCTCTATAAATACCCATAATGGGATTTCCTGTTTTGCATGGTATTTGGACAGACTGGCCAAATGTGCTGCTCTGTAGTAGTTAGTAAAATTAGGGTATCCCAGGCCTCCTTTATTTTTGGAAAGATGTAGTGTGTGTATAGGTATACATGGTTTAGAAGAGCCCCATATAAACGAAGTTGCTCTTTTTTGTACTATTCTCAAAAAATAGGAAGGAATTGGAATAGGGAGGACTCTGAATAGATAAAGCAATTTGGGTAGAATAGTCATTTCAATTGCATTAATCTTCCCTATCCAGGATAAAGGAAGTTGCGACCATTGTTTTATTAGATTTGTGATCTGTCTTAATACTGGAGGATAATTGGTTGAGAATAAGTCAGAATGAGATGCTGTTAAATGAATTCCAAGATATGGGATTGATTTTGATGCCCATGTGAATGGGAGTGCAGCCCTAGCCGGGATCAATTCCATGTTTGTGAGTGAAATATTAAGCACTAGGCATTTCTTAGGATTAATCATAAGGCCGGATAGGGCTGCAAATCCATCAAGAGCTGGTATTAAGTTAGGACCAGAGACCTGTGGTGATGATAGAAAAAGTAATATATCGTCTGCAAATATACATAATTTGTGTGTAATACCTCCTACTTCAATGCCAGTTATAGTTTGGTTTGTTCTGATGTATTGGGCCATGGGTTTGAGTATAAGGGCAAATAATAAGGGAGATAATGGGCAACCCTGTCGGGTACCTCTTTCGATATTAAAGGCTTCAGATTTGTATCCAGCATATTTTATATAAGCTTTGGGTTTATTATATAATGCTTTGATCCATGTTAAAAAGTGGGGTCCAAAACCCCATTTTTGTAATGAATATTGCATATATTGCAGGATACTGTGTCAAATGCCCTCTTAATATCGAGAGATAGAAAACATAAAGGGATTTTCCTTTTTTTAGCAATATGTGCCAATAACACTGCCCTGTGTATATTATCGCCTGCCTGTCTATTTGGCATGAAGCCTACTTGATCTCTATGTATTAATTTTCCTATAATGCTATTGAGGCATTTTGCTATTATTTTTGCAAATAATTTAATATCGAGGTTTAACAGAGAGATAGGCCGATAATTCACACAGGAAGTATCATCAGAAAGGGGTTTTGGGATCATACAAACAATTGCCATTAGTGTTTCTTGCCGAAAAGAATGTCCATCTAGAAGTTTGTTAAAAGTTTCAGTGAGAATGGGAGAGAGTATTTCTGAGAATGTTTTATAGTATAAAGCCGAGTAGCCGTCTGGGCCTGGTCTTTTGTTAAGTTTTAGGTCTTTTATGGCGTTAGCAACTTCATCTATAGTTATAGGCTCATCCAAACTGCTTTTTTGATTCTGAGATAACTCAGGTAAGGTTATTTTTGAGAAGAAGGATTCAGCAACTGTAGGATTAAATTCATTGTTTGTCTTGTATAAAGTTGCGAGATGTGAGTGAAATTTATGGACTATTTTAACTGGATTACAAGTGTAAACATTTTTTGATAATTTCAAACGTATTGGTTTGAAAGATTTGTTAGTTGAATTTAATGCCCGAGCCAAATATGTACCTGGTTTGTTTGTATTCATGTAGAAATTGTGTTTGGAGAGTTTGAGGGATTTATCAACTGACTCAGTGAGAAATAGATCGTATTCCAATCTAGATTTTTGCAGATGAGATTTTGTACTCTGAGATGGATTATGTTGAAATGATATGTAGGCTGCATTAAAATTGAGTTCTAGTTTTTTTGCTAGATTTTTGCGTTCCCGTTTAAATAGTGCCATTTGTCTTTGTATTGTACCACGCAAGACAGGCTTATGAGCTTCCCACAGTGTTATTGGGGAGATGTCTGTTGTATTATTAATTGATATGTATTCCTTTAAAGCTTGTTCAATGGCCATCTGATGTAGTGGGTGTTTGAGCATTATGTCCGGTAAGTACCACGTTGGGTCATGCGCTTTTGGTATGGCTGAGGCTATAGTAGTGTATACTGCATTATGGTCAGACCACGGAATCGGAATTATATCTGATGCAATAATTTCTGGTATCATTCCTATTGTTAGAAAAATATGATCTATTCTGGTGAAGGTTTGATGAGGGTGCGAGAAATAAGTGAATTTCTTTTTCATTGGGTTACTTTCTCTCCATGAATCTACCAGATTGTATTTGGAAAGAAGTTGAGAAAAAGGTAATCTAGAGGTTATTTTGGATGGTGTAAAAGGTGATTTATCTAGAAATGGGAGGAGGACCTGGTTCGAATCCCCACACATTATCACTGTTCCTATTTTGTGTGTATTAATCACTTGTAATATATGTGAGAGGAATGGTTTAGGTTGTTTGTTAGGAGCGTAGTAGGAAATCACCGTGATTGCTGTATCCATTATATAACCCATGAGTATCAGGTATCTACCTTCTGGGTCTTTAATTTCTGATGATAAGGTGAATGGTGTGGATCGGTGAAATGCAATTAGAGTTCCCCTTTGCTTGGTACAGGCAGAAGCTGTGTAAATTTGTTGATAAAAAGGAGAAATATATTTTGGAGTAGAATCTTTGGTGAAGTGTATTTCTTGGAGGCATACTATGTGAGCCTTCTTGTTATGAAAAGTACGGAAGGCTTTGGTCCTTTTTTGAGGGACATTTATTCCCTGAACATTCAGGGAAAGTATATTCAGTGATGCCATGGCAACAGATCAAATAGTTTTGACTTACTTTTTGTTATGCAGAGCTGACTGCGCAGATCAACCTGTGTGGACTGAAGAGATGAATAGATAGAAAGGAAACCAGTGAATTCTGGAGTAAAGAGTAAACAAAAAACATATGAGATTAGATGATACATTGTATAAATTATTTTTTGCAAGTAATCACAATTTACCCGTGAAAGAGAGTAAATATCTCTCTCAGGGGAATAAGTGCCTTCGTCACACTCCCACATAATATGGTTGGGAGAATGAGGAGGGCTAATGGGGGTACACGGATCATCCGCTTACAGGAGAGAAGTGCTATGTCAAAAGACATCAAAATGATGATTCATTAATTGGAGTGCAGAATATAGTTTTTCTTGAAATTATTTATTCCAGGGTGGTTGTATATGGTTAGTCTTGCCCTAGGCTAAATAATTCAGTTAGAAAGGTACTGTTAATAACTTTGGTATTGATGAAGATAGTTTGAATTATTTTGGGATTTTAACCCTTTTAGAGTAAACAATTACATATTTTATTCATATGTAACTGTTTAGATATGTTAACTCATAAAATTGAGGTTGTATTGCTTCAGATTAGAATAAACAAAAACATAATTCTAGGAACTAGTTAGGTAATAATATATTTGTTTTAAGAAAAGAAAGAAAAAGCTTCCATTGCTTCTGGATTATTGAACATATTTGTCCTAAAAAGTAATAAATCTATTGTTATTACCTGATAATATATAACTGAACAAGAATTTCCTTATTTCACTTATATATTCTAAGGCTATATGAATCAGAAGTAATAAGAAATATAACTGGAATGTAACATGATCCCACACAGTGTGTGACTATCAGAATGCAGTTACATTCAGTTATAAATACAGGTTTTTTTTATAGAGAACCATCTCTTAGTATAATCAATGAAGAGATATCAGGAATTAGGATGTCAGTCCATTGAATCTTCTTGGTCCATGGATGATGTGGCATAACGGCCTCTTTTGTGAGAATGATGATTCCCATTTTGTTCTGAAATTTTCTGAGTGCTGCCTGAAGGTGAAGATGATGTCATTCTTCTGCGTGTGGGAGAGTTGCTGCTTGTGGGTTCTGTCAGATTTAATTTTAAAAGGGTTTGTTGTAGTTCATCTGCTGATCTGCTTCTGTAAAGTGTACCTTGGTAGTTAAATCTGACTGAAAAGGGGAAGCCCCATTGATACATAATGTTGTGGCGTTGCAGTTTCATTAGTTGGGGTTTCATGGATCGTCTTTTAGTAATAGTAAGTTGGGATAGGTCAGCAAAAATTTGATAATTGTGTCCTTGAAAATTAAGTTCCTTTTTTTCTCTTGCAGCAATTAGTATTTGTTCTTTCATTCTGTAATAATGAAATTTTGTGACTATATCACGTGGGGGTCCATCTTTCTTTTTGGCTGTGAGGGCTCTGTGTACTCTGTCCAGTTCTAAACGTTCAATAGGGATATCTGGCTTTAGTTCTTGTAATAGAGCAGTAATAGTAGATTGCAGGTCTGTCACAGTTTCAGGTATTCCCCTTATGCGCAAGTTTGAACGTCTGGCTCTATTTTCGTAATCTTCAAGCTTAGTTTGAAGTATTAAATTCTCTTCTTTTAATTGTTCCAATTCTGTTATATTTACTTGGGTTGTAATTTCAATTTCATCCATTTTTATTTCTAAGGCTGCGGTGCGGTTTCCCAGCTCTCTTATTTCTTTGGTTAGGCTTTTTGTTATTTGGTCTGAGGTTTGTTTTAAAGCCTTATGAAGCATCTTTTCAAATTGTAATAATATTACTGGGGATGCTGAGGAGGCTTGTGGAGAAGTTTGTGAGAGGATTTGTTCTGTATCTGACTCAAATGGAGAGTCTTGCTGTGACATTTTCTGTCTGTGAGAGCGCCCTGATGCTGTATCTTGTGAGGTGACTGGAGCTGCTTTAGTTGCAGTGAGTGCCTGTGAGCTCTTTGTGAGGTGATTTTTATTTCTGCCACGGTTTCCTCCCAGTACCATATTTCCTGCCCAAACTTTCACAGTTTGTTCCCTGGGGCAAAAAGGTTCAAATGGATACCTTTTGAGCCTGCAGGCTCCGCTTTGTCCTTCTCTTCTCTCCTCAGCGGTGCAGAGCTCTAACAATGCATGTCTGCCCCGCTAGGCTCCGCCCATCTCCCCCCGCTCCATGATTTTTTAAACTCTTTCCAACATTCCCACTTCTCTTTAATCCCCTCATTGTTGTCATCTAGGCTGACTCTCAGGCATTCCAAATTAAATGTTTTGTCTACTGAGTCGATACACTCCCATATTAATGGACTTTCCTTTTCTTGCCACATCTTAGGGATAAGTCTTTTTGCTGCATTTACTAAATGTGGTATCAATGAATCCTTGTATTGCTTCACATCTCCCTCCACTCCATGAAGCAGTACAACCCACGGATCTTCCTCTATTTCTTTTTTAGTGATTTCTTTTATATACTGTAAAATCTGTTTCCAGTAGTTCTTAATTTTGGGGCAATCCCACCACAAGTGAGCCATTGTCCCTACCACCTTACATCCTCGCCAACATTCTGCAGATTTATCCCTTTGAAATTTGCTGGTTTTGTCTGGAGTTGCATACCACCTAGTAAGACACTTATAATTCATTTCAGCAGTTTTAATATCAACTGACGAACTACGGGTTAACTTCAATATTTTTCCTATAGTGGTCTTATCCCTTTGTGATCCCAATTCGTGTTCCCATTTTTTTATATATGGCGGGATCTCCACTTCATCCACCTTCAACAAGAGTTTATATAATTTAGAGATCATATTTTTTGAGTTATCTGCTGTACAAAGCCGTTCCAACTGAGTCAGCTCATCCCCTGATCTAATTGGGTGAGGTAGACTCTTGACAAAATGGTCCAACTGGAGATACCGCCACTCATCAATCAACCATAAATCCTTATTGTGTTTTAATTCTTGAAGTGATAACATTTTCCTTTTTTTAATTACATCTCTTAACTGTATTGTGTCTTTTTTTATCCAGTTTCCTCCTATTGTCTTTTTCCCAGGTGCAAAAAATTCATTGTCTTTCAGTGCAATTAATGGTGAATTATAATTCCCGTTAAGATACTTGTACGTCGCATCCCAAATTTTTAAAACATTCCATGTCAGTGCGAGTGTATTTACATCTAGTGTTTTAAAATGTGACAGAATCCAAATTATATTTCCCAATTGTGCCTTACTAAGTGTTTTTTCTATACTGACCCATCTTTTTTCATTTTTTTCACTAACCCATTCAACCGCCCTTGACAGCACTATAGCTTTATAATATTTTTGAATGTCTGATACAGCCAACCCTCCGCTATTCTTTTCATGCCTTAAAATTGAAAAGGATACTCTCGGTTTTTTATGTTTCCATATTAAATTAATTATTATCGATTTTAACTTTCTAAAGTATGGATGAGGTAGAGCCATTGGCAACATCTGAAACTTATAGGTGATCTTTGGCAGGAGGACCATCTTTATAGTGTTAATACGTCCTATCCATGATATAGGCCTACCTTTTAGTCTGTTACATTCAGTTTTAATTTCATCTAGCAGTGGTATATAGTTTATTTTGTATATCTTCTTCACAGTATCCGCTAACTTTATTCCCAGGTACTTGAGTTCTTTCCTCCATACAAAGTTAAATTCATTTTTCAGCTTTTGTTCTTCAAGTTTATGTATATTTATGTTAAGAATTTCAGACTTAGCTCAATTTATTTTAAAGTTGGATATTTCACCATATTGTTTTAAAATATTTAGTAAATTAGGCATTGTGATCCTAGGTTTAGCAATGTAAAATAATACATCGTCTGCAAATGCTGCAAGTTTATGTACTTCTTCTCCAATCTTAAATCCACTTATATCCGGGTTGTTTCATACCGTAGCCAATAATGGCTCCAGAGACAGCACAAATAGTAAAGGGGATAAGGGACACCACTGTCTTGTCCCGTTTTTCATCTCGAACGGTAAGAACTGTGAACCATTTATTCTTATGGTAGCTGTAGGGTGATGGTATAATGATTTGATCCACCATATGATTCTGGGGCCAATTCCCATAGTTTCTAAAGTCTGTATCATGAGCCCCCAGTCTACCCTGTCAAAAGCCTTTTCGGCATCTATCGCCAGGAGTAGACCTGGGGGGCCGCTTTATTTTATCCTCTGAAGTGGGAGCAGCGTTCTCACCCCATTATCCATTCCCTCCCTTCTAGGGGTGAATCCCACCTGGTCCGGGTGTACCAGGAAGTTCATCAATCCTTTTATCCTACCAGACAATACCTTAGCATACAATTTTATGTCTGCGTTTAGCAGCGAAATTGGCCTGTAGCTGGAACACATCGTCCCATCTTTCCCCTCCTTCAAAATTACTGTAATCATGGCTGACAGGGTCTCCCTACTTATTTCATAGTCTGCTCCCAGGCCATTCATATATTGACATAGCTTTGAGATTAAAATCTCTTTATATTTTATATAGTAATACGTTGTAAACCCATCTGGGCCAGGGCTTTTCCCCTGGGCCGAGTCTGAAGGGGCTTTATTAGTTTCCTCCTCGGTTATAGAGGTCTCTAATGTCTCCCTTATGTCCTCTGCAATCTTAGGTAATCTAGCCTTTTTTAGAAAATCATTTATTTTACCTCTTTTTTCATCTGGCTAGCACCCACTGTGGTTTACTGAATACAGGTCCTGATAATAGTTTTTAAAAATTTCCGCTATACCTTTGGTCGTATGGACCATTTCTCCTCCTTTGGTTTGAATTTTTTCAATGTAGTTTATGGCTTTTTTCTTTTGCAGCATTCTGGAAAGATGTTTACTAGCTTTATTCCCCCACTGATATCTTTCTTTAGCTATTCTATTGAAGGTTTTTTTGGTTTCTTGTTCCATGAGATCCTTCAGTTCGTCTCTTTTAATTACTAAATTTTGGTCTACCGCTGAATGCTTGCCGTGGTGTTTTTTATGTTCTTGTTCGGCTTTCCTCGGTTAGTTTTTTTAATTTTTTCTGTTCTCTCTTTTTTTTTCCTTGTTCCAACTTCTATCAGAATCCCCCTTATGTAGGCTTTATGGGCCTCCCACAAGGTGGACCCCATTACCTCTCCTGTGTCATTTATTGCAAAATATTGCTCTAATTCCTTTCTTACTATTGCTGAGCTCACCTCATCTCTGATTAAATCTTCATTTAATGACCAGACAGAGGGTTGTCTTTGATTGTCAGGGACAGTCATCTTCATACTTACTGGGGAGTGATCCAATAGTGTAGACGCTAGAGTCTATTTCCCGATCGATAATTCTATGATCGACCAGTATGTAGTCAATCCTAGAGTAAGTCCCGTGTACAGGGGAGTAAAACGTGAAATCTTGTGTTTTAGGATGAAGGATCCTCCAAATATCTACCATTTGGCACCTATGGAGTTTTTGTTTTATCTTCCTTAGATGGACAATATTAGTTCCCTGTACCCGGGACGTACTGTCCAAATCTGGGTCCAAGCAGAAATTCATATCTCCCATCAGGATCACATACCCCTTCCTAAAGTCCTTCAACTTCCCCAATGTATCCTTTAAATATTTACAGCGGGATAAAACAGTGGCTCACAGCGACTAGAGGCATCACAAATACCACTCGAACCAGCGGATTGATCCCCCAACAACCCAGCAGCATGCCCAGAAAGCGGCAAGCAAAAGTTGACGGACTACTACACACAGCCACCGCTGCCTCGTGGGCAAGATGGCGCCGGCTTCTCTCCCTCACAATGGATGGCTCACAGGCATTTACAGAGTCGCCCTGAGCAAACATACAGGCAAGCCTTTGATCCAGGGGAATCATCACAACCCCCCTCACCCCTCAATAGAAGCCCAGCTAAGGCACACTTAAGGATGGATGATTCAGGGATGCAGCAATGTGAGGTAAGATCTCCTGCAGACTCACAAGAAGACACCAGAGAGCTCCCTGACTCCATAGTCTCATTCCCCACGCTGAACCATCCAGTGTTGGATACAACACTTAAAGACATGCTTATTTCATTAAGAAGCATCATTCACACTGATATGATGGCATGTATGAGACATTTTAACACAGAACTAACGGCAGTGGGGGAAAGAGTTGACCATATTGAAACCAGAATGGGGGAGTATGCCACACCATTAACGACCCGGTAGATGCACATGATACAGCAGAAGAAGAACAAACATGGATCAAAGCAAAACTAGCAGATTTAGAAGACAGACCCAGAAGAAATAATGTAAAAATTTGTGGGATCCCTGAAACAGTACAATAACTGCCCTCATGCCTGATGTCCTTGCCATTGAGCTATCTATAGATAGGATCCACAGGTTATCGCAGGTTCATCCCAGAAAATGCTCCCAGGAATGTTCTATTCTGAATGCATTTTTACCAAACAAAAGAACGCTTGATGTTAATCACACGCAAAGGGGAACATAGCAATACTGACTACTCCGAACTACAATTCTACGCAGATCTGTCGCAGTTTACCCTGCAACTGCACAAGAATCTGAACAACATCACGAAAGTGTTAAGGAACCACAATGTTACTTATAGATGGGGATACCCAACTAGACTGTTGGCTACTAAAGATGGAGTGAATCATGTGATCACATCCCCAACCAAAGGCTACCAACTACTCCAAAAATGGAAGATCATACCAAATGAATATTCTACCCCCTCTGACACAAGGAATTTCAACAAAATTCCCCCTGAGTGGCAGCAGGCTTCCACTTCCAAATGACACAACTCATATAAAATCTTTGTCATTGCGCCTCAAAGTGCCTGCCCTACTATAGGGCCCCGCTTATTGGAGCTTCTTCCACACCACAAGCTCCCAAAACCTGAGCAGACATGATCACCTGGGTTATCACTATCCTCCTTTTAAGTTTCAGTTTATTTTGTTCTTTTTTTGTTTTCCAGTTTTATTTGCAGGAACTATACCTATCAGTCTACTCAGATCCTATCAACTACAATCAACATACCAAACAAGACAACCACAGACCCTGTATGAGCTTCTGCGAACAGAATAACCGAGCAATCAACGCCCACAGCTCGCCTACATATAACCTCAAATGTGAGTACACTTACCACCTGACACAAAAGCATCACCTAAAAAAACAGTATGCCAGTTAAAATTCTTTCTATAAACGCACATGGTTTGAACCATCCAGCTAAGAGGGGATTCTTATGGAAAGAGGCAGATTCCTCTCAGTGAGATATGCTATGCGTCCAAGAGACACACTTTCATCATAATGCACCTCCTAAGTATAATCACAAATCCTTTCAACACTTTTTCTTTTCCAACATATCTGCCAAAAAAGAGGAGTGATGATTGCAGTTAAAGACACAATTTCCTTCAATCTAATCTCTGAAACAAACGACCCATCAGGACGATACCTTATTATCATTTGTGACATAAACAATGTCCGCTACACTCTGATGAACATCTATGTCCCCAACAAACATCAAATTAAATTTCTAAGAATCTGCAGCAGGGTTACAGTCGACTTGAGGAGCAAATGCACAAACTTTCTTCTCCCATGTCAGCTTCCGGCTCATCTGCATCAGTGGAACTTCCTCCTGCATCTTCTGTAGTAATGCTGTCGTCTGAACCCTGAGTACCGACCCCAGAAAAGTTCTCAGGAGATTGCAGCAAGTTCAGGACTTTTCATAATGCTTGCAAACTGAACTTTTCATTACAGCCCCAGACCTTTTCTTTTGAGGCTACTAAGGTGGGGAATGTAATTTCCCTTCTGCAAGGTGAGCCTCAGTCCTGGGCCCACCGTTTGCTGGAACAGAATAACCAGTGTCTGTCAAGTCTAACTTCATTCTTCAAGACTAGGGATGAGCCGAACACCCCCCAGTTCGGTTCGCAGAAGAACATGCGAACAATGGTTTGTAGCAAGAGAAATACAAATAAGCCGCCCCTTAATCCCTCTTACTCCACTGTGCGAAAGAAAAGTGCAAAGCTATATAAAAGATGTGTAAATGAATACAAAATGTGTGTACATACATAGTGTACAGTGAAAAAAGCTGCCACTTAAATAAAAACGTAAATTGATCAGAATCCCCTAAACTATACCTCTCACATGTGTACAGATCGAGATAGTGGCGCTAATATAAATTGTGTAAAATAATGAGTCAGAGCAGCGTGATGCCTATGACCCTCTAATTATACATAAAAATAATAGTATCATGAAAAAAAATATTTTTATCATGAAAAAAAATTTCAACACCCAGTGAAAAGTGTCACTATAGATAATAAATTACAAGGATTGAATGATCAAGTTCAACAGTTGTTTTTCAATCTTCTTGTGTGATAAATCTTCTACTCTTCCACCACACCACCTTAGAAGGTTGGGCGAGAGATACACCAGATCACACTTCAGGTCCGCTATGACCACGGTGCACTATTAGATCACTGATCCTGTTGCTTGCTGTGTTTGCTGTGGTTTTGTTCAAAGGCTTTTTTGTTTCAGTTTAAAATTGAGTGTAACCATTGAAGTGTGTTTGGAGTGATTTTAATAAAACTGTCAAAATGGTATCACGCTATGTGGAGCACTTTATTCATTTTTTCACATATGGAGCTGGCTTGATTGGAGTCACGGTTCATCATATGCAACCCAGGTGTGGTTCAAATGCTGTTTTGCCGAAAACGAGAGTGGGAGGCTATACAATCTGGTGAGTTCGCTCTTCAGAGGGAGTGGTGTCACTATCACGGTGGTGTGGTGGAAGAGTAGAAGATTTATCGCTCAAGAAGATTAAAAAACAACTGTTGAACTTGATCATTCAATTCTTGTAGTTTATTATCTATAGTGAAACTTTTCACTGGGTGTTGAAAATTTTTTTCATGATAAAAATATTTTTTTTCATGATACTATTATTTTTATGTATAATTAGAGGGTCATAGGCATCACGCTGCTCTGACTCATTATTTTACACAATTTATATTAGCGCCACTATCTCTATCTGTATTCATGTGAGAGGTATAGTTTTAGAACATGCGAACAGGCAAAAAATTTGTTCGAACACACGAACACCTTTAAAGTATATGGGACACGAACATGAAAAATCGAAAGTGCTCATTTTAAAGGCTTATATGCAAGTTAAAAGTTTTAAAAACGGCCGTTTTTTCGGGAGCAGTGATTTTAATAATGCTTAAAGTGAAACAATAATGCCGCGTACACACGGTCGGACTTTGCAGCTACAAAAGTCGGACAGCCTGTCCGACATACTTCCGGCGTACCTTCGGCGGACTTGGGGCAGACTTTCTTACGAACGGACTTGCCCACACACGACCACACAAAAGTACGACAGCTTAGTACGCTGTGACGTACACCAAGTCCGACGAGACTATAAAACGGAAGTTCAATAGCCCGTACGACACCCTTTGGGCTCCTTCTGCTAATCTCGTGTTTATCTCGTGTTAGTAGAAGTTTGGTGAGAGACGATTCGCGCTTGTGAGACTCGTATTTTTCAGTTCGTTTTAACTGTTGTTCAGTCTGTGCTTGTGAGGTTTGTATCTGCTTTTCAGTGCGTTTGGTCAGTTGGCATTGAGAAATCTTTGTTTTATTGGCCGCTCGTTCCTGATTTTCAGGTCGTTCTTCACAGGCCTTGCTGTTCTTCAGTGCGTTCTGTTTAGTGCGTTCTGACCAGCCGACCGTTTTGAAGCCATGTTACCTGTACGTACTCGTCGTAGAGCTCGTGCATTGTATGTGCTTGGTGCTGTAGTTTATTCTTCAGCCCAAGACCAGTCCATGAACAGGGCGAGGAGGAGTTCATGGACCAAGAATTGGTTGCTTCAGCGTGACCAGTTCTGTCACATGCCTTTGCTCCGTGAGATCCGTGAGAATAATCCTGAGGATTTCAGGAACTTTCTCCGGATGACGGACCCCGTTTTTGATCGTTTGGTGGCTTTGCTGACCCCCTATATCAGCAGGCAGGATACCTGCATGAGGCAAGCCATCACTCCGGAGCAGAGGCTGGTCGCTACCTTGCGGTATTTGGCCACAGGGAGAAGCCTGCAGGACCTCAAGTTCTCGACAGGCATCTCCCCCCAGGCTCTGGGGATCATTATCCCAGAGACCTGTTCTGCCATCATACAGGTCCTGCAGAAGGACTATATTAAGGTAAGCTATTTTTATTTTATTAGCATCACATGTTCTTTTATGTAATCTTTGATAATGTAATGTATTTCTTGCTTCAAACACTACTTCCCATCATTGCAATATAGTGTGAATGTCCCCTTTTTATCCTCACACATGCTGGGATTTTTTCCTGTTATTTTTTGTCATGCATGTATAGTTTCCTTCAATAACCTTCCCAGCATGAAGTGATGGGAACATATCCACCTAGTCTACTCATTTTGAATGTATTTTGTTGGAGTGTATTTAGTGTGCTTATAATTAGCAATTAGCTAGATTTCACAACCCCCCCCCCCCCACCTGAACTCACTCCAAATAGTGTGCTGCTAATTAGCAATTAGCTAGATTTCACAACCCCCCCCCCCCCCCACCTGAACTCACTCCAAATAGTGTGCTGCTAATTAGCAATTAGCTAGATTTCACAACCCCCCCACCCCCACCCTCGTTAAAATTTGCTTGAATGTTCTGTGGTGTTGATTTGTCTAAAGCAAATCTATGTTGCACTTTGCAAAATGCATGTGCACTCTACAAGTGCATTTGTTCCAGTGCTTTAGTAAATGAGCAGAAGCTCTGCTGATTTCCATCACCAAATCATATGCAAGCCTCAAAGTGTTTTCATTAATTGCCCTTGCATGTGATTGTGTACTCTTTGCAACATGAATGCCTTTTGACATTACCTCATTTACTGTAAGCTGGTTAGCAACTGCACCTGCAGAGTGCGACAACTGCAGTCTTGTAGCCTTTGTTATCCCTAAATTCCTGCGTGTTGTTAAAGTAATTTTTTTTTGGGATTTCACAACCCCCTAAAATGTAATCAATGTTCTATCAGAGGGGGTGAGCAATCTGATAAGTGTGCCTTTTTCCATATTAGTTATTCCAGAAGAATTAAATTATTGAATGTTATACTGATGCTGGGGAATAATGTTTTTAATTGTCTAATTTTCTTGCAATGTTAGCTTCCAAATTAATTGATTTTGGTTTTCTTGTTTGATTCCCCAGTTTCCTTCAACGCCACAGGAATGGCAGACTGTGGCATCCCATTTTGCCAGCCGTTGGGACTTTCCCAATTGTGGAGGGGCTATAGATGGGAAACATGTCCACATTGTGCCACCACCCCATTCGGGGTCATATTATTTTAATTATAAGGGGTTCCACAGTATTGTTTTAATGGTGGTGGTGTCGGCACACTATGATTTTTTATATGTGGACGTGGGGAAGAATGGCCGGATGTCGGATGGAGGAGTATTTGCCCAGACGGAGTTCTGCCAGCGTCTCCAGAGTGGTGGCCTGGGATTGCCACCTGATGAGGATAACGTGGAAGGACTCCCCTTTGTCTTCATTGCCGATGAAGCCTTCGCTCTCAGCAAGCACCTCATGAGGCCATTCCCCCAAAGAACCCTCACCCCGGAGAGGAGGGTTTTTAATTACCGGCTGGCCAGAGCTAGAAGAGTGGTTGAGAATGCGTTTGGAATTCTGGCCAGCCGGTTCCGCCTGTTTCAAACAGCCATTAATTTGGCGGAATACAAACTTAATTTTATAATTTTATCATGCTGCATTCTGCACAACTTTTTAAATAAGCATTCTGCCAATTATATAGGCACAGTTGGGCCTGAGGCCGGACAAATAGAAGCCAACCTTACAGGCCTGGATACTGTCCGTACTGGCTTGGCCCCCCAAAGTTCCCGTCAGGTTAGACAGCAATATGTTGATTATTTTATGGGTAGGGGGGCCATTGCAATGGGCCAGGATATATAATTTTTTGACAATAAAAAAAATATTGCTGAAATCTGGCATTATATTTATTGCTTGCCTTTCTTTTGGGCTGTCTCCTAGGTTATGGTCGAGCAGTTGTAGTGCCAACTGTATTTGAATTTTAAAAATGTCTAAATAAGCTCCATTGCCACTGTAAACAACTTTTTGACAATTATAACCAAACTGATACTGAGCCTTGAAATAACAAACCACACATTTGTTAAAATCCTATAAAAGGAGATGTTTTTATTAATGGTTGGTATGCATTCAGTTCTGCATTTAGTATAAAATGTTCATAGACAAAAATATAATGGTATCTTAATGATGTAGCAAAATATAATTATATTGAAATATTTCTACCTAATCCACAAAAAAATATTTTGGGCTTTTGGATTTTCAAAAACAGGCTTTGTTTTTGGAAAATCAAGTTTTGTTTTTTTTTAAAAGCAAGTTTTTTATTTTTTTTGGTTTTTTAACATTAATTTTTTTAATTTTTTTGGTGTTTTAAAATCAATTTTTTTACTTTTTTTGGTTTTTTAACATTAATTATTTATTCGATTTTTTGGTGTTTTAAAATCAATTTTTTACTTTTTTTTGGTTTTTTAACATTAATTTTTTTAATTTTTTTGGTGTTTTAAAATCAATTTTTTTACTTTTTTTGGTTTTTTAACATTAATTATTTATTCGATTTTTTGGTGTTTTAAAATCAATTTTTTACTTTTTTTTGGTTTTTTAACATTAATTTTTTTAATTTTTTTGGTGTTTTAAAAACAATTTTTTACTTTTTTTGGGTTTTTTAAAATCACTTTTTTTTTTTTTTTTTGGGTTTTTTAAAATCACTTTTTTTTTTTTTTTTGGGTTTTTTAAAATCACTTTTTTTTTTTTTTTTTTGGGTTTTTTAAAATCACTTTTTTTTTTTTTTTTTGGTGTTTTTTTGAAAATCAAATTTTATTTTTTTGTGGATTTTTGACAGCCCTCCTTTTTGACATTAGGTTAAACAGCCATTTATGTTATGCCAAAAAAAGAAAGAGAAGGCCCAGAATGGGGTCAGCAAAACAGGAAATGAAGGACATGATTGATGTTTTGGGGTTTAAAAAAGGGCATTTAGATTCGACCCAAAACATCAATCATGTCCTTCATTTCCTGCTGCATACGATCCAGCCTATTACGCATTTGATCCATGTCTTGATTCCAGGCCATTATTTGACCAATTAGACGTTGGGCACTTTCCGAGGTGAAATAGTCACTTCTTGTTGTTCCTAAAGTGGAATGAAACCAAAAAATGTCTTTACAAATATGCACACATACATAGTTTACCTTACCAGAAATAAAGCTGTTGTCTCAGACACTGACCTGGTGGGGTGGCCATGTAGCCTAATTCCTCCACATCCTCGGGGGTGTCACTGTTGCTTGAATGAAGCACAACCAGATCCCCTAAAATAGAGTAGACAAATTCAATTAAACAAAAGGCAGCCATGCATAGATTAACGTAAGCTGGTGTGTCAGACACTCACCTGGTGGGGTGCCCATGTCGCCCACCTCTCCTTCCTCCACATCTTCAATGGGACTTGGGCTGATTGCCCAATCCTGTTTTGCTTGGGGTGGACTGTGTTCTTGTGGTTGGCTGAGTGATTTTTCCCCTATGTGAAACAAAAAATTAGTAATCTAATTAGCACACAGATATTTTAGGACATAATAATTTTCCCACATTTGTAGTGAAGTGGTTTGTGTAGAGTTCCTATTTTAGTTCAATATTTAAAATTATAAAGACATACCGGATAGATAGATATCAATATCTCAAAATATAGTTAATAATCTTTTGATCTCTCTCTATATCTGGAACAAAATCTCTAAATATCTAACTAAATGTAAATCCAAAAAATTAAGAGAATTTCAAATAGATATATATATATAGATATATAGATCTATATCTATATATCTATATATCTATATATATATATATATATCTATCTATATATATCTATATTTATATATATATTTCTAAATTTATATATATATTTCTATATTTATTGGGCAATCAGCCCAAGTCCCATTGAAGATGTGGAGGAAGGAGAGGTGGGCGACATGGGCACCCCACCAGGTGAGTGTCTGACACACCAGCTTACGTTAATCTATGCATGGCTGCCTTTTGTTTAATTGAATTTGTCTACTCTATTTTAGGGGATCTGGTTGTGCTTCATTCAAGCAACAGTGACACCCCCGAGGATGTGGAGGAATTAGGCTACATGGCCACCCCACCAGGTCAGTGTCTGAGACAACAGCTTTATTTCTGGTAAGGTAAACTATGTATGTGTGCATATTTGTAAAGACATTTTTTGGTTTCATTCCACTTTAGGAACAACAAGAAGTGACTATTTCACCTCGGAAAGTGCCCAACGTCTAATTGGTCAAATAATGGCCTGGAATCAAGACATGGATCAAATGCGTAATAGGCTGGATCGTATGCAGCAGGAAATGAAGGACATGATTGATGTTTTGAGTCGAATCTAAATGCCCTTTTTTAAACCCCAAAACATCAATCATGTCCTTCATTTCCTGTTTTGCTGACCCCATTCTGGGCCTTCTCTTTCTTTTTTTGGCATAACATAAATGGCTGTTTAACCTAATGTCAAAAAGGAGGGCTGTCAAAAATCCACAAAAAAATAAAATTTGATTTTCAAAAAAACACCAAAAAAAAAAAAAAAAGTGATTTTAAAAAACCCCAAAAAAAAAAAAAAAAAGTGATTTTAAAAAACCCAAAAAAAAAAAAAAAAGTGATTTTAAAAAACCCAAAAAAAAAAAAAAAAGTGATTTTAAAAAACCCAAAAAAAGTAAAAAATTGTTTTTAAAACACCAAAAAAATTAAAAAAATTAATGTTAAAAAACCAAAAAAAAGTAAAAAATTGATTTTAAAACACCAAAAAATCGAATAAATAATTAATGTTAAAAAACCAAAAAAGTAAAAAAATTGATTTTAAAACACCAAAAAAATTTAAAAAATTAATGTTAAAAAACCAAAAAAAAGTAAAAAATTGATTTTAAAACACCAAAAAATCGAATAAATAATTAATGTTAAAAAACCAAAAAAAGTAAAAAAATTGATTTTAAAACACCAAAAAAATTAAAAAAATTAATGTTAAAAAACCAAAAAAAATAAAAAACTTGCTTTTAAAAAAAAACAAAACTTGATTTTCCAAAAACAAAGCCTGTTTTTGAATATATATATATATATATATATATAAATATATATATATATAAATATATATATATATATATATATATATATATATATATATAGATATATAGATATATAGATATATAGATATAGATATAGATATAGATATAGATATAGATATAGATATAGATATAGATATATATAGATAGATATGGATATGTAACGAGGTTTCTTAAAAGATCGTTTAAAACGATGAACAAAAATCGTATAGGAAGGAAAAGCACATGGAGCAGTATACAAGGTAATAAACACAAGAGAAAAACACGACAAGTACTTACTTTTTTTAAGAACTTTCCGGATACGTCGGTATTGATCCGGCTCCCTGAGTTTCAGGTCAGACCATCTTTTGCGCAATTGATCTTTGGAGCGCTGGACCCCAAATGATGCCTGCAAAGTCTCCACGACCTTCGCCATTATTTTGGCCTTGCGCAAATTTGGCCGTGCGTACGGCCCATAATTGCCATCATAGTCGTCTTTGTGAAGAATGGCCACCATCTCCACCATCTCTTTGAAACTCATATTAGAGGCCTTAAATCTAGGCCTCATAGATTTGGTTGACGTTCCAGACGTTCCAGCCTGCGGGCTGTCTCCACTACCTGAGGTCGTCAACATTTCAGGTGTCTCCACCATTCTTTAACTCCACTACGCGCCGTAACAAAAAAGGGGCGGAGAACATGAGTTCATTTCGAACGTCAGGGGCGGGCGACGCAGGCGGAGTTTCACACATGCGTAGTGTATAAAGGAGGGCCTTTCGCGCGTGTCGTACGTACGTTCTGTGCGTCAAATTAGGGGGCGGAGAACATGAGTTCATTTCGAACGTCAGGGGCGGGCGACGCAGGCGGAGTTTCACACATGCGTAGTGTATAAAGGAGGGCCTTTCGCGCGTGTCGTACGTACGTTCTGTGCGTAGGTGATAGTGGACCAGGACGTTCCAAAACGAAGGTAATTTGAGATATATATTTTTTTGGGGGGGGGTTTATGGTCATGACTTTGTAGCAAGCGGCCTATATGGCTTGATAGATTGATGAGGCCTACATAGGGAGAAGATGATGAGGGGTTAGCAGAAACATATAATAAGTTTTTTTGGTCTTGTGACTTTCTCTTTTCCAGATATAATGAATCCCCTATTGAAGGATCCAGAGTTCCTTACTTCTTTTATTTCAAAGTATCGAGAGATGAGGAATTTGTGGGAGGTGAAACACCCTCAGTATTATGCCAAGCATGTGAGGAAGTCAACGCTGGAGAGACTTCTGTCCTTTGTCCAGGAGACCATCCCGGGAGCAACAATGGAGACAGTGCTCAAGAAAATTGGGGTCTTGAGGAACATGTATAAAAGGGAGCATAGGAAGATCCAGGAATCAAGGAGATCAGGAGCATCAGCAGATGATGTTTATGTACCCAGGCTGTGGTACTACAATCAACTCCGTTTTCTTGATGACCAGAATGAAGCCAGGGCATCACTTTCAACCCTTCCCTCCACCCTTCCCTCCACCCTTCCCTCCACCCTTCCCTCCACCCCAGCAGAGGCTGATGAGGAGCAAGCTGGGTCTTCCATCCTGGATGAACCGGATATGACCATCTGGAGTCAGGTAAATTATTTTAACAAATATTTACTGTACTAATATTAATGATGTTAACTGGATGTTATAATTGTCTCAAATAATTTAGCACTCCAAATTGTGTATACATATCAAATGATAGTAGTGACTAAATATGTTTGGCACCTGCTTGAAATAATTAGGGTGTCTGATTAGACTCTTTTATTAAAGAGATGTATTCACATTGAATTTGCTAGTCATGAGAAGCAAACTGTGTGTCATTGATGAACCCAAAAAAATAAACTAAAACTATTGTCCTTTTTTTATACACAGGATGAGTCCATCCAGGAGGAATGTGGGGAAAGTGGCAGGCAGGAGGAGACCGGGCCCATGGACAGCCTGGAGGAGGCCGGATTCACCATCATCCTGGAGGAGGCTGGGCTCAGTGTCAGGCAGGAGGTGGCTGCTCCCAGTGAGGTGGCTGGGCCAAGTGAGGTGGCTGGGCCAAGTGAGGTGGCTGGGCCCAGTAGGAGCCTCACCCAATCCCAAGTGCCTCCCCTCCACCTTCCCAAAAAAAGGGCCAGGAAGGGGATGGTCACACAGGACGCGTCCCTGCGCCTCATGCAACAGGCCACCCGTTTTTTAACAAGCCCCCCCGAAGCGGAAGAAGCCTATGGCTGCTACTTAGCCAGCAGGCTTCTTCAGATGGATTGGGAGCAGCGCCTCATTTGTGAGCGCCTATTTGGGGAAACAATCCATAAGGGGCTGCAGGGCACGCTAACCAAAAACACACAACTACATGAGGCAGCCCCCCCCCCTCCTCCTCCTCCTCCTCCTCCTCCTCCTCCTCCTCCTCCTGCCACAACTGAAACACCAGAGCCACAGCCTCAAAAGAAGGCTACAGGGAAGGCTACAGGGAAGGCTGCAGGGAAGGCTGCAGGGAAGGCTGCAGGGCAGCGTGGAGGAAAGGCTGCAGGGAAGAGAAGAAAGTGATGACCTGGGTTCAGTCTGGTCTGACAGAAGACGCAGGCTGTTGTAGGACCACAGTCTGGGGACATCTAGATCATCTGCTGGTGCTGTTGATCTCTGGGATTCTTGGACCAGATTGTGCTCCCTCTTATATGGACTCCTCAAGATCCCAATTTTCTTGTACACCGACTTTTTCCAGCGTTGACTTCCTCTTTATTTTATTTTGACCATGAATAAATGGATCTTTTTTGAGTTTAGCAAAAGACTTTATGTGTTTTCTTTTAAATCATTGATTTTACACACAATGTTAAATTAACAAGGGACAACAATCTCATTGAGTTTTAAAAAAACACACTAAAAATACATTACTAATGTTAATAATGTTCAAGTGGTAAGTCTTGAAAATAAAAAAATCTACATAAACAAAAACGGTGCTTTGGGTTAACTTTATCTAAAAACTAAAAAATAATCACTAGAAAAAAAAAAAAGAATAATGGGTTCTTTGTGGTAACTTTACAAACCTAAAAAATAAAATAAAATAAGGGAAAAAGTATTATTAGTATGGAAACATTGTTTATAAAAAGCATACTATATCATTCATGAGATCAAAGAGAAAAAGAATTCAGAAATCAGTTTGGGAGAACTCTGATTATGAACAGCAAAACACCTTCGTTCTTTAGAGCATTCGTAAAGAAGAAATAAAATGCGCTGCATTCAACGATCACAGATTTTGCAGCGTGATGAATGTGCTACCTACAATACGAACACTAGTTTTACTAGACCGAGTGCTTCCGTTTAGTTTTTGCTTATGAGCATGCGTCGTTTTTTTGTCCGTAGGACTAGCATACAGACGAGCGGACTTCGGGGTCCGTCGTAGTTACGACGTAAAGATTTGAAGCATGTTTCAAATCTAAAGTACGTCGGATTTGAGGCTAAAAAAGTACGTTGAAAGTCCGAAGAAGCCCACACACGATCGGATTACCAGCCAGCTTTAGTCCGTCAGCGTCCGTTGGACTTTTGTAGACGAAAAGTCCGACCGTGTGTACGCGGCATAACAGTGAATATTCCTTTAAATTTTGTACCTGGGGGGTGTCTATAGTATGCCTGTAAAGTGGCGCATTTTTCCTGTGTTTAGAACAGTCCAATAGCAAAATGACATTTCTAAAGAAAAAAAGTAATTTAAAAGTACTCTTGGCTATAATGAAGTGTCGGTCCCGGCAATGCACATAAAAGTTCATTGAAAAAAACGGCATGGGATTCCCCTTCGGGTCTGGTATGAATATCAAGGGGAGCCCCAAAACAAAATTTAAAAAAAAAATGCGTGGGGGTCCCCCCCAAATTCCATACCAGGCCCTTCAGGTCTGGAATGGATTTTAAGGGGAACCACGCACCAAAATTAAAAAAAAAGTCCATACCAGACCCTGATCTGAGCACACAACCTGGCAGGTCGCAGGAAAAGAGGGGGGATGAGAGAGTGCCCCCCTCCTGAACTGTACCAAGCCACATGCCCTCAACATAGGGAGAGGGCTTTGGGGCAGCCCCCCAAAGCACCTTGTCCCCATGTTGATAGGGACAAGGGCCTCATCCCCACAACCCTTGTCAGGTGGTTGTGGGGGTCTGCGGGAGGGGGGCTTATCAGAATATGGAAGCCCCCTTTAACAAGGGGACCCCCAGATCCCAGCCCCAATGTGAAATGGTAATGGGGTACAAATGTACCCCTACCATTTCACAAAAAATGTGTGAAAATGGTAAAAAAAAGACAATACACACCTTGGGACAAGTCCTTTATTAAAAAATAAAACTGTCGCACAAAGTCTTCTTCTTCTTCTCTTGCACCGATGGACCAAAAAAAAAAAAAAGCCGCACGCCGCCCACGATCTGATGGGAGGCATTCGCCGTAATGACCGGCCACTCAGGTGACAGCTCATTTATAACTGAGGGCGGGGCCACATGATAACATATCTGGGTGACCCCTCCCCCCTCTGACGCACGGGGAGATCCCTGTGGCTTCCCCATAGTGTCAGAGGGGGGCGGGGCCACCCGGTCCTCCCCCTCTGAAGCACGGGGACATCCCTATGGCTTTCCCGTAGCATCAGAAGGGGCATTGTCAATCGATTATGTAACCGTGTGGCCCCCCTGAAACTACCATTACCATTTTCACACATTTTTTGTGAAATAGTAGGGGTACATTTGTACCCCGTTACCATTTCACACAGGGGGGTGGGATCTGAGGGTCCCCTTGTTAAAGGGGGCTTCCAGATTCTGATAAGCCCCCTGCCCGCAGACCCCACAACCACCAGGCAAGGGTTGTGAGGATGAGGCCCTTCTCCCCTTCAACATGGGGACAAGGTGCTTTGGGGGGGGCTACCCCAAAACACCCTACCCATGTTGAGGGCATGTGGCCTAGTACGGTTCAGGAGGGGCGGGGGGGCGCTCTCTCATCCCCCCTCTTTTCCTGCGGCCTGCCGGGTTGCATGCTCGGATAAGGGCCTGGTATAGATTTTTTGGGGGACCCCCACGCCATTTTATTTTCAATTTTGGTGTGGGGTTCCCCTTAATATCCATACCAGACCTGAAGGGCCTAGTATGGAATTTGGGGGGACCCCCACGCATTTTTTTAAAATTTTGGTTCGCGGTTCCCCTTAATATTCATACCAGATCTGAAGGGGGAATCCCATGCCGCTTTTCATTATAGTACTCTTAAATGACTCTTAAAAGTACTCTTAAATGACTTTTTTTCCTTTAGAAATGTCATTTTGCTCTCGGACTGTTCTAAACATGGGAAACATGCGCCACTTTACATAGGCATACTATAGACACCCCCAGGTATGAAATTTAAAGGAATAATTCACTTTTATTGTTTCACTTTAAGCATTAAAAAAATCACTGCTCCCAAAAAATGGCCGTTTTAAAATTTTTTTTTGCATTGAAACATGTCCCCTGGGGCAGGACCCAGGTCCCCAAACACTTTTTAAGACAATACCATGCAAATAATCCTTTAAAATTAGCACTTTTGATTTCTCCCATAGACTTTTAAAGGGTGTTCCGCGACTTCCGAATTTGCCGCGAACACCCCAAAATGTTTGCTATTCAGCGAACAGGCGAACACCCGATGTTTGAGTTGAACTTACGTTCGACTCAAACATTGGGCTCATCCCTATTCAAGACTATGGCTGAAGTTTATGAGTATCCCCTGCAAACTGCCATAGCCGAGTCGGCCCTACAAGCGCTCCAGCAAGGCCGCAGAGCCGCTGAGGACTGACAGCCTTTAGATGCTGGAGCGCAGATGTCAATAGAAAGATGCCGCTCTCTGTTACCAATTTCGGCTAGGTTTATCGGAACCACTAAAATACGAGTTAGCCCCTGTAGGAGTACCTGGTTCCTTGAAAGAATTGATAGACCTGGCAATCCAGATTGACAGACAACTAAGAGAATGCAGGGCTGAAAGATCGGCCAGGCGGTTCCAGCCTTCAGGGATGTTGCCACAAGTTCCCAGTCCACCAAGTCCAGCACAGCTCGGCACGCCTTGTCCTTCTCTTTCTCCAGAGGAACATCAGTATCACCAACAGAACCACCTGTGTCTGTACTGTGGGAAGAGTGGCCACTATGTTAGGTCCTGTCCAGCCAAGATTTGCAGGTGCCTGACCTTCTCCTCTATCAACCAGTCCTCACTGCCTCACAAGTCTTCCCATCTGGCTATTCTGATCTTACTACAACTTCCATATGGGATCATCCAAGCACCCGCTATTGTCGATTCTGGGGCCTGCAGCTGCTTTATTGACATGACTTTTGCTCTACAACATAAGGTCCCACTACAGCCAAGATCTCATGGACTTTTAGTTCACCTGGCAGATGGGTCACGCATTAAATCCAGTTCTGTTACTCAAGAGACTATTCCATTACCTGCCACCATAGCCGGTACCCACAGCGAACTATTACGCTTGGATGCCATAGCTTCACCCTTGTTCCCCATCATTTTGGGTATGCCATGGCTCCAGGCGCACAATTCCAGCATTCATTGGGATTCAGGAAAAATTGAGTTCCCTTCTCTTTATTGCCAGCAACATTGCTTCTCCAAGCCATCTACTCGCCAGTCTACTCTACTATGTATGGACTCTGATGCTGTATTATGTTCTGTTATTCCTGCACTTTACCGAGACATTTCTGATGTATTTAGTAAAAAAGGAGCAGAGACTCTTCCCCTTCACAGGTCATACGATTGTCCTATCAAGCTCCTCCATGGGGCCGAAATACCATTTGGGCAAATCTTCCCTTTGACAGAACCTGAACTTGCCACTTTGTAGGAGTACATTCATGACAGCCTGAGGAAGGGATTTATCCATCCCTCCACGTCCCCAGCAGGAGCTGGAATTTTCTTTGTCAAAAAAAGGATCATTCCCTTTGCTTGTGTGGACTACTGGGATTTCAATAAAATAATATTTAAAAACCATTACCCCCTGCCTCTGGTGCCAGAGCTGTTTCAGAGACTCCGTTCTGCCGTCATCTTCACGAAATTGGAGGTAGATGCCTCAGAGACGGCAGTGGGGGCAGTTCTGTCTCAACGGCAAGGAGCCAAAGCCTTACTACACCCTATGGCATTCTTTTCACGCAAGTTATCTCCAGCAGAGAAAAAGTATGATGTAGGTGATCGAGAACTCTTTGTGATTAAAGCTGACCTTGAAGAGTGGAGATACTTGCTAGAAGGGGCAGCTCATCCAATCTTAATATTTACAAATTTGGAATATTTGCGAGCCGCAAGAGGTCTGAAACCTCGGCAGGCCAGGTGGGCACTGTTCTTCACAAGATTTGTCTTCCACATTACCTACAGGCCAGGGTCAAAGAACACAAAGCTGGATGCTCTGTCCCGTATGTTTGGTGCGTCAGAACAACCTGCCCCTCCAGACACCATCCTATCCCCTGGGAATTTTCTCTTACTGTAGGAAGATTTCTTGTCCCAGATTAAACAGGCTTCTATTGGCATTTCATCTGCTTCTGGGATGGCGTTACAAGCAAGGGATGGACTGTTATGGCACAATGACAGAAAATGTATACCTGAAAATATGCGAGTTGTTGCCTTGGGTCTCTGCCACTATCATGCCCTTGCAGGACATTTTGGAATCCTTAAGACGGCTGAACTCTTACAACGCAGCTTAAGAGAGGATTGTAAGAAGTACAGAGACCTGCCCTGCCTGTGTTAAAAATAAAACTAGCAGGACTAAGTCCTGGGGTCAGCTGAGACCCTTGCCAATTCCAGATAGACCTTGGAAAATGATTTCTATGGACTTTATCATTGAACTTCCCCCATCTGAAGGTCACTCTACCATCTTTGTGGTCGTGGACCGTTTGTCTAAAATGGCACACTTCTTACCCATGAGGGGTACACCATCAGTTTCAGAGACAGCACAAATATTTATTAAGGAAATTGTGAGACTGCATGGACTTCCTGTTAATATTGTTTCGGACCGCGGGGTTCAGTTCATGTCTAGATTTTGGAGAGCCTTGTGTGAGATCCAGCAGTTCAAGATACCATTAATTTCTTCAGTTCTAACAACCAACTGTTGCAGGAGACCATGGCCAAAGCCCAGGAAGACTATAAGAAGTCTTTTGACAAGAAAAGACGGGGAGATCTGATCTTGGGGCCAGGTGATCAGGTATGGTTAGCTACAACCATTCTAAAGTTAGCCTGCCCATCTAAGAAATTGGGTCCTAAATTTGTGGGGCCATTTGTGGTGAAAAAGGGGATCAATAACGTGGCCTATGAATTGGCACTACCAGACTCTTTTAAAATCCAGCCAGTTTTTCATATAGCTCTTCTGAAGCCTGCATGTCCAGACCCATTTCCTGAATGGAATAGTGGTCCCCCTGAGCCTGTAATGGTAAATAGTAAAGAGGAATATGAAGTAGAGGTGATCATGGACTGTAGGAAGAAAGGAAATCAGATGCAATACTTGGTCAAATGGAAGAGGTACGGACCCGAGGAGAACTCTTGGGAACCTGTGGGCAATATTCATGCTGAGAGACTTATCCAAGCTT
This sequence comes from Lithobates clamitans, assembly GCA_037952925.1. NCBI lineage: Eukaryota > Metazoa > Chordata > Amphibia > Anura > Ranidae > Lithobates > Lithobates clamitans. The sequence continues at coordinate 1,051,970 of JBBGZY010000343.1, forward strand.
TTTGTCAGAATCACCCAGAGAAACTAGCCCAGTTGGGCATCCGGAGGCTGTCAATTGGAGGGTGGCAATGTCAGGGCACACATGCCAGTGGACAAGTTTGCACCCCCAGAAGAACTCTGAGGCTCAGAAGAACACTCTTTCCATTTGTTTGTAGGAATCGGGCATTGGCGCATAGAAGTGCGCATGCTCAAACTGGTGTGCAAACAGAAGCCGACGCGCATCCCCGTGTGCGCCAATGCCGGCACCCATCTACGCGTGCCCGCACGCACCCGTGATTGATGCTGGTGCCAAATACCACTGTTTAAACCCAGCCAGTGCCTAGCTCCAGTGCTGCTTTGTCTTCAGCTCCTGTGCATCCTGTTACCTGTGAAACCTGTATCCTGATCTCTGTTATCCACCTTGTCTTAACCATCCCTTGAACTCCACCTGCATTGACCTTGGCTTGTCCTGTGACCTATCTTCTGCTTTCTCCTTGGGCTCCTGTTTGCACTGATCTGGTTCAAGACCTGGCTTGCCTCCTGACTACGTTCCTGCCTGTACCTCGTATCTGATTATCCCTGCTGTGTATGACCCAGCCTGCCTGACCTTGCTATCTGTTGATGTGCCTGCACCAGCCTGCCTGTCTGCCGAGACCTTCCGGTGACTACACCAGCCTATTGAACATATCCGCCCTGCTGCTAGCAAGACTCTGCACTCTCTGCACTCCTGCGCCATCTGTTCACACTATCAGGGGCCTGAGTCAGAGGTGTAAGGGAAGCCTTCCTCGTCCAATCAGGCTCTTCTACCAGGTACGTGATACTCTCCATTCTTTCTTGCGTGACAACAGGATTGGATCTTATGATTATCATTGATTAAACTAGCTGCATTTACGTTCCGTTGCCTGTTGTGAGACCGCTTTTTCTACTAACCTATTGAGCGCTGGATTGTTTTGTTGAGTACTGTTATATTTGTCTGACCCAAGGCAGCTTTTAAGAGATACGGACGGAATAAGGCATTTAAAAATGTCCATTGGTAACAGGACCTGTATCTGTTTTTCATAAGGATAATTGAAAAATGGTTCCAGGCAATAGTAATTGCTGATATAGTTGGGTGTCTATATTAAATTTGTGTTTTGATACAGGGTATACAAGTAATTAGGTGTGCAAGCTACCTAATGGCTGCTCCAGAGTACTGCAATGTTTGGCACTTCAAAACACCCACCCCCACAAATTAAGGGCATGTGGCCTGATATGGTTCAGAAGGGGGGGTGCTCGCTCATCAATCCCCTTTCATGTCCTGCCAGGCTCGGATAATGGTCTGTTTTGAATTTTGGGGGGCCCCATGCTGTTTTTTTTTTTTTGGTCCCTGGTATGGACTGGGGGGATGCCATTTTTTTACATTTTTTAATTGCTGGCAACAGTATTGTATTGCTGGCAATTTAAATGTCATTTCATGCATTTTTTTCTTTAGAAATGTCATTTTTTTGCTGTAGCATGTTCTGTACATGCTACAGATGTGCCACTTTTTAAGTAGACTAAGGGGACCTCAGCACTATATTTAAAGAAATGTTTCCTTTTTTTTGGTTGCAATTTAAACATCATTAAAACCACTGCTCCTGTAAAAAATATCTTTTTAAAAAAAAAATGCATTAATATATGTCCCCCAGGGCAGTACCCGGACCCCCATTCTGTTTTTATGGCCAAATACTTGCAATATAGGCCTTCAAAATGGGGACTTTTGATTTTTCAAGTTCGGGTCCCATAGACTTTAATAGGGTTCCCTGTTCAGGGCACAACTTTTTCTGCTGGCCATTAACAACAAAGCCCACCTGGTCAGGATTAATTAACTCAGGCAAATATATTGAAACCCTGTTAGCAAGAAACTTTGCGCATGTTTTCAAGTCTGTATTTAACAATAAAATTGGGTGGAAGTTCTGAGCTAACACTGGCTCCTTCCTAGGTTGAGGCAATGCTACAATTGTGGCATTTAACATTTCAGGCAGAAATGATTTAGAAGAAACAGCAGAATTGTAAAGCTTCTCCAAATAAGGAGGCAAAAATGGGAAGAATAATTTAAAGTACTCAGCTGAAAATCAGTCAGGACCCGGCGGTTGGTTGTGAGGCAGCCATTTAATGATATCTTCCTTGCTTGAGAAAGGTGTATTAAGCACTGACAACTGTTAAATTTTTATTTTTGGTACAGAAATGTCTACAAAGTGAGACATTATCTCTGGCGTAGGCTAGGAGATTATAGAGTCATCTTTCAGATTATAGAGTATACTATGGTAAGTACAGAACGCATCTGCTATTTCCTATGGATTGTGGATTTTCTGGCCTGCAAGTGGATGGAATAAATAGGGCAACTTTTATTTAATGGCCTTCTCTTTAAGTTGTTATGCTAGAAGTCAGCAAAACAGCTTTGCCAGCTTTATTACCATTACGGTAAAAATTTGACCTCAGAGCTGTAAGATGCTGATTGTGCTGGGAAATTAATAAAGCTCGCAATTCATGCCTAGCATGTTGTAACTGCAAGCTAATAGTCTGAGGGGGCGTTTGTTTGTTTGAAAGTCCTAGCAACTTTTTCTGAGATAGAAGCCTGTTAAACTGCTGCGTCCTCTGCTTTCTAAAAATGCTCATCTTTATGAGAATGCCACATTCTGCAGTTGAGACATTAATTAAGCATGATTATGCCACATATTCATATTACCCCCGGTGCGTACCCCACCAACGACACAGGTGTGTAATCGGACTATGTAATATCATGGATTTCAGATTTAAGCACATTTTGAGGCAGGAACCTTGTTGTCAATATTAAATCAACTCTGGAGTATATGAGGTGAGAGTGAAAAAAAAAAAAACCAGAAAGCCCTGTTCTGCTGAGTGTTGGCACCTCCAGACATCATCTAAATCAGAGGAGGTAATGTGGTTCTATAAAAACTCTTGTGGTTGGGATAAGACACATCTAGTAATTTATCTCATATTACACTGAACTTCGCAAAGGAGTAGTTGGCCTTGATGTATTTTACTCACTTCTTTTCACACCTTTTTAAGAAGGCAAGTTGTCTTACATTAGGAAAATAAACATTGACAACCATGTATACTGTACCATATTATTGATCTCACAGACCAAAATGATGAATCTGCCAGACTCATCGATTACCGAACTGTTGTGTTTAAATGGAAGTCTTTTAGTTAGTCATATAGATGTTGGGCTTATGTGATTCCCTCCAGACCATGAATATTGGAATATATTTCGCGCAATATTAATAAAATGTGTAAAAGATGTGTGCTGAGGTAAGGATAGGGGGAACACAAGTATTGGTTGCAGCAGCTAATAGATGCTAGGATCAATGATCTCTAATTGCATTATAAAACAATCACTACTATTAGCTGATAAAGTGGTGATAATAAATTAAACGTGAATAGTTAAAAATAAATACTGCAATAATAGTTACAATAACACTCTACTATTGACGTGAATAAAATAACGTGGGTAAAGGTATATTACCGTGAATAAATAGATCCTGTGAATAAAAAGCAATGAAATCTTCTAAAATCATTAATTAAATGTGCAATCAATCATAAATAATAACCTAGAGCAATAATCATAAAAATAGTGACCATATAAATGTGAAATGATGGTCCGCTTTGGTGCTATAGTAAAGTGCAAGTGATTAAAACAAAATATATTATGTAGAAAGTTGATAAGTTGTAGCATATAAAAAGTCTATAAATATTTCTTCTATTAAATATTGATATATGTGATGTGATAGGTATGTATCCTTCTGCTGCTGGTGTCTCCTAGTGTGGTCTCACAGAACCCTCACCTTCAGTCTGTAGTTTTCAGGCATTCTGTGGTATGGCTTTAAGGTGTGGAGGTAATCTCTGGAAGCCTTTCTTTCTTTATTATTTCTCCAACATTCTCTCTATGTGACTCCGCTCTGGTAAACTCAGCAATAGGGGAGATAAATAAAGAGGGAGGGGGGAGAAAAGAGGCTCCACTAGTGTATTAAAGTTTTAAAAATCAAAGGGGGATTGTTTATTTAGGTAGTGCTCTTACATTTATATTGATAAAAACAGGCAGAGTAAATGCAAAAACGATCTGCCGTTCTCAGCGCCCTCTCACTTGTGCTTCAGATGTGTGTACTGCTCCAGCCAATCCTACGCGTTACGACACCATCACGTGTCTTCATCTGGGGAACCGGATTGGCTGTTCTGTGTAGGCTTATATGTTATAAAACCGGAAGTTCCGAAACCGCCATTTTACTTGTGGTTTGTATTGATTTCACTCGGCGGCCATTTTTCTTTAGTCTAGGGAAGTTTAGTCTCCTCCATTTTAATGGAGGTATATACTCTATTTCTTGGACATTCATGTAGGCAGCCATTTTTTTGGTGGCAATTCACTTGAATGGTTTAGTGTATTGCGGCTGCTGTATGTCACGGACGTACTTTTATTGCGGCGATTGTGAATGGAATTACCGCTACTTTCCTTGGGATGTTTACTATTAGTGTTTTATATAACAATAAATGTTGGGCATATATATAGAATTATTTATTCTTGCAACATTTCCAAATTGAATAGTTGATGTTAGATAAATTTAGAGGTCCTTTCTTTCATTATTTTTCCTTGTGTATACATGAAGCTGATATGAGAGTGCTCTGGTAATTTAACCAGTTAATCTATTAAAAACTTATACATTTTATTTAAACAGTTATGGAGTACTTTCTTCTTATATGTTAAAATAGTAAAATTAAAATATACATATATCATGATTCTAATGTATTCTACAATACACAGTAAGATTAAGACTAATTATATAATAGGCTGGTTGCTGGTAATCTTAAAGAGGTATGTGTTCAAGCCTATATATATATGAAAAATTACATTAAAATATCATAATTGAATATCGATTCCTTATCTAATATTCAAGGGGAAAAAAAGAGACTAGTGTTTAAAATGTCATATTAAAAATATGAATTCCTCATCTAATATTTTAGGGGGGTATTTGATCCTAATGTACGTTAAAATGAATATTAAAATGTTTAAAAATTGTTTAAAAAACAGTTTAAATCGAACTCTACGTTCAGGCCCCCCGGTACAAGGGTACGCAAGGTATGAATCCATTTGGATTCTTTACGGCTGATATCTCGGACTAGGTGACTTCCTCTCCAAAATGGTTTATGTTTTTCTATTCCCCAAAATTGGTGGTGTGCGGGATCTTTATTATGTACTAATGCAAAATGTTTTGACACATTATGTTTGGGGAAGCCAGATTTTATATTTTATACATGTTCCTTAATGCGTGTTTTAAGTGCTCTTTTTGTGCAGCCTACGTATTGTAGGTTGCAGCTACACTGCAACACGTACACTACTCCTTCTGTGTGACATCTTATAAAATCTCTGATATTAAAATTTTGTCCTGTATCGGTAGCTGTAAATTCTTTGCGCTTTCCCTGAAATTTTTTAGCGTGACGGCACGCATAGCAATTGCGACAGGGATAAAATCCTTTTCCAGAAAAAAATGTGTATGTAGGTGTCGGGGGAGGGTCAATTACTGACTTTACAATGAGGTCTCTTAAAGTTGGTGCTCTTTTATACACTATGTTGGGTCTCTCTCGTAGTATTTTTTTGAGATCCTTGTCGTTTTTTTAAATATGCCAATGTTTTTGAATCACTTTTGCCACATCCTTATGTTGTATGTTGAAGTCCAGTATTATGCTAGGTGCTTCTTGTTGGAATCTTTTTTTGGGGCATTCTTCCAGCATTTTCTTTCTATCAATAAGGTTGACGTGTTCAATCTGTTTTTTTATCCAATGTTCATCATAACCTTTTGCCTTGAATCTCTCTCCAATCATTTGTGCTTGATTCTGATAGTCCTTTTCTTTCGTACAATTCCTTCTAAGGCTTGTAAATTGGCCTTTAGGGATATTGTATAGCCACGGTTTGTAGTGTCAACTGTCTATCGATAGGTAGCTGTTGGCATCTACGTTCTTAAAGTGCGTTTTGGTAACTATCTTTTGTCCCTCTAGGCTTATATTTAAATCTAGGAAGTCTATTTCTTTCTCATCTATTTTCCATACCAGGTTTATATTTCTGTCAATGTCATTTAATTTGTTGAGAAACATTTCCAAGCTGTTTCTATCTCCATTCCATACTATCACAACCTCATCTATAAATCTTTTGTACAATGTTAATTCTGGAGGGGTGTCTGCATATACCACTGTTTCTTCCCACTGTGCCATGAATGCGTTTGCTACTCCTGGTGCAAATTTGGCACCCATGGCTATTCCTACTTGCTGTGTGAAGTAGGTTTGGTTGTGCCAGAAATAATTGCATTTAAGGCAAAAGTCGAGACATTTCATTAAGTATTTCCTTTGTTTGCAGATTAAGGTGCTATATTTCCTCAGAAGCCATTTAGTTGCTGAAATCGCATCGTGGTGTTGTACTATTGTGTAAAGTGATGTGACGTCTGCGGTGGCCATGTTCTTTCTTCTAATACTGGCACTGTATTCAAAAGTTGTAGTGTGTGCTTGGTGTCTTTTAGATATGCTTGAGTTTGCTGGACCGCTGGTTGTATGAAATAGTCAATGTATTGTCCCATTCTAGATGTTAAAGAATCAATGCTGTTGACTATTGGTCTCCCGGGTGGGTTATCTTTGTTTTTGTGGATCTTAGGGACTGTGTAGATTATCGGTATTCTACAGGTTTCTGGTACCAGGTATTTTGTTTCTTTTGGATTTAGTATGTTTTTCTTCATTCCTAGATTTACTATCGCTTCTAATGGTTTCTTGTATTTAGTAGTTGGATTCCCAAGTAGTTTAGTATATGTGGTTTCATCTTGCAGCTGTCTGTTTAATTTGGTAAGATATTGTTCCTTTGACTGTAGAACTATTGCACCTCCCTTGTCTGCCGGCCTGATTATGATGTCTTTCCTTTCGGTCAGGCGTTTTATGCCCTTTTTCATATGTATAGGGTCTGCAGCTTTTTTCATTTTTATGGAGTCTATATCTTGTAGCACTAGATTTTTGAAGACTTCTACATTTTGATTATTAGACATTTGTGGATTGAATACTGAAGCATTCTGTAATGTACTGTGTACCTCTGACTGTGTGGTATCAATTCTGGGGTTTTCTGGCTTCCACAAATTGTTCATCACATATTTTTTTATATTGATTTTTCTAATATATTTTTGTATCCCTATGTAAGTACTGAATTTATTGAGGTTATTTGTTGGTGCATGTTTAAGGCCTTTGTCCAGTACCGCCAACTCTTCTGTTGTTATTTCTTTTCCACTTATGTTCACTACATTTTCTCCCACTATTCTCTTTTTCTTTTGGAGTCTCTTCTCTGATCTTTGACCTCTCTTCCTTCTGGGGTATTTCTTCTTTGGTCTTCTTGGGGTCGTCTCCTGGGTGAATGATGTGTCTCTTGTGGTGGTCTCCAGGGGAGTGTTCTCTTCTGTCTCTCTCTAAAAAAGGCCCCTGTGTATTATAGTTTTGTTGATTTCCGTAGTAATATTGATTTTCATGGTATTGTTCTTGATAGACCCTGATGGGATCAAATCTGTTATACGTGGGAATCGGAGTACGTCCATATCCATCTCGGTAGTCATGTTGATATGGTGGTGTTCTGTTTTCTCTTTGGTTTCTTTCGTTTTGTTGCCAGTTTCTATTCTTAAACGGTTTCCTGAAAGATTTCTTTCCTCCTCTTTTTGGGGTGTATTGTCCATACCCGTAATTGTTTCTTTGATTGTGGTTGGTTCTTGGTGTGCTTCCATATGTATGTATATACGTATGTATGAATGTGAGTTAGGGAACTTAGATTGTAAGCTCCTTGAGGGTGTAGGGACTGATGTGAATGTACAATGTATATGTAAAGCACTGCGTAAATTGACGGCGCTATATAAGTACCTGAAATAAATAAATAAAATAAATAAATAAAAAATATGTATCTCTTTCATCTCTTCTTGTGTAGTTGGGGCCATTCGGGTCGGATCTGTCTCGGTATGGACGCGGTGTTTCTATGCGTCTTTCTCTTTCTTCCCATCTTTGTGGGTTGAGTATATGTGATGTTGTAGGGTCTTGTATTCTAACTTCCCTTTCCAGTGTTGAATATGTGGATGCAGGAGGGGCCGGTTCAATTTTACTTTGCCACTTGAAAACTTGGTCCGTTTTGTAATCTGTTGTATCCCTTTGATATTTCTTCATTTTCCGGTTTTGCACTTCTAGATCTTTAGCAATCAAATCTTTGTTTAATTGTGTTGCTAATCTCTTAAATTCTGTGGTTTCTTTGAATGGTTCCATTTTTTGTTTGATTTCTTCTATTTGTTGCTCCAATATTGCAGTTTTCTTGAGTTTGTGCTCTAGTAAAAATTTTAAACCTTCTATACTTTTATTATTGAAGAACGTAAACCATTCTTCCATTGATTCTTTGTCAGTTAGTCCGTCATTTGGTGGCAGTTCCCACCTTAATCTCCTGGGGACTATATTTTCTCTAATGTATCTTTCAAATGTGTTAGTGTCCCACCACAGGTTGATCTTTTTCTCCATATGATGCTCTAATTTCCTAGTCATACTTTCTAGATCTGTATTGCGTGTTTTGTTTTGTGGGTTAAATACCTCATCCAAATTTACTTTTCTATTCTCAATATAGGTGAATACATCCATATTAGCAGCAAAGGTATTGTATGTGAACTCAAAACAGTAAATTAAAAAGTGTCCTTCGCGCTGGTGGATAATTGATAGTGAAATGTCTAGATGATTATGTAAGTAAATAAAAAAGTAAAAATATTGCAGCAAAATGGGGGTGTTCACACCAACACTTAGTACAATGAATATTGGAATATATTTTGCGCAATATTAATAAAATGTGTAATAGATGTGTGCTGAGGTAAGGATAGGGGGAACACAAGTATTGGTTGCAGCAGCTAATAGATGCTAGGATCAATGATCTCTAATTGCATTATAAAACAATCACTACTATTAGCTGATAAAGTGGTGATAATAAATTAAACGTGAATAGTTAAAAATAAATACTGCAATAATAGTTACAATAACACTCTACTATTGACGTGTATCTCTTGATTGGGCTATTGAGCCCTTTTACATTTACAAAGGAGACTTTCAAATGCATACTAAAAAATGGGATAGTTGTGGTAGAACAATAGTCCTCCAGCAAAAGAGGAGAGTATTTGTATGGAAGCAAGAGGGGACATTGTTATTTTTAGAAGGCTTAAACATTTTTTCTAAAAGTTGACAAAGTAATAGAACGGTACACTGGTCTTACCCTTAAATGAGTTCATAAATCTTCGATACAAGGAATATGCAGTTGAGGTTGATAATGTACCCTTAAAATGGTTGTAAACCCTTTTTGGTAACTTTTACCTATAGTTAAGCCTAGAATAAGGCTTACCTATAGGCAGGGCTTTTTTTCTCAGAGAATGGGTGCAGGAACTCCTCCCTTCACTCCTTGACTCTGCCCCCTACGCACCTCCGAGCACCATTCCTTTATTCCACACCTTACCCACCTCCCAGTACTACCCCTTTTAGAGAATAGAGAACCAAGTATCATTTTGTGGTGCTAAGTATTTTGTATGGAATTTGTTAATGATAACAAGAAAGGCAGTAAAATAGTAATATAGCAACAATGGATACTCCAGCAGCAATGGACTCCCAACAGCCAGCATCAATTGACCCTCCAACAGCCAGCAACATTAAACTCCTACCTCAACAGTAGATCCCTCCTAGCAATGATTGACTCCCTGTAACATAATACCCACCCTGAGCAAAAATAGACCCCTCACCAGCAACAATAGACCCCCCTGCAAAAATAGTTTCCCTCCAGAAACTATAGATTCCCCAGCAGCCAGCATCAATAGACCTTCCCTCAACAGTAGATCCCTCCCAGCAACGACATACCCCCAACAACATAAGATCCACCCCAGTCACAATAGATCCCCCCTTCCTCTGCAAAAACAGATCCTCTCAGCATAAATAGACCCTCCAGCACACCCCAGCACCCCCTGCCATTACATACATTCAGTTCTGGAGGTGCTGGAACTGCGTTCCCCTGTGTTCCTGCTGAAAAAAAGCCCTGCCTATAGGTAGTGGAAATATCTCCTAAACGTGCGGCGTTTAAGAGTTATTTCACTTGTAGTGCGCCGATGTCATCATCGGCGAATGCGCTATGAAGAAACGGACCTCCGTGCCAATTCTTCCCCCAGCATGTGCTGTGACTGACGACTCCCACGCGCATGCGGGTGAGTGACGTCACGCGACTCCAGCCAGTCACAGAGCCGGCGTTCATGGCCCCGGAAGGAAGAGGGGCGAAGAGGGATGCGGCCTGCTCAGGGGACAGCGCGTGCTTTCGGTTGCAGGTATAATGAGCTAGTATGCGATGTATACTAGCCCATTATGCTTTTCATTTGCAGGCCTTGCGGGGAGCAAAAGAGGAAGTAAAACCCATCGGGGTCTACTTCCTCTTTAAGGCAGAAAGACGTTACTAGCAAACAATCAAGACATGTAGATTAGCAGCATAAAAAAGAAAACTCCAGCATCATCGACAAACATAAAAACAAATAATCCTGTAAGAGAATCTGGGTGGTTGTGGGCGAAAGTAACACCATAACAAAGTGCACTTCAAAGGCTCTCTAGAGCACACAATGCTGTGCAATTGTGGTGTACATGAACTGCATCAACCCTTGTTAGCAGAGGTGGGGCTGACTACACTCTAATCTGGATGGACACTTTTAGGTGAGGGTGTTTTTTGCAGACAGTCCTCTGCATCCAATATATGCCACTCTAGTATGCTCCTCCAAAGTGTTGATGATGAAAGTTTTGCCTTCTCGGCTATCAATCAATTTAATTGGATACCCCCACCAACAGAAGATTTTGTGGTTGCGCAAAAGTTTAGTAAGTTTATTAATAGAGGCTAAATCTTTTCTTTGGTGTAGTTATGTTGCAAAAGGTCCGCAAACAATGGCAGCCCAGCAAGGCATGCAGTCATTTTATCCGCATGTCTGGTCAAAGCCAGGAGCCTCTTCTTTAATATGATAAAAGTGTATGAGTTCCAATGTATCTTTAGGCAGTTTTGTGGAGAGATGGGTTGCTTTTGTAATTTTGTAGATTCAATCATTTATCAGTTCCTCAGCAGGTATGTCAGCTAACGCTTCTGCAAGGATTTTAGAGAAGTAGCCTTTTAATTCAGCAGGCTTTATGGTTTCTGGAACACCTCCGATTTTAATGTTACAATGCCTAGAGCGGTCCTCCTGATCTGCCAATTTGGCCTTTATCCATGTGATCATCCTCCCTATCATTCTGCACATCCATCAGATCATTGAAAATATTTGTGAACGCCATCATAACTCTATCACCCATATCATGCATCTCCGCCTTGAATTATTGTATTAAGAACATGATATCATAATGTACAGAGCTTTTCAGAGACACTAACATATCCTTTAATGTGGTGTTTAGAACTGGCTGGTTAGAGATGAAGAATGCCAGTAATAAATTCTGCAGCATCCTGGTGTCATCTAGTGAGAGATCAGATGCAGATCTGAAGGTGCAGCTGACATCTGACTCTCTGTTTTGATTTAGCTGGGCTGCTAATAAGAGAGGGAGCTTGTGAGGCGGTCCCATCCAGCAGTGTACATTGGTGGTGGTCCTCTGGGTGGCCCGGGGTCCAGGTGTCTCTTTCCATGATAGAGTGGCTGTGCAAGGAGGAAATGGAGCCACTGGCATTTTGGCCAGTATAGCAGAGCGGCATGGGGAAGAAATCAGTGAACTTTCCTGACCGCCCATGTTTTTTTCTCTTGTGGTGCATTCCCTTTTAGGCATGGGGTGAGGAGGAGATATTCCGCCACTCAAGGCTGTGCGGCATCTGTGTTGTGTGCTCCAGTGAGCTAAGGCAGCACAGAGCTTGGCTCTCAAGCAGCTATATCTGCCAGCAGCTAGCCACGCCCCCACATTTCACACTTTTTTACATCAGTTTCTTTGCATCAAGTGAAATGCATTTTTTTATAAATTAAGTAAATGTATTTAAATAATAATTAAAATAATAAAAATACACATACCTGTTTTTTTATACAAAACAAGTAAATGTGTTGCACATAGAGGCAGGAAGTTATTTACTGTGTGAATAACATCATTTTGTTAGTGATATTTTTTTGTAAAAGTTTTTGCTGTATGCATGTATGACAAGTTTTTATTATACTTTTTTCATAGAGTAAGTACTCCTTCGCACATTTTATGATAAAGTATAGCTATGTACATTAAAGATGCTCTTGGAGAAAATACGTTGGAAGAAAATGGTAAATGAAAGGTGGAAGGAATGTAATTTATTTTCATTTGCTGTGCAGCATGAGATTACAGCTGCAGGGTCTACAGCCCATGACTGATCTCTTGTGGGTGTTAAACTTCAAACGCAAAAGCTTATCTTCAACTACACATCGGTTCACTTTTTTTTTCTAACTAAGGAAAAAAAGTATGTAAAACTAAAAAGAAAATGGAAATCATTGTATTACACACGCAAGTTGTGTTTCTTTAGATATATTGATTTTAAAGGGAGCCTGTTATAAGGAAGATACAAGGGTTGACCTGTTGACCTGATCGCCTCTGTATTTACTGAGCTACTGACCCTGAATGAGTATGCAGATCACAAGAACTGACTTTACTTTGATTTGCATCAGTGCAGTTTTGTTACAGATCTACCACTTAGAAGTAATAATGGGCAAATCTGCCTGGGTTTGATTTGCCAAAGGTTCACAAGGTTTGAAGTTTGAAAATCCAAAACTTTGCAGGCAATCCCGAGTCAAGGCTGCTATTAAATTCTGCCCATTTTTTTAGATAATAAACAAACTATTGTCCAAAAATGGGAATGAGAAGCTGCGCACTGCAACAGGAAACAAACAAAAAAAAGAAAAATTCTGTACAGTTAGGAAAGGGTTCTGTAAATGCAACTTTTAACCACTTGACCTCCGGAAGGTTTTACCCCCTCCATGACCAAACCATTTTTTGCTATTCAGCACTGTGCTACTTTAACTGGAAATATAATGCAACACTACACAATTGAAATTCATATAATTTTTTCCACACAAATGTAACGTTCTTTTGGTGGTATTTGTGTTACTGCCAGTTCAATGCCATTTACTTTTGTGTGTGTTACTGCCAGTTTAACGTCATATAGTTTTGTGTGCATTACTGCCAGTTTAACGCCATATAGTTTTGTGTGCGTTACTGACAGTTTAACGCCATATAGTTTTGTGTGCATTACTGCCAGTTTAACGCCATATAGTTTTGTGCGTTACAGCCAGTTTAATACCATTTACTTTTGTGTGCGTTACTGCCAGTTTAACGCCATATAATTTTGTGTGTGTAACTGCCAGTTTAACACCATATAATTTTGTGTGCATTACTGCCAGTTTAACGCCATATAGTTCTGTGTGCGTTACTGCCAGTTTAACGCCATATCATTTTGTGTGCATTACTGCCAGTTTATTGCCATTTACTTTTATGTGCGTTATTGCCAGTTTAATGCCATATAGTTTTATGTGCATTACTGCCAGTTTAACGCCATATAGTTTTGTGTGCATTACTGCTAGTTTAACGCCATATAGTTCTGTGTGCATTACTGCCAGTTTAACTCCATTTACTTTTGTGTGCGTTACTGCCAGTTTACTGCCATATAGTTCTGTGCGTCACTGTACGTTTGGCGCATTATATTGCAGTATATTATAGTGTATCTGTTGAGTGTATCTGTGTAGTGTGAGTACTAACATTAAAGTCCACCAAACACCGCTTTACATTGATTAAAGTGCATCTACGTACAGATTTCAACTTCTTCTTTACATTTGCTTGTAAGCACCGCCCTCTCCCTCCCAATAATGTCTGGGAGGACAGCAAGGAGAGGCAGACATTCCCTTGGCACTGTAAGGGGGTCAGCAACAAATGTGTCTGCAGGCAAAGGTGGACGTGGTGGTCAGTCCCCATGCAGGGCATCATTTCCTCTGTTTAATAAGCTTGCCCATGCTATCCAGCATGCAAGCTGTTGGCTCTCCAACTTCTGTCTTTCAGCCTGGTGGATTCTGCGCCCTTCCGTGAGTTTGCACAATGTGCTGTACCACAATGGTAGGTTTTCAGTCGCTACTACTTTTCACGTAAGGCCGTTCCATCTCTCTGCCATCACGTGGAAGGGAATGTTCTGGCATCATTGGGCAAGGCAGTCAGCCATAAAATCCACCTTGCTGATGACATGTGGTCCAGCAAGCATGGGCAGGGACGATATATTAGTTCACAGCACACTGGGTAACGCTGTTTGCAACTCGAAAGCATGCAGGACAGGGCTCGGTGCTGCGGCTTGTTGTGCCCCACGTATCCATAGAGATGGTGGTGATTAGGGATGAGCTGAACACCCCCCTGTTCGTTTTGCACCAGAACATGCGAACAGGAAAAAAGTTTGTTCGAACAAGCGAACACCGTTAAAGTCTATGGGACACAAACATGAATAATCAAAAGTACTAATTTTAAAGGCTTATATGCAAGTTATTGTCATAAAAAGTGTTTGGGGACCTGGGTCCTGCCCCAGGGGACATGGATCAATGCAAATAAAAGTTTTAAAAACAGACGTTTTTTCAGGAGCAGTGATTTTAATAATGCTTAAAGTCAAACAATAAAAGTGTAATATCCCTTTAAATTTCGTAGCTGGGGGTGTCTATAGTATGCCTGTAGAGGGGCGCATGTTTCCCTTGTTTAGAACAGTCTGACAGCAAAATGACATTTCAAAGGAAAAAAGCCATTTAAAACTACTCGCGGCTATTGCATTGCCGGTGTTCTGCCGAGAAAGTTCCGCTCGGCGGATATGGACCCCCCTCTACTGCGCAGGCGCTGCGCCTGAGCAGTAGGATCCGGCGGAAATAGACGAAGATGAATAGGGGAAAATCAGCTGTACATGGCGCCTGTAAGAGGGCCCCTCGCGGGCTCGCTTCGCTCGCCACGCTTCGGGCACGGCCTCGCTTTGCTCGACTCTTTTTTATTCCCCCTCTAGGTCCACTTGGATGGTGGGGAAGAAACCTGGACCCAGGGCGCAGGCGCCGTGTACAGCTGATTGTAGATTTTGTGCTTCGGCTATCTCCGGCGGCTGATAGTAGTTCGTACTGCGCAGGCGCTGCGCCTACGCAGTACAGGGGGGGAACTTATCCGCCAAGGGAACTTTTTCGACAAGACACCGCTCCGACAATACACATAGAAGTTCATTGATAAAAACGGCATGGGAATTCCCCACAGGGGAACCCCGAACCAAAATTAAAACAAAATGACGTGGGGGTCCCACTAAATTCCATACCAGGCCCTTCAGGTCTGGTATGGATATTAAGGGGAACCCCGGCCAAAATAAAAAAATATGACGTGCGGGTCCCCTTAAATTCCATACCAGACTGAAGGGTCTGGTATGGATTTTAAGGGGAACCCCGCGCAAAAAAAAAAACCGACGTGGGGTCCCCCCAAAAATCCATACCAGACCCTTATCCGAGCACGCAACCTGGCAGGCCGCAGGAAAAGAGGGGGAACGAGAGATTGCCCCCCCCTCCTGAACCATACCAGGCCACATGCCCTCAACATTGGGAGGGTGCTTTGGGGTGGCCCCCGAAAACACCTTGTCCCCATGTTGATGAGGACAAGGGCCTCATCCCCACAACCCTGGCCGGTGGTTGTGGGGGTCTGTGGGTGGGGGGCTTATCGGAATCTGGAAGCCCCCTTTAACAAGGGGACCCCCAGATCCTGGCCCCCCTGTGTGAAATGGTAAGGGGGTACAAAAGTACCCCTACCTTTTAACTAAAAAACTGTCAAAAATGTTAAAAATGACAAGAGTCAGTTTTTGACAATTCCTTCATTTAAATGCTTCTTCTTTCTTCTATCTTCCTTCATCTTCTTCTTCTTCTTCTTCTGGTTCTTCTGGCTCTTCTGGTTCTTCCTCCGGCGTTCTCGTCCAGCATCTCCTCCGCGGCGTCTTCTATCTTCTTCTCCTCGGGCCCAATGTTGAGGGCATGTGGCCTGGTACGGTTTAGGAGGGGGGGCGCTCTCTCGTCCCCCCCTCTTTTCCTGCGGCCTGCCAGGTTGCATGCTCGGATAAGGGTCTGGTATTGATCTTTGGGGGGGACCCCACGCTGTTTTTTTTTTTTTTTTTTGCGCGGGGTTCCTCTTAAAATCCATACCAGACCTGAAGGGTCTGGTATGGAATTTAGGGGGAACCCCACGTCATTTTTTTTAAAAAATTTTGGCCGGGGTTCCCCTTAATATCTATACCAGACCTGAAGGGCCTAGTATGGAATTTAGGGGGACCCCCACGTCATTTTTTAAAAAATTTTGGTTCGGGGGTTCCCCTGTGGGGAATTCCCATGCCGTTTTTATCAATGAACGTCTATGTGTATTGTCGGACCGGCAATGCAATAGCCGCGAGTAGTTTTAAATGGCTTTTTTCCTTTGAAATGTCATTTTGCTGTCAGACTGTTCTAAACACAGGAAACATGTGCCCCTTTACAGGCATACTATAGACACCCCCCAGCTACGAAATTTAAAGGGATATTACACTTTTATTGTTTGACTTTAAAGCGGGGGTTCACCCACACCGCCAAAAAAAAAATATTAAAAGCCAGCAGCTACAAATACTGCAGCTGCTGACTTTTAATACATGGCCACTTACCTGTCCCGGGGTCCAGCTATGTCGGCAGGGGACGCCGAGAATCCGCTCGGTTCTCGGCAGCTGCCGCCGCCATCCTAGGTGAAGGAATCAGGAAGTGAAGCGTTGCGGCTTCACTTCCCGGTTCCCTACTGCGCATGCGCGAGTCGCGCTGCGCGTCCCTAGTGGTCTCCGCTCGCTGCTGGGAGCTGTGTGTTCCCAGCAGACAGCGTGGTGGGTACGGGAAGAGGCATAGACTCCCATGGGAGTCTATGCCAGAAGTGGGTGCAAATACCTGTCTTAGACAGGTATCTGCACCCCCCTCCCCCCTGAAAGGTGCCAAATGTGACACCGGAGGGGGGGAGGGTTCCGAAAAGCGGAAGTTCCATTTTTGTGTTGAACTCCACTTTAAGCATTATTAAAATCACTGCTCCTGAAAAAATGTCCGTTTTTAAAACTTTTTTTGCATTGATCCATGTCCCCTGGGGCAGGACCCAGGTCCCCAAACACTTTTTATGACAATAACTTGCATATAAGCCTTTAAAATTAGCACTTTTGATTTCTCCCATAGACTTTTAAAGGGTGTTCCGCGGCATTCGAATTTGCCGCGAACACCCCAAATTGTTAGCTGTTCGGCGAACTTGCGAACAGCCAATGTTCAAGTCGAACATGTGTTCGACTCGAACTCGAAGCTCATCCCTAGTGGTGATGATGCCAGACCTGTGAGCTCTACCCCCTCCTCCTCCTCCACCTCCATGGCCTCCTCTGCAGAATTGTCCTATGAACATCAGGTACCCCCTAAGCGTTCAAAGGGCTATTCCCAGAGTCAGGCTTAAAGGTGTCATGCAGTGCTTCAGCTTGTGTGTTTAGGGGACAGGAACCACACCAGAGAAGAGATTCTTGCAGCTCTACAGGGACAGGCCCAGAGGTGGTTCACACCACACCAGCTGGAGCCAGGAATGGTGGTGTGAGACAATGGCTCAAACCTCCTGTCTGCCCTTAGACAGGGAAAGTTGACACATGTGCCATGCCTGGCACATGTCCTCAATTTGGTGGTGCAGCATTTCCTAAATACCTACCCAGGGTTGCAAAATGTGCTAAAGCGGGCCAGAAGAGTCTGTAGCCATTTCAGGCAGTTATACACAGCCAGTGCTCGGTTGGCTGAAATTTAGTGGGAAATCCACCTGCCCGTAAACCGCCTGATTTGTGACATGCCCACAAGGTGGAACTCGACTTTGTCAATGTTGCAGCGGCTATACATGTAGCAAAGGACCGTCAACGAGTACCTGTGCAAAAACGGTATGACGACAGGTACAGGCCGCCTCAGCTTTTTGTCTCCATGCCAATGGGTGATTATTAAGGATGCATGCACTGTATTGTCACCATTTGAGGAGGCCATAAGGATGGTGAGCAATGACAGTGCATGCATCAGTGACACAATCCCGTTTGTGTTCCTGCTGGAGCAGACTCTGCATGGCATTAACAACAGGGCACTGGAGGTAGAGAAGCAGGAGGAAGAAGAGGAATTCCTTTCCTCTCAAGGCCCACTTTATCCAGACACCATCATTCCTATGTCACAGAACACACAGGAGGAGAAAGGGGAGGAGGATAAGGAGGAAGATTTTGGCACTTTCATAGGCTTCGAAGAAGAGGAAGACATGTGTCAAGCGATGGCTTTCCAACCCCAGGACCCTTGGGAGTAGTACGTGGCTGGGAGGAGGAAGTTCTAGATCCTGTCATCTTGAGTGACCCTGAGAAGTCTGCTTCTCAAGCCTTGGCAAATTTGAGGTGCATGGGCAGCCTCATGCTTCAAAGCCTGCGAAAGGACCCAAGAATACGTGGCATAAAGGAGAAGGATGATTACTTGTTGGCAACCCTTCTTGACCACCGTTATAAGGGGAAGGTCTCAGAACTCATCCCGTCCCCACAGAGAGTGCCGAAGATAAAATCTCTCAAGTACACGTTAAAGAGGATTTTGTTGAACATTTTTACTGACTCCAGTAGGTTACAGTGTCATGGAACGCATAGTTTGAGTCTTCTGTCGGTCAAGAGAGGAGCGTTAGAGAAGGTGTCCGCCTAAGTGAGACATTTCAGAATTTTTTTAGTCCTTGCCACCCAGGGCTGTCAGCTTCCACATCCCATCTTCAGCGTCTGCATCAGATGGTGGACGATTGCCTTGGGGCCAAAACAGAGATGGAGAGCTTTCCAGCTGACGATCTATTGACTTACTGGGTCATGAGAATAGACCACTGGCCAGAACTTGCCCAGTATGCTATTGAGTTGTTGGCCTGCCCTGTATCCAGCATGCTTTCAGAACGGGTATTCATTGCTGTAGGAGGTTTCGTTACTGATCATAGATTGCGTCTGTCCACAGACTCTGTGGACCGTTTGACTTTTATAAAAATGAATCAGTCCTGGATTACCAGCTATGAAGCCCCCGATGCCGATGTCACTGATTAAGTCTTTTTGGATGTGGAATCTCTGCAGGACTTCAAGGATGCCTAGCTTTGAGGGTGTTCAATCATTTTATCTGAAAGAATGTTTTTGGTATAGGTTTTATGGGCACAATTAACACCCATAGACCAATTTTTCAGCACCTGTTTGACAGGTGCATATCATTGCAATTTTTTTTGCCTTCATCAAGAGCACCTCTATAGGTATTGTTAAAATTGGGACCAAGATGGTGAAACTTTGAACAGTTACCACTGTTTTAGGAATTGATGCCATAATTAATGTGCATTCCTATTTGTATGTGAAAAATATAAAGCAAATATATCTCGCTGTCTGCAACAAATGTAAGTAAGCAGCTAGCACAGCAATAGATCACTTGCAAAAAATAAAAACGTGAAAAATAAGTGCAGTGCTCAAATAAATCTCATAATAAACTGAAGAAATAATGTACATATACATAAAAGTGCACATAAATAAGCTAAGAATAAACTCAAAAAATATATATGCAAAAAGTGTGTAAATAAACACTGAAATATGCGTGTACAGTAAACCTAAAATAAAATTGATATACTAAAGGTCATAACGTGACAATGAAAATATATGAAAATAATGTCCAATAATACCCAAGGAAAAAAATTTTTACAAATAAACCTTAGTCCTTAGTGTTTGGACAGCTGAACCAAACAATAAATGGTGGATATCCAAAACGTGGTTCAGAAATAGCTGACACTTGAACTGGATAACGATGTGACAAAGAAAAACATGCCCAAACTTGTTGATAAGTGATCCACCAACAGAGAGTCAAAAGGCTTACCGGAACAATTGAACCCAAAGCGGTATAGACCCAATGGAGGGCTACACGCCCAAGGGGAACTATCACAAGGGACACGACCTCCAACCAGAAGACCAACTCCAACAATGAACCTCAATGGGATAGGTAATAGACAGAGAACCGCAAGGAAGGTTGCTCCAATGGGACAAATTTATGAAAAGGAAGAAGAAGTAGGCACATAATGTAATCCCATTTAAATCTGAAGTAATTTATTTAGTAAAAAAGGAGGAAATACACTCACATTTTAGTAGATAAAAAAGTGCTTTAGAATAAAACAGTGACTTCAGCAGAGCATCCTGTCGTGTTTCATCTTACAAGACATCATCTGGGGTGCCCATCTGCTGTAGGTACTGTACTTAAATAATAAAAAGGTACCTGCGTAATGAGCCACAGCCTCATGGTGTCAATTGTGTGGATTAACATCCACTTCCTAAAACTGACAAAATGGTGTCACAGCGTGCGCTCCTAGCCTCATTCTGAAAGGACCAGAACCAGAAGTGACATCACTTCCGGGAAACAAACAAGATGGCGTCACCATGTGCGCTCCAAGCCTCGTTTTGAGAGGGCCAGAACAGGAAGTGACATCACCTCCGGGTCTAGGTAAACTAGCGCTGACACATGCTCTCCAAGCCTCATTGTGAAGAGGCTGGGAACAGAGACAGCATCACTAAATAAAAAGAAACCATATATTAAGCTGAAAACATAGACCACATATTGGAAATGACCTCGCCACAGAGATCAAAGCCAGGTGCGGAGCAAGCCTCACTTATGAAAACCTGAAATAACACCAATCACAACTCAGAGATGGTGTGTAAACAAAGAAGGTAAATAAAATAGAGCGGCAAGGCAAGGCAAGCAATATGTGGGAAGGACTATACGCACATTTGCCACTAGGGTTGGAGAACATGTTGCTAAGATCAAAAGTGGTGATTAGGGATGAGCCAAGCACCCCCCTGTTTGGTTCGCAACAGAACATGCGAACAGGCAAAAAATTTGTTTGAACACGTGAACACCATTAAAGGCTATGGGACTTGAACATGAATAATCCTTCTCCGCGGCGTCTTCTTCCCGCTTCGTTCTTAGGCCGCTCCGTATCCATGGGAGGCTTATGACGCTTCTCTTCTTCTGACACTTCATGGTTACATAACGGGTGACCCCGCCCCCTCTGACATCAGGGGGAAAGCCATGGGGAAGTCCCCGTCAAGTCCCTGTGCATCAGAGGGGGGTAGGGACACCGGGTGGCCCCGCCCTCCCTTATATAAGAAGTGTCAGAAGAAGAGAAGCGTCACACAGCGGGAGCTTCCCATGATATGGAGCGCCCCAGGAACGAAGTGGGAAAGAAGACGCCGTGGAGGAAGATTATTCATGTTCGAGTCCCATAGACTTTAACGGTGTTAGTTTGTTCAAAAAATTTTTTTCCTGTTTGCATTTTCTGGTGCGAACCAAACAGGGGGGTGTTCGGCTCATCCCTAATCACCACTTTCCCATGGATGCGGAGCCGCCCAAGAACGAAGCGGGGAAGAATACACCTGTGATGTATTTCAGTTATCATGCAAACCTGGCCTGTTAGTGGGCCCTGAGGACAGGGTTGATGACCACTGCTCTAGAATACATTTTATAACGTGTTTGTTTTTTGTTTTGATTATGATGTAATTTCAGGGTTACATGAAACACACATTGTGTTTTATATGGAATACTGTATTGTGCGGTGATCCTGTGTCATGGGTCCCGCCTCATGGTGTCACTCCATGCATGATTTAACATTTATTCCACTTACCCCGATTCTAAGGATTTTGTCCCGAGACGGTGGAGTTTTTTTTTTTAATTCCTTGGGTTTAGTCAGATTATCCCTCTATTTTATTTACCTTCTTTGTTTATACACCATCTTTGAGTTGTGATAGGTGTTATTTCAGGTTTTCATAAGTTATGCTTGCTCCGCACCTGGTTTTGATCTTTGTGTCGAGGTAATTTCCGGTTTGTGGTCGATGTTCTCTGTTTAATATATGTTTTCTTTTTATTTAGTGATGCTGTCTCTATCCCAGCCTCTTCACAATGAGGCTTGGAGAGCATGTGTCAGCGCTAGTTTACCTAGTCCCGGAGGTGATGTCACTTCCTGTTTTGGCCCTCTCAAAACAAGGCTTGGAGTGCACGCGGTGATGCCATCTTGTTTGTTCCTGGAAGTGATGTCACTTCCGGTTCTGGCCCAGTTCAGAATGAGGCTTGGAGCGCACACTGTGGCGCCATTTTGTCCATTTTGTCCGTTTCAGGAAGTGGATGTTAATCCACACAATTGACACCATGAGGCTGTGGCTCCTTACCCAGGTACCTTTTTATTATATAAGTACAGTGCCTACAGCTGATGAGTACCCCAGATGATGTCTTGTAAGACAAAACATGTCAGGACGCTCTGCTAAAGTCACTGTTTTATTCCAAAGCACTTTTTTACTAAAATGTGAGTGTATTTTCTCCTTTTTTACTAAATAAATTACTTCACATTTAAATGGGATTACACTATGTGCCTGCAACCATCCATGCGGTTCTCTGTCTATTACCTATCCCATTGAGGTCCATTGTTGGAGTTGGTCTTCTGTTTGGAGGTCGTCCCTTGTGACAGTTCCCCTTAGGCGTGTAGCCCTACAAGCCTGATTGAGCCATTGGGTGTATAGGTGAAAGTGTCCTTCGTGCTGTTGATGAGTAACGATAGGAAAGTCTGAAATTTATGACTGTCGTGCTGGTATGTATAGTGTTAAAATATTAATGTGTGATAATACCTGACAAGGATAGCAGCAAAATCAAAAAGTGTTCACATTACACTCCAATCAAATAGTGGACATATAGGGATCTCGCGCATAAAGTCTAATCACACGTATTGCAAAAATAAGTTAATAAACACATAATAAATGGTGAATCCTTATGTGACTTCCGGTTACGTCTGCTCTCCGCCATGCCCTACGCGTTACGTCACCGCTCGTGACTCTCTGGTGGTGGATCACTTATCAACAAGTTTGGGCACGTTTTTCTTTGTCACATCGTTATCCAGTTCAAGTGTCAGCTATTTTTGAACCACGTTTTGGATATCCACCATTTATTGTTTGGTTCACCTGTCCAAACACTAAGGACTAATGCCGTGTACACACGGTCGGACTTTTCAACCGGACTGGTCTGACGGACGCCGACGGACCAAATCTGGCGGACAATCCGATCGTGTGTGGGCTTCACCGGATCTTCAGCAGACTTTTCCAGTCGCAAATCTGATGGACTTTAGATTTAGAACTTGCTTCAAATCTCTATGTCGTAACTCTGCTGGACCCAGAAATCCGCTCGTCTGTATGCTAGTCCGACTGACAAAAACCGATGCTAGGGCAGCTATTGGCTACTGGCTATCAACTTCCTTATTTTAGTCCAGTGTATGTCATCACGTTCGAATCCGTTGGACTTTGGTGTGATCGTGTGTAGGCAAGTCCGTTCGTTAGAAAGTCCGTCGGAAGTCCTTCAAAAGTCCGTCGAAAGTACGCTAAAAAGTCTGTCGGACCCGTCCGGTCTAAAAGTCCGACCGTGTGTACGTGGCATAAGGTTTATTTGTAATTTTTTTTCCTTGAGTATTATTAGACAATATTTTCATTGTCACATTATGACCTTTAGTATATCAATTTAATTTTAGGTTTACTGTACACGCATATTTCAGTGTTTATTTACACACTATGAAAACGGGAAATCCCCCTAGTGGGGCTTTAAAGCAGCCAGTAGTGCAAGTTTACAAAATACAAAAAGAGTGGATAATAAATGATTTATTGATACAAAAAAAAATTATATATAATGAATACTGACATCAAAAAGTCAGGACATGAGCTAAAATACAGAAATAAACCAATGAAAAAACAATACCAATAACAAAGGGCAGTGTGCGATAGGTTACGCTATAAGCAACAGTAATACAGCAACACAAAGATATTGGTTGTGTAAGAAACTGACGCGTTTTGACCCCAGTGGGTCTTCTTCAGAGGATAGATATATAGCAACTGTAGGAATGTAAACATGCATCAAAAAATCTTTCAAAACAAAAGAATATAGATATATATATAGAACAAAAAAGGGAGCGGTCCAGGTACTGTCTCTTAATATGACACAACTCCATCCCTGTAACACATATAGTACAAAAAAGAGAAGTTAGCCCGTGGGACTTTAAATGAGTTGGTCATAGAGGTCATAACAAATAGAGTTTAATAAATTTCAAATTTATTAAACTCTATTTGTTATGACCTCTATGACCAACTCATTTAAAGTCCCACGGGCTAACTTCTCTTTTTTGTACTAGATATATATATATATATATATATATATATATATATATATATATATATATATATATATATACATGAATGAATCCATATATTACATCATTACCAGTCACGGTGCTCTCAATGATTTTCAGCGGCCATGGTATGAAGGAGTTACCCTCTCATGTATCTTTAATTTCCCAGAAGGTGGGCCGGTCCCATGGGGAGCAAGTATCGAGCACGCATGCCTTACGAGGGATCACACACTGGATAACCCCCAAAAATTGGAGGAGAGGAGGGGCATGCTCTGCACCTGCGGTGAGGTAACAATAATACGAAGTAAAGGATTCAGACAAAGACGTTTTTTCCCCAGGGCAATGAGGGGGAGTATCATATTGCAATGACTTTTGAAGTGTTGATGGGCATGGATAGAGAGTGGGTCCATAAATGAAACATAAAAGGAACGTGATGAAAATGGGGTGAAGGAAAAAATGGGAAGGATTGGTACAGGAGGAAAGAGGAGGGTAGGATAGGACAAAAAAAAAAAAAGGGGAGGGAAAAAGGGGAAGGGGAGAAGGGGGAGGGAAAGAGGGGAAAGGAAAGGAGGGAAGGGGGAAGAAAAGGGGGACACGAAAGGTAAAAAGGGGGGAAGAGAGGACAGTGAGGGATCATATGTGACTGGGGGGGGGGGAGGGAAATAAGAAAAAAAAAGCCAGAAAAAAACGTGCAACAAAAATGACACAAGCAAGGACATAGACAATGAAAGAATATATATATGGACCGGCTCCCATCGTGAACTTTAAAATCCTGAAAGGGTATTGGTGATGGGTGTGTGTACATGATGATGAAAAACAAAAAAATCAATCAAGTGTAAGGGAAGCCCAGCGACAAGCCGGGGGGGGGAAGGGGGTGAGAAGCAAAGGTGGACTAGTGATGAGGTGAAAGGAAGCAAAAGAAACAAAACAAACAAAACCAAACCGATACCTAGAAAGCTGTGGAAAGTGAAGTGAGAGTGACACATGGTGAAAGCGAGACAAATTACCTTAGGTGTAACGCACAATCGATCAAATCAAAAACAGAGTAGACGAGATTCTGAAATATTATAAGTGTATAAAAGTCAAAAAATGGTTAATAGAGGTAAAAGGGTGAGATAAACATGATGTGAACCACACATCAAGGGGGGCAGTTGAAAAGTACATGAATTCTTACCGATCAGTCTGTAATGCTGCAGCACAGGAGCGTCCGGTGGGACCAAATAGTACCACTGAACCTCCCATGCCGCTGGCGTAATTTATAGGGAAACTAATTGCCCAGAGATATCCCAGGTGCAGGCACTTATCCCCTCCCATGTCTATTCCCCCAATAGGGGGAGAGCGACACATAGCGGCGCTCATTGTGTGACCCCCCCGGCGTTCCGGAGGAGTAATCCTCCCGGATCCACCGTCACTTCCGCCACAAATGCTCAGGTGCCGTGACGTCACGCGCATGTGCACAGGTTCGCGCACGAGTGAGCACGGCGTCTGGAAGAGATCCAGAATGCTACTGGCAGGGAAAAAGATAGCGCCCAGTCCAGGTACTGCCACCTGGTGGGCGCTTAGGGAGACACAGGGCCCTTGTGTCTCCCCACCCTGCCAGGAAGGCATGAGTGACACGGTCCTACCCCCCGAAAAAGGACACGGCCAAGTAGGAGCAATAACCGAATGGTATCCAAACCAGGGAAAAGAAAAGAGAGGGGAAGTCCGTGGGAGTTATTACCAGACCATAGCTGAATAATAGATAATAGAATATTTTTTTTGTATCAATAAATCATTTATTATCCACTCCTTTTGTATTTTGTAAACTTACACTACTGGCTGCTTTAAAGCCCCACTATGGGGATTTCCCGTTTTCATATTCTTTATTAGGGGTGCGCAGCTCTTTTGTCTGTACTCCTATGAGTGTCCCCTTTTCTTTTGTTTATTTACACACTTTTTGCATATATATTTTTTGAGTTTATTCTTAGCTTATTTATGTGCACTGATATGTATATGTACACTATTTTTCAGTTTATTCTAAGATTTATTTGAGCGCTGCACTTATTTTTCACATATTCCTATTTGTATGTGTATGGAAATTATGTGTGTAATTTTGTTATTTACGGAATATTAAATATCTCAATCTCCACCATTGTATTCATTTCAACCATGTGCTTTGTTGAAAGTCCCACCCTCTTGCCCCTAATTTTAACAATATCATTGTCAGGGATGGAGGCACATGACCTTACCAGGCCATGGCCTCATTAAAAGTCCCAATGTTTCCCCTCCCCCTTTTCCCCAATTTTAGCACCTCTATAGGGTTACGGTGGGAAGGCACCCCTGACACCCAAAGACAAATTTTTGTAGTACAGGTCCCAGCATGAACCTATTAAATCTATGGGGTCACCCTTGGGAATCTCAGGAGTTCATGCTGGGACTTGTAGTCCTTCACTTTTGGGGGGTCCCAAAAGTGAAGGACTGCAGGTCCGAGGATGAACTCCTTTTTAAGAGTTTAACATGTGACACCCGCTGGCCCCCACGTGGGAGAAGTCACATCGGCAGCTAGTAGGAGGGGAATTTACCTTCCCAGGGCTCCAGTGTGTCAGGCTGGTGGCAGGCTGCGGGTGGCAAGTGACACAGCTGTGGTTGGCAAATGGCACACTGTATCTGGTGGCAGGCTATGAGTGGCAAGTGGCACTGCATCTGGTGGCAAGCTATGGGTGGCAAGTGACACGGCTATGGGTGGCAAGTGGCACACTGCATCTGATGGCAGGCTATGGGTGGCAAGTGGCACACTGCATCTGGTGGCAGGCTATAGATGGCAACTGACATGGTTGTGGGTGGCAAGTGGCATGCTGCATCTGGTGAAAGGCTAAGGGTGGCAAGTGGTACACTGCATCTAGTGTCAGGCTATGGGTGGCAAGTGGCACACTGCATCTGGTGTCAGCCTATGGGTGGCAAGTGGCACACTGCATCTGGTGGCAGGTTATGAATGGCAAGTGACATGGCTGTGGGTGGCAAGTTGCACGCTGCATCTGGTGGCAGGCTATAAGTGGCAAGTGGCACATGCATCTAGTGACAGGCTATGGGTGTTAAGTGGCACTGCATCTGGTTGCAGGCTATGGGTGGCAATTGGCACATTGCATCTAGTGGCAAGCAATGGGTGGAAAGTGACACGGCTGTGGGTGGCAAGAGGCACACTGCATCTGGTTCTAAGTTCAACTCAAACATCGGGTGTTCGCCTGTTCGGCGAATAGCGAACAATTTGGGGTGTTTGCGGCAAATTCGAAAGCTGCGGAACACCCTTTAAAACTCTATGGGAGAAATCAAAAGTGCTCATTTTAAAGGCTTATATGCATGGTATTGTCATAAAAAGTGTTTGGGGACCTGGGTCCTGCCCCAGGGGACGTGTATCAATGCAAAAAAAAAAAAAAAACGGCCGTTTTTTGGGAGCAGTGATTTTAATAATGCTTAAAGTGAAACAATAAAAGTGAAATATTTCTTTAAATTTCGTACCTGGGGGGTGTCTATAGTATGCCTGAAAGTGGTCGCATTTTTCCTGTGTTTAGAACAGTCCCTGCACAAAATTACATTTCTAAAGGAAAAAATTCATTTAAAACTACTCGTGGCTATAATAAATTGTTGTGTCTCTGCAATACAGATAAAAGTCATTGAAAAAAAATGGCATGGGGGTACCCCCAAAAATCCATACCAGGCCCTTTGGGTCTGGTATGAATATTAAGGGGAACCCCAAACCAAAATTGAAAAAAAAAATTGTGTGAGGGGTCCCCCCAAATTCCATACCAGGCCCTTCAGGTATGGTATGGGTATTAAGGGGAACTCTGTGCCAATTTTTTTTATAAATGGTGTAGGGGTCCCCCTCAAAATCCATACCAGACCCTTATCCGAGCACACAACCTGGCAAGCCACAGGAAAAGAGGGGGCGAGAGAGCGCTCCCCCTTGAACTGTACCAGGCCACATGCCCTCAACATGGGGAAGGTGCTTTGGGGTAGCCCCCCAAAGTACCTTGTCCCCATGTTGATGAGGACAAGGGCCTCATCCCCACAACCCTTGCCCGGTGGTTGTGGGGGTCTGCGGGTGGAGGACTTTTCGGAATCTGGAAGCCCCCTTTAACAAGGGGACCCCAAGATCCCGGCCCCCAGCCCCCCTGTTTGAAATGGTAATGGGTACATTGTACCCCTACCATTTCACAAAAAAAGTGTCAAAATATTAAAAAAACCACAAGACACATCTTGGGACAATTCCTTTATTAAAAAATAAAAAAATAAAAATGTCCCACAAAGTCCATTCATCTTCTTCTCTCGCTCGGACCAAAAAAAAACAAAAAACCCACACGCCGCCCATCCACTGATCTGCTTCCATGGGAGGCACCCATCATAATGACTGTCCTCTCTGGTGACAATTCTTTTATAACTGGGTTATAATGGGTGTGGCCATAGAGTGATGTACCCGGGTGACCCCGCCCCCTCTGATGCCACAGGGAAGCCATTGGGAAGTCCCCGTGCATCAGAGGGGGCGGGGTCACCCAGGTACGTCACCATGTGGCCCTGCCCTCAGCTATAAAAACTGTGACCTGAGAGGACGGTCAGTACAGCGGGTGCCCCCATGGAGGCAGATCGTGGCAGTGTGTGTTTTTTTTTCGGTACATCAGCGGAGCGAGAGAAGAAGATGAATGGACATAATGGGGAATTTTTATTTTTTTATTTTTAATAAAGGATTTGTCCCAAGATGTGTCTTGTGTTTTTTTTTATTTTGACACTTTTTGTGAAATGGTAGGGGTACAAGATCCCCCTTCCCTTTTCAAACAGGGGGGCCGGGATCTGGGGGAGGGGGGCCGGGATCTGGGGGTCCCCTGGTTAAAGGGGGCTTCCAGATTTCGATAAGCCCCCCGCCTGCAGACTCCCACAACCACCAGGCAATGGTTGTGGGGATGAGGCCCTTATCTCTCGCTCTCTCATCCCCCCTCTTTTCCTGCGGCCTGCCAGGTTGCATGCTCGGATAAGGGTCTGGTATGAATTTTTGGGGGGTTCCACTTAAAATCCATAGCAGACCTGAAGGGTCTGGTTTGGATTTTGAGGGGGACCCCTACGCCATTAAAAAAAATGGCGCAGGGTTCCCCTTAATATCCATACCAGACCTGAAGGGCCTGGTATGGAATTTGGGGGGACCCCCACACAATTTTTTTTTTTAATTTTGGTTCGGAGTTCCCCTTAGTATTCATACCAGACCCAAAGGGCCTGGTATGGATTTTTGGGGGGACCCCCATGCCATTTTTATCAATGACTTTTATCTGTATTGCAGAGACCCGACAATTTATTAGAGCCGCGAGTAGTTTTAAATGTTTTTTTTCTTTAGAAATGTCATTTTGTGCAGGGACTGTTCTAAACACGGGAAACATGCGCCACTTTACAGGCATACTATAGACACCCCCCAGGTACGAAATTTAAAGGAATATTACACTTTTATTGTTTCACTTTAAGCATTATTAAAATCACTGCTCCCAAAAAAAAACGGCCATTTTTAAAACTTTTTGCATTGATACATGTCCCCTGGGGCAGGACCCAGGTCCCCAAACACTTTTTATGAAAATAACTTGCATATTAACTCTTAAAATGAGCACTTTTGATTTTTCGCGTTCCATAGACTTTAACGGTGTTCGCGTGTTCGAAGAAATTTATTGCCTGTGCGCATGTTCTGCTGCAAACTGAACTGGGGGGTGTTCGGCTCATCCCTAGCTATGAGTGGCAATGGCACACTGCATCTAGTGACAGGCTATCGGTGGAAAGTGTCACTGCAGCTGGTGGCAGGCTATGGGTGGCAAGTGGCACTGTATCTGGTGGCAAGCTATGGGTGGCAAGTGGCACTGCATCTAGTGGTAAGCTTTGGGTGGGAAGTGGCACACTGCATCTGGTGGCAGGCAATGGTGGCAAGTAACAAGCTGCATCTGGTTGCAGGCGACGGTGGCATGCTGCATCTGGTCACAAGTGACAAGCTCAGGGTTCCCACTGATTCTGTATTATGGTGAGTTGAACTATTTCATTATATATTACAATGTAGTAATAGAAATAATGTAATTTGATCATCCTGACACCATATCAAGCATGGTGCTGGGATGATTTAAGTGCTAACACCAGCCATTCTCCCGACAAATCACCCGCCACCAAATTTCCCATCAACCCCGAGACTACATTCCCTCCTCTTATCTTTCATTGGGAAGGGGGTGTCCTTGAATGGCAGTTTGGAAATGTGGTTACCCTAGCCACCAGCACAGCATGTTGCATCACTGAGCTGGGATAAGAGCCTAGTTGGTCAGTAGCGGTGAAGAGGAAGGGGGAATTTTTGTGGTACTGCACAATTCATATACATGTGAGCTGTTTTTGAGCATGTCTCTTTGCTGGAGGGGGCATTTCTCTTTGCAGGAGAGGACATGTCTCTTTGCTGGAGGGGGCATGTCTCTTTGCTGGATTGGGCATGTCTCTTTGAGGGGCAATGTCTCTTTGTTGGATTGGGCATGTCTCTTTGCTGGAGGGGGCATGTCTCTGCTGAATATATGGGGATGTCTCTTTGCTGGATTTGGCTGTCTCTTTACTATATGGGGATGTCTCTTTGTTTTATGGAAATGTCTCTTTGCAGAATATATGGTGATGTCTTTTGCTGAATATATGGGGATGTCTCCGCTGGATTGGGCTGTCTCTTTACTATTTGGGGATGTCTCTTTGCTTTATGGAAATGTCTCTTTGCTGGATGGGCGTGATTTATTTCTTTTTGGGGGGGGGGGTTCAGCATTCTTGGACCCAGGCAGCACAATGTCTTGGGACAACCCTGAGTGTGGCATAACTGCAAACCAAAAAGAAAAAAGAAAAAAAGGAGGGCACACCAACCTAGTGCATTACCGATATAAAAGTTTTATTAAAAATATATAAAAGCAATGGTACTACTCACAAACAAGGCTTTTCTTATCAGTCGAACTGCATCCCTTGGCACCTGCAGACAGGACCTGATGACGGGAGGTATCAGATGGTACCCCAGACAGCTGAACGGCTGACGCGTTTCAGGGGCGTACCCTTTTCTTCAGAGCCTAGGCAGTCTGTGGCTCCTCTCTCCTGTGTGCCCCAATATATGCATCCAAACGTTAGTTGCCATGTACAATATACTTTTCTAGTATGCTTCAATATCTGTATGGCTAATCGGTTTGTCTGTTGGCCACCCTGCATTTTTTAATCATTAGTGTAGTGTTTTGCGAATGTAAAAAGTTCTGTCCCTCTGGTTGGAGCCAGCTCATGTAGATGGGCGTAGCTTAGTTGGGTAGTGGTCACCTGGGGCATGGACATATGGATGCATATATTAGGGCACACAGGAGAGAGGAGCCACAGACCGCCTAGGCTCTGAAGAAAAGGGTATGCCCCTAAAACATGTCAGCCGTTCAGCTGTCTGGGGTACCATCTGATACCTTCCGTCATCAAGTCCTGTCCGCAGGTGCCAAGGGATGCAGTTCGACTGATAAGAAAAACCTTTATTTACACTTGTTTGTGAGTAGTACCATTGCTTTTAAATATTTTTGATAAAACTTTTATATCGTTAATGCACTAGGTCAGTGCGCCCTCCTTTTTTTCTTTTTTAGTTGTATGAATACCCATTGTTCTGAGGAGGGCTGCAAAATTATAGACTTTGCCTTATACCAAAGAATGGATCACACCACCCGTGTATAGCAAAACACCAGAGTGCAGGAGATTATTGTTTTGATAACTGCAAACCACCAAGACATGGCCATCCACCTAAACTGACAGGCCGGCAGTGGCGTCGGGAGGGGGCTGACGGAGGCTGGAGCCCTGAGTGTGCCCCCATTTCCACAGGCAACAGGGAACGATCTCCAGCGCTGCCTAGTGACGTACAAAAAGTCCCGCCTTTGGGACCCAGCTCCTATGATGGACGTCACACTGGTCCAATGCCGAGACTGCGGGAATGTGTGACGTCCATCATAGGCGCCGCCGGGTCCAGGAGGAGGCAGTAATGACACGCTGGCCACTGGGTGATCCCCGCTCGCTCTGTGTAAATGGGCAGGCAGCGGACCGGCTCTCCTATCCTGGCTCTCTCTCCCTAGTGTGTGCAGCCTGCTGTGGAGTGGTTGAAATGAGATGCGCTACACTACACAGGTAAGGCTGAGCTGCAGGAGTGTCAAGAGGTCACCTGTCACAGGGGGGTCAATGTATGTGTCAGGGGGGTCAGTGTAGGTGTCAGGGGGGTCAGTGTAGGTGTCAGGGAGGGTCAGTGTATGTGTCAGGAGGGTCAGTGTATGTGTCGGGGGGGATCAGTGTATGTGTCAGAGGGTCAGTGTATATGTCAGGTGGGTTCAGTGTATGTGTCAGGGGAATAAATGTATGTGTCAGAAGGGTCAATGTATATGCCGGGGGGGTCAGTGTATGCATCAGGGGGATCGGTGTATGTGTCACGGGGATCAATGTATGTGTCAGTGTTTTGAAACAGACCAATCGTCTGATGATTATCTGCCCCCGTCTTAATGAACCCTTAGTGCATGCACGAGAAAAGATCACACTAAAACTGTGCTCAGATTGATGATACTCTCTTTATTGGTTTTGGATACATGGGGTTTTATAGGTGAGCTACTAAGGCGGTGAGCATATGTATCATTAGCACAATGTTATCTAGGTATTAGTAGTTTCTGACTGTGGTTGTGTCCATGTAAGGTGAACTTCCTCCAGGATCTGGGCGTCACCAGGTCAGGCGTATTACTGGGTGGAGGCGCCATCTTAGTTTCACATTCCTTTGACACGATGGGAGGGGGTGCTACTAGTGGCCATTTTGAGCAGGAATATAAAAGCAGTTTATATACAGGAAAAACTATAGACTTTATAGTATAAAAAAAGATGCATAGAAAATGGGCATTTTACTTGATCCATCACAGTCCCCCCTTAAAATCACTATTTTCAACTGTCCCTAACCCTCCTAGCTCATCTGTCCATATGTGCCTTGGAACTCTTTTGTGCTGCACGTTAGACGGGTGATGGTTTTTCCATCACCCCCCTTGCCACAGACTTTGCACATAAGTCAGATGCTGTCCTTAATGGCATTGTGATTCACAGCGAGGGGCTGCAATGGAGTGTAAGGTTTCTCATTTGCCTCATAAAAATCCCCTCCTTCTTGGTTCAAGAAGCTTGGGGTGTCATTTTCCACAATTTTCTGCACTAACTTCTTCAGACAAGGTAGAATGCAACAGACCATCAGAGTGAGGATGATCAAAATGATGAAAACAGCTATACCTATTTGAGCTAAAATCTTCTTCCACCCGTTCATCCAGCCAAAATATTGGTCCCATGGGTCTGAGATACCCAAATTCTTTTTTAGCTCTACTGATAGGCTTTCCAACTTCTTGATGGCCAGAGTGACCTTATCATTTGGACCAGTGTTGTCAGGGATGTATGTGCAGCACATCCCTGTACCTTCTATCATTTTACAAACACCCCCTTTTTCTGCTAAAATCATGTCCAAGGCCATCCTATTCTGGAATGTCATGTAAGATGTGGGGGCTATATGGTCAGCAATCCCTTGTAGGGCATCTCTGGTGTAATTCACAAACCGCTGCTGGTTGTAATATATGTAATTTATCCAGTCTACATTTTTGTTGACAGTGATTATGGGAATCAGGGACTAAAAACCTGTCTTTACTTGGTCTTGGGCTTTGAACTCATCTGGGACCCCCTTGCGACCCCTATGGCATCTATATACACATGTGGGTTAAAGCTTCCCTCAAGAGCACTCCTCTTTCTCCTACAGTTGGATGACGGTTCAGGGTGTGGGGGAAATGAGTCATATGGGAGGATGTGGAGAGGCATAATGACCTTTGCCAGGGCACACTCCCAATTCCAGTTCCCTTCTAGCCTTGTCCTAATTTTCAAATCCCCACAGATCCAATACACATCGCCAAGGGACTGGACCTGGTTCTGTACCTGCCTTCCCGAAACATTACTGTAGGTAGAGCAGTAACCCTCTGTGAAATTACCCAGGAACCTCCCCTTTCCTTGACAATTTGAGTGACAAGTATAGTTTCCTGGGTAAATGGTGATGCCTTCGCTTGGCCTTGGGGTTTGGGTAACTATGGGGTACTCCTTTTTCCACTTTTCACAAGATGAGTGGTTTGTTGTTGTATTAGTGAACAGGCTAAGGAAACACTCCTAACTTTCGGCAGGGATTGTCAGTGGGACAGTACCCAGGTGTGGCCTTGCACTGCCACAGACATAGCAATTGGACTTGTTATGCTTGTTCGCACTACCCTGTTTCCCCGAAAATAAGACCTAGTGTGATTGTCGGTGATGGCTGCAATATAAGCCCTACCCCCCAAATAAGCCCTACCCTGTTTACCCAAAAATAAGCCCTACCCTGAAAATATGACTTACAAGGACTTTAACTAGGGCTAATTTGGGGGGTAAGGCTTATATTGCAGGCATCACCAACAATAACGCTAGATCTTATTTTCGGGGAAACAGGGTATGATTGCCTCAAGCTTCCTTCTCATCCATTCAAGCTACAAATTGGTGTCCGAGAAGCTGGTTTCTGCTGCCATTGTGTTCTCAAAGATAAAGTTTGCCATGGCCACCATATTGTCTAGAGGACAGATATGGGGTTTAAGGGGGTTAACCACAGGCCGGAGCGACTGCCACTCTGATAATTTACACATGTCCTTCAACTTGAATCTTCCCAATGAGTGATCCGACCCCCCTTTCCTCCATATGCCCATCATATAAAGATTGGCATCACCAGGACTAAGGTTCTCTATAGTCAGGGTGAGTTTAATTTGTTTCCCTGTCTCCCCCCTCCTTGCGCACATACCTGTCTTCCGCAAAGTCATTCTGCTTATCAGGGACTTTCCATTTTTATCTTTCTTGTCTAATGCACTCTGTGGCAGGTCGCCCCAGTCTGGCCCCGTGTTCCAACCCACTGCCCCCCAGGAACCACAACTCTGTCCCCAGTAACTGTCTGTGACACACACATATATATCCTTATCGTCAGGGATGTCACTGTACCAATGGCATTGCCATGAAGGATCAAACGGACAAGGTACTATGTCACGGTAATCAAAGGTAAAGGTGGCCACATGTGTGCTTGAAGAGTTATACCAAAATGTAATTATGTTATCATTTTTTGTGATGGCCACCTCCTGGGCCCCCTCTAGACCAAACAGAAAAAGGATATGCAGCATGGTCATCATGAAGTGGGCTGGATCTTGTCCTCAGGGGTGGGAGCTTTCTTGCAGTAGGAAGCGTGTATCCAGGTGTTCTTCCCAGCCAATTTGACTGAGGTGGCTGTGGTCAGCAAAACTTGGAATGGACCATCATATTTTGATCAAAGGAGTGCTTTCTCAAAAACTTCTTTACCGGCACCCAATCTCCAGGCAGTAGTTGGTGTTTTCCTGTATCTAATTCAGGATCTGGAATGGAAGAAAAC
This sequence comes from Lithobates clamitans, assembly GCA_037952925.1. Taxonomy (NCBI): domain Eukaryota; kingdom Metazoa; phylum Chordata; class Amphibia; order Anura; family Ranidae; genus Lithobates; species Lithobates clamitans. The sequence continues at coordinate 1,087,676 of JBBGZY010000343.1, forward strand.
ACCTGGGCATGTATTCGGGTTAATTCTCGTGATAATGCGGTTACATAATTAGTCAACACATCAGATTGCAACTGTAACGGCTGTAGAAAGTAACAACCAAGTCTAGGGGCTGAACCAAACAAAATCTCATAAGGGGATAGGGAGTGTTCTCCCTTAGGTGTGTATCTGACGCTGAATAGGGCAGGCTGTCTGGCCAATGCATACCAGTCTCTTGGGCCATTTTTAACATTTGGGTCTTTAAGGTACAGTTCATTCTCTCGACCTTCCCGCTACTCTGGGGGTGGTAGGGTGTGTGGAAAGCTAAGGTAACCCCCAGTGCAGTCCAGATTTCCTTGTTCACTGAGGCTGTGAAGGCAGGGCCTTGGTCACTCTCTATCACCTCTGGGACCCCATATCTGCATATTATTTTGGTGAGGAGTTTCTTAGCAATGGTCCTGGCAGTCATATTGGCAATCGGATAAGCTTCTGGCCATACGGAAAACATGTCCACCACCACTAGGGTATAGGGCTTTTGCCAGGTGCTTTTGCAGTGCCTTTTCTGTATGTCCTGGGTTACATTTGGCCTAGATAGTACATGATCTGCAGAAGTTGTTGGTCAGTGGAGTAATTCCTGGTGCTGCATAGTACTTGTTGATAAGAGAGTTCATAAGAGTCTTTGACAAGTGGGCATCTCCATGTGCCCATTGCGCCATGGTTGGGTACATACTCCCGGGTAGACAAGGCTTCTTGTTGCACTCGAATAGTCCATCCTTGAGGGTTGCTCCCCTCCGCTTCCAGCTTTCCTTCTCATCCGGACTTGCTGCTTCCTGTAGTTCTTTCAGATAAACTCTGTCCACTGGGAAAATCTCTAGGGCAGGGGTCTCAAACTGGCGGCCCTCCAGCTGTTCCGAAACTACAAGTCCCATGAGGCATTGCAAGGCTGACAGTTACAAGCATGACTCCTTCAGGCAGAGGCATGATGGGATTTGTAGTTCTGCAACAGCTGGAGGGCCGCCAGTTTGAGACCCCTGCTCTAGGGTAAGCACAGGGTGGTCTTCTTCTACCACCCTGCTTTCCACTTCCCGTGGCCTGCTGGCTGCCTGTTTGGCAGCTGAATCGACTAGATGATTGCCTCAAGCTTCCTTCAAGTTCAGTTTGCCATGTGCTTTTACTTTCAGAATAGCCACTTTGGGAGAAGCAAGGCATCCATAAGATCTTTGATAGCTGAGCTGTGTTTCACAGGTGTTCCTGCAGCTGTCAGGAATCCTCTGGCCTTCCAGATAGCACTAAAATCATGGGCAACTCCGAAAGCATATCTTGAGTCCGTATGAATGTTGGCTCTTTTTCCCTCTGCCAATTTACATGCTGTAGTAAGTGCTTGCAGCTCTGCCTCCTGTGCAGACATCACCGGTGGTAAGGATTCAGCTTGTAGAATCGTGTTTTCAGTGGTGACCATGTATCCTGTGTGGTATTTGCCTTATTCATCAGCAAATCGGAAGCCAACAACAAAAATTGTTAGGTCTGGATTCTGCAGGGGTATTTCACTCATGGTGGGGAGATGCGTGGTCTCCAGCCGCATTAGTTCGAAGCAGTCATGGGGTGACAAGTCAAGACTCGGCTCCTTCTCTATTCCCCTCTCGGGAAGTGGAAGGAGGGTGGAAGGGTTCAGTGTTTGACAACGTAAGAGAGTAATGTTGTCCACTAGAAGGAGGGAGCATTGGAGTGTCAAGTGTCTGGCAGTGAACAGATTTTTCAGCTGGATCTGGTTGAGTATGGCAGCAATGTCATGAGGAGCAAGCAAAACAAGACAGTGTCTGAGGACCAAGTCCGAAGTTTTGTCAAGCAAGGCTTATGCAGCAAAGACAGCTCATAGACACGATGGGCCTCCTCTTGCTACTGCATCCAGCCGACAGGAATAATATCCTATGGGGCGTAGGCGGTTGCCATGTGATTGGATGAGTACACCTGTAGCATGTCCCAGACGTTTGGATACAAAGATCTTGAACGTTTTGTCGTAGTCTGGGAACCCCCAGCGCCGGGCAGAGGAGATGGCGCGCTTGAGGGTCACAAAGTTAGATATTGCTTCAGGAGACATCTGGAAAGGGTCTGATTTCAGAGCATCATACAAAGGTTGCATCAGTAGGGAGGCTTCTGGAATCCATTGTCTGCAGTAGGAAATTAGTCAAGGAAGGCATGAAGGAGCTTCTGGCCTTGTGGCAGTGGAATGTTTGAGACTGCCTTCACTCTGTCACTTGTTAGGTGTCTTGTTCCGTGGGACAGACAGTGTCCAAGGAAAATGACAGATGTTGAGCCCCACTGCAATTTGGGTTTTGAGGCTTTGCAACCCTGGTTGGCAAGATAGCACAACAGGCTTTCTGAGGTGACTTCAGCAGTGGGTAAGTCATCTGCGCATAGGAGAAGGTCATCAACAAATTGGAGGAGAATCACTTCCGGGTGATCCTTTTGCCATGTGTCAAGGATGGTAGCCATAGCTTTTGCAAACTGGCTTGGAGAATTCTGTGCCCCTTGTGGCATAACTGTCCAAGTATATTGTTGTTTTTTGTGGGTAAATGCAAAAAGGTACCAGCAGGAGGGGTGTAGGGGGACACTGAAGAATGCCTTTGCAAGGTCCACTACTGTGAAGTATGTTGCTGTTGGAGGCACCCCCGCAAGTAGAGTGTGAGGGTTTGAGAAAATTGGTGTGTCTAAGACTGTAGCTTCATTAACTGCTCGGAGGTCCTCGACCATTCTGTACTTGTCTGGTTCTCCCTTAGGGGTTCTCTTCTTCACAGGGAACAGAGGTGTGTTGCATGGAGATGTACAGGGTACCAGGGCTCCATTTGACACAAAGGCCTTGACATTCTTTGAAATAGCTGCAGATTGGGCTAACTTTAAAGGGTATTGCGGTTTCCGTCCAGGGGAGCTCCAGGTTTCAACTGCACCATGACTGGTGTCACCTTTAAGTGTCCTACATCCTCAGCTCTTGTGGACCATACACAATCTGGAATTCTGTCCATCACATCCGGTGGAATTGCAGTAGTAGGTGATTCCTCTATGGACATCAGTAGAGGGATGGAACACAGTGCAGAAGTGTCTTCAAGTCCCAGTAGGGAAGAGACAGTAATAGACCCATCTTCAGAAAAGACAATGGAAGCCTGAAGCCTGGACAGTACATCTGCTCCCAAGAGATTAGGTGGACAGGTGGAAGAGACAACGAATCGAGCCAAAAGGTCTGGGTACTTTCCAATTTGTAGGGGGCGGGTCAACGGGTTGGTTCAGGGAGTTCTATCTACACCCACACAAAATATGTAGATATCGGAAAGGTAGGAGTGGTCAGGCAGGTCTTCAGTTCTGAGTACGCTTCTGGAAGCACCTGTGTCTATTAAAAATGTAGTTGGGTGTCCTTCAGTGGGCAGGCTCACCTTTGCTAGTGGGCCTTCTGGGTTCCTTGAAGAGACTGCCATAAAAGGGGATGGTGATGACACAGGCTTGCCCAATTCCTAGCGTAGGAGGTCCATGTGCTCTTGGTCAGGTCTGGGGCATTGGTACTGTGGCTGCTGTTGTTGTTGTTGGTATTGACCTTCTCCGTTTCCGGTCTGGGCCGGGGGGTATAAACTTTGGGTACTTGGGGTTGCACTCCATGGTGGATGGAACCGTCTAGAATGTCTGGGCACCCTGAACTCTCTTTTGAAATGTCCTGAATTCCCACAGTTGGAGCAAGTGGGTGGCGGCCTTGGTGATTGTAGGTTGGCCCCTGCCATCATGAGTGGTGTGGTTTTCATGGTGGCTTGTGAAGAGGATTCCAAATCCTTTGCTACCAAGAGGAGGGTGTCTAGGGGCAACACACGATACTCTGGCTGGGCCATGATGAGGCCTTTTCGGATTGACTCCTTGAGGCCTGTCACGAAGGCTGAAGACAGCATCTGGCTGTGTACCTGGTTATGGGTGGTAAATCCCAAATCTGAAAAAACTTGTATCAGCCAAGTATAAAACTTCTCCACTGACTCTGTTTTGTCTTGGGTGTCATCTTGGATACTAGTGGCTTGGTCGGCCAGCCTTTCCCTTGCCCATTCGCGCAATTGTTCACAGAACTCCACACCTGAAGTAAAGGTATTGTCATTGACAATCCTTGCATCCTGGAAACACTTCTCCATGATTGGCCAGCAAGCGTCTCCTGCCTTTATTTCACAAAGGTTAACTAGATCTCTCCATGCTGCTGAATGAGTTTTTTGGATCTGGGCCAACCTTCAGTAAAAGGGCATTGGCTGTTTTTCTGGGTCTGGCAGGGTGGTCACTAGGGTGGATGCCTGGGACGGGGTGAAAGTGACATACATCACTGGTGCATCACCTACCGGCCTAGGAACCACTGTTAATGCCCGTAGCATTGGGTGGGCAGATGGTTCATTGTTCCAGGTAATCAACTCCTCATAGGAAAGGGGCGGAAAGGAGCCTGATTGGGATGCCGGAGGGTTCAGATATGAATGCATACTCCCGTCTGGCCTTGCTCCTGCGTCAGACACCCCCAACTGGGGCGGTGGTGTTGGGTCCCATTACAACAGGCATGATGGGGATTTAAGGAAGGGGAGGTATGTAGTAAGTACCGTCTTCCCTTATGACTGGGTAGATGGGGGTTACAGGGCCTGTAGGCCTTCCGGTGCTCTGACTAGTTGTACCAAGATGGCCAGCGGAAGGAGTCATAGGGAGTCTTCCGGCATCTTTACTGGGTGTACTAAGATGGCCGCTGGAAGAAGTCATAGGGAGTCTTCCGGCAACTTGACTGGGTGTACTAAGATGGCTGTCAGAAGGAGTGTGCTGGGCTGAGAGTGGGAGTACGGGCATCAACGGGGCGTGTGATGGCAGACGGGGCTCAGTGGAGTGACAGGTGTTACAGTTATAGGGAGGTGGCTTGTTATTATCAGTCATCACAAATAACGGTTCATTCTTATCAGTGCATTTATGATACACATATGCCGTCAGTTTCCCCCGCTGTAGCTCCTGCTCTATCCATTGCGCTCTGTGGATGGCTTTTGCTACATTATACCAGGCTTCTGCTGTCTTCAGTAAATTGTTATCCAGCAGAATGCCCCGCTTTTCTCTTTTCCGCCATTCCTCCGACTGTAGCCAACCTCCACTCGCAGTCATCCCACATACTTTTGTTAATTTTTTCACATTCCTCACATGTTCCATCCCCTCCCTTTCTACTACAAGGTCACACGCTGAAATTTCTTTCTCTGACTTAACTAGTTGTTGTCCCATCTTCTCTCCTTTTCCATCTTCATTGATGCCAAACATTAATCCACATACACATTTAGGACATGACATATCAATCACTCACAGAGAAAGAGGGAGAGAAAGAGTTGCCAGAAGGAGAGGGGCCCTCCCTCCCACTCACACTGAAACTGTGCTCAGATTGATGATACTCTCTTTATTGGTTCCGGATACATGCGGGTTTTATAGGTGAGCTACTAAGGCGGTGAGCATATGTATCATTAGCACAATGTTATCTAGGTATTAGTAGTTTCTGATTGGTTGTGTCCATGTAAGGTGAACTTCCTCTAGGATCTGGGCGTCACCAAGTCAGGCGTATTCCTGGGTGGAGGCGCCATATTAGTTTCACATTCCTTTGACACGATGGGAGGGGGTGCTACTAGCGGCCATTTTGAGAAGGAATATAAAAGCAGTTTATATACAGGAAAAAATATAGACTTTATAGTATAAAAAAAGATGCATAGAAAATGGGCATTTTACCTGATCCATCACATCAGTGGGATAAATGTAAGTGTCAGGGGGATCAGTGTAGGGGTCTGGTAAGTCAGTTTAGTGGTCAGCATGGATGGGCACTGGTGAGCCAGGCAGCAACCAGCAAGTGAGCCTAAACCCCCTTCCACCAAGCAGTCAATCCCCCCCCTGCTGCCGCCGGGTTTGGACTTCGGGCTGAAGTCCCTGGTCTTTTTCACACCTAGCAACGCCCCTGCAGGCCAGGCAAAGAGATCATTAATCAGAGAAGCAGCCAAGAGGCCCCTGGTAACTCTGGAGGTGCTGCAGAGATCAACAGCTCAGGTGGGAGGATATGTCCACAGGACAACTATTAGTCATGCACTCCACAAATCTGGCCTTTGTTGAAAGAAAGTCATAAGAAATCCAGTTTGCAGTTTTCGAGAAACCATGTGGGGGACACAGCAAATATGTGCTCTGGTCAGATGAGACCAAAATTGAACTTTTTGGCCTAAAAGCAAAATGCTATATGTGGCAGAAAACTAACACTGTACATCACCCTGAACACACCATCCCCACCGTAAAATATGGTGGGGGCAGCATCATGTTGTGGGGATGCTTTTCTTCAGCAGGGACAGGGAAGCTGGTCAGAGTTGATGGGACGATGGATGGAGCCAAAGACAGGACGATCTTAGAAGAAAACCTGTTAGAGTATGCAAAAGACTTGAGACTGGGGCGGAGGTTCACCTTTCGGCCAGAACAACGACCCTAAACATACAGCCAGAGCTAGAATGGAATGGTATAGATCAAAGCATATTAATGTGTTAGAATGGTTCAGTCAAAGCCCAGACCTAAATCCAATTGAGAATATGTGACAAGACTTGAAAATTGCTTTTCACTGATGCTGTCTATCCAATCTGACAGAGCTTGAGCTATTTTGCAAAGAAGAATGGGCAAAAATTTCACTCTTTAGATGTGCAAAGCTGGTAGAGACATCCCCAAAAAGACTTGCAGCTGTAATTGCAGAGAAAGGTGGTTCTACAAAGTATTGGTCCGGGGGGGCAAAATACAAATGCAAGCCACACTTTTCAGATATATGCCCTGTACACACGATTGGACATTGATCGGACATTCCAACAACAAAATCCATCGGTTTTTCGCGACGGATGTTGGCTCAAACTTGTCTTGCATACACACGGTCGCACAAAGTTGATGTAATTTTTGAACGTCAAGAACATGGTGACGTACACCATGTACGACGAGACTATAAAAGGGCAGTTCAATACCAAGCGCACCACCCTTTGGGCTCCTTTTGCTAATCTCATGTTAGTAAAAGTTTGGTGAGAGACGATATTGCGCCTTTTCAGACTCGTGGTCAAAAGCATTATGCCTTTGTTTTTACAGTAATTACATTTTTACTTGTTTGGCTTTTTAGAAATAAAAATCCCCCTTTTTTACCTGCACTATGCGGAAGTTTTGATTTTCTTTTCACATATTGCCTGGATGAGAATGATTGCCCATTGTGGGCCATCTGTGGCACATCTTGCCTCCAAAGTCTTTTGTCTGGAGTCCCTATTTCGAAGACCTGCCCTTATGACCCCTGGAGGTTCGGTTGAAGTCCACCTTGCCAGCTCCATTGTCCAGGATATCTCCTCATCTGCCCAGTTGGGCTTACTGCCTTACTGACTCCATGTCGCTGACAGGGGAGTCCACCAGATTTGGTAAGAGTGCCCATCTTTACTTATCCATCGATGTAGAGTACTATTGATGTCGGTTCGACCCACGGATTAATATTATCCCTGCCAGTTCCTTCTGGATATTCATCATCCATGAATGGCCCTTTCTGTGTTCTGACACAATTGGACACTTCATCACTTCACTTTTTTGGTTTTAGACTTTATGACTTGTTGCACCACATTATTTATAATTTAGTTTAAAGACGTATGGACTTGATTTCATCTTTGAACATTTAATCATATTCACTTAGCGCTACATTTTTCCACTTTCCAGGATACCTGCATGAGGCAAGCCATCACTCCAGAGCAGAGGCTAGTCGCCATGTTGCGGTACTTGGCGATGGGGAGAAGCCTGCAGGACTTCAAGTTCTCGACAGGTATCTACCCCCAGGCTCTAGGGATCATTATCCCAGAGACCTGTTCTGCCATCATCCAGGTCCTGCAGAAGGACTATATTAAGGTAAGATTTATCCTTAAAAATCTCATTATATTTATTTAATGTTTTCTAATGTATTGTATTTCTTTCCTTATTCCCTAATTGCAGTGATTGTAATATGCTGTGAATGTCCCCTTTGTGCATGCTGGATTTTTTTTAATTTTTTTTTTTTGTCCTTCATGCATATTTGCCTTCACTTACCTCCCCAGCATGCTCTCCTGGGCCTATATCCATCTTGTCTAGTCACTTAACAATGTATTTTGTCAGCTCCATAGTAGTGTTTTACCCTAAACACCCCCTAAAATGTGTAAAAATGTTATTTGTGCTTTAAATTCAGGCAGAGTGCCAGAGGCACTCTGGAACCCTCCCTCCCCCCCAACTGCTAAGTCAGCTGATACAAATACTCTATCTGCTGACTTTGCCAAACCCATACACACTATACTCACCTCTTTTGTGGTCAGATTTATGGATGAATTCCCCAAAGCATGTAGTGCAAGGGCCTGCCTGAATACTTTCAAATGGTAATGTTTAAAGTTTTTGTATCCTATTATTATCTTGATAGGTAATAGCAGAATGTAAAAATGTGCTAAAATGTGTACAGTGTGTATTTATATCTTTGTATTATGACACTTCTTACCTGTCCAGTGGGCTGCCAATAGTAAAGAGGGGCTGGCCAAAGCAACACACATTATTTAGGAATTCATCTCTCAATGAAGTGGAGAGGGTTACCTGTCCAAAACCCCTCCCCCCCTAAAATCTTTACAATGGGCCATCAGAGGGGGTGAGGAATCTGATAGGTGGACCTTAAACCTTTGTCTTTAAATACTCCCTACAATAAATGTTATACTGATGTTGGCCAAGAATGTTTGTGTCTAATCTGCTTTCAATGTTTATGTGGAAAATGACTAATTTTTTTATTCTTGTTTGACTCCTCAGTTTCCTTCCAACCCACAGGAATGGCAGACTGTGGCCTCCCACTTTGCCCAGTGGTGGGACTTTCCCAACTGTGTAGGGGCAATTGATGGGAAACACGTCCACATCGTCCCACCCCCCAACTCAGGGTCATACTATTATAACTACAAGGGGTTCAATAGTATTTTGATGTTGGCGGTGGTGTTGGCTACTTACGAGTTCCTGCATGTGGATGTGGGGAAGAATGGCTGGATGTCAGATGGTGAAGTCATTGCCCAGACGGAGTTCTACAGGCATCTCCAGAATGGCAGCTTGGGCTTGCCACCTCCAGAAGACAATGCGGAAGGACTCCCATTCCTGGGGGACCATCTTATGCGGCCATTCCCTATGAGGACCCTCACTCCGGACCAGAGGGTTTTTAATTACCGGCTGGCCAGAGCCAGAAGAGTGGTGGAGTACACGTTTGGAATAATGGCCAGCGGGTTCCGCCTATTTCTTACACCGATACACATGGCAGAATATAAACTCAATCACATCATCCTGTGTTGCTGTGTTCTCCACAACTTTTTAAGGAGAAATTCTTGGAACTATGCTGCCTCAGTAGAGCCTGAGGCTGGAATTAATATTAATGAACCAACCCTGATGGTGCTTGAAAATGGCCGTCCTGGCTTGCCCCCCCAGAGTGCCCGCGAGGTCTGTATAAGATACATGGAATACTTTGCTGGTAGGGGGGCCATCAATATGCCAGACAATGTCTAACATTTTTTAAATAAAAATATATTTTAAACTGAACAAATATTTGCTTTGATTTACTGCTTGGCTTTCTTTTAGCTGTCTTCTCGGTTATCTTTTATTAATGTTCTAATATTTTGATCTTTTTCTTCAACAGTGCAAACGAAATTTCGTTGACACATGAGGTGACAATCTCTTCTTCAGCTAACTACTATTATTATGTTGTGGGTCTTCTACACACACACCTTGTTTTTTTTCTTGTTAATGTATGTAATGCATTACTGACAAAAATATTAATAATTTTCAACACCATGACCGAAATTTGGGGAGTCCTAAAAATGGCATGACTGTGTAAAATTAGAAAGCACTGTTGGGTGTTATTTACGAAAGGAAAATACACTTTGCACTACAAGTGCACTTGAGACTACACTGAAACTGCACTTGTAGTGCAAAGTGGATTTGCCTTTAGTAAATAACCCCCATTGGCACTGAAAACAACAACTTTACTCCAAAAACTGCTTTTGAGCATTGAAAGAAGAAGCCACACATAGTTGATTATCAATCTTTTTAATCAAAGCACAATTACATGTGCGTTTCTAAAAGGGTTTTTGAACAAACCAACATGTTTGTTGTATAAAAAAATTTTATGTCACATTAAGTAGAAATTGCCTTTTAAGGTAAAACAGGCATGTTTAACACCATAAAAAAATACACAACTCTGGAACTTACAAAGTTCAACTTTTATAGAAAGTGAAGGCAATATCAGACATGAGTATTTATAAACTGTATTTGATATTGCGTTCAGCAGATGGGGTGATGTCACCCCTAGAAAAGCCAAATTTTGAAGATGCACACAAATTGCCTAATGTCAACATGTGCTAGCTGCCATCATGGGGGGATCAATGGATGTGTTTTGTGGGGGCAACCCCTTCCTCTCAGCTACTTTATTATTGAGGAAGGGGTTGCACCCACAAAACGTGTACATTGATCTTCCGTGGTGGCAGATAGCACATGTTGACACACTGTGTGCATCTTCAAAATTTGCCAAATCATGTTGCATGTTACAGACACCTCCAGGGGGATCAACCTATTACACACCTTTGTATCATGAGCAAAATGATGGGCTGTACAGTAAAAATCCTCTCTTACTCCTTCTTGTTTCTCCCAGTTTTTTGGGAACTTTAGTCTTTCCAGTGCCTTGTACCCCCCCATGTGCTCCAGTGTGCACTTGGCAGCTAGTGTGTCCTCCTTCTGCCACTGATTGGTTGATTGGAGGCTGCCAGGAGGGAAGGGGTAGAAGACTGAGCAAGTTGGGAGTGAGAGGTGTCTGGACACGTGTCCCTTTGTGCGGCAGCAGTGGAGGACAAGCAGGGGGGCCTGTAACAGAGCCATCCTCTGAGTGGGGGATGAAGGGTGGTCACGGATCACAGATGGCAGCCGGCTAAACTTTAGCTTAAGTATGTTTTTCCACACCAAATTTGACAGCACTTCAAAACAGTGACTATACTTAGTGATCCTTAGATTTAATAAATGCAGCCAAAATTTCAAACATATATTAATAGAAAATTAGTTATTTATGATCATTTTTAAAATCATCACATTTAAAACTCTTCTGGTGCCCATATTAATCAAATATGCATGTTACTTTTCATAAATGTAGCGTAAAAAGTATACTTAAGCTGTCCATACATTATACAATTTTTTGTTCAATTTCCTTTAGATTTACCTTCAACTATTTTATTTGTCTCTCACTGATCTTCCTCCACATAACCAGCCCATCAGCTGTTGCTGCCCCGGGATAATAATATTCATAATATTCACAATATATAGATAATTGATATTTGACACAGCAGCTCAGCACTATGGATGAGCCGAACACCCGCCGGTTCGGTTCGCACCAGAACCTGCGAACGGACCGAAAATTCGTACAAACGTTAGAACCCCATTGACGTCTATGGGACTCGAACATTCAAAATCAAAAGTGCTCATTTTAAAGGCTAATTTGCATGGAATTGTCCTAAAAAGGGTTTGGGGACCCGGGTCCTGCCCCAGGGGATATGTATCAATGCAAAAAAACTTTTAAAAAACAGCCGTTTTTTCAGGAGCAGGGATTTTAATGATGCTTAAAGTAATAAAAAAAAAAAAGTTAAATATTCCTTTAGATATCGTACCTGGGAGGTGTCTATAATATGCCTGTAAAGTGGCATGTGTTTCCCATGCTTAGAACAGTCCTTGCACAAAATGTCATTTTTAAAGGAAAAAAAGTCATTTAAAACTGCTTGCAGCTTTAATGTAATTTCGGGTCCTGGCAATATGGATGAAAATCAGTGAGACAAACGGCATGGGTACCCCCCAGTCCATTACCAGGCCCTTTGGGTCTTGTATGGATATTAAGGGGAACCCCGCACCCAAATTAAAAAAGGAAACAGCAGTATACAGGCTCTGTACTGTGAACAGCAGTATACAGGTGGTGCAAACAAGACAGGCACTGTAGGTTTGTTGTTAAGTAGAATCTGTTTGTAATTTTGAACTGGTACATTTTTAACGTGTTTAGCTCCAGCCAAAAAATCTATTTTAAGCTTTTTGGAAAACCTAGGGAAGGGTTATCACCCCTGTGACATTTTTTTTTGCTGTCTGTGCTCCTCTTCAGAAGATTTCACCTCACGTTTTGTCCCAATGACAAATGTTTTTTGAAAATTTGGTTTTTTTTGTGAAACAAGGATTGGTGATAAAGCATCAGTGGAAAGGAGAAAAGTGTTTCCCATTAACTCTTACAGGAGAGAATTTCCCTTCCTAGGGGTAGATTTTATCTCACTTCCTGTTGTCTCCTTCCGTTTGCAAGTAGGAGTCGTTTGTAAGTTGGATGTTTGAAAGTAAGGGCCTGCCCTATATACTCAGCAGAAATTTGGGCCTTAGGTGTTGTTGTGGCCACAACACTGTAAGCCCTCACAGGGCCCTGCCATGAAATATTAGATCAAGAATTGTAATTACATGCCCCTGTTGAACAGGGGCAGAAAAAATGGGCCTTTGGTGGTGGTAGTGGTGCTGGTGCCACAACACTGTAAGTCCTCACAGATACTCTTGGTGGGCACAGAAAAGGGCCCTGCTGTGAAATATTAGATCAAGAATTCTATTTACATGTCCCTGTTGAACAGGGGCTGAAAAATTGGGCCTTCAGTGGTGGTGGTGGTGCTGGTGCCACAACACTGTAAGTCATCACAGATACTCTTGGTGGGCGCAGAAACAGGCCCTGCTGTGAAATATTAGATCAAGAATTCTATTTACATGTCCCTGTTGAACAGGGGCTGAAAAATTGGGCCTTAGGCACTGGTGCTGGTGCCACAACACTGCAACCCCTCACAGATACTCTAGTTGGAGCGCAGGAACTAGCCCTGCTGCAAAGAATTGCATGAAAAATTGCAATTACATGCCCCTGTTAAACAGGGGCTGAAAAATTGAGCCTTAGGCACTGGTGGCGGGACTGGCTCCCAGAACCAAAAATGTTCTTACAAGCTATCATCGTGATTATTGAGGAGGAAGAGCAAAATTACTCAGTATAACAGGATAGTCACTCAGCATCGGCAGTCTTTGAAGGGATCTGACATTTCAAAAAAATGTATTCAGTTACATCAGCATCAGGTGCTTGGTAGCTGGTGGTGATCCAAGACTGATTCATTTTTATGAAGGTCAGTCGATCGGCCGAGTCGGTGTACAGACGCACTCTGTGATCGGTTACAAAGCCTCCAGCAGCACTGAATGTGCGTTCCGAAAGAACGCTGGATGCAGAACAGGCCAGTAGCTCATTTGCATACTGTGCAAGCTCTGGCCAGTGATCCATCCTCAAGACCCAGTAACCCAGAGGATTTTCGGTGGGAAAGGTGTCCAAGTCAGATCTTGCCCCTAGGTGTTCCTGCACCATGTAAAACAGACGCTGGCGATGGTTGCTGGAACCGATCACACCTTGGGGCTGCGGACTAAAAAATTGTCTGAACGCATCGGTCAGACGGCCACCTTCTCCACTGCTCCTTCTTTGACTGACTGAAGCCTCAGCAACACATTGTACAGAAACAGGAGTTTGTAACCTCCCAGTCTCTGGGAACGCGTTGCACAGACCTTTCTGCAATTCCTCTCAAAGATGTTTTATCCTCTGCTCCCTCTGCGATGGCAAGATAAGGTCCACAACCTTACCCTCGTAACATGGATCAAGGAGGGTTGCCAGCCAGTATAGTTCCTTCTCCTTGATACCACGAATACGAGGATCCTTCCGCAGGCTTTGCAGGATCAGGGAGGCCATGCAGCGTAGGTTTGCTGAGGCATTCGGTCCGGAGTCCTCTGGGTCACTAAGGACGACATGATCCGCAACCACCTTCTCCCAGCCACGTACAAGTCCATGTGTTTCTTGGGACTGTAAATGATCCCTTAAAGACTGCTGCTGATGCTGAGTGCCAGGCTCCACCTCCATACTGACACAATCCTCCTCCTCCTCCTCCTCTTCCTGTATGATCAGCGGGCACGCAGGAACACTGTCTGGATAAAGGGGGCCTTGAGAGCTAAGGAAGTCCTCTTCTTCCTGCCTCTGTTCTGCCTCAAGTGCCCTGTCCATTATTCCATGCAGCATGTGCTCCAACAGGTGGACAAGGGGGACAGTGTCACTGCATGCACTGTCACTGCTCACCATCCTCGTGGCCTCCTCAAATGATAACAGGACAGTGCATGCATTCCTGATCATGGCCCACTGGCGTGGGAAAAAAAACAAGCTCCCCTGACCCTGTGCTGGTGCCATAGTCACACAGTTACTCATTGATGGCACTCTGCGGTGTGTGCAGCTGCTGCAGCATGGCCAATGTTGAGTTCCACCTGGTGGGCCTGTCACAGATTAGGCGGTTCTTGGGCAGGTTAAATTCCTTTTGGAGGTCTGACAGCCGAGCACTCTCATTATATGACCGGCGGAAATGTACACAGACTTTCCTGGCCTGCCTCAGGACATCCTGTAAGCCCAGGTACCTGCTCAAGAACCGCTGCACCACCAAGTTAAGGATGTGAGCCATGGGTCATTTGTCCCTGTCGGAGGGCGGAGAGGAGGTTGGTGCCATTGTTGCAAACCACCATTCCTGCCTTAAGTTGGCGTGGTGTCAACCACTTCTGAACCTGCAGAGCTGACAGAACCTCTGCCCCAGTGTGGCTCATGTCCCCCAAGCACACCAGCTCAAGCACCGCATGGCATCTTTTGGCCTGCATACTTGAGTAGCCCCTTGAACGCCTATGGAGCACCGCTGGTTCCGAGGACAAAGCACAGGAAGAGGCCATGGAGGAAGAAGAAGAGGAGGGGGTGGAGGAGAGAGGTGTGTCAGAATCATTAGTAGTGGAATTTTGAAGGTGTGGTGGCGGAACAAAATCCAACATTACTGCACCTTGTCCTGCATCCTTCCCAGCTGCCAGCAGAGTCACCCAATGTGCCGTGAAACTTAGCTAACGTCCCTGTCCATGCCTGCTGGACCATGAGTCAGCGGTAATATGCACCTTAACGCTGACCGCCCTGTCCAGCGAGGCATGGACATTGCCTTCCACATGCCGGTAGAGAGCTGTAATCGCCTTCCATGAGAAAAAGTGGCATTTGGTTACCTGCCACTGAGGAACCGCACATTCCACAAACTCACGGAAGGGGCAGAGTCTACCAACTGAAAAGGTAGCAGTTGAAGTGCTAGCAATTTTGCCAAGCTAGCATTCAACCGCTGGGCATGTTGATGGCTGGGAGTGAACTTCTTTTTGTGGTGCAGCAGCTGGGGCAGGGAAATTTGCCTGGTACAATATGACGTCGGTGTACCGAAAGCAGATTGCCCACAAGTACTTGGCTGTGACACACCTAATTTTACACCTTCATTCCTCTCAGTGCAGGTCTCAGAGAGGACTGAAGGTATAGTGGGGTTGGAGATCTCAGCTGATGAAGAGTAAGGAGAGGTCCTCATTGTTCTTTGGTGTGGGTCTTTTAGATACGCTTGCCATTGAACTGCATGGCAGGTCAACATATGTCTGGTCAAGCATGTGGTACCCAAGCGGGAGATGTTTTGGCCACGCGAGATACGCTTGAGACATATGTTGCAAATAGCAGCGGCGTGATCTGACGCACTCGTTTTAAAAAAGGCCCACACCAAAGAACTTTCGGAATAATGCACAGAGACAGTAGCACTCTGCACATGCGAAGCTTTTCAGTGTGATGCAGTCAGTGTGCTGCCCTTAGGCTGGCCCCTGGAGGGCATCCTGCCTCGTTGGTGATGTGCCTCCTCCTCCTCCTCCTCTCTCCTATCAGGCACCCACGTTGAGTCAGTGACCTCATCATCCCCTCCCTCCTCATCACTGGAGCAAACCTGGCAGTATGCTGCAGCTGGGGGAGCATGACTGCCAGATTGCTGTCCTTCTTGGGCACCCCCTCTGTCCGTGCTCACATTACTGCCTTCTAGCTCAGTATCATCATCAGAGCCTTCTAAACGTTGGGCATCCTCCAGGAGTATGTACCCAACACTGTGGTCAAACAGTTTGAGGGACTCCTCAGGAGGACATGGTGGGGCTAGGGAAGGAGTCACTGATGCCATTGAGCTGAGGGAAGAGGCCGCATTGGCAGCTGCTTTGCCAGACAAAGTACCCTGAGCATGGGTGAGAGAGGATGAGGAGGATGAGGACGGCTTGGTCATCCACTCTACCAAGTCTTCCGCATGTTGCGGCTCAACGCGGCCAGCTGCCGAAAAAAAGGCCAAGCTTGTCCCACGGCCACGTGCTGATGAGGATGCACCGTCTCCACGACCAGCACTGTTGCCTCTAGACACAGAGCCTGCTTGCCCTTTTTTATTGGCTTGTGACTGTCTGCCTCTCCTTGTTGGCCTTCCAGACATTCTAAAGGCCTGCAGTGAGATGTAGCTGCACTAATCTGGGATATATATATATATATACTGATACTGCAGCTAGCAAAATCAACTGCCTGCCTGTAGTATGAGAACACCACCAATCTTCTACAGGTAGCTTTAGATGAACACTGTGCAGAGGTCGCACTACACTAACGTGTAAATAATGTAGCTGCCTGCGGTAGTGATAGGATCAGGAAAACACCACCAACGTTCTACAGATAGCTTTAGCTGAACACTGTGCAGAGGACGCACTACACTAACGTTAAAATAATGTAGCTGCCTGCGGTAGTGATAGGATCAGGAAAACACCACTAACCTTCTACAGGTAGCTTTAGCTGAACACTGTGAAAGGGACGCACTACACTAACGTTAAAATAATGTAGCTGCCTGCGGTAGTGATAGGATCAGGAAAACACCACCAACCTTCTACAGGTAGCTTTAGCTGAACGCTGTGCAGAGGTTGCACTAGACTAACGTGTAAATAATGCAGCTGCCTGCGGTAGTGATAGGATCAGGAAAACACCACCAACCTTCTACAGGTAGCTTTAGCTGAACACTGTGCAGAGGTCACACTACACTAACTTGTAGCTTTAGCTGAACACTGTTCAGAGGACGCACTACACTAACTTGTAGCTTTAGCTGAACACTGTGCAGAGGTCGCACTACACTATCTTGTAGCTTTAGCTGAACACTGTGAGGAGGATGCACTACAGTAACTTGTAGCTTTAGCTGAACACTGTGCACTACACTAACTTGTAGCTTTAGCTGAACACTGTTCAGAGGACGCACTACACTAACTTGTATCTTTAGCTGAACACTGTGCAGAGGTCGCACTACACTAACTTGTAGCTTTAGCTGAACACTGTGAGGAGGACGCACTACACTAACTTGTAGCTTTAGCTGAACACTGTGCCGATGTCGCACTACACTAGCTTGTAGCTTTAGCTGAACACTGTGAGGAGGACGCACTACACTAACTTGTAGCTTTAGCTGAACACTGTGAGGAGGACGCACTACACCAACCTGTAGCTTTAGCTGAACACTGTGCACTACACTAACTTGTAGCTTTAGCTGAACACTGTTCAGAGGACGCACTACACTAACTTGTAGCTTTAGCTGACCACTGTGCAGAGGTCGCACTACACTAACTTGTAGCTTTAGCTGAACACTGTGCAGAGGACGCACTACACTAACGTTAAAATAATGTAGCTGCCTGCGGTAGTGATAGGATCAGGAAAACACCACCAACCTTTTACAGGTAGCTGTAGCTAAACACTGTATAGAGGACGCACTACACTAACGTGTAAATAATGTAGCTGCCTGCGGTAGTTATAGGATCAGGAAAACACCAACAACCTTCTACAGGTAGTTTTAGCTGAACACTGTGCAGAGGTCGCACTACACTAACTTGTAGCTTTAGCTGAACACTGTTCAGAGGACGCACTACACTAACTTGTAGCTTTAGCTGAACGCTGTGCAGAGGTCGCACTACACTGAGGGCTCTTTCACACGGGGCAGATCAGTCATGATCCGCCCCGTGAGCGATCCCCGCTGAGCAGGAAGATGACAGGTCCATCGCTGCACGCTGTGCAGCGGCGGACCTGTCAGAGCGCTGCTCTCCCTTATGGGGGGATCGGATGATGACGGACCGTAGTGTCCGTCGTCACCCGATCCGATCCGAAAACAGATGGAAAAGTAGGTTTTTCCTCCGCTACACTTTTCGGATCGGAGCGGGTAGGATGTCAGCGGACATGTCACCGCTGACATCCGATGCTCCATAGGGATGAATGTATGTCCATTTTTCATCCGAAAACGAAAGGATGAAAAACGGACATACGGATCGTCTGTGTGAAAGAGGCCTAACTTGTAGCTTTAGCTGAACACTGTGAGGAGGACGCACTACACTAACTTGTAGCTTTAGCTGAACACTGTTCAGAGGACGCACTACACTAACTTGTAACTTTAGCTGAACACTGTGCACTACACTAACTTGTAGCTTTAGCTGAACACTGTTCAGAGGACGCACTACACTAACTTGTAGCTTTAGCTGAACACTGTTCAGAGGACACACTACACTAACTTGTAGCTTTAGCTGAACACTGTGCAGAGGACGCACTACACTAACTTGTAGATTTAGCTGAACACTGTGAGGAGGACGCACTACACTAACTTGTAGCTTTAACTGAACACTGTGCACTACACTAACTTGCAGCTTTAGCTGAACACTGTTCAGAGGACTCACTACACTAACTTATAGCTTTAGCTGAACACTGTGAGGAGGACGCACTACACTAATTTGTAGCTTTAGCTGAACACTGTGAGGAGGATGCACTACACCAACTTGTAGCTTTAACTGAACACTGTGCACTACACTAACTTGTAGCTTTAGCTGAACACTGTTCAGAGGACGCATTGCACTAACTTGTAGCTTAAGCTGAACACTGTGCAGAGGTCACACTAAACTAACTTGTAGCTTTAGCTGAACACTGTGAGGAGGACGCACTACGCTAACTGTAAATAGTCTAGCTGCCTGACTGTGGTACTAATAGGATCAGAAGAACACCAGCAATTTTCTTCAGGTAGCTGTAAATACTGTAACAACACAAGCCTGTCTGTCAGTAGGAAGATAATAACAGGAACGGATCTAGCTAAACTGAATACAGTGTATATATATATAATATATATATATATATATATATATATATATATATATATATATATATATATATATATATATATATATATATACACACACAACACCTGGGATGCATATATATACACAATACACTGTAAGTGCAGGTAACTGACTGTCCTGCCTAATCTATCTAACTTAAATCAAACGACACTGTCTCTCTGTCTCTGTCTCTCAACACCGGAACACACTACACAGGGCCGCCATGCAGGCGGCCTTATATAGCATGGGGCGTGTACTAAACCCCTTGAGCCATAGTTGGCCAAAGCCACCCTGGCTTTGGCCAATTACAGCTCTCTCTACAGATGGCGCTGTGATTGGCCAAGCATGCGGGTCATAGTGCATGCTTGGCCAATCATCAGCCAGCAATGCACTGCGATGCCGCAGTGAATTATGGGCCGTGACGCACCACACGAATTTGGCACGAACGGCCCATATCGTTCGCAACTCGGTGAACGATCGAACAGACTGCCTTTACATGAACTTTAATGGCATCCCAGTCTTAGTCCGTAGGGTTCAATATTGAGTTGGCCCACCCTTGCAGCTATAACAGCTTCAGCTCTTCTGGGAAGGCTGTCCACAAGGTTTAGGAGTGTGTCTATGGGAATGTTTGACCATTCTTTCATTCTTCCAGAAGCGCATTTGCAAGGTCAGACACTGATGTTGGAGGAGAAGTCCTGGCTCGCAATCTCCGCTCTAATTAATCCCAAAGGTGTTCTATAGGGTTGAGGTCAGGACTCAGTACAGGCCAGTCAAGTTCCTCCACCCCAAACTCACACATCCATGTCTTTATGGACCTTGTTTGTGCACTGGTGCACAGTCATGTTGGAACAGAAAGGGGTCATCCCAAAACTGTTCCAACAAAGTTAGGAGCATGAAATTGTCCAAAATGTCTTGGTATGCTGACACCTTAAGAGTTCCCTTCCCTTCACTGGAACTAAGGGGCCAAGCCCAACCCCTGAAAAACAACCCCACACCATAATCCCCCTCTACCAAATAATTTGGAGCAGTGCACAAAGCAAGGCCCATAAAGACATGGATTAGCGAGTTTGAGGTGGAGGAACTTGACTGGCCTGTACAGAGTCCTGACCTCAACCCAATAGAACACCTTTAGGATAAATTAGAGAGGAGACTGCAAGCCAAGCCTTCTCATCCACATCAGTGCCTGACCTCAAAAATGTGCTTCTGGAAGAACAGTCAAACATTCCTATTGTTTTTTGCAGATTGTGACAGCAAGCAGGGGGAGAAGATCCCCCGATAGCTGTGAGAATGGGGGAACAGGGTGGGGGCAGTGCATCTGTAACATGTTACGTATTACACATCAAATATGGGTGTAACATGTTACAAAAGGCGAACTTACCATTTAGTAAAAAAGAAAGGATTTTATTGCAGAAGAGTCATATGCCGCGTACACACGGTCGGAATTTCCGACAACAAATGTTTGATGTGAGCTGGTTATCGGAAAATCCAACTGCGTGTAGGCTCCATTGGACATTTGCTGTCGGAATTTCCGACAACAAAAATTGAGAGCTGGATTTTCGTTGTTGGAAATTCCGATTGTGTGTACACAATTCCGACGCACAAAATTCCACGCATGCTCGGAATCAAGCAGAAGAGCAGCACTGGCCATTGAACTTCATTTTTCTCGGCTCGTCGTGTGTGTTATACGTCAACACGTTCTTGACGTTCGGAATTTCCGACAGCATTTGTGTGACCGTGTGTATGTAAGACAAGTTTGAGCCAACATCTTGCATGTTTTTGTTGTCAGAATGTCCAATCGTGTGTACGCGGCAATACAGTACTGTGCTGGATGCGTAGGAGTGATGTCAGCTCAGCCTGGCCAACGAGAATGGTTGGAGATCAAAGCCCAGAAGCAGATATACGTGTGCTATGTTGTATGCTATATGTTCAAAAAATTTCTTCTTCATGACTTGATGTTAGCCCGGATGAAGAAGAGTTTTGAGCCCCTGAAATACATTAACTTTGTGGCAGAATAAAACCTTTTATGGGTTGTACGAATTAGTGTGGTGGTCTCATATTTTCAATATTTTTAGTAATCTCTTCAGAGGGCCTAGAAAGACACCTCATTGTTGGTGAGCAGCTTCCAGGACCACAGACTACAAATAAAGTTACAACAAATCACCACAAAGTTCAGCGCTCCTACACCACAAATAGACAAATGAAGTCCGTCCGTGGAAGCTAAATGTTAAAAATCAGTTCTGGTCATCTTTTAGGCTAATCAAACAAATGGCATGGGGCCTGGGTAATGCCCATAGTGATTGTAACCTTTTTTTTCTCTTAAAATAAAAAAAGTTCTATACGTACCTGCTTTGTGCAATGGTATTGAACAGAGCTGCCCCATGCCTCCTCTTCTGGTGTCCCCCACCAGACCTGTCCACTTCTTCTTGTGTGTGTGCCCCCATAGCAAGCTGGTAGCACACGTGTGTATGTGCTTCCAAGCTTGACAATGCACCAGCTCCCTCCTCCCAGGATTTGTTTGAGAGCAACAGGAACCAATGACTCCTGCTGCTAATAATGCAGCCTGTGAGAGCAGGAAGAGGGGAGAGAAGAACTGCAGCTGGGAATAGCACTGGGTCGATAGAGGACTCAGGCAAGTGTTAGGGAGCTGGGTGAGGGGAATAGACAGTTGACGGGTTTTTACTTTAATGGAGAGAATGCATTAAGGTAAAAAACCTTTAGAAAAATTTGTCTGCAACGAAGTGCATATAGGGGACGCCCCTTTGGATTTTACAGGCAGAAACAAAGTAGAGAAAGTATTAACCATAAAAGGCAACAACAGTGCCAACTTTATTAATATACAAAAATGGAGTAAAAGTGTCTAGAGAGACAAGGCAAACATGTACAATCAATAATTGGTGTCTATATAAAAAAATATCAAAGACATATAGAGCATGAATAAATAGTGTCACCCAAAGCCAGCAACCCAAACTATCCACCTAAGTAAGGTAGATCTAGTAGGGGTGTGTAGCTATTGCAAAATTCCCAACATGTTTCGGAGAGGACCGTAGTCACATTTGTATTATCCTTCTTCAGGGGAATTGTTTTACATATAGATGGGTAGAATTATTTCTTGTCTCCGGAACATAGATATAAACATCAATGAGTAACATAGCGAAAAAACGGAACCACATATATGGTCTATTTTATAGCCATTTTTATATCACAAAAGATCATTGAAAAATCATAGTACTTACATATATTCATGTCATGGAAAAAACAAAAAGCAGAGGAAAATGTCAACATGCTGGTTGTAGGGGTCCACAGGTGACAGCGAGAAAGCCAGTGGTAATACACAGAGCCGCTGGGGCACCTTCACAAGGTACGCCTAATCCACCCTGTAGCGAACAATGTCAGCGTTAGGGGGAAAAAACTGCACATGGAGAGAGGCCAGAGAGGGCATGTGATTATAGAGAATCCATAGATGTGTAAGGGCTGACCCTTTAGAGTGTCAGTTTAGTAAAATGCACATAGTTCATACCTGAGTCAGGATGATACATCAGGGACATTTGTTGCTGACAGTCTAATATCTGTCAAGTCAGGGTGTTGAATCAGGGATATCTGCTGCTGACAAACTGGTGTCTGCCACTGTATTGGCATGAGACATCCGGAGGTGAGCCAAAACAATAGCATATATATAGAGGAGTACTTAGCTAGAGAGGATTACTGAACACAGCACAGCTGTGTGTAGACTCAGCTGGGGAGATTGAATTTGAGGGTGTGTAAAAAGGTAGCCAATCAGAGGCAAACCCAGGGGCCGTCCCGGCCGCCGCGTGATCATGCCTGGCAGGCGGGGACATTCCTCAAGGGGCGTACCCCCGGCACAGGGGCGCGTGGCGCAGCCGTGCCCGTGCCTGGGCGCGATGGCGTCACGTGTCAACGTGCCACCGGCGGGGAAGCTCCGCCGTCGTCATGGAGACGACGGCAAAGACATGTAGACGCTCCACCCCCCGCAGCCAATCCAGGACGGGAAGGAAAAATCGTCACCGTCCTTGGCTGCGAGAGGGGGAGCCCACCCGCCAGGTGTCAGTGCACCAGCAGCACCACGGGGACCACACGCGTCCAAGCATGTCACCAAGTGGATAGGTGTCAAGGGGACAGCCAGCATGTTAAACAGAAAAAAACTATCACAGTGTGTCATGTAAAGCTGAACATGAATGGTGAAACGGACACTGTTAGCAAGAATTGAAAATAAAAATAAAAATGGGGAATAAATACATAGTGAAAAATAAACAAAAAGGGGGGATACAGGGTACAATGTGGGAGGGAAAGGAAACACAACATCATGATAACTACATGAAAAATAAATAATAAACGGGTGTGCAAAATGGGGGGGGGGAGACAGGAAAAACAGAGCAGGGCAAAACTCCATAGCAATGCAGAGCAAGGAGACAATCATGATGTATCATCAAGCCTGTTTCTGCCTGTAAAATCCAAAGGGGCGTCCCCTATATGCACTTTGTTGCAGACAAATTTTTCTAAATATTATGCAGGATGATGGCAGCATTATTGCACATCAGTATGGTTTCTCTTAATTTAATCTTCTAAGGTAAAAAACCTTTAGAGTTTAGAACCATTTTGGGGAACCCCTTGCAAAAGTCTAGAAAAGAAACTGCGGGGTCCCTGCCAAAATAAATACCAGAGCCTTATCTGAGCATGCAGCCTGGCTGGTCAGGAAGGTCCATTAATTTAAAAAAGTCCTACGATGTACATTCAGCATCAATCATGTTGTCCAGTAAAGACCAGTGAGTCACAGCACTTGACACCCACTGAAAGAAATAACCCTGCCACCTGACAACTTACTCATTTACATGGGTGGGTGGAATCTGGAGGCCCCCTTGTTAAAGGGAGAAATATAACAGATGCGTGCAAGCGCTCAGGACAGAATTAGAGGGTACAGCATTGAAAATATTAAATGTGAATTCGATCAATGAACCAAAAAACAAATATGGACAAGATGACTGCAAGATGATATAATCAATAGTAAGGCAACAATGTAGCTGAAGCTGCAAAACAGTCTCATTATTAGTCCATAGTTACAGCCGTGGATAGCAGTAAACTTGTATCAAGGAGATGAGGGCAAGATAAAACAGGGCTGAAATGTCTCTAGCTAAAATGTCTATAGTCTGTAACCAGCGCTGAGGGCAAGCTTTTCCAAGTGAGCAGAGTCAGCTCTCCAATGACCATAAAAGAGAAAAAAGCGCCTCTGAGTGCAGGTATTTATTACTATTATTATTATTATTCAGTAATAAATACCTGCACTCAGAGGCGCTTTTTTTCTCTTTTCCCTTGTTAAAGGGGGCTTTCAGATTCTCATATCATTATTTTTGTATCCGTTGATTACCACTGGGTCAGGGTTGTGGGAAAGAGGCTCCTGTCCTCATCAACATGGGAACAAGGTGCTTTGTCAGGGGGATCCTCCTGTTGGGGAAATGTGGCTTGATATGGTTCTTGAATGGGGCACATGATGATCCCCCTTTCCTGGTCAGCTAGGCTGCATGCTCAGATAAGGGTCTGGTATGGATGGTTTCCCCCTTAAATCCAGTGGCGGCTGGTGGGTATTTTTTTGGGGGGGGCAGCAAACAGCCACCCCCGCGGGTATCCGGCGGCACGGCACTACTACCCCCCGGCGCGGCACTAAAACACCTCCACAACTCCAGGGGGCCGGCAGTCCGGCACTTACCTGATCTATGTGGTGGGCTGTGGTGTCCTCCAGTACGGTCCTTGCGGGCGGTAAGGTGCAGGCAGCGGCTCTGGTGTCCGCTCCTCTGCTGTGTGTCTCCTCTCTCTTCTGCCTAAGCACTAGGCATTCAATAGGATCACCTAACGCTTTGGCCAATCAGGAAACGGGTCTCAGGACCTGCCTCCTGATTGGCGGGGAGGAACTTTAGAGTAAAAAATAGCAAAAATGAATTTGCTATAGTCACACAACTGGATGGGCATTGTGCTCCAAGCCCACTCTTTTTTTGCAGCCTATTAGAGCCTCTGACTCTAATCAGGTGCTTTAAAAAAACACCCACCCCGCATTGGAATCCATAGTCTGGTGCCCAGATATGTAGATCAGGGGGCCAGATGCATGGATAGGGGAGGCGGCACCCGTGCACCCTCTATGGAAGGGGCACCACTGCTTAAATCCATACGGGACCCAAAGGGTCCGAACCAGAAGGACTAGGTGTTTGATATATTTATTACAACTAGGAGTCACTGTGTACATCCACTTTTTTGAGTGACTTAGGTGTGTAAAATTAAAGAGGTGAGATATTAAAGCATAACTAAATACAAGAAAAAATGTAATATAACACCCTCAACAGTCCTTAGATGTTGTGGCTGCATTAGGCTTAATTTTTCTCTCCAAAAACTTTTTCGGCAATTAAACTAATAATCTTCCAACCCCCATTTTTAATGGAGATAAACAAAGGCAGACATGTTTGTAATCCAGTCTGGGTGGCACCCATAGGTCCCTCCATAGATACAGTGAAAGAGTGAGTGTAGCCACCCAAGGACAGGAAGTGTGTTATTGGCAAAATGACCAGGTGAAAATAAAGGGAAAAAACAAAACTGATGCAGCCACTTCTACATTATAACATAAAGTTATTAATGGTTATAAAGTTCATTCTATTTCTGTTGGGTTCAGTAAGACAAAATAAGCAAATCTCCCAAAAAGTATATAATGTTAAAAATCATGTTTAAATCTGAGATAGAAAAAATATTTTTTATTAACCACTTCCCGCCCGCCAGCCGTCAAATGACTCTTATATGACGGCCCCCCAGAACGACTGCTCACATGCGCCCATGGGACGCGCATCGTGGCGATCGGTGGTGTTGTGTGTCAGTCTGACACACCGCTACACCGATCTTGGTAAAGAGCCTCCCAAGGAAGCTCTTTACCACGTGATCAGCCGTGTCCAACCATGGCTGATCACAATGTAAACAGGAAGAGACGTTGATCAGCTTTTCCTCACTCACGTCTGACAGACGTGAGTAGAGGAGAGACGATCGGCTGCTCTCCTGATGGGGGGGCCTGTGCTGATTGTTTATCACCACAGCCCCCCCTCGGATGCCCACCCAGGACCACCAGGATGCCACCAGGACCACCAGGGATGCCACCACACTGGACCTCCAGGTATGCCACCCTAGACCACCAAGGAATTGCCAATCAGTGCCCAGGCAGCTGCCAATCAGTGTCCATCCCCAATGCCTGCCAGTGCCAGTGCTATCAGTGATGCCTATCAATGCCATCTATCAGTGCCACATATCAGTGCCCAGCACTGCCATGTATCAGTGCCTATCAGTGCCCATCAGTGCCTAGCAGTACTTCCTAGCAGTGCCCGGCAGTACCGCCTATCACTGCCACATCAGTGCCACCAGTGCCACCCATGAGTGCCCATCAGTGCCGCCTATCAATGCCCATCAGTGCTGCATATTAGTGCCACCCATCAGTGCCGCCTACCAGTGCCCATCAGTGCCGCCTATCAGTGCCCGTCAGTGCCCATTAGTGCCACCTCATTGGTGCCACCTCATCTGTGCCGTCTTATCAGTGCCTGCCAGTGCCGTCTTATCAGTGCACATCAGTGAAGGAGAAAACTTACTTATTTACAAATTTTTATAACAGAAACAAAAGAAAAACTTTTTTTTTTCAAAATTCTAGGTCTTTTTTAATTTGTTAGCAAAAAATAAAAAATGCAGAGGTGATCAAATACCACCAAAAGAAAGCGCTATTTGTGGGAACAAAATGATAAAAATTCTGTTTGGGTACAGTGTAGCATGACCGTGCAATTGTCATTTAAACAGCGACAGCGCTGAAAGCTGAAAATTGCCTTGGGCAGGAAGGGGGTGTAAGTGCCCTGTGTTAAAGTAGTTAAATATATTTCGATCCAAAGGCCTGTCTATTTAAGTGCATAGTGGGTTTTTTTTTACTCTAACTGGCCTTTACTGTGTGTGTATTATGTTTTTGATTCTTCATTGTATTCTCGTGGTGACTTGTGAATTATGACTAGTTTTATGACTAATCATTCAGTAATGCAAGAAAACATTCCAGTATTTCTGATTCATTGGATGGAAAAGAGAACATATATGGACTCCATATTGTATAGTGTTACATTTATAAGAGGTTCTACACTATGAGGAGAGAATCATTTTACGTTAGGGAGTGTTATATTTCTGTATTATTTTATTTCTATTTTTTAAATTAATCTCCAGATAAATTACATAAAATAAAACATTACTACAACTACTATATATTATTATTACTATTAATGAAAATAAGTTGTTTTTAGACAACTTTAAATTGCATTTATAATTATGCTATTACCTAGGAGATCCTTTAACAACCTATTGACAAGGGGGGCGTGGCCTGACGCTGCATGGAGTAGGACGTGTGTGCTCTGGACTCCGTCCATTACTCCTTTTAAACTACACCCTGCAGCACACAAAATCCAGCATTCACCTGGAAAACCTGCCTGGGGACTCTCCACACACCCTGACTAACCTCTAGAGGCCTTCAGCCACACGGCGGCCCGAACGGAGCGGCGTTCTCCCACGCAGCGGCCGCCGCATTCAGGAAAGTCCCCAGCTCCGGCCTACTCCCGGAGCCCGCAGCCATCTTGGTACACCCGAAGCTCCACAAAGGCACAGTAAATCCTCTGCCATCCGGGTCCCATTCCACATTTGTAAGCCCTAGTCACACTCACACTACCTTCTGAACCCCCCTGCTGTATTCCTGGAGGGGCCTTTCTTGTCCTGGCTGACTAGTTTGATCCGGGCCTACGGATTGCTCCACACCGAGGACGCCCGCCGCCATCTTTGGGCCTGCTGTCAGATAGGAGACCACAAGAAGATAGAGGTGGTGGATTGCCTGAGAGCCCGGTCCCTCTGCCTTGATCCCCCGTGGCCTGACGCCATCCTGCGACCTATTGGCCTGAGCTCTCCAGTACCAGGGACACAGTGAGTAGCGGCTCTCCCCTTTACCCACGAACCGCACAAAGACTCTAACCTTCTGCAGCATCTGGGCTCCAAAGTCTGTGCCCACAGAGGGAACGCTGTGTCCTGAGGGATGCGGAACTAAACCGGCCAGCCCCCATCTGTGGGAAAGTCTGCGTCTCTGACTTAGTTCTGGAAGTAGACGGCCATCTTGCTACTCCACATACACCCTCCCCCATCCCTCTTCATTTTACTGTATTGGCAGCACGGCTCTCTCCTCTCATAGAATCTGTGCACTGAGTGACCCATTACCACCTCCCACAGTACCTACAGGAGTCCCCTGGGTTACTGGATACCATATTTGGGACTATATTTTTGACCATTTTGTGCATGTAATCTGATGTGAGTGTGAAGGGCCCTGTCCAGCCACAGGCCTTACAGCTCCAGCTATGCCCGCCAAGACACCTAAAACTCGTTCCACATTAGGCAAAAGATCCAGGAAGGGTTTGAAACCTCATACAACTGCTTCAGGCTCTATCCAGCAATATCTAGCTGGCGCACGCAGTGGACAAGCCAGAACTTCAAGACCGTGTATCTCTCCCTCCTCCCATGCTACCTCAGTGAGGGAAAGTTCCCCTGCCTCATCTTACTGCTCAGACCTCATGGAGGATCCCGGATCCTCCGCTGGCTCAGAAATGACATCGTTGATGAGTGGTCTTAAAAAAGAACTTGCTGGTATGTTTCACAGCTTGGAGAAATCTATTAAGAAAGAAATTACCGCTGTGAGAACTGACATGTCCCACCTCTTGCTTAGGGTAGAGGAAACGGAACAGCGTCAGGACTCCCAAGCATCAGCCATAATAGAATTACAGGAGACTGTTACCCAGCTCGCATTTGCTCATCGTGCCTCTCTCTAAACTCGAGGACCTCGAGAACCGTAACCGTAGAAATAACCTACGTATCAAAGGCCTACCAGAAGCAACCAGAGACAATGACCTGGAGCCATCGATCCGAGGAATTCTCAATACAATCCTGGAAAATCCTGTCACTGACCCACTGCGATTTGATTGTGTACATCGCGCCCTGCGCCCTCGTAATGCAAATTCAGACCAACCCAGAGATGTCATTTGTCGTTTGCACTACTTCGAGGATAAAAACGCCATCATGACAAAACTGCGGAACACGCCTAACATTGACTTTGACGGAGCAGTCCTTAAAATATTCCCTGATCTTTCCAAGGAAACTCTGGATTGTCGCAGAGCCCTAAAACCGCTCCTTGAACACCTGTGCACAGACGGGATTACTTACCGATGGGGTTTTCCAGCCTGCTTGATTGCCACCAAAGGTGGTCGCTCTCATACTCTTCGCTTTCCAGAGGAACTCTTTACCTTCCTTCAGGATCTCAATCTTCCACCTGTGGACCTCCCGGGCTGGCAAGACCCCATTCCGAAATTCTCAAACCCCTTGGACCCCCCTTGGAGGAAAACTCCGTCAAAGAAAAGGCGCACCTCAATCCCGGGATCCGCACAGAAACATGGCTGAGATATGCCTTTTTCTACTCATCTCTGTTTGTCTTTTCTTTTTTTTTTTAAGTGTTTACGGATACCCAAAATTTAAATTTTCATTATGCTTGGGTCAGACTCTTTGAACTCTATTTTCAGCCTCATTGGCTTAGAGGAAGTAGACCTGACATTAATTTTTTCTTTTTTTTTTCTTTTGGGTATCCCATTGTTTAAATTCAGTTTTTCTGGATCTGAAAGGTTCAATTGCATTCTTTATTGCAGGGTTCGTTAGGTTTACCTTGATGTTGTAATTAATATTGCTTTGGTTTTCATAACCTTCCCTTTTCCTGTTTGTTATGTTATATCTCTCATGTTCAATTTTTTTTTTTTTTGCTGGAGCTCATTACAGGTAATCTGATATATGTTTTTTATTTAACAGGCCGAGTGCTGGCGGGGCGCACCGCCCTCTTGTTCTTTTTCCTTGGTGCATACCCCTTCCCCCTTCCCCCTTTTCCCTTTTGGGGTTGGTGAGACCGGGCGGCCCATATGGTTTTTCAACCAGACTCTCATTGGAGTTCTGGATGGCCGCCTGTTCTTTCTCTCCCCACAGGGACCACTGCAGATTTCTGCGTGTCTTACTGATTACTCCCACAATTGTGTTATTGCATTTACATGCTTTCTCTTTGTGTTCTCCCTTCTCCTTTCTTCTATCTTTTCTGACTATTTTTCCCCAACCTCCTTCCCCCCCCCTCCACGTTGGCATGCGTGGAAGTATAGGATAAGATGTCCCACTCTGTTGTACCAATGGCGACTCTGACAATTACATCTTATAATGTCCGCAGTCTTAACGGTGCTGCTAAACGACGCCAAGTAATACGTGAGCTAAAGCATACTGCTTGCTCCGTTGCCTTTCTTCAGGAAACGCATTTAACCCACACTACACCGGTCAGATTGACCTCACCCTACTTTCCACAGTGGTATTACAGCCTCTCTGACACCAACAAGGCTAAGGGTGTTGCCATTGGTTTCAGTAGTGGGATATCTTTTCACCTAACAGATATGCTAGCAGACGACTTTGGTCGTTTTCTCTTCCTTAAGGGCTTTATAGGCAACACCCAATGCACGTTTGCAAATATATACTGTCCGAATCAGAATCAACCAACCTTTTTCTCACAAATCCTCACTAAACTATCACAATTTGCCAAAGGTATTATTGCCCTTGCTGGTGACATAAACATGCCCCTCGACCCTACAATGGATACGTCCCAGGGCCGATCAAACATATCGTTTAAACGATTAGCTTTTGTTAAAAAAAGACTCATAGATCATCAATTAATAGATGTCTGGCGCCTGCTCTACCCTAAGGACAAAGACTACTCACACTTCTCTGCGACACACCAGTCTTACTCTAGAATAGATAATATATTTCTGGACCACTTCCATCTTCCTCTCCTCAAATCTACACATATAGGAACCGCAACTTTATCTGACCATGCACCTGTGACAATGCGCATGACCATGCCCACCTTAACCCGTAGCACCAATAACTGGAAACTTAATGATTTTCTTCTCTCTAATCAAACTGAAGTCTCCATGTTGGCCTCTCACTTGACGCATTACTTTAAAGAGAACTTACCTTCTGTAACTTCCCCATCTATTGTATGGGAAGCTCATAAGGCCACTTTACGAGGATGATTCATTGAGCTCGGTGCAAGGAAAAAAAGGGAGCATGGTCACCAAATTGCACAGGTACTGCAACAAATAACTGACCTTGATAAACAACATAAACGTTCACTCCACTGCGCTCATCTCAAAGCCCTCATGCTTAAACGTGAAGAACTGAAAAACCTTCTAGGCTTAGACACTAAAAAGAAACTTCATCGCATATCACAGAAATTCTATGAATGGGGCAATAAACCAAGCAAATTACTTGTTAGATCCCTTAAGGCTACACAAACTAAGTCTTTTATTCCTAAAATTAAACTTCCAATGGGGAGCTTGTTCATGCAACTCCACATATTGCCAAAGTCTTTAGGGAATTCTACGCAGATTTATATAATGTTACAAATGGTTTATCTTCTTTGTCCCCATCAGAGGCGCTCTCGCATGCTCTCCTATTTGAGGGCGGCAAACCTCCCTAAACTGTCTAGGTCAGCCCTTAGGGAGATGGAAGCAGATTTTTCAGTTGAAGAATTCCAGACCGCTTTAAAATCCTCCCCCTCAGGTAAAGCTCCCGGCCCTGACGGGTTCACTATTCTTTATTACAAAACATTCCAAGACATCTTACTTCCTCGCCTCACGGCCTACGCTAACTCAATTTACCAATCTTCAGGTTTATGCCCAGAATCCCTTTCAGCACATATTACTGTTATACCTAAACCCGGTAAAGACCTCACTCTTTGCAGCAGCTACAGGCCAATTTCTTTAATAAATACTGACATTAAACTATTTGCCAAGGTGATGGCCAACCGCATACTCCCTCTACTGCCCAATTGGATCTCGGCAGATCAAACAGGTTTCATACCACATAGAGAGGCTAAAGATAACTCCTTATGGACTATTTCCTTAATCCAGTATGTTCAAAGATGTGCCCAGCCCATCCTGCTTCTTTCTACTGATGCTGAAAAAGCATTCGATAGGGTGGACTGGGACTATCTTAAGATGACCTTACGTCACTTTGGATTGGGCCCAAAGATGTTTCACTGCATCTCTTCACTTTATTCTGCCCCCTCTGCGCAAATTCGCATAAATGGCTCGTTAAGTGATTCCTTCACCTTGCATAATGGCACTAGGCAGGGATGCCCTCTCTCCCCCCTTCTCTTTGCTATCACTTTAGAGCCCTTCCTAGCCACAATTAGACGCAATATAAATATACGAGGTATCCAAGTAGGTGCCAGAACTCACAAATATGCCGCCTATGCCGACGACATACTCTTCTTTATCCAACAACCACGTATCTCTCTACCTAACTTAATGTCTGCATTCTCTACCTTTCAAACGATATCAAACTTTAAAATAAACCTTTCCAAATCTGAAATTTTAAACATTAACCTCCCCAAGTCAGAAGCGGCCTCTTTGAAACCCTTTTTTCCATTCAGATGGGAACAGACTCACATGAAATACTTGGGTATATACCTTACACCTAAACTGCACTCACTTTTTAAGTATAATTACATCCCGCTGTTAAATAACATCAGAGAGGACCTAAGAAAATGGGCTAATCTATCACACTCATGGTTGGGGAAAATAAACATCATCAAAATGAACATTCTCCCTCGCATATTATTTATTTTTCAGATGATCCCACTAGGTGTACCTATGGGGTTCTTCACTATTCTGCAAGCGATGATCTCCCGCTTTGTGTGGAAGAACAGCCGCCCCAGAATATCTAGAGACGTTCTTTTTCGCTCCAAGTGTTCTGGGGGTCTGGCACTCCCAAATTTTAAGTCTTATTACTATGTTGTCATACTGTCTAGATTGGCAGACTGGAAATACTCTGTTAATTCAAAACTATGGGTACAACTAGAATACTCTCTGAGTGGTGTAGATCTTTCTGTTGCCCCCTGGTTACCCCGAGCTTTTAGGAATATTACCCACACTGTTTCAGCACTCACCTCGTCCACATTGGATATCTGGGATGCCATGCACAGAAAATTTTCCTGGAACTATGACTTTCTTCTGACGCCTCTTCTTAACCACCACTATTTCCTACCAGGTCTATTGGACCCAGGATTTAAATCCTGGTCTCCAGGAGAACCTCTTCTGTTGCATCACAACTTAAATGCCAATGTAATTAAACCTCTTCCGGGGATCCTCTGCTCTAAACCTATCACATTTATGGATAAGTGGAGATATTATCAATTGCAACGCTTTATACGATCCCTTCCCCACCCATTACGAGGCTTACAGGATCTAAATAGCATAGAAGAAATACTCCACCCAAAAGACCCCCCTCTGCATGGTATCTCATTATTTTACAAAGCTCTTACTGATCTTTCTAACCCTTCATACCCACACTTCCTGGCTAAATGGGAGTTAGATTTAGACTCTCCGCTCACAGACACTCTGAAAGATAAAGTCTTACAACTCGCTCATGTCTCCTCACTCGCTTCAAAAATGGCAGAAGTCAACTACAAACTACTTTCCAGATGGTACTATACCCCAGTTAAAATGCACCAAATGTTCCCCGACAGCTCCCCATTGTGCTGGAGGAGATGCGGGAATGAAGCCACACATGCTCATATTTGATGGCACTGCCCATTCATTCGGCCCTTCTGGACCAATGTTCTTAATCTTATATTACAGATTACAGACATCAATCTCCCTCTAGATCCTTGGACCGTCCTCTTTCATGCTACTAAAGAAACAATTGGTACCTATAAACGTTCACTCCTTCCTCATTTACTGAATACTGCCAAGGCCCTAATCCCTACTCTGTGGGGTCAACCCACAATCCCGTCTGTAAAAAATTGGTTACATAAGATCTCAGAGGTTCATCATTTGGAGGACATAACTCACAGCATTGGAGGTACTTCCCAGAGACACACTTTAACTTGGGCACCCTGGATAAAGTTCACATCCTCATCCCACTATAAGGAAATCATAACACAACCCGTATGAGCTTACATTTTTAACCATTGTATAGGACCCTTATGACTTAATTTCAGAGATTTCTCCTCTACTGACTGTGGTTTATCCTACCTCCACATACTTTCATACTTATTGGTAATGTTACACTAAAGTATGACGACACGCATGCCAACCCCCCCCCCCTCCCCCCCTCTTGATCCCACTCTTTAACCTCTCTTCCATTCTTACCTCCATATCTTCTTTTCCCTCACTTTTTCCTTCTATCTGTCTCTCGTTCTGTTTTCTTTTTCCAACTACTTACTCTATTTAGTTGCAATCTTATTTCTTGATAGTCTATTATGCTCACATAAGTTATAAGCCTCTGTTTAGTCTATGGCTTTATTTGTCCATTCATCCTTTTATGCACTTACAGTGGCATTTATTTAAATGTTGCGTTATGTTGAGATTAGGTGCACAACGCACCTTCTGTATTTCGCTCATAAGATTGTTTATAATATGTTATTTGTTTATCTTATCTTTCTTTTGTAAAAATTCCTTAATAAACAATTATTAAACAAAAAAAAACAACCTATTGACAAGATCATAAATCTACAGTACGTCCTTCCTTGCAATGTATTCCCACACCAGAGCTCAAATCTGTGCTCTCCATTTTACTGTAATTAACTCAAGGCACATATAAAATCACCCACAATTGTGAATCCCATTGGACTATATTCATGTGCAATGTTGTGGCCAAGCTATTGATGCTGAGAGGTGAACACACTACAACTGCTCTCATGCGGCAAAAATCAGCTGATACATGTTTATCCTGAACAATAATCTTATGACGATTGTTGAACATCTAAACTTTGTCTGAGAAACAAGTTATTCTATTTGCTTATGCCAAAACTAAAGGCTGTCTGACTCTTCATACCCTGGATTATCCTTAACATTTATGGTAGAAGTTCCATATATTTTTTAAAAAAATGGCATACTTTTCCCTTGAAAGTAAGAATTCTAAATAACTTTTTTTTTCTTTGGATAGAGCAGGGAAGAATAGGAGCCTCTGTTATGCTTTTTTTGGCTGTTTGTGTCTCCCAATTGAACAAGTGTTGAAGAATGTTCCCAGACCCAGATAACAATAAACATCTGACACATGTTCTACCACTTACACAGACTTTCCAAAATTGCAAAAAAAAAAAGTTTGGATTTGTTTTTTAAAATGAGGGAGTCATACAAGCGCTAGGCATATGGTATAAAAGAAGCTTGTGCTCTACAACTTGCCATGCTAGATTTATTAAAGCCATTCCTGTAAATAGGCTTGCTTGATCAAATAAATGTGGCACAGTTGTTAATCTGATGAGCAAGGCTTTCTTGCTTATGGTGTTGAGGCAGAGAAGAAGATTGATGGAGTTGCGGAAGAGATAGAGGTGTCACTGCTGGGCCCATCCTTTGGTGTCACAGCAGCTGATAACTGGTTTTGTAGCCAAAATATACAGCAAGCTTTGTAGACCCCCATAGATGTTTTTGTAATTTTACAAGAATAACTGTCTCTACCTTTGATGTCCTGCTTGAGATTATGCAACCACAACTCATCTATCTGGATACAAACATGAGGAGTGTGTTTGCTAAGGTGCGACTTTTCTTCAAACTCAGATATATCTAAATCATAGTTACCTATATACACATATCCATCATGTGTTAATGTTTTTTTGTACAGTATAGTATATAGTCTAAAGCAGGGCTCAAAATTTCAAGTCCTGAGCTACTAGCCAGGCCTTAATGCTGTGTACACATGGGCGGACTTCTCGACCGGACTGGTCCGACGGATCGAATCCAGCGGACAATCCGACCGTGTGTGGGCTCCATCGGACCTGCAGCTGACTTTTTTGGTCAAAAATCATGACTTTAGATGATTCAAATTTGTCCGACGGACTCGAGTCCGGTCGAAAAATCCGCTGGTCTGTATGCTAGTGTGACGAATGAAAACCCACGCTAGGGCAGCTATTGGCTACCGACTGTCAACCTCCTTATTTTAGTCCGGTCGTACGTCATCACGTACAAATCCGTCGGACTTTGGTGTGATCGTGTGTAGGCAAGTCGTTCATTCAAAAGTCAGTTGGAAGTATGTCAAAAGTCCATCCAAAGTCCGTCGGACCAGTCCGGTCGAAAAGTCTGCCCGTGTGTATGCGGCATAAGGGTTACACGTCACCAGTTGCCCTATCCAATCCTTGTACCATCCCTAATTCCGCCCTCAAACACGCCCATATAAATTATCTCATGAAATGACACTTAAATGTTTTATGCAGAATTAGGTTACAAAAATAAATATTAACAACACCTTTATCAGTGCAGCCTCACCAATGCCCATCAATGCAGTCTTACCAGTGCCCATTAATGCAGCCTCACCAGTGCTCATCAGCACAGCCTCATCAGTGCCCAGCAATAAAACCTCGTCAGTGCCCATCAATGCAGCCTCATCAGTGCCCATCAATGCAACCTCGTCAGTGCCCATCAATGCAGCATGACCTATGCCGATCATTGCAGCATGACATCTGCTCACCAATGCAGCCTCACCTGTGCCCATCATTGCGGCGTGATGTGTGCCCACCATTGCAGCGTGACCTGTGCCCACCATTGCAGCCTCACCTGTGCCCACCATTGCAGCCTCACCTGTACCCACCATTGCAGCGTGACCTGTGCCCACCAATGCAGCCTCACCTGTGCCCATCATTGTGGTGTGATGTGTGCCCACCATTGCAGCGTGACCTGTGCCCATCATTGCAGCGTGACTTGTGCCCACCGTTGCAGCCTCACCTGTGCCCACCATTGCAGCATGACCTGTGCCGAGGAAGAGAGAGGGCGGCCGGATCATTACAGTGGAAGAGAGAGTGGAGGAAGAGGAGAGCTGGCCAGATCACAGAGCAGGTACATACCCCACCGTAACAACTTGCATCAGAATTGCCTTCTACTCGTAGTTACACACGGCCCTGCCTCCTGACCTGCGCCTGTGCTAGACAGAACTCATCCCAGCATTGAACTGCCTTTCTGTCTATCACAGGCATAGATCAGGAGGCGTTAAAAAGGGAGTACACCACTCACATTTTTGTAAATATTTTATTATATCTTTTCATGTGACAACACTGAAGAAATGACACTTTGCTACAATGTAAAGTAGTGAGTGTACAGCTTGTATAACAGTGTAAATTTGCTGTCCCCTTAAAATAACTCAAGACACAGCCATTAATGTCTAAACCGCTGGCAACAAGTGAGTACACCCCTAAGTGAAAATGTCCAAATCGGGCCCAAAGTGTTCATATTTTGTGTGGCCAGCATTATTTTCCAGCACTACCTTAACCCTCTTGGGCATGGAGTTCACCAGAGCTTCACAGGTTGTCACTGGAGTCCTCTTCCATTGCTCCATGACAACATCACGGAGCTGGTGGATGTTCGAGACCTTGCACTCCTCCACCTTCTGTTTGAAGATGCCCCACAGATGCTTAATAGGGTTTAGGTCTGGAGACATGCTTGGCCAGTCCATCACCCTTACCCTCAGCTTCTTTAGCAAGGCAGTGGTTGTCTTGGAGGTGTGTTTGTGGTCCTTATCATGACAGAATACTGCCCTGTGGCCCAGTCTCCGAAGGGAGGGGATCATGCTCTGCTTCAGTATGTCATAGTACATGTTGACATTCATGGTTCCCTTAATGAACTGTAGCTCCCCAGTGCCTGCAGCACTCATGCAGCCCCAGACCATGACACCCCCATCACCATGCTTGACTGTAGGCAAGACACTTGTCTTTGTACTCTTCTCCTGGTTGCTGCCACACACACTTGACACCATCTGAACCAAATACGTTTATCTTGGTCTCATCAGACCACAGGACATGGTTCCAGTAATCCATGTCCTTAGTCTGCTTGTCTTCAGCAAACTGTTTGCGGGCTTTCCTGTGTATCATCTTTAGAAGAGGCTTCCTTCTGGGATGACAGCCATGCAGATCAATTTGATGCAGTGTGAGGCGTAAGGTCCGAGCATTGAGCGCTGACCTCCCCCCACCCCTTCAACCTCTGCAGCAATGCTGGCAGCACTCATATGTCTATTTCCCAAAGACAACCTCTGGATATGACGCTGAGCAGATGCACCCAACTTCCTTGTTCGACCATGGCGAGGTTTTGGCCACCGTGCTGCAGCTCAGTTTCAGGGTCTTGACAATCTTCTTATAGTCTATGCCATCTTTATGTAGAGCAACAATTCTTTTTTTCAGATCCTCAGAGAGTTCTTTGCCATGAGGTGCCATGTTGAACTTCCAGTGACCAGTATGAGAGAGAGAGTGATAACACCAAATTTTACACACCTTCTCCCCATTCACACCTGAGACCTTGTAACACTAATGAGTCACATGACTCGGAAAATGGCTAACTGAGCCCAATTTGGACATTTCCACTTAGGGGTGTACTCACTTTTGTTGCCAGCGGTTTAGACATTAATGGCTGTGTTTTGAGTTATTTTGAGGGGGCAGCAAATTTACACTGTTATACAAGCTGTACACTCACTACTTTACATTGTAGCAAAGTGTCATTTCTTCAGTGTTGTCACTTTTGTGAGATATATATATATAGATAGATAGATATATCTATCTATAGAGATAGATAGATAGATAGATAGATAGATAGATAGATAGATAGATAGATAGATAGATAGATAGATAGATAGATAGATAGATAGATAGATAGATAGATAGATAGATAGTATATATATGGCAATGATCGGTAATTTGAATCTCTAATTATATTTTAGCTTTTTATGTTTCAGGTTTTTAAGACTGGGCAGGCTTTCGTGCCTCTCCAAAACAATTTTTTACTGGAGCATGTTGTTGATGGGGACCAAAGAAACTTTGCTTGCAATGTGGGAGGAGTTGCATCAGGTTGTGATGCCTGAGCCAACAGAAAAGTTGAGAAGAGAGGAAAGTAGGAAGAGTCAGCAGAAGAGTATTGGTAAAAACACACAGAATAATTCAAAATAGCCCCAATAACAGATTTTTTGCAGTATTTCCCTAAAGAACTACCTGCAGCTAACCCAGGCAATCATTTGAGCCAGTGTCGGTAACATTACCAACACATACGACAGATTTTTGGCAGTTGTTCTCTCAAGAATTACCTGTGCCCAATTCAGGCAAGGATATACACCAGTATCGGTAATATTACTGACACTTGCAGCAAATTCAGGTTCACACGAACACCGTTACAGTCTATGGGACATGAACTTGAATAATCAAAAGTGCTCATTTTAAAGGCTTATATGCAAGTTATTGTCATAAAAAGTGTTTGGGGACCTGGGTCCTGCCCCAGGGGACATGTAACAATGCAAATTTTTTTTAAAAAACACCCATTTTTTTTCGGGAGCAGTGATTTTTTTTAATGCTTAAAGTGAAACAATAAAAATGAAATTTTCCTTTAAATATTGTGCCTGGGGAATGTCTATAGTATGCCTGTAAAGTGGCACATTTTTCCCATGTTTAGAACAGTACCACAGCAAAATGACATTTCTAAAGGAAAAAATGTCATTTAAAACTGATCGCGGCTGTAATGAATTGTTGCGTCTCGGGAATATAGATAAAAATCATTGAAAAAAAGAGCATGGGATTCCCCACAGTCCATTACCAGGCCCTTTGGGTCTGGTATGAATATTAAGGGGAACCCCTAACCAAAATTTAAAAAAAAATTGTGTAGGGGTCCCCTCAAAATCCATACCAGACCCTTAGTCTGGTATGAATTTTAAGGGGAACCATGCACCAAAATTTTTAAAAAAATGGCGTAGGGGTCCCCCTCAAAATCCATACCAGACCCTTATCTGAGCACGCAACCTGGCAGGCTGCAGGAAAAGAGGGGGGATGAGAGAGCACCCCCCTCCTGAACCGTACCAGGCCACATGCCCTCAACATGGGGAGGGTGTTTTTGGGTAGCCCCCCAAAGCACCTTGTCCCCATGTTGATGGGGACAAGGGCCTCATCCCCACAACCCTTGCCTGGTGGTTGTGGGGGTATGCGGGCGGGGAGCTTATCGGAATCTGGAAGCCCCTTTAACAAGGGGACCCCCAGACCCCACCCCCGTGTGAATTGGTAATGGGTTACAAGTACCCCTACCATTTCACAAAAAACTGTCAAAATAGTAAAAAAGACAATAGTCGGTTTACTCCTTCTTCCTCCATCTTCTTCTTCCCTCGCTTCTTCCTCCATCTTCCTCTGCTTCTTCCTCCGGTCCTCTGCTTCTTCCTCCGGTCCTCTCCATCTTCCTCTGGCATCTTCCTCCGGCTTCTTCTTCCCCACTTCGTCCTCTGGACAATCCGCCTCAGTGGGAGGCTCCCACTGTGTGACGCTTCTGTTCTTGTGACAGTTGGGCCTTGCCTGTGATTAGAAACTGTCATGTATTCCCTACAGGGCTGTATCCCTGACACTATTTAGCTGTTGGCCATGAAATTGCCCAGGCCTAAAGCTAAATGTAAACAAATGCGATGTCATTACCCAAACATGGCAATGCCCATATTTGGAAATTACTTGTCACTGGGTGAGCGGAGTCTGATGGGAATTTGTAGGACTAATTCCTGCATCAGGTATGATTTATGTTTGATTGGCAGTGCATTGCAGCTGGTGGATTCAAAAGCCGCTCTTGGATTGAATAGTTACTATGGATCCACCCACTGTTATGTGCTGTCAATCAAAAGTAAAGTGGACCTGATGAGGAGCTAGTCTCTCAGTTCTCCATGAGGCTCTGCCCCCTCATTAGTACAAAAGCCATGCATCTATCAGTGTGATGGGCACATGGGTCCCATGGGATGAGTCAGGGAGGTCTTGTGGAAATAAGTGCATGGAACAAAAGGAGCGCCCAGTGCAGACATAGATTTATGTACCATTAATCAGAGAAGCAGCCAAGAGGCCCATGGTAACTCTGGAGGAGCTGTAAAGATCTACAGCTCAGGTGGGAGAATCTGTCCACAGGACAACTATTAGTTGTCCACTCCACAAATCTGGCCTTTATGGAAGAGTCTCAAGAAGAAAGCCATTTTTGAAAGAAAACCATCAGGAGTCCCATTTGCAGTTTGTGAGAAGCCATGGGGGGGACACAGCAAACATGTGGAAGAGGGTGCTCTGGTCAGATGAGACCAAAATTTAACTTTTTGGCCTAAAAGTGTGGCGGAAAACTAACACTGCACATCACCCTGAACACACCATCCCCACCATGAAACATGGTGGTGGCAGAATCATGTTGTGGGGGATGTTTATATTCAGCACAGATAGGGAAGCTGGTCAGAGTTTATGTGAAGATGGATGGAGCCAAATACAGAACAATCTTAGACAAAAACCTGTTAGAGTTTTGAAAAAGACTTGAGACTGGGGCAGAGGTTCACCTTTCAGCAGGACAACGACCCTAAACATACAGCCAGAGCTGCAATGGAATGGTTTAGATCAAAGCATATTCATGTTTTAAAATGGCTGAGTCAAAGTCCAGACCTAAAACCATTTGAGAATCTGTGGCAAGACTTAAAAATTGCTGTTCACAGACGCTCTCCATCCAATATGACAGAGCTTGAGCTATTTTGCAAAGAAGAATAGGCAAAAATTTCACTCTAGATGTGCAAAGCTGGTAGAGACATATCTAAAAAGACTTGCAGCTGTAATTGCAGTGAAAGGTGGTTCCACCCTTATAATTGACTCAGGGGGGCTGAATGCAAATGCACGCCACACTTTTCAGATGTTTATTTTGTAAAAAATGTTGAGTTCCATTTATCGTTTTCCTTCCAGTTCACAATTATGTGTCACTTTGTGTTGGTCTACAACATAAAATCGCATTTAAATACATTTAAGTTTTTGGTTGTAACATGACAAAATGTGGAAAATTTCAAGGGTTATGAATACTTTTTCAAGGCACTGTGTATGTCCCAATAGGGAAATTTTTCTCCTCTCATGGTCTTTCTAGCTCTATCCAAAATGAGTACCCCACATTGGAGTTACAATTTGAACAAAAGCATTCATCAAATATCTTAGTGTAATGCAGTGATTGTTAACATTTATAAAGCTGACAAAGGTTTTTATAGAATTTAAGAAAATAAAGTCGCCTCTGTTGATACTTATTTCCGTGTCTACATAGCTTATATCAGAAAAACAAAAACTGGAATATATTTGTTGCTATGGACTACACACTTTCTCATTCTAGTTTTTAATGGAAAACTTTCTCCATTATTTAGTTTATGTGTTTTTATTTTAAAACATTTTATACAAGAAAAGGCACTATGGCTTACCTAAAGAGAGAGCACAGTAATATTTGTTTTTCTTTAAGACTCATTGAAAACTTGGACAGAACTGCATTACAGAGGGGAGTATGGGGGATGAGTCACAACACGCTTGTGTGTGAATTTCATCCAAAACTCCTATGGGGAAATAACTAAGCTTCCTTCACTATTATAATGGTGCAGAAAATTTCATGTGTATTTGCGCCACCAGTGCCACTTTCTATTTCAGAATGAAATAGAAACGAGTGCAGGTCTGCCCCTGACTAACAAAGGGAATACAGCAATATTCCCTTTGGAAACTGCCGCAAATTCCTGCCAGGTGTGACCTTGTTGTATGTGATGTAAGCTGTCAGCATCTCTCACTGCCCGTGCAGTGATTACACAGCACGAGCAGATACTGCACAGGGTTAACACTCTACTTATCCTTCTGAGCTGTGGGATTGGAGCATGCAGCTCCATTTTCTGTGTTCTGTGCTGTGCCTGTCACAGCTTTAGAACAAAGAACAAATTGCTCCTAATTAACAATTATAAATTATCTATTAATTGTTATTAGGAGCAGCATCTGCTTCAAGGTCTCTGTTTAGAAGATTTGTGCAAACATTGTGGTTGCACATGTCTTTGTTAAAACCAGCCCCCCTCCCCTGCCAATCTCTGTAAACAGGCTTTCTTTTTAAAACAAAAGGTAAGAAGATACAGGAAAATGCATGAAAAAAAGCATTAAGCTCCACCTGCTGGCTGAAAAAAAAAAGAATAGTAAATAATAATATGCAGAATTTCATTTACCTGACAAAAAAAATCAAATTTTTAAACCTGATTGT
Source organism: Lithobates clamitans (assembly GCA_037952925.1). Classification (NCBI taxonomy): domain Eukaryota; kingdom Metazoa; phylum Chordata; class Amphibia; order Anura; family Ranidae; genus Lithobates; species Lithobates clamitans. Next base: position 1,130,887 of record JBBGZY010000343.1, read on the forward strand.
GTGAACAACTACACATTCAGTTTAAAATGTTAGCAATATGGTTACTATTAAGTTTAAAATGTAGTTTGGTTTAAAGGATAGTTCACCTGTTACTCATATATGCTTCAGTTCCAGTCTTGAATATCTCACTTCATATTATGCTGGTTATATGCCATAGTGAAGTAAACCATGTTTAAGCATTTTCTAGAAATAAAGAGAAAAAGCTCAAAATCCTTACTTGATTAAATTGCGATTTTGTTGAAATGAAATTGCAAATCCGCTGATCCAGTAGTATATGGTATTGTATGTGTTACCAAGGTAAAGAACAAACCCAAAGACACAGTTCTGGGAATTTGTGCTTATTATTACTACATTTCATTGTTAAACAATGAGTTATAATTCTAACTATATGGTTTGAAAAATAGGATCTATTGTATTATCTCACATAATTAACTTGTTTGAACTTTTGCAAAGGCAAAAGCGCCTTTATTTGTCTTCAAGAAGAGATATAAATTACTTGATTAATGATTTCTTTGTAATCTTTCTTCTAATGAGATAAAACAAAGTGACCTTTTCATTTAGGCTGAATTGCCTTTCACAGTTAATTGCTCTTAGAAGTACTGCTTACAGTATACCCTAAATTTCCTAACTTCATGTGAATAATATCTGTTGCTTGGACTATCGCAATGTTTATTACTGTATTTCATAATGATTCAGTAATATCTTTTCATCATAACTTTACTGCAGACAGATTTGTCACTCAAAGTAACATCTACAATGTTCAGCGGTAGGGCCATTCATAAGGCCTCACAAGGGTTTTCGATGTGCCCACTTGTACTGACCAGCTATGCATGTCTAAACACTTAGCAGACACCCTAATGCAAAGGATGGATGGAAAGGGATGTACACCAATAGTGTCTCCATGATTAAAGACTAAGTTCGCCTTTGTTCACCTTCTTTTTTTTTTTTCTAAATTCCAGCTACCCTATGTACCAATATAGCATTAATGTACTTATTTTGCAAAAATAAAACAGCTTTCCATTAATTCTACACAGGCTTACCTCACTTTCTTCATAGCTGTTTAAACACACTGCTCAATTACTTCTGCCTTGCTTCCTGGTCAGACTTTAGGTCATGACACAGAAAAGGAGTTGTCCAGCTGATCTCATTAGCACACACCCTGCATCATCTACCCTTAGCTGGTCAACTCCTTCCTGTGTCATGGCCTAAAGTCTAACCAGGAAGTAAGGCAGAAGTTATCAAGCAGTGTGTTTAAACAGCTATGAAGAGAGTTAGGTAAGGCAATATTGAATTAATGGAAAGCTGTTTTATTTTTGCAAAATAAGTACATTAATGCTATATTGGTACACAGGGGAACTGGAATTTAGAAGAAAAAAAAAGATGAACTTAACTTTTAAGCCATTTTTAACCATGGTGGCCTCATCTGCATGCAGCTCTTTCCTTCCTTCCTTTCCTTCCTTCCAGACGTATTGCCACAGAACGAGGATGTACTCTGGGACAGGCATCAGATGTAGACTGGAAAACCGAGAAAGGAGTAAAGGTTTTTGGAGCAACATTATTTTCTGCCAATTACCCTAATGCAAAGATTATCTTCTGGAAACAAATTATTTTGACCAGAAAAATGAAGTCCATCAGCAGACAGGAAGTTCTCGTACCACTGCTGGAATACAGTGCTGTATACTGTATGCAACTGATGCTACGTACAGTTTATACTGTTGTGTTACACTATCTGGTTATTATCATTTATCTGTGATCATAACTTGGTTTAACATTGCTCTGTGTCTAAGCTCTTACCATACATCTGTATATTACCCCTACCCCTCCTTCTTTCTGGAATCCTTCTACTGCTTCCTGTCATGGTGTAGACATCTTTCCATGTGGCTTGCATCATCAACATTATATATATATATGAGTATCCTTCATTAAGGGAACATTCAAAAGGCTTCATCGTCTGTCTCCTCAATGTGAGTTTATTCATCAAGTTAAGCTTTCTGAATTGATGCAAGGGATAAATATATCACCAGGTTGTATAAGCCCTATATGAAGCTGGAGATAAAGCTTATGGCCTTGTAGTTGAGTCAGAACAGAAAAAAAAAGACTAATTACAAGATTTCTGGGTGACAGTACTGATACAGACAAGATTTACTGCCCTCATTGCAAGAAAGAACAAGAGAGCAGCACGTGTAAGCCACATAACTACTGCATAACAAGCTGCATGGTTTTATATTACAGCACACACAGCTACAGCTATCCTGCTTATCACTCAGTCATCATCTGCCTGTGTCAGTATGAGTTACCAAGGCTCCTCACACACAGAAGCACAAGACCTTGAGCCAGCTAAGTTACCCAAACGCTCATGGCGCGTACACACGATCAGGATTTTGGTTAGAAAAAGATATGATAGCTTTTCCGAAGGGATTTCGCTCAAGCTTGCCTTGCATACACACGGTCACACAAAAGTTCGCTGAACTTTCAACTGTCAAGAACGCGGTGACATACAACACTACGATGAGCAGAGAAAATGAAGTTCAATGCTTCCGAGCATGCGTCAAATTGTTTCCGAGCATGCGTAGGAATTTTGTGTGTTGGAATTGGTACAGACGATCGCATTTTCGGATAGGAACTTTTTCAGAGCGAAAAATTGAGAACATGCTCTCAATCTTTTGCTGGCTGGAATTCGGCCAGCAAAAGTCCGATGGAGCAAACACACGGTCACATTTTCTGACCAAAAGCTCTCATCGGTCTTTTGCTGGCTGAATTACCGATCATGTGTATGTGGCATCAGTCAAACCAACTTGGAAAGTAATGGAGATTTATGAAGCTTCAAGAACTGAACTGACAACAAGCCTAAAGTTATTATGCAAAAGGGTTGTTACTCAATCAAATACACTGTTTGTTGAATGTGAACTACTGCCACTAGAGGGTGCCATTAACTGCTTGCCGACCAGCCGCATCAGTTATACTTAGCTGCGTGAATCGCCATAGCTGTACGTCAGTCCCTTTAGCAGCTATAGCAGGCTGGAGCCGATGCATGGCCAGCGGCCGTGATGTCCACCAGCTACCGGCGATCACTCCACAGGGAGCCAGAACGGGAAACTTTCAATGTAAACAAACAGATCCCCATTCTGACAGGGGAGTACAGAGTGATCACCTGTTCCTAGTTATCAGTACACTCCCCCCACAGTTAGAAACACCTCCCTAGGGAACACTTAACCCCTTGATCGCCCCCTAGTGTTAATCCCTTCCCTGCCATCGCTGTAATAATGTCACTGGTCCCAAAAAATGTCAAAAGTGTCCGATCTGTCCGCTGCAATGTTGCAGTCCCATGAAAATTGCTGATCACCACCATTGCTAGTAAAAAAAAAGTATAATAAAAATGCCATAAATATATCCCCTGTTTTGTAGACTTTTGCATAGACCAATCAATATAAACTTATTGTGATTTTTTACCAAAAATATGTAGAAGAATACATATTGGCCTAAACTGATGAAGACATTTTTTTATATATTTAAAAGTAAAAAATATATTTTCTTTTTTTTCAAAATTGTCCGTGTTTTTTTTTGTTTAAAGCGCACAAAAAAAACTGTTGAGGTGATCAAATACCACCAAAAGAAAGCTCTATTTGTCAGAAAAAGGGACATCAGCAGATGGGAAGTTCTCATACCACTGCTGGAACACAGTGCTGTATACTGTATGCAGCTGATGCTAAATACAGTTTATACTGCTGTGTTACACTATGTGGTTATTATCATTTATCTGTGATCATAACTCTTAAATCATTGATCATAAACTTGGTTTAACATTGCTCTGTGTCTTTAAGCTGTGTTCTGCTGTCTAAGCTGAGCTCTTTTTCTCACCATGCTTCTGTATACTCTTCCCCCCTCCTTCTCTATGGAATCATTCTTCTGTTTCCTGTCATGGTGTAGACATGTTTCCATGTGGCTAACAACATCAACGTTGAAAAGAAAAAAGTGGAAAGTTCCCCACGGGGCTTTTTAGCAGCAAATAGGAGTCCAATATTTTGTAAAAAATCACAGATTTTTTATTATTATTTCAAAGGCTGGTTAGACACAAAACATATATAAAAAAATTAATTAAAATATGAGCTCTGGTATATACAAGGTGAGACAAATTAGGCTAGGAAAGGTTATACATCAAGGGTGATACATTGTTACACTTGAAATTGCACCGATGTATGGAAATGCCCCAATGCATTTCGACCTCAAAGGTTATGGTCTTCTTCAGGGGGTCCTTACATTTCTATAAATACATGAAGGGGACAGATTTTCTTGAATATTCTAATTGTCATGTAATTTAATATCCAATACAGTATCATTTATTACATCTACATTGTTTCGTGTTTGATTTATGTAATCACAGTGTATTTACCCTTTCCGCCAGGAAGGCTCGCTTAACCAGAGACTTCTTTAAAAAACAGATAATCCTCTCAAGTGCGATTCTGGACCCACTGAGAGCCTGTCCATGCCCTCAACCCAAGGGGGCGACCCCGATTTGTGAGGCTTACAAGTGGTGACATGTTTAATGGCCCCCCAATGGGGAATCAAATGGGCAGGAGCACCTGAAAATTGTAATTATACATAATTATCATACAGAAGAGGTAAGGGTAGTTTTTTAGGACATTGTGAAAGGGGGAGAATCTTAATGAAAGGAGTCCCCCTCCATGCGCTGCCGGGGTTGTTTCAATGTTAACTTAGTATATAATCTAGGTTTTTTTCTCCATAGAGGGGTTGGGAGGTTTATATCCAATCCCTATATAAGAGAAACCATGTCACGCCGTACATGGTATATCATTTTCTATTTGGTTGCAATGGTGAATTATGCATTGTTCCCACAATCATCTAAGTACTAGGCATACAACAGATGATCTGGGTATGTTGTAAACAGTAAGGAGTGACACAATAATATTGTGTCAGCAAGATAAAGAGAAGAAATAGGTGCATGTGTGTGATTACCGCTTATGGCAGCCAAATGAGTATAATCCATTAGAAAAGATGCATGTCATAAAAAAAGGGTGTAGTATGGAAGATATATGTGTATTAAATCAAATATAAGTTGAGGGTGTGCACATAAGCAATTCATGCCCATATCACAAAACAGGCAAACACAAGTGAAAAATAAAAATAAATAAAATGGGAATGTTAAAAAGGTGACAAAAACTTACAAGTGTATTGTATTCAATAAAGTTTACAATGAATGAGACAAAATATGTGGTGTGATACTAATGCATCCAAACCAAAAGGGCGAGAGTATGCCTAATGAAGGTGAATGTTACAAAGAGTGCTATGGAGTAACCATGTATTGCATAAACAAAAAGTAAGGGAGATTAAAAATAAAATAATTAATACCTTATTGCGTTGTTGAAGTAATTGTGTGTTCAGATCAGAAGAGTATAAATACTGCATCTGTGTTGAAGAGATTTGTGATAAACTAATCAGTAACAGATTTTTTCAATAATGAAACCCAGCAGCACACTAATGTCCATTCTTATCCATCCATCTTGCAAAGCATATATGTGTGCTCTCCCCGTCTGAGGACTGCTGGTGGGGGGTGTATCTTAAGTACCTTAGTAATTAATTTGAAAATGGGTAACAGGTGTGTGCTTTTGCCTCTGGAGGTTCCCCTCAGGAGGGGGCCAATGAGCCGCCTATGTCGGCCCTTCTGTGGCCACCTCGGCGTCCTGGAAGGCTGGGCTGCCCCCGGTTTCCTCCGTCGCCTCCGACGTAATAACGTGACATGAGGGGTGACACGCATGCGCAGCAGAGGGACCTCCGCTCAATGCGAGTCGGTCATACCGCACTCGATGTCACCCCCGTCCGACGGCAATCACAGAATGCCGCTAGCACAGTATAAGCTCCCCACAGTGGTAGATGTCAATATTGCAGGGGCTGAAAAAGGGGGATACATGAAATCAACATCAATGTTTTCCTATCTATGAGTATCCGTCATTAAATGGAACATTCAAAAGGCTTCATTGTCTGTCTCCTCAACGTGAGTTTATTAATCGAGTTAAACTGTCTGAATCAATGCAAGGGATGAATAGATCACAGGGTTGTATAAGCCCTATATGAAGCTGGAGATAAAGCTTATGGCCTTGTAGTTGAATCAAAACATATACAGTGCTGACAGTGGTCACATCAATTATCAAACAAACTAAAAGTAAACCTGGAGTTTGGCTTTAAAGACAGTCTTATCACTGTATATCTCTCCTTCTTTATTGGAGACAACTGAAGCTGCAGCACTTCTGTTGACTTCTCTTTTCCTGTCGAATATGCCATTCCACCCATGCTGCTCCAGGGCAGAACAGAAGCAGGCACTTTTTCCAGGCAAATTTGGTGGACAATCACTGACCTTTGTCAAACAAAACCAAAGGAAATTCCCAGCTCAACTCACCGACCAGCCTGCAAACAACCAAATCATTATATCTAACAGTTTGCGTTAAAAACAGGGGTTTAGTTTGCACACATTTTCAAAATACATGTGTAAGCTGCAAAGCCACACCCCAAAATTATCTGCAGTCCTAGCTCTAAATATTTTTAGAGAGCCTCGACAGCAGCATAATAATTGATAGAGAGAGGGCAGGAAAGCCTGGAGGGAGACCACCCCTCCTTAAAAGCACATGGGTGCACTGGACACCCAGCATATAGCACAATGGCAGCAAAGGTGTCCAGTGCATCCCCTTAGCAGTATTCCAACAATACAAACAAATGACCACTGCCCACACCTATAACTGGCCTTCACAGCAAGGAGCACATGAAAGAGCAACGCATATAAAACAAACAAATAAACCAAGGAAAATTCCCAGCTCAACTTACTGACCAGCCTGCAAACAACAAAATTATCTTGTCTAACAGTTTGCAAAAATAGGGGTTTAGTTTGCACACATTTACAAATACATGCGTAAATGACAGCACGTTCCAGTCACAGTAGATTTTCTCCTTTATCAGAATATGACTTATACACATGTCATAGACATTGCGACCTTAGCACCAAAAGGGGCAGTAGCAATTTTAACCAAAGTTTTTTGGATCATGCTCTTTGGATATTCTGTATCCACCAAGCATAAACTGTTCACAGCACTATAAAACCATTTTTTTACATCAATATTTGCATTATTCTGCTCTCAGAAAAAGAAAAAAACTATTATGTTCTATATTGTAATATACTGTAATTAGGACAGATTTGAAAGCTTTCATAGTAATGTTATATATATATATATATATATATATATATATATATATATATATATATATATATATATATAATGTTGTAATGTGACATAATCCATAAATATTCACATCAGGGAGTCTACAAAGCCTTTAAGATTTTAAGAATATCTTAATAACTGACAACAGGGAAAATCAAAATTGCTTTGTTCACATATACATGTCAACAGATTAATTATGAGCTATTCTAAATCACTTCAGTAGTACAGGAAAGTAAAAAGATATCTAGCTTGCAATGGTATGTCACACTGTTTACTTAACATGCATTAACATGCATAAAAGTTTTGTTTTGTTGTAAAATTCCATGCAAGTGAGTGGGTAAAGATGTTCTAATACCTTCAAGTGTGTCCTTCCTCCTACCTGCACTTTACTGAAACTAACAGCAGCAAGGCAATCTTTATGTAAAAATCAATAAATCTAGTTGCTTACCTATTTTTCCCCATGCATGCACATGGGAGTCACAGGTGCAGCACCGAGATTTGAAGGGATGCCGCGGGTATGCCGTCCCTTCAGAGTGTGCCAGTGACGTTAGCGGCTGCATGCAGTGTGAATATCTCCTAGACATTGCAAGTTTAGGAGATATTCACTGTACCTACAAGTAAGCCTTATTACAGGCTTACTTGTAGATACAAGTTAAAAAAAAGACCTTACTACCACTTTAAGGCAGCATTAAATTGAATAGCCCACAAATTCACCAGGGTACCCAAAAAAGACATGCACCATTTTTTTCCAATATGCACGTCATTTCACAGTAATGCTTTGTGGTGGGCTGCAAATGTTTCTCAGAGGTGTGTTGCCTCTGTTGCACCTCCAAATGCACCAGACATGCTTTATATCAGTATAATAAAATAATGCAGGTATGGTGGATTGATGTGCATTGTGATTACATACAGTGCAGTAAAGTATTCTCAGCTCTTCACTTTTTCCACATTTTTTTATGTTACAGCCTTATTGAAAAATGGATTAAATTCATTATTTTCCTCACAATTCTACAAACAATACACTATAATGACAACATGAAGAAAGTTTGTTTGAAATCTTTGCAAATTTATTAAAAATTAAAAAAACACATGTACATAAGTATTCACAGCCTTTACTCAATACTTTGTTGAAGCACCTTTGGCGCCAGTTACAGGCTCAAGTCTTTTTGAGTATGATGCTACAAGCTTGGCACACCTTATTTTTGGGCAGTTTCTCCCATTCTTCTTTGCAGGACCTTTCCATCAAGCTCCATCTGGTTGGATGGGGATCATCGGTGCACAGCCATTTTCAGAGATCTCTCCAGAGATGTTCAATCAGGTTCAAGTCTGGGCTCTGGCTAGGCCACTCAAAGACATTCACAGAGTTGTCCCGTAGCTACCCCTTTGTTATCTTGGCTGTGTGCTTAGGGTCATTGTCCTGTTGGAAGATGAACCTTCGCCCCAGTCTGAGGTCCAGAGCGCTCTAGAGCAGGTTTTCATAAAGGATGTCTCGGTATATTGGTACATTCATCCTTCCCTCCATCCTGACTAGGGATGAGCTTCGAGTTCAGCTGTTCGCCAGTTCGCCGAACAGCGAACAATTTGGGGTGTTCGCGGCAAATTCAAAAGCTGCGGAACACCCTTTAAAAGTCTATGGGAGAAATCAAAAGTGCTAATTTTAAAGGCTTATATGCATGGTATGGTCATAAAAAGTGTTTGGGGACCTGGGTCCTGCCCCAGGGGACATGGATCAATGCAAAAAAAGTTTTAAAAACGGCCGTTTTTTCGAGAGCAGTGATTTTAATAATGCTTAAAGTGAAACAATAAAAGTGTAATATTCCTTTAAATTTTGTACCTGGGGGGTGTCTATAGTATGCCTGTAAAGGGGCGTTTCCCGTGTTTAGAACAGTCTGACAGCAAAATGACATTTCAAAAGGAAAAAAAGTCATTTAAAACTACTCGTGGCTATTAATGAATTGTCGGTCCGACAATACACATAAAAGTTCATTGAAAAAAACGGCATGGGATTTCCCCACAGGGGAACCCCGAACCAGAATTTTAAAAAAAATAGCGTGGGGGTCCCCCTAAATTTCATACCAGGCTCTTCAGGTCTGGTGTGGATATTAAGGGGAACCCCGCACCCAAATTTTTTTAAAATGGCGTGGGGGTCCCCCTCAAAACACATACCAGACCCTTCAGGTCTGGTATGGATTTTAAGGGGAACCCCGCGACAAAATTTAAAAAAATTGGTGTGGGGTCCCCCCAAAAATCCATACCAGACCCTTATCCGAGCACGCAACCTGGCAGGCCGCAGGAAAAGAGGGGGGGATGATAGAGCAGCCCCCCCTCCTGAACTGTACCAGGCCACATGCCCTCAACTTTGGGAGGGTGCTTTGGGGTCCCCCCAAAGCACCTTGTCCCCATGCTGATGGGGACAAGGGCCTCATCCCCACAACCCTTGCCCGGTGGTTGTGGGGGTCTATGGGGAGGGGGCTTATCGGAATCCGGAAGCCCCCTTTAACAAGGGGACCCCTAGATCCCACCCCCCCATGTGAAATGGTAAGGGGTTACCCTTACCATTTCACAAAAAAAGTGTCAAAAATGTTAAAAATGACAAGAGACAGTTTTTGACAATTCCTTTATTTAAAGTCATCTTCTTTCCATCTTCTTTCTTCTATCTTCTTTCTTCTATCTTCCTTCGGTTTCTTCCTCCATCTTCTTCTTCCTCTGGTTCTTCCTCCGATCCTCTGCTTCTTGCTCCGGTGTTCTTGTCCGGCATCTTCCCCCATGGCGTCTTTTTCCCTTTTTCGTTCTCGGGCCGCTCCACATCCATGATGGGAGGCTCCCACTGTGTGACGCTTCTCGTCTTCTGACACCTCTTAAATAACGGAGGGCGGGGCCCCCCAGTTACCCCGGCCCCCTCTGACGCACGGGGACTTGACGGGGACTTCCCTATGGGTTTCCCCGTAATGTCAGAGGGGCGGGGTCACCCGTTACATAACCAGGTGACCCCGCCCCCTTTTAAATGACTTTTTTTCCTTTGAAATGTAATTTTGCTGTCAGACTGTTCTAAGCATGGGAAACATGCGCCCCTTTACAGGCATACTATAGACACCCCCCTGGTATGAAATTTAAAGGAATATTACACTTTTACTGTTTTCCTTAAAGCATTATTAAAATCACTGCTCCCGAAAAAAACGGCCGTCTTTAAAACTTTTTTTTGCATTGATCCATGTCCCCTGGGGCAGGACCCAGGTCCCCAAACACTTTTTATGACAATAACTAGCATATAAGTCTTTAAAATTAGCAGTTTTGATCAGTCATATTCGAGTCCTATAGACTTTAATGGTGTTTGCGTGTTCGGACAAATTTTTTGCCTGTTCGCATGTTCTGGTGCGAACCGAACAGGGGGGTGTTCGGCTCATCCCTAATCCTGACTATTATCCAAGTTCCTGCTGCTGAAAATTATCCCCACAACATGATGCTGCCACCATAATGCTTCATTGTTCGGGTGGCCAGGTGATGAACAGTGCCTGGTTTCCTCCAGACATGACGCTTGCCATTCAGGCCAAAGAGTTTAACCTTTGTTTTATCAGACCAGAGAATTTTGTTTTTCATGATCTGAGAGTCCTTCAGGTGCCTTTTTGGCAAACTCCAGGCAGGCTGTCATGTGCCTTCCACTGAGGAGTGGCTTCCGTCTGGCCACTCTACCATATAGGCCTGATTGATACAGTGCTGTAGAGATGGTTGTTCGTCTGGAAGGTTTACCTCTCTCCACAGAGAAACGCTGGAGTAACCATCGGGTTCCCCGACTAAGGTCCTTTTCCCCCGATCGCTCAGTTTGGTTCGGCGGCCCGCTCTAGGAAGAGTCCTGGTGGTTCCAAACTTCTTCCATTTACGGATAATGGAGGCCACTGTGCTCCTTGTGATCTTCAATGATGCAAACATTTTTCTGTACCCTTCCCCAGATCTGTGTCTCGATACAACCCTGTCTCGGAGGTCTACAGACAATTCCTTGCACTTCATGGCTTGGTTTGTGCTCTGACATGCACTGTTAACTGTGGGACCTTATATAGACAGGTGTATGCATTTCCAAATCATGTCCAATCAACTGTATTTAACACACTTGGACTCCAATCAAGGTGTAGAAACATCTCAAGGACGATCAGTGGAAACAGGATGCACCTGAGCTCAATTTTGAGTGTCATGGCAAAGGCTGTGAATACTTATGTACATGTGATTTTTTTATTTTTAATAAATTTACAAAGATTTCAAACAAACTTCTTTCATGTTGTCATTATGGGGCATTGTTTGTGGAATTTTGAGGAAAATAATGCATTTAATCTATTTTGGAATAAGGCTGTAACATAACAAAATGTGGAAAAAGTGAAGCGCTGTGAATACTTTCCGAATGCACTGTACATGTTACTGCAATGCACAGCAAGTGACAGGTGTGAATAGGCCCTTAATAAATCAACCCTAATATTTATACTTGCAATTATTGTCTGTAAAAAACCCTTAGCAATTGTCACACACGTTCTAGCTACGGTAAACATAATTTTATATGATATGAATTTAAGTAATTTGTGGTTTATTTACTAAATTAATAGCGACTGTTCACTTACCAATTTTAAATTATCGGGACTTGTTTTTTCACTTGGTAAAGTAAATGATCTACAGGAGGGCATAGATCCATAGTCTGTCACCTTGCAGTGACTGGTCTTTATTACAGGAAGCTTTTTCACAGAGGCAAAGGGGTGGATTTACTAAAGGCAAATCCACATTGCACTACAAGTGCACTAAAAGTGGAGTCGCTGTAGGTCGCTGTAGATCTGAGGGGAAGCTCTGAAATTAGGTGAAGCTCTGCTGATTTTATCATCCAATCATGTGCAAGCTAAAATGCTGTTTTTTATTTCCCTTGCATGTCCCCCAGGATCTAGTGCGACTTTACTTCCAAGTCCACTTTCAGTGCACTTGTAGTGCAAAGTGGATTTTCCATTAGTAAATAACTCCCAACGTTTCAAGATGGATTACTGCACAGATCTGGAAGAAATACACAAAATACATAAAGATTCAAGTAAGTATACACACCTTTTGTAATTAGACAATATCCCAGAAAGCAAGGATTACTTGCCAAAAATTTGTGGCAGTGTTGAATTGCAAATGCCCCGTACACACGATCAGAAATTCCGCCAGCAAAAGTCGGATGTGAGATTTTGGTCAGAAATTGGGACCGTGTGTATGCTCTATCAGACTATTGCTGGCAGAATTCCAGCCAGCAAAAGATTGGGAGCAGGTTCTCTATTTTTCAGTCGGAAAAAGTTCATATCCGAAAATGCGTTCGTTTGTATGCAATTTGGACGCACAAAAAAACATGCATGCTCTGAAACAATTAGACGCATGCTCGGAAGCATTGAACGTCATTTTCTCAGCTCGTTATAGTGTTGTATGTCACCGCGTTCTTGACGGCCGAAAGATCAGAGAACTTTTGTGTGACCGTGTGTAAGCAAGGCAAACTTGAGCGGAATTCTGTCAAAAAAACCATCCAAGTTTTTTCTAACGGAATTTCTGATTGTGTGTATGGGGTATTAGTCTGTTAACTTGCTGCACATTTTCACTGGCAAGTTGTACACTTGCAGAGCACTTGAAGCACAAGTTCTTTTTTTTAAAAATACTTTTTATTACACAAGTCTGCATTAACAAGATTAATAATATCACATGCAAACCAAAAAAAAAGAAAAAACAATACACAATATATTTTCACCCTGAAAAAAACAAAAACAAAAGCTAACTACCCTGGCTGCAGCGCCCTCCTCCCCTACTTCTAATGTCCTCTTCTATCTATGCCCCTCTTATACATTATTCATTTCCACTAAGAGTCAATGGTGAATTCAGCCATCTATCCCAAATTTTATGATATTTCTGAGGTGTTCCTCTATGCTCATATATTAATTTCTCATAAGAAAGTATTTGGTTTACCGCTTTAAGCCATTGATCCCTTGAGGGGGGTATTTATTGCATCTACCTAAGCACAATTTGCTTGCGTGTCATGAATAGAGTTTCTTGTAGGCAGGTCTTGTTATATCTAGTCCAATTCTGGTTCTCAACCAGCCCTAGCAGGCAAACTTCCAAAGTGAATGGGATGCAGTCTCCCAGCACTTTTGATAATATATCCAAGACTTGTCTCCAGTATCTACTAACACCAGGGCAAGACCACATTAGATGCTCAAAATCAGCCCCTGGTTTATAACACCTCCCACAGTTCCCGGATGCCGTTTGTCACATTAAATTTAATTTACGTGGTGTAAGATAGGCTTGATGTATTATATACAGCTGTATCAATCTGTTATTACTTTCAGGTGATACTCCCAAATGTGATTTACCCACCTCCTTCCATACCTCATCTGTCATCTGTCATAGATGTACAGACCATTTGCCATTTCCTTTTAATCTATAGTGGAGCATCCCGTATCTAGAGATGAGCCGAACACCCCCCGGTTCGATTCGCGGCAGAACATGTGAACGGACCGAAAGTTTGTGTGAACATTCGAACACCCTTAAAGTCTATGGGACCCGAACATGAAAAATCAAAAGTGTGAATTTTAAAGGCTAATATGCACATTATTGTCCTAAAAAGTGTTTGGGGACCCGGGTCCTGCCCCAGGGGACATGTATCAATGCAAATAAAGTTTTAAAAACAGCCGTTTTTCAGGAGCAGTGATTTTAATAACGCTTAAAGTGAAAAAATAAAAGTGAAATATTCCTTTAAATATTGTACCTGGGGGTTGACTATAGTATGCCTGTAAAGTGGCGTGTGTTTTCCGTGTTTAGAACAGTCCCTGCACAAAATGACATTTCTAAAGGAATAAAAGTCATTTAAAACTGCTTGCAGCTGTAATTAGGGATAGGCTATCTGTTCGAGTAGAACATGAGTTCGGCTCGAACATTGGCTGTTTGCCCGTTCGCCAAACAGCGAACAATTTGGGGTATTCGCGGCAAATTCGAAAATCCACGAAACACCCTTTAAAATTCTATAGGAGAAATCTAAAGTGTTAATGTTAAAGGTTAATATGCAAGTTATTGTCATAAAAAGTGTTAGGGGACCTGGGTCCTGCCCCATGGGACATGTATCAATGCAAAAAAAGTTTTAAAAATGTAAGTTTTTTCGGGAGCAGCGATTTTAATAATGCTTAAAGTGAAAAAATAAAAGTGAAATATTCCTTTAAATTTCGTACCTGGGGGGTGTCTATGGTATGCCTGTAAAGTAGCACGTTTCCCGTGTTTATAACAGTCCGAGAGCAAAATGACATTTCTAAAGGAAAAAGAATCATTTAAAAGTGCGAGCGCTAGTGCTGGCTATTAATGAATTGTCGGTTCCGACAATACACATAAAAGTCATTGAAAGTCATTGAAAAATAAAAAAATAAAATGTGTGGGTGTCCCCCAAAATTCCATTACCAGGCCCTTCAGGTCTGGTATGGATATTAAGGGGAGCAATGCGCCAAAATAAAAAAAAATGGCGTGGGGTTCCCCCCAAAAATCCATAGCAGACCCTTATCCGAGCACGCAACCTGGCAGGCCGCAGGAAAAGAGGGGGGGATGAGAGAGCGCCCCCCTCTTAAACCATACCAGGCCACATGTCCTCAACATGGGAAGGATGTCCCCAAGTTGATGGGGAAAAGGGCCTCATCCCCACAACCCTTGCCCGGTGGTTGTGGGGGTCTGCGGACAAAGGGGTCTGTGGGGGCTTTCAGATTCTGATAAGCCCCCTTTAACAAAGGGGACACCTAGATCCCGCCCCCCCATGTGAATTGGTAAGGGGCATTGTACCCTACCATTTCACAAAAAGAAAGTGTCAAAATGTTAAAAAAACCACAGGAGACGGCTTGGGACCTCCTTTATTAAAAATAAAAAAATAAAAAAGAGCGGTGTAATCCAATAAATTCATGCTCCTACTCCAGCGATGTAATCCAATTCTCGATCTCCAGTGATGGATGATCTCCAGCGACTCCAGCGAGGAACACGCACAGGATCCTGTCTCCACTGGAGGCACCCAGTTAATGACGCGGCGCTAGCTTGACAGCTCTTATGTAGCTGAGGGCGGGGCCACCCATCACGTGACCTTGTTCCCCTCTGACAAGGGGAAACGCCGGGGTTTTCTAGTGACGTGTACGGGTGACCCCGCTCCCCATTGATGCAATGCAGGATTTCGTGCCATGTCATTGGCTGGGTGCCTCCAGTGGAGGCAGGATCCTGTGCGTGTTCCTCGCTGGAGTCGCTGGAGACCATCCATCTTTGGAGATTGAGATTTGGATTACATCGCTGGAGTAGGAGCATGGATTTATTGGATTACATCGCTGGAATCTCTTTTTTATTTTTAATTTTTAATAAAGGACTTGTCCCAAGCTGTCTCCTGTGGATTTTTAACATTTTGACACTTTCTTTTTGTGAAATGGTAGGGGTACAATGTACCCCTTACCAATTCACATAGGGGGGCGGATCTGGGTGTTCCCTTTGTTAAAGGGGGCTTCCAGATTCCAATAAGCATCCGCCCACAGAGCCCCACAACCACCGGGAAAGGGTTGTGGGGATGAGGCCCTTGTCTCCATCAACATGGGGACATCCTCCCCATGTTGAGGACATGTGGCCTGGTACGGTTCAGGAGGGGGGGCGCTGGAACCGATCAGATCTGCGGACTAAAGAATTTTCTGAACGTATTCGTCAGACGGCCACCTTCTCCACCGCTCCTTCTGTGACTGACCCAAGCCTCAGCAACACGTTGTCCAGGAGGACCAGGGAATTGTAATCTCCCAGGCTTTGGAAACACATTGCACAAACCTTTCTGAAGATGTTTCATCCTCTGCTACCTCTGTGAAGGCTGGATAAATTCCGCAACCTTACCCTTGTAATGTGGATCAAGAAGGGTTGCCAGGCAGTAATGATCCCTCTCCTTGATACCACAAATCAGAGGGTCCTTTGCAGGCTTTGCAGGATCAGGGAGGCCAAGCAGTGAAGGTTTGCTGAGGCATTTGATCCGGAGTCCTCTGGGTCACTAAGGATGACATGATCCACAGCCACCTCCTCCCAGCCATGTACAGGGGGTTTCTGGGGACTGAAAACGATCCCTTGAAGACTGCTGCTGATGCTGAGTGCGAGGTGACACCTCCATGCTGACACAATCCTCATCCTCCTCCTCGTCCTCTTACTGTGTGATTGGCGGGCCCACAGGAATACTGTCTGGATAAAGGGGGCCTTGAGAGGTACGGAAGTCCTCCTCTTCCTCCCTCTGTTCTGCCTCAAGTGCCCTGTCCATTATTCCATTAAACGTGTGCTCCAAGAGGAAGAAAAGAGGGACAGTATCACTGATGCATGCACTGTCACTGCTCACCATCCTCAAATGGTGACAGGACAGTGCATGCATCCTTGATCAGTAGCCACTGGTGTGGCGAAAAAAAGCCAAGCTCCCCTGACCCTGTCTTGGTGCCATACTCACACAGGCCCTCTGCTGCATTTGCAGCTGCTGCAGCATTGCCAATGTTGAGTTCCACCTGGTGGGCATGTCACAAATGAGGCGGTTCTTGGGCAGGTTGCATTCCTTTTGTAGGTCAGCCAGCCGAGCACAGGCATTATATGACCACAGACTTTCCTGGCCTGCCTCAGGAGATCCTGTAAGCCCGGGTACCTGCACAAGAACCGCTGCACCACCAAATTAAGGACGTGAGCATGGATCAAGTGTCCCTGTCGGAGGGCGGAGAGGAAGTTGGTGCCCTTGTCGCAAACCACCATTCCTGGCTGAAGCTGGCGTGGCATCAACCACCTCTGAGTCTGCCCCTGCAGAGCTGACAGAATCTGTGTGCCAGTGTGGCTCCTGTCCTTTAAGCAGACCAACTCAAGCATCGCATGGCATTGTTTTGCCTGAGTACTTGCGTAGCCCCTTAAACGCCTACTGAGCACTGCTTTTTCCAAAGACAAATCTGCAGAGGAAGAGGCCATAGAGGAAGAAAAAGAGGAGGGGGTGGAGGAGAGAGGTGTGACAGAATCACCACTACTAGCATTTTGGAGGCATGGTGGCGGACAAGCTCCAACAATACTGCACCCTGTCCTGCATCCTTCCGAGCTGCCAGCAGAGTTACCCAGTGTGCCATGAAAGAAAGGTAATGTCCCTGTCCATGCCTGCTGGACCATGAGTCAGCGGTAATATGCACCTTACTGCTGACCGCCCTGTCCAACGAGGTCAAAACATTGCCTTCCACATGCCGGTAGAGTGACGGAATGGCCTTCCGTGAAAAGAAATGGTGTTTGGGAACCTGCCACTGAGGTACCGCACATTCCACAAATTCACAAAAGGAGGCAGAGTCTACCAGCTGAAAAGGCAGCAGTTGGAGTGCTAGCAATTTTGCCAAGCTGAGCATGTGGATGGCTTCGAATTTCTTTTGACGGCTTAGCAACGGGGGTACGGAAATTTGCCTGCTACAATCAGATGTTGGTGTAGCGAAAGCAGATTGCCCGCAAGTACTTGGCACACCTAATTCTACACCTTCATTCCTCTCAGTGCAGGTTTCTGAGAGGACTGAAGGTATAGTGGGGTTGGAGATCCCAGCTGATGAGGAGCAAGGAGAGGTCTGCCTTGTTCTTTGGTGTGGGTCTTTTAAGTACTGTTGCCAACAGACTGCATGGGAGGTCAAAATATGTCTGGTCAAGCATGTGGTGCCCAAGCAGCTGCTGTTTTGGCCACGCTTGATACGCTTCAGACATATGTTGCAAACAGCAATGGTGCGATCTGCTGCACACGTATCAAAAAAGGCCCACACCAAAGAACTTTTCAAAATACATGGGGAAGTCAGCAGCGTCCTGCTCATGCAGAGCTCTGCGGTGTGATGCAGTCGATTGGCTGCCCTTAAGCTGGCCCTTGGAGGGCATCCTGCCTCGTTGGAGATGTGCCTCCTTCTCTCTTCTATCAGGCACCCATGTAGAGTCAGTGACCTGATCATCCCTTACCTCCTCGTAATTGGAGCAAACCTGGCGGTATGCTGCAGCTGGGGGAACATGACTGCCAGTTTCTTGTCCTTCTTGGGCACCCCCTCTCTCTGGGCTCACGTTATTGCCTTCCTCAACCTGGGTACCATCATCGGAGCCTATAAAACGCTGCACATCCTCCTGCAGCATTTACCCAACACTGTGGTCGAACAGTTCGGGGGACTCCTCCGTGCATGATGGTGGGGCTAGGGAAGGAGTGACTGATGACATTGAGTCGATGGAATAGGCCGCTTTGGCAGCTGCATTGGCAAGCAAACTTTTCTGCATGTTGTGGATCAACACGGCCAGCTGCCGAAAAAAAAGGACAAGCGTGCCCCACGGCCACATGCTAAGGATGCACCGTGTCCATGACCAGCACTGTTGGCTGTAGACACAGAGCCTGCTTGCTCACTTTTAGTGGCCTGTGAGCATCTGCCTCTCCTTGGTGGCCTGCCAGACATGCTGTAAATTTTAGTAGCAAAACACCGCCTGAAGTTTACTAGAAAAAGTACACCAGGAATGGCTTGCAGTCATATATAGGCTTGGCTAGACTGGAATGCAGTAGATATATAAACATGTAGGAGATTTATATATATTTAATGCACTGCAGATCACTGAATCACCTGCCTGCCTGCCTGCCTGCCTGCCTGCCTGAAAGTGTATTAGAAAACCGACACCAGGAATGGCCTGCAGTCAGATATAGGCTTAGCTAGACTGGAATGCAGTGGATATATATGTAGGAGACTGTATATATATTTATTGCACTGCAGATTACTGAATCACCTGCCTGCCTGCCTGAAAGTGTATCTGAAAATGTACACCAGCAATGGCCTGCAGTCAGATATAGGCTTGGCTAGACTAGAATGCAATGGATATATATGTAGGAGACTGAATATATATTGTATGCACTGCAGCTCACTGAATCACCTGCCTGCCTGAAAGTATATTTGAAAATGTACACCAGGAATGGCCTGCAGTCAGATATAGGCTTGGCTAGACTGGAATGCAGTGGATATATATATATATGTAGGAGACTGTATATATATTTTATGCACTGAAAATCACTGAATCACCTGCCTGCCTGCCTAAAAGTGTATTTGAAAACGTACACCAGGAATGGCCTGCAGTCAGATATAGGCTTGGCTAGACTAGAATGCAGTGGATATATATGTAGGAGACTGTATATATATTTTATGCACTGCAGATCACTGAATCACCTGCCTGCTTGCCTGAAAGTATATTTGAAAACGTACACTAGGAATGGCCTGCAGTCATATATAGGCTTGGCTAGACTGAAATGCAGTGGATATATATATGTAGGAGACTGTATATATATTTAATGCACTGCAGATCACTGAATCACCT
The DNA here is from genome assembly GCA_037952925.1 of Lithobates clamitans. Lineage (NCBI taxonomy): Eukaryota > Metazoa > Chordata > Amphibia > Anura > Ranidae > Lithobates > Lithobates clamitans. The sequence goes on from JBBGZY010000343.1 coordinate 1,150,473, forward strand.
GCCTGCCTGCCTGAAAGTGTCTTTGAAAACGTACACCAGGAATGGCCTGCAGTCAGATATAGGCTTGGCTAGGCTAGAATGCAGTGGATATATATGTAGGAGACTGTATATATATTTTATGCACTGCAGATTACTGAATCACCTGCCTGCCTGCCTGAAAGTGTATTTGAAAATGTACAGGAATGGCCAGTCAGATCTAGCTACACTGGATACAGTGGATGTATATATATACAAGACTGTATATATATATATATATATATATATATATATATATATATATATATATAATACACTGCAGCTAACCGAATCACCTGCCTGCCTAAAGTATTTTAGAAACAGTACACCAGGAACGGACTGCAGTCAGATCTAGCTAAACTGGATACAGTGGATATATATATATATATACGAGATTGACTGTATATATATATATATTAAAAACACTGCAGCTAACTGAATCGCCTGCCTGCTCAATCTAATTGAAATGACACTCTCTCTCGGTCAACGCCAGCAACACACTACACAGGGCCGACGTGCAGGCGGTCTTATATAGTGTGGGGCGTGGACTTAACCCCCTAAGCCACAACTGGCCAAAGGCACCCTGCCTTTGGACAGTTATGGCTCTCTTTGCTGACAGCGCGGTGATTGGCCAAAGCATGCGGGTCATAGTGCATGCTTGGCCACTCATCAGACAACAATGCACTGCAATGTCTCAGTGCATTATGGGGCATGACGCACCACTCGAATTTGGCACGAATGCCCCATAATGTTTGTACTTCGACGAACGCTCGAACAGCCAATGTTCAACCCGAACATAAAGCTCATCCCTACCCGTATCTTAGCCTGCATTAAATATGTATATAGTTTAGATACTAATCCCTTTGGTCCACGAGTTCTTAATATTCCAATAAGAGGGAATTTTAATATATTAACTTTATTACAACCAAATTGAGCTTGCAGTGCATGCCTTAACTGTAGGAATGTATAAAAAATTCTATTGACAGGGTAATCCCTGCCCAACAGCTTTCTCTTCAAAGAGAACAGTGAGCAGCACAGTAGTTACATCACTAGATCCCAATCCATATTGTGTGAGACTAGCAATCAGCAGTGTGGTGTCTTAGATGATCACACACTGCAGATACATAGCTTTAAAGCTGTAGGCACATGACTAGACACAGAGATGGCACTGCTATTTTTTTTTTCAATTTTAGGAGAAATTTAACACAAAAGATAGTATTTTCAGAGTACATTCTAAATGTCCCCTTTAATGCAGCAAATCTTCACCTTTAGAATTCTACTTTAAAATCTCTCAGCAATGTTGTTTTACAAAAAATGCAGCACAAAAAGCACCTGACTGACATTCATGCCTTTTTTTGCCAATACAGAATACAGAATACATTTTGTACAGAGAAGTACAAAAAGAAGTTTTTTACAAGCATTAAAAAGTAGCATATCATTACACATTATATATAGAGTACATATACATTTTTTAAGATAACTATGATATTTAGCCATAGCCTGATATCAGTATTGTTTAAAGCCTCTAATTATACCACTACACTTCAGACAAAGGTTTCAGTATCTTCTCATAATGTCAGGAAAGCCGTGGGATCTTTCGCTTAGATTGGGTATATTCTTAACATTTCATGTCACAAATTTTCCAGCTGGTGTCTACTTTGTCCTGTGTGACACAGACACTTGCTTTGTATTTATGACAAATTTGACCATAACCTGCAAACAATAAGCAGCACTGGGAGCTTAAAGCATTTTGTGACCCACAGATTAGATTTGAATGAGAAGAGTGATGAGCCTTTGCAGACACAAACAGAAAACAGTGCCTCACACCTGTGACTATCTCCTTAACAAAGACATAAATTGATGGAACCAAATACATCACTCCAATTTCCTTGCAATTTAAATTGCCATAGTATCAACAAAATTAGATTTATTGATGAAGCTTGCTACATAAATCAAACCATTAATGTCTGCAAAGTACTGTAATTGAAAGTTACTGTCACAATGACAGAAAAGATTTGATAACAATTTAAAACAAGCATTCCCCTAAAACGCTAACAAGATGCTGTTTTGCATGTTTTCATTTTAAAATGCGATTTGGTGGATGATTACTCTGCTTAAAGTAAGATTTGTTCATTATGTGACAATTCAACCAAAAACAAACAAAAGTAATTTATGTAAATTTCAATGTGTAAAAGTAAATGAATAATTTGTGCAACCCATAGCAACTAAAGACTAGTCTTCTGCACTCAAAACATTGAAAAAGTATTTTAGATTGTCTGCTGGTATTTACTATATTGCAGTATCTCTCTCCCTCTCTCTCTCTCTCTCTCTCTCTCTCTCTCTCTCTCTCTCTCTCTCTCTCTCTCTCTCTCTCTCTCTCTCTCATGCAAGAAAGTATTTTGTTTGCTTAGGTCTCAAAAAATTGAAAAATCAGACTTTTTTTTCAGCAAAGCTCATAAATCTTTTGTTTGGCTCCTTTAGTTCTTTAATCAGAGGATGTCAGGTAGGAAAGGGTAAGAGGGTCACCCATGTAGGGAATTTCGGCCGGTTCATCAGAAACTGGTCACAATTTGCATAGTATATGGCCAGCCCAAGGTGCACTAATCTATGACAACCAGTCAGCAATTATCTTCCAGTTTTCTAACTGCTCTTTTAAACAAACTATACAGTCCTCATTTGCCTTTGTCATTTAATCATCTTATCTTAGGGGTAACAATGCATCTACTTGAACATTTAGGCCCCTTTCACACTGATGGACCGACCAGGTCCTCCTGCCAGTTTTTCAGGTGGATCCGATTAGACCATCCATTGCACTCTATGGAGTGGCGGATGTTAGCAGACATCCAATCCGATGCTGTCCGCTAAAAACAGACCAGACGGATAGAAATTCATTCCCCCATCTGTAAAAAAAAAAAAGAGATAGCAGCATGGGGTCCTCATTAAAATAATGCAGTAATTTATTTCATGAAAACAAATAGTATACTTACATATCAAATTCTTGGTAGTCAGCACAGGTAGAAAATGAGAACACCATGGGGCTGTCAGTAGGATGATATATGGATAGACTGTAAAGCTGTCAGTTGATGAAAGCCAATCCTATCTCTCTGGCTATCTCTCTGGCTGGCTCTGGAGGAGAGATCAGATTATGACAGCTGACAGGATGTAAAGGACAGGCAGTCAGTTTCCATCTGACAGCCCATAGAGGAGAGCAAGCTATGTCCATGTCTGCTCTGCATCAGCAGACCGGACAGGGACCTGTCATCTGCCTGCTCAGCAGGGATCAGCAGGGATTGTAGATCCTACAAATGAAGTGCTGGAAACCTACATTTTTTAAAACTCTATGCACATCCATCCTTCCTTCCTGTATGAATGTTCCAGTGACCAACCTGATATGGCACCTGCATCTCACAATGCAATGGGATTGCCATAGAGCAGCAAAACTAAAAGTATTTTTGGAAGCCATACAACATTTAGTTGGCATTAAAACAAAGGCTATTGGCCTCCATCCTAGCCATATGATTATTAAAATGGGTCAAGTTTACATCTTCAGGCTGAAATCTTCTTCAGCATTGGCTGGGATTTCACAGTAAGCCCTTAAAGGCTTGAATGAGGAGACACTCTGAGCATCTCTTGTCTTGGGGTAAGGCCCCATGTAAGTCTATGAATGCAGCTAGGTGGGAGGTCCCTAGGGTATTTTATGTTAGGGAACTAAGAAGAATAGACAAATGTATTTTATTCTAGCAATACTAGGGACGTTGGTTCGAATGCCAACCATGACATTATCTACCTAGAGTTTGCATGTTTTCCCGTGCCTGTGTGGTTTACCTCCAGGTACTCCAGTTTCCTCCCACACTCCAAAGACAAGCTGGCAAGTTACCGGTAATTGGATCCTGTCTAAATTGGCCTTAGCATGTGTATGTATAAAGGTGGGTTAGGGATCTTAGATTGTAAGCTCCTTGAGGGCAGGGACTGATATGAATGTACAATATATATGTAAAGCACTGCGTAAATTGACAGTGCTATATAAGTATCTGTAATAAATAAATAAATGTGAACTTGTCCTTCAGCTGTACAGATTTACATCTTGTTTAAAGACTACTGGTACTTTGTTCATTCTAACATCATTGCACAATGTCAGTTTTGTTCATTAGGCTGCCAACGCTGCTTTCATTGTTTAGTAAAGATTAAAATTATATGGACATGGATTAATCACCAAGAGATTTTGTTTTTGATTTATACAATACCAAGCCATCCAATAAAAGTTAATTAAATAGCTAATATAAAATGGACACAAAGCACTAAAGAATCAAAGTACATGCCTAAAATTCTCCTGACACTTGTATAAATGACCTCCAAATGTTTTTAAATGATTAGCTAAGTATTTTTGTTAAACAATTACTTTGCTACATTCAAGGTGCTTGTGCATGTACTTTTTAAACTTTAGTTTCATTTGTTAAAATATACTTCATCTGTCTTTTTTTTTTTATGGCACAAAAATATGTTATTTACAGATGGGGATAGACATTTTTCATCATCTTCTTAATAGTAAGTTGCAAGTCATGATTGTTTCAAGAATATAAGCCAATAAAAACACTCACTAGCTGAGCGAGTACAAAGCATTTCCCAACAATGGATTTACAATACTGATACATAACAAATATATGTGTCAATTTTATTTTCTAGTATCTAATATTTGTGAGACACTTTTTTTATATAATTGGCATTGCTATTGTTTTTCTAAATGATTACAGTCTAGAGTGCCTTGAAAAAGTATTCATACCCCTTGACATTTTCTACATTTTGTTATATTACAAACAAAAACGTAAATGCATTTTTTGGGGATTTTATGTGACAGACCAACACAAAGTGGCACATAATTGTGAAGTGGAAGGAAAATGGTAAATGGTTTTAAACATTTTTTACAAATAAATATGTGAAAAGTGTAGTATGCATTTATATTCAGCCCACTCAAGTCAATACTTTGTGGAACCACCTTTGCTGCAATTACAGCTGCAAGTCTTTTTTGGGATGTCTCTACCAGCATTGCACAGCTAGAGAGTGAAATTTTTGCCCATTCTTCTTTCAAAATAGCTCAAGCCCTGTCAGATTGGATGGAGAGCATCTTTGAAAAGCAATTTTCAAGTCTTGCCACAGATTCTCAATTGGATTAAGGTCAGGACTTTGATTGGGCCATCCTAACACATGAATATGCTTTGATCTAAACCATTCCATTGTAGCTCTGGTTGTATGTTTAAGGTTGTTGTCCTGCTGGAAGGTAAACCTCCACCCCAGTCTCAAGTATTTTGCAGACTCTAATGCCGCGTACACACGGTCGGAATTTCTGACAACAAATGTTCGATGTGAGCTTGTTGTCAGAAAACCCAACCGTGTGTATGCTCCATCAGACATTTGCTGTTGGAATTTCCGACAACAAATGTTTGAGAGCTGGTTCTCAAACTTTCCGACAGCAAAAATTGTTGCCAGAAATTCCGAGCGCATGTACACAATTCCGACACACAAAAAACGTAATTTTTCTCGGCTCCTTGTACGTCTTGTACGTCACCGCGTTCTTGATGTTCAGAATTTCCGACAACATTTGTGTGACTATGTGTATGCAAGACAAGTTTGGGCCAACATCCGTCGGAAATATTCGATCGTCTGTACACGGCATAACAGGTTTTCTTCTAAGCTTGTCCTGTATTTGGCTCCATCCATCTTCCCATCAAAGCTGACCAACTTCCCTGTCCCTGCTAAAGAAAAGCTTCCCCAACAACAAGATGCTGCTACCACCACCATGTTTCATGTTGGAGATGGTGTTTTCAGGGTGATGTGCAGTGTTACTTTTCTGCCACACATAGCGTTTTGCTTTTAGGCCAAAAAGATCAATTTTGGTTATATCTGACCAGAGCACCTTCTTCCACATATTTGCTGTGTCCCCCACATGGCTTTTAGCAAACTGCAAACAGGACTTCTTATGGCTTTCTTTCAACAATGGCTTTCTTCTTGCCACTCTTCCATAAAGGCCAGATTTGTGGAGTGCACAACAGAGTTACAATGGCCTCTTGGCTGCTTCTCTGATTAATGCTTGTCTTGCCCAGCCTGTCAGTTTAAGTGGACCGCCATGTCTTGGTAGGTTTGCAGTTGTGCCATACTGTTTCCATTTTTAGATGATGGATTGAACAGTACTCCATGAGATATTTAAAGCTTCTGATCATTTTTTTATAACCGAACCCTGCTTTAAACTTCTCCACACCTTAATGCCTGACCTGTCTGGTGTGTTTCTTGGTCTTCATGATGCTGTTTGTTCACCAAGATTCTCTAACAAATCTCTGAGGGCTTCACAGAACACCTGTATTAATACTAAGATTAAATTACACAAAGGTGAACTATTTATTAATTAGTAGCAATGGGCCGAATGGACCCCTGTTCAGTTTGCACCAGAACTTTTGAACACCATGAAAGTTCGGACCCAAATAACGAACCCCATTAAAGTCAATGGGACCTTTATGTCAAAAATCAAAAGTGTCCATTTTGAAGGCTTATATGCAAGTAATTGGGCATACAATGGTTATAGGGGTCCGGGTCCTGCCCTGGGGGACATGTATCAATAAAAACAAAGTTTGTGAAAACGTCATTTTTAAATGAGCAGTGATTTTTTGATTTTTAAAGTGAAAGCATAAAAATGAAAAATTCCTTCCAATATAGTGCCTGGGGGGTCCCCTTGGTCTACCTGTAAAGTGGCAGATCTGTACCATGTCTAGAATCTGCTGCAGCAATAATTGTATTTATAAAGCCAAAAAAATGACATTTTCACTGTAAGTTGCCTTTATCTTGCTCAGAAACAGCTGGGGAGCCAGTGTGTATGATGAGGCCACAATGTAGTGCACTGGGAACAAGATTAGAGATTTTTTGAATACATTCTGTTGTGGCTCCTTCCCACCGAAACCCTATAGAGGTAATCTTGATGAAAGCAAGAATTGGCCTTGCTGTAAAAAAAATGCAATGTTATGCACCTTTCAAACAGGTGCTGAAAAATTGGTCTTTGGGTGTTAATTGTGCCCATGAAACCTATACCAAAAACATTCTTCCAGATGAAATGATTGAACACCATCAAAGCTAGGCAGAGTCGAAGTCCTGCAGAGACTCCACAACCCAAAAAAACCTTAATCAGTGACATCAGGAGCTACATAGCTGGTAATCCAGGACTGATTCATTTTTATGAAAGTCAAACGGTCCACTGAATCTTTGGACAGACACGTTCTATGATCAGTAACGAAACCTCCTGCAGCACTGAATACCCATTCTGAAAGCACGCTGACTGCAGGGCAGCCCAACAGCTCAATAGCATACGGAGCAAGTTCTGGCCAGTGGTCTATTCTCATGACCCAGTAAGTCAGTAGATTATCAGCTGGAAAGCTCTCCATCTCTGTTTTGGTCCCGAGGTAATCGTCCACCATGTGATGCAGACGCTGCCAATGGGATGTGGAAGCTGACAGCCCTGGATGGCAAGGACTAAAAAAATTCAGAAAATGCCTCACTTAGGTGGACGCCTTCTCCAGCGCTCCTCTATTGACTGACAGAAGACTCAAAACAACGTTTTCCACCACACTGTAACCTACTGGAGTCAGGAAAAATGTTCAATAAAATCCTCTTTAACGTGTCCTCAAGAGATTTTATCTTCTGCACTCTCTGTGGGGATGGGAGAGGTTCTGAGACCTTCCCCTTATAACGGTGGTCAAGGAGGGTTGCCAACCAGTAATCACCCTTCTCCTTTATGCCACGTATTCTTGGGTCCTTTCGCAGGCTTTGAAGCAAGGGGTTGCCCATGAGCCTCAAATTTGCAGAGGCTTGAGAAGCAGACTCTTCGGGGTCACTCAGGATGACAGCATCTGGAACTTCCTCCTCCCAGCCACGTACTACTCCCAAGGGTCCTGGGGTTGGAAAGCCATCACTTACAGATTGATGCATGTCTTCCTCTTCTTCGAAGCATATCAAAGTGCCAGAATCCTCCTCCTCACCCCCCCCTCTCTCCCCCTGTGTGTTCTGTGACATAGGAATGATGGTGTCTGGATAAAGTGGGCCTTGAGAGGAAGGAATTCCTTTTTTTCCTCCTGTTGCTCTGCCTACAGTGCTCTGTCCATAATGCCATGCAGAGACTGCTCCAGCAGGAACACAACAGGGATTATGTCACTGCTCACCATCCTTGTGGCCTCCTCAAATGGTGACAGCACATTGCATGCATCCTTAATGATCAGCTATTGGCGTTTGGAAAAAAAGCTGAGGCGGCCTAAACCTATCCTGCCGTACTGGCACAGATATTCGTTGCCTGCCCTCTGCTGCATGTATAGCCGCTGCAGCATTCCCAAAGTTGGGTTCCACCTGGTGGACATGTCACAAATTAGGCTATTTATGGGCAGGTGGAATTTCCACTGAATTTCAGCCAACCGAGCACTGGCTGTATATGAACACATGAAATGGCTACAGACTCTTCTGGCCTGTTTTAATACATCTTGCAACCCTGGATACATACTTAGGAAATTCTGCACCATCAAATTGAGGACATGTGCCAGGCATGGCACATGTATCAACTTTCCCTGTCTAAGGGCGGACAGGAGGTTTGAGCCATTATCCGACACCACCATTCCTGGCTCCAGCTGGCATGGTGTGTACCACCTCTGGGCCTGTCCATGCAGAGCTGCAAGAATCTCTGTTCTGGTGTGGTTACTGTCCCCAAAACACACCAGCTGAAGCACTGCATGGCTTCTTTTAGCCTGGCTCCTTTTGAATGCTTAGGTGAAACCTAATGTCCGTAGGACAATTCTGCAGAAGAGGGCATGGAGGTGGTGGAGGAAAAGGAGGTAGAGCTCACAGGTCTGGCATCATCACCACCAGCTGTATTGAGACATGGGGGCACAACATGCTGCAGCACCAAGCCCTGTCCTGCATCCTTTCGAGTTGCAAGCAGCGTTACCCAGTGTGCTTTGAATTAAATATATTGTCCCTGCCCATGCTTGCTGGACCACGTGTCAGCAGTAAGGTGAATTTTACAGCTGATTGCCTTGCCCAACAATGCCAGAACATTCCCTTCCACTTGATGGTAGAGAGATGGAATAACCTTACGTGAAAAGTAGTAGCGACTGGAAACCTGCTATTTTGGTACAGCACATTGAGCAAATTCATGGAAGGGGGCAGAATTCACCAGGCTGAAAGGCAGAAGTTGGAGTGCCAACAGCTTTGACAAGCTTGCACCCAAATGCTGGGCATGTGGGTGGCAGGGACTGTATTTTTTTTCCCGCTGCATCAGATGGGGCAGAGAAAATTGCCGGCAACAGTCTACAGCTGGTGGTGTACTGCTGGCAGATGTGCTGCTAGGACCTGGGACACTGTGCTATACCATCATTGCTGTCACTGGTGGCTGCTGAAAGGTAATACTCGGTATCGCAGGGGCAGAGTGAAATGGGTAAGGAGGAGGGACAGATTTGTGCCCATTTTGTGTGGCTTTTAGGTGTTCTTGCCAGCAGGCTAAGTGGTTGGACGTTAAATGCCTTGCTAGGCATGTGGTACCCAAATGGTTGGTGTTTTTGCCACGTTTAATGTACCAGACACAGTTTGCAGGTAGCAACAGTGTGACCTGCTGCAGATGTGCTGAAAAGGCCCAGACAGCTGAGCTTTGGGGAGTGGGCCGAGAGATAACAGCTGCAAAACGTGATGGAATAGGATGGCTGCTCTCTACTCTTTCTTGATGTTGGCCTCCTTGGGGTTGTGCTGCCTCACCTTCAGTTTCCTCCTCTGCTCTATTTGGCACCCAAGTCACATCAGTGACCTCATCATCATCATCATCTCAATATCCTCCATCTTCATCATTACCACTGGAGACAACTTAGCAATATGCTGCGGCTTAGAGAACATGAATGCCAGTTTGTCTACCAGTGTTCCTCACTCTCTCTAGGCTCATGTTCCTGTCATCCTCAACTTCAGAACCAACATCTGAATCCAGTAATGGCTGGGCATCATCAAGGAGCAAGTGGCTGACGCTGTGGTCAAATAACTCAGCTGACTCCTCAATGGATGATGTTGAGGCTATGGCAGGAATAGATGTGGAGAAGGAGGCAGGTTTATCCACTCTGGCAACTGCAGGGGACTGCACACTTGTCTCTACTTGCATGACAGAGGATGATGGGGATGAGGAAGGTTTAGTAAGCCAGTCCACCACCTCCTTTGCATGCTGTGGCTGGATAGCATGGCAAACTCACTAAACAGAGGAAATGATGCCCTGCCTGAGGCCTGACCACCACGTCCACCTTTGCCTGTGGATACATTTGTTGCTGGCCCCCTTACAGTACCAAGGGAATGTCTGCCTCTCCTTGTTGTCCTCCCAGACATTATTGGGAGGGAGGGGGCGGTGCTTATAAGCAAATGTAAAGAAGAAGTTAAAATCTGTTCGTAGATGCACTTTAATCAATGTAAAGAGGTGTTTGGTGCATTTTAATTTCAATACCCACACTACACAGACACACTCCACGGAGACACTATAATATACTGCAATATAATGCGCCCAACGTACAGTGATGCACGGAATTATATGGCGTTAAACTAGCAGTAATGCACACAAAACTATATGGTATTAAACTGGCAGCAACGCACACATAACTATATTGCTTTAAACTGTCAGTAACGCACACAGAAGTAAATGGTGTTAAACTGGCAGTAAGGCACAAAACTATATGACATTAAACTGGCAGTAATGCACACAGAACTATATGGCGTTAAACTGGCAGTAACGCACACAGAACTATATGGCGTTAAACTGCCAGTAATGCACACAGAACTATATGGCGTTAAACTGGCAGTAACGCACACATAACTATATGGCGTTAAACTGGCAGTAATGCACGCAAAACTATATGGCGTTAAACTGGCAGTAATGCACACAGAACTATATGGTATTAAACTGGCAGCAACGCACACATAACTATATTGCTTTAAACTGTCAGTAACGCACACAGAAGTAAATGGTGTTAAACTGGCAGTAAGGCACAAAACTATATGACATTAAACTGGCAGTAATGCACACAGAACTATATGGCGTTAAACTGGCAGTAACGCACACAGAACTATATGGCGTTAAACTGGCAGTAATGCACACAGCACTATATGGTGTTAAACTGGCAGTAATGCACACATAACTATATGGCGTTAAACTGGCAGTAATGCACGCAAAACTATATGGCGTTAAACTGGCAGTAATGCACACAGAACTATATAGCGTTAAACTGGCAGTAACACACGCAAAACTATATGGCGTTAAACTGGTAGTAACGCACACAGAACTATATGGCGTTAAACTGGCGGTAATGCACGCAAAACGATATGGCGTTAAACTGGTAGTAACGCACACAAAACTATATGGCAATAAACTGGCAGTAATGCTACACAGAAGTATATGGAGTTAAACTGGCAATCAAATAGACGGTATTCAACCGTTACTACACTGACGCTATCTGAACTGTCCCTACTCTAGCTACAGTATACACTAATGCCAAGATTACTGACACGTTCTCACTACACTACAGTGAAACTATCTGAGCTGTCCCTACTCTAGCTGCACACTATGCAAAGCTGAATAATGGTCCTCACTACATTCACACTATTTCTAGACTCAGAGGCGGCTCTCTAATTAGACAGGGAATATCTCCCGGTCAGTATCCCCAAGCTAGCGGGTTGAGTGAGCTACTACTATAACTACAGCGCTGCTATATGACCAGCGCCGCGTGGACCTAAAGTCTCCTCTCTCTGCCTCCCTCGGCACTCTCCAGCACCCCCTTTCTCAGTGTCCTCAAGGCTCCAGCGCTGCCTGAGGACAGATTATAGAGGCAGAGCTGTCGGCCACTGCTGAACCCAGGAGGGTTGGATGCAAGCACGGACATGCAGGAGTTCGTTTTGTCAGGTGTGGAGGGAGGTGAGCTGGCAGCTTTATGGGAGCACTTGCAACTTGTATGCAGGGACTTGAGATGGGGAGGGGGCGGTGAGAGCAGTGTCTGCAGCACAGTAGGAGGCCAGTCCTGGTGCTGTGCTGCTAACTTCAGTTGCTAATACACTCCGCACCCCTCTCATATACATACTACCCCCCATACACTCCGCACCCCTTTCATATACATACTACCCCGCACATACACTCCGCACCCCTCTCATATACATACTACCCCCACATACACTCCGCACCCCTCTCATATACATGCTAACCCCTACACACTCCGCTCTCCTCTCATATACCTACTACCCCCATACACTCCACACTCCTCTCATATACATACTACCCCCATACACTCCGCACTCCTCTCATATACATACTACCCCCCCATACACTCCGCACCCCTCTCATATACATACTACCCCCATACACTCTGCACTCCTCTCATATACATTCTACCCCCCATACACTCCACACTCCTCTCATATACATACTACCCCCCATACACTCCACACTCCTGTCATATAAATACTATCCCCCATACACTCTGCACCCCTCTCATATACATGACTCAGGAGAATATCAGAGCATTACAACAAGACGATACCAACATTAGAGAAGTGGTCTGGCTTAAGGAGAACAATTGGATCCCAAACCACAAAAAAAAGGAGAATATGACGAGTAAAACAAGACATTTGATACACAAATGGAACAAATTCAGAGTTGAGGAATTAATCCTCTACCAGCACTCTGGAACCTGAAAACAGCTAGTTCTACCAGAAAAGCTAAAACCATTGGTCTTAAGAAATCTTCATAATGACATGGGTCACATTGGCACTGACAAGGTAAACCACCTAGCACGTGAGCGATTTTACTGGCCATTTATGCAAAGAGACATTGAAGAATATGTGCTGAAGAAGTGCAACTGCTGTAGAAGTGCACGCAAAACTATATGAAGAAGTGCACGCAAAACTATATGGCGTTAAACTGGCAGTAACGCACATAGAACTATATGACGTTAAACTGGCGGTAATGCACGCAAAACGATATGGCGTTAAACTGGTAGTAACGCACACAAAACTATATGGCGTTAAACTGGCAGTAATGCACACAGAACTATATGGTGTTAAACTGGCAGTAATGCACACAGAAGTATATGGAGTTAAACTGGCAATCAAATAGACGGTATTCAACTGTTACTACACTGACGCTATCTGAGCTGTCCCTACTCTACACTAATATATGTATGAATGACACGGTCTCACTACACTACAGTGAAACTATCTGAGCTGTCCCTGGCGTGGGGTCCCCCCAAAAATCCATACCAGACCCTTATCCGAGCATGCAACCTGGCAGGCCGCAGGAAAAGAGGGGGGAAAAAGAGAGCGCCCCCCTCCTAAACCGTACCAGACCACATGCCCTCAACATGGGTAGGGTGCTTTGGGGTAACTCCCCCCCCAAAACACCTTGTCCCCTTGTTGATGGGGAGAAGGGCCTCATCCCCACAACCCTTGCTCAGTGGTTGTGGGGGTCTGCGGGCGGGGGCTTATTGGAATCTGGAAGCCCCCTTTAACAAGGGGACCCCCAGATCCCCCCCCTATGTGAAATGGTAACGGGGTACAAATGTACCCCTACCATTTCACAAAAAATGTGTGAAAATTGTAAAAAACACACAAGACACGGCTTGGGACAAGTCCTTTATTAAAAAATAAAAAAATAAAACTGTCCCACGAAGTCCATTCATCTTCTTCACTCGCTCCAACGGACGGAAAAAAAAAGGCGCACGGCACCTTCGATCTGCCTCCATGGGAGGCACCCGCCAAAATGACGGCCTCTTAGGTGACAACTCTTTTATAATTGATGGCTGGGCCACACGATGATGTCACCGGGTGATCCCCCTCTGAGGCACGGGGACATCCCTTTGGCTGCCCCGTAGCATAAGAGGGGGGCGGGGCCACCTGTTCCGTCCCCTCTGATGCACGGGGACATCCCTATGGATTTCCCATAGCGTCAGAGGGGGCGGGGTCACTCAGTTACATAACCAGTTGGCCCTGTCCCCCTCTGACGCTACGGGAAAGCCATAGGGACATCCCTGTGCCTCAGAGGGGGTGGGGTCACCCAGCGATGTCATTGTGTGGCCCTGCCCTCAGTTGTAAAAAAGCTGTCACCTGAGAAGCCGGTCATTATGGCGGGTGCCTCCCATGGAGGCAGATCGTAGGTGGCGTGCAGCTTTTTTTTCTTTTTCGGTCCGTCGGAGCGAGAGAAGAAGCAGATGAATGGACTTCGTGGGACAGTTTTATTTTTTTATTTTTTAATAAAGGACTTGTCCCAATCCATGTCTTGTGTTTTTTTGCCATTTTCACACATTTTTTGTGAAATGGTAGGGGTACATTTGTACCCCGTTACCATTTCACACAGGAGTGGGCCCGGGATCTGGGGGTCCCCTTGTTAAAGGGGGCTTCCAGATTCCGATAAGCCCCCTCACCCACAGACCCCCACAACCACCGGGCAAGGGTTGTGGGGATGAGGCCCTTCTCTCCATCAACATGGGCACAAGGTGCTTTGGGGGGGCCACTACCCCAAAGCACCCTCCCCATGTTGAGGGCATGTGGCCTGGTACGGTTCAGGAGGGGGAGCGCTCTCTCGTCCCCCCTCTTTTCCTGCGGCCTGCCAGTTTGTGTGCTTGGATAAGGGTTTGGTATGGATTTTTGGGGGGACCCAACGCCATTTTTTAAAAAAATTTGGCGCAGGGTTCCCCTTAAAATCCATACCAGACCTGAAGGGCCTGGTATGGAATTGGGGGTACCCCCACGCATTTTTTTTATTTTGCTTTGGGGTTCCCCTTAATGTTCATACTAGACCCGAAGGGTACTTTTAAATGACTTTTTTTCCTTTAGAAATGTAATTTTGCTCTCGGACTGTTCTAAACACAGGAAACATGTGCCACTTTACAGACATACTATAGACACCCCCCAGGTACAAAATTTAAAGGAATATTTCACTTTTATTGTTTCACTTTAAGCATTTTTAAAATCACTGCTCTCGAAAAAACTGCCTTTTTAAAAACTTTTTTTGCATTGATACATGTCCCCTGGGGCAGGACCCAGGTCCCCAAACACTTTTTATGACAATATGCATATAATCCTTCAAAATTAGCACTTTTGATTTCTCCCATAGACTTTTAAAGGGTGTTCCATGGCTTTTAAATTTGCCGTGAACACCCCAAATTGTTTGCTATTCAGCGAACAGGCGAACATCGGGCTCATCCCTATTTACCACCATTGTACAGTGCCATCATAATAGCATCATGGACAAAGTAATGCACTGGGGCCCCTACTAGGGAGATGGTTACCTGTGGCCTACACAGCACACAGAAAACAGTCAGTGTGGCTAAATTATTATTATTATTATTATTATTATTATACGAGATTTATATAGCGCCAACAGTTTACTCAGCGCTTTACAATGTATAAGGGGGACAACACAATTACAGTACAATACAAAAGGTACAGGAGGGCCCTGCTCGTAGAGCTTACATTCTAAAAGGGAGGAGGTGGTGGTGCAAAAGGTAATAGCTGCAAAGAATGATTTGATGGGGGTGGCTCAGGGACAGTTATGTGGGTGTGGGATAGGCTTCCCTGAATAAATGAGTTTTCAAGGATCTCCTAAAGGTGGACAGGGTAGGGGTGCTACATATTGGTCATGGCTTTTGGTCTGATTAGAAATTTTTGTCTGATTTTATTTTTATTTTTTACAACTCTTTTTTTTTATTTTTTTAAAAACAAAAATTACGCTTTTTAGTGAAAGTTTTTTGGTTTCTTTGGTGAGATATCAGGGGTCTTAACAGACCCCCGAAGTCTCACTTTTGACACAGAGAAAAGGACTGTGTCAGGGAAGGTTACATCCGCTGATGACACTGCCTGATATTTGGCGTGCAGTACTGTGGTCTACCAGCAGGTGTCTCCTGGCAGTCTGGAACTGCCAGGGGAGCTTTCCTCTGTTGATAGTATTATGTCATCTTTGGGCTGCAGTACTGGCGTCCACCAGCGGATGGATCCTGGCAGTGTGGCACAGACAGCACCTCTTGCAATCAGGTGTCACTTGAGACCAATTACAGGCATATAAATACCCGGCAAACACTCACATGTTTGCCTTGGTATCTTTCTTGTGCCCTGACCTGCTACCTTGTGATCCAATCCTGATTCTGAACCTGTTCCTGTTTCTGTGCCCTGTGCCTTGAACCCGTGACCCGTGTATCTGATCCTGTTTCCCTGTCCTAATCCCTATCCTGTCCCACCTGTTACCTTCATCTCTGCCCTACAGTCTGATCCGTCCATCCTCTCCCTGTCCTGTGTGCCTTACCCCATCTGCTGATTTCCCTATGTATGAACTTGGCCTGGCTTACGTTTATGTTTCTGGAACATCTCCTGTCCACCTGCTGATCTGCTGTGTATGACCCTGGCCTGGCTATTGTTTATGGTTTTGGTACTTCCCTTGGCTGTATATAATTATCTGTGGGTTTCTGTTGGTTGGTTGAGCACTATTTGTATTTGGAGTGTTACTTATTTACCACTTATCTTTAATAAACTCTATATTATTCACTTATATACGTTTTTGGTGTCCTCTGTCGCAGATCACATTGTTCTGGTCACACATGTTCATGACAGTATACCAAGGCCATCTCTGACCAGAAGTGGCTGCACAGGGGAACCATCTCAGTTCTGTTTTACGTTGCTGGGATGAATTCAGATATAACTGTTTATTATGCTCTGCTGGCAGCAGAGTTTTCTGAATATTTCCGCCAGACATTGAAAGGGTGGTCCAGTGATCAGCTGCTGGAGATTATCCATTTAGCTCACTCTGTGGTTGATCAGGGCAGTATACTGTTTGAGGATGTTCAGTCTTTAATTAAAATGGGTACAGAGCTGGCTCTGCCCTGTATCCCAAAGGGCCGTGATGACTCCCCCCCCCCCCTTCAGCATTAACCAGGTTGTGGCCTTAGTATGGCTGTTGGAGGATAACTCTGCATCCTTTTTGGAGCACTATTCAGTTTGTCCCAAACAGTTGTTGAAGGATTGTATAGATGAAGTGCAGTCCCTGGTCAGACAGAGGGTATGTGAGCCCACTTTTGTTCTACCTGTACTTCAGGCATGGTTAGACCTGTTATGCCCAGATTATGTCAGCTCTCCACAACCCAGACCTGCTACTAAACACTTGCCTGCTCAGACGTCTTTTCTGCCATCACCCATGGCAACCTCAACTACAGCCCAATATACCCTGCTCCCCACAAAGTATCAATACCCTGTTTCTACTTCCTGCACCTATCCTGCCTTTAACCCACCTGCCTTTTCTCTACCACCTACAACTTCCCCACAAAAACTTCCTCTGGCCGCTGTTCCCCCTTCCTTGCCATACCCCAGCCCTTCGTTTCAGTATGCCTCACTTCCTACCTACAGTCCTACAGTCACCTACAGATCTCCAGCAGTTAAGCCAAAGAAGAAACGGAAATTCTTTCCAACCCATTTGATCCTGCCAGCAACCTAACCTGCCTCCGCACCAGCTAATCCACTCCAGCCTGACTTCCCAGTGCCTGCTACCCAGCCTGATGTCCCAGTGCTTGCTACCCAGTCTGACATCCCAGTGCTTGCTACCCAGTCTGACGTCCCAGTGCTTGCTACCCAGTCTGACATCCCAGTGCTTGCTACCGAGTCTGACGTCCCAGTGCCTACTCCCTAGTCCGATGTGCCTGCCTTCCAGTCTGATGTCCCCGCTTCCCAGTCTGATGTCCCCACTTCTCACTCTGATGTGCCTGACTTCCAGTCTGATGTGCCTGCCTTCCAGTCTGATGTCCTGGTGCCTGCCTTCTAGTCTGATGTGCCTGCTTTCCAGTCTGATGTGCCCGCTTTCAAGTCTGATGTGCCCACCTTCCAGCCTGATGTTTCGGTGCTTGCCTTCCAGCCTGATGTCTCGGTGCTTGCCTTCCAGACTGATGTCTCGGTGCCTGCCTTCCAGTCTGATGTGCCCGCTTTTCAGTCTGATGTGCCGCCTTCCAGTCCGATGTCTTGGTACCTGCCTTCCAGTCTCATGTCTCGGTGTCTGCTGCCCAGCCTGATGTGTTCCTGTCTGCTGCCCAGCCTGATGTGTTCCTGTTTGCTGCCCAGCCTGATGTGTTCCGGTCTGCTGCCCTGCCTGATGTGTTCCTGTCTGCTGCCCAACCTGATGTGTTCCTTAACGCTAGTTGGAGCGTTCGGAGGCGCTCCTTTGAGGGGGATACTGTCAGGGAAGGTTCCATCCGCTGATGACACTGCCTGATATTTGGCATGCAGTACTGTGATCCACCAGCAGGTGTCTCCTGGCAGTCTGGAACTGCCAGGAGAGCTTTCCTCTGTTGATAGTATTATGTCATCTTTAGGCCGCAGTACTGGCATCCACCAGTGGATGGATCCTGGCAGTGTGGAGCAGACAGCACCTCTTGCAATCAGGTGTCACTTGAGACCAATTACAGGCATATAAATACCTGGCAAACACTCACATGTTTGCCTTGATATCTTCCTTGCGCCCTGACCTGCTACCTTGTGATCTGATCCTGATTCTGAACCTGTTCCTGTGCCCTGAACCCGTGACCTGTGCATTTGATCCTGTTTCCCTGTCCTGATCCCTATCCTGTCCCACCTGTTACATTCATCACTGCCCTGCAGTCTGATCCATCCATCCTCTCCCTGTCTTGTGTTTCTTACCCAGTCTGCTGATCTCCCTGTTTATGACCTTGGCCTGGCTTATGTTTATGTTTCTGGAACACTCCCTGTCTACCTGCTGATCTGCTGTGTATGACCCTGGCCTGGCTATTGTTTATAATTTTGGTACTTCCCTTGGCTGTATATAATTATCTGTTGTCTGTGGGTTTCTGTTGGTTGGTTGAGCATTATTTGTATTTTGGGTGTTACTTATTTACCAGTTATCTTTAATAAACTTTATATTATTCACTTATATACCTTTTTGGTGTCCTCTGTCGCAGATCACACGGTTCTGGTCACACATGTTCATGACAGACTGAGGACACACATTCCCCAGTCCCTTTCTCTGTAGCCTCAGCACTGCAAATGAATGAACAGGAGACAGAGGCTCCTGTTAATTCATAAACCAAAGCAGAGAAAACACAGTTTACCATGCTTCAGTTATGAATGAACACAGTGAGTGATCAGTACCGATCACTCACTGTGTTCATTTAGAAAAGGAAGGGGCTGGTAAATTACATAAAAAAGGACATCAATTTTGTTTGGGTGCAACCTCGCACAACCGCGCAATTGTCAGTTAAAGCAACGCAGTGCCATATCACAAAAAGTGCTCTGGTCAGGAAGGGGGTAAATTCTTTCAGGCCTGAATCGGTTAATGAGCAGCTCCAGTTCTGCCACAGGGGCATAACAAATATTCACATAACACAATGTGACAAACAACTGGCTCCTGCCTTTAAAAAAAAAACTATTTTTAAAACTTTCAGCTCCTTTATTGGTTCTCTGTTAAAGGTGGCATCTGATATTTTTCATGGGACAATAACAAATGCTTTATGCACTGATATAAAGTCCATTTTATAAGTATAAATAAAGTCAAAACTTTTTTTAGTATTGGATAGAGTGGAGAGGGATTAGAACACTTGTCCGTTTTTATTGCTGTCTGTGTCATTGTTAGGGAGATTCACCCTCTCTATTTGTCCTGTTTTTTTTTTGTTTTTTGTTTTTTTTTTAACAGAAATAGAGTTTATTGGAAAATGTACACAATAACATTGACACAGTGCACAGTCAATACATGAAAACATAAAGTCGAAGGGGAGACAAGAGATCAAGTGAATCTACCAATGAGCGTTGCATCCAATACATAACTACAGCCCAAACAAAAGATGTTTCGAGGCTGTCCAATCTGCAAAATAATGATTTGGGAATAGGGATTGGGGTATTCCTGAAAAAGTATATCAATTTGGGGAGGTAGACCATTTTAATTAAGTTCACCCTACCTACTGGCGACAGTGGCAGAGTTTTCAATGACTGGCATTTCTTACCAAATTGAGCAATTAAGGGGGAAAGATTGTCCTCCATATAGGTCTGCAAGGACCCCTAGACTCTTATCCCCAGGTATTTAAACTCCTCTACCCACTAGAGAGGGGTCCCAGTGTCCATCCCAGAACCCTAGGGGTGAGGAGAAAAAAGGATTGATTTGTCCCAATTAGTGTGGATCCCAGAGTATCCCCCAAATTTAACAATAATCTTCAAGGCCGACTGTAAGGAGACACCTGCATCAGCCAGATACAGCAAGGTCTCGTCTGCATAGAGAGACACTTCCTCCTGGAGCACCCCCACTTGGATTCCCTTCACCCTATGGTCCTGAAGTATTAGGATTCAAAAGAGAAAAATCAACCAGCGCAACAGTAATCACTAGAACAAAAGCAGCTGAAATACTGAGGGTCAAAATATCAAATCCCATACAACAGAATTATAAAAAGGCAGTACAGCGCTTCAAAATTAATACTAATAGAGAAAGTCCATAATCTAATAAGAAAGCACAGACAAGCTTCCAGTGTTGAAAGTGAAGAGATGCACAATAAATGGTGACTTCCGTGACACCCTCCACCAATGTAAGGATTGGCCCCTCACCTCATGACATGGACCCCTGAGTTTATGAGTCAGGTCTAATACAGCATTCCCATTACTGGGTCATCATGCACACATCATAACTTGCAGTGTAGGGACAGTCAGTTTGAAAGATCTTCTTCAGCTCCAGTCAAATACATGTAATAGAATAAGCAATATCTAGTGCTCTCTGTTTTTCAAATCTTATGTCTGTTTATTAAAATAGAATAAAAACTCACAAGCAAGGCATTGTACCCCAGTGCTAGGGATCGGCAACAAACATGAACACATCGTGTCTGCGGGAATCAGCATCGGGATGCGGGTGCCGTCACGAATGTATCATGTAATGTCCGTACGTGTTACATCCCATAAAGTAGGTGGGACTTCATGAGCGGTGCCGATCCCTAGCACTGGGGTACAGTGCCTTGCTTGTGAGTATTTATTCTATTTTAATAAACAGACATAAGATTTGAAAAACAGAGAGCACTAGATATTGCTTATTCTATTACATGTATTTGACTGGAGCTGAAGAAGATCTTTCAAACTGACTGTCCCTACACTGCAAGTTATGATGTGTGCATGATGACCCAGTAATGGGAATGCTGTATTAGACCTGACTCATAAACTCAGGGGTCCATGTCATGAGGTGAGGGGCCAATCCTTACGTTGGTGGAGGGTGTCCCGGAAGTCACCATGTATTGTGTATCTCTTCACTTTCAAGACGTATTAGGATTGCCAGGGGCTCTATCGCCGGGGCGAAGAGCCCCAGGGAGAGGGGACATCCCTGCCTGGTTTTCCTACTCAGACTGAAGGTAGCAGACAACAGGCCGTTCATCCGGTCTCTAGCAGTTGGGTTCCTATACAAGAGTTGAATCCAGGAGATGAACTTGGGCCCAAATCCATAACATTCCAGCACCTTCCAGAGAAAAAGCCATTAGACAGAGCCGCTATTACTCTCGTGTTGTCCTCTTTGGTCAGATCTATATGGGTAAACAGTCTATGGATGTTGATATCAGTACCCCTGTCTGGCATGAACCCGGATTTATCCGGATGCACCAAAGCCATGATCACCGTATTCAACTGAGTAGCCGATATCTTTGCTAGAACCTTGGCGTCCACATTAATCAGGGAGATCGGGCGATAAGATTTACAGAGTTTCGGGTCCTTGTCAGGCTTGGGAACCACTACTATTACAGCCTCGGATATGGTGGCCGGTAAGGACCCATCCCTCAAGGAAGACAGAAGCATAGAGTGAAGTCTGGGTGTCAAGTCATCAGCATATATGCTATAAAACTTAGTGGGGAATCCATCAGGGCCCGGTCTCTTCCCAGCCTGGAGAGAGGACATGGCCTGGCGAACTTGCTTAAGGGTAATAGGGGAGTCAATCTGATCCCTATAGGTCAAAGTCAGGAAAGCGAAGTCGGCATCAGAGAGGTATATGTGGAGGTCTTCCATTGAATAGTCTACCTGGGAGGAGTAAAGTTCAGTATAGTAGGAAGCAAAACAGTCAGCGATTGCCCTAGATGCAGTCTGCCTAATCCCGGCTTTGTCAACCACCAAGGGTACACTCATAGAGGGCGACTGTTTGCTCACCAACCAAACCAGCAGTCTACCACTACGCTCACTCTCCTCAAAAATCCTTTGAGACTGTTGGAGCATTTTCTTTTTGGCCAGGGAAGTACAGAGCATAAGCACTGCCCTGGTACTCTCCTGAAGCTGATCGTGAAGCACTGGGTCTTTGGTCTGGGTGTATTGTTGCTCCAAGGAAGTAGCTAGTCCCTCAGCCCTAACTAAGTCAGCCTTCAACTGTCTACAAACTTCCCAATGAGCGACTGGTAATGCTCCCTAGAGAAGACCTTAAAGGCGTCCCAAACCACCGCCTCCAAAGCAGACCCCGGGTTAAGGCCCCAGAACGTAAGCATCTGCGGACGAAACCCGGAGTCCACCCCAGGGTCAGAGATCCAGAACCTTGACAGCCTCCATAGTTTATCTGAGCCTTCAAGGGACAACTGAAGCAGAATCAGTGCATGGTCAGAGATCCCCCTCAGCAAAATAGAAACCTGCTGGACCCTGGGCAAGTTGGAACCACCCGCATACATCAGATCTACGTGGGATATAGTCTTATAGAGTGGCACGTGAAGGACCTGTCAAGGGAATACCTCCACAGATCTGTTAGCCCGTAGGCATTTGCCCACCTGGAGAGGTCTGAAGTAGAACCCCCTGTGGAGGCAAAGCGGTCAAGCTCAGGGTTAGGTGGCATATTAAAATCCCCCATAACAAGCACATTGTCTGTAGCGTACTTGGCAATGAGAGAATTTATCCTATGGGCAACCTAATTGAAGCAGGAATGTACAGACCCACCAGAACAATTTCTAAACATTCTACCATAGCATGAATTACAACGTAGCATCCATCTGGTTCAAGCACAAGATCCAAGAGTCTAAAATGTAGGGATTTGCATATCAGAACACTGAAACCTCTGGCAAAATTGGAATAGCTCGAGTGATACTGTTGTCCCACACAGGGTTTTTTAAGACTGAGGGGTTTTTTTTCCCCACCAAGTGGATCTCCTGGAGGACACAGATATGAGGATTATAGGTCTTCAAAAAATTGGAATACCAAGGACCATTTTATATGAGAGTTAAGGCCTCTGGTGTTCCAAGAGATTACAGTAAGAGATGCCATTCAATCACCTTGTACAGTAGTAGAGGAGGGGTTTCAGGGATCAGTACCGACCCAGATGGAGCAAAAGCACTCAGCAAAATGCCACAAGTTAAATTGCCTAATTAAATCAGAGTCAAGTTGAGCACGACTGACTGTTTCACACATACGTAGTTATACGAAACAATGACACGATAACCAAAAAAACAAAACATCCTCCCCACCCCGCCAACCCCCCCAAAACTGAGGGCGGCATATCTTCCCAACATAAGCATGGCAAGTTGCCATGCATTGGAGGCAATGTGTGGAAGAGGCATACAGTACATAGGTCTGCTAACCCATAACAGCTAGGGTCATCCGGATGATAAATGATGTGCAGGTCACCCGGCAAGCTGGGGCTACAAAACTTATTCCAGTCAGCAGGAGCATCCTGAGTATAGTGTGGGTCATGGAAGGGAACAGGGAGCCCAAAATCAAAAAGGCAGTAATAGCTGGAGAGTCACCGGTAGACAGGCACACTTTGACAAATAGGATCAGATAAACTTAGGAGAGCGTGGTACTGTTCCCCTGCAGGACTTGGTGAGGTTGAGAATAGCAGTCCCCCCTCCAGAGTAATCCCAGTCCCAGGGGAGAAACAGAGCATCACCATTAGAAATACCAAGTGGCAACAAAAAGATGCATCATAGTGAGGTAAGATAAGACAATCATCTGCTGCCATCTTCCTGTGTGAATCGTATCCAGCCAGGAGGATGCCTCCTCAGGAAATGTGAAGAAGCGCACCCACTCCCCATCTTGAACTCGGAGTCTTGCTATGAAAAGCATACTATACTTGAGAATTTTAGCATGCAGGCAGGTGCGAACATGGCCGAATAACTTCCGTAGGCATTGTGTTTCAATGGAATAGTCTGGAAATATAAGGAGCTTAGCGTTTTAATATTTCAGCTCACCCAGATTTCTTGCCTCTCGCAGGATCATATCTCCCTGAGGCCCCCCTGACAGGGGGGACCCGGTGGGCACGCTCCACCACAATGTGGGGTGAAAATGAGGCACCAGGTAGGAGAGAGCGCAACAGCGTTTCCGTAAAAAGAGTAGTATCATTGCCCTCTGCTCTCTCAGGCAGCCCCAGTATGTGCACATTATTGCATCTATTACAATTTTCGGCATCCTCAGCCCTCGATTCCAAGTGTTTCATTTTATATTTCAGAGTATGGAGGTCTGCCATGTGTTCCCGCTGTATATCCTCAGCCAAGGATACATGCTGCTCCACCCCAGTCACTGGCCCCTAAAGGTGTCAATGTCTCTCCTAATCAACCCCAGTTCAGGGTATACATGGTCCATTTTCTCCATCAGGCAGGCATTTTCAGGCATTTATAGTCTCCATGAGGGCCGTGTACTCCGGAGGAGCCACAGGAGCTACAACCGCATGGCTCACTTCCTTCGTCTGAGAGACCATAGTAGTGAGGGTTATGGAGGTGGCCTTACCCTCGGCGTGCAGAGAGTTCCCTTTCTTGCTTTGTTTCCGAGAGGAGCCACCCCATCTGTATCCGGGCATGGGCTGTCGAATCCGGGCAGCTAGGAGCGCCAGACAAGGCAGGTGAGAGTCTTCCTGCACCGCGTTTACACAGGATAAGAGATCCGGACAAAAGAGCAGCTTTAAAACACGTCTGCTCCCGTCGCCATCTTGGACACGCCTCCCCATTTTTCCTGTTTACTATTATCATAGAAAGTAAAAGTAAAAGAAAATCCCAAATTTGAGTTGTCACCAGAACAGTAATAGAGGGGAAATTTTCCAAAGGGGACACTAGTTCTGGTGACCTAAGGGCCCCCCAAGAGATTCCCTTAATTTGCAGGGAATTCCTTTCACTGCTTTGACTATGGGACAGGACATGAAGAAAAATATCCTCAATGGGACACAGATGGCAAAAAAAAACGACAGAGGTTATAACCCTCCCTTACTCTATCCAAAACTAAAAAATCATAGTTCTACTTTTATGTCAAAATTTAGCTTTTAATACAAACCCAGTGTATGCTATATTGATTACTTTGGTGTTATTTCTGGTTGGGGGCAAACAGCTGGTTATGTGGATAAATAACAATTTTTACCTGCTGGTGCTGTCCACCCTCCTAAACGATATATACATGCACAGTATGCAACACACACAACAATTTTTAATACAATGGAGAACAACATCTCTTGACGTTCTTTGATGCTCTCTCTATTCTATAGTTTAGTGTGCCTCTAAAAGAAAAGGTAGTACAGCCTTTTTGATGGCCCCTGTCTCCTATCTAGACTTAGTTCAGCAGCTTCTGTCAGACTTATTCAACATTCAATGATTAATGTAAAATCAGAAACCTGTGCCCCCCCTCCAGATGCTATGGTTCTGAAAAGGTTAGGACCTAAGACATTGCTTGTCGTCTCCCCATTATGGAGATTTCCAATAATTTCCTGTCCAAGGGACACCCTCTATGTCAGCACATTAACTTTCCCACTCTATTCAAAACAGTTTTGATGACAGCCCACAGTACATTTACGTCATTATTTTGATGTTAAATACTAGCTGCCATAAACCCGGTATCCTTTTATACTGTGGGTGATTCTCTTTCAGAACCGCCAGTAAGCCCAGAGCCGATCCAATCCCTGAGGCACCTGGACAGGAAGCCGAGTGAGAGCCCTCATATGGCTCTATGCCCTTGGATGTCACTTCCACCTCTTGGGCTTAAAGGGATGATTTATTTTTTTGGGTTAAAGGCAAAGTGTATTTTTTTTTTTTTGCTTTTAAGGGTAAATGAGAGATCTGGGGTCTTTTTGATCAATAAAGAGGACCTGACATGCCTATTTCTATTACAAGGGATGTTTGCATTCCTTCTAATAGGAATAAAAGTGATAAAAAAAAAAAAAACGAAAGGGGCAGTGTAAAAAAATAAAATAAAAAAGCAAAATAAAAAAAATAAAAATGTAAAGCACCCCGTCCCTCCGTGCTCGCACGCAGAAGTGAACACATACGTAAGTCATGCCACAAATGTAAACAAAGAGCACCAATTTTGAAAAAAAATTTTTTTTTTTACTTTTCGCTATAATACATATCCAAAAACATTTATAAAAAAACTAATGTATTTATCAGTTTAGGCCAATATATAAAGAAAAAATACAAATCAGCGCGAAGTGGTAAATATGCGTAATATAGCTGCTGAACACTAGGGTCAAAGAACAAATCCCTTAATACAAATATAACATCAGATAGTGCAGCGCTAAAATCAAAATGAAACACTATAGTCCACCATAGTATCAAAATTCACATGAGTTATCAATAAATCATCCTCAAGTGCGAGCGAACACCAGTTGGCAGAGAAGTGATTTTGGGCAGCCCATCACCAAGGATTAGGTTGGCCTCTCACCTGAAGGAATGGACCCTTTAGTTATAGAGGGTCAAAAATCGCCTTATTCAAGCAAGGTACAGCATGTATAGGCTTCCGTCAGGGCTCAGGTGTCAGGCACTCCTCAGGGACCGTGGGGCTCCGGTAACAGGCACTCCAATATGACCAAGATATAAAAAAGAATGGCGAAAAGATAGTGCTCTCTGTATGCAATGTTTAATTGTAAAAAAGCTAAAAAGTAACACTCACATGTTGAGCACTAGGTAAATGCATGTAATCAACAGAAGCGATGCAAAACCTCCGTCTGGTAGTGTGGATGCGCAGTGGCCGTGGGTGACGTCACGGCGTATCCTCGCCCAGTGGGCGGGGACTTCATCAGCAGATGAGGATACCACGTGGGCACCCGCGCTATATACAAGGTAAGTATCCATGACAACGAACTACATGGTACAATTAACCTCTCGCTAACCCGGAAGTCAATCCGGACATAACCTCTCATAATAAAATATGTGGTGAAGGGAACTGAATGTTCACAGGCACATAAGACAAATGTCTAAAAAACGGGGGGTAAATGAAATGTGCATCAATCCAATAAGGAAGAGATGCATAAGAACTGGATAAAAAACATTACTAAATTCGGAATCCTATATTAGTCATTTCGAACCAATTTCAACAATATATGACAGTCATCTGCAGCAACTGTCACCCACACATGTTTAATACAATAAAAAAATCAGTAATACGATCAAATATAAAACAATAATCGATCAAATATTAAAACAATCAAATATTAAAACAATCACATATTAAAACAATTAGCGATCAGAAATAAAGCAGTTGGTGTCAAAATCTACGTTTAACCCTTCAGGGCAAAGAACCCTAGTTTCAAAGATCCAATATGATTCTCTTTTACTAAGTTGTCTTATAAAGTTGCCACCCCTCCAATGCCTAGTGACCCTTTCTATGCCCCAGAATTTCAGACTTTTAGGATTCTGATGGTGATGTAGTTTAAAATGTCTAGAGACATTGTGGGGTTTCAGGCCAATATATATTCTTTTACATATTTTTGGTAAAAAAAACCTGCAATGGGCGCATATTGATTGGTTTGGGCAAAAGTTATCGCGTCTACAAAATAGGGGATAGATTTAGGGACTTTTTTTTTGTATTGTTTTTACTACTAATGGCGGCGATCTGCGATTTTTAGCGGGACTGCGACATTGCAGCGGACAAATCTGACCCCAAATTACATTTTTTGGGGGCCAGTGACATTATTACATTGATCAGTGTTAAAGAAAAATGCACTAATCAATATAAAAATGTCACTGGCAGGGAAGGGGTTAACACTAGGGGGCGATCAAGGGGTTAAGTTTGTTCCCTGGGTGTTTGATAACTGTAGGGGGATGGGTTACCACCAGTGACAGGACAGAGATTACTGTTCCCAATCACTGGGAACAGAAGATCTCTGACATGTCACTAGGCAGAACAGGGAAATGCCTTGTTTACATAGGCAGTTACCCATTCTGCCTGTGTACAAGGCAATCGTGGGTCGCGGGGGAAGATCCAGTCCACCTGACCCGAGGGGGCGCTCCCGCAACGTGCAGCGGGAGCAAGCGCTCGCCGCCTGTGGCGTGCACCCGTCCATAACAGTGCCTGCGCGAGCCGCCGTACAGCTACGGCAATTCGCACAGGAGTGCCATACTGTCGTCGTATAACGACAGCAGGCGGTTGGAAAGTGGTTAAGTACTGAAGTTTGTTGCCATTTCACGAGCATGCGCAATTTTAAAGCATGACATGCTAGATATCTATTTACCGTATATACTCGAGTATAAGTCGAATTTTTCAGCACATTTTTTTGTGCTAAAAGTGCCCCCCTCGACTTATACTCGAGTCAAGCACTTTTCTGCAGCAAAAAATGTCATTTTCCGAACCGACTTTGGGGTCCCGTATCTCAAGGCTACTTGGTGCTAGGAACCCCAAATTTGGTGTGCAAACCCAGTGGAACTAGCACTACAACATATCCAAAGCTGGGGTTCCTAGCACTAAGGGACCCCGAGATACGGGGCCCCAAAATCGGTTCGGAAAATGTCATTCTCTGCTGCAGAAAAGTGCTTGACATTTTCTGAACCGACTTTGGGGCCCCACATCTCAGGGCCACTTGGTGCTAGGAACCCCAAATTTGGTATGCAAACCCAGTGGAACTAGCACTACAACATATCCAAAGCTGGGGTTCCTAGGACCAAGTGGCCCTGAGATACGGGGCACCAAATCCGGTTCAGAAAATGTCATTTTCTGCTGCAGAAAAGTGCTTGACATTTTCTGAACTGATATTTGGGGCCCTGTATCTCAGGGCCACTTGGTGCTAGTAACCCCAACTTTAGAAATGTTATGGTGCTAGTTCCACTGGGTTTGCACACCAAATTTGGGGTTCTTAGCACTAAGTGGCCCCAAGATACAGGGCCCCAAATTCGGTCAACTGTGTCCATCTGCAGCAATGTCATTTCGGGACCCTTTGGGTTCAGAGACCCCAAACTTTGTCTGCAGCTAGGGGGCATCTAGGAACCCTTAACTACCGAGTTTGAAGTTCAGGGGACCTATGGCTGCAAATGGGCACAGTGAGGCATGCAAATGGGCACAGTGATGCTGCAAATGGGCATTGTTGACCCTCTTTTCCATTTACAATAGCTGTGCATTTCTCACCCTCGTCTTATACTCGGGTCAATAAGTTTTTCCCATTTTTTTTGTGGTAAATTAGGGCCTCGACTTATACTCGGAACGACTTATACTCGAGTATATACGGTACTTGGCGTAACATCATCTTTCACATTATACAAAAAAATTGGGCTACCTTTCCTGTTTATTAAAAAAAAGTGTATTTTTTCCCCAAAAATTGCTTTTGAAATACCGCTGCGCAAATACGGTGTGACATAAAATATTGCAACAATCGCCATTTTATTCTCTAGGGTCTCTGCTAAAAAATGCAATGTTTGGGGGTTCTAAGTAATTTTCTAGCAAAAAAACTAAATTTAAACTTGTAAACAAAAAGGCCTGGTCTTAAAGTGCTTAAATTGACTTTAATTGGAAACAATGGGTTAAAGTATTAAGAGTATTTACAGTTAACTTAGAGCATGGGTAAGCTAAGTAAGTTATATATAAAGTTGGTAGTAGATAAAAAATTGGTATATTCACGGCACTGTATTATGCATTTAGGGTGCATTCACATACATCACAACTTATGAACTTCAGAATGAGGGACACTTAAGCGAGCAAGTGATCAGTGATGCGCTACGCGCAGCACTGCAAAAGTGGGTGTGGCCAAACTCCTTACAGTGGGAGAGACTTAATGGGCGTGGTTAAACAAAACCCAAGTTTCCTTGTACCTATAAAATATGCTTTGATTGCTGCACCACAAGCAAGAGTCTCACGGACACATGCAAACATCAGCACAATTATTAAAAAAAAGAATAAAAATCTTCCATTACAAACGGTTTTGCATAAACTATGAAAGTGTGCGTTATACAAAGTGTGGAAGAATTCAAAAGTGCATTACGCACAGAGTGCAGGGTTCAGAAATGGGTTACATACAGAGAACAGGGTTCAGGAATGTGTTATATACAGCCACCAGGGTTCAGGAGTGCGCTTTGCACATTGTACAGGGTTCAGGAGAGTGCTAGGTACAGAGCACAGGGTATAGGAGAGTGCGAGATACAGAGTTTCGGGTTCTGAAGTGCGTTATGCACAGGGTGCAGGGTTCAGGATTGTACTAGGTACAGAGTGCAGGGTTCTGGAGTGTGTTATGTGTGGGAAGGTGGGTTCTGGAGTGTGCTGTATACAAAGTGCAGGGCTCTGGAGTATGTTATGCACAGGGTGCAGGGTTCTGGAGTGCATTATGTACAGCAAGGTGGGTTCTGGAGTGTGTGACATACAGAGGACAGGGTTCTGGAGTGGGTTATGTACAGAAAGGTTGGTTCTGGAGTGCGTCACATACAGAGGACCGGGTTCTGGAGTGGGTTATGTACAGGAAGGTTGGTTCTGGAGTGCGTTATGTACAGAGTGTTGGGTTTTGGAGTGCGTTATGTACAGGAAGGTGGATTCTGGAGTGCATTATGTACAGGAAGGTGGGTTCTGGAGTACGTTACATACAGAGGGCAGGGTCCTGGAATATATTATGCACAGGATGCAGGGTTCTGGAGTGTGTTATGTATAGAGTGCAGGGTTCTGGAGTGGGTTATGTACAGAAAGGTGGGTTCTGGAGTGTGTTATGTACAGGAAGGTGGGTTCTGGAGTGCGTTACATACTGAGTGCAAGGTTTGGGAGTGTGGTACATACAGGTGGCAGGGTTCTGGAGTGCATTATGTACAGGAAGGTGGGTTCTGGAGTGTGGTTCACACAAAGTACAAGGCTCTGGAGTATGTTTTGCACAGGGCGGAGGGTTTTGTAGTGCGCTATGTACAGAGTGCAGGGTTCTGGAGTGCATTACGTACAGAGTGCAGGGTTCTAGAGTGCATTATGTACAGGAAGGTGGGATCTGAAGTGTGTTACGTACAGAGGGCAGGGTCCTGGAGTATGTTATGCACATGGTGCAGGGTTCTGGAATGCATTACGCACAGAGTGCAGGGTTTTAGAGTGCATTGCGTATAGGGTGAAGGGTTCTGGAGTCTGTTATGTAGAGAGTGCAGGGTTCTGGAGTGGGTTACGTACAGGAAGGCAAGTTCTGAAGTGCGTTACATACAGAGTGCAGGGTTCTGGAATATGTTATGCCCAGGGTGCAGGGTTTTGGAGTGCATTATGTACAGAGTGAAGGGTTCTGGAGTGCATTATGTACAGCAAGGTGGGTTCTGGAGTGTGTTATGTACAGGAAGGTGGGTTCTGGAGTGCGTTACATACAGAGTGCAAGGTTCAGGAGTGTGGTACATACAGGTGGCAGGGTTCTGGAGTGCATTATGTACAGGAAGGTGGGTTCTGGAGTGTGGTACGTACAAAGTACAGGGCTCTGGAGTATGTTTTGCACAGGGCGCAGGGTTTTGTAGTGCGCTATGTACAGAGTGCAGGGTTTTGGAGTGCGCTATGTACAGAGTGCAGGGTTCTGGAGTGCATTACATACAGAGTGCAGGGTTCTGGAGTGCATTATGTACAGGAAGGTGGGATCTGAAGTGCGTTACGCACAGTGTGCAGGGTTCTAGAGTGCATTGCGTATAGGGTGAAGGGTTCTGGAGTGCGTTACGTACAGAGTGCAGGGTTCTGGAGTGCATTATGTACAGGAAGGTGGGTTCTGGAGTGTGTTACATTCAGAGGGCAAGATTCTGGAGTGGGTTATGTACAGGAAAGTGAGTTCTGGAGTCTGTTATGTAGAGAGTGCAGGGTTCTGGAGTGGGTTACGTACAGAAAGGCGAGTTCTGAAGTGCGTTATATACAGATACATGCCCAGGGTGCAGGGTTTTGGAGTGCGTTATGTACAGAGTGCAGGGTTCTGGAGTGTGTTACGTACAGAGTGCAAGATTCTAGAGTGTTTTATGTACAGGAAGGTGGATCTTGGAGTAAGTTATGCACAGGGTGCAAGGTTCAACAGAGCGCTAGGTACATTCATCTGTTCACATTTCACTATTGCACCTCTCGTCAGCTGTAACCTCTACACACATAAACACAAACAAATACAAACACACAAACACACATACACATAAACACACACACCTCTCCTCTTGCCCTCCCTTCCTCAAAGCTCTACCATCTTCCACATGGTTACCATTGTAAAAGCACCTTTCTGCAGGACAAAGCCTTTGTACAGCGGGACTGCGGGATAAAGGTATAAATGCAGGAAAGTCCTGCCCAATCCGGGACTGTTCGGGACCGCACTGCACTGGAAAAAAGTACTGTACACAATTCCTTTTTTTAACGCACACTACCAGAACGCAATAATGTAAACTGGACACACCAGTGATGAGGCCTTTTGCCTAGTCTTGCATTGTCAGATGTTTTAATTTTTCCCCTTTTTTGCTAAAATGTGTGATTGTAATCTAAAACAAAACTAAAACTAAAAATGTTTGGCTTTAAATTGTAGGATCTGATCCTGTCACATAACCAGAATAACTCCATCTCTGCTTTCATTTGTATATGATAGATTCGAAAGAGCTCATGCCTGTAAAAAGCGACTTTTAATGGCATTATATTTTTAGTAGGCTCAGTTTTTTTTTAAACTTTATAAGAAATGTTTTGGCATTTGATTATATACATACTTCCTTATGAGATTTGACAAATTAACAATTTGTATTCTTTGAACCCACAATAAATGTAGTAAACATCTATAAAATCTAGATAGTGAATAAACAGATACAAGGCTCATAAAAAACAAAACAAAAAACCACTGCAACTTGTTCAAACTCATTGGGTGTTAGATCTGCTGCATGTCAGATCTCTGGTATGAATATATTCCTAAAGATACCCCAAACACAGATCGCAAGTGCAGTGCAATTGCCTGCACCAGATCACATGGTACCACAGTACTATGTGATTTGGTGCAGTGCATTTTTAAAAAGTACTTTTTGAGCTATTTAGTAAGATTTCAGTTTATTCAAATGAATGGGCTGCAAATTGCACCACACTAAGGAGCATATGAATCCTAATGGCTCATTCACACCAGCATACCACTGGTGTGCACTATGAAGGGAGCAGATTGATGTGCTTATTACAATGCATTGTGCTGTTTGCACTTTTTTCTATGCAACTTTATTAAAATGTCACAAACTGACAGTTTATTCATTTTTATGCACTGCAGCACATTGCAATGCACTACAACATCTTGTGGTGCTTAAAAATTCATCATGCCTTTTCTTTCAGAATACACCACCACAGTTTTGAATGGTTGGGTGTTATCCACATCCACAGGTTGTATGCATGTGTCCAGTGCCACTTTCTCTGTGGCATGATCACTTCTACTTCTCATTTACTGCAAATCCATGTGTAGTATGTGCCCTGTGTACACAATAACCTATACCAAATCAAGCTTTCTCTTGAGGTGGTCAGGGGTTCCTTGAGCAGTGGTAAATTGATTACAAGCCTACACTGTCCATCAGTGCAAAGGGACAATTTTCCACTGCCCAACAATATTAGGCAACAATGCCGCCATGTCTAGTGTTTGGCGCCCTGTGATTGGGCGTATGGGGGTCATGTGCGGCGTGGGGCTGGCCTATCCGTGATGACAGTTGCTCCTGGTAAATTGATTACAAGCCTACACTGTCCATCAGTGCAAAGGGACAATTTTACACTGCCCAACAATATTAGGCAACAATGCGATTTACACTGTCTGCATTGCTTTTCTGTTTTTTATGAATTAATTTTCAAGAATATTACTAAAAATAATGTTGTTTACAGCAGGTGGGTGTTACAATAATCTTCCCCAGGTGTCACATTCTTAAGGTACTCAATAGTCTTTACTCTTCTTTCCACAATTCATGAATCATGCTGATATAATGTACGCTGTAGATCTAATTGTTTTTATCAGGGGTTCCCTGAGACCTGAACATTATTGCAAGGGTTTCTCTGGGGTAAAAGGTTGAGAAAGGCTGACCTATATCTTCACAATCTCTGTTTATCTTGAAATCTGAACACCAGCAGATTGAACCATTGACTGCACAATTAGCATGGGTGTATTTTCTCACAATAGCTGTATTTGTTTAAAATACTACAACAACTATAACTTTCAGCTTGTGTTCATGTAAGTATGCAGGCTTATATTTTTACATAAATCCACACCAATGTGTGAATAGTATTTCAGCAGTACAGCCATTAGAATTTAAGAGAAGGTAAACTAATATTGTAAATACTTATATACATTTCCTAGTCAGAGCATCTGTGCGTGATACAGTTAGCTATCTGTGCCTCCATCTGCTAAGGTTTCACATTGGGAACACTTTCATGTCCTGTCCATCTGTATGTCTGGATATTACTGACTCTCAGCATGCCCATTTGTCTGTATGACCCTTTGATACATTGCCATATATCTCTTGACTGTAGGCAAGCTTGTTTGATTAACAAGGTAGTCTAGCCAGCCTTCCTCATTTTAATAAGGGAACTATTAAATGTTGATGGCTTTCATTGCAATGTCCCTGTTAAAAGCTGCTCAGCACTTTGACAATTGACAACGTGCCTAATTCAGTTATTGAGAATAACATTATGGCTTTACCTGTCTAGCAAATAAAAAGTATATGGTCTATTAACGTGTCAGTGTAATTTTAGGTTTGGATCATTTTGCTCTTATAATTTATAAATAAAACATTAAATACAATGTAGTAAAATCTAATAGGCTGGTTTCTATCAATGGACTATATTAATATCAATGGTGTATATTAACCTGTTTCTGATCACCCTGCGTACATTTACTGCAGCAGGGTGCCCGTCTGCACCAATCACGTACCTGTATGTGATTCATGCCTGCGGGCAGGGGGGCATGCACATTCGCTGGCCCGGCGGTGTTTAGATTAGATTCAGACGCGATCAATCATCAGGTCCAGGCCAAGATTTATGGCCTGGACCTGCTGATCGGTTCTGATGAATAGCAGAACGTCCTGTGCCTGTGTAATCAGTGGCGTAGCGTGGGGGGTGCGGGGGGTGCCGTGGCCCCGGGCGCGACATTTAGGGGGGCGCAATTTCGTGCCAGTAGTGTCACTACTGGCTGCCTCCTCCTAATTTATTTTCCTGTGTCCCCCGCGCTCCGCCGCCATGTCTAGTGTTTGGCGCCCTGTGATTGGGCGTATGGGGGTCATGTGCGGCGTGGGGCTGGCCTATCCGTGATGACAGTTGCTCCTGAAGTCCCGCCTCCGCACATGACCCCCATTCGCCCAATCAAAGTGCGCCGGGAAAAATGAATATGGCGGCCGGAGCGCAGGGGAGACGAGCACTGGAGAGTGTGAGCGCCGGGTCTTCTCATCCTCCAGACCGATGCAAGACAATAAGGTGAGAAATAGATAAACACGGGAGGGGGAGGGGGGAGAGAAGAGACAGGCGCCGTATATGTAGTGTCAGTATAGGAAGACTAGGCAGGGCAGTATAGTGTACAGTGTAGTATAGTGGTCAGTATAGTGTAGTGGACAGTGTAGTATTGTGGTCAGTATAGTGTAGTTAACAGTGTAGTATTGTGGTCAGTATAGTGTAGTGGACAGTGTAGTATTGTGGTCAGTATAGTGTAGTGGACAGTGTAGTATAGTGGTCAGTATAGTGTAGTGGACAGTGTAGTGTAGTGGTCAGTGTAGTATTGTGGTCAGTATAGTGTAGTGGACAGTGTAGTATTGTGGTCAGTATAGTGTAGTGGACAGTGTAGTATTGTGGTCAGTATAGTGTAGTGGACAGTGTAGTATTGTGGTCAGTATAGTGTAGTGGACAGTGTAGTATAGTGGTCAGTATAGTGTAGTGGTCAGTGTAGTGTAGTGGTCAGTATAGTGTAGTGGTCAGTATAGTGTAGTGGTCAGTATAGTGTAGTGGACAGTGTAGTGTAGTGGTCAGTATAGTGTAGTGGACAGTATAGTATTGTGGTCAGTATAGTGTAGTGGTCAGTGTAGTGTAGTGGTCAGTATAGTGTAGTGGACAGTGTAGTGTAGTGGTCAGTGTAGTGTAGTGGACAGTGTAGTGTAGTGGACAGTGTAGTGGACAGTGTAGTGTAGTGGACAGTGTAGTATTGTGGTCAGTATATTGTAGTGGACAGTGTAGCATTGTTGTCAGTATATTGTAGTGGACAGTGTAGTATAGTGGTCAGTACAGTGTAGTGGACAGTGTAGTATAGTGGTCAGTACAGTGTAGTGGACAGTGTAGTATTGTGGTCTGTATAGTGTAGTGGTCAGTATAGTGGTCAGTGTAGTGTAGTGGTCAGTGTAGTGTAGTGGTCAGTGTAGTATAGTGGTCAGTGTAATATAGTGGTCAGTGTAGTGTAGTTCTCAGTGTAGTGGTCAGTATAGTGTATAGTGTAGTGGTCAGTATAGTGTAGTGGTCAGTGTAGTGGACAGTGTAGTGTAGTGGTCAATGTAGTGTAGTGGACAGTGTAGTGTAGTATAGTGGTCTGTATAGTGTAGTGGACAGTACAGTGTAGTGGACAGTGTAGTATAGTGGTCAGTACAGTGTAGTGGACAGTGTAGTATTGTGGTCAGTGTAGTGTAGTGGTCAGTGTAGTATAGTGGTCAGTGTAGTATAGTGGTCAGTGTAGTGTAGTTCTCAGTGTAGTGGTCAGTATAGTGTAGTGGTCAATGTAGTGTAGTGGACAGTGTAGTGTAGTATAGTGGTCTGTATAGTGTAGTGGACAGTGTAGTGTAGTGGTCAGTGTAGTATTGTGGTCTGTATAGTGTAGTGGTCAGTGTAGTGTAGTGGTCAGTGTAGTATTGTAGTCAGTATAGTGTAGTGGACAGTGTAGTAGTGTGGTCAGTATAGTGTAGTGGTTAGTATAATGTAGTGGTCAGTGTAGTATAGTGGACAGTGTAGTGTAGTGGACAGTGTAGTATTGTGGTCTGTATAGTGTAGTGGTCAGTATAGTGGTCAGTGTAGTGTAGTGGTCAGTGTAGTGTAGTAGACAGTGTAGTATAGTGGTCAGTGTAGCGTAGTGGACAGTATAGTGGTCAGTGTAGTGTAGTGGACAGTATAGTGGTCAGTGTAGTGTAGTTCTCAGGGTAGTGGTCAGTATAGTGGACAGTATAGTGTAGTGGTCAGTATAGTGGACAGTATAGTGGTTAGTGTAGAGGTCAGTGTAGTATAGTGGTCAGTGTAGTGTAGTGGACAGTTTAATAGTCACTGTAGTGTAGTTCTCAGTGTAGTATAGTGGTCAGTATAGTATAGTGTAGTGGACAGTGTAGTTCTCAGTGTAGTGGTCAGTATAGTGGTCAGTGTAGTGGACAATGTAGTGGACAGTATAGTGGTCAGTGTAGTGTAGTGGACAGTATAGTGGACAGTATAGTGGTCAGTGTAGTGGACAGTATAGTGGTCATTGTAGTGTAGTGGACAGTATAGTGGACAGTATAGTGGTCAGTGTAGTTCTTAGTGTAGTGAACAGTATAGTGTAGTAGTCAGTGTAGTGGACAGTATAGTGGTCAGTGTAGTGGACAGTATAGTGTAGTGGTCAGTGTAGTTCTTAGTGTAGTGGACAGTATAGTATAGTGGTCAGTGTAGTGTGTAATGGTCAGTGTAGGAATCAGGTAGGTCAGTAATAGAGTGATAAAAGTGATAAAAGTCCGCAGGTTAGGGGGGGGGGCGCAAATTACTTGCCTTGCCCCGGGTGCTGACAACCCACGCTACGCCACTGTGTGTAATGTAAACATAGGCACAGGAAGTTATATAATCTTCTCTCCTGGAGTCCTTTTCAGGTCCAGTGTGAGAGACGAGAACATTTACTGTGAGAAAAAGCACTACACTGACACCAGAACACAGTTAGATACATTTAACCCCTTGATCCCCCCCAGTTTTCACTCCCTGTCACAGTGTCACTGTTACTGATCACTGTATTGGTGTCACTGGTGACGCTAGATAGCATTAGTGGAAGTTAGCATCAATCCTAGATAGGGTCAGGGTACCCGCCAGTTAACCCTTTCACTGCCCTGACACAGTGTCATTAGTACAGTGTAAAGATCTTCTGATAACTGTATTAGTGTCACGGTAATGCCGGCTAGCGTTAGCGTCAGTTAGCCAGCACCTGCATTTAGTCCCTCCGCCCCCCCAACAAGTACAGTGTCCGATACACAAAACTCAGGCCTGATCTCTGCTAGCGCTAGCAGTTACATTTTTTCGTAGTGGTTCAAACAGTTCTTGACAACCAGGTGTTTTTTTAGTCACACTAGGTACCTCTAAATTTATTGGTCAAAATGTCAAATGAAAGGTACACTAGTGAAGACGCTAGGATACTAAGCATGACAGATGAGAGAGATAGGGAGTTCTCACTGTCAGAATCAGGCTTAGAATTCAAATCTGTAGAGAGTAGCGGCACCCTGACAGGTAGCTCTGACGACGGAGTAGTGGTCTCTGCTAAGGTCAAGCGTACCCGACCCCATTCCCAGGTTGCTGAGGTGCTACAATCGCATGATTCTTGTATGCAGCAGAGTATCAGAACTAGGGCTGCTCTACCTTCTGGTGAACTGGTGAGCACCAGCGGCCTAGTACAACCTGGTCATAGACAAATCAGCACTGCAGTAACAGCTGGTGACGTGGCAAGTCCCATAAGTGTAGTTCAAGCTAGTGCGGAGACTAGCACAAGTAGTGTATTGCAGCCACCAAGAATTCAAACAAGGGCCCGTAGAGCCCATAGTACCCTTCCTGATGCACTTGCAAATCCTGATTGGCAGCCCACAGATTCTGCAGTGCCCATACTTCCCCCATTCACTGACCAACCTGGAATTTAGGTGGAGACAGCAGATTTTATGCCTCTTGACTTTTATGAGCTGTTTTTCACTGAGGATCTGTACGGATCTATTGTGGACCAAAGAATTTTATATGCTGGTCAATTTATCCGCCCAAAACCCAAATTTGACCCTTGACAGACAATTTGCATCGAAACCTATCACGGTTTTCAAATTTAAGACTTTTCTGGGCCTATCCCTCAACATGGGCATTACTAAAAAGAATGAGTTGCGATCATATTGGTCCATTGACCCAATTCATCATTTGCCCAGGTTCTCTGCTGCCATGGCCAGGACTAGATACAAAATCTTGTGGTTTATGCACTTCAATGACAATGAACTCTGTCGTCCTCGGGTGACCCTAAATATGACCGGCTCCACAAAATACGGCCCCTCGTAAACCACTTCAACCAACAATTTGCAGCCTTGTATACACCCCAACAAGCTGTCTGAACAGATGAGTCCCTGATTAAGTTTTCTGGCTGTCTTGCTTTCAAACTGTTTTTCCCCAGCAAGCATGCCAGATATGGGGTCAAAATGTGTAAGCTCTGTGACAGGGCAACAGGCTATACATGGACTTTCCTGGTTTATGAGGGAAAAGATAGCAGCGTGGAGTCCCCCGCCCAACTGCCCAGACTACATAGGGAGCAGCAGCAAAATTGTTTGGGAAATGGTGTCACCCTTATTTGGAAAGGGGTACTACTTGTACGTGGACAATTTTGTCACTTTTTAGACACCTTTTTGAATTTGGAATTGGCGCATGTGGCACCAAGCGACCTAATCACCGGGGCTTCCCCCAACGGCTTGTAAATTCCTGAATTAGATGAGGGGAGAGAACCTGCTTGAGAAATAATGAATTACTTGCAGTTAGATGAAATGTCTTCCATTCACAAGGATATGACAGTCCAAACTGCAACAGCGACTGCTGTTGTTGAGAAGCCCCTCTGTGTCCACAACTACAACATTAACATGGAAAGGGTGGACTTCAACGACCAGATGATGGGGCTGTACTTAGTTACTCTAAGGCCAGACGCTGGTACATAAAAGTGTCTGTATATTTATTCCAATTGGCTATGTTCAACCCTTATGTGCTATAAAAAGCATCAGGAAGAAGTAGATCCTTCCTAAAATTCCAGGAAGAGATCATCACAGCCCTTTTGTATCCAGAAGCTGCTGTGGCCCAAATTTCCCAAACCAGATGCAGTGAGACGGCTGCATGAGAGGCATTTTTCAGATGTCCTCCCTGGTACCCCTACCCAAAGAGCACCCCAAAAAAGATGTTGTGTCTGTAGCAAACTTGGATATAGGCATGACAACCATTATTTCTGTCCCTCCCATCCTGGCCAACCTGATCTCTGCATCCAGGACTGTTTTCGTTGCTACCACACACTAGGGGATTATTAGAATAGGATACAGCATGGCACAGTCTAGGGCACATATTCACACAGGGTTTTGAAAGATGTTAGATGTCTCTTTACATTTTGAGAGACACTAGCCTGGAACGTTAAAAGTTTTTGATAGTTACAAAAAAAAATGTAAGAAGATTAAAATAAAAAATAAAAAAAAATTAAAAAATAAATAAAAAAGCCAAAATAATTGTTGTTTGAGTTAATGTTCTGTTCTTACTGTTTTACTGTACTTTATACTATACTGCTATACTCCAATGCTTTATTGTTAATGTTTTTTATTGTTAACCATTGTTTGCTTTGCAGTATGCCATTCAGCTGCAGCATTAACCTGTTTTTTCTGACAGCAACCAGGTTTGCTCTCAGCATATGTAAATCAGTGACTACAGCGCTGTAGGAGGTGATTTCACCACTGCAGTTAAAAAAAAGAGCATATATGGTGAAGCATAGGGGCTGGGGTGGACAGAGGGTGGATCCCTATGCTTTGCCATATAATTTTACTTTTTTTGGCACAGATTGCAATAAAAAAAAGTTGTTGTTTTGAGTTAATGTTTTTTTTTTTTTTATTCTTTATTTAAATTTTTCACAAGGCCATACAAAACGTGAGAGAGTAGCCAAAAAATAGACAAAAACATTCAATAATCCCAACATCTTCTCTCGGAAACCTCCCCACTACCCACCCTCCCCTAACCGTACCCCTCCCCCTTCCCCCCCGCAGACATCTGATGCTGTTTCCTTTACTAGGGTGACACTACTGGATTACCCCTTGGGGTCAGATTGCTTCATCATCAGTTCAGCAAAAGGGAGAGAATTCCTAAAGGTCGTCCAAATTGCCCATCTTCCTCCCCTCGACGCATCATCTTTAAATAACCCGTCTTTCTCCCCTTTCTCTAGGATATGTATTTCCTGTATTTTGAGCAACCAGTCCCTGACCTTAGGGCCTTCAGTATTCTGCCAATTCTTGGGAATTTCGCTTTTTGCTATATTTAATAGTACTGGGATTATAGACGTATTGTACTCCCGATTGCCTCCTTCCGAGCTATGGAACAAACATATCCATGGGTCATATGGTAATGATTTGCCCGTTATCATCTTAATTATTTGAATTACTTTCTCCCAAAACTTTTTGACCACTGGGCAGCTCCACCAAATATGAGCCATGGATCCTGGCATCCCACACCCCCTCCAACAATTAGGCGACCTATCTGGTTGGTATTTATTGATCTTTACGGGCGTGGCGTACCATCTGGATAGGCATTTATAGTTTGACTCTATCATTTTTATGTCAGTTGCCGTGCTGTGTGTAGCTGTTAATATGTTGCCCTTTGCATTTTCTTCTAATGGTACCCCTAAGTCCTTCTCCCATTTCTTAATGAATGGCGGCGTTTCCAACTCCTCCCTGATCGATAATATTTTATATATGGCCGACATATGTCCTTTCAGCTTATTGCTGTTAAATATCTTCTCTATTGGTAATAGATTGTTTTCTTCCCTTATCGGAGCCGGGAGACTTTTAACAAAGTGCGAGAGTTGGGCGTATCGCCATCCATTTAGTCTCATTAGCTCTCTACGTGTGTGTAAGTGCTCGTAAGTGCCTATTTTCCCTTTCTTCATAATGTCTTTAACTTGTGTTTTGTTGTTTAGAATCCAGTTACCCCTCACTTCCTCCATCCCCGGGGGGAACAGCTCGTTATTTTTTAAGAAAATCAATGGTGAATTGTACTCCCACCCATTTAATGTGTGCATCCAATCCCAAATTTTAAAAGTGTGTTGTGTAATATTATGTGTGTTTGGACCTAGTGTTCTACAACGTGGGGGATTCCAAAGTATATTGTTCAAACGTGCTCCACTTAAACCTATCTCCAGGTTGACCCACCATTTGGTGGTCCCTCCCTTGACCCAATCAACTGCCCGTGTGATTACTATTGCGTTATGATATTTTTTGAAGTCGGGGAGGGCCAGCCCCCCTTGTGCTTTCCCTCTGCATATTTCTTTGTGTGCGACTCTGGGTTTCTTATTCTTCCAGATAAATCCCTTTAATATTTGTGTTAACTTTTTAAAGTAAATTTGAGGCAATGGGATAGGCAACATTTGCATCTTATAAAATACTTTTGGGGCCAGCACCATTTTCACTGAATTGATTCGCCCTATCCATGAGATCAGGCAGTGACCCATCCTCTTGGCTTCTGTTCGGACTTCGTCCAGCAGAGGCACAAAGTTCAGGGTGTATGTCCTCTGCACAGAGTTCGCCAACTTAACCCCCAAGTATTGCATATTGTCCCTTACTGGAAAGTGGAAAGTGTCCCTAATCCATACCTCTTCCTTCTTTTCCATGTTGACATTTAAAGCTTCAGATTTTCCCAGATTGATCTTATAATTTGATAACTCACTGTATTTCTTAACAACCGATAGTACATTAGGGATCGAAATCCTCGGATTTGTGATGTATAAGAGGACATCGTCGGCATATGCAGCCAGTTTGTGTTCCTCCTTCCCTACTGTACACCCCTTAATGTCCGGATTTTTTCGAAAGGTAGCTAGCAAAGGCTCTAATGTCAACACAAACAAGAGGGGGGACAACGGACAGCCCTGTCTAGTGCCGTTTTTCATTTCAAACTGAGCTGAGGGGGTGTTGTTAACTTTAACAAAAGCGGAGGGATGGTCGTATAGAGCTTTAATCCACTTTAACATTTTTTCTCCCACCCCCATGGCTTCCAACGTTTTGAACATGAAACCCCAGTCTATCCTGTCAAAGGCCTTTTCGGCGTCAATTGACAGGAATAGACCTGGGGTTCCGTTGCTCTTAAAGGCCTCGACCAGGAGCAAGGACCGCACCCCATTATCTCTGCTCTCTCTCCCGGGGACAAAGCCCACCTGGTCCGGGTGGACCAGATGCGCCATTCTCCCCTTAAATCTGAATGCGAGCACTTTTGCGTACAGTTTAATGTCTGCGTTTATAAGTGCTATAGGTCTA
Source organism: Lithobates clamitans (assembly GCA_037952925.1). Lineage (NCBI taxonomy): Eukaryota > Metazoa > Chordata > Amphibia > Anura > Ranidae > Lithobates > Lithobates clamitans. The sequence goes on from JBBGZY010000343.1 coordinate 1,193,855, forward strand.
TAACTGGAGCAGAGGGTGCGGTCCTTGCCCTCCTTAGGGATCAGGGTCACTGCCGCCAGCAGGGCACCTTCACTCATCTCACCCTGGGATCCAAGCTCATTCCAAAGCCTACACATCCTCGGAATCAGCGTTTCTCCAAATGTTTTAAAGAAGGCAGCTGTAAAGCCGTCTGGGCCTGGGCTTCTCCCAGAGTGAGTAGATCTCAGGGCGAGACGAATTTCTTCCTCTGTTATGGGTTTGTCGAGATCTTTTGAGTCCATTTCGGACAGTTTGTTAAGCCCTGCCTCTGTAAGGAAGGCCTCTGCCCTTTTATTACTCCCTCTGCTGCAACCTTTTTGACTCACTGAGTATAGGGATGTGAGATAATGCCTAAATTCTTCTCCGATTTCTCCCGAGGAGTATTTCAGTACTCCATTTTTGTTTTGAATCTTATCTATAAAATTTATGTCCCGTTTTTTCCTCAAAATTTTGGCCAGATGTTTTCCTACTTTATTACCCCACTTGAATTTTTCTCTTGTATATCTGTTCGTTATGTGTTGCGTCTCCTGTTCCATTAAGTCCCTTAATTCGTCTCTCTTGGTGGTTAGTTGCATCAGTAGTGTCTTATCTGGGCCTCTATAGGCTTTGTGTAACTGCTCTATCCTAAAAATTTCTGCAATGAGAGCTTTTTTTCTTTTTATTCTTTCTTTTTTCTGCCCTGCGCCTATTGAGATCAGTATCCCTCTTATGTACGCCTTGAAGGTTTCCCAGACCATCGTCCCCCGTGTTTCACCCGTATCATTAGTTAGGAAAAAATCATCTATATCCTGCTGGATTCTTTCTAAGTTTTTGGGGTCTTTAATTAGGTTCTCATTTAGGCGCCAAGTAGACGGAGGTTTATGCACTTCTTTTAGTTTTAATTTCATCGTAACGGGGGCGTGGTCTGACAGTGATCGGATCCCAATCTTGGTCTCTACTACTGAATCCACCAACCGATGATCCACCAGAAGATAGTCCAATCTGGAATGTGTGTTATGCACGGGGGAGAAAAAAGAATAATCCCTGACCCCCGCATGCTGAATCCTCCACATGTCTAACAACTGACATTCATGAAGTTTTTTCCCCACTCTTCGCAGGGTGTCTTTACTCATCCCCCGAGCATTTGATGAGCTATCTAGTGGTGGGTCAAAACAAAAATTGAAGTCCCCTGCTGCAATCACCTCCCCTTCTCTAAATTCCAGTAACTCATTTAGGACCCTCATCAAGAATTTTGATGGGTCTCTGTTCGGGCAGTAGATATTGGCAAGGGTGAGGATTCTCACTCCTATCCTAATTTTCAAAAACAGGAATCGCCCCTCAGGGTCACTCTTCCTATCTATCAAGCGGAAATTAACATTTTTCCCGAAACCAATTGCCACCCCCTTTGCTCGTTTTGTTGGAGAGTCACTGTAGAACCAAGATGGGAGGTGTTTAGAATAGAGTTTTATATTTGTGTCCCACGAAAAATGGGTTTCCTGTAAAAAAACTACCTCTGCTCTGTGGTGGTACAGCTCTCTGAGTAGTTTATGTCTCTTGTTAGGGGAGTTTAGGCCCCTAACATTGTATGTCAAACATAAAAAGTCCATTTGACCAAAACCTTGTGCCTTATTTGCAACTTCAAGGAAAAAAAGAGAGCTCTATGAGTTATCTGTCTGCACAGGGCGAAACCCCACCTATCCCCCCCTCCTCCTCCCAACCCCCCCTCCTATCCCCACCTCCCCCTCCCCCCTCCACATCACCCTCCCTCCACCCCCCACCCTCCCTCTCCCCCCCGCCACTACTAGGCAAATGGATCGCAGGGCGGCCATTGCTGAACGCCCACTCTGCGACCGATGTGCCCTGGGGTGGGTCCCAGTGAAAGGCGGCTGCGGTGACTACTTAACCTTTACTACTTGCGCCTGTATCCCTCCCTCTTTTTCCCTCCCCCACCCCCCCGCACCCCCAGCCAAACCCCCCGCACCCTCCACATCCCCCTCCCCCCCAAGTACACTACGGGAAGACACTTTCAGGGATGTTAGGGACCCTAATTCCTAGTTTCTCACAAAAGTCCTGTAAGTCCTCCATTTGTCTCAAATTACAAGTCCTGCCCTCTTTTGCTACGTTCAAGGACAACGGGAACCCCCATCTATATTTTAGGTTTGCGTCTCTTAATAAATCCAGCAGTGGCTTCAGCTGTCTCCTCCTTGCCAATGTACCGGCGGATAAATCAGAAAATATCTGTATCTCTTGATTGTTGAATTTGACCGGCCGAGCCCCTCTTAGTTTACTCCAGATATTGGCTTTGTCCTCAACTTGATGAAATTTCACAATGATATCTCTGGGTGCATCTCCTCTTAAGTTATGAGGTTTCCTGATCCTGTGTACACGGTCGATTTTCAGATCACTATCCGGGTTTCTTCCCAAGAGGGGATTGAAAAGCTCTTTGCGAACCAAAAACAGGTCCTCATCTCTGTGCTCTGGCAGTGATCTAATTCTTAAATTTTGTCGTCTGTTTTGGTTTTCTTGTTCTTCCATCTTGTAAAGCAGCTCTCTGTGTCCCCTCTGTAGTGTTTTTACTTGTTTTTTTAACATGGCTATTTCTCCACCTTGCTGTTCCACCCCCCTCTCCATCTCCTCCACTCTTGCTAGGAGGTGTCCCATGTCAGTTCTTACATTAAAGATTTCTGCTTTAATTACTTTTTCTAGATTTTCAAACATATCTTGAATCTCCATTTTTGTGGGGAGCGCCTCTCTTGTTGGATCTGCCTCCATATTTAAAGCTGGACACCCTTCAGCAAGTGTCCCAGTGGTAGCTGCCCCCCCCTGGGCTCCTTTACTTTTGGTACCGGCCTTTTTTCTATCTTTAGATTCCTTTGGCTCTTGTTGTTTATTATCCGTGCTTGGGCTTTTCAGAAACTTTTGAATAGTACTCGAGTTCAGACTGTCTCTAGATTTATTGGGGTCCGTCGGTCTTTGGGGGCGCCCTCTCATGTTCAACCCCGCTCCCCCCTGGCCGCCTGAGCCTTATTTGACCTAATTAGGTCCCACCTCCTGTTGTTACAGTCTGGCTCAAGGCTCCGCTTCTACCAGTGCAGAGACCTTAACACAGGGGTGGATACCCAACCCGGAGGCCCTCACTTTAGGGAGGGCACAATACTGCACCCGACGTTTTGTTCAGATTTAAATTAACTGATCTAACCCGGCTTTTAACAATGCTCTTCGTTGGGGGGGAGCCCAAACGTCTCCGGCTGCGGTCTAACCTTAGACCCAACTTATGGCCACCTTTGAGAGAAATGCAAAGATATTATGTCCTTGGGGGGTACTTATGATTTAGAGTCGCTCGGGCTAGCCGAGCACCTTCTTAGCGATATCAGGTAAGTCGCATACCCCCACTTTTAGTTACAAATTGTCCACTCCAATCACAGCAATGGAATATTGTTTACACCTCCTCTTGTACCCTTTGCAATGTTTTAGTTGGCTTTCCTTCCACACATAGTTTTTATATAGCATTTAGACCAGTTCATGTGGTATTGTTGTCAGCCAGGCTGATCCTACCTGACTCCAGGTGGGCTCCAGAGGACCTCTTGCAGGGACGATATCCACGTGCCAGGGAGGGCCCTTTACCAATGCCAATGCCGTGTTCAGCGAAGAGGAGTAAGAGGGGGGGGGAAGCGGGGGGGGTCCTCTCCCCGCACGGTTCACCGCACTGTCAGATTGCCAGGAAGTCCTGTCTGTGCTGCCGTACTCCCTCAGATTGTCACCGCGCGAGTGATACAGAGGCGGAGCGGAATTCGAGGAGTCCTGTAGCGACAACCTCGCGGGGGGGGAGACTAGAGACGCCGGAGGCTGGCGAGGAATGTCTCCCTTCCGACTGCTGAGACAGCCGCTCAGAGAACGGCACCGATCCCCGGTGTTCGTCGGGCGGCCTCCCCCGCTCACTATGGTCAGCTGGCCGGCGGGCCCGCCTATGGCTGGGGGGGAGGAGGGGGGGAGAAGCGAATGACGGCCACGGTCTCTCACCCCGGGCTTTTAGGACGCTGACATCCAGCAGCGTGCAGCTCTCACCGCTCTCATCGCCCCTGACACCGAGCCCCGCCCCCAGATCACAGCACGTTACGTCATGTCTCCCTTCGTCGTTTTGAGTTAATGTTTTATTGTTACTGTGTGCTATTAGACATCAAAGAAATCCGGGACAGCCGCACTCCAAAAATATTTGCCTTTATTCAATAAAGTGTCATCCAAAATACAGGTCACAGCAGAGTGGAACAAAGCTTACACGTTTCACACTACACAGAGTGCTTAGTCATATGTAAATCAGTGACTTAAGTGCTTTAGGAGGTTTCACCACACCACCACAGTTAAAAAAAAGAGCATATATGTTGAAGCATAGGGCTGGGGTGGGCAGAGGGCGGATCGCCCCTATGCTTCACAAAGTTATAATTTAAATTATATATTGCTCACACTTGTCATGGATATATGTGGAATTACACCCCAAAATACATTCTGCTGTTTCTCCTGAGTATGGGGATACCACATGTGAGAGACTCTTTTGGCAGTCTAGCTGCATACAGGACCCCAAAACGAATCACCGCCTTCAGGCTTTCTAAGGGCATAAATTGCACATTTCACTTCCTCACTACCTAGCACAGTTTAAGAAGCCCTGCAATGTCAAGATAGCACAACCCCCCCCTGAATGAACTATTTTTGGAAAGTAGACACCCCAAGGTATTTGTTAAGAGGCATGGTGAGTATTTTGCAGACTCATTTGTTGCCACAGTTTTTTGGAAAATGAAGAAAGAAAAGGGAAATTTATTTTTTCTTATTTCAATTTTCAAAACTTTGTGACAAAAAGCCACCAGATCTGCAAAATACTCAACATGCCTCTCAGCAAATAGCTATGGGTGTCTACTTTCCAAAAAGGAGTCGCTTTGGAAGGGGGGGCTGAGCAATCTTGGTATTTCAGAGCCTCCAAAACTGTGATAGGTAGTGAGGAAGTGAAATTAGCAATTTACACCCTTAGAAAGCCTGAAGGCGGTGATTGGTTTTCGGGGTCCTGTACATGGCTAGACTGCCGAAAAGTCTCTCACATGTGGTGTCCCTATACTCAGGAGAAGCAGTAGAATGTATTTTCGGGTGTAATTCCACATATACCAATGGCATGTGTGAGCAATATATCATTTAAGTGACAACTTTGTATAAAAAAATTTAAAAAATAATTCATTTTCCAGAAACTTGTGGAAAAACTTAAAATATTCCATGGACTCAACATGCCTTTCAGCAAATAGCTTGGGACATTTACTTTCCAAAAAGGGGTCATTTGGGAGGGTTTTGTTCTATCTTGGCATTTCAGGGTATCTGAAACTGTGATAGGTAGTGAGGAAGGGAAATGAGCAATTTACACCCTTAGAAAGCCTAAAGGTGGTGATTGGGTTTTGGGTTTCTGTACGTGGCTAAACTGCCAAAAAGTTTCTCACATGTGGTATCCCCATACTCAGTATATCATTTAAATTACAACTTTGTGAAGCATAGGGGCATGTGTAAGCAATATATAATTTCAGTGACAACTTTGTGTAAAAAGGTTTTTTTTTTTGTCATTTTTCAATCACTTGTGACAAAAAAATTAAATATTCAATGGGCTTAACATGCCTCTCAGCCTACGCTTATTGAGATTTTTTTTACCAAAGACATGTAGCTGACTAAATTTTGGCCTAAATGTATGACAAAAATCAAATTTATTGGATATGTTGTATAACAGGGATCCTCAAACTATGGCCCGCTAGCTGTTGCAGAACTACACATCCCATGAGGCATTGTAAAACTCTGACATTCACAGACATGACTAGGCATGATGGGAATTGTAGTTCCTAAACACCTGGAGGGCCACAGTTTGAAGACCCCTGTTTTATAACAAAAAGTAGAAAATATAATATTTTTCCCCAAAACATTTTTTCGTCTATATCGCAAAAAATAAAAAGCCCAGTGGTGATTAAATACCACCAAAAGAAAGTTCTATTTGTGGCAGGAAAAAGGACATAAATTTTGTTTGGCTACAGCATTGCATGGCCTCGCAATTACCAGTTAAAATAGCACAGTGCCAAATTGCAAAAAATGCACTGGTCAGGAAGGGGGTGAAACCTTCCAGAGCTGAAGTGGTTAAACATCTAATCTAAAAGTTTGCATGTGTGGATACAAAAATAAAAAATGTTCATCAACATTCAATTTACAACCAGAAAAATTTCCACATAGAAGGGAGCATCACTAGAAAGTAACTAATAAAACAAAGTATTCAGTGAAATGTATGCCTTTTGGAAATATAGCCACTTTGCTAAAGTCACAAAATCCCCTTAATTGTCCAATAAACCCATGCAGCCTTACTGTGAAGTACTTTGAATGTGCCTCTATGTGCGACTATAGTCCCTTGCCAGTCATAATTTGCTGTGCAAACTGCTCAGTACCTCATAACACATATGGTTGCAATTTTGTTAAAAGGTCACAAAGGAGAGTTTAAAGGGCCAGATCTCTGTGGATCAAAGGGGAGCAGGGCTGTAGGCCACTTCTTAGGACAACAGGGATAAGCGGGCAGGAAAAATCTACAGCAGAGATAATCGTAAGGTGTGGTTTAAAGAAAGGTTCAGACTAAATCTTGGCTGTTTGGGTGTTCCGGTGAGTGCCCGAACATTTACCCATTAGGCAGGAGTTGACTTCCTGTGATGTCATTGGCCATATTTAGTCATATTCATATGCACCAATCAGCCATAGTATTTTTATTCTCCTGGTCTGCAATAATTAGGACCTACCAAACGTGATCCAAAGAAGGAAAAACAGTGAACTGTCAACAGGTTCATCGGACGCTAAGGCTTATTGATGCAATTGGGGAGCGAAGGCTGGCCCATGTAGCCCAATTTGAAAGAAGAGCTATTGTAGTTCAAATTGCTGAAAAAAGTTATTGTTGGCTCTGATAGAAATGTTTCAGAACACAGAGCACATCACAGTTTGTGTGTATGGGACTGCACATCCACAGACTTGTCAGGGTACCCATGCTAACCCGTGTCTGCAGCCAAAAGTGCCTACAATGGGCATGTGAGCATCAGAATTGGAGCATAGAACAATGGAAGAAAAGAAAGTGCCCTGTTAGGATTAATTCAAAGATGGTTTGAGGAAAACAACAACAAATTTGAGTTGTTGACTTGGCCTCTAAAATCTCCAGATCTCAATCCAATGGAGCATCTATGGGGTGTGCTGGTAAAACAAGCCCAATCCATGGATGCCTAACTCAAATCTTACAACACTTAAAGGATCTGCTATTGATGGCTTGATGCCAGATATCACAGCATACTTTCAGATGTCTAGTGGAGTCCAAGCCTCAACAGGTTATGGTGGATGATCATAATGTTCTGCCGATCGGTGTATGGTCAAGGACATCAGCTAGGAGACCCTGGCCCTTTGTTTATATTAGCTGTCATCTGCCAGAATTGTAATTTTGTGGCAGTAAAATGAGGGGACAAGATGTGCATCACCGGTAGGTGGGCTTTTTCTCTTTCTGTGGGTTGAGAGGCATCAGGCATCATGATTGACATGTATCTGATTGCTACATGAAATGATTTACTATGTACATCCAATGTCAATGACGATGCCCAATGCCTGTAGACCCGCCGAAATTGAAAAAAAAAACCACACGTCTGGTCCCATCATTTCACTCCCGCTGACAGCTCTGGCAATTGACAGCTGATATAAACAAAGGGGTGGGGTCTCCTGGTTGACATCATTAACTACATATGTCAATAATGTCACATAAGTCCCATGAACATGAAACAACTATACATGTACATCAAATTCTCTTCCAATGTCCATAGACTTCAACATCACATGTTTATTGTTATCATTATTTTGAATGAATCTATAAAAATATAACTGTACTACTATGTTTGATTTTGAAAATATATATGTGGGCTAATAGGCAGTGTAAACACAGAGGAAGTGTGGCAAACAACTTAAAAATGCATCTGATCATTAAGAATAAAGCTAAATAAACTGGTTCAAAACCCTTGCATTACAGAAATATTGATTAGAGAAAATATTTACTAGCAAAAATGCTAATATCAGTTATAATTACAAAAACACACATTGAAATATTGTATTGACATTTTAAGGTAACTTCATTAAGTAGAAACTGTTGTAAAAAAAAAAAGCCTATTATTCATAATTTGTATAAAATAATAATCATAAAGCATTATGGGGCTGAGTAAAAATTTAGTGGTTGCCAATTACAAGCCACCAGACTTCAAATTTAATTTTAATAAAAAATTGAATTGTTCCAATTAGCATTCATGGTCAACAATTCCACTTCTGTGCTTATATGTTTATATAAGGTAAAAAAAAAAAAAAGACAATGACTCCATTGAATAATCATGTTCATAATCTAACAAATGTGAAGCAAAACATGAAACCTAACAAAAGGTTCACCTTGGCCAAGTGATCGCATCAAACTATTGACATAAGCAATGTAAATCACAGAGTTATCAGAACGATTTAACCACTTTGCAGAGGGTCCAGACATTGTACTAGTCTAGCTTGTACCAAGGACAGACATATGTGTTTATCATTTATTCAGCTTATGTCTTTCAAAAACACCTACCACAAATTTGTGAAGCCAGTAAATGTTGGTAACATTTTACAATATCAATATAAAACTTCTATTCTATCAACTGTGAAAAAATTGACTTTAGGATCCAACTGGTGGTAAAAGGTGTTCCCTGGCATATAAAATTTACCAGTTCACAACTATATATTTGACCAAACTTAGCAAGCCTGGTGCAGTAGTAACCACAGCCAAACAATTTCCACTGTGGTGTGTCGGGACTGGATTTCTGCATAGCCAATGCCGCCTAGGGCAGCAGGGGTGGCACCAAACACCTTATCATAATGCTGCCCAGCCCTTCCAATGCCACCCAGCTAGGTTTAAATTATTGTTGCCTATACATTGCCAGTACAAATGCTTTTTGGCAGTGTACTTATGGTTTGCCCATAATGAGCCTATAAACCTAGAACCTAACCATTCTGTGTGATTCTGGCTCTGAAAATTGCATCTCTTCTGGTTGTTTTATTCTAATTTAGATTCTGTATTTATAAACCTTTTTATGGCTCTGGTTGTATCAGTATACTTCTGAATATGGTTAAGTCAGTACAGTGTTGTTAATGTGATGAATGCGGATATCAGACCCCTGCCCTCCTCACTAACTCGTGATAAAGGACTGGCCAATCTCACACTGTGCTGTCATTTTTGTAACAATGCTACTCTCAGCTGCACCCGGCACAGCAGCCTGGGAGCAATTGCCACTGGGCTAATTAAGCAATTAACCCTTTAACTGCCAAGACTGACTTTTACTGAAGAGTCAGAACTTCCACCAATTTAGCATTGCAATTATGATTTTAACCACTTCAGCCCCGGAAAGGAACGTACCCCCATAATGACCAGGCAATTTTTTGCGATACTACACTGCATTACTTTAACTAACGATTGCGTTGTTGTACCCAAACAAAATTGATGTCCTTTTTTCCCACAAACAGAGCATTCTTTTGGTGGTATTTGATCATCTCTGCGGTTTTTATTTTTTGCGCTATAAACAAAAAAAGACCGCCAATTTTGAAAAAAAAAAACAATATTTTTTACTTTCTGCGATAATACATATCTAAAAAAAAATATAAAAAATAAATGTATTAATCAGATTAGGCCAAAATGTATTCTATATATTTTTAGTAAAAATAAATCGTAATAAGCATATATTGATTGGTTTGCGCAAAAGTTATAGCGTCTAGAAATTATGGAATAGATTTATGGACTTTTATATTGTTTTATTGTTTTTACTGGTAATGGCAACGATCTGTGATTTTTAGCGGGACTGCAACATTGCAGTGGACAAAGTGACACTTTTTGGGGACCAATGACATTATTACAGTGATCAGTGCTAAAAGAATGCACTGATCAATGTATAAATGACACTGGCAGGGAAGGGGTTAACACTGGGGTTGATCAAGGGGTTAACTGTGTTCCCTGGGTGTGTTCTAACTGTGTGGGGGATGGGCTTAGTGGGACAACACAGATCTGCTGTTCCTGATCACTAGGAACAGCAGATCTCAGTATTGCCCCCTGTCAGAACAGGGATCTGCCTTGTTTACATAGACAGATCCTCATTCTGCCTCTCAGTACTGTGACTCGCGGGCGCGCGCCCCCTATATCTCATGCACAGACCGACATACATGTACGTCGGTTTGCGCAGTTGAGCCACCTTGCTGCAGTATATATCTGTGGAAGGTGATCAGCAAGTGGTTAAAACAAACATCTGTAGGGCGTGGTCGAGACATGGAACAGAGCAGACGTGTGTGAGCTGAGCTCCGTCTGACCCGCTCCACACATCGCCCTCTGCAGCAGCACAAAGTGACCCAGACGCCGGTTCTGTGAGATGCCGACACAGAGGAAGCAATCCCCGCAGCCCCGGAGAACCCCACGGCTTCGTTCCAGCTCCTTTGAAGCCTTTTTTAGCGGAGGAAGACGGCCGGGAGCAGAATCCAAGATGGCGCCGGGTGAGTCTTTATAGGCCGCACACGAGACATCCCCAGCCATGTCACCGCGCCATCCACCGGCATCCCCCCCTCTCCCATCCTCTCCAGACTCAAGAGGGAGCCCATTCAGTAGCCCGGGTAGGAGGGATGCAGGGAAGAACCATGACCATACGCAGCTGCACGCTTTCCCAGCGCACTCTGCTGCCTCTCCCTCCCCCAGCTCTGGACTCTCCCAACACATAGCCCCAGGACTCAGAGGCCCTCAGGTCCCATATCCTTGCCCTCCCTACCTGGGCAGACCTTGAAGGATTCATGGCCCGCATGGAGAAGGCCTTTAGGAAGGACATTGAGGATTTACAAGCGGACACTGCCCACATAGGAGGGAGGGTGGAGGCCCTAGAGGCGACAGTGGAGGACATTAGCCCTTCCCTACAGGCTCTGCAAGCACACAGTAAAATACAGGATCAAAGGATTGACTCTTTGCTCGATCAACTTGATGATGTGGAGAATAGAAGTCGCAGGGTCAATATTCGCATTAGAGGCCTGCCAGAAGCCACAGGCCCTAGGGACATAATCCCCTCACTTCAGGGCTTGTTCACCCAGATCCTGGGAAGAGAAGCTCCCGACCACATAGAGATTGATCGTGCGCACAGGGCCCTTAGACCTCCCTCAGAGGACCCTGATAAACCCCGGGACATTATCTGCAAACTGCATAAATCTACAGTGAAGGAGCGCATCATGTTTCACGTTAGAGGTATGCGCCATGTGGATTTTGATGGAGCACAAGTGTCCTTATTTCCGGACTTATCCAGACGCACGCTGATGCAGCGCAGGGCCTTGAAGCCTCTGTTGGCAGTCCTGCAGGAAGCACACTTGGTATACCGCTGGGGATTCCCCTTTAGCCTTTCCGTCACAAAAGATGGCCAACAAGTCACTTTGCGGAACAAGTCAGATTTACCTCATTTCCTCTCACGCCTTGGTCTCCCTCCTGTGGACATACCTGATTGGCGTATTTCTTCTGAAGTTCCAGTACCAGCCCGTCCAGGACCCTGGCGGCAAGCCCGCCGCAGATGACGCAACAAACCCCTGAATGGACAAGCTGCTTCAACGGAGCAAAGTCCTCCATCTTCCCCAGCTGTACGTTGAGGTGGGGGGACGACTTTGGAGGCTTCAACTTTCTACCTACAGGACTGGCGTTATGTCCGTGTTTTGGTTCTAAAATTCTGCGAGATCAACTTTGCTGTTGCAGATAATTTACATATGCATCTGACTTTCAGATGTGCTTACATAGAGGAGCGGGTCCCCTCAGTTGGGGCTCCTGTTTAGTGACTCTCCACTTTCCCCCCATAGGTGAACTCCTGAGAGTTACACTCCTTGTAAAAGGTCGCGCACGACGCAGTGATCGTCCACATTTTGTGGTGCCATTAGGCCGGCGGGTGATCTCGGCACCGTTGCTCCTAGAGGTTACTAAATACCCACAGGGTATTATGTTTTTTGTTTTTCTGTTGCTCTTAATTTTTCTCCCAATGCTTCCCCCCCCCCTTTTTTTATTGTTTTTCTCTCTAATGTTTCATGATGATGTCTATGGGATGGTTGTCTATCTATTGCATGGGTTATACTCACTTGTTTCTCTTATCAGCACTTTAGATTTGTCGGGTCGTATGCCGTGGTTCTCTCCTCGTCCTCTTTACGCCCTCTGGGTGATCCCATCGGTAACCAGCAATGGCTGATCTGAAAATTGTGTCATGCAACCTCCGGGGCCTGAGTTCTCCATCCAAACGCAGTAAGTTGTGGCTTGAGACAAAGAGATCTGGTGCACATATTTTATTATTACAGGAAACTCATTTCAGAGCTGACTCAGTCCCTCGCCTCCCCACACACATATACAATCAATGGTTCCTCAGCAATTCACCCAAATCTAAATCAGGTGGGGTCGCGGTGGCGATCCATAAAATTTGCCCTTTCATCACCACAGACCACGGCGCTGATCCTGAAGGCAGATTTGTTTTTCTGAAAGGCACTATGTACAATCAGAAATTTACAATTGTGGCGCTGTACGCTCCTAACTCTAGGCAGTTGGATTTTTTGGAGAGGGTTCTGGATTCCCTTTCCGAATTTCGTGAGGGGCGTCTCATTGTGGGAGGGGACTTTATTGTGAGCCCCGACCCACAGTTGGACACCTCTTCAGGCCACTCTACTCACTCATTTGCGTTTCTTAAGTGTTTCCGTAAAACCTTACACGCTAGTCATCTGATCGACTGCTGGAGAGTGACACATCCTACTGTAAAGGATTTCAGCTACTATTCTGCTACACATAAAGTTTACCTTTTACTGGTAGATCAATGCCTTTTGGAATCACTCTCTGGCTCGTCGATCGGATCTATGACGATTTCCGATCATGCACCCATTTCCATCTCCCTGGCACCTTTGTCTTCAGAGGTTCGTCAATGGACTTGGCGTCTGAACGAAAACCTATTGGACGATGCGGTGGCGCTAGCTCAGGTGACAGATGCTATCTCTCTGTATTTCAAAGAGAACGCGACGGGAGAAATTGGGATAGCATATGTTTGGGAGGGACATAAAGCTGTGATACGAGGTGAATTTATTGCCCAAGGAGCTAAGCTCAAAAAGGCACGCTGTGGGGAACTCCAATCCCTGCTGACACAATTGTGTACAGCAGAACTTCAACACAAGCGACAAATGACCCCTCTCCTATATGAAAAATTAACAGCCCTCAGGGCACAGCTCTCAGATCTACTAGAAAAACGAACCCGTGACAGACTCCGGTATGTCTCGCATAAATTCTATGAGATTGGAAATAAGTGTGGCAGATTATTGGCCAGAGCCCTGAAACGGCAACGCACATCCGGACATGTCCATAAAATTCAAACACCATCGGGATCCCAAACTGTACTATCCTCTAAAATTGCGGATGCCTTTCGCGATTATTATTCTCAACTTTATCAACTCCCGTCCACACTTGCAGGACATACGCCCTCTCAGAAGGCGGACTGTATTGCGCAATATTTGGAGGAGGCACTAACACCACAACTATCGCAACAAATCAGTGATCAGTTTGATAGGCCTATAGCGGTAGAGGAAATAGAAGCAATCATTAAGGATCTCCCGCAAGGGAAAAGTCCTGGTCCTGATGGACTAACTAATGCTTATTACCGTAAATTTTCTCACCTCCTGGCTGCTCGAATGTGCACATATTTCAATGCTCTAGCTTCGGGCACCACCCTCCCGAGGGATGCGTTGATGGCGCACATCACCCTCCTTCCAAAGGAAGGTAAAGATCCCTCCATTCCTAGCAGCTATAGGCCGATTTCACTGCTGATCTTAAGATTTTCGCGAAAGTGTTGGCTAATCGCCTCAAACCTGTCCTCCCATCGGTGATTCATACAGATCAAACGGGCTTTATAACGGGTAGGGAGGCTAGGGACAATTCAAATCGAGCCATACAACTGATACACTGGGTGAACTTGCGAAGGCCCAGTGCACCCTGTCTTCTTTTATCCACGGACGCTGAGAAGGCCTTCGACACGGTGGACTGGGCCTACCTGCAGGCGGTGCTCTCTCGATTGGGCTTGGGAAATAATATGCTTCAATGGATAGGGTCATTATATAGTTCCCCCGAAGCGCGGGTTAAAGTAAACGGAACGCTTTCCAACCCTTTCCCTATTCGAAACGGTACACGGCAGGGGTGCCCCTTGTCCCCCCTGATTTTCGCCCTCACTCTAGAACCACTACTCAACATAATTAGGGCAAATCCTAATATTAAGGGGCTCACGGTGGGAATGACGGAGCATAAATTATCGGCCTACGCAGACGACGTCCTCTTCTATGTTACGGACCCACTGATCTCCCTACCTAACATCATGTCTGAATTAAAGAGATTCTGTTCTTTATCAAATTTCAAAATTAACTATAGTAAGTCTGAGATCCTCCCCCTCAATGTTCCTCATACGATGCGTTCACAACTACAGGCCTCCTTCTCCTTCACGTGGTGTTGCTCTTCCTTAAAATATCTGGGTATTCACCTCCCAGCTGATATAACACAACTTTACTCATGCAATTTTGCCCTATCAAGACTGATTTACTTAGGTGGGATCGCACTTCCTTTTCGTGGATGGGACAGGTCAGCATACTGAAAATGAATGTACTACCACGAATACTGTTTTTTCTCCAGATGGTACCTATTGCTTTGCCCAGATCTCTTTTCTCAGCCTTCAACAGCCTGTTTGTTAAATTTATTTGGCAGGGCCATGTGCCCCGCTTAGCTCTCCGTACGATGCAATGCCCTAAAAATATGGGAGGGTTGGGAGTGCCTTCTATCCGCAGATATTATGAGGCAGTGGCCTTGCAGAGAATTCTCGACTGGCAACACCACACCTCTACCAAAGCTTGGGTTCCTCTCGAGAAGTTTCTGGCGGGGCGCAACTTCTCTCATGCCCCTTGGCTCCCACGAGAGAACAGAGGTCTCTCGGGCTTTGTGTCCCTGATCTCTATACATGTGCTGAGATTGTGGGATGCTATTAACTCAAACCAACTTCCCCGCTTGCACCGCTAGGGGGCTTTCCCTGGTTCACTCCAGGGGAACACCTTTCCTACCTCCGCAATTGGACAAATGATGGGGAGGTTCGTTGTGGACGGTTTGTTCATGAACAAGGTTTGGTGTCCTTGGACTGGCTCCGCTCCCAGTTTGGTAGCTTTCCGATGGATGGATGGCGATACAGACAATTACAGCATTTTATTAAGAGTTTACCTCTTCCTGTGCGACCCCCCTCATCACTAACCCCCTTCGAAAAATTATGTAAATCCGAGGGCCCCATTTCTCACTCTATTTCCCTGCTTTATGCGATGTTGCAGTCTGCGGAATGTCAGAATAAGCCTACATACATTAGGGAATGGGAAAGAGACCTGGGACACACATTTACTGAGGTCCAATTGAATAACCTTTATCGGCTCACTCATAAAAGCTCAATAGATACCAAAATGCAGGAAAATTGTTTCAAACTGTTAACCCGATGGTATAAGGTACCAACGAAACTGGCAAAAATGTATCCGACAACTTCTGCTACATGTTGGAGGGGCTGCGGGCTTCGGGGCACTTTCCTGCATATTTGGTGGGAGTGCCCGAGGCTTCGGCCCTTCTGGCTAGATGTTAGAGCCCAGATAAGGGTTATCCTAGACGTGGATTTACCGGACTCCCCAGTGGAGTTCTTACTGCATGTACCATCCACCCCACTAAGTCAGTACCGGAAGTCGATACTCCCACACCTCTTAAATTCCGCACGGCGTCTGATCCCCGTCCACTGGAAAACGACCCATATTCCGGGGCGAAGTGAGTGGATGGGCCTGATTGACTCGGTTATGGCAGCGGAGGAGTGGATGGCAAAATGTAAAGATAAGTTTGACAAATTCTATGCTATCTGGGCGACATGGACACATTATAAGTCTAAGGGAATGGCGGCTCCTCCTCAGGTTTCCCCTGGGGCTGCTTCTTGTAGGTCAGACGTTGCTGGAGTTGCTTTTTAAACAAGTATAGAGGATGAGACCCACGGCATACTTATCTATCCCCCAGGTTCTACATAATGTTATTGCACTTTTAATACACACAGATGTGCTGGCTATTAGACAGATGTGTCAGTGATTATTAGATATACCCATCAGCCTTCCCCCCCCCTTTTTCAACCCCTTTCTCTACCCCCCCTTCCGGCTAGGATCTAATCCTAAGACACTAACAGGATGCTGTTTTCTTCACACGATTATCGTTAACCTGTTTAGATGTATTGGTTGTTTCAAATATAGATTCCGTCTCTATTACGACGATGGACACAGGTTGAAGAAGTCATAAGAGTCTCATTACACACATACATCAAGGTTTTTGTAAGCAGTTTGCACCATATGTTCTTCTCTCTCTTTAAAGCACATCCTTTTAACATGTGTGGTTATGTATACTTTTATGGTACTACACTGTAATTTTTTGGATCCCCCCCCTTTTTTCCCTTTTTTCTTATTCTGTACCCCCTGTATTATTATTTGTTATATTTGAAAATAATATATAATAAAGATTATATAAAAAAAAAAAAACATCTGTAATGCCGCGTATACACAATCGGACTTTCCGGCATACTTGGTGCGGCGGACCAGAGTCCGTCGGACAATTCGATCGTGTGTGGGCTCCAGCGGACTTTGTTTTCTCAAAAGTTTGACGGACTTAGATTTGAAACATGTTTCAAATCTGTCCGACGGACTCTTCTTTCTAGCGGACAAACCGGTTGTCTGTGTGCTAGTCTGATGGACTCAAACTGACGCATGCTCTGAAGCAATTACAAGACGGAAGCGCTCGATCTGGTAAAACTAGCCTTCGTATTGAAGATAGCACATTCCTCTTCTGTGATCTTTTAATACAGCGCATTTTTTTTTCTTTATAATGCGAGAAGAAGGAAGTTCTTTGGCTGCTTATATTCACACAGAGTTCTCACAAACTACTTTCTTCATGATTTATCCTCATGCCATGACTAATATTAGATTTTTGAAAAGCCAGATCTCCAGAAATAAAGTAGCAAATTTATTTCTGGATTCATGTTTATTTTTTACAGATTTCGTTTCATTGTTTTTTATTAAGATTTTCGCATAAACAACAATTCAGTGCATCCGTATACAAATACAGCTGTTATACATTGAATTACTCTTTGAAGGTGTCCAATGAATAAAGCTGCATGCTATAGTGTATATTCTATAGTTACAATTAGGTGAACAGATTATCTCAAACCGCTTTCAGAAATATCGAGCATAGGGCGGGTGATGGAATTCCCCCTCTTCCAGACACCCCATCTGAGAACAAACTGTGTCCAGGGAGAAGGCCTCCCATTCGCCCCCCCCCCTTCACCTACATTCCTAGGTTAACAGAACATTTGCCTTTTGTCATTGAAACTTTAATACATTTAGTCTACAGTATAGGTGTATGTGGGTATGTTTCAAAATAGGATTAATAAAGTAGACGGATAAGTAGTCAAGCGTAAACTTAGCTAACAAACACAAAAAAAGATAAGATAGAGAAATAAAGAAATAAACAAAGAGAAAAAAACAAAAAAAACAAAAAACAAACATAAAGCAGCAATTTACCACCAAAAAAAATACAAAAAAGTAACTATACCAGATTATCAGAGAGGAGTCTCTGGAAATCTTGAGGACCATCAAACCCAATTAGCCTGAAATTTTTCCATTGAATTAGATGAGTATGCAAAAAACTTTTCATAAAGGTAATGAGTATTTACTCTGTGTATGACGTCATTTATATATATACCATATATATCATTCATATATATATACCATATTTGGTATAATATCTGTTTTCCATTTCAAAGTAATGGATAAGCGTGCTGCTATCAAGAT
Source organism: Lithobates clamitans (assembly GCA_037952925.1). Taxonomy (NCBI): domain Eukaryota; kingdom Metazoa; phylum Chordata; class Amphibia; order Anura; family Ranidae; genus Lithobates; species Lithobates clamitans. The sequence continues at coordinate 1,211,816 of JBBGZY010000343.1, forward strand.
GTGAATGGTTATACATCTATGCTTTGTGGGTATATTATCAATCCCTAAGTTGAGAAGAGCTAGGACAGGAGTAGGGGTAAGAATGATTCCTGTAATTTTTGCTAGTAAAGAGAATACTGAGTTCCAGAAACTTCTCACAGATTTACATTCCCATAATATGTGAATTATTGTTCCTTTAGTGCCACATTGTCTCCAACAAGAGTTATTAGTACTTTTAAAAATATGTGATATTCTTATCGGTGTTAGGTAACTTCTATATAATATTTTGAGGGACGAGTCCCAATGGTTAGTACAGTGGGAATAATTATAGTTAGATTGAGTAGCTTTGAGCCATTCAGTTACAGCAAATTTAAGTTTAAAATCTCCCTCCCAGTTTAGCATGCTCGAAGTTTTAGTTTGAGTATATGTGTTTTGCAATTTTTTTTAAAACCATGAGAGTCCTTTAGGTTTAGTAAAGGAAGTGGTTAGGTAGTCCCATATGTCGGGTCTTAAGGTAAAAAAGGTATTCGGGTGTTTGATGTGGTAGTGGTGCAGTTGGATATTTGCGTACGAATGTGGTAGTGGACTTTTGTCTCTGAATTGTATATACGTAGTGTTCTTCAGGAAACTTTCCTCATCTATTTTTAATGAAGGGATAAGGTATTCGTACATGCCTAGAGAGATTACTTTCTTTTGCACGACTTTGCTGCTATCGATTTGTGCATTTAATGCCTTCCACGCGTTCACTGTTGCGTCAATAGAAGGAAATTTAGGATAATATAGTGGTCTAAGTGTTAATGTAGCTAATAGAAGTGATGGTAGATCTCTTTGTGTAACTATTGCTCTTTCTATTTGCACCCATAATGTATCTGTTGTCTGATTGAACCATGACTTAGCTTGGTCCAATAACGCTGCTGTGTAATAATTGCGTAGGTTAAGAAATCCCATTCCTCCTCTCTGTCTTTGTTTTTGTAATATAGAGTATGAGAGTCTCGCTATTTTACCAGCCCATACAAATTTCCTTAAGAGTTTGTTAATCGTAGTAAAAAAGTGTTCAGGCAAAATGATAGGGATAGTTCGAAAAGAATATATTATTTTTGGCAGTACATTAATTTTAAAAGCAGCTATTCTCCCTAGCCAGGTGAGTTTGTGTGATGAGATATGTGCAAGATCATTCTTTATTGTATTTATTAGGGCAGGATAGTTGTAGTCGAATACAGAGCTGGAAGGGTAGGAGAGGTTTATCCCTAAGTACTTCAAATATTTAGTGGCCCATTGAAAAGGGAATTTAGACTTTAAAATATTAAGGTTAGTGTTACTAATATGTATAGGAAGGATAGAAGATTTGTTAATGTTAAGTTTGTAATATGAGATTTTCCCAAATTCGCTAAGTAATTGTTGTGTTCTATCAAGAGAAGTTGCAGGTGAGGTTAAGGTCAATACCACATCATCTGCAAATAATCCTATTTTGTGGTCTATATCTGATACTTTAATACCAGTAATGAGTATATCTTGTCTAATAGCCTCCGCCAGGGGTTCCATCACCAGTGAAAAAATCAGTGGCGATAGAGGACAGCCCTGGCGGGTCCCATTTGTTATATAGAATTTATCAGATATGGCGTTAGAAGTGTAAACTTGTGCAGTTGGAACCGTATATAGTGCAGAGATGGCTGAATAAATATGACCCCTAAGGCCAAACTTATTGAGTGTCGCTGATAGGTACCCCCAGTGAACCCGATTGAACGCTTTTTCAGCATCATGTGTCAGGAACACTGTGGGCACCTTACGAACTTCTGCAATTTTGAGAAGATTGTACATTCTTCGAGTTCCATCTGGGGCTTGCCTCCCTTTCACAAATCCCACTTGATCCGCTTTAATTAAATGAGGGGTTACTTCCGCTAGACGGTTAGCTAAAATTTTTGAGTAAACTTTTAAATCTGTGTTAAGGGATATGGGTCGAAAATGCTGCTTGGCATCTGGTTTTTCCCCGATTTGGGGAGGGCCACTATAACTGCTTGGAGCATTTCTTCCGGAAATGAGGTGGAAGTAGTAGCTTTATGGAAGAGTTTGTTCATGTATGGCACTAGAATGCTTGAAAAAGCTTTGTAATACTCTGCCGAGAATCCGTCAGCGCCTGGTGATTTATTGTAGGGTAAAGATTATAGGGCTTGAGAGATCTCTTTATCCGTTATGGCAGAGCTTAGGTATTGTAGCTGTTCACTATCTAGGGAAGGAAGGTGGACAGATTGAAGAAAGTCTTTAATCGCTATGTTAGTAGGTTGGGACGTTGAGGGATCTGTTTTTAAATTATATAGTTGTTTATAGTATTTGCAGAATGCATTTGCTATGTCTCAGGGGTGATATACCGTTTGTGACTTATCGGGATCTGTAATATGTGAAAGTTTAGATTTTTGCTGTTTCTTGCGGATATAGGCCGCCAAAAACTTGCCAGCCTTGTTTCCTTGGGTATAGTGATTAGCTTTAAATCTCTGCAGGTGGAATTGATGTTCTGAGATTAAGTAAGATCTAACCTCCTGTCTGGTTTGAATTAATTCTGAATTTACCTGAAGAGAGGGGTTTGCTTTGTGCTGTATTTCGAGAGATTTGAGTTTAGTCAATAACCCGGTTAGTGCTTTTAGTTTCCTCTTTTTTTCCCTTGATGCTGCCTGTAAAAGTAGGCCTCTACTGTATGCTTTGTGCGTACACCACAAAGTAAATATGGTGGTTTCCGGGGTGTCATTATGTTGGAAGAATTCTTTGATCTGATCACGCAATCTGTCCTTATGTTTGAGATTGTTAAGTATTGATATGTTATTGCGCCACAGATGTACTGGTGTCGCCACATTTTGTTCTGAAAGTGAAAGTGAAACAAGGGCGTGATTAGACCAAGTAATTGAGTGGATTTTAGCTGATATTACATTGTTAAGAAAAGCCAAGTCAGATGAAAATAAGTAGATTCTTGAATATGACTTATGAAGAGCTGAGTAGTAAGTAAAGTCTCTTTCTCCTGAGTTGACACAACGCCATATGTCATATAAGTCGGATGAGTGTAAGAAGGATTGGAGTTCGCTATGTGTGGAGCGTTGTGGGGTAGAGTAGTCTAATTGTTTGTTAGGTACACAGTTGAAATCACCACAATACAATACTAAACCTTTCTTGATATTACCAACCTTTTTTTTGAGAGTATTCAAAAAAGATAATTGCCTGCAATTCGGGGCATATATGTTAATGATAGTATACATGGTGTTATTTAACTCACAAACTAGTATAATATATCTTCCTGCTTTATCTTTTATCATATCATGCAATTGAAATGCTACATTCTGATTAATAGCTATCAGCACACCGCCTTTTTTCTTTGGGCCAGAGGCTGTAAAAACCTGAGGAAACATTTTGTTTGTGCATAGTGGATGTTTCACTTTGTTCAACAGAATCTCCTGAATGCATAAAACATCACTCTTTAGGGTTTTCGCTTGTTGCCACATGACCCTCCTTTTAAAGGGGCTGTTGAGGCCGTGAGCATTTAAAGTCACAAAATTAAGAACCATAGGCCCGCAAAAAAGGATTGCTGTGTATAGGTAGTTTCAGAACTCGTAGTGAATGGTTATGCATGAAGGTACCTGTATTTGAAGGTATAATGCTCTTGGATAAGGTGTGTCTGCCGGCTTGTAGTGGCATCACAAGGTAAATAGATTCCAGGAAGTTGTCATCAGATTTACCGTGGGTAGTCGTCGGTGGTAAAATAAAGAAGAAAAAGTAAAGAACGTCAACAATCAAATAAAAATAAAAAAAGTAACATAAAAAAGCGAGGAAATAGTCCTCAACGTGCGAATAAGATTGCATAAGAGCAACTGGGGGTATAAGCTCCTAGTGTCCAGCTTCGACCCTTGTTTCAGGTCAGCAAACCTCAATTATAATGCTGAAATATGAAATAGAAGAATAAAGTCAAGTTTCGTTGCTTGATTTCCATTGCGGTGACTTATGCCCAAGGGTTTTGGTGATAAGTGTGTCATCCTCCCCAGATGGGAGAAGACCCCATTTCTTTGTAAGTTGGAGACCTTCTTCCAGCGATCTAATGGTGGGGAGTTTTGTCTTGCGAACCGCATCAAGTCATCCTTTATATGGAATAAGTGTATGCGAGCTATGACGTTGCGTGGGATTTTATCTGATGAATGCTGTGGCTTAGGTAGCCTATTAGCCCAGTCCAGGATAATTTCCCTGCTTGGTGCATCTGGGAGTAGATCTTGAATTAGTTGCTGAACATAACGTCGGAGGTCAGAGGGGGTACAGATTCCCCGCGCAGTTTTATCTTATTTCTGCGAGATCTGCGAGATCTGTCCTCTAAGTCCGCCATTTTGTTTTTTAAAGCTTCTAATTCATCATCCTTTTCGTTGTGTGAGTCCACTAATTCATTATGGACTGTCGTGAATTCAGCCATTTTGTCCTCTACATGGCTAACTCTCTCTCCCACCTCTATTATATCCAATTTCAATTGTGATATACAGTCCATGAGATCTCTGTACATTGATCCCCGCAGCGACACCAGCATCTCCTTCATTGTGGTGTCACTAAGGGGTTGCCCAGTTGTTGGTAAGTCATGAATTTGATCAAATAACTCAGTGGTGCTATTCTGGGGTGTGTAGTCCTCCTTCCTTTCACCCGCATATGTATGGTTGGAGGAGCGCTTGGGAGCTGCTTTTTGTGGACTCTGGGTGGGTGTATTGCAGAGGGACGAGCGACTGCTGTGGCTTGGAGAGATAGATGGGGGCATACTTGTGTCTCTCTTGTCCCCTCGTGAGTTATTCTGAGCGGCGGCGCTATCTTGATTATTCGGCATGCTGGCAGTGGGATAAAAGTCCGTCAATTTGCGGGGACCCCCTGGGGTTTTCTCTTACCCATCCTTTGTATTAGGTCGGCGGGGTTCTCAGGCACCCGTGGCTTATGTTTGCTGGCTTTCCTAGTCGCTTCTAGCGGAGCTCTCTCCTTATGCGGCCATCTCCTTCGGCTGCTGGCCACGCCCCCCATTTTTTACAGATTTCAACAATATAGATTTTACAATGTGTGCTAAATTATCCAAAATTTTTTTTTTTTGTTTTTTTTTTGGATTTTGAGTTTCAAGTCGCCACAATAACCTTAATAATTTTTATTGTTTTAATGAATCTTAATGAGGTTGGTGTCCCTTGTTAATTAGACATAGGGGGGTTATTTTAAAAAGGCAAAATCCTTTTTCACTACAAGTGCAAATTGTACTTGGAATTGCCCTGAAAGAGCATTTGGAAGTGCATTCGCTGTGGATCCGAGGGGCACATGCAAGGAACCCCCCAGCAAAAAAAAATACTCTTGCACATGATTGTATGATAAAATCAGCAGAGCTTCCCCTTATTTCAGATCTTCCCCTCAGATTTACAGCGACTGCACTTCCAACAAGTGCACTTGCAGTGCAATTTATCAAGTGCACGTTGCAATAGCACTTTGCACTTGAATTGCAAAATGATTTAGCCTTTTGTAAATAACCCGTATATAGTCTTTTTGACCTGTACCTGCCTACTCACAAACCAAATGTCCTTTTTGAATCAAAACACATAGTCAATAATGTAAGGTAACGAAAATATTCATTTATTTGGGTCAAAACAGAAATGAGGAAAGCAACACTGGAGACACTTTTGGAATGTGTGAAGCCTTTTATTCCCCAGGACACACATCAAGTTAGAGGACAATAAAATTGGCATCTTGCGCCTAGGGAGCACAGTCAGAAGTCAGACCAGACAGAAGCCAGCCAATCACTTTCGAGTCTTCCGTGGAGCCTTCCCTGCATGCTGCCCTGCAGCCTTCCCTCCACGCTTCGCTGCAGCCTTCCTTGGAGCCTGTGCCTCTGGTGGTGCACTTGGAGCAGGAGGAGGAGGAGGAGGAGGAGAAGGAGTAGCAGGAGGAGTGGCTTCATCTGCTATATATGATTTTGCAGTAAGCTCCCCTCTCAAGCCCTTCTGATAGGCTTGAAAAATCAGACCCTCACAGATTAGGTGTTGCCCCTTTTCGAGTTCCAGCAATCTGGTGGCCATATAGGTTCCATACGCCTCTTCCGCATTGGGTGGTGTGCTGAGGATTTGGCTGGCTTCACGAATGAGGGCTAGTGATTCCTCCTCAGTTCGGGTCATCTTTCTTGCCCTTTTGGTGGTAATGTGGAGGGGAAGCACCTGACACTCTGTGAGGCTTCTACTGGGCCCAGCCACGGCCTCCTCCTCTCTCCCACTGGGCAAGGCCTCCTCCTCTATACCTCTGGGCACAGACTCCTCCTGGCTGAGCTCATCCTGGGTAAAAATAAGGGACATACCGGTATTTGTAATTTTTGCTTACGCAATCACACACAATTTTCAGCTCATGACTTGCAAATTTAATTCTAAACAAATATTAAAGGCTATCATTTTGACCCCACCATTATTCTAGCTGCTCACCAATATTTGAAGTCTATTTTTGCGCACTACTGTCTAATGATATGTCTACATATTAATAATTGTGATGAAGTAATTTTTGGTGAAGCACTTAAAACATTTAGAGATTTACATCATTAATATTTACACAATCCCAAATTCACCAAAAAAGTATACCTGGCTGAAGCTGGGCGCATCCACCTCATCAATGATAAAAGGGCTCAGTTCTTCTTCAGACTCCTCGGCTGGGGTGGAGGGAATGGTGGAGGTGGAGGGAAGGCTGGAGGGAAGGGTGGAGGGAAGGGTGGAGGTGGAGGGAAGGCTGGAGGGAAGGGTGGAGGTGGAGGGAAGGCTGGAGGGAAGGGTGGAGGAAAGGCTGGAGGGAAGGCTCGAAAGTGATTGCCTTGCTTCTGTCTGGTCATCCAGAAATCGCATTTTTTGGTAGTACCACAGCTTGGGGACATACACCTGGTCTGCTGCTGCTCCGGATCTGCAAGACTCCTGGATCTTCCTATGTTCCCACCTGTACATGTTGCGCAAGATACCAGTTTTAGTGTCCACAAACTTAAGGTCTGCCTGGGGGACTTGAGTCTTCACAAATTCCAAAAGTGTGCCCAGTGTTGCCTTCCTTGCCTCTCTATTGGAATATAATGGGTGCTTGACCTCCCACAGGTTTCTGTTTTCTTCATACAAATCAATAAAACGTGCCAAAAAATCTTGATCCTTAAAAGGATTCATTTTTGCTGAAAGACAAGACACAAGATAAAAACTGTAATGTCAGTCTAAACTCCCAGTATTATATTTGGCTCAATCTAGGGTACACACACACACACACACACACCAAACACATTCACTAAACACACATCCACGTTTAATCCTACCTTCGTTTCTGATGCTCGCTACTTCCGCTCGGACATACATAGGCCAGCGTAATAGCTTTATATACACTGCGCATGTGTCATGCTATGCCTGCGTCACCCGCCCCTGACGTTCTTTAGTACCATTTGTCCCCGCCCCTTCACTCTTCGTTGCGCAGTGGGAGTATACAGAGAAAGATGGCGGAGTGATTATGTGGAACTAGCATGGAGGAAAGCCCGGAGACACAACCATCCAGATCCAAGAGAAGATATAAGGCCACCAACATGGCCTTTGAAGAGATGGTGGAGATGGTGTCCATATTGAGAAGGGAGGACTACGATGGCAAAAAAGGACCGTACACCCGACTAAATATGCGGAAGGACAAAATAATGTTCTCAGTTGTCACCGCTCTTGAACATAAATTTGGCACTAAACGGGCTAAAGAACAATTGAGGAAGCAGAGGTCTGACCTCAAAACTAGGGAGTCTGAGCAATATTGGCGAATAAAGAAGCTGCTTAAAAAAAGTAAGTACTTGTTGTGTGTTCTGAATGAGATACTTAACTTGCATGCTGATCCACATACTTTCCGTTTATACAGCATCGTTCGTAAAGACCGTTCTTTATATAAAACATGATACTTAGAAAATTATGGGTTTTTTTTTCGCCAAATACGATGGTGCAGGGTTTGGACATACATTTAGGTCTTAAAGAAATTTGTCCTATTCCAAAAATGTGGTGATGTTTTTGTAGATGTGTTGGAAAATATAATGCTTCTTCAAAAATGATTCAGTGTAATGTAAGGACAGGACACAGCAGCTGTTTCCACATCTGGACTCACAAGCACTAGTGTACTGTGTGAGAAAATGTTTGTGGGTAATACCGTTAGGGGCTCCAGGGGATACTTGAGGTCTCTGCATCTGTGAAACTTGCATGAAAATGTGTATTGTTTGGCATTTTTGGGCAGAGTGAATGTAGATCCTATCTTCAAAAGTTTTGTTGGAAAAAAATGACAATTGTCCACAACTTCTAACTAGGGATGAACTTCGCAAGTTCGCCGAACAGCGAACAATTTGGGGTGTTCGCGGCAAATTCGAATGCCGCGGAACACCCTTTAAAAGTCTATGGGAGAAATCAAAAGTGCTAATTTTAAAGGCTTATATGCAAGTTATTGTCATAAAAAGTGTTTGGGGACCTGGGTCCTGCCCCAGGGGACATGGATCAATGCAAAAAAAGTTTTAAAAACGGCCGTTTTTTTGGGAGCAGTGATTTTAATAATGCTTAAAGTCAAACAATAAAAGTGTAATATCCCTTTAAATTTCGTAGCTGGGGGTGTCTATAGTATGCCTGTAAAGGGGCACATGTTTCCCGTGTTTAGAACAGTCTGACAGCAAAATGACATTTCGAAGGAAAAAACCCATTTAAAACTACTCGCGGCTATTGCATTGCCGACAATACACATAGAAGTTCATTGATAAAAACGGCATGGGAATTCCCCAAAATTAAAAAAAAAAAATCACGTGGGAGTCTCCCTAAATTCCATACCAGGTCCTTCAGGTCTGGTATGGATATTAAGGGGAACCCCGGCCAAAATTAAAAAAAAAAATGATGTGGGGTTCCCCCTAAATTCCATACGATTCCATACCAGACCCTTCAGGGTCAGACGAGGAGACGCCGTCACACAGCGGGAGCCTCCCTCCATGCCAGCATGGATGCAGAGCGGCCCAGAGAAGAAAATGAAGAAGAGGAGAAGAGAAGAAGGAAGAAGAGAAGAAGATGAAGAAGATGAAGAGAAAAGCGGGAGCCTCCCTCCATGCCATGGGTGCGGAGCGGCCCGAGGAGAAGAAGATAGAAGGCGCCGCGGAGGAGATGCTGGACGAGAACGCCAGAGGAAGAACCAGAAGAAGATGAAGGAAGATAGAAGAAAGAAGAAGCATTTAAATAAAGGAATTGTCAAAAACTGTCTCTTGTCATTTTTAACATTTTTGACAGTTTTTTAGTGAAATGGTAGGGGTAATTACCCCCTTACCATTTCACACAGGGGGGGCGGGATCTGGGGGTCCCCTTGTTAAAGGGGACTTCCAGATTCCGATAAGCCCCCCGCCCGCAGACCCCCACAACCACCGGCCAGGGTTGTGGGGATGAGGGACAAGGTGTTTTGGGGGGCTACCCCAAAGCACCCTCCCAATGTTGAGGGCATGTGGCCTGGTACGGTTCAGGAGGGGGGGCGCACTCTCGCCCCCCCTCTTTTCCTGCGGCCTGCCCGGTTGCGTGCTCGGATAAGGGTCTGGTATGGATTTTTGGGGGGACCCCACGACGTTTTTTTTTTTGGTGCAGGGTTCCCCTTAAAATCCATACCAGACCTGAAGGGTCTGGTATGAAATTTAGGGGGAGCCCCACGTCATTTTTTAAAAAAATTTTGGCCGGGGTTCTCCTTAATATCCATACCAGACCTGAAGGGCCTGGTATGGAATTTAGGGGGACTCCCACGTCATTTTTTTTTTAAATTTTGGTTTGGGGTTCCCCTGTGGGGAATTCCCATGCCGTTTTTATCAATGAACTTCTATGTGTATTGTCGGCAATGCAATAGCCGCGAGTAGTTTTAAATGGGTTTTTTTCTTCGAAATGTCATTTTGCTGTCAGACTGTTCTAAACACGGGAAACATGCGCCCCTTTACAGGCATACTATAGACACCCCCCAGCTACGAAATTTAAAGGGATATTACACTTTTATTGTTTGACTTTAAGCATTATTAAGATCACTACTCCTGAAAAAACGGCCGTTTTTAAAACTTTTTTTTGCATTGATCCATGTCCCCTGGGGCAGGACCCACGTCCCCAAACATTTTTTATGACAATAACTTGCATATAAGCCTTTAAAATTAGCACTTTTGATTATTCAAGTTCGTGTCCCATAGACTTTAACGGTGTTCGCGTGTTCGAACAAACTTTTTTCCTGTTCGCATGTTCTGGTGCGAACCGAACAGGGGGGTGTTCGGCTCATCCCTACTTCTAACGAACGTTTCATATTCCTTTTTCAAGACTGAAATATCACTGTGTTTAAACTATACCTTTTGTATAATTCTCATAGGGGAGAAAAGACTCAGACAACAGTCCAAGGATCCCAGGACCCCCCCAAGTCACCAGCCTGAAGCTGAAATTAGCCCAAGCCCCAGCCCAAGACCACACACAACCGACGAGCTGGAGGAAGGGGAGGTGGAGGAAGTGTGCGATATTTGCACCCCACTAAGTGAGTGACTGACACCCCAGCTTAAGTTAATCTATTTAGGCGTGCATATTTTACAAAAATTTTTTTTTACACAAATTTTAGGTGATGTTCTGGTTGTGGAAGGCCAAGCGGCGGAGCCATTTAGCACAGACAGTGCACAAAGACTCATTGGCCAGATAATGGTGTGGAATGGCCAAATTGATCGAATGCGTGACCAAATTGACAGCATGAGAAATCGGCTGGACAGCATGCAACAGGAAATGAAGAACATGATTGATGTTTTGGGCAGAATCTAATAACTTTTTGCCTAAAAGCATCAATCAAGTTCTTCATTTCATTGTCAAGTTTTATTTTTCTAAAATGTTTTAACTTGCTAAATACTAATGTCAAAATTTTGCAGATGCACACGGTGTGTCATCATGTGCTATCTTCCATCGGGGATATCAATGTACTTGTTTTGTGTTTGCAACCCCTTCATCAGAATAATGTTAGTTTGTGAGAGGAACAAAGGGATTGTACACACAAAACACGTCCATTGCTCCCCCATGATGGGAGATAGCACATGTTGACTTGAACCTTTTTTTCAGTGGAAATTGTGAGCATCTGCAATTTTTTTTGTTTTACATGGGTGACATCACCAGCACCATTATTAACATGTTGAACTTTGTAAGTTCCTTTTATTTTTTGGTCTTATGGTTTTTAAAACCCTGTTGTGAAGCACAATTTTTTGAAAAATGTATATTTTCGATAAATATGCCGAAACTGAAAAAAAAATATATAAAAACAGGTTCAAACAAAATGCAACTTTCAATGTGCACACAGTAAAATGTTTTTACTACTACAATGTGTGTGGCTTCTTATTTATCAATAAAATTTTTTGGTTTAATTGTGTGGTTACAGTGACAAAGGGCCCTATTAACTAAAGGGAAATGCACTTGCCACTACAAGTGCACTAGAAGACAGACAAAACAGAATGCAAACAGGAATCAAAACAAGAGATTGTTGGCCAAAAGTTTTTATTTTTTTGCTAGAAAAAATTAAAGATCTTGTGGCATTGCAATGGCCCCCCAACCATTAAAATAATTGACATATCTGTCACGCACTTCACGTGCGGTTTGGGGGGCCAAGCCAATACGGCCACTTTCCAGGCCTGTGAGTGGTACATCAACACCAAGTCTGGCCTCAGGCCCAACAGAAGATACATATGTTAAAGAATGTTTTCTCAAAAAATTGTGCAGAATGCAGCAAGCAAAGATCACATGATTTATTTTGTATTTAGCTAGATTTATTGCGGAGAGGAACAAACAGAACCGGCTGGCCAGAATCCCAAACGCATTCTCCACAACTCTTCTTGCTCTGACCAGCCGGTAATTAAATACCCTCCTCTCAGGGGTTAGTGTCCTTTGGGGGAACGGCCTCATCAAGTGCTTGCCGAGAGCAAACGCTTCATCAGCGATAAAAACTGAGGGGAGTCCATCCACATTCTGGTCATCAGGTGGCAATCCCAGGCCACCAGTCTGGAGACGTTGGCACAGCTCGGTCTGTGCAAAAACTCCTCCGTCAGACATCCGGCCGTTCTTCCCCACGTCCACGAACATAAATTCCAATTGTGCCGAGACCACCGCCATCAAAACTACACTATGTAACCCCTTATAGTTGTAGGAATAAGACCCCGGATGAGGTGGTGGCACAATGCGGACATGCTTCCCATCGATCGCCGCCGACACAGTTGGGAAAGTCCCAATGGTCAGCGAACTGGGAGGCCACAGTCTGCCATTCCTGTGTGTTTGAAGGAAACTGTGGAGTCAAACAAGAAAAAAAAAATATAAGTACTTTTAAACATAACTTGAATATCAGATTACACAAAAACATTATTGAACAACAGCAGTTGAACATTATTAATATGTGTTATTTAAAAAAAAAAAAGGGCCACTTATAACATTACTCACCCCCTCTGATGGACCATTGATCTATTTGTATGTGGGGGAGGGGTACTAATTGGGGCCAAGAACACACCTGACAGTTGCAAACATTTGAGGGGGTGGGAGAGGGGTACTAATTGGGGCCAAGAACACACATGACAGTTGCAAACATTTGAGGGTGTGGGGGAGGGGTACTAATTGGGGCCAAGAACACACATGACAGTTGCAAACATTTGAGGGGGTGGGGGAGGGGTACTATTTGGGGCCAAGAACACACCTGACAGTTGCAAACATTTGAGGGGGTGGGGGAGGGGAACTAATTGGGGCCAAGAACACACATGGCAGTTGCAAACATTTGAGGGGGTGGGAGAGGGGTACTAATTGGGGCCAAGAACACACATGACAGTTGCAAACATTTGAGGGGGTGGGGGAGGGGTACTATTTGGGGCCAAGAACACACATGACACTTGCAGACTTTGGAGGGGGTGGGGGAGGGGTACTAATTAGGGCCAAGATCACACATGACAGTTGCAAACATTTGAGGGGGTGGGGGAAGGTAAAACAGTACAATGGAGATGACAATATACATTGTTCAAAGGACTATAGGCTAGAGGTATAAATGGACCCAGGATTGCATGGTGGGTGTTATTTTTTTTTTAAAAAAAGGGCCACTTATAACATTACTCACCCCCTCTGATGGACCATTGATCTATTTGTATGTGGGGGAGGGGTACTAATTGGGGCCAAGAACACACCTGACAGTTGCAAACATTTGAGGGGGAGGGGTACTAATTGGGGCCAAGAACACACATGAGAGTTGCAAACATTTGAGGGGGTGGGGGAGGGGTACTAATTGGGACCAAGAACACACCTGACAGTTGCAAACATTTGAGGGGGTGGGGGAGGGGTACTAATTGGGGCCAAGAACACACCTGACAGTTGCAAACATTTGAGGGGGTGGGGGAGGGGTACTAATTAGGGCCAAGATCACACATGACAGTTGCAAACATTTGAGGGGGTGGGGGAAGGTAAAACAGTACAATGGAGATGACAATATACATTGTTCAAAGGACTATAGGCTAGAGGTATAAATGGACCCAGGATTGCATGGTGGGGAGGTTATTGAAGGGAAATATGCATGTAGGGCAAAAAATTATTAACGTAAAAAAACAGCCATGCCTGAAGATAAAGGGGACATTCCCAGCATATTCCAAGCATGGTAATTAGGTAACGAGGACATTTAGACAATACATTCGTGTGACAGACCTAGCCGGGAGAGAGACTTTTGGAAGGGACTGAATGCTAGCCTCTTGCCGATCGATCGTGGGTCCTGGCATTTGGGGGAACAGTGCTCTTTGTGAGCTGTATGCCTGGGGACCCTTGAGGTGGTATTACTGTGGATTCGGGTCCTGGTCCCCCAGGACACACAGACTCTGGGGACCCTGGATTTGCCATATTAGAAATAGTGGCTGGTTCATAATGCTGGGACAAATACTGTTAGGAGATGCTGATGTCAATTCCAGCACCTGTCTGTCTGTTGCCTGCTAGAATGTGTATTGTAAATAAGTCTCTAGTATGGGATCTAAGAGTCATTAGATCCCCATTGTTGTTTGTGTTAATTAACTCTGCTATTAATGTTGATTGGGTTTTCTGAGCTACAAGACAGCCAGTCTGGCCTAAAGGTCCTGTCTGAGTCTTCTAGGCTGTCTAAAGGGATTAGTTAATTAGCTCATGTTAATTAGGTTAATTAGGTCACAGGTGTATGTTCAGAGTAATATGAGCAGGAGGTATAAAAGAGCCTGTATTCCTCAATAAAAGAGATTCCTGGTTGAACTTACATACAGCCTGCCTGGTGTTTGTTCTGAGCTACACAACTGGATTAGAACGGCACATAGCTGTAGTTCTAGTCCCGGAACATCGGATGACTGAACCATCAGATTTTGCGATCTGCAATCTGATTCTATAGCCACAGAGGAGTGTCGGGAGAGTGGTACCGAGCGAGCAGGGACTCGTTACAATTAGCAAACATTATATATACATATCATGTAATGTTAAAGGATAAAACTTACCTTCATATAGTCCTTCTACAGGACCTGAATGATGGCAGAACAGGTCTCTGGGATTATGATCCCCAGAGCCTGGGGGGGGGGATGCCTGTTGAGAACTTCAATTTCTGAAGACTTCTCCCAGTCGCCAAGTAACGTAAAGTGGCAACTAGCCTCTGCTCCGCAGTGATGGCTTGCCTCATGCAGGTATCCTGCCTGCTGATATAGGAGGTCAGCATAGCCAGCAGACGTTCAAAAACGGGGTCCATCATCCTGAGAAAATTCCTGAAATCCTCAGGATTATTCTCACGGATCTCACGGAGCAAAGGCATGTGCGAGAATTGGTCACGCTGGTGCAACCAATTCTTCATTCATGAACTCCTCCTCGCCCTGTTCATGGACTGGACTCGGGTCAAAGTATTAACCCCAACACCAAGTCCCCAGGAGAACGAGTACGTCCACGCAACATGGCTTCAAAACGGTCGGCTGGTCAAACAAACAAACTTAGAACAAACACACTGAAGAACAGCAAGGCCTATGAAAAGTGACCTGAAAATCAGGAACAAGCGGACCAGAACGGCCTGCTAGGCAGGTTACAAACTGACCAACACGCACTGAAAAGCAGATACAAACCTCACAAGCACAAACTGAACCGCAGGAAATGATTGAAATAAGCTGAAGTGTGAAAAGAGTGAATCGTCTCTAACCAAACTTCTACTAACACGAGATAAACACGAGATTAGCAGAAGGAGCCCAAAGGGTGGCGTAGTGGGGCTTGAACTTCCCTTTTCTAGTCCCGTCGCACGTGCTGTACGTCACCGCGTTCAAAACCATCGGACTTTTGGAGTGACCGTGTGTGTCCAAGTCCGTCCGTTTTTAAGTCCAGCGCACCTAGCTTACAAACTCCGTTGAAAAGATTGCCGGACCAAGTTTAAGACCCCTTTCACACCGAGGAGCTTTGCAGGCACTACAATGCGAAAAATAGCGCCTGCAAAGCGCCCTGAAAGAGCCGCTACTGTCTCTTCATGTAAAATAGCGGTGTTTTACCGCCGACTAGGGATGAGCTTCGTGTTCAAATCGAACGCATGTTCGACTCGAACATTACCTGTTCGGTCGTTCCACGAATTCCGAACGGTATGGGCCATTCGCGCCAAAATCGAGTGGTGCGTCACGGCCCATAATTCACTGCGGCATCACAGTGCATTGCTGGCTGATGATTGGCCAAGCATGCACTATGACCCGCATGCTTGGCCAATCACAGCGCCGTCTGTACAGAGAGCTGTAATTGGCCAAAGCCAGGTTGGCTTTGGCCAATTATGGCTCAGGGGGTTTAGTACACGCCCCACACTATATAAGGCCGCCTGCACAGCGGCCCTGTGTAGTGTGTTCCGGCGTTGAGAGAGAGATAGATAGACAGAGAGACAGTGTCATTTGATTTAAGTTAGATAGAGTAGCCAGGCGAGTCCGTTAGCTGCACTTACAGTGTATTGTGTATATATATACATCCTTGGTGTTGTATATATAGTTTAGCTAGATCCGTTCCTGTTATTCTCTTCCTACTACTGACAGGCAGGCAGGTGTTTTTACAGTGTTTACAGCTACCTGAAGAAAATTGCTGGTGTTCTTCTGATTGTATTAGTCCTATTAGCTACAGTATTTACAGTTGGTGTAGTGCATTCTCTGCACAGTGTGCACCTAAAGCTACCTGAAGAAAACTAGTGTTCTTCTGTTCCTATTAGTACAGTACCACAGGCAGCTACAGTATTTACAACTTAGTGTAGTGCATCCTCTGCACGGTGTGCACCTAAAGCTACCTGAAGAAAATTAGTGGTGTTCTTCTGATCCTATTAGTACAGTACCACAGGCAGCTGCAGTATTTACAGTTAGTGTAGTGCATCCTCTGCACAGTGTGCACCTAAAGCTACTGGAAGAAAATTAGTGGTGTTGCTGCAACATTTACTTTGGACTTGATCACTTAGATTTGTCACAGTTTTTTTCTTGTTTTCACTATTTTTATATTTTTAGATATTGGATTATAGTTTGTTTCATTTTTTAAGGATCGTATTTTTTGCCACTCTGCTTTTCACCCAATCACTTAGTAGTGGGTTTTAGGCACATTGTATTTATTTATGAAGTGTAATTCATTTATGCCAACAATTTCTCACCACCAATATTTATTTTGTGAGCAATATTTTATTCATTAAGTTTTTAGGAATAATACAACACATGCGATTTTTAGTCACGGTCTATCCAGACCAATCACGAGCATCCAAACACTTTAGATTGGTTTGAGTTCACTCCTCCATAGGAGAAGGTAGGAATGTGCACCGCAGCATATCACTTATGTGAACACAACAGACACATTGGTCATATTTACCCTCTCTTAGTATGCGGGTGTTGCTGTATCACTTATAGGTAATAGATATAAGGTGAAATAAGTCAATACTCAGTTTTTTTCTGGTTACGTTGTAATTGATTCATCATTGTGAATGGTACACCTAGATGAGCGCCACATACTTTTACCATATAGACGTTGTACATTAGGGTGGGTGAGGACACCCCTTATGCTGGCAGCTGCTCTAATTTTGTTAACATTAACCATCTAGCTGTGGAATTGTGGTTTTGCGCACTTGTTCTTTGTTATTTCAGTGTGCACCTAAAGCTACCTGAAGAAAATTTGTGGTGTTCTTCTGATCCTATTAATACCACATGCAGACAGCTACAGTATTTACAGTTAGTGTAGTGCACCCTCTGCACAGTCTGCACCTAAAGCTACCTGGAGACAATTGCTGTTGTTCTGCTCCTATTATTACCACAGGCAGGCAGCTACAGTATATACAGTTAGTGTAGTGCGTCCTCTGCATAGTGTGCACCTAAAGCTACCTGAAGACAATTGCTGTTGTTCTGCTCCTATTAATACCACAGGCAGGCAGTTACAGTATTTACAGTTAGTGTACTGCGTCCTCTGCACAGTGTGCACCTAAAGCTGATTCTGCTAGCTGCAGTATCAGTATATATATATATATATATATATATATATATATATATATATATACATACATCCCAGCTTTGTGCAGCTACATCTCACTGCAGGCCATTAGTATGTCTGGAAGGCCAAGAAGGAGAGGCAGACAGTCACAAGCCAATAAAAGAGGGCAAGCAGGCTCTGTGTCTAGAGGTAACAGTGCTGGTCTTGGAGACGGTGCATCCTCATCAGCACGTGGCCGTGGGACACGCTTGGCCTTTTTTTTTCAGCAGCTGGCCATGTTGAGCCGCAAGGTGCGGAAGACTTGATAGAGTGGATGACCAAGCCGTCCTCATCCTCCTCATCCTCTCTCACCCAGGCTCAGGGTACTTTGTCTGGCAAAGCAGCTGCCAACGCGGCCTCTTCCCTCGGCTCAATGGCATCAGTCACTCCTTCCATAGCCCCACCATGTCCTCCTGAGGAGTCCCCCGAACTGTTTGACCACAGTGTTGAGTACATGCTCCAGGAGGATGCCCAGCATTTTGAAGGCTCCGATGATGGTACCCAGCTAGAGGAAGGCACTAAAGTGAGCCCAGAGAGAGGGGGTGCCCAAGAAGGACAGCAATCTGGCAGTCATGTTCCCCCAGCTGCAGCATACTGCCAGCTTTGCTCCAGTGATGAGGAGGGAGGGGATGATGAGGTCACTGACTCCACATGGGTGCCTGATAGGAGAGAGGAGGAGGAGGAGGTGGCACATCACCAACGAGGCAGAATGCCCTCCAGGGGCCAGCTTAAGGGCAGCACACCGACTGCATCACACCGCAGAGCTTCGCATGTGCAGGGCGCTGCTGTCTCTGCACGTTATTCCAAAAGTTCTTTGGTGTGGGCCTTTTTGAGACGAGTGCATCAGATCCCACCGCTGCTTTTTGCAACATATGTCCCAAATGCCACTTTTTCTCACGTAAGGCGATTCTGGCTCTACTGGCATGTGAAAGGCAATGTCTTGGCCTCGCTGGACAGGGCGGTCAGCAGTAAGATGCATATTACCGCTGACTCATAGTCCAGCAGGCATGGACAGAGACGTTACCTATCTTTCACTGTGCACAGGGTGACTCTTCTGGTAGCTGGGAAGGATGCAGGACAGGGTGCAGTAGTGTTGAAGGTTGTTCTGCCACCACGCCTCGAAAATACTACTAGTGGTGATTCTGCCACACCTCTCTCCTCCACCCCTTCTCTTCTTCTTCCTCCATGGCCTCTTCCTGTGCTGATTTGACTTTGGAACCAGCGGTGCTCTATAGACTTTCAAGGGGCTACGTAAGCACGCAGGCCAAAAGATGCCATGCGGTGCTTGAGCTGGTGTGCTTGGGGGACAGGAGCCACATTAAGTGAAACATACTTTAACGACAGAGGGTTCCGGGACTTCAAGTCTTTTTGCATAGTGCACTATAAGTTATGCAAATTTAAAGTCAAAGCTGTTAAGAGCTTGGTTACTATCCCACCTTTTAGGGGTGTCTTCAGTCACAGAGGTGGCCTAATCAGAGAGAAAGCTGGTATTGATAAGGGATGGGGGTGAGGCTTAGGAAAGGGGTAGAGGGGGGAGAGATACAAAGAAAATAAAAAAAAGAAAGGGGGAGAATAGTAAAGGGTAACGAACAAGGGGGTAATAGTGGGTAGGGAAGGGGAAAACAGAGAGGGAAGAGACCCAAACAGCAGAGGAGGACAAAAGTATACTTGTAAGCTTTACAAGATGTTAAAGGAAGAGGATACCGGAGGTGGTAATAAATATATTAGTTCACCTAGGAGAAAGTAAGCCGGGTGGTCAGCAGATTCACCGTAGAACTGCTGTAGGGGGACGCTGGAGTGATTAGGATTCACATACTGCTGCAATATGGAGGATCAATAAAATAGTAGCTTAATAGGGAACAGTAGAAGACAGAGAGGGTAAGCCGGACATCTGAAAACGATTACTATAATGATAATAATGAAGTAAAGCCGCTACCATTTTGCAAGTGCCATACAGTTCTAAATAGCAACCTTATATTAACCACTTAAGGACCAGACTCGTTTTGGAATTTAGGTGTTTACATGTTTAAAACAGGTTTTTTTTTTGCTACAAAATTACTTAGAACCCCCAAACATTATACATTGTTTTTTTTTCTAACACCTTAGAGAATAAAATGGCGGTCATTGCAATACTTTTTTTCACACCGTATTTGCGCAGCTGTCTTACAAGCGCGCTTTTTTTGGAAAAAATTCACTTTTTTGAATAAAAAAAAAAAAAACAACAGTAAAGTTAGCCCATTTTTTTTATATTGTGAAAGATAATGTTACACTGAGTAAATTGATACCCATCATGTCACGCTTCCAAATTGCGCCCGCTCGTGGAATGGCGTCAAACTTTTACCCTAAAAAATCTCCATAGGCGACGTTTAAAAAATGTTACAGGTTGCATGTTTTGCATTACAGATGAGGTCTAGGGCTAGAATTATTGCTCTCACTCTAATGATTGCGGGCACTACTCACATATGCATTTGCTTCTGCGCGCGAGCTCGTCGGGACGGGGGGGGTTTAATTTTTTTATTATTATTATTTATTATACATGATTTTTTTTATTTTTACACAGTTTTTTTTTTTTTTTTAAAGTGTCACTTTTATTCCTATTACAAGGAATGTAAACATCCCTTGTAATAGAAAAAAGCATGACAGGACCTCTTAAATATCAGATCTGGGGTCAAAAAGACGTCAGATCTCATATTTACACTAAAATGCAATAAAAAAAAAAAATTCATTTAAAAAAATGACATTGAAAAAAATGTGCCTTTAAGACGTATGGGCGGAAGTGACGTTTTAACGTTGCTTCCGACCAGCAGTGTCATGGAGACGAGTGGGCACCATCTTAGCCTCACTCGTCTCCAGGCACAGCAGGGAGACAGACGCGATTGCCTCCGCCTCTACCGACGGCTCCGGTAAGCAGCGGAGGGCACCGGATCGTGGCAGGGGGGGCCCTCTCCCGCCACTAATAAAAGTGATCTTGCGGTGAATCCGCCGCAGAGACCACTTTTATTTGAAAGCTGACTGCCGCACGAAAACGGGGATACTGGGGTTATGGCAGCTAGCTGCTGCCATAACAACGATATCCGCCGCCAAACTGTGGACATACATCCGCGTGCGGTGGTCGGCAAGTGGTTAAAGAACATCGTTTAGATATAATTTGGTCTTAATGACCTATTAATAACCCATTAGTAAGACCAAACAAAACAAAATATAGCATAACAGTGGATACTACTGTAAACAACCCTGATGGTTCACAGGTACAGAGAGAATAATAATACTCCTCTACGTTTGTGGTACAGCCCGTGTTGCAATCAAGGTGTCCGAGGGAACCGTAGCATTGATACTTAACGTTTTCATTATATATTGTGTGAGGTCAGTACCGCAAAGGCTAGACAGTAAATAGTAGCTTCTCCCCCTTTATATTCCAAGTTCTCGTGAAACTCACATCTCTAAGGAACATCTAATATGCAAAGTGTAGCATATGGGGTACCCACAACTCACCAATGTCAACCATAACAACTAAAGTTGATTCCTACTCTCTAGATAATTATGGTTTCATAATTTAACAGATACTGGTCTCCGCCATGTCCCTGTATGGTTATTGTTGAACAGGGATCAACAGGCTCCATTAGGGAGGCTTTTGCATCACTGGGATGGATGGTGAAATACAAATATCAGCATCAGTGAGCCGCGGGGCTTAGCTATGTAGAGACATATCATACAGGTATTTGAGGGAAAAAAAAGCACGGGGGAGGGGGGAGGGTTAAAATCCATCTTTTCATCAGCAACCAAGCTAGGTGAGGAGGGAGGGGAATACTCAAGTAATTCCTGGTACGGACATGGTGAGCTCACCAGCTGGGAATGTCTGATAATCTTCCCAAGATCTGATGTGTTTAATGACTGTCATAGTGGTGAGTGTGTCCCAGAAAACATTTCAGGATACTGAGGTGTTAAATGGCTTGCATCGTAAAATAATTGGAATCTGCTGGGGTTTTAAGACATGTTGTGAAAACAGGCACTAATCTCAGCACATTGACCCCTTGCAGCCTCCTTACTAGTCCTGTCAGGTCGCCCTAGGCATATTTTATTAGGAGGGGTCAATAGGGTGTAAGCTGAGTTCCGCATGATTCTGCATACAGGGTTTGGGGATCTGCCCACATTCTGGTCATACAAAAGTGAAGCAAATTGGGTCAAAACATCAAGAACTGAGTTCCTAGGCACTTACGAGCAGGAAACCACACACATTCTGGTAGGACCTCAGGCCTCCAGGCGATCCCTGCGAGAAGATGCTAAGGGTCCAGGAGTGTGTTGATTTAGGTCTCTTGACGAGATACGCGGGCACCAGGAGAGGGAGGGTCTGGTCTCCATCGGCTGGAGCACTGCCTTTAAACTATTAGGGAAGGTTTGTGTGACACCGGGCGCCAGGGCTCCTCAGGGAAAGAGAAAGCACACCATTCCGGAAGATCTGTCGGAGGTTGGTCTAGCTGCTTGCAGAAGGTTTGGAGGTCATCCAGTGTTCGTAGGAGAGCAGTGCAGCCTCTAGCGGAGACGGACAAGCAAAACTGAAACTTCGAATGGTACTGGATATTGCGGGATCTTAGTAGTTCCAGCAAGGGGCGCAGTGTATGTCTATTTTGTAAGGTGATTTGGGAAAGGTCCTGGAATAATTTAATCTTAGTACCATTGTGCAATATGCGGCTTTCCCTGGCCTCTCTTAGTATCTCTTCCTTGAGGGGGAAATTAACAACACAGCATATCACATCCCTTGGGGTCATGTCCCAGGGTTGGGGACTAAGAGCACTATGTAATCTCTCCATGTCAATTGGGGAGCCCTTAGGGCGATCGAGCAAGTCATTAAAAATGGCGCAGATTGTTTGTGGCAGGGTCCCTGCGTCTATCCCCTCAGGCACTCCCCTTACTCTAATGTTATGTCTGCGGCCCCAGTTGTCGAGGTCCTCCACTTGGCGATGTAAATGGAAGAGATGTGATAGTTGGGCATCATAAGAGCGCTGTACTTGCCTTATGGCTGCAGAGTGGAGCCATGTGGTCTGCTCCACATCTGTGAGATGGTGTGCTACTGCCTGGATGTCCATCTTGAGATCCGAAAACACGGCCGATAGGGTGTTCGTGATGTCAGATGCCACTCTTTGCAGGTCAGGTAATCTCAATGGTGTATTTGAGTGGATTCTCGGCGTGAATCCCCCGTCAGGCTGTGAATCAGATCCGCTGCTTGGGAAGTGCGGCCCTGAGGCGTGTGAGGCCGCGTGGTTGTCAGAGCGTAGGGTCTGGGACAGCTCAGGAATGGTGTGACTGAGCTATGTTCCAGTCTCCTTGGATGAACGGGGTGCCGAGGCGCTCCTTTTCAGCTTACCCATGGTGGAAAGGTGCGACTGTTTCCCCAGAGTGCGGAAGATAATCCTCAGCTTGCAGGAGCTTTCTGCTTAAGCAGCCATCTTTGGTTCAAACCAAACCATGTCCCTGTCATTAACTTTCTATTGACACCCACAGAGGTTCGCATAAGACAGTGGGAACTGCCTGCGAGTCCTATGCGACGCGGTAACCGGCACTGGAATCGCGCTGGTTTCCGCATTGCACTAGGGTGAACTGGCACTGAGTGGTCTATTGTTGAATGCTTTCACACACAACTTTCACACAGGAATTATGCATTTCTCTAATGAAATTCAATAGGAAAAATGTGTGAATCCTGGGTGAAAATTGTGTGAATCTTTGTGAAAACAGGTATATTTATAGATCTGTAGAAATAGGTTTATTTATTTTTTTTTAAATACTCAGAAAAGGTCCCAAGTATTTGTCCAGCCTTCACAAATTCTGATTGTATTTTTTTATATATATTTAATTCCCATGATCGTATTTTTCCTGAAACATCTCAATCAAAAAAATATCACATTATGGTCTCTGGATGGAATGGAGGATTATAGGAAATCAATGTATTAGGCTAAATAGGGTCAGAATTTGTGGCAAATGGGTGAATGCGTGTGACATTCATCTAATAATTTTTTGAAACATAAAGCCCCTAGTTTTAGATTTACCTTTTTTCTATGCAGATTTTGCAGTGTGACAAAATGCTACTGGATATTCTGCTATTGAACTAATTTTTTATTTTTTTTTTGTAATTGGTTTTTATTGAAAAGTTTTCAAAATACAGTGTTTAGAACAAAAGCAGTACAAAAGTAAAAAGAAATGACAATAAGAGAATAAACATTCAATTGCATATGTTAGAGATAAAATCTCAAGGCACAAATGCTTAATCTTTGATCCCCTCCGTTCAGAGTAATCGGCTCTATTATCGTAACTGTGGCTGAGAAAGTCTCTGGACCAACAGGGCCCCAACCAGGAAGTTGTTTCTCTTTTATCAACTCTTAAATATAACATGGAACTGGGTATGTGCGAAGAGGAGTGCAAATAGAGAAGAAGGGGGGTTGGGGGGAGGGGGAAAAGGGGAAGGGGGGTAGTGAACTATGGTCTGACCCTCGCTTGGGCAAGGGGAGGGGTTGCATGAAGGTGAAATGTGATATCATATCTATGTGGTTCAACTCTAAACCAGTCTGTCCATATTTTCCAGTTATTATCAAACTGTTTCTTATTACCACATCTATTTGCTAGTAGAGATTTGTATACATAATGGGTTTGAGTGGTGAAGAGTACTTCAGAAGTGTTTGGTGCCTTATCGGCTTTCCAGTGTTTTGCTATTAGTGTTCTAGCGACTAGGAGGATATGCGTAACCACTACTCTGAACTCAGGGGGGAAAAAAAACAATATATAAGTTAAGTATTGCTAGGCTTGGTTAGGGGTGTGTTAGGAGTCCAGTTATGCTCGAAATTGAGCGGAAAATGGAGTTCCAGAAGCTGGTTAGTTGTTTACATGTCCAGAACATGTGAAGTATGCTTCCTATCTCCCCACAATTCCTCCAGCACATTGGGGAGTTGTTCTGCCCAAACTTGGATATTCTGTAGGGGGTGAGGTACCATCTAAGGGCTATTTTTTAGGACAGCTCCCAGTGGTTGACACATCTAGAGGCTTTATAAAGCGATGGGAACGCATCTTTCCATTATGAGTCTGTAATGGTTGTACCCAAGTCGGATTCCCATTTCCTGAAAGGGTGGGATTTTGTGAAATGTAGTTTTTGTTGGAATAGATTGTGGAATAGGGAAATACCCTTAGGGGGAGTAGGGTTGATGGAGTAAAATCGCCATGCCTCTTTTGAAAGGAATATGTGATGTGACTCTATAGACCTAAGGAAATGAGAGACTTGTTTTTATCTGTAGCAGTCGGTAGGCGGAAAGTTAAATTGCCTCTGGAGTTTGGCAAAGGGTATAAGGGAATCATCATAATAAAGGTCTGCAATCAGCTTAATTACCTTGGTTTGCTAGTCCGTAATTGTAGGATTTGGAATGGCGTGGGCTAGAATCATTATGGGGATAGGGATATCTATTTGGTTAATAGTTGGGAGTGGCAGTTTGTGGAGGTCTCTCCAGGCCAGCAGAGAGGCTTGAATAGTAGGTGGTAGTTTGTGAGCGGGGAGTGGTTCGATAAGTGTAAGAGAGTTTTCAGATTTTTAGTTGGGCACAAGGCCTGTTTCACAACGCTCCAGAGTGATTCCTGCACCGGATCAAACAAGCTCTTGAGTTGTGTAAGACTGGAAGCACGGAAATAATCCTGTATGTCAATTAGCACATACCGCCCGCCAGTCTGTGTTTAGTCAAAAGGCCCCTAGAACATCTTGGTCTTTTAGAATTCCAAACAAATTTCATAAGTAGGGAGTTTAAGGATTTCAGATATGTAGCGTTTAAAAGGATGGGGAGAGTCCTAAAAACATATAAAATTTGAGGTAGGAGGAACATTTTAAATGATGCTAAACGGCCAGACCAGGACAATTCTATTTTAGCTAATCTTTTAGCCTCGCTGAGGAGTTTGTCTATAAAAGGAATGTAGTTGGCGTCTGCTAGGTTCTTTGGGTTAACTGTCTAGGTAGGATATGGAGGATTTACTCCACGAGTAAGGGAAGTCCGTCTGTAAATGGGTTTTAAGAGGAGGTGAGACCCCCAATTTCAGGATAAGAGATTTTGAGAAATTGACTTTATAAAAGTATATTCTACTAAACTCATTAAGGGTGTTGTGAGCGTGTGGCAGAGAAACAACTGGTGACGTTAGGAACAAAATTATATCGTCTGCGAATAAGTTTATGTCGTGGCTTCTTCCTTTAAGGGGAAACCTGTAATCTCTGAGTGATTTCTAATTCTCTCAGCCAGTGGTTCAATAAGAAGGTTGAAGATCGAGGGGGACAGAGGACACCCCTGCCTTGTGCCATTGGATATGGTGAATGTGTTTGAAAGCATGTTAGACGTGTAGACCTGTGCACAAGGGGAGGAATAAAGGACCAATATGGCGGAGAGGAGGGGTCAGGTGAAGCCAAACTTTTTTAGGGTATGTCTCATATAGCCCCAATGAATACTGTCGAATGCCTTCTCCGCATCCAGAGAAAGGAGCAGAGAAGGTATCCGACAAAACTTAGCATATTGCATGAGATTGATGACTCTCCTTGTGGCATCAGAGGCTTGTCTGCCAGGGGTAAAGCCAGATTGATTTGGGTTTAATAAGAGATGGAAGGATAGGGAGCAACCTGTAGGCTAGGATTTTGGCATGCAATTTAACATCCGTATTGAGTAACGAAATTGGTCTAAAATTGGGTGGGGATGTGGGTTTTTTACCTGGCTTGGGGATGGTTACAACATAGGCATTGAGCATCTCGGAGGGAACCAAGGCAGAGGACACTGCAGCTGTGTATACCGACTGTAAAATTGGAGCTATGTTGAAAGGTTTTGTAGTAGTCATTAGGAAGTCCATCAGGACCAGTGGATTTACCCATTGGAAGAGTCATTATCGCTTTTTTTTTAATCTCAGGTTCGGAAGGGTGCATTGAGAGAGGAGAGCTGTGCTTTTGTGAGAGAGGGGAGTTTAATTTTTGTCAAATAAGATTGTATGCTCACATCAGTTGGTTGAGGGGTGTTAGGATCTTTCTCCAAATTGTATAGCGAAGAATAGTATTCTGCAAAGGAATTAGCTATTTCTTTGGGGTTCAATATTTTATAATTATTTGATGAGTGTATTAGATATGGGATTTTTGATTTGGTACGAGCTGTTTTGAGTCTTTGGGTGAGAAACTTGCCAGTTCAGTTGCCAGCGGAGTAGTGGGACATTTTGAGTGTTTGGATATGTTTGTCGTATTGTTCAATAAGTAGGAGCCTGAGATCGTTGCGACACTGGGAAAGTTTTTGCGCCAAATGTGTGTTGGTGCATTTTTTGTTTAGAGACTCTAGTGTTTTAATATCATTCAAGAGTTGGTTCAGTTTTTGTGTCCTCTGCCTTTTCTAATGTGAGCAAATTTGATAACATAACCCCTCTAATAAAGGCCTTGTGCGCACACCACAACATTGCAGGGTCAGATACAGAGTTGCTATTTATGAAAAAGTTTGTTTGCAATACTAGTAGCATGAAGAGGCTTCTGGAATATTCATGAATTAGCTCTCCAGATATAGGCAGGACACCGATGCGTGGTCTGACCATGTGATGTTATGAATGGCGGAGGAGGACACTGCTTGTAGAAGAACCTTATCAATGAGAATTAAGTCGATTCTGGAGTATGAATTGTGTCTCGAGGAATGGTAGATGTAATCACATTCATTTACATGCTGGCACCCCCACACATCGTACATGTCTTCCGAATGTAGGAATGGTTGAAGCGTAGGTGGTTGGCGTTTAGCCTTGGAGGTGGTGTCTATCTCATAGTCTGGTGTGACATTGTGGTCTCCACACACTACCAAAGATCCTTTTTGAACAGTGGCAATTTTGCGCAATAGTCTTTTCAAAAAGCGTAATTGATGGGAGTTGGGTGCATACAGGTTAACAATGGTGAATGGTTTGTTGTTAAGATCAGCTACTAATATGAGATAGCATCCTGCAGGGTCTGTATAAGTGTCTTTCAGGTTGAAGGCCACTGAGTCTTCTATGGCAATTAGAACTCCTTTTTGTTTTTTGGGGGCTGAAGCCATAAAGATGTGGGGGTAATTTTTGTGATGAAAGGAGAGTATTGTCAGCTTCAAAATGGGTCTCCTGAATACAGAGGACATCAGCCTGCAATGTAAGCACCTCTCTTCAAACCGAGGCTCTTTTGGCCGGGTGGTTGAGGCTGTTAACATTAAAGGAGGCTATGGTAAGAGCCATGTATGTAGGGTGGGTGAGGAAAATGACAGTACCTTAGGCTTAATGATGGAGGGTTCCCAGCTGCGGTTTTCTGTTGAAGAGCTGTGCAGAGTAAACTTTCCATTTCCAGTTTTGGTGATGTTAAGGCAATCCTCGCGTGGGTCAAACCAGAGGTGGGAAAGGAAAAACAGGGTTTGAAGAGAAACAAAGTCAAACCACAAAAAAACAAGTAGTTCAATAAAAAAGTGGATTCAAACTTGAATCTGGGGACATAACTCATGAGGGCAAACTTGCACACTGAGTGCTCCAGAGGGTCCCGGGAACCTTATTAAGTGTAGGCAAGTTGGTTTTGTAAAGGGGGGTTTATGCGTTGTTTTTTGTTGTTGTTTTTCTTTCTCGACACCGTTTGCCAATCATACTGGTTGGGCATCTTTGCAGGGGGAGATGGATCATCCATTGATTGGACAGGAAGAATGTCTAGAGAGCGAAGTAGTGCCAAACCATCTTCCACACATGTAATCACAGTGATGTGGCCCTCGTGTGTGACCGTTAGCCAGGATAGCCCCAGCGATAAGGAATATTGTGATTCCGTAAGGCTTTGGTCACAGGCAGTAGGGATTTACATTTTTGCATCATACATTGTGAAAGATCTGCATATAGCTTGATATGCGCAAATCTTTCTGGGAGTTGCTGGTTTTTACGAAAGGCGGACATGAGTTGTTCTTTAGTATGGTAGAAATGCACCCGCATTAGGACATCGTCAGGTATGTTATCTGGAAGATGGGGTTTCGGCAATCTGTGGATACGAGTAACTGTCATTTCGCATTCAGGTAAGGAGGGAAGGAACACTTTTATGAGGTCATATTGCTGTAATTGGGTGGGGAGAATAGTTTTAGGGACCCCCCTAATTTTGACATTGTTCCTCCTGGATAGGGATGAGCTTCGTGTTCGAGTCGAACCCATGTTCGACTCGAACATCGTCTGTTCGCCGAATTGCGAACGATATGGGCCGTTCGCGCCAAATTCGTGTGGCGCGTCACAGCCCATAATTCACTGCGGCATCGCAGTGCATTGCTGGCTGATGATTGGCCAAGCATGCACTATGACCCGCATGCTTGGCCAATCACATCGCCGTCTGAACAGAGAGCCGTAATTGGCCAAAGCCAAGGAGGCTTTGGCCAATTATGGCTCAGGGGATTTAGTACACGCCCCACACTATATAAGGTCGCCTGCATGGCGGCCCTGTGTAGTGTGTGTTCCGGCGTTCATAGATAGAGAGAGAGAGAGACAGACAGTGTCATTTGATTTGAGTTAGATAGATTAGGCAGAACAGTCAGTCAATTTACAGTGTATTGTGTATATATATGCATCCCAGGTGTTGCATATATATATATATATATATATATATATATATACACTGTATTCAGTTTAGCTAGATCCGTTCCTGTTATCTTCTTACCTACAACTAACTAACCTACAAGTTAGTGTAGTGAGACCTCTGCACAGTGTTCATCTAAAGCTACAAGTTAGTGCAGTGCCTCCTGCTCACAGTGTTCAGCTAGATCCATTCCTGTTATCTTCTTACTGACAGGCAGGCTTGTCTTGTTACATTATTTACAGCTACCTGAAGAAAATTGCTGGTGTTCTTTTGATCCTATTAGTACCACAGTCAGGCAGCTAGACTATTTACAGTTAGTGCAGTGCGTCCTGCTCACAGTGTTCAGCTAAAACTACAAGTTAGTGGGGTGCGTCCTTCTCACAGTGTTCAGCTAAATCTACAAGTTAGTGGGGTGCGTCCTGCTCACAGTGTTCAGCTAAACCTACAAGTTAGTGTGGTGCGTCCACCTCACAGTGTTCAGCTAAACCTACAAGTTAGTGCGGTGCATCCTGCTCACAGTGTTCAGCTAAAACTACAATTTAGTGTGGTGCGACCACCTCACAGTGTTCAGCTAAACCTAGAAGTTAGTGCAGTGCGTCCTGCTCAGTGTTCAGCTAAAACGACAAGTTAGTGCTGTGCGTCCTGCTCACAGTGTTCAGCTAAACCTACAAGTTAGTGTAGTGAGACCTCTGCACAGTGTTCATCTAAAGCTACAAGTTAGTGCAGTGCCTCCTGCTCACAGTGTTCAGCTAGATCCATTCCTGTTATCTTCTTACTGACAGGCAGGTTTGTCTTGTTACAGTATTTACAGCTACCTGAAGAAAATTGCTGGTGTTCTTTTGATCCTATTAGTACCACAGTCAGGCAGCTAGACTATTTACAGTTAGTGCAGTGCGTCCTGCTCACAGTGTTCAGCTAAAACTACAAGTTAATGGGGTGCGTCCTGCTCACAGTGTTCAGCTAAACCTACAAGTTAGTGGGGTGCATCCACCTCACAGTGTTCAGCTAAACCTAGAAGTTAGTGCGGTGTGTCCTGCTCACAGTGTTCAGCTAAAACTACAAGTTAGTGCTGTGCGTCCTGCTCACAGTGTTCAGCTAAAACTACAATTTAGTGTGGTGCGTCCACCTCACAGTGTTCAGCTAAAACTACAAGTTAGTGCGGT
Organism: Lithobates clamitans; assembly: GCA_037952925.1. Classification (NCBI taxonomy): domain Eukaryota; kingdom Metazoa; phylum Chordata; class Amphibia; order Anura; family Ranidae; genus Lithobates; species Lithobates clamitans. The sequence continues at coordinate 1,242,055 of JBBGZY010000343.1, forward strand.
GCGTCCACCTCACAGTGTTCAGCTAAACCTACAAGTTAATGCTGTGCGTCCTGCTCACAGTGTTCAGCTAAAACTACAAGTTAGTGTGGTGCATCCTCCTCACAGTGTCCAGCTAAACCTACAAGTTTTTTTTTTGCGAGCTCTGCACAGTGTTCAGCTAAAGCTACGTGTAGAAGGTTGGTGGTTTTTTCCTGATCCTATCACTACCGCAGGCAGCTAAAAAAGCTACAAGTTAGTTTTTTTGCGAGCTCTGCACAGTGTTCAGCTAAAGCTACCTGTAGAAGGTTGGTGGTGTTCTCATACTACAGGCAGGCAGTTGATTTTGCTAGCTGCAGTATCAGTACATATATATATATATATATATATATATATATATATATATATATATATATATATATATATATATATCCCAGCTTAGTGCAGCTACAGGCCATTAGTATGTCTGGAAGGCCAAGAAGGAGAGGCAGACAGTCACAAGCTAATAAGAGAGGGCAAGCAGGCTCTGTGTCTAGTGCTGGTCGTGGAGACGGTGCATCCTCATCAGCACGTGGCCGTGGGACACGCTTGGCCTTTTTTTCAGCAGCTGGCCGTGTTGAGCCGCAACATGCGGAAGACTTGGTCGAGTGGATGACCAAGCCGTCCTCATCCTCCTCATCCTCTCTCACCTATGCCCAGGGTACTTTGTCTGGCAAAGCAGCGGCCTCTTCCCTTGGCTCAATGTCATCAGTGACTCCTTCCCTAGCCCCACCATGTCCTCCTAAGGAGTCCCTCGAACTGTTTAACCACAGTGTTGGGTACATGCTCCAGGAGGATGCCCAGCATTTGGAAGGCTCTGAAGATGATACTGAGCTCAATGAAGGCAGTAACGTGAGCACGGACAGAGGGGGTGCCCAAGAAGGACAGCAATCTGGCAGTCATGCTCCCCCTGCTGCAGCATACTGCCAGATTCGCTCCAGTGATGAGGAGGGAGGGAATGATGAGGTCACTGACTCAACGTGGGTGCCTGATAGGAGAGAGGAGGAGGAGGAGGCGGCACATCACCAACGAGGCAGGATGCCCTCCAGGGGCCAGCCTAAGGGCAGCACCTTGACTGCATCACACCCCAAAGCTCCACATGTGCAGGGCTCTGCAGTCTCTACGCATTATTCAAAAAGTTCTTTGGTGTGGGCCTTTTTTGAGATGAGTGCATCAGATCGCACCGCTGCTATTTGCAACATATGTCTCAAGCGTATCTCGCGTGGCCAAAACATCTCCCGCTTGGGTACCACATGCTTGACCAGACATATGTTGACCTGCCATGCAGTTCGTTGGCAAGCGTATCTAAAAGACCCACACCAAAGAACAAAGAGGACCTCTCCTTGCTCCTCATCAGCTGAGATCTCCAAAGCCACTATACCTTCAGTCCTCTCTGAGACCTGCACTGAGAGGAATGAAGGTGTAGAATTAGGTGTGTCACAGCCAAGTACTTGTGGGCAATCTGCTTTTGGTACACCAACGTCAGATTGTACCAGGCAAATTTCCCTGCCCCAGCTGCTGCACCGCCGAAAGAAGTTTGCTCCCAGCCATCCACATGCCCAGCGGTTGAATGCTAGCATTGCAAAATTGCTAGCACTTCAACTGCTGCCTTTCCAGTTGGTAGACTCTGCCCCCTTCTGTGAGTTTGTGGAATGTGCGGTTCCTCATTGGCAGGTACCCAAACACCACTTTTTCTCACGGAAGGCGATTCCAGCTCTCTACCGTCATGTGGAAGACAATGTCCATGCCTTGCTGGATGGGGCGGTCAGCGGTAAGGTGCATATTACCGCTGACTCATGGTCCAGCAGGCATGGACAGGGACGTTACCTAAGTTTCACGGTGCGTTGGGTGACTCTGCTGGCAGCTGGGAAGGATGCAGGACAAGGTGCAGTAGTGTTAGAGGTTGTTCAGCCACCAAGCCTCCAAAATGCTAATGATTGTGACACACCTCTCTGCTCCACCCCTCCTCTTCTTCTTCCTCCATGGCCTCTTCCTGTGCTTTGTCCTCGGAACCAGCGGTGCTCTGTAGCCGTTCAAGTACGCAGGCCAAAAGATGCCATGCAGGGCTTGAGCTGGTGTGCTTGGGGGACAGGAGCCACACTGGGGCAGAGGTTCTGTCAGCTCTGCAGGGGCAGGTTCAGAGGTGGTTGACACCACGCCAACTTAAGGCAGGAATGGTGGTCTGCGACAATGGCACCAACCTCCTCTCTGCCCTCCGACAGGGACAAATGACCCATGTGCCCTGTTTGGCTCACGTCCTTAACTTGGTGGTGCAGCAGTTCTTGGGCATGTACCCGGGCTTACAGGATGTCCTGAGGCAGGACAGGGTCAGGGGAGCTTGGTTTTTTTTCCCCACGCCAGTGGGCCATGATCAGGGATGCATGCACTGTCCTGTCACCATTTGAGGAGGCCACGAGGATGGTGAGCAATGACAGTGCATGTATCAGTGACACTGCCCCCCTTGTCCACCTGTTGGAGCACACACTGCGTGGAATAATGGACAGGGCACTTGAGGCAGAACAGAGGCAGGAAGAGGAGGACTTCCTTAGCTCTCAAGGTCCCCTTTATCCAGACAGTGTTCCTGCGTGCCCGCCGATCACACAGGAAGAGGAGGAGGAGGAGGAGGAGGAGGAAGATTGTGTCAGTATGGAGGTGGAGCCTGGCACTCAGCATCAGCAGCAGTCTTTAAGGGATCAGTCCCAAGAAACACATGGACTTGTACATGGCTGGGAGGAGGTGGCTGCGGACCATATCATCCTTAGTGACCCAGAGGACTCCGGACCAAATGCCTCAGCAAACCTACGCTGCTTGGCCTCCCTGATCCTGCAAAGCCTGCGTAAGGATCCTCGTATTCGTGGTATCAAGGAGAAGGACCAATACTGGCTGGCAACCCTCCTTGATCCACGTTACAAGGGTAAGATTGCAGACCTTATCTTGCCATCGCAGAGGATGAAACATCTTCGGGAGGCCTTGCAGAAAGGTCTGTGCAATGCGTTCCCAGAGACTGGGAGGTTACAAACTCCTGTTTCTGGACAACGTGTTGCTGAGGCTTCAGTCAGTCAAAGAAGGAGCGGTGGAGAAGGTGGCCGTCTGACCGATGCTTTCAGACAATTTTTTGGTCCGCAGCCCCAAGGTATGATCGGTTCCAGCAACCATTTCCAGCGTCTGTTTTACATGGTGCAGGAATACCTAGGGGCAAGATCTGACTTGGACACCTTTCCCACAGAAAATCCTCTGGGTTACTGGGTCTTGAGGATGGATCACTGGCCAGAGCTTGCACAGTATGCAATTGAGCTACTGGCCTGTCCTGCATCCAGCGTTCTTTCGGAATGCACATTCAGTGCTGCTGGAGGCTTTGTAACCGATCACAGGGTGCGTCTGTCCACCGACTCGGTCGATCGACTGACCTTCATAAAAATGAATCAGTCTTGGATCACCACCAGCTACCAAGCACCTGATGCTGATGTAACCGAATAATTTTTTTTGAAATCTCAGATCCCTTCAAAGACTGCCTATGCTGATGCTGAGTGACTATCCCTGAGTAATTATCCTCTTCCTCCTCAATCATCACGCTGATAGCTTGTAAGAACATTTTTGGTTCTGGGCGCCACCACCAGTGCCTAAGGCCCAATTTTTCAGCCCCTCTTTAACAGGGGCGTGTAATTACAATTTTTGATGCAATACTTTGCAGCAGGGCTCGTTTCTGCGTTACAACTAGAGTATCTGTGAGGGGTTGCAGTGTTGTGGCACCAGCACTAGTGCCTAAGGCCCAATTTTTCAGCCCCTGTTTAACAGGGGCGTGTAATTACAATTTTTGATGCAATACTTTGCAGCAGGGCTCATTTCTGCGTTCCAACTAGAGTATCTGTGAGGGGTTGCAGTGTTGTGGCACCAGCACCACCACCACCAAACGCCCAATTTTTCTGCCCTTGTTCAACAGGGGCATGTAATTACAATTCTTGATCTAATATTTCACAGCAGGGCCCATTTCTGCACCCACCAAGAGCGAATGAGGACTTACAGTGTTGTGGCACCAGCACCACCACCACCAGAGGCCCAATTTTTCTGCCCTTGTTCAACATGGGCATGTAATTACAATTCTTGATCTAATATTTCACAGCAGAGCCCTGTGAGGGTTTACAGTGTTGTGGCCACAACAACACCTAAAGCCCAAATTTCTGCTGAGTATATAGGGCAGGCCCCTACTTTCAAACATCTAACTTACAAACGACTCCTACTTGCAAACGGAAGGAGACAACAGGAAGTGAGATGAAATCTACCCCTAGGAAGGGAAATTCTTTCCTGTAAGAGTTAATATGGGAAAAACATTTCTCCTTTCCACTGATGCTTTCCAATCCTTGTTCCACAAAAAAAACCCAAATTTTCAAAAAACATTTGTCATTGGGACAAAAAGTCAGGTGAAATCTTCTGAAGAGGAGGAAAGACAGCAAAACAAATGTCACAGGGGTGATAACTGTTCCCTATGTTTTCCAAAAAGCTTAAAAAAGATTTTTTGGCTGGAGCTAAACACGTTAAAAATGTACCCGTTAAAAATTACAAACAGATTCTACTTAACAACAAACCTACAGTCCCTGTCTTGTTTGCACCGCCTGTATACTACTGTTCAGAGTATATAGGGCCTGGTAGTCCCACACCTTTCCTTATTTTAATTTGGGTGCGGGGTTCCCCTTAATATCCATACAAGACCCAAAGGGCCTGGTAATGGACTGGGGGGTACCCATGCCGTTTGTCTCACTGATTTTCATCCATATTGCCAGGACCCGACATTACATTAAGCCCGCAAGCAGTTTTAAATTAGATTTTTTCCTTTAAAAATGACATTTTGTGCAGGGACTGTTCTAAACACGGGAAACACGCGCCACTTTACAGGCATACTGTAGACACACCCCAGGTACGATATTTAAAGGAATATTTCACTTTTTTTTTTTACTTTAAGCATCATTAAAATCACTGCTCCCGAAAAAACGTCCTTTTTTAAAAGTTTTTTTTGCATTGATACATGTCCCCTGGGGTAGGACCCGGGTCCCCAAACCCTTTTTAGGACAATACCATGCAAATTAGCCTTTAAAATGAGCACTTTTGATTTTGAACGTTCAAGTCCCATAGACGTCAATGGGGTTCTAACGTTCGTGCAAATTTTCGGTCCGTTCGCAGGTTCTGGTGCAAACCGAACCGGGGGGTGTTCGGCTCATTCCTACTCCTGGACCTGTCTTTGAGGTCCGCTACCTTAACCTTGAACCATGTTATGTCATCTTCATGATCGTTATGCGCATTGATCAGTGTATTGTGAGAAAATGCAAAGTCTCCCATTTTTTTCTTAATATGGTCTACCTTTCCTCCTAATGCACCCACCTCAGCTTCAAAGTTGCTCATGCATTGTAACAGCTGAGCATGCATGGAGCTGCGGAGGAAGACAAACATATCTTTAAGAGTGGTGTCTGACACTGGCTTATCAGAGGTGGGGAATGCAGTGAAGGGGTCTACAAGCTCTCTTGTGTCCTCTAGTGAGTCCTGACATGAGCTAACCTGTTTGATGTCTTCAGCCATAAGTGGCTTGGGGCGGGAGAGGGGAGTTGAGGCATCAGGGAGATGGTGAGTGATGTCTGCGTGTGTCCCAGGGCTTGATGCAGTGGAGTGGGGGCTGCATGAGGAAGGTGGAGAGCAATCCTCGGCACTGGCGCCATTTTGGCAGTGATCTATTAATTAATAAATTAATGAATCTAGTAATTTCTTCGGCTGGGCCATATCTTTGTGCTTGCGGGTCATCTTGTGGCTCTGAGGGCACCTTTAGGCAGCTGGTGGTGATGTGATTGTCGGCAATGTCGTACCCAAAGCGGTCGGTTCCCGAGGCTGGAGCGGAGCTATGAGCTCAGGCGTCTATTCTGTTGCACGGTAGCCACTGAACTGATTTTTTAAAATACACTCCATGGTGTTGTCAGATATAAAATGAGATGTATTCTGTGTAATAAAGAATTTATTTGAGAAGCTAAATGGATTACATAGCATAACACATGTAAGATGCTGATCTGACTTTTCAGCATATTGTTTACCTTATAGGTTGGCAGGTAAATAAAAAAAGCAAACAAGTACAGAATCAGGTATACTTTGTTTTGGGTAGTGGGACATTACATTAAAAATTTTCAAATACTTTTTTATGCATATATTATTTACTGAGTGGTGTTGTGTCTGGATGTGCTTTGGGCATATCGGAGACAGAAGAGGTTATATGTAGCAGAAGAAAGTGAGGATGATTAATGTAAACTACCTTACATGAAGAATTAATGCTATGACAGACACCATCTAGTAAGATGTGACCTTTCATTCACTTAGAAAAAAGAAGCATGGAACTTGATTGGTGTCTGTAGGGAATGGTTACATCTTTCCCTGATTCACTTTTAAAAATATAGCCCCACTGGTACAAACTGTATGAAGTGCAATTCTTTCATTAAAATGCAGATGATAATTATGGATATTCCTCCTGTCTGCTTTCCTTTCCTTTTTAATATTGAATGCACCGTGCTGTCTGAGTCTATTAAGATTACAAAACATATAATCAACAGTTCATTTATTTTACTGAGGTCACTAGGAGAAAAAAAAACATGTTTTAACACTTTTAAATTAAATCAGCTATATTATCCACTATGACAACATGTAAATTAATTTAATGCTTGCAAAAGCGAACATGATAATTAAAATGTGACCTTTTCACAGCTTAAAGAACATCATCTATAAACATTGTGAATGTCATTTTCAGGTACGTATTATTATGTCTTTGAAAACAATATAATTGTTATAAAATGTTACCAAAAGAAAGTCTAGATTTATTTGATAATTCTGATGGCTATCAAAAATACTAAACCAGACAGCAACTTATAACATACATTCCTGCTTTAATGGGTGTCAAAGTAACGGGAAGTGATAGGGGAAATTGTAAAGAAGAACTCAAGGAATTCATTTTTATACATCTAAATAAGTCTGATGAGGTGTATATCTCTCTATGCTTTACTATCTTTAACATTTTATTAATTCCAGGAAGTATAACTCTTCCTATACTTCTGGCTCACTGCAGCCTTGAAAGTTGCAGCTCTCATACAAAGAAACTACAGTGTTGTTTGTCCACCTCACTTACCCCTTGCCCATTCACAGTATGATTTGTATTCTGTGAATGGTTCCACACTCTATCTGCAAAAAAACATATTTATGGATGAAGTTATATGTTGAACTGTTTATGTTTGCATGGCAATGTGTGCATTCTGGTACAAGTACCAACAGGTTGTTATCACAGCTGTTTCTCTTCCATTACATCCTTTATAGAAAATAAGTAAAATAAAAGACTATAGATGCATTACACATAACCATAAAGCTAAACTTGACTATGGTATTAACTATGGCTTGTAACCTGCTATTCCAATAACCCCACCCCTCCCTCTAATGACCACACAACACTGAAATGGAATAAATTGGCCATAGAAGCCGTTTTATTAACCAAATCTAAATCTAAAATAATTACCATAACTAATTAACATAATAACCTGTTTAATATAACATCCAGCTTATCATAAAAATGGAGCACAAGATCCCAATAGGCATAACCCAGAACTGTACCTGCTAGTCACTTCTCAGGCCTCCAGTCGCGGAATCACAGACTCAGAGACAACTAGCAGGTACCCATTAGGGATGAGCTTCGTGTTCGAGTGGAACCCATGTTCGACTCGAACATCGGCTGTTCAGTCGTTCGCCGAATTGCGAACGATATGGGCCGTTCGCGCCAAATTCGTGTGGCGCATCACGGCCCATAATTCACTGCGGCATCGCAGTGCATTGCTTGCTGATGATTGGCAAAGCATGCACTATGACCCGCATGCTTGGCCAATCACAGCGCCGCCTGAACAGAGAGCTGTAATTGGCCAAAGCCAAGGAGGCTTTGGCCAATTATGGCTCAGGGGATTTAGTACACGCCCCACACTATATAAGGCCGCCTGCACGGCGGCCCTGTGCAGTGTGTTCCGGTGTGCTTAGAGAGAGAGAGAGAGACAGTGTCATTTCATTTGAGTTAGCTAGATTAGGCAGGACAGTCAGTCAGTTAGCTGCACTTAAAGTGTATTGTGTATATATATGCATCCCAGGTGTTGCATATATATATATACACTGTATTCAGTTTAGCTAGATCCGTTCCTGTTATCTTCTAGACTATTTACATTTAGTGCAGTGCGTCCTGCTCACAGTGTTCAGCTAGATCCGTTCCTGTTATCTTCCTACTGACAGGCAGGCTTGTCTTGTTACAGTATTTACAGCTACCTAAAGAAAATTACTGGTATTCTTTTGATCCTATTAGTACCACGGTCAGGCAGCTAGACTATTTACATTTAGTACAGTGCGTCCTGCTCACAGTGTTCAGCTAGATCCGTTCCTGTTATCTTCCTACTGACAGGCAGGCTTGTCTTGTTACAGTATATAAAGCTACCTGAAGAAAATTACTGGTGTTCTTTTGATCCTATTAGTACCACGGTCAGGCAGCTAGACTATTTACATTTAGTGCAGTGCGTCCTGCTCACAGTGTTCAGCTAGATCCGTTCCTGTTATCTTCCTACTGACAGGCAGGCTTGTCTTGTTACAGTATATAAAGCTACCTGAAGAAAATTACTGGTGTTCTTTTGATCCTATTAGTACCACGGTCAGGCAGCTAGACTATTTACATTTAGTGCAGTGCGTCCTGCTCACAGTGTTCAGCTAGATCCGTTCCTGTTATCTTCCTACTGACAGGCAGGCTTGTCTTGTTACAGTATATAAAGCTACCTGAAGAAAATTACTGGTGTTCTTTTGATCCTATTAGTACCACGGTCAGGCAGCTAGACTATTTATATTTAGTGCAGTGCGTCCTGCTCACAGTGTTCAGCTAGATCCGTTCCTGTTATCTTCCTACTGACAGGCAGGCTTGTCTTGTTACAGTATATAAAGCTACCTGAAGAAAATTACTGGTGTTCTTTTGATCCTATTAGTACCACGGTCAGGCAGCTAGACTATTTACATTTAGTGCAGTGCGTCCTGCTCACAGTGTTCAGCTAGATCCGTTCCTGTTATCTTCCTACTGACAGGCAGGCTTGTCTTGTTGCAGTATTTACAGCTACCTAAAGAAAATTACTGGTGTTCTTTTGATCCTATTAGTACCACGGTCAGGCAGCTAGACTATTTACATTTAGTGCAGTGTGTCCTGCTCACAGTGTTCAGCTAGATCCGTTCCTGTTATCTTCCTACTGACAGGCAGGCTTGTCTTGTTACAGTATATAAAGCTACCTGAAGAAAATTACTGGTGTTCTTTTGATCCTATTAGTACCACGGTCAGGCAGCTAGACTATTTACATTTAGTGCAGTGCGTCCTGCTCACAGTGTTCAGCTAGATCCGTTCCTGTTATCTTCCTACTGACAGGCTGGCTTGTCTTGTTACAGTATATAAAGCTAACTGAAGAAAATTACTGGTGTTCTTTTGATCCTATTAGTACCACGGTCAGGCAGCTAGACTATTTACAGTTAGTGCAGTGCGTCCTGCTCACAGTGTTCAGCTAAACCTACAAGTTAGTGGGGTGCATCCACCTCACAGTGTTCAGCTAAAGCTACCTGTAGAAGGTTGGTGGTGTTCTCATACTACAGGTAGGCAGTTGATTTTGCTAGCTGCAGTATCAGTACATATATATATATATATATATATCCCAGCTTAGTGCAGCTACAGGCCATTAGTATGTCTGGAAGGCCAAGAAGGAGAGGCAGACAGTCACAAGCCAATAAGAGAGGGCAAGCAGGCTCTGTGTCTAGTGCTGGTCGTGGAGACGGTGCATCCTCATCAGCACGTGGCCATGGGACACGCTTGGCCTTTTTTTCGGCAGCTGGCCGTGTTGAGCCGCAACATGCGGAAGACTTGGTCGAGTGGATGACCAAGCCGTCCTCATCCTCCTCATCCTCTCTCACCCATGCCCAGGGTGCTTTGTCTGGCAAAGCAGCGGCCTCTTCCCTCGGCTCAATGTCATCAGTGACTCCTTCCCTAGCTCCACCATGTCCTCCTGAGGAGTCCCTCGAACTGTTTGACCACAGTGTTGGGGTACATGCTCCAGGAGGATGCCCAGCGTTTGGAAGGCTCTGATGATGATACTGAGCTCGATGAAGGCAGTAACATGAGCACGGACAGAGGGGGTGCCCAAGAAGGACAGCAATCTGGCAGTCATACTCCCCCTGCTGCAGCATACTGCCAGGTTTGCTCCAGTGATGAGGAGGGAGGGGATGATGAGGTCACTGACTCAACGTGGGTGCCTGATAGGAGAGAGGAGGAGGAGGAGGAGGCGGCACATCACCAACGAGGCAGGATGCCCTCCAGGGGCCAGCCTAAGGGCAGCACATTGACTGCATCACACCCAAAAGCTCCACATGTGCAGGACGCTGCAGTCTCTGCGCGTTATTCAAAAAGTTCTTTGGTGTGGGCCTTTTTTGAGATGAGTGCATCAGATCGCACCGCTGCTATTTGCAACATATGTCTCAAGCGTATCTCGCGTGGCCAAAACATCTCCCGCTTGGGTACCACATGCTTGACCAGACATATGTTGACCTGCCATGCAGTTCGTTGGCAAGCGTATCTAAAAGACCCACACCAAAGAACAAAGAGGACCTCTCCATGCGCCTCATCAGCTGAGATTTCCAACCCCACTAGACCTTCAGTCCTCACTGAGACCTGCACTGTCACAGCCAAGTACTTGTGGGCAATCTGCTTTTGGTACACAGACGTCAGATTGTACCAGGCAAATTTCCCTGCCCCAGCTGCTGCACCGCCGAAAGAAGTTTGCTCCCAGCCATCCACATGCCCAGCGGTTGAATGCTAGCTTGGCAAAATTGCTAGCACTTCAACTGCTGCCTTTTCAGTTGGTAGACTCTGCCCCCTTCCGTGAGTTTGTGGAATGTGCGGTTCCTTAGTGGCAGGTACCCAAACGCCACTTTTTCTCATGGAAGGCGATTCCGGCTCTCTACCGGCATGTGGAAGGCAATGTCCATGCCTCGCTGGACAGGGCAGTCAGCGGTAAGGTGCATATTACCGCTGACTCATGGTCCAGCAGGCATGGACAGGGACGTTACCTAAGTTTCACGGCGCATTGGGTGACTCTGCTGGCAGCTGGGAAGGATGCAGGACAAGGAGCAGTAGTGTTGGAGGTTGTTCCGCCACCACGCCTCCAAAATGCTAATGATTGTGACACACCTCTCTCCTCCACCCCCTCCTCTTCTTCTTCCTCCATGGCCTCTTCCTCGGAACCAGCGGTGCTCCGTAGTCGTTCAAGGGGCTACGCAAGTACGCAGGCCAAAAGATGCCATGCAGTGCTTGAGCTGGTGTGCTTGGGGGACAGGAGCCACACTGGGGCAGAGGTTCTGTCAGCTCTGCAGGGGCAGGTTCAGAGGTGGTTGACGCCACGCCAACCTAAGGCAGGAATGGTGGTTTGCGACAATGGCACCAACCTCCTCTCTGCCCTCCGACAGGGACAAATGACCCATGTGCCCTGTTTGGCTCACATCCTTAACTTGGTGGTGCAGCGGTTCTTGGGCAGGTACCCGGGCTTACAGGATGTCCTGAGGCAGGCCAGGAAAGTCTGTGTGCATTTCCGCTGGTCATATAATGCCAGTGCTCGGCTGACGGACCTCCAAAAGGAGTTTAACCTGCCCAAGAACCGCCTAATCTGTGACATGCCCACCAGGTGAAACTCAACGTTGGCCATGCTGCAGCGGCTGCACACGCAGCAGAGGGCCATCAATGAGTACCTGTGTGACTATGGCACCAGGACAGGGTCAGGGGAGCTTGTTTTTTTTTCCCCACCCAGTGGGCCATGATCAGGGATGCATGCACTGTCCTGTCACCATTTGAGGAGGCCACGAGGATGGTGAGCAGTGACAGTGCATGTATCAGTGACACTGTCCCCCTTGTCCAGCTGTTGGAGCACACACTGCGTGGAATAATGGACAGGGCACTTGAGGCAGAACAGAGGCAGGAAGAGGAGGACTTCCTTAGCTCTCAAGGCCCCCTTTATCCAGACAGTCTTCCTGCGTGCCCGCTGATAACACAGGAAGAGGAGGAGGAGGAGGAGGAGGAGGAAGATTGTGTCAGTATGGAGGTGGAGCCTGGCACTCAGCATCAGCAGCAGTCTTTAAGGGATCAGTCCCAAGAAACACATGGACTTGTACGTGGCTGGGAGGAGGTGGCTGCGGACCATGTCGTCCTTAGTGACCCAGAGGACTCCGGACCGAATGCCTCAGCAAACCTACGCTGCATGGCCTCCCTGATCCTGCAAAGCCTGCGTAAGGATCCTCGTATTCGTGGTATCAAGGAGAAGGACCAATACTGGCTGGCAACCCTCCTTGATCCACGTTACAAGGGTAAGGTTGCGGACCTTATCTTGCCATCGCAGAGGGAGCAGAGGATGAAACATCTTCGGGAGGCCTTGCAGAAAGGTCTGTGCAATGCGTTCCCAGAGACTGGGAGGTTACAAACTCCTGTTTCTGGACAACGTGTTGCTGAGGCTTCGGTCAGTCAAAGAAGGAGCGGTGGAGAAGGTGGCCGCCTGACCGATGCGTTCAGACAATTTTTTGGTCCGCAGCCCCAAGGTATGATCGGTTCCAGCAACCATCGCCAGCGTCTGTTTTACATGGTGCAGAAATACCTAGGGGCAAGATCAGACTTGGACACCTTTCCCACCGAAAATCCTCTGGGTTACTGGGTCTTGAGGATGGATCACTGGCCAGAGCTTGCACAGTATGCAATTGAGCTACTGGCCTGTCCTGCATCCAGCGTTCTTTCGGAACGCACATTCAGTGCTGCTGGAGGCGTGGTAACCGATCACAGGGTGCGTCTGTCCACCGACTCGGTCGATCGACTGACCTTCATAAAAATGAATCAGTCTTGGATCACCACCAGCTACCAAGCACCTGATGCTGATGTAACCGAATAATTTTTTTTGAAATCTCAGATCCCTTCAAAGACTGCCTATGCTGATGCTGAGTGACTATCCCTGAGTAATTATCCTCTTCCTCCTCAATCATCACGCTGATAGCTTGTAAGAACATTTTTGGTTCTGGGCGCCACCACCAGTGCCTAAGGCACAATTTTTCAGCCCCTGTTTAACAGGGGCGTGTAATTACAATTTTTGATGTAATACTTTGCAGCAGGGCTCGTTCCTGCATTCCAACTAGAGTGTCTGTGAGGGGTTGCAGTGTTGTGGCACCAGCACCAGTGCCTAAGGCCTAATTTTTCAGCTCCTGTTCAACAGGGGCATGTAATTACAAATCTTGATCTAATATTTCACAGCAGGGCCCTGTGAGGGTTTACAGTGTTGTGGCCACAGCAACACCTAAGGCCCAAATTTCTGCTGAGTATATAGGGCAGGACCCTACTTTCAAACATCTAACTTACAAACGACTCCTACTTGCAAACGGAAGGAGACAACAGGAAGTGAGATGAAATCTACCCCTAGGAAGTGAAATTCTCTCCTGTAAGAGTTAATATGGGGAAAAAAATTCTCCTTTCCACTGATGCTTTCCAATCCTTGTTCCACAAAAAAACCCAAATTTTCAAAAAACATTTTTCATTGGGAGAAAAAGTGAGGTGAAATCTTCTGAAGAGGAGGGAAGACAGCAAAACAAATGTCACAGGGGTGATAACCCTTCCCTATGTTTTCCAAAAAGCTTAAAAAAGATTTTTTGGCTGGAGCTAAACACGTTAAAAATTTACCCGTTCAAAATTACAAAGAGATTCTACTTAACAACAAACCTACAGTCCCTGTCTTGTTTGCGCCGCCTGTATACTGCTGTTCAGAGTATATAGGGCCTGGTGGCCCCACACCTTTCCTTATTTTAATTTGGGTGCGGGGTTCCCCTTAATATCCATACAAGACCCAAAGGGCCTGGTAATGGACTGGGGGGTACCCATGCCGTTTGTCTCACTGATTTTCATCCATATTGCCATGATTTTTTTCCTTTAAAAATGACATTTGGTGCAGGGACTGTTCTAAACACGGGAAACACGCGTCACTTACAGGCATACTATAGACACCCCCCAGGTACGATATTTAAAGGAATATTTAACTTTTTTTTTTTTTTTACTTTAAGCATCATTAAAATCACTGCTCCCGAAAAAACTGCCATTTTTAAAAGTTTTTTTTGCATTGATACATGTCCCCTGGGGTAGGACCCGGGTCCCCAAACCCTTTTTAGGACAATACCATGCAAATTAGCCTTTAAAATGAGCACTTTTGATTTCGAACGTTCGAGTCCCATAGACATCAATGGGGTTCTAACGTTTGCGCGAACTTTCAGTCCGTTTGCAGGTTCTAAAAGGGACCTTGCACCCCGCCAAGTGCCACAACCAACCCCCTTGGTTGCTCAATACCCCCACCATACCCACACACACAAAGACAAAAAATAAAGAGTAAAGACACGTATTCTGTTCTCTAGTTCTCCAAACTGCAAGTCACTACTTGGAGTGGAGGAGGAGCAAATGAAAGTTGGGAGAGCAGCAGTAACATTAATATATATTGCTTTGCCCTGCACAAGAAACCACATCTTGGATTTAATATAGGCAAAGGAGAGAAAGGCATGGTAAAAAATAAAATTGCAACTTTAAATATGCACAAAACAAAAGAGAAACCTGGAAGGAAACAAAATCCAAATATCTTCTTTGCATGATTAAAAATACTGTAGCCTTACAGTTCAGTGAAATGTCAAGAACATATGCGAGCAAGGGAATGAACATTCGATGAACAAAAAATAGGCTGTTTTGAAAGAGAAATTACCCATTCAAGCTTGTATTCTACTTTTCACTTACTGTATGAATCTTTATCACACTGGAGAAGATTTCCATGCAGAAAAGTTTTATACATAAAGTTGATATTTAGAGAGGGGCTCATGCTAAGGCAATTTTTTTACTTCTCATTTTAGATTTTTGTTTGCTAGGCTTGAGGATATACAAGATTTTTTTCCAAACAACATTTTCTTTTTTCTTAAGAAAATCCAATTGCCTCTTGGGGGATCAGGAAGGAATTTTTTCCCCTGCTGCAGCAAATTGGAGCATGCTCTGCTGGGGTTTTTTGCCTTCCTCTGGATCAACTGTGGGTATAGTATTGGGTATATTGGATTGTACAATTTTTTTATTTATTTTTTTACTATGGTTGAACTGGATGGACTTGTGTCTTTTTTCAACCTGACTAACTATGTAACTATGTAACCTTGCATAAAAATGAGAAATGACTGGTTGAATAAAGATGGGTACATACTAAAAGTTTCTGCATCCACACAAGCTTAGTGGTTGCACCCACCCCCCGGAACATTGTAATTTGACAGCAGAACTCTCTGCTGCAGGCTGCAGATTGAACAAGGTTTCCCAGCAGTTCTGTTTGGCTTCTGTTGGGCCGGGATGACTACACACAGATCGAAATTCGGCCGGTCCTTGGTGTACTGGCCAAATTTCAATAAATGTGCACCCAGCTTAAGCCCTTTAGGACCAGTAATACACACATGCTTTTTTGTGCATTGAAGCAGGCTGCTTTTAAGCAGATTTTTTATTTAGAATAGGTTGAAAACAAACCCTAGCACATGAAAAATGTGCATAATTTTCAACAATGCTGTGCACCACATTGCGTGGTATGTACACTGGCAGATTTTATATATTTGCATGGGGGTGCCAATCTAAAGGCAATGCAATGCACTTAGTAATGTGCGTTGCAGTAATGTGTGGTAAACCATGCATTTTACTGAGCATTACCACATTGTATATACTGTATGTGATGCTAGCCTTACGCATTGCAGGCACTTTTCCTTAAAGCACCAAGATAATCTAAGGTATATCTGCTAATATATATGTATAGCTCTAATCCTCAAACTCCACAATATGACTCATGACCAGTCTCCTTAGGGGGTACACCATACAACGGATGCGTCTATTAGAACTGTAGCAGTGGGATTGGTCAATTCTGTTTCTCTTATGTAAACATTGTTCTAGAAGGAGAAGGAGCCTGTAGCTTCCAATAGAAGGGAAGTGATGAATTTTTGTGTGAAGAACGTAATTGAAAAATTGTATTTAAGAAAATATAATTTGTCCTGAAATTTTTGTGTGTCTGTGAGACTTGTGTCACAATAATTAGGAGTATTTTGTGGGTACAGGGACTGTTATATAGAAATGCAGAGTATACAGCGACTAGGCTCAGGTTCTTTTCAATCATCCCTCTTTAAACCACTCCCACCATTAGGTGCAACCTGACAGACATGACATGACGCTGACAATAACAATCTGTGTCTATCGAACCTGTGGTCGAATGTGCCTAACCTTAACTCTATTAGTCCAAGATTATTCTACAGAGAGAAACGATCGCTGCTGGAATTGGGTTGGGAAAGTAGAATAAAAATAATGATGATGATGAATGTTATTGGCCGATTGTAACAAAAGAGGAGGGGCAGTAAAATAGCTAGAACTAAGTACACACGTACAGCCAACTTACTTTCATTTACGATTTGCTAGCAGAGAGAGACACACACAGACTGAATCATTTCAGAAGACAGTCAATCTTAGCTGGTCCGTTGTCAGAGAACCTGAATTATTTAGCAATTAAGCATAAGCACAGCAGCAGAACAATAGTGAAGCAAGCTACAGTTCAACTTAACTTTTTCATAATAATCTGCTGCTATTGTGTTAGTGTTGTGAACTTGATACTAGTGTTGCTAGTGTTTTGATAGCCTCAGAGGCTGCCCGTGTTGTGGGGGGGGGGGATTTATTATTATAGATTCTATATTATAATGCCATATCAATATCTGACACAACGTCGGATGCCGCGCCCACCATTGCACTCAGAGATTGAGAAGCGATTGAGAAGCGAATGTGAAAGTTGGCTGACTGTTGGGGTAGACTAGACCATTCAATATGAACGATGAAGATTCGACAAAGCAACGAAAAATATACAAACGTTGAATCTTTGGCTTATGGTGTTTGACGCTGCAATCATACATTTCCGGTAAAATGCATCAACCCATAGGCTATAGAAAAACTCTAATGTTGGTTGACTAGTAAAATAATTAATAAATATATTTATTACTAGTCATACAACATTAGAATTCTACTACAGCTAGCTTGTAGATGGAAAATTGGACCGGAAATACAAATGCGGCGTCGTACAGTTTAGCTGCTCCGTCAAATCTTCTTTGAACATTCAACAGGCACCATAAGCCTTCAATGACAGATTCGACCTTAATTAATTTGGATTTTCAGACGAATGCGATTTTTAATGAAAAACTAAATAAATAAAAACAAATTTCAGAAGTAACTAAATAAATTTATTTTTCGGATGAAAACGAAATTCCGAAACGAAATATTTTAGTGTGCACATATCTACAACAGGGATGAGCCAAACACCACGCGGTACGGTTCACACCAGAACATGTAAATAGGCAAAACAGGCGTGGGGGACCCCAACGCCATTTTTTTAAAAATTTTGGTTCGGGGTTACCCTGTGGGGAAATCCCATGCCGTTTTTATCAATGAACTTTTATGTGTATTGTCGGACCGACAATTCATTAATAGCCGCGAGTAGTTTTAAATGACTTTTTTTCCTTTGAAATGTCATTTTGCTGTCAGACTGTTCTAAACACAGGAAACATGCGCCCCTGTACAGGCATACTATAGACACCCCCCAGGTACGACATTTAAAGGAATATTACACTTTTATTGTTTCACTTTAAGCATTATTAAAATCACTGCTCCCGAAAAAACGGCTGTTTTTAAAACTTTTTTTTGCATTGATCCATGTCCCTTGGGGCAGGACCCAGGTCCCTAAACACTTTTTATGACAATACCATGCATATAAGCCTTTAAAATTAGCACTTTTGATTTCTCCCATAGACTTTTAAAGGGTGTTCTGCGGCTTTCAAATTTGCCGCAAACACCCCAAATTGTTCACTGTTCTGCGAACTTGCGAACAGCCGATGTTCGAGTCGAACATGAGTTCGACTCGAACTCGAAGCTCATCCCTAGTCTACAACCTGACCATAAACATCATTTGCTGATGCTCAAAGACTTATTTTTTGGCTCCATCCTAGGTCTTTCATAATCATATTCACATTTGTCTCACTGTCTTGACTATTTTATTGTTATGGGTATTATTAAAAAATATAAACAATATGTTAACATCAATATGAATTCTCTTAGTTCTTAGTAGAAATGACTGTCATATTTCGGGATGTCAGTAAAAAAAGTGCTCTGACAGTAAATTTTCCATGTTTTGTCAGTAAAAAAGGTTGTGGGGCATTGGCAACACTGATTCTGCTGGAGGAAATAGGAGGAGAGAGCTGAGTGACAGGAAGATACTTCATCCATCTGCTGCTTCTTACCTGTTTAAGTTTATGTGCGTGTAGAGGGAGACGGCCCAATACTTTTGACAATATAGTGTATTTTTTTTAAACTAAGTGGGAGACTCTATTTCAAAAATAGAGGTGTCATTGGAAAAAATTTAGGAGAGAATAACTTCCATGTTACACAAGAAAAAACAGGTGAGAGATGCAATCACTCAGCTAATTTTTAGGTCAGTCTTTGTGTGCCATTTTGGTGTACTAGAAACTGGTCATTAAGTGTTTGACTTCAGAAGTAGGAAGTGTACATTTAATTTATCTTCTCTATCTGCTGAAAAAGCTTTAGTTCAGAGAGAAGTTATTACATTTGACATCCTATATGACAGGGGTAGGCAACCTTAGCCCTCCAGCTGTTTTGAAACTACCCCATGAGACATTGCAAGACCCTGACAATCACAGGCATGACTCCTAGAGGCAGAGGCATGATGGGATTTGTAGTTTCACCACAGCTGGAAGGCCGAGGTTGCCTACCCCTGCTCTATAACAACAAATAGATGTGTACCCACATTGGAAATGGAAGGTTGGGCTCATTTCCCTCTGTGGGTACTTTAATTACATAGTTGAATAATAGCAAAAGCGTTTTTTCATGACCATTGTATCAGTCACCGTGTAGATATAGTTGATGACTTGGTCCCAAAAAATACAAGATAAATACTGTATTTACTAATACAGTATTGATTGATTCATTCTACCCTAGTGATGTGTTTCATAAAAAGTCCCATTATCCTATCACAAAGTCACAAAGCAGTGCCATAAATAATAGGATAGTGAAGGACAGTGTGGACACTTAGAAGAGAGAGGGTCGCCCAGTCAAGAGGTTTTTTTTAAACACATGTCCAGAAAGTTTAGCTTTCAGAGTTTCAATTTAACATGATGAATGCTGTAGCTGGGGTTACAGAGCCCTAGATTACACAAGGTCTGCAGAAATAGATATTTTGGATCTATATTAGGAAGTGTATTTAATGCAGTTAAAAGAAAAGTCATGGTCCCTATTCCTAAAGGACCCCAAAACACTTAAGATGCTATGGTAGTTGTTTTCCCATCAGAAATCCAAAATATATTAGGCCATTGCTGTCTCTTTGTCCAAAAAACATTCTAAAAAGGAATGATAAATATATTAATCATACAATTTTAATTAGGCATTACAATTGTAACCAGATCTCTATGTATAATCATTTGTGTTCATGCTTTCCAGAAATCGGATTGCAACAATATATTGCATGCTTAATTCACATTACAATTTATTAGGAGCCAAGTTCACAGAAAACTTTATTATGTGAATTGTAAATCTATTTGGCAGGGAAATTGCTCGGGAAGAAAATACTGCAATAAATGAAGAAACATGTCAACGATTTATAATGTTTACTAAATAAGCTGACAGAACATAATTTAAAAGATATCTTTTTCTCACATACATTTCCTGGAATTATCTTGTCAAGATAAACAGCAATTAAGTGTAATTCTTTCTCATTACAAAACTGGTAATAGTGTATCTATTTTGCAAATACCCACTAAGTAGAAAAATACAGATTTGCTGTATATTACATAAACTGATAAAAATATTTATAAAACTTATGATATAGGATGTTACATTTACTGTATTGTCATAATCATAGGCCTAAGTACAGCAATAAAGAAATATTTATGTTATATTACTCATGGGTCAATAATTAGACAGAAAACTACTTTACAGAAGAAAACAAAATAAGCTACTGTGTATACTGAGAAAAATGAAATAACATGCTTAAAGTGGAGTTCTACCCAAAAATGGAACTTCCGCTTTTTGGATCCCCCCCCTTCCTGTGTCACATTTGGCACCTTTCAAGGGGAGGGGGGAGCAGATACCTGTATAATCCAGGTATTTGCTCCCACTTCCGGGCATAGATCGACACAGTATCCGCGGCTATCTACGCCAAGTCCAGGCCATCCACCGTCCACCCCGCTCTTTTATGGGAGACTCACAGGTCCCAGAAGACAGCAGGGTCCAGTGAGATCGCGCAGGCGGCTCGCGCATGTGCAGTAGGGAACCAGGTTGTGTTCACTTCCTGATTCCCTTACCGAAGATGCTGGCTCCTCCACCCAGGAGCCGAGGGACAAATCGGCTTCGGGTGAGGACATTGCGGGTGCCCTGGGTAGGTAAGTGTCCATATATTAAAAGCCAGCAGCTGCAGTATTTGTAGCTGCTGACTTTTAATTTTTTAATCATAATTAGAGGAAGCTACATGAGGTGCATTCCACTAGCAGGACCAATAGGTATTTGTGAGACTTTGCAAGGGAACTTAGGGAAAACCGTACGCACAGATTCACTTACAAGTGCTGCAGGAATTATTTTTTAATGAAAAGCTCCACTTTATGCAGTTCAAGTATCTTGGTTCATGTATCATCTTACTTCTGGCATAGGAGAAGTATTTTAGATACATAATGTCATATGTAAACTGAAAACTCAGTTCATAAATGTTCATCGGAAAGGGGTTTCCACACACAAAAGGTTGAATTAACAAAGAGTGGTGCATAATGCTTTCAGCACTCTTCTAAACGTAAAAATGGAGCAGACGCTGCTCCTAATTAACAAAAAAGTGCAAAGTCCTTAGAAACAAACGATCTGTTCTCTGTTCTGTGGATGTGACAAATACAGCACACAGCACAGAGAACAGGGGAGCTGTAGCTGCATGCTCCAATCTCTCTGCCCGTTTCTTCCCTCCTCTCAACTCAGAGCATAAGGGAGGAGAAGGATTGCAATAATCCTGCAGGCTATGCTTGTGTAGTCTATAGCATGGGCAGAAAGAGATACAGGTGCATCTCAAAACATTAGAATATCATCAAAAAGTTAATTTATTTCAGTAATTCAATTCAAAAAGTGAAACTCATATATTATATATATTCATTACACACAGAGTGATATATTTCAAGCATTTCTTTCTTTTAATTTTGATGATTATGGCTTACAGCTAGTAAAAACCCAAAATTCAGTATCTCAGAAGATTAGAATATTGTGAAAAAGTTCAATATTGTGGACTCACAGTGTCACACTCTAATCAGAAAATTAATTCAAAATACCTGTAAAGGTATCCTGAGCCTTTCACCCTTTCACTGCCAGGTCAGTATGCTGTATAGACCTACAGAAGTGCCTGCAGGTGGCCAAGTCTGTACAGCCTATGGACCTCTTTCTCCCTCTCCTATAAGCTTATGGTCACTTCAATGACCATAAACTTATAGTAGAATTGTTCAGCAGACTCTGCTGAACAACTCCATAAGTCTAATTAGAGAATTACAACCCGCTGATCAGAGTTATTAACCCTGCCCCCTGCCTCTCCACCCCCTGCTGCTCCCTTACACTTACCCCCCACCCTCCTCTCCTATGCTCTTCACCCCCTTCTTCCCCCCAGCATTCAGTATCCCTTCACCCGATCCGACTCCCCCGCAAATTGGATCCCCCACAGCCACCATCATTAGCCAGCATCCATCCTCTGATACTCCCGCCAACTTCAGGTGCTGCATGGGACTTGGGGGGTCCAGATATGTGCCCCCATCACTCAGATCACCCCCATACCAGACCCGCACCCCCTAACCATCCATGCTGGGAGCAACATCTCTCCTTCCCCTCCAGCAGCCTGCAGTTTCTTCTCTGGCTATCTGACAGGATGGGGATAGCGAAAGGGGAAGGGTGTGGGTGGGGGTGAACTTTGGGCTTGGGGGGGATTGGTAAACATCAGCGATGAGCCGAACACCCCCCTGTTCGGTTCGCACCAGAACATGCGAACAGGCAAAAAATTTGTTCGAACACGCGAACGCCGTTAAAGTCTATGGGACTCGAACATGAATAATCAAAAGTGCTAATTTTAAAGGCTTATATGCAAGTTATTGTCATAAAAAGTGTTTGGGGACCTGGGTCCTGCCCCAGGGGACATGGATCAATGCAAAAAAAGTTTTTAAAACAGCCGTTTTTTCGGGAGCAGTGATTTTAATAATACTTAAAGTGAAACAATAAAAGTGTAATATTCCTTTAAATTTCGTACCTGGGGGGTGTCTATAGTATGCCTGTAAAGGGACGCATGTTTCCCATGTTTAGAACAGTCTGACAGCAAAATGACATTTCAAAGGAAAAAAAGTCATTTAAAAGTACTTGCGGCTATATGAATTGTCGGTCCAACAATACACTTAAAAGTTCATTGATAAAAACGGCATAGGATTTCCCCACAGGGGAATCCCGAACCAAAATTTTAAAAAAAAATGGCGTGGGGGTCCCTCTAAATTCCATACCAGGCCCTTCAGGTCTGGTATGGATATTAAGGGGAACCCCACACCAAAATAAAAAAAAGCCGTGGGGGTCCCCCTCAAAATCCATACCAGACCCTTCAGGTCTGGTATGGATTTTAAGGGGAACCCCGCACCAAAATTTTGAAAAAATGGCGTGGGGTTACCCCAAAAATCCATACCAGACCCTTATCTGAGCACGCAACCTGGCAGGCCGCAGGAAAAGAGGGGGGAGAAGAGAGCGCCCCCCTCCTGAACCGTACCAGGCCACATGCCCTCAACATTGGGAGGGTACTTTGGGTCCCCCCCAAAGCGCCTTGTTCCCATGTTGATGAGGACAAGGGCCTCATCCCCACAATCCTTGCCCGGTGGTTGTGGGGGTCTGCGGGTGGGGGGCTTATCGGAATCTGGATCCATGTCCCCTGGGGCAGGACCCAGGTCCCCAAGCACTTTTTATGACAATACCATGCATATAAGCCTTTAAAATTAGCACTTTTGATTACTTCTCATAGACTTTTAAAGGGTGTTCCGCGCTTTCAAATTTGCCGCGAACACCCCAAATTGTTCGCTGTTCGGTGAACTTGCGAACAGCCGATGTTCGAGTCGAACATGAGTTTGACTCGAACTCGAAGCTCATCCCTATTAAACATGTGTTTACCACCTCCCCTTATGTAACACAGTGGGTGCAGGCAGTGATCACTATGATCGCTCCTAAATGTTCACTGACAGCTGATATATAGTAACCGCGAGTGTTACTTTGTATCAGAATGTCAGTTTATGAATGAATGGGATACAGATTCCATTCATTCATGTAAAGTGCTGCAGAGAAAAGAGACTATCTTCAGTCTCTTTCTCTGTCTCAAAAAAAGAGATATGGGGGTCTGTTTAGACCTCTGATATCTCACCAAAACCCCCCCAAAAAAATGTAACTGTAAAAAAAATGTAAAAAGTTATTTTTTAATCTGCCCACACTCAGCCTCTCCACAGTGACGCCCCCTCAACCCCCACACTCACCCATCCACGGCTTCCTCAGCTTCTCCTCCCAGCCAACCTGTATCCGTCCTGATTGGCCAGGAGGAGAAGCTGGAAGACTATAGTGAATAGTAATCCGTAGGTTCAGGGTGCAATGCTCTGCTCTACCTTTTTCAAGCCACTTAGAGCCTCAGGCTCTATTAATGGGGTTCGCAAAAAAAACTAATACAGACGTATGAGTCAGGTGCCCTGCAGGGGGGCGGCGCCCCAATGCCCCTAATGGACCGGACACTCCTGGTAAGACCCCCTCACATGGAGTGGACTCTGTCAAGCAGAGCCACCTGTTCAGTGACGGATCTGTCTGCTGATCCCCGCTGAGCTGTTCTCTATGGGACAGTCGGATGGAAATGGACCACCTGTCCATTTACATCCGATACCATCCGATCCGCTAGATAAATGGGGAATGGGATCCCCATCCATCGGTTTTTAGCGGACTGGACTGGATCGGATGCAGGCGAGTGTAAACGGAAACATGTCAATTTACATCAGCCTTTACATAGAGAACAATGGGTGGTCCGAATGGGCCTACCTGAAAAACGGACAGGCTGATCCAATCGGTGTGCATGTCTGAAAGGGGCCTAAGGCCTTGTTCACACAGGCCATACACAGCATACCTTTACAAGGATGCAAAGGTGTGCCATGCATCTTTGTGCAGGCAGTCCCATTGATGTCATTTGGGATGTAGCAACTGCATCAACAGAGCCGTTACTCCCAATTCTACATCCATGTAGGGCAGCATGCATGTCCCTGAGCTCACACTGTCTGCATTTGGGGTCATGTACCCAGACCCACACAGATGTCAGATTGGGAACATCAGCTATGCCCGTGCAGCTGTTGCATCCAGATTAACATAAATGGAACTGCCTGTACGGAGATGCATGGAACACCTGTGCATCCCTGTGTGGGTAACCATGGCCCCTCATGGATGTACACTTTACTATGCCACATGTGAATGAGGCTTTAGTAGTAATTTAGTAGGAATTTTGTAAGTTATGTTGTGTTTATGTGCATTATTAATTGATCTTAGTGTAAATTATAAATATTGTTTTGACAAACATTTGTGCAAATATCGCACTGCCTTAAAAATCAGTAATAATGAAAAGTTGAGTGGAAGGAAAAAGTGTGGTAGAAAAAGTTGCACAAGTAATAGGGATAACCGCAGCCTTGAGAGGATTGTGAAGCAAAGGCCATTCAAGAATTTGGGGGAGATTCACAAGGAGTCTACTGACAGCTCTCATCCCATATGACAAGGACACACCTGGTGGAAATTTGCAGTTGTTTTTCATATAGAAAAACGGCTTCATTCATTCTGTTAATTAGGGACAAACCTGCACTAGTTTCAATTCGACTCTGAAATGGAAATTGTAGGGGGCATAGATAGACCTGAAACAGATCTATCTGTTAAGTTAATCTGGTGCATGGAGTTTTCTTAAACCATTATAATGGCCAGAGCTTTCATAATAAATCATAAAGACACAATTTCAGAAGTGCAATGTGAATCTAAATAATCAACACATATTAGTGTAAATGAGTTACAATGTGATCCATATCCTTTCTCCACTTTGTCAACAAAGTTCAGCAATGAGATCAGTGAATCAGGACTGACACTATCCATTTAAAATATAACTCAACTGAAATGAATTAGTTAGGTCAACCACACTTCTACCCACAATAGGGGTTATGAGAATATCTGGTCGTGTACACCTTTAGTTTCCATGGTAGTGCTCCAACATACTAAGATAGTTAAATAAACAAGGCAGTGACATACTGTAAAACTGCAAAAATGTAATAAAAAAAAAATACACTTACTTACTCATGTGTACATTGAAAATGTGGTTTTATTTTGAGCTTTAATAAGATTTTTTTTGCAATATCAGTGCCTTGTTTGTTCTTCTTGTGCTTAAGATGTACACGACCAGATCTATCTTAACTCCAGTTGTGGGTGCAAGCTTGGTTGACCTAGCCGATTTATTTTACTTGAGGGCCATTTTAAAGGATAAGTTTACCTTTGGAACATGTTCCATGTTCCACTCATTTTTAGGGTGGAACATGTAACATGTTTCAGCAGCTGCAGCCTCTCCTCCCCGATCCCCCCTCCCTATGACAGTGGATCTTCTCCCCTCACCCACTGTCACAATTTGAAAACAGCGTGGCCGTGCAGAGCTCCTGTGTTGGCTGTAAAGTTTCCTGGGAATGAATGCCTACAAATACAGTATCACCAGCCATTGCGGCTGAAGGCTTCTAGTTCTAGATGAACTATGAGGGTGCTAGTGAGCGCTTTAATAGTTAATTGATTCTTTCTGCTCTCCGGTAACTGCTTTGCCCTTACTGCTCATCACGGGTGCAATGCTCTGCAGGCTCCATTAAAAAATTAATGATAAATACACATTTTTTTTACCTGCAAAAACATGCATTTTTTAAATTTATTTTTTTAAGGTGAACTTATCCTGTAAAGGTTAGCTTCAGTGTCTGCTGCTTGAGTGTGGGGGTCATCGCTGGATTCATTGATCTCATTGCGCCATTTCATTATGTAAGAAATTTATATGGATCACATTGTAACTCACATTGGTTGTTGTGTTAGTTATTTGGATTCACATTGCAATTCAAAGATTGTGTGTTTATGATTTATTGTTAACTTTGTGTGCACTGATCACTTTGTGAAGATCTTTTATGAACGGTGTTTGCAGATTATAGATGTTTGTGTATCTGAAACACTGCACTTTAATTATTGTGATTTGTTTACACTTTACTACCTTTTCATGGTGATATTTGTTTAGGCATAGTTAGTTGCCATTGAGCACTGTACCAGCCTCACATAAATATATTTTAGTGGTTGTTTCCAACTAGGTGCTAGCTGTTTTTGGCAATTTAAGTGTTACTAAACTCAGGACCCTGCATTCATTTTATCTTGTTTCCCACAGTGCATAGAACAAAGAAATGCAATTATTTTAATAAATATAAACTTCTAAATACCCTTTTTTTCATTAGCAGTACATAGCAGTCATATGACTTTTATCAGTGTTTGGTAAAGTTTGTAGGAGGAGTTTTCATACTCCCTTGATTGTCCTATGAGGCTGCATGTAGTGCTGATTGGCAGTGTCAAACAAATGCACCCTCCCCCCAAAAAATACACACCAAACTGAGCATATGCAGAGTGCCCCCAAGGCTCTGTTCTATCAGGAGATGGATTGCGTACTGTGGAAAAAGGGAAAGATCAGAGAGGACTGGATCAAACAGCCTTTTTGCATGGAGGATTAACCCCTTAGGTTCCACAAAAAGTATAACAAGCATGCTTTACTGCAGTATGTGTGAGTAGATGTTACCATTTCTAGCAAATGAAAAAAAAAAAAAATTGTATCTATTTTTTTTTTGCACTGTTAACCACTTGCCGACCGCCTCACGCCTATATACGTGAGCAGAGCGGCACGGGCAGGCAAAATCACGTACCTGAAACGTGATTGCCTTCCCGCGGGTGGGGGGTCCGATCGGACCCCCCCCCGGTGCCAGCTGCAGTCGGCATTTGGCTGGGAGCATTGAGAGACGAGGGGAAGGCCACCCGATCGTGGCCCCCCCCTCGCGATCGCTCCCAGCCAATGAGAAACATCCCCTGCCTCTGTATAGTACACAGAGGCAGAGGATGTGATGTCATCTCTCCTCGGCTGGCCAGTTTCCGTTCCAGCGCCGAGGAGAGATGACATGTAAGTGCACCAAACACACACACACAGTAGAACATGCCAGGCATACATTACACCCCCGATCCCCCCCCGATCACCCCCCGATCCCCCCCGATCACCCCCCCTGTCACAAACTGACACCAAGCAGGTTTTTTTTTTTTTTTTTTTCCTGATTACTGCATAGTGTCAGTTTGTGACAGTTAGCAGTGGTAGGACAGTGAGTATTACCCCCCTGTAGGTCTAGGGTACCCCCCTTACCCCCCCTAATAAAGTTTTAACCCCTTGATCACCCCCCCTCACCAGTGTCGCTAAGCGATCATTTTTCTGATCGCTGTATTAGTGTCGCTGGTGACGCTAGTTAGGGACGTAAATATTTAGGTTCGCCGTCAGTGTTTTATAGCGACAGGGACCCCCATATACTACCTAATAAATTTTTTAACCCCTTGATTGCCCCCTAGTTAACCCTTTCACCACTGATCACCATATAACTGTTACGGGTGACGCTGGTTAGTTCGTTTATTTTTTATAGTGTCAGGGCACCCACCGTTTATTACCGAATAAAGGTTTAGCCCCCTGTAGGTCTAGGGTACCCCCCTTACCCCCCCTAATAAAGTTTTAACCCCTTGATCACCCCCTGTCGCCAGTGTCGCTAAGGGATCATTTTTCTGATCGCTGTATTAGTGTCGCTGGTGAGGCTAGTTAGGGACGTAAATATTTAGGTTCGCCGTCAGTGTTTTATAGCGACAGGGACCCCCATATACTATCTAATAAATGCTTTAACCCCTTGATGGCCCCCTAGTTAACCCTTTCACCACTGATCACCATATAACCGTTACGGGTGACGCTGGTTAGTTCGTTTATTTTTTATAGTGTCAGGGCACCCGCCGTTTATTACCGAAAAAAGGTTTAGCCCCCTGATCACCCTGCGGTGATATGCGTCGCCCTAGGCAGCGTCAGATTAGCGCCAGTACCGCGAACACCCACGCACGCACCGTACACGCACCGTACACCTCCCTTAGTGGTATAGTATCTGAACGCATCAATATCTGATCCGATCAGATCTATACTAGCGTCCCCAGCAGTTTAGGGTTCCCAAAAACGCAGTGTTAGCGGGATCAGCCCAGATACATGCTAGCACCTGCGTTTTGCCCCTCCGCCCGGCCCAGCCCAGTCCAGCCCACCCAAGTGCAGTATCGATCGATCACTGTCACTTTTTTTGTAGCGTTTTGGTGAACTGGCAAGCACCAGCGCCCTAGTACACCCCGGTCGTAGTCAAACCAGCACTGCAGTAACACTTGGTGATGTGGCGAGTCCCATAAGTGCAGTTCAAGCTGGTGAGGTGGCAAGCACAAGTATTGTCCCGCTGCCACCAAAAAGACAAACACAGGCCCGTCGTGCCCATAGTGCCCTTCCTGCTGCATTCGCCAATCCTAATTGGGAACCCACCGCTTCTGCAGCGCCCGTACTTCCCCCATTCACATCCCCAACCAAATGCAGTCGGCTGCATGAGAGGCATTTATATATCCTCCCAAGTACCCCTACCCAACTAACCCCCCCAAAAAAGGTGTTGTGTCTGCAGCAAGCGCGGATATAGACGTGACACCCGCTATTATTGTCCCTCCTGTCCTGACAATCCTGGTCTTTGCATTGGTGAATGTTTTGAACGCTACCATGCACTAGTTGAGTATTAGTGTAGGGTACAGCATTGGACAGACTAGGCACACTTTCACAGGGTCTCCCAAGATGCCATCGCATTTTGAGAGACCCGAACCTGGAACCGGTTACAGTTATAAAAGTTACAGTTACAAAAAAAAGTGTAAAAAAAAAAAAACACAAACAAAAATAAAAAAAAATAGTTGTCGTTTTATTGTTCTCTCTCTCTCTATTCTCTCTCTATTGTTCTGCTCTTTTTTACTGTATTCTATTCTGCAATGTTTTATTGTTATTATGTTTTATCATGTTTGCTTTTCAGGTATGCACTTTTTTATACTTTACCGTTTACTGTGCTTTATTGTTAACCATTTTTTTGTCTTCAGGTACGCCATTCACGACTTGGAGTGGTTATACCAGAATGATGCCTGCAGGTTTAGGTATCATCTTGGTATCATTCTTTTTAGCCAGCGGTCGGCTTTCATGTAAAAGCAATCCTAGCGGCTAATTAGCCTCTAGACTGCTTTTACAAGCAGTGGGAGGGAATGCCCCCCCACCGTCTTCCGTGTTTTTCTCTGGCTCTCCTGTCTCAACAGGGAACCTGAGAATGCAGCCGGTGATTCAGCCAGCTGACCATAGAGCTGATCAGAGACCAGAATGGCTCCAATCATCTCTATGGCCTAAGAAACCGGAAGCTACGAGCATTTTATGACTTAGATTTCGCCGGATGTAAACAGCGCCATTGGGAAATTGGGGAAGCATTTTATCACACCGATCTTGGTGTGGTCAGATGCTTTGAGGGCAGAGGAGAGATCTAGGGTCTAATAGACCCCAATTTTTTCAAAAAAGAGTACCTGTCACTACCTATTGCTATCATAGGGGATATTTACATTCCCTGAGATAACAATAAAAATGATTTAAAAAAAAAAAAATGAAAGGAACAGTTTAAAAATAAGATAAAAAAGCAAAAAAATAATAAAGAAAAAAAAATAAAATAATAAAAAGCACCCCTGTCCCCCCTGCTCTCGCGCTAAGGCGAACGCAAGCGGCGGTCTGGCATCAAATGTAAACAGCAATTGCACCATGCATGTGAGGTATCACCGCGAAGGTCAGATCGAGGGCAGTAATTTTAGCAGTAGACCTCCTCTGTAAATCTAAAGTGGTAACCTGTAAAGGCTTTTAAAGGCTTTTAAAAATGTATTAATTTTGTTGCCACTGCACGTTTGTGCGCAATTTTAAAGCATGTCATGTTTGGTATCCATGTACTCGGCCTAAGATCATCTTTTTTATTTCATCAAACATTTGGGCAATATAGTGTGTTTTAGTGCATTAAAATTTAAAAAAGTGTGTTTTTTCCCCAAAAAAATGCGTTTGAAAATCGCTGCGCAAATACTGTGTGAAAAAAAAAATGAAACACCCACCATTTTAATCTGTAGGGCATTTGCTTTAAAATAATATATAATGTTTGGGGGTTCAAAGTAATTTTCTTGCAAAAAAAAATAATTTTTTCATGTAATCAAAAAGTGTCAGAAAGGGCTTTGTCTTCAAGTGGTTAGAAGAGTGGGTGATGTGTGACATAAGCTTCTAAATGTTGTGCATAAAATGCCAGGACAGTTCAAACCCCCCCAAATGACCCCATTTTGGAAAGTAGACACCCCAAGCTATTTGCTGAGAGGCATGTCGAGTCCATGGAATATTTTATATTGTGACACAAGTAGCGGGAAAGAGACAATTTTTTTTTTTTTTGCACAAAGTTGTCACTAAATGTTATATTGCTCAAACATGCCATGGGAATATGTGAAATTACACCCCAAAATAAATTCTGTTGCTTCTCCTGAGTACAGGGATACCACATGTGTGGGACTTTTTGGGAGCCTAGCCGCGCACGGGACCCCGAAAACCAAGCCCTGCCTTCAGGCTTTCTAAGGCCGTAAATTTTTGATTTCACTCTTCACTGCCTATCACAGTTTCGGAGGCCATGGAATGCCCAGGTGGCACAAACCCCCCCCAAATGACCCCATTTTGGAAAGTATACACCCCAAGCTATTTGCTGAGAGGTATAGTGAGTATTTTGCAGACCTCACTTTTTGTCACAAAGTTTTGAAAATTGAAAAAAGAAAAAAAAAAAATTTTCTGGTCTTTCTTCAGTTTCAGAAACAAATGAGAGCTGCAAAATACTCACCATGCCTCTCAGCAAATAGCTTGGGGTGTCTACTTTCCAAAATGGGGTCATTTGGGGGGGGTTTGTGCCATCTTGGCATTTTATGGCCTTCAAAACTGTGATAGGTAGTGAGGAGTAAAATCAAAAATGTATGCCCTTAGAAATCCTGAAGGTGGTGATTGGTTTTCGGGGCCCCGTACGCGGCTAGGCTCCGAAAAAGTGCCACACATGTGGTATCCCCGTACTCAGGAGAAGCAGCTGAATGTATTTTGGGGTGCAATTCCACATATGCCCATGGCCTGTGTGAGTAATATATCATTTAGTGACAACTTTTTGTAAATTTTTTTTTTTTTTGTCATTATTCAATCACTTGGGACAAAAAAAATAAATATTCAATGGGCTCAACATGCCTCTCAGCAATTTCCTTGGGGTGTCTACTTTCCAAAATGGGGTCATTTGGGGGGGTTTTGTACTGCCCTGCCATTTTAGCACCTCAAGAAATGACATAGGCAGTCATAAACTAAAAGCTGTGTAAATTCCAGAAAATGTACCCTAGTTGGTAGACGCTATAACTTTTGCGCAAACCAATAAATATACGCTTATTGACATTTTTTTTACCAAAGACATGTGGCCGAATACATTTTGGCCTAAATGTATGACTAAAATTTAGTTTATTGGATTTTTTTATAACAAAAAGTAGAAAATATCATTTTTTTTCAAAATTTTCAGTCTTTTTCCGTTTATAGCGCAAAAAATAAAAACGGCAGAGGTGATCAAATACCATCAAAAGAAAGCTCTATTTGTGGGAAGAAAAGGACGCAAATTTCGTTTGGGTAGAGCATTGCATGACCGCGCAATTAGCAGTTAAAATGACGCAGTGCCGAATTGTAAAAAGTGCTCTGGTCAGGAAGGGGGTAAATCCTTCCGGGGCTGAAGTGGTTAACCAGTGTCCTTGATCACCACCACACCAGTTACAGTATCTCACAAAAGTGAGTATACCCCTCACAATTTTTTAAATATGTTATTATATCTTTTTATGTGACAACGCTGAAGAAATTACACTTTCCTACAATGTAAAGTACTGAGTGTACAGCTTGTATAACAGTGTAAATTTGCTGTCCCCTCAAAATAACTCAACACACAGCCATTAATGTCTAAACCACTGGCAACAAAAGTGAGTACACCCCTAAGTGAAAATGTCCAAATTGGGCCGAATTAGCCATTTTCCCTCCCCGGTGTCATGTGACTCGTTAGTGTTACAAGGTCTCAGGGTCTTACATACCCCAGTTCTTAATACTGTGTATTGCCCGCTTTAATATCAATGACAGCGTGAAGTCTTTTGTGGTATTTGTGGATGAGGCTCTTTATCTTCTCAGATGGTAAAGCTGCCTATTCCTCTTGGCAAAAAGCCTCCAGTTCCTGTAAATTCCTGCGCTGTCTTGCATGAACTGCACGTTTGAGATCTCCCCAGAGTGGCTCAATGATATTGAGGTCAGGAGACTGAGATGGCCACTCCAGAGCCTTCACTTTATTCTGCTTTAACCAATGAAAGGTCAACTTGACCTTGTGTTTTGGATCATTTTCATGTTGGAATGTCCAAGTACATCCCATGTGCAGCTTCTTGGCTGATGAATGCAAATGTTCCTCCAGTATTTTTTGATAACATACTGCATTCATCTTTCCATCAATTTTGACCAAATTTCCTGTGCCTTTGTAGCTCACACATCCCGAAAACATCAGCGATCCATCTCCATGTTTCACAGTAGGAATGGTGTAACTTTCATCATAGGCCTTGTTGACTCCTCTCCAAATTAAGCATTTATGGTTGTGGCCAAAAAGCTCAATTTTGGTATCATCACTTCAAATGACTTTGTGCCAGAAGGTTTGAGGCTTGTCTCTGTGCTGTTTGGCATATTGTAAGTGGGATACTTTGTGGCATTTGCATAGTAATGGCTTTTTTTTGGCGACTCAACAATGCAGCCTATCTTTCTTCAAGTGCCTCCTTATTGTGCATCTTGAAACAGCCACACCACATGTTTTCAGAGAGTCCTGTATTTCACCTGAAGTTATTTGTGGGGTTTTCTTTGCATCTCAAACATATTTCCTGGCAGTTGTGGCTGAAATTTTAGTTGGTCTACCTGACCATGGTTTGGTTTCAACAAACCCCTCATTTTCCACTTCTTGATACAGTTCAAATACCTTTTCCCGCAGATCCTTTGACAATTCTTTTGCTTTCCCTATGACTCAGAATCCAGAAACATTAGTGCAGCATTGGATGAAAGATGCAAGGGTCTGTCAGGAGTCCAGAAACTAATTGACCTTTTATATGCACACACATACTAATTACAAGCAAACAGATCACAGATGAGGATGGTTACCTTTAATAGCCATTCAAACCTGTTTGTGTCAACGTGCGTGCATGTTATCAGGCCAAAATCACCAGGGTATGTAAACTTTTGATCAGTGTCATTTGGGTAGTTTCTGTTGTGATTATGATTTAAAAAGAGTAAACACTGTTGATTGATAATAAATGGCTTCAGCCAAACACTAGCCATGAGTGCAAGAAAAGTGTTTGTGTCATCATTCATATGACCAAGAAATCATAAATCCTGCCAGGGTATATAAACTTATGAGCACAACTGTATATACACCATATTTTGTGGACTCTATAACTTTCCTACAGACTAAATAATATACTCTGATTTGGGTTATTTTTACCAAAGAAATGTTGGCCTAAATATATGAAAAACAATTATTTATTTGCAAAATGTTGTAACAGAATTTTTTTTTTTCTTTGGTAAATGAAAAAAAAATGAACAGTGATGATTAAATACCACCATAGAAAGCTCTATTTGTGTGAAAAAAATGATAAAAATTTAATTTAGGTACAGTGTTGCATGACTCTGCAATTGTCATTCAAAGTGTAACAGCGCTGAAAGCTGAAAATTGGCCTGGGCAGGAAGGCCTGGGCAGGAAGGAAGTAAAAGTGCCCGGTATTTAAGCAGTTAAAGAAGAATTCCAGGTAAGGCACTTACATAGACTATATTGTCCAGTTTACACCAATGTAACTATGCAAATACCTGTGGAATCCCTTTACAAGCTGGAAATCATTGTAGTAGACACCCGCTAATCCAGTGATCTCTTCTAACTTCCGGGTTCTTTACTATGTGGCTGCCCTGCTGCACTGTAAACACAGGAGGTTAACCAATTGGCATGGGCACCATTTACAGAACACTTTGCACTTTCTCAATGAATGCAAAGCGTTCTTTGATTGGATGAGGTAGAGAGACAGGGCAGTGACATCATGTTCTCATCCTCATCAAATCAGAGAATGCTTTGCATTCATTGAGAAAATGCAAAGCATTATCTGGATGGTGAACTTGCCTATCAGCTGACCTTCTGTGCTCAGAATGAAGCAGGGCAGTTGCTTGGCACAGGACCTGGAAGCTAGTGGAGATCACTGGAGTAGCAGTGTTGTTTACAGTGATTTCCAGTTTCAAGAAGTATCCCACGGGTATGGTATATGCATAGCTGGTCATACCTGGAATTCTTCTTTAGTCTAATACACCCCCCATTAGGTGTCTACAACAACCCTAGTAAATCATATCTTTCACAGACAACATATCGGAATGTGCTACTTATATTTAGAACATATAAACCACTGCAGCAAGCCCCAACTACCACTTTGGTAAGCCCATACTACCCTTTTCAAGAGTTAACTGGGCTTCCCATAAACATTAGCCCAAAAGTGAGTGTGGCATTAGGATCTTGAACCATGTCTACAGTAGTTCTATGAAAGATCACCCAGGTATACCTACCTGTAAATATGTGTTAGTTGGTGTTCATCTGTTCCATGTCTGTCCATCAGTGTTTTTATTGTTCTTCAGGCTGAAGAAATGTTAATTTTAGTCTAATGTAATATAATGCAATAACATAATAAGGATATTTGGTTTTACTACACAGATCAATGACTTTTGTCAATTTGTCAATGTACATGGCCTACAGTCCTCTGCACTTTATGGTTATTAAATTCCTTGTTAATGTCCATTTCTTTATATATACAGTATCAATTATACTCCACAAAACAGTAATGAATAGTTATTTATTTGTTTCTGAATATTATCAGGATTATTAGAACAGAAGGAATTTGCCAGAATCAAGCTGAGGAAAGCTTAATATTAACACAAAGCTTAATCTTAATATTAACACAAAGCCCATTTCCTTCCCAGTAACCCTATAGATAAAAACAAACAATTGTTATTCTGTTGTCCCCTCTTTCCACCAAGTGGTTGCTAACAGAGCCATAAGCTATATAGCAAAGGTGCATAAATGTCAAATATTTTATTTTCTGAGCAGGTGTGACTATTTTATGTATGTTCTAGAAGCCTTAAAAAAATGAATAGTAGTCCTATAGAACATCTAATTATTGTTTCAGGTATAGGGGCCCTTGAAAACACAATATACATCTTTCCATAACACTAATCAAGCTACAATGACCAGGACTAGATGGATTCCCTGGAGTTTGAGTTTATTGGCAATTTACCAAAAGTGTTGGGGATCAAAAACTCCTGCATCTTCAGCCTCTTGCCACAGTCTAATGACAGATACACACATTCAGTTTTTTCTTCCATCAACCACCAGCTGAACAGAAAAAAAAGAGAGATTGCTGTACTAAAAATCAATGTTAGTACAGGGATCTCTCTTGCTGTGCCATTGTCCCCCCTGCCAGAACACAGTTATCAGTGGCTGCGAGTGCTGATCAGATGCTGGTTTTGCGGCATGTACCTTTGACAAAAGCCAGTTCATTTCTGTTGAACCGGTTGTAACTGGCCAATATTCGTCCCATGTGTACCAGCCTAAGGTGTAATATTAGACTTCTGGCGTGTAGAAAGCTGAATGTTTTTCCACATTATGCAAGTTTAGCCTGAAATTAGGGTTTGTCTTGTGTTGTGTCTTGCAGATAAAATGGATCGATTCAACGATCATGATTTCCTCCCCCAATTCATTGATTTGTACAGAGAGCTGCCCTGTCTGTGGCAGACAAAACACCCCTTTTATACAAATCGACTAAAGAGGAAGGCAGCACTGGATAAATTGCTGGAATTTGTGAAGCCGCAGATCCCCACTGCAGACATCAACTATTTGAAGTGCAAAATTGGTGGCCTGAGGAGCACTTAAAATAGGGAGCGCGAGAAGGTCCAGGATTCCCAGAGATCAGGAGCTGCAGCAGATGACATTTATGTCCCCAGGCTGTGGTACTATGACAGACTGCGTTTTCTGTCAGACCAGACTGAAATCAGGCCATTACTCTCAACCCTTCCTTCCACTTTTCCTTCCACCCCTACTGAGGCTTCCAATGTCCAACCTGGGCGTTCCACCCAGGAAGAAGATGTGGAGGAGCCCAGCTTGAGTCAGGTATAGCATTGTTCAACATATTTCCCAAAATTGTGTGTGATTGATGATCAATAAACTAAAACTATGTCCCTTTTTCATACACAGAAAATCCTCAGCCAGGAGGAGGCTGTAGAAAGTGACAGCCAGGAGGAGGTGGCAGGGGAAAGTGACAGCCAGGAGGTTGCGGGGTAAGTGGCAGCCAGAAGCTGGTGGGGGTAAGTGGCAGCCAGGAGGTGGCCGGGCCCAATAGCCTAACCAAATCCCAGGTCCCTCCCCTCTGCCTTCAACAAAAAAGGCCCAGGAAGGGGAGGAGTGTGGAGGAGTCAGGACTTGGGTTAATTTTGCAAGCTTCTGCGGCCCTCACAACTCCCCTCGGTCTTCTTGAGGCCTATGCCTACATGGCTGCCAACAAAATGCAGGAAATGGAGGTGGGCCAATACCTCCTTTGTGAGGAAGTGATATATATATGGCCCTAAATGAGGGGTTGAGGTGCGAACTCACAAGCAAAACCCACCTGTGTGAGTTGGACCATCCTCCTCCACCTCCTGCCACAACTCCAACACCAGAGCCACAGCCTGGAAGCAAGCATGGAAGCAAGCGTGTAAGGAAGACAAGAGAGTGATGGGCCGGGTTCAGTCTGGTCTGGCAAAAAACGCAGGCTGTTGTAAGCCCACAGCCTGGGGACATATATGTCATCTGCTGCTTTTTCTGATCTCTCTGAGTCCTGGACCGGATTGTGCTCCCTATTAAATGGACTCCTCAGGCTCCCAATTTTGCCTGTAAAATAGTTGATGTGTGCCCTGGGGTACAAAGGCTTTGCAAATTTCACCAGTTTATTCAGCATTGCCTTCCTCTTTATTTTGTTATGAATCATAATAAATGTCTATTTTTTGTCTAAAATAATTGGCTACGTGTTAAAATTAAAAAATGACAGTTTGTTTGTGAGTAGGCAGGTACAATTCAAAAAGACAATGTACAATTAACAAGGGACACCAACACCAACCAATCTACTTGAGGTTAAAAAATACAAGATAATAATGATGTTCTGGTAACTTACACACAAAACGAAAAACAATATTAAGGAGATCACTAGAAAAAAAAAAAAAAAAAACATGAGATCTTGATTTAAAAAAAGGGGATTACTATAAACAAAAATTAAAAACATTATTTTGCAGATCTGGTGAAAAAAAATGTATTCATGAGATCACAAATAATTATAAAGAAATCAGTTTGTCAGAACTCTGTGTGAATATCAGCTGCAAAACAACTTCATAATATTAGCACTATAAAGAAGAAGAGAATGCGCTGCATTGTAAGATTACAAAATTTGCAGTGTGACAAATGTGCTATCTCCATTACGAACACTAGTTTTACCAGACCGAGCGCTTCCGTCTCGTACTTGATTCAGACCATGCGTGGAATTTTGTGCATTGGAATTGTGTACACACGCTCAGAATTTCCAAAAACAGATTTTGTTGTCGGAAAATTTGAGATCCAGTTCTCAAATTTTTGTTGTCGGAAATTCCGACAAAAAATGCCCAATGGAGCCTACACACAGTCGGAATTTCCGACAACAAGCTCCTATAGAACATTGGTTGTTGGAAAATGCTATCGTGTGTACGCAGCATTAGACGCCATTAGACTCCAAGCAAGCGTTCCTACTCTTAGTTTTGTTGAGCAATTTGCATGCCATTTTGTGTGTCACATAGGGCCAGCCCATTCATTAAAAGGGTTGTCCTATGTGCCCTGGTTGCCCAAAAAAAGCTCCTGTTGCTTTTTTTGGGCGATATGTCTCATGCAATTTTTAAAGGCGCAGTTTCTCGTAATTGCCGCGTGATCAGTGGCGTCCCATTCATAAAGGGGGTGCAGAGGCGCCGCTCCCCTAGTCCATGTGCCCGGCCTTTCATTTGCATGCAGGGCGCCGGACGCATGGATTTGATACTTTATCTTTGAAAGGACTATTCGTTTTTATATTGGTAATTTTTGGCTGGAGATCTGCTTTAAGGAACTTGTTGTGCCTTTTAGTCTTCTGAGAAGTAGAGTAGTTATAGAGTCCTTTTATTAATAAGTTCAGGCATTCATAAAACATGTGCAGCCTTCTGATTATATCATATCAGGAACACAGAAACTGCATTAAAGTAGAACTAAAGGCAACATTTTTTGTCATTTTTGATAGAGTAAAAGAAGGGTTACAATCCCTGGTAGTTTTTTTTTTTTTTTTGCTATTTGTGTCCCATAGAGGAGATTTCCTGTCACTTCTTGCCCCATTGCCAAAACAGAAAACCAAAAATCCCTCCAAAATCAAGGAATCCCCGAGTGTCACCAGGGTCACCAAACCTAGTATCCCCATAGGAAGATATCCACTCTTTTACTGTCCTGATGTCAACCCAAAGTTTGGGATGATAACAGTAAACAGGACAAATACAAAGGACGAATCTCTCTAATAGGTATTCAGACAGCAATAAACACTGACAGGTGTTCTAACTCCTCTCCACTCCATCCAAAAGAAAAAAAAAAATTAAAAATTGCCTTTAGTTACAATTTAACATGTACAGAAAGCATTATGCATGTGCCAAATCTCAATAGTCAAACCTACAGGCCAGGGATGAATACCACAGAACTGTTGAATTTTACTGTGTCAACTTGCTAGTTCTGTGCCCAACCCTCCTTCCTGGTGATAGGTTAGAACTTGTTATGGTGGAGTCAGAATTTAGGATTAAGGATAGTTGTGTCTGTTTAGCTGTTTAGCATATCATTATGATTATAAGTTGTGGAAGGAAATTAGACTACTGGATGCAGCTGGGGTCCTAAGGGTGAATCAAGTGTAGGATTTTGGAATTGCAAAAAAAGTGGGAGAACAACCACACTGCCTCAATGTTGGCTATAGATGTGGACTGTGGCTGAATCTGACCTGAGGTTAAACAGAAGTTTCCTTTACTTCTGGTGGCTAAACAGAGTGATGGGGGAGTGAAAAATAGGTATATGCTAGAGGAGAGGGTACAATTAAATTGAATCAGGTTCACCTTAATGATTTAGGTGAAACACACTGAACAGTATTTGTGCATATTGCATCTTTTATGTCACCATGATAAAATGCCCTTCTGAAATTTTATGTAAGTTTTTTGTTTGTTTTTTTACACTGAGAATATGGATATAGATTTCAGAAACACTGAAAAGATTTAACAACTATTGAAAATAAAACTTTCCAGTATAGCAAAAGTATTCTTTGGTTTGATTTTTTGCAATAAATTCTCAGATATCTAGGCTACTGTTATACAAATTGACTCATTACATTTCTTTTGTGTCTGCAATTTAATATACTGATGAGCAAAAGTATTTCTGTTTCCTAATATCCTACAGAATGTGCCCTTCACTGTACTCACACAGACGTAGGGACTATGGAATAAAGCTATACTTAGAAGAGAGATTATCTTCTTAATGTCCTGAGTTTCGTAAATCAAAATTGAATGTGGTTATAAATGGTTGCCTGGAGGACTATTAAGCAGTAGAAGAAAGAAGCATTAGAATAAAACATTTGTTATATTACATTTGATGAATGTAGCGTAATTGTGGTAGCTTTTTAAAATAGAATTAAGGCCCTCCTTCAGCCAAAACTTTAATTTTTGGTCTTGGATGGAGTGGGAAATTAATAGAACCCCTATCAGGTATTTATTGTATTCTTTACATATGTGGTGCCAGTAACCCCTCACTTAGGACATGATGTGATGAGAATTCTCACCAGTAGGGACACCATACTGCAACAAAACACATATATGGCAGCATACGAGTTATAGTGCCCTGCCCCTATCACCCTTTACAGAACCATTGAGTTTCTTTAAAAGTGGGAGTAAAAGTGAGTGTAAAGACCCCCAGCCACTTCTTTCCTCAGACCTCTGGACTAATAACCAATGAGCACATGTCTGTTATAACTGTACTTCTACAGCGTCCACTTGGGTTCAGCCTCTCTTAGGTGCAGCCCAAGTTCTTTGGCTAATAAATGTACTTATAATGCCGACAGCCTCTTCTCATGAGTCTTTCAGAAGCTGTACCCTCTCTCAGAGACAGATGTAAACTCCTTCAGTGGTAGATGTAGCAGCCATTTGCCTCAGCAAGGACGTCACATTTCCTATAGAGAATTTAGCCTTCAGGACAAAAAAAAATGTGTCTAGACCTAAAGAGGTCCAACTCGACAGCCACCGCAGCAGGCAGGCCAGTTAACATTTACATTTCCAATCAGATAGATTAGATTAGATTAGTTACTTGCGATCAGATAGATCGCAAGTAACCTCAAACTGATCTGTTGACTGCTCTGGGCAACCAAAGACTTCCCAGGTTCTTTTCTCTTCTTCCACATTGGCTAGTGGAGGATTGGATGCTCTCACTTGTCCATGGAACTGCAGTCTGGCATATGTCTTTTCTCTTCTTGACAGAGAAGCGGATTGGCGTTGCAATTCCCCCTTATTGGCCACTAAGGCCATGATTTCCCCTGGT
Organism: Lithobates clamitans; assembly: GCA_037952925.1. NCBI lineage: Eukaryota > Metazoa > Chordata > Amphibia > Anura > Ranidae > Lithobates > Lithobates clamitans. The sequence continues at coordinate 1,283,161 of JBBGZY010000343.1, forward strand.
TGTACAGCTGAATCTCTGTCCTTTAATCCCTTCTCCAAATGTTTCCTTATCTCCTGCCTCAAGGAGAATTTCTACATCCAGGTCTAGACAGGCTGGTTGTAAACACTAATTTGCTCCTTATTGAACACACACAAAGCCCCCATTATTGGTATCTTCTCTAGTTTGGGACAAGTTTGGGTCATTTGCTACAGGTCTAGACTTTGATCCTATATCTCCATTATTCAAATAAAAATAAACTACATACAGAACTGGAGTTCTCTCCTATGGTGGTTAAAGCTTACTCTACAAAATATATGGCAGCTTTTCTGGGCAACATATGCCAGTGTATCATTGGAAACAATGTTTTAAGGCACTGCAGATTGGACTAAGTGCCTTGATGACAATCAACTTTGGTTGGAGAATGATTCAAGCTTTGGTTTCTTCTGTAATCCTTTAAACCACCTTGTTATTTATCATTAGTATGCTGTCATGTAGGCACCAGGAAAATTGTATCAATAACTATAGTAATTTTCCTTTCCTGGTGCCTGTTCATGGCAGCTTACATTTCCTCCCTCTGAATATTTTCATGAGAATTCCTGGTGGGGGTCTATACTCCTACTTTTAAAGATATTTACTGTTTCTGTAGGAGGGGATAGGAGTGGGGCTGTAAAATGAGGCAGGGTTAGAAGCTTGGTCAGATTATTATTATTATTAGGGATGAGCCCGATGTTCGACTCGAACATCGGGCTCATCCCTAATAAAAATATTAATAATAATAATGTGTTCGCCTGTTTGCCGAATAGCAAACAATTTGGGGTGTTCATGGCAAATTCGAAAGTCGTGGAACACCCTTTAAAAGTCTATGGGAGAAATCAAAAGTGCTAATTTTAAAGGCTTGTATGCATGGTTTTGTCATAAAAAGTGTTTGAGGACCTGGGTCCTTCCCCAGGGGACATGTAGCAATGCAAAAAAAAAAGTTTTAAAAACGTCCGTTTTTTTCAGGAGCAGTGATTTTAATAATGCTTAAAGTGAAACAATAAAAGTGAAATATTCCTTTAAATTTCGTACCTGGGAGGTGTCTATAGTATGCCTGTAAAGTGGTGCATGTTTCCAGTGTTTAGAACAGTCTGAGAGCAAAATGACATTTCTAAAGGAAAAAAAAGTCATGTAAAAGTACTCACGGCTATAATAAATTGTCGGTCCTGGCAATACACATAAAAGTCATTGCAAAAAATGGCATGGGATTCCCCCACAGTCCATTACCAGACCCTTTAGGTCTGGTATGAATATTAAGGGGAACTCCAAACCAAAATTAAAAAAAAAAAGCGTGGGGGTCCCCCCAAATTCCATACCAGGCCCTTCAGGTCTGGTATGGATATTAAGGGGAACCCCGCTTCAAAAAATTTTTAAAAATGGTGTGGGTTCCCCCTCAAAATCCATACCAGACCCTTCAGGTCTGGTATGGATTTTAAGGGGAACCCTGCGCCAACTTTTTTAAAAAAGTGGCGTGGGGTCCCCCCAAAAATCCATACCAGACACTTACCTGAGCACTCAACCTGGCAGGCCGCAGGAAAAGAGGGTGGACGAGAGAGCACCCCCCTCCTGAACCATACCAGGCCACATGCCCTCAACATAGGGAGGGTGCTTTGGGGTAGTGGCCCCCCAAAGCACCTTGTCCCCATGTTGATGGGGACAAGGGCCTCATCCCCACAACCCTTGCCCAGTGGTTGTGGGGGTCTGCGGGCGGGGGGCTTATCAGAATCTGGAAGCCCCCTTTAACAAGGGAACCCCCAAATCCTGCCCCCCCCTGTGTGAAATGGTAATGGGGTACAAATGTTTTACAAAAAATGTGTGAAAATGGTAAAAAAAAAAAACACAAGACACGGCTTGGGACAAGTCCTTTATTAAAAATAAAAAAATAAAAAGTCCCACGAAGTCCATTCATCTTCTTCTCTCTCTACGATGGACCGAAAAAGAAAAAAAAAGCTGCACGCCGCCACCGATCTGCCTCCATGAAAGGCACCCGCCGTAATGACCGGCCTCTCAGGTAACAGTTTTTTATAACTGAGGGTGGTGCCACGCAATGACATTGCCGGTGACCCCACCCCCCTCTGACGCTTTTTATTGTTTTGAGATTTCTGCTCTGGTAATGGATGCTTCACTCGTTCACACCCTACCAGTTGTCAGGCATAGGATCACAGACAGCATGTTTACAGAAGTATCAGCATTTCCAAGAGTTGTGGGTTACCTGGGGGAGTTTATGTGCAGGTGGGTTCCTTGTTGGGGGGGGGGTGCTGGTGGGAGAGGGTTTGCTAGCATGGAATGGTTTTTTTGAGCAGTGATGTTTTGCTGGGGGAAAGGGGGATTTTTGCTGGGAGTGGGGAGGGGAAAGGAGAAGGAATTTTTGTCCATATGGTGTCATGTTGTCTGCATATTGTCACACTTTCTTGTATATTGTCATGAATACCTGTTTGTTGTTTTCATATTTTCCAAGTTGCCAATTTGTTGCCCCATATAGTCATGTTTGTGTATTTGTTCTCTCTCGGCATGTTCTCTCCATGAAGTGTAATGATTGCCTATTTGCTGCCTGCATATCATAACTGTTGACCGATTGTTGCCTGTGCATTATATACAATAACCCATTTGGACCCCATATATTGTCCGGATAATACAAAAATAAAGTGCAGTGCAACACACTAATACTTTGAATTATAATATCTTAAAGTGCATGTGTAAACCAATCAAGTCCATAAGCAACTTATAAAGTTTAAAATTATATAGGACAATAAGTGAATCAAAAACTACTCCAGAAATTCTTAAGTACCTCTGTGTCTTCTAAAACATATAACTTCAGTGCTCTCCCATCGCCAGGTGAATTAAATGCTACCTCCCGACAACAGGTAACTCGCTTATCTCTTTGGTAATTGCTGCTGTATATCAAGCGAAACCAACTCCTCGATCCCTCTGTTCAATAGAGAGGCTGTATCCTTGCTCCTCCTCTCTGGCTCCTGCTTTCATGCAGAGTCACATGCAAACAAAAAAGTGCAAACAGGGGGGGTTATTTACTAAAGGCAAATCCACTGTGCACTTCAAGTGCACTTGGAAGTGCAGTCCCTGTAGATCTGAGGGGAAAATGCAAGAAAAAAAAAAAAAAAACAGCACTTTTGCTTGCACATGATTGGATGATAAAATCAGCAGAGCTTCCCCCCATTTAAGAGCTTCCCCTTAGATCTGCAGCGATCTACAGTGACTGCACTTCCAAGTGCACTTTCAAGTTTTCCATTAGTAAATAAACCCCAGGGTGTACTTCTGCATATAGACTTTATTAACCCCCAAGCATGGTAATGCTTACAGAGTTCAAAAACCAACACAGCATGAGATGTTGTACTCGTACTTCACCAACTCACCACCTCGGTCTGCGAGTGGCGTGATGTCACAGGCTCGAATCCCCCTTATATACGTGTTGTGCCCTATGATTCGGCTTCTTCAGTAAAGCCTCGTACACAGGATCGGATTTTCCTCAGACAAAACCTCAGACTTTTGTCTGAAGGCGCGTGCCTGGATTTTGTCTTGCATACAAACGGCAAGGAATTGTCAGCCAACAAACACGAATGTAGTGACGTACTACGTGGTTTTTCAGCTCTTTAGCGCCACCTTTGGGCTCCTTCTGTTAATTTCAGGTTAGTAGAAGTTTGGTGAGTGTTGATTTGCGCTTTTCATTTTGCGCTTTTCAGCTCGTTTCTGAACGTTTCATGTTTTATTTCTTTATTTTTTCATTTTATGGACTATTCATTTATATGTAGGATTTATTTATTTTAGAGATTTGTACTTTATATTTATAATTTTACACATAGCGCTACATTTATTTATTTACTATCCAGTTTACAAGACCAACAGCTTCTGGCTCGTCCTTGATTCCGAGCATGCATTTGTACTTTGGACTTTTGTCCGACGGACTTGTGTACACACGCGTGGAAAATCCGACAACAGACATTTGTCCGCAGAAAATTTTAAAACCTGCTATCCAACATTTGTCCGTGGAAAATACCGACAACTATTGTCCGATGGAGCATACAAACGGTTGGACTTTCCGCCAACAGCCTGTCATCACACATTGGAAAATCCGATTGCATGCACAAGGCTTAAGCCTTTAGTCCTATTTCGTGTAATTATTTGGTCATACACAAAATACTTTTTTGGGTGCACATATGTCAATTGATTAGTAGCGCTGATTACTTTTCCGATTTCTTTTAGCACTGGATATTGTCAGGATAGACATTTCTGCCTACATATTTGAAATCACAGCAGTTAGAGGGTCATGTTATTATATTTACAGTAATTCCCTATGACCCTCACCATGGTGCTTTGAATGTACCACTAATATAGCCTTGAATTTAATTTTATATAACATTATCCTCATATTTTGCTCCGGTGCACTATGCATGCCACTATTTAGACTTTGTATTTTATTTTATTTAGCATGCAAACAATTTCCTCTTTTTTCACCTGTCTTTTAATCTTCCATTTTATTTTTTTCTTACCAACATGGTATATATTAAACATTCAAATCCAGAAAATATTCGGTAATTTTATGCTTATTACTGAAAATATGCCCCTGGATGATGTGACTCTATCACGAAACGCCGCGTAGGGCAGGGCGACGTGTTCTCGTCACCTCACATTGCTGCTGTTGTTTCCAGTAGGACGGGCTGTCTGTGAGCTTCCGGCCGGCGCTCCAGACTACACTACATGACTACTATTGTCTACTAACATGTGAGTTTAACCCTTTACTTATCCAATAAAGTCATTGATTTTACACTATATGGAGCCTTTTTTTCCTTCTATGACCATATCAGCAATGCTGTGGGCTGATGTCTGAGTACCTGTCAGTGTGAACACCTTTAGCCTGACCCTGCAGTCTTTGATGTCCCATCTCGGTATAAGGTCTCTGATCCATTGGTCGTGGTTCGAAGCAGTATTAACAAACAGCTTTCTCTGATCCTCTGTAACGGGGGATCATGAGTTTCTGGTAAGCGGCCAGTCTGATTTCACGTGGTGGAGCAAGCACGTTTTTTTCTTCTCACAGCAAGAATTTATGTTTTTTGGAACTTTTTTAAGATACTTTTATATTACTTGGGTGATTTATTTTTTATACATGGACTTTTTATTATCACTTTGAACATTTTATTTTTGGATTGATTATTCATTTGACATGTGTTTTGTATATTATGTATACAAGGGGAACTCTTCACTTAGTTCTAAATATTTGGTTTGGTGATGATGTGTATGATCACCAATCTGTTTTAGCACGATTCAACCCCGCTTTTTTTCTCATTTAATTTCACTGTGTTTGTGTTACATAGATGAATCACGGCTATAATTGTTATTGTTTATGTATTTCACCATAGCGCAGTTATTCCCCTAATTTTTCTTACTACTGAAAATACTTTTGACATATAGAGGAGCATATGTGTGTGCGCATATGTGTGTGCGCATAGGAGAGGGGTTATAAATTCAATCTACTCTGAGTGTTAACTACGCTAGATAAAGCCTAGTACACACGGGTCAAATTTCAGGCGGCATCGGCTGGTTCAATAGAAACTGGCTGACATTCGGCCTGTGTGTACTGCAGTCAGTTTGACAGAAGCCGGACGAACGCCCAGCTTCTGTCGAAGGGGGCATGACCAAAAAAGGTCTGCCGATTGACTCCCACACTGACTGGAGTGTTCTGGCAGGGGAGGGGCTGTCCCCCTGTCAGAACACAATAGAACAGCAGGGGAGATCGTTAGTACAGCAGCTCCTCCTGAGGTGTCAGGTTTTTTTTCTTTCAGCCCTAAAAGTTTGAACAAATTTTTTTTTAAAAAACTACTAGTGTGTAAATGGCTTAAGCCTCAGTTTTAGAGTACACCTATCCTGAGAGCAACGTAGGTGTGCTCTTCCAAAGTGACACATAACCAGATCAAGCGTACAACAACTGAAAGCCAGAAATAGTCAGATTTTTTTTTACCTCTAATATTGTTTCAGGTCAGACACAGAATGTGCTGTAGACAGGGCATAAATATGAAAGCCAAGCAGCATGCATTTTTAGAAGCAGTGGTAGTCTTCAACCTGCCAAGAATTCTTTCTTGGCAGGTTTCTTTCAAAGCAAAGTCATTTAGTAAATCTTAGATGTTGCTGCAAGTTTTTAAAAGACTAAAACTTAGACATAAAGCCACCATGTTACTACAAAAAAATGCTAATGTATAAACTGCAGGGACCTTAGGTTTCCTACCCATACTTGCATTAGCCTCCAAGTTCTGTCTCCATAATCAAATGCCAAGTTTTCAGATGGGCAAAACAAAGACACTTTCTGGTAGTATAGAAGGATGCTTGCTTCCCCCTTCCCTCAACATATTTCTATTGGCTTACCACTATTGCATGACAACCAGGTTGTAATACATAAAACGCTTAACTTATACTGTATGTGTACCAAAACAAGGAATTCAACACCCTGTCTGAAACAAGCAAACAAATATCTTTGTTTATATATTTAAAAAACCTGGTATACATCAAGCTCCCTTGGCTGAACTAAGGCAAATGCCTTGAATAGCAATGTTCCATGTCAGTATCTGGAAGGGTGGAGATTTTAAATCCCTGGACTGCTGCATTGGCTGCGTGTGCACTGACAGTTCAGAACCCATGCAGGTAAGTATAGCAAATACCGGAAGGATCAGGAGGGTGTACAATGATAATTCACCTTTTTTTTTTTTTAAAAGGTGAACTTACACTTTAAGTCCACTACACATATACAGTAGATGCTAAATATGGTACAGCAGCACCAAACCTTTTTTTGTAAATTGTGACTCATAATATTGGTACTATATGCATTTTGTACCACTGGGAGGTCTACTTATCAATATTTTCACCCAAGATTTCCTCAGCGTTCACCCAAGATTTACCCATCTTCTGCATAAGAGACAATTAAAATGTGTAAATGTTGTGTGAATCTTGGGTGAAAACACTGATAAATATACCCTTGCCTATTGTGTAATACTGACCTCAGAATAATATCAGAATTCAAATACAGAATGTTATTGCACTTATACAATTACTTAGTTATGTATGAAACAATATATATATATATATATATATATATATATATATATATATATATATATATATATATATATATATATATATATATAGCTTTGTATGCATTACACAATGGAAACAAGGGAATAAAAAGGCTTATTGCATTAATTATACCTAATGGAATCCAATCCAATACCATATATTGAATTCATTGTATGAGTGCATTTGATGCAAATAACTATTAATTACATTAGTATATGAGTTGATTGTAGTGCACACCATTAGCTTTTCATTTTGTAAGCATTTCTTTAGTGTTTTATTTTTTTTTAATTATATGGTTTGCCACATTTTATTTATTTCAGAAAAAGGCATAATGTGTCTATACAGAGCACTGAGATCTTTGGGCTTCCAAGTATAAATAAGAAGCATTTACATGTTAAGGTCAATATTTGAAAAGTAGCTTGGGTAATAGGCGCACATTACCCAGGAAATACAATTCACTGATTCAGCCAGTGACTACCATAGTCATTTTTTTAAGGTTTGTGCAATTCCTAAATTTAGAAGAACAGAACATTATGCTGTGAAAAATTATAGTTAGCTTTTAGCATCCAAGCTCTCTTTTGGCATTATTTAGTATAATACTTTTATATGTGGTACTGTGCAGCAAGCACCAACTGTTCCTTGTACATAGGTGTAAATTAGTTATGGTGGCCCCATCACATATAGCAAATATAGTATAAATCACACAAATAGTAAACATAAGGGGAATACAAAGACACTGAATTTCAAAAGTGCCAATGTCCCTAAACTACAATCCTTGCTAGAAGATAATAATTGGGATAAAATCTTAGGAACAAAGAACACGGAGGAAAAATGGATATGCTTTAAGAGCATATCAAATAAGGGCATTAGCCAGTGCATCCCAATGGGAAATACATTTAAAAGACCTATTAAAAGTCCTGGGTGGCTTAACTCCAATGTAAAAATGCATATAAAAGCAAAGGAGAAGGCCTTCAAAAAAATGCAAGGCTGAGGGATCATCATCAGCATTCCAACTGTACAAAGAATGCAACAAGAAATGTAAGGGAGCAATCAGGATGGCTAAGTTAGAACACGAAAGGCACATAGCGGAGGAGAGTAAAAAAAATCCCAAGAAATTCTTTAAGTACAAAAATAGTAAGAAAGGGAGGTCAGATCATATTAGTCCCAAAAAGAATGATGAAGGGAATCTGGTAACTAAGGATGGAAAGATGGTGAAAGTATTTAATTTATTCTTCTTCTCAGTCTTCACGAAGGAATCGGGGGGCTTCACTAACCAAAACTGCAATGTCTATTCTCATGACATGTCACAGGAAGCACCCTCATGGCTAACAATGGACAGAATTAGATTTAGACTTGAAAAACGTAACATTAATAAGTCACCAGAACCAGATGGCTTGCACCTGAGGGTCCTTAAGGAACTCAGTCAAGTAATTGCCAGACCATTGTTCCTAATTTTTACGAACAGTCTACTGAGTGGAATGGTACCAGCTGATTGGAGAAAAGCCAATGTAGCACCAATATTTAAAAAAGGGCCAAGTTACATCCCTGGGAATTACAGACCAGTTAGCCTAACATCAATTGTATGCAAGCTCTTGGAGGGGATAATAAGGGACTATATACAAGATTTTAGTAATGACAACTGTATCATTAGCAGTAATCAGCATGGATTCATGAAAAATTGTTCTTGCAAAACCAGTCTATTAACCTTCTATGAGGAGGTGACCTGCCATCTAGATAAAGGAAGGCCTGTATATGTGGTGTATCTGGATGTTTCAAAAGCATTTGATACAGTTCCCCATAAACTTTTACTGTACAAAGTAAGGTCCATTGGCATGGACCATAGGGTGAGTACATAGATTAAAAACATGCTATAGGGGTGAGTTTAGAGGGTAGAGATAAATGGGGAGTACTCAGAATGGTCCAAGTGGAAAGTGAGGTCCCCAGGGTTCTGTCCTGGGACCAATCCTATTTAATTTATTTATAAACGACTTGGAGGATGGGATAAACAGCTCAATCTCTAAATTTGTGGACTGTACTAAGCTAAGGGGCATTAACTTCTCCACAGTATGTGGAAACCTTGCAAGAAGATCTGAACAAATTAATGGGGAGGGCAACTACATGGCAAATGAGGTTTAATTTAAAAATGTAAAATAATGCATTTGGGTGGCAAAAATATGAATGCAATCTATTGACTAGGGGGAGAACCTCTGGGAGAATCTAGGATTGAAAGGGACCTGCGTTACTGCCAGTTTAACGCCATATAGTTCTGTGTGCGTTACTACAAGTTTAACGCCATATAGTTTTGTGCGTTACTACCAGTTTAACGCCAATTACTTCTGTGTGCGTTACTGCCAGTTTAACGCCACATAGTTCTGTGCATCACTGTACGTTTGGCACATTATAGTGCAGTATATTATATTGTATCCGTGGAGTGTGTCTGTGTAGTGTGAATACTAAAATTAAAGGGCACCAAACACCTCTTTACATTGATTAAAGTGCATCAACTTCTCCTTTACATTTCCTTATAAGCACCACCCCCTCCCTCCCAATAATGTCTGTGAGAACAACAAGGAGAGGCAGACGTTCCCTTGGCACTGTAAGGGGGCCAGCAACAAATGTGTCCACAGGCAAAGGTGTACATGGTGGTCAATCCTCAGGCAGGGCATCATTTCCTCTGTTTAGTGAGGTTGCCCGTGCTATCCAGCCACAGCATGCAGAGGAGGTGGTGGACTGGCTTACTAAACCTTCCTCATCCACCTCATCCTCTGTCACACAAGCAGAGACAAGTGTGCAGTCCCCTGCAGTTGCCAGAGTGGATAAACCTGCCTCCTTGTCCACATCTATTCCTGCCATAGCCCTAACATCAGCCATTGAGGAGTCAGCTGAGTTATTTGACCACAGCATCAGCCACTTGCTCCTTGATGATGCCCAGCCATTACTGGATTCAGATGCTGAGGTTGAGGATGACAGGAACATGAGCCTAGAGAGAGGGAGAAACACTGGTAGACAAATTGGCATTCATGTTCCCCAAGCCGCAGCATATTGCCAAGTTGTCTCTAGTGGTAAATGATGAAGATGGAGGAGATGGAGATGATGATGATGAGGTCACTGATGTGACTTGGGTGCCAGATAGCGCAGAGGAGGAAACTGAAGGTGAGGCGGCACAACCCCAAGGAGTTTGGCATCAAGAAAGAGTAGAGAGCAGCCACCCTATTCCATCACATTCTGCAGCTGTTATCTCCTTGCCCACTCCCCACAGCTCAGCTGTCTGGGCCTTTTTAAGTACATCTACAGCAGATCGCACTGTTACTATCTGAAAACTGTGTCACAGGCACATCAAACGTGGCAAAAACACCAACCATTTGGGTACCACATGCCTAACAAGGCATTTAACATCCAACCACTCAGCCCGTTGGCAAGAGCACCTAAAAAAGGGGCACAAATCTGTCCCTCCTCCTCCTTACCCACTTCAGTCTGCCCCTGCGACACCGAGTCATTACCTTTCAGCAGCCTCCACTGACAGGGATGATGGTATGGCACAGGGTGTCCAAGGTTTTATTAGCTCATCTACCAGAAGCACACCACCAGCTGTAGACTGTAGCCGGCAAATTTCTCTGCCCCATCTTCTGCAGCAGAAAAAAAATACAGTCCCTGCCACTCATATTCTTGCTTTCATCAAGATTATCTTTATAGGGTTACGGTGGGAAGGCGCCACCAACACCCAAAGACCAATTTTAACGCACCCGTTACTTCTATCCAAAGTCAAAGTGATACCAGAATGTATCCAAAAAAACTCTAATCTTGTTCCCAGTGCACTACATTGTGGCCTCATCATACACACTGGCTCCCCAGCTGTTGCTGAGCAAAATAAAGGCAGCTTGCAGGAAAAATGTCTTTTTGTTTGGCTTTATAAATTCAATTATTGCTGCATTAGATTCTAGACATTGTACAGATCTGCCACGTTACAGTTAGACTAAGGGGAACCCCCTGGCACTATATTGGAAAGAATTTTTCATTTTTAGGCTTTCACTTTAAAAATCACTGCTCATTTAAAAATTACGTTTTTCGCAAACTTTTTTTTATTGATCCATGTCCCCCAGGGCAGGACCCGGACCCCTATAACTATTGTATGCCTAATTACTTGCATTTAAGCCTTCAAAATGGGCATTTTTGATATTTAACGTTTGAGTCCCATTGACTTTAATGGGGTTCGGTGTTCGAGTCCGAATATTCGCAGTGTTAGGAAGTTCTGGTCCGAACCGAACAGGGGTCTGTTCGGCCTATCCCTAGTGTTTATTAGTCCTTTCATGCTGCATTATGAAGGGGTCAAATCACACTGCCACTGTAAACTGCTGCATTAGTGACCAGGGGCAGTTCATTAACCCCTTTCTTCTGCATTAGTGGTAGTTAGTTAATCCCTTGTGCTGCATTAGTGTCCAGTGCAGTGTTTATTAACCCCTTCATGCTGCAGTAAAAAGGGGTTTATTTACACTGTCACTGGCCACTGCTGCATTAGTGATCAGTGACAGTGTTATTGTGTAAACTGGCACTGGTGCTGAGGGTAAATATTGTGTAAACTGGCACCGATACTGGGGATTATGATTGTGTCCTCTGACATCAGTGCTGGGTTATTACTTTCTTGTCTTGAAAAGACACTGACTCATTGACTCATTTGTAATAAAAATGGGGGCAGGCACAGTTTTCCATTTTCCCCATGGTCACCAGGTGACCTTGTCCTAGTACTGCATCAGCCTATATCTTCAATGCTTTTAATTAGCCACTCTTGCACTCCTCATCAATCCATTTCTTTATTTCTCCTAGCTTCTGTTTCCTCTATACCTGCTGTATGTTCCATACATCTTTGAAGTTCCTCCCACATGCCCTGCACATCTCTTCATTATCTTCTCTGCTAAAACCTTAAAGGGGTTCTAAACCCTCGTTTTTTTTTTTTTTTTTTTTGTTTTTTTAAACAACAAACATGTCATACTTACCTCTACTGTGCAGTTCGTTTTTCACAGGGTGGCCCCAGTCCTCCTTTTCTGGGGTCCCCCCGGCGGCACTGGTAGCTCCTCCCCGCATTGAGTGCCCACGTTGGAGAAGGCTCTTCTAAGGTGGACACCTGTGTGGGCGCGCTCCCGAGTCCTGCTTCTATGTCCATTTTAACAGAATGCAGGACTCGGCCCCGCCCCCCGGCGCCCGCGTCATTTGATTTGATTGACAGCAGCGGGAGCCAATGGCTGCTATCAATCTATTCAATCAAGAGCTGAGACAATGGGTAGAGAGGTAGAGCGTTTCTCTGTCGTGGGAACAAACTGGCTCAGGTGAGTAAAACAGGGGGGGCTGGGGGGCTGGTCAGTGTCAGAAGTTTTTTCACCTTAATGCATGGGATGCACAACCCCTTTTCAATACCCGCCTATAGTAAAATGACGTCCTCTACTTTTAGGGGGGATATCTGAATGATGCCTGCAGCTAGATGCATCATTCAGATATCATTCTTTTCAGCCAGTGATTCTGTGCACGATACGAATGATCATAGCGGCAGTTCCGCCACTTGATCGTTCTTATAGGCGATGGGAGGGGATGTCCCCCCCTCCCGCCACCATCCAGTGCTTCTCTGGGCTCTCCCGTGCCATCGGGAGCCCGGAGAATGAATCGGCCAGCGCCAGATGTTGACGATAGAGATGACTGGTGACCAGATGATCACCAGTCATCTCTATGATTGTCGGAGGCCCGGGCGCGATGTTATGACGTCACGCTCGGGATCCCGGAAATAAACAAAGCCACGATCGTGGCTGTCAGCATGAGATCAGTGAATTTTTTTTTCCGATCTCATGCTTTCCAGCCTAGAGGAGAGATGTGGGGTCTTATTGACCCCACATCTCTCCATAAAGAGGAAAAGGGGGGGGGATAACACTGCGCTAGCAAAAACCCACACTGTACACAAATAAACAAATAAATATGTGAACAAAAATTAATAAACAGCAGCAATTCTCCTGAATAACATAAGTCCAGTGCAAAGTAAGAAAAAACAATAGAATTGCGCTAATAAAATAATGAGTGTGTGGTTAATCAAATTGATGAGAAGCAAACATATACTAAATAAGTGCTGAGTCTATGCGATTCACTTCACTCTTGTATAGTGTTACCATACCACAATATTGTGACATGTGAACAAACGGAAAATATAAACAAAATATATATTTAAGTTTATGTGGAAAAAACTGGTGAGAATTAAGGAATTGAGTCCGCATACACATAAAGTCCCATAAATAAAGTGACTTGTGCCAAAATAAATTTTGAAAAGAGGAAATCCGCCACCAATACAGAAGGGGTAACTGCTTACCGAAACCCCATGATCCCCCACTACAGAGGATCAGGGGAAGCTGGTATATAATCACTGCTGCAGGATATGACCAACGGGACAGCTGCTGGACTAATTGGAAGATGATGGCTGTATCTAGACCTCCTCTGGAAAGCTCCTGGTGTTCCCAGCCCTCCTCACAAACCGATAGGCTCAACCATAGTATACATGGTAAAAAAGAACATAGGCGCATTTGTTATGATATTTGTTTTCAGATGTGAGCATTTCTAAGAGAAAAATCAAGACCTGTGTAATTTTTATACACTAATAGCGCAAGGTACAAAAAACTCCTAGTACCAAATACAACTTTAAAACCCTTTTCAGCAACCGCATTAACACTAAAAATTCTCCATGATGCTATGGACTAGTTCTCAGCTAATATTTCAACCCATAACTTTTATCCTACTATCAAACCTTGAATCTGCCATGTATTAGAATTTGTATAGTAAATTGTCAACTCAAAAGCATTTACATGTCTGTAACAAGTAATTAATTAATCTTCTTCAGTTTATGCAGCATTACATGTAAAGGACCATGACTGCTGTTCTGCTACTTCTGATAATTAGAGACAGAGGAAATTAATCACATAGAAATGTGCCACATTTTGGTTAAATAGTTAACTGCACTTAATTTGGTTATGTGGTTTGGCTGTTATCAGTATAATACCTGATGATACATCTCCCATGATTTATGTGGCCAACATTTGCTTATCCCAAGGGCACTCTCAGTGAAGCATCATTATTTCTTTATTAAATACTCTACCTTTGCCTGCTTGCACTCGACAAACAAATCTAATGGCATGAAAGAATTCAATTTCAGAGCTGAATGATAATTTGTCAGGCACTGTTAATTCACATAATTCAAAGTTAATTATGTTTGAGATATTAGGCTGAACTATAATTTGGTTTAATTCGACAATAGATTCCTAACAATTTACCAGTTGTGATTAGGACAACAAAATGTGTTTACTGCCAATATTGGGCAAATAAGCTCACTCTCATATACTGTATTTCTTTATATACAGTATAGAATATTATATATATATATATATATATATATATATATACACACATACATACATACACACACACACATACCTGTATATACAGTGCCTTAAATAAAGTATTCATACCCCTTGAAATTTTCCACTTTTTGTCATGTTACAACCAAAAACATTAATGTATTTTATTGGGATTTTAAGTGATAGACCAACAAAAAGTGGTACATAATTGTGTAGTGAAAGGAAAATGATAAATGGTTTTCAATTTTTTTTACAAATAAATATGTGAAAAGTGTGGCGTGCATTTGTATTTAGCCCCCTTGGGTCAATACTTTGTAGAACCCTCTTTTGCTGCAATTACAGCTGCAAGTCTTTTGGGGTATGTTTCTACCAGATTTTCACATCTAGAGAGTGAAATTTTTGCCCATTCTTCTTTGCAAAATAACTCAAGCTATGTCAGATTGGATGGAGAGCCTCTGTGAACAGCAATTTTCAAGTCTTGCCACAGATTCTTAATTGGATTTAGGTCTACCATTCTAACACGTGAATATGCTTTGATCTAAACCATTCCATTGTAGCTCTGGCTGTCTGTTTAGGGTTGTTGTTCTGCTGGAAGGTAAACCTCCTCCCTAGTCTCAAGTGTTTTGCAGACTCTAACAGGTTTTCTTCTAAGATTGGCCGGTATTTGGCTACATCCATCTTCCCATCAATGCTGATCAGCTTCCCTGTCCCTGCTGAAGAAAATCATCCCCACAACATGATGCTGCCACCATGTTTCATGGGGGGATGGTGTGTTCAGGGTGATGCGCAGTGTTAGTGTTCCGCCACACATAGCGTTTTGCTTTTTAGGCCAAAAAGTTCAATTTTGGTCTTATCTGAACAGAGCACCTTCTTCCATATGCTGTGTCTCTCACATGGCTTCTCACAAACTGCAAACTTGACTTCTTTTGGCTTTCTTTCAACAATGATAGTAGAAAGAGAGAGCTCCAGATCATCTCATAGGACCACAGTACTTTGTAAATGTAAAGCCCAGTACAATCAGAGGTATGACTCACCCTATAGGCAGCGCCCTTTCCTTATATCCCACACTCAAATAAACATGTGAGAAAAAGGGATTGGGAAAGGACCCAAAGAGTTCTTTGGGAAAAGGAATAGGCAGACAGCAGTCTCCCCCTGGGTATACAAAAAGGCTTTATTGGTATAAAAAATGTAAAAGGTAGTGAGCAGACTACATAAACAGTAAAAACATTAAAACCAATGTTACCACAGACACATACACGCCCAGATATAATTACACAGATGGTATGATGAGCCGACAGCGGTCACAAAGAATTACAAACTAGAATAATATATAACCAAAGGATCAAGGGAGAGAGCGGATAGACAGGAAAGTTTCAGTGGTGTCAGCCCTGAATTGGCTATACTAACACACTTCAGACCTCTGTCAGCTCTCTTTCCCAAGATCTACCGGGCATATAGAATGATACATGTGTTTGTGAATACATAAATGTCCTCCTTTGATAATACGTTAAATGTGGATGAAAATTTAGACCAGTCTCCCGATGTTAAGGAGTGCAGTGTTATGAAGCAGTGTGAGCAAGGAGGGCACAGATGGCTAAGGAACTGTAATGTCTTAGGAAAAGGTAACCGGGTGTATGCTTTGTGAGATAACGATCAATGATGATCTTTCGTGTGACAGCTCCCCATGACTGGAGATGTGTAAAGTTACAGTTTGTGGGTGGAGGATCACTCCAACAATTAGATAATGGCTGGTTACTGAGATGTAAAGTACAGTGTGGTATGCTAGAGATGACAGACTCTGTGAGATCTCCTATCTCGGTGATTCCATATAGCACAGTGCTGCATGTGTGATCAACGTGTATGTCTCCCGTGTTTCGGTGGGAGCCTCGGTAGACATCAGGCTACCAGCGGATGCTCCGTTTTCCTTCAGCTAGGCCGAGCTTTCCGATAGATGGGAGGGTATCCTCCACGGGTAGGAAGTCTTAGAGGAGGGATGGACGAAGATCCCCTTCATTTTATGGTACTGTGAATCGCTTGGCAGTAAATAGGAGTCTATGGAAGATGGGCATGAGGTGCAAGTGACATCTGGGGGTGTACTGTGGCTGGCACACTGATGCAATTCATTCACCAGTAATGTGAACTTCTTCAAGGTGGGGGGGCCCTCATATCTGTCATGCTTTATAGTTTCTGAAGGTTTCCCAAGTAGGAGTGGATCTCATGGGGGAACGCCCAGTCCTTGGATTGAAAAATGGAATGCAAATCAGACATAGTAATATCTAAAGAATATCTGAGAATAATATTAGTATTTGGCATTGTCATGACCTAGCAATATCGTTTCAGCTTAAAGAAAACTCCTTTAGGGTTTATATACAGCTGTACTTAAAAATGTAAAGCACCATACATAAAAACCATAAAAACAAAATGATATAATTGAGTCTAAATGAAAACAAATCTACAAAATTTTCTATGCAGTTAATTAATATTTGCAAATGCTCAACTAATAAAACCTAACTGTATAATTTATGTTAATATAGGTACTAGCTCATTTCTAAACCTACAGGAGGCTCAATTCAATAAAGCATATTACATGTGATATTTTGGTCACGTGGCACATTTTTCCCAAATATCACATGCAATAGTGAAAATGTCAATTTACTTTCTCTTTATGCGTTATTTACCTCAAAAAGCAAAATGCTCGGTAAATACGACATAAAAAAAAAGCAGTAAGGTCAATTTAGTAAAATAAATAAATGCATGTGTTAACTAAGAAGTGGTCCAGGCATGCAATAGTGTGTGAATGTATTTTATTTCAGCTGGTTGTGAAGGAGCCAGCTCAAGCCGGCATCCTTAACAATCAGAAATAGCCCAAAACAAAGGTGCCTAAAGTTTGATTCATGTACAGAAACACATTTAAAAAATGCTTAGAACACGCTCTGCTAAGGTGTGAATGCAGGCTTAGTCAGAAGGCCACTTATAGGATAAGTTCACCTTTAGTAACATGCTACATGCTGGGGGGAGGTTCTTCTTCCCGCAGCTGTTGTCATAATTTAAAATCTGTGTGGCTGTGTGGGGCCCTGCCCATATAACCACGTTATTCAATCACAGGAATCTTTGAATAAAAAAACTACAAGCCCCGTCTGCCACTGTGCACCATAGTTTGAATTAACTGTGTGCACATTGATCATAGTTACATAGTTTAATAAAGACACCGGTCCATCTAATTCAACCTGTGTGGGTGTGAGTTTTTTTAAATTATCAACACTCTCTACTGACACCTCCAATTGTGGAAGGGAGTTCCATATCCTTACTGCTCTGACAATAAAGAACCCCTTACACAGTTTAAGATTAAACTGCTTCTCATCCAACTTCATTGATGGCCACGTCTCCTCTTAAGCCTCGCACACACGATTGGATTGTTGGCCAACAAAATCGTGGAATTTTGTCCGAAGGGCATTGGCCCAAACTTGTCTTGCATACAAATGGCAAGGAATTGTTGGCCAACAAATATGAACATAGTGACATACTATGTTGTTTTTCAGCTCTTTAGCGCCACCCTTTGGGCTCCTTCTGCTAATTTAGTGTTAGTAGAAGTTTGGTGAGTGTTGATTCGCGCTTTTCATTTTGCACTTTTCATTTCGCACTATTCTTTTTGCGCTTTTCAGTTTGTTTTTGAATGGCTGTTTGTCAACCAGACATGTTGCGTAATCGGAGGAGATAAGGTGTTATTTATTATTGGCCTTGGAGTTATTGCTTTGACCCAAGTCCAGTCCAGGAACAGGAGGAGGAGGAGTTCTTGGACCAAAAATTGGTTGCTTTACTAATCGTGACCAATTATGTCATATGTCTTTTCTGCGGGAGCTCCAGGAGAATAATCCAGATGTTTTTCAGAATTATCTCTGGATGAGGGACCCCTGCTTTCACCGACTCTTGGCATTGTTGACCCCCCATATTAAGAAGCAGGACACATGCATGAGGCTTTTATTTTATTTTTTGGTTGAATAATAATGATTTGATTTGATATATTTTCTATATTTTTGGATGCATAGAATGCACTTTTTGGTTCAGTTCTATTGGCAGATAGCATGGCTAATTTTATTTGTTTTCTTTTTTTAATGCACAATAAAAAATTGTGGAGAATAATACTTGGCTATGTGTTTTACTTCAAATGACAATTCGGGAGTAGGCAGTTACATTAAAAAAAAATACAATGTAAAATTGACAAGGGACACCAACATAGTTGTATCTTTAGCAAAATAGAAATAAGCTCCGCGCTCAGGATAATAGCAAGATAGATAATTAATACTAGGTTGCAGCCTCCCCTAATCAGTCCCAAAAAGGAACTTACAGAGAATAGATATTAAGCAAATGGGGTGAGTGGCGCTACCTATTTGCTATCGAGTGAGAGTAATGTAAAATGTATGTATGTGTCAGATGTATTTACATAAGTGGGAAAGAATATGTGTATATATATATATATATATATATATATATATATATATATATATATATATATATATATACCCTAATGGTGCAGGCACCGTGCAATCATAACAGTGTGATAAATTAATTCAGAGTGATAAAGAGTACCCAATGGGCCTGACATATATTAATGTAAGTGTATGACAATAAATAGAAGTAACAGATAAAGGTGACCTAAATATGTCAATAGTTTACCAGATAATGCGCCTCAGTAAGGCCCTTAAACCATAAAAAATGTATAAATAATGTGTCAATAAATCACCAAAAATGTGGCTCAAAGGGGCTTATACCATAAAACAGAGATGTATAAAAACTAAATTATAAAAAACACAAGTCCAAAAAAATATATATATGCACATAAAAAATCCTAATGAAAGTGGTCAGCATAGACAGGTGAAAAACAAAAAACAAAAAATACTAAATAAACTGTAGTGAAGCTCCAAAATGCCCAAAAGTCCAAAGTGTTCAGGTGACTCTTGTGTACAGAGAAACAGGTGACTTCTGTGTTCCCCCTAGTGGGTCCCCACTCACCAGCTCCCTAATCCCCTGCAGGGGTAATAGGCATGTGTGATTATCCTGAGATAATATTAAGGTGTCTCTGCTCGGGGTCCGTATCTAACTCCTATGTTCTGTAGGGCCTTTACAGCTCGCTCCACCCGGTTAGGATATCCAGAGGGGTCTCGCCAGTCACTTTTCCCGATAATCGATTTGTCAGCTAGACAGAGATGGATCCTCCGTCCAGCGGGGCCGCTCGTTGCACGGTGCACACAGGGCGGGGAGGAGTGCGGGATCTCCCGGTGACGCGGTGTGTCCGGTCTTGGAGTACAGGCCACAATGACACGTAGACTGTCATTGTAGAAGAATCTACAATGGTGTTATGGTAACTTGCCCAAAAAAAAAAAAAAAAAAGTATAATAATATTATTCTTGATATCACTAGAAAAAAAAGCCTTTGAAATTCATTTGCAATAACTCCATCAGTATCACCAGCAAAGCAGCTTCATTATTATCCCATTAAAGAAGAAGAGAATGTGCACTGCATTTCGAGATCTCATAATTTGCCACGTCACGAATGTTAATTCTCCATTACGAATGCTAGTATACAAGACCGACAGCTTCTGGCTCGTCCTTGCTTCCGAGCATGCGTGTTTGTACTTTGGACTTTTGTCCAACAGACTTGTGTACCCACGCTTGGAAAATTGTACAACAGACATTTATCCGTGGAAAATTTTAAACCTGCTATCAAACATTTGTCCACAGAAAATCCAACCACAATTGTCTGATTGAGCATACAAGGGGTCGGATTTTCTGCCAACAGCCTGTCATCACACATTTCCCATCGGAAAATCCGATTGTGTTCACGAGGCTTTAGGCCTCATGCACACTAGGCTCTTCTGAATGCTTTTCTCCTGACAGGAGAAAAGTAGCCTTAAAAAGGTGCCTTTTTCAAACAAGTTTAGACACGTTCAGGCGTGTCAAGTGTTTGGGCATTTATTCATTTAATTGACTGGAATATTAATTTATTATGGTCATTGAAATGGATAAACGCTCAAGAGCTAAACACACCTAGCGTTTAGACTCCTTTAGGCATGTTGGATGTTTTTTCTGTACAAACGTTGCTCTTCTGAATGCAATTTTGGTGCCCCTAAATGCCCCTGCCTCTAAACTCCTCTAAAAGCCTATGTGTTTATGGACACATAGGCTAACATAGAGGGGCATTTAGGGACAGAAAAAGAAACATCAATTGCCTGAAAAATGGCCCTTTGACAGCTGCAGTGTGCATGAGGCCTTAAGCGACCTATGACTAACCATTGAGATATTTTGATATCGCTATCATATCTCATCCTAGGTGTCTCTTCTCAAGGGAAAATAAGTTTCATGCTTGTAGTTATTCATCATAGTCCCTCCAGTCTTGTTAATAGCTTTGTTGCCCTTCTCTGGTCTCTCCAGTTCTAGCACATCCTTACTGAGGACTGGTGACCAGAACTAGATGGCATACTTGAGCTGTGGTCGGACCAGAGTTTTGTAAAGTGGTAGAATTATAATCTTATCTCTCGAGTTAGTAACCAAAAAGATTACTAACTCAAGAGATAAGATTATAATTTTACAAGGCATGCTTATAGTCCGCTACTTTTGCTTGCTGCAGTTTGGCATTGCAAGCTATTGCTGAACCTACAATCTACTAGGAGTAGGGATGAGCCGAACACCCACCTGTTCGGTTCGCATCAGAACTTGCGAACAGACAAAAAATTTGTGTGAACACTGTTAAAGTCTATGGGACACAAACATGAATAATCAAAAGTGCTAATTGTAAAGGCTTATATGCAAGTTATTGTCATAAAAAGTGTTTGGGGACCTGGGTCCTGCCCCAGGGGACATGGATCAATGCAAAAAAAAGTTTTAAAAACGGCCGTTTTTTCTGGAGCAGTGATTTTAATAATGCTTAAAGTGAAACAATAAAAGTGTAATATTCCTTTAAATTTCATATCTGGGGGGTGTCTATAGTATGCCTGTAAAGGGGCACATGTTTCCCGTGTTTAGAACAGTCTGACAGCAAAATGACATTTCAAAAGGAAAAAAAGTCATTTAAAACTACTCGTGGCTATTAATGAATTGCCCGGTGGGGCTTTAGACAGCAATATCTTGAAATCCAGAATAATAAAAAATGTATAACCAGTGAGTACTTTTATTGAACCATGACAACTGTAATGTCATAATTCAATTGGCATTACAACATAGAGCGCTGGCCAAGTAGTACAAGACATATTCCACAATATAAAGTCGACACATCTTTACACAAAATTATATACAGTCATACATTTCCGGGCTGTTGACGGTATAAATCCCCGACGCGTTTCGACCTGTGTACGGTCATCATCAGGGGGATAGTTGGTTCTATAAAATACATTGAATATCTTCAAAATTTAAGAACATGTCATCATAAAACTCATTGTAAGGTTAAAAATGGTAGTATATTTACCGTTGAAAAGTAGAGGGAATAATCCTTTGGCCAGTGAAAGCCGTAAATGGATCCGGGGGGCCCCCATATTCGCCACTGTCTCCCCAGAGCGCATGAGTCCAGCCCAAGGGGCTTGCAAGGAGCCACATAGACGCCCTCCAGGGGAAGGAGAAGTCAGCACCTGCGACAAATACCCAATAAGTCAAAATGATTCTCAGCACATTGGCAAGAGTATGAAGTGTATGGGCTAACTGCAATCCTAGTGATCAATGTATATTGATCTGGTGTCCTAAGGTTTCATGATTGTAATTAATTATATAGAAGGTGACAAAACCATAAAAGAAATGGTTGTATAATTATAGTGTTGTTTGAGTGGTGTGGTGTGTAAACACAGGTGAGTGGGAAGTGATATGTGGTACTAGGAATATGAAAAACCCTTTGAGTGATAAAGTAAAATTAGATGGATGGCCAGCACAATGCTGACTACAGTGCCATGTCCAGGTGAATGAAATGAGTGTGTAGTGTCAGCCAACACATGGTGGAATAAAAGTGAAAAACAAGTCAAAAGGAGAGTGTGTGAATGAATAAAACCAAATGAAACAATCAAAAACATGTGTGAAAGATCTAAACTGATTATAGGAATAGGAGTATGAGTGTAGTGTTGTGATATTAGAGGAATTGGAATATATGTATAGTATAATAATTTACCTTGTGCCACAGTGTGGCTGATGTAGTATGGTAAAGTTTGACTTGTATGAACCAAATTGCAATGAAGCAAAAAAGGTAAAAAGCTGGAGCCAAAAAAGGATTTGTGCAGTGCCATCCATTACGGTCTGCGTGGAGTCATAGTAAGACTCACAGGCAGCCGATCATGGATATATGCCTAAAGTAGGCAATTAATTGAGTAGGCACAGGTGCTGATCTCCTCCCCCCAGAGTGAGCAGCCCACATGTGGCTCCCCCGGCATCCCTGTAGGCAAACAAAAAAAAACACCAAAAAAAAACCCCGGCAGCTGCCGTCAACTCCGCCGCAAACCGAGATGTCGCGGCGCCGTGCACACGCCAAAGTAACTCGCACATGCGCACCTCGCCGCGGCTCATCCGGAGGTGATCAAGGGATGCCGCCGGCAGAGTGAAGCTCACGTCGGCGGACGATGGATACAAACGTCCGTCAATCAGAGCATGGGGGGGAGAGCTCAGATCCTGCATCACCCCCACATTCTCACCCTGCCGGGAAGCCTTCAATTGGACCAGGACTCACCCCCATGAAGCCGACAGGGGCGGCAGAGGTCCACCATGATCCATGTCGGCCATAATCTAAAGTGCATATGTAAATGCAGTGGGCACTAAATTGTGGATGGTGAGGTAATCATTGAATTTATGCAGGAGCTGAGTGGTAGCTCACTGACCCTAGATCCTAACATGTATATTTACAGAGCAGGTGTTAGTTAAACATCTGATCTACTGCAATACAGGATTCTAAAATAGATCTATCCTGATGCATGAGGTGGGGAAAGATACAGTTACGATCTACTCCCCCATTTTGGGGTGCGTTTCCTCCGCAAGAGGCAAACAAAGTGTCACCCCCAAAATGTGTATCGTAACAAAAGAGGTTTTAGACATGTGAGGGTTAGAAGGGCCGTATGAGCAACACAAAGCTCCTGCCATGTCTCTCATGTGTCATAGGGGAGAAGGGGTATTTAACCACCCAAAATCCTTTTTTGGCTCCAGCTTTTTACCTTTTTTACTTCATTGCAATTTGGTTCATACAAGTCAAACTTTACCATACTACATCAGCCACACTGTGGCACAAGGTAAATTATTATACTATACATATATTCCTACTCCTCTAATATCACAACACTACACTCATACTCCTATTCCTATAATCAGTTTAGATCTTTCACACATGTTTTTGATTGTTTCATTTGGTTTTATTCATTCACACACTCTCCTTTTGACTTGTTTTTCACTTTTATTCCACCATGTGTTGGCTGACACTACACACTCATTTCATTTACCTGGACATGGCACTGTAGTCAGCATTGTGCTGACCATCCATCTAATTTTACTTTATCACTCAAAGGGTTTTTCATATTCCTAGTACCACATATCACTTCCCACTCACCTGTGTTTACACACCACACCACTCAAACAACACTATAATTATACAACCATTTCTTTTATGGTTTTGTCACCTTCTATATAATTAATTATAATCATGAAACCTTAGGACACCAGATCAATATACATTGATCACTAGGATTGCAGTTAGCCCATACACTTCATACTCTTGCCAATGTGCTGAGAATCATTTTGACTTAATGGGTATTTGTCGCAGGTGCTGACTTCTCCTTCCCCTGGAGGGCATCTATGTGGCTCCTTGCAAGCCCCTTGGGCTGGACTCATGCGCTCTGGGGAGACAGTGGCGAATATGGGGGCCCCCAGATCCATTTACGGCTTTCACTGGCCAAAGGATTATTCCCTCTACTTTTCAACGGTAAATATACTACCATTTTTAACCTTATAATGAGATTTATGATGACATGTTCTTAAATTTTGAAGATATTCAATGTATTTTAAAGAACCAACTATCCCCCTGATGATGACCGTACACAGGTCGAAACGCGTCGGGGATTTATACCGTCAACAGCCCGGAAATGTATGACTGTATATAATTTTGTGTAAAGATGTGTCGACTTTATATTGTGGAATATGTATTGTACTACTTGGCCAGCGCTCTATGTTGTAATGCCAATTGAATTATGACATTACAATTGTCATGGTTCAATAAAAGCACTCACTGGTTATACATTTTTTATTATTCTGGATTTCAAGATATTGCTGTCTAAAGCCCCACCGGGGAAACTGTCCATTTTTTACCATTATTGTTTTGGGGTGTGCAGCGCATGCGTCTCTCCCACATATGTTTTTCTCTTTATTAATGAATTGCCAGTCCGACAATGCAGATAAAAGTTCATTGATAAAAACGGCATTAGAATTCCCCACAGGGGAACCCCGAACCAAAATTTTTAAAAAAATGATGTGGAGGGTCCCCCTAAATTCCATACCAGGCCCTTCAGGTCTGGTATGGATATTAAGGGGAACCCCGGCCAAAATTTTTTAAAAAATGGCGTGGGGTCCCCCCAAAAATCCATACCAGACCCTTATCCGAGCACGCAACCCGGCAGGCCGCAGGAAAAGAGGGGGGGTGAGAGAGCGCCCCCCCTCCTGAACCATACCAGGCCACATGCCCTTAACATTGGGAGGGTGCTTTGGGGTAGCCCCCCAAAACACCTTGTCCCCATGTTGATGGGGACAAGGGCCTCATCCCTACAGCTCATTGTGAGGCTGTAGGAACTTAGTCCAATTGGAACTGGTCTAAGTGGTGAGTTAAAACCAGTGGGAGAGTGAACAAGTCTTGCTTTTTGTTTGCTGGGTTGCATTTTTGTGGCTTTTCCTTTTAGTTTTTCAATCACCTTTTTTTGTCACTTTTTAAATAGCTTTTTCTTTTTTCTTTTTTTTTTTCTTCTTTGGTTCCTTCAGGCTATCAATTAAGGGGAGTGGTTAATTGCTCACAGGTGCTTGCAGTCTATATAACTGTGTGTAGGACTCATCCTGAGCCTGCTCATTGTGAGTCTGTGGGAACTTAGTCCAAGTGGAACTGGTCTAAGTGGTGAGTTAAAACCAGTGGGAGAGTGAACAAGTCTTGCTTTTTGTTTGCTGGGTTGCATTTTTGGGGCTTTTCCTTTTAGTTTTTCAATCACCTTTTTCTGTCACTTTTTAAATAGCTTTTTTTCTCTTCTTTGGTTCCTTCAGGCTATCAATTAAGGGAAGTGGTTAATTGCTCACAGGTGCTTGCAGTCTATATAACTGTGTGTAGGACTCATCCTGAGCCTGCTCATTGTGAGGTTGTGGGAACTTAGTTCAAGTGGAACTGGTCTAATTGGCGAGTTAAAACCAGTGGTAGAGTGAACAAGTCTTGCTTTTTGTTTGCTGGGTTGCATTTTTGGGGCTTTTCCTTTTAGTTTTTCAGTCACCTTTTTCTCTCACTTTTTAAATAGCTTTTTTTTCTCTTCTTTGGTTCCTTCAGGCTATCAATTAAGGGGAGTGGTTAATTGCTCACAGGTGCTTGCAGTCTATATAACTGTGTGTAGGACTCATCCTGAGCCTGCTCATTGTGAGGCTGTGGGAACTTAGTCCAAGTGGAACTGGTCTAAGTGGTGATTTGAAACCAGTGGTAGAGTGAACAAGTCTTGCTTTTTGTTTGTTGGGTTGCATTTTTGGGGCTTTTCCTTTTAGTTTTTTAATCACCTTTTTCTGTCACTTTTTAAATAGCTTTTTTTTCTCTTCTTTGGTTCCTTCAGGCTATCAATTAAGGGGAGTGGTTAATTGCTCACAGGTGCTTGCAGTCTATATAACTGTGTGTAGGACTCATCCTGAGCCTGCTCATTGTGAGGCTGTGGGAACTTAGTTCAAGTGGAAGTGGTCTAAGTGGTGAGTTAAAACCAGAGTTTAAAACAGGAGGTTATAACAGGGGTCATAGTACCTGTGTAGTGTGAGTACCTGAGTGCTGTCTGAGTAGTGTGTGTGGATCGTTAGTACACTGTATTGTGTACTGTATACTTGAGTATTACGAGTGCACGTAGGTCTGTGACTGTTCTGCGATTGCACGTAGGTCTGTGAGTACCTGTGTATTGTCTTGTTGTGTACCTGTGTACCTGTGTACCTGTGTATTGTCTTGAGTATTAGTGCCAGGAAGCTAGCTGTTAGGTAATTTGGACAGGGTAAAAATCCCCAATCCTCACTAAAATTAATAGGTACGATGCCCAGCAGGTGTGAAGAGGCGACTCTTTGTACATCTTGCTGCATGTATGCATTCCTTGATCATCCAATCGAGGGCGATTACTGCTGTGCAAAATGTAAGCACATTCTTTCCCTGGAAGCCCAGGTTCTAATCTGGGGAAGCAACTGTCAGCACTGAGAAGTCCCTCCATACTAAAGGAGAGCCAGGAACGTACACGGCAGGTGTCGGCAGGGGCCAGCACAGACACGGGTGGAGACAAAGAGGTGCAGGCACTAGCAAAGAGTAGATGGGTGACAGTCAGGACGAGTAGAGGGGGAAGTGCCAGGGACGCCGATCCAGGACTGGAGCATCCCAATAAGTATGCTCTATTGAGTGACATTGGTGAAACCAGTCAGGTACCAGCACTGCTGGAGCTGAGGGACTCTCCTAGCTGCCGGGGGAAGAACTCCTCCAGTGAGTTGGGGGGGCAGCAAAGGGAAAGGAAAGACAGATTCTGGTGGTAGGGGACTCAATTCTTAGAAGGACAGAGAGGGCAATCTGTAACCAAGACCTGAAGCGCCGAACAGTATGTTGTCTACCGGGCGCTCAGGTTCGGCACATCAGGGATCTTGTGGACAGATTACTGTGAGGGACTGGGGAAGACCCAACTGTCATGGTGCACGTTGGCACCAATGACAAAGTCAGAGGCAGATGGAGTGTCCTAAAGAACGATCTTAGGGACTTAGGAGCTAAATTGAGAAAAAGGACCTTCAAGGTAGTATTCTCAGGAATACTACCGGTACATCGAGCCACACCAGAAAGGCAGAGGGAGATTAGGGAAGTAAACAAGTGGCTGAAGAGCTGGTGTAGTAAGGAGGGGTTTGGGTTCCTGGAGGACTGGGCCGACTTCTCAGTCGGTAACCGGTACTATAGAAGGGATGGACTGCACCTAAATGAGAAGGGTGCAGATCTGCTGGGAATGAAGATGGCCAAAAAGTTAGAGGGATTTTTAAACTAGGCAATGGGGGGGAGGGTCCAGAGGCAGATATAGCCAGCACGGAAGATATTCCAGAGGGTAGTATTGGGGGCATTAGTGGTAGTTTAACCAAAGCACAAAAACACAAGGTGAGTATAGTAGCAAGTCCTAGTTGCAATCTCAAAACACCCAATACGAGGATAATATGCGACCGGTCTAAACTATGTGGCATGTTCACCAATGCCAGGAGCATGGCGGACAAGATGGGTGAACTAGAGATACTGTTGTACGAGGAGGATTTGGATTTTGTGGGAATTTCAGAGACCTGGTTCAACAGCTCTCATGATTGGCTGGCAAACATTCAAGGGTATACCCTATACCACAAGGATAGAGAGGGTAAAAAAAGGGGAGGGGTATGCCTATATATAAAGAATAATGTACAAGTAAATGTGAGAGATGACATCGCTGAGGGAGCTAGGGAGGAGGTGGAATCCTTATGGGTAGAGCTCCAAAGGGATGAAGCTAAGGGGAAAATAATACTAGGAGTATGCTATAGGCCCCCTAACCTAAGGGAGGAAGTGGAGACAGATCTCCTATCGCAAATTGGATTA
This sequence comes from Lithobates clamitans, assembly GCA_037952925.1. Taxonomy (NCBI): domain Eukaryota; kingdom Metazoa; phylum Chordata; class Amphibia; order Anura; family Ranidae; genus Lithobates; species Lithobates clamitans. Next base: position 1,311,444 of record JBBGZY010000343.1, read on the forward strand.
GCAGCAAGGATGGGAAGTGTTATCATAATGGGGGATTTTAATTATCCAGACATAGACTGGGAGGAGGGAACTGCGCATTCATTTAAGGCTCGCCAGTTCCTTAATGTCTTGCAGGACAATTTTTTTGGGTCAGATGGTAGACGCACCAACTAAAAATAAAACATTACTGGATCTACTGGTTACCAACAATACAGACCTGATCACAGATGTGGAAATACCGGGCAATTTAGGTAACAGCGATCACAGGTCAATTAGTTTCAGTATAAATCACACAAATAGGAAACATAAAGGGAATACAAAGACACTGAATTTCAAAAGAGCCAACTTCCCTAAACTACAAACCTTGCTAAAAGGCATAAATTGGGATAAAATATTAGGAACAAAGAATACGGAGGAGAGATGGGTTTGCTTTAAGAGCATATTAAATAAGGGCATTAGCCAATGTATCCCATTGGGTAATAAATTTAAAAGAGCGAACAAAAGTCCTGGATGGCTTAATTCCAATGTAAAAATGCATATAAAAGCAAAGGAGAAGACCTTCAAAAAATACAAGGATGAGGGATTATCCTCAGCATTCAGACTTTTTAAAGAATGCAACAAGGGGGCGTGGCTTGGCAGCGGATGTAGTCAGTCGCACATCTTGTGAGCTCCGCCGAAAATCCGTACAGAAATCCTGCAAATCTTTGCTGACAGACCAGTTCTTGCACCAGACTACCCCCCTGTACACCAGCTACGATCGCCCGTTTACGGAGACATCACAGCATGACTGCTAAACCCCCCAGACGCGGCTCCACGGCCCGCTCCGCTCCGGACCACGAGGCCCAAGATGGCGGCGCGGCATCCAAGTCAGCTGCAGCGAAACACAGGGAGACCGTGCAGAAGCTTTTCCCGCAATCTGAAATATGGGACTTACCAGAAACGAACGGCAACGGAGCGGAGAGCCGCAGCGGGTCGCAATCGGAGGCAGATGACACTGTTCCCCTGGAAGATCCGCACGCTGCTCTGCTGCCCTGGGACACTGTGAGTAACTTACCTATGCCCCATAGATCACACAAGGCCCAAACCGCGAGCTCGCCTGAACAGGAACCTACACTGAGGGATATCTTCTCAGCGGTCACGTCATGTAATCTTTCCATCACGGCACTCGCATCAGAGGTTAAGGGGATGAAGTCAGAGATGTCTTTCCTGCGTCAGGATATGCAAAAATTAAGGGATCGGACCTCTGCCATTGAGGGACGTATTAGTACCATAGAAGATGACTGGGCCCCCATGCAAAGGGACTCGCATGCTCAACAAATAATGGTAGCCAAACATGCCACGAAAATCGACGATTTAGAGAACAGATTACGCAGAAATAATGTCAGAGCTATTGGTATCCCTGAAAAAATGGAGGGCAGAAACCCAGTTGATTTTATTGAAAAATGGCTGCTTGATAAATTTGGGAAAGACTCGTTCTCCCCTATGTTTGCAGTGGAGCGGGCACATAGGGTTCCGTCTAGGCCCTTGCCCCCAGGTAATCCTCCTAGAGCTTTCCTTTTCAAAATGCTTCATTACAGAGACAGAGACATAATTCTTTCAAAAGCTCGCACTCTGGGAGACGCACTGGTGATCGAAAACTCCAAAATATCACTGTTTCCAGACTTCTCGGCGGATGTACAAAAGCAGAGGGCCCAGTTCAATGATATTAAAAAGAGACTCCGCTCTCTGGACCTACAATATTCTATGCTCTATCCGGCTCGTCTCCGTGTAGTAGCCAGAGATGAGGTGCACTTTTTTGAGAGACCTGCGATGGCAGTACAATGGCTGGACAGAGAGGAAAAATCCTTACGAGAAGATTTAGGCAGAAGACGCAGAAATACCTGAAGTTCAATACCCCTCCTGATTCTCTGAGAAACAAAAGGGAAAATCTCTTTGAATAATGCAATGTTGGTGCAATTACTATCCGTCCATAATAGTTCTAGTCACAAGATGACAATATTTGCTTTAAGGCGGAGGATATCGCATGGACAACTTACTGTTGATAGTTAAGTCTATGCCAGTAACTCAAGGCCTGTTGCCTTTTGGCTCTTCAAAGCCGGCTACTGAAATTAGCCCCCCAGTTATGGGTCCTACGTGGACGCTACAGTTTCTGTTTTATTATGTTGTTTTCTTTTTCAGTTTTGTCCCTAGGGACACAGTTACCCTAATGGTCCTGGTACTGCTCCAACGAATTCTACCTACCCCAAGGAAACTATACCAAATGCCCAATCTCTTTAGTTTTGTTCAATATAACACTGAAGGCTCTCAGGAGCATTCTCTATGTGTCCTATATGACTTACCCTCATATATTTACATTCTAATGCTTTATGGCTAAACAGATAACGCTTACTAGCTGGAATGTTAGGGGTCTGGGAGACAGAGTGAAACGCCTAGCTGTATTGCATATGCTTCAACGCATGGGATCTTCAGTAGTATGTCTCCAGGAGACGCATATGTTACCTGATCAAGAATCCCCATTCTCTACAAAATTATTTGCTGCTCAGTTTCACTCTGCCTTCTCTTCCTATGCTAGGGGCGTCAGCATTCTGATAGGCAAAAACATGAGTTTTACGTATACATTGTCGGTCATTGACCCTCACGGTCGATATGTTTTCCTGGTATGTTCATTAGATGGGTTACAGTGCATTATTGGGAATATTTACATCCCGCCTCCTTTTTCGATAGAGGTCGTTAAGACGCTGGCCTCCTTCCTCTCACAGCATCCGGGGATCCCAGCAATTATTGTTGGGGATTTTAACAATTACCTAGATGCGGAGCTGGACAAAATGACCGCAAAGATTCCTTTGGGTGGGGTGAGGGGAGGTCAGACGTCCTTTGCCCGCCTTATTGCGGAACTAGGATTGAGAGATGTATGGAGGATGAGTCACGCACAGATAAAAAGTTATTCATGTTTTTCTGCTACGCATAAAGTTCTCTCCAGGATTGATCTCGGTCTGGGTAATGATTTGATGCTCCCATTGGTAACTTCTACAAAATATGAAGTACGAACTATCTCTGATCATTCTCCCCTGTGCATAGAGATTTCCACATCGGGTGTTCTAAAGAGGAACTACTGGAAACTCAACCCCTTTTGGTTGTCACTGTTTCCTATACCTGATCCCATTTTTGATACCTTAGAATCTTTTATTAGGTTTAACAAACCTTCATCTAGACCAGGTATTTTCTGGGACACATTAAAAGCATTTTTGAGAGGCCAATTTATCAAGTCTATTAATGCCATTAAGACCGAGACCAAGAACTGGGAACAAACTGTGTTGAAGGAGGTTAAGAGGACTGAAGCTGCCTTTATTGAATTCCCCTCGGAGAGCACTGAGAGGTCTTTTCTTGAGGCGCAGCATGCGGCCAACCATCTAATATTAACCACTGCTGAGAAGAAGAGGTTTTTTCTTCAACAAAAATATTTTGAGGAGGGAGAGACCACGGGGCATATGCTTGCTATGATGATACGATCCCAAAAGGGGTCGTCCCATATAGACTCAATCATGGGCCCATTGGGCACTCTGGTTTCCTCCCACACTGAAATATTGTCCACGTTCAGAGATTTCTATGCTGATGTGTACTCCACGAAAGTCAATCCTACCCAGTCGGAAATTAATTATTTTTTAGACCAATGCCAGTTACCGCAGATCCCACCCCAGGACGTAGCACTACTGAACGCTCCTCTTGGGGATGAGGAGCTATTGGAGGCGTTAGCGCTTTCCTCTCCTGGTAAGTCTCCGGGATCGGATGGCTTGCCGGCGGAGGTCTATAAGCGCTACTCTGAAATTCTGATAACACACCTAAAGGAAGTATTTGAGGATGCCAAAAACATTGGAAGTTTACCCCAATCCATGAATGAAGCAATAATCGTTCTTCTCCTTAAACCGGGCAAAGAGGCCCACCTACCTGACTCGTATAGGCCTATATCTTTATTAACAACAGATGTTAAATTGCTAGCAAGGGTACTAGCCACAAGACTCGCTAAAGTCATACACAAAGTGATACATAGGGACCAATCGGGGTTTATCCCTTCAAGATCCACAGCCCTTAATATAAGAAGACTTTTTCTTAACCTCCAGATCCCTGTCGACAACCCTGGCAAAAGAGCAATACTATCATTGGATGCTGCCAAGGCTTTCGACAGTGTCGAATGGCCATACCTATGGGAAACCTTGAAGCGTTTCGGCTTAGGAACTAACTTCATCCAATGGGTTAAACTGCTGTACTCGGCCCCCACAGCCAGGATCCGCGTAAATGGGGATCTTTCGGACTCATTTCCTCTTTTTAGAGGTACGAGGCAGGGGTGTCCACTCTCACCCCTGCTATTCGCATTGGCCCTTGAACCATTGGCAGAGATGGTAAGATCATCACAGTCAATTATGGGCTTTGTTAGAGGCCCAATTACTGATAAGATCTCTCTTTATGCGGACGACACTCTACTTTACTTAGGGGATGTGGAGGCTTCACTCACAAATGTAATGCAGATAATACAACATTTTGGTACACTATCGGGATTCTCCATTAATTGGAGTAAATCCGTAATTCTTCCGGTAGATGAGCCAACGATTGATCTGCCGGCTAGTGCAAGATCACTTAAAGTGGTTTCCTCATTTAAATATCTAGGTATTCAGGTGACAGTTAACCCACAAAAATACTTAGAAGATAACTTACTACCTCTTTTCAAAAAACTTCAAATGACATGCAATACTTGGTGTAAGCTTCCCCTATCAGTAATTGGTAGAATAAATTTGATTAAGATGGTCTGGGGACCTCAGCTTCTATACATCATGCACAATTCTCCACAATGGATACCTCGAAAATGGTTTAATCGTATTGAGACATTGTTTAGATCTCTAATATGGAGGAAAAAAGTAGCTAGAATAAGTCTTTCCACCTTGCAGTATGGTAAAGATCGGGGTGGAGCTGCTGTTCCCAACCCTAAACTATATTTTTATGCCTCTCAATTGCAACACTTGTGTGGTCTTGGTTTGTTGAACGACTCTGACTCGGTCGAAAGCATGCTGCGAACTGGAACATTAAATACAACGGTGCTGGCAATTTTGGAGGCGGGATTATCACACCTGCCACAATCAGCCCCCACCATAGTTCTTCTCAAAAAATTATGGTCTACGGTCAAATCTAAACTACAGATTATGGGCTTCCTGACAGAGACTCCCCTATGGAACAATCCGAACCTAACAGAAGTATATAAACTAGAGGGTTTCCAGATGTGGAGGAATGCCGGAATTCATAATATTTCTCAATTATTTCACCAAAATATTTTAAAATCCTTTATGGAATTGCAGTCGGAGTTTGGGCTCCCTAGACACCAATTCTACCGATATCTTCAGTTACGTCATGCCCTTCAGATTCAAGGCCGGTCAGCTGCTTTAGTGCTTGTTACCCATCCTCTGATTAATGACATTTTCTATGGTCAGGATAAAAAGGGTCTTATATCTCACATTTACTCGCAATTACTTTTGGCTTTACAAGACACTGCTAATTTACCATGCAGACGTAAATGGATAGAGGATCTGGGAGAGGTGGGTGAGGATGTCTGGGACACATGCCTTCAGACAGGGCCATTAACTTCTGTATCACAAACACATAGACTTTCGCATCTATTCTTGCTACACAGAGCTTATCGTACGCCAATACAACTACATAGATGGGGCAGAAGGGATTCCCCCTTGTGCCCTAAACGATGTGGAGAGGAGGGATCACTGATCCATCTGATGTGGCGCTGCCCCAAACTACACTGCTACTGGGGCGATATTACCGACACAATTTCGTCAGTATTCCAAATTAGGGTCCCCTTGGATCCTCTGATATGTATACTAGGAGCAATTGATGAAGAAATATATCCCCCTCCTAACAACATAGCAATTATCAGATTATTATATCTGGCCCGTAAGTTGATAGCCAGATTCTGTAAATGTCCCCACCAAAAAACAATGGATAGAGCAAGTAAATTATATCCTTATCAGAGAACACCTAACATATCAGCATAGAAATGCCTCTCGAAAATTTAACTCTATATGGCAACCTTGGCTGGACTCCCCAGGATTGGCCCCCCCACAATTAATCATGCACAGAATATTTCAAGTTTAAGTGTATACAGCTTGTTTAATTGAGGCGGTAAATGGTCTACTTATGATGTGTATCCGGGAAACTAAACCTAGTTGGGCAGACCAGGAGCAAGGTTTATGGTTAGATGACCAGTTTGTCATCTGGTAGCTGCATTGGGTGGGAGAATCTTTGTTCTCTTACGCAATGCGGTTTGTTGGTATATAATTGTAAAATCTATTAGATGCCACTGCTGTAACAACAATTTTTATTTTCACTGACTATACATGGTCAAGACAGAACTGAATGATCCGTGTTCATACCATATATTGTGCCATATTCAATGCTTGACTGTCTACTATGTAATTTGTCTTTTGTGGCTCAATAAAGAATTTTCTGATTTAAAAAAAAAAGAATGCAACAAGAAATCTAAGGGTGCAATTAGGACAGCTAAGATAGAACATGAAAGACACATAGCGGAGGGGAGCAAAAAAAATCCCAAGAAATTCTTTATGTATGTAAACAGTAAAAAATGGAGGACAGACCATATTGGCCCTATAAAGAATGCGGAAGGACATCTGGTTACAAAGGATGGGGAGATGGCGAAGGTATTTATTCTTCTCCTCAGTCTTCACGAGTGAATCGGGGGGCTTCAGTAACCAAAACTGCAGTGTTTATCCTCATGACACAACACAGGAAGCACCTCCATGGTTAACAGAGGACAGAATTAAAATTAGACTTGAGAAACTTAACATTAATGAATCACCGGGACCAGATGGCTTGCATCCAAGGGTACTCAGGGAACTCAGTCAAGTTCCAGCCTACTGACTGGAATGGTACCAGCTGATTGGAGAAAAGCCAATGTAGCACCAATATTTAAAAAGGGCCCAAAATACATCCCTGGGAATTACAGACCAGTTAGCCTAACATCAACAGTATGTAAACTCTTGGAGGGGTTGATAAGGGACTATGTACAAGATTTTAGTAATAAGAACGGTATCATTAGCAGTAATCAGCATGGATTCATGAAGAATCGTTCTTGCAAACCAAACTATTAACCTTCTATGAGGAGGTGAGTTGCCATCTAGATAAAGGAAGGCCCGTAGATGTGGTGTATCTGGATTTTGCAAAAGCATTTGACACAGTTCCCCATAAACGTTTACTGTACAAAATAAGGTCCGTTGGCATGGACCATAGGGTGAGTACATGGATTGAAAACTGGCTACAAGGGCAAGTTCAGAGGGTGGTGATAAATGGGGAGTACTCAGAATGGTCAGGGGTGGGTAGTGGGGTTCCCCAGGGTTCTGTGCTGGGACCAATCCTATTTAATTTGTTCATAAACGATCTGGAGGATGGGATAAACAGTTCAATCTCTGTACTAAGCTAAGCAGGGCAATAACTTCTCTGCAGGATGTGGAAACCTTGCAAAAAGACCTGACCAAATTAATGGGGTGGGCGACTACATGGCAAATGAGGTTCAATGTAGAAAAATGTAAAATAATGCATTTGGGTGGCAAAAATATGAATGCTATCTATACACTGGGGGGAGAACCTCTGGGGGAATCTAGGATGGAAAAGGACCTGAGGGTCCTAGTAGATGATAGGCTCAGCAATGGCATGCAATGCCAAGCTGCTGCTAACAAAGCAAACAGAATATTGGTATGCATTAAAAGGGGGATCAACTCCAGAGATAAAACGATAATTCTCCCGCTCTACAAGGCTCTGGTCCGGCCGCACCTGGAGTATGCTGTCCAGTTCTGCGCACCAGTCCTCAGGAAGGATGTACTGGAAATGGAGCGAGTACAAAGAAGGGCAACAAAGCTAATAAATGGTCTGGAGGATCTTAGTTATGAGGAAAGGTTGCGAGCACTGGACTTATTCTCTCTGGAGAAGAGACGCTTGAGAGGGGATATAATACCGTACTGGTGACCCCACAATAGGGATGAAACTTTTTCGCAGAAGAGAGTTTAACAAGACTCGTGGCCACTCATTAAAATTAGAAGAAAAGAGGTTTAACCTTAAACTACGTAGAGGGTTCTTTACTGTAAGAGCGGCAAGGATGTGGAATTCCCTTCCACAGGCGGTGGTCTCAGCGGGGAGCATTGATAGCTTCAAGAAACTATTAGATAAGCACCTGAATGACCGCAACATACAGGGATATATAATGTAATACTGACACATAATCACACAAATAGGTTGGACTTGATGGACTTGTGTCTTTTTTCAACCTCACCTACTATGTAACTATGTAACTATGTAACCCTTGCCCGGTGGTTGTGGGGGTCTGCGGGCGGGGGGCTTATTGGAATCTGGAAGCCCCCTTTAACAAGGGGACTCCCAGATCCTGGCCGGCCCCCCCCCACAATTTCATTCTATCTTCTTTCTTCTATCTTCTATCTTCCTTCAGTTTCTTCCTCCATCTTCTGGTTCTTCTGGTTCTTCCACCAGTGTTCTCGTCCGGCATCTTCCTCCGTGGCGTCTTCTTCCCTTCTTCTCCTTGGGCCGCTCTGCATACATGATGACGCTGTGTGACGCTTCTCCTCTTCTGAGGGTTCTTAAACAATGGGGGGCGGGGTCACCCGTTACTTAACCCCGTCCCCTTCTGACATCACGGGGAATGCCACAGGGAAGTCCCTGTCAAGTCCCCGTGCGTCAGAGGGGGTGGGGTCACCGGGTGGCCCCGCCCCTCAATAATTAAGAACCGTCAGAAGAGGAGAAGCGTCACACAGCGGGAGCCTGCCATCACCCCATAATGTATGCGGAGCGGCCCGAGGGGAAGAAGGGAAGAAGATGCCGGACGAGAACATCGGAGGAAGAACCAGAAGAACCAGAAGAAGAAGAAGGAGGAAGAAACCGAAGGAAGATAGAAGATAGAAAAAAGAAGATAGAAGAAAGAAGAAGCATTTAAATAAAGGAATTGTCAAAAACTGCCTCTTGTCATTTTTAACACTTTTGACACTTTTTTTGTGAAATAGTAGGGGTACTTTTGTACCCCCTTACCGTTTCATACAGGGGGGAGGGCCGGGATCTGGGGGTCCCCTTGTTAAAGGGTGCTTCCAGATTCTGATAAGCCCCCCGCCCGCAGACCCCCACAACCACTGGGCAAGGGTTGTGGGGACAAGGTGTTTTGGGGGGATACCCCAAAGCACCCTCCCAATGTTGAGGGCATGTGGCCTGGTATGGTTCAGGAAGGGGGCCGCTCTCTCATCTCCCCTCTTTTCCTGCGGCCTGCCAGGTTGCGTGCTCGGATAAGGGTCTGGTACGGATTTTTGGGGGGACCCACACCATTTTTTTTTTATTTTGGCACGGGGTCCCCCTTAAAATCCATACCAGACCTGAAGGGTCTGGTATAGATTTTGAGGGGGACCCCACGCCATTTTTTTTTTGGCCAGGGTTCCCCTTAATATCCATACCAGACCTGAAGGGCCTGGTATGGAATTTGGAGGGACCCTCACGTCATTTTTTTTTTAAATTTTGGTTCAGGGCTCCCCTGTGGGGAATTCCCATGCTGTTTTTATCAATAAACTTTTATGTGTATTGTCGGACCGGCAATTCATTAATAGCCGAGAGTAGTTTTAAATCACTTTTTTTCCTTTGAAATGTCATTTTGCTGTCAGACCGTTCTAAACACGGGAAACGTGCGCCCCTTTACAGGCATACTATAGACACCCCCCAGGTACAAAATTTAAAGGAATATTACACTTTTATTGTTTCACTTTAAGCATTATTAAAATCACTGCTCCCGAAAAAACAGCCGTTTTTAAAACTTTTTTTTGCATTGATGCATGTCTCCTGGGGCAGGACCCAGGTCCCCAAACACTTTTTATGACAATACCATGCATATAAGCCTTTAAAATTAGCACTTTTGATTTCTTCCATAGACTTTTAAAGGGTGTTCCGCGGCTTTTCGAATTTGCCGCGAACACCCCAAATTGTTCATTGTTCGGCGAACTGGCAAACAGCCAATGTTCGACTCGAACTCGAAGCTCATCCATAACTAGGAGCCCCAGATTCTTTTCCATTCTGAATTCCCCAAAGGTTCTCCCCCTAGCTAGTAACTTGCTTTCATATTTTTGATCAGCATGCCCATAGTTTGTTCATACTGCCTACAGCTTAGGAACTGTCTACCTATAATGAAGTATAGGCAGAGAGCTCTAGGCAGTATGTGCAGGATTCTGACATTACACCCACAAACTACACATTAAAAAAAATGTCCATATTTGTATTTTTAAGTGAACTTAGCCTTTAAAAATACTGTCTCATCTGTGCCTAAAATAAGCATATAAGCCCATGCAATGTAGTGATAAGTAAATAAATGCAAATGCATATATAAATCATTTTCTTACTGGCTATAGTCTGTTAGGAACATAAAATTGTATTCTTTGGCATTATATTATTCTGCTTTTGTTATAGGACTTAGTCACATTGCTGCATTTTACTAGAGGTGCCGTGCATATAGGGAACTGATGAGACAAGCGGATTTATAACTGTATGCTTTTTTTTCTGTGTCAGCCTTTTCGGAAGCTATTTCTCCACAACTCACATATCACATTTCCTCAGCTCAGCAGCATGTTTCCTCAGCAGTGTCTTGTTCACCATTGTGCTGACTGCCTTTCCCTTCTACTATCTTCCTGCACACCTGATAAAAATCTCTGCCAGGTAACAGTTGATGTAATATCTTCATTCATGTGCTTAACCCATTCAGATATATTACAGGCATATTCAAAGCAATTTAATGTAGCATCAGCTACTGATAGCACATATTTACTAAATGGTAGAAAAAAAAAATCTTGCAATTGTAGAATAAAAGTATCAATACATTTTTTTTAAGATAAACCATCCATTGTAGCTCAGTTATGGTGGCTTACTCCCTGGGGTCCATGTATAGCTATTGCGCGTGTTCCACCATAAAATATAACATTAATATTTCTATATTTTAGGATTACATTTTTAACTGTTTTTCACATTACATGTTGCTTTTACTTAGAAGTTGGCACAAAAAATTCTCTGGTTTGGTCTGTGCTGCTAAAGTGACAAATATAAGCACTTGTAATGCAAACTTCAGTCAATTTCATTTTATTGTATTGTTTCAAATTTCACTGTTGTTTTCAAATAATTTTTTTAAACAGTCCATTCATTTTTTTTCCACATCTTCTCTTTTACTGCTTTATAAATTATGGAAACTAAATACTTAAAATAAATAAATGGATGGAGTTGTGAACCAAAATCTGTGTGCAAAATCGTTAAAAAAAAAAATTCGTTGGTACTTCTGCATCTAGTTTTAAACTGTGTTATATATACAAATAACACTAATGCCCGTACACACGGTCGGACATTGATCGGACATTCCGACAACAAAATCCTAGGATTTTTTCCGACGGAAGTTGGCTCAAACTTGTCTTGCATACACACGGTCACACAAAGTTGTCGGAAAATCTGATCATTCTGAACGCAGTGACGTAAAACACGTACGTCGGGACTATAAATGGGGCAGTAGCCAATAGCTTTCATCTCTTTATTTATTCTGAGCATGCGTGGCACTTTGTACGTCGGATTTGTGTACACACGATCGGAAATTCCGACAACGGATTTTGTTGTCGGAAAATTTTATAGCCTGCTCTCAAACTTTGTGTGTCGGAAAATCTGATTGAAAATGTGTGATGGAGCCTACACACGGTCGGAATTTCCGACAACAAGGTCCTATCACACATTTATCACACACGGGGCATAAGAGATCTATTTTTTCTTTAAAAATGGGCAAAAGTCTTAAGCATCAACACATCTGGCATAAATTATACCCATAGTTTTAGTAACATGTTTAGTTCTTATGATAATAAGCTCCACTTAGTGGCCATAATATGATATTTTCCTGGAATACCCTAACCAGGAAAACACCACCTAATGGCTGCTAGACAGCGCTGACAACCATAGGCAGTAAACATAATATTCAAATTATGAACATAATTCATGACAGCTGTGTGAATGCTTGAGACATTTGCACAGTGATTTTTTTATTTTTTTACTTATATAAATAGGCCCCTTAGTGTTTTTTTTTTGGAAAGCTTGTTTGGGAGTTTAGTTTGCTGGTTTGTTTTAGTGAATCAATACAAAAGATTGAAGGCTGCATTATTTGAACTCTTTATGAAAAATGCTATCAGTCTGGTTATTTTCTGACGCAAATAGACTGTGCACTTTGCAAGTGCAGTTGCTCCAGAGCTTAGTAAATGAGATGAAACTTAAGTTTGCAAAGAATACCCACTCACATGTAGGGGAAATAAAGCTTTTTTGCTTGCATATGTCTCTTGCTGCTGTGTCTCAGCCAATACAGTTGTAAAATAAAGCTAAATTTCTCAACTTTGTCACAATTGCCAAACAGTGGCAAAACATGATTTATAGCATAGCATATGATCTTCTTGTAGTGCAGCGCCACACTGTGTTATTTATATGTTTGAAAAAAATTGTCCACTCAGAGTACACAAAAACTTTAAAAAAAAAAAAGCACAACCCCATATTCCAGAGACTAGAAAATTGTTATGGATAAATAAAAAAGGTACAGATTCATGTTTCAGAGACAGTGGTCAAAACATATAGCACAGTACCTGGAGAGCATGTCAGCAGCTTGACTGGGCAGCGATGTAAAAAGACGAGGCAAGGAAGGTTTTAAAAAACTAAAATAACAATTACAGTAGATTATGTAAGAGACAAGAGACAGAAATATTGCAGAGATACAGCACATCATGTAAGCCCTAGTGGGTTACATTTAAAGAGGTAGATGTGAGGCATTTATCAAGAAATAAAAATTACATTGTATTATGTCAGATACACATGGTAGAAGTATTACACAAACACATATAAGCCATTTTTTAATAGGTCGCATTTCAGGTATGAGTGATGAGGCACTTTTTATCCAGGAATAACAAAACTGTGGATTATGTCAGAAGCATAAATCAGTAATATTTTAGGCAGTACTGAATTAGTTGGTGTAGGATGCATTCATAAAAGGAGAAACAGCGTGACATTTTTTTACCCTACACCACACCACATAGACCGCATTTCAGCTGTTGTAGTAGGCAGTAAGCTTGAAAAAAAACATGCAACTGTTTAAGCCAAATACAATGAACAGTATTTTCATACTATATGCAGACTGGATTTTTTTTTTTTTTTTTTTTTAACAGAAAAGTTTTTATTTGCTCCATAAGGAGATTATATACATATACAAACAATAAAAAGAAGGAACAGAAAAAAAATGAACAGTGTGCTGCTACACATTATGCATATACATTCAAGTCAAATAATTACAATTCGGACTGTTTTTTGTCTATTTGTCATCCTAATATAAGGTTATATATAAGAATCTCAATAAAGGTGTATCAGGTACCTTTACCCAAACCAAATCTTGTGTTTAATGTATTGTCTAGTGTCTAATAAAAGATGACCACCTCCATGGTATAGAATAGGTATCGGTGCTAGACACTTATATTTATTTTCCTATACCCTTGGGGGGGGGGGGGAGGGACAAAAGGGGAAGAAAGGGGAGGGAGATAAGAAAGGGGAGGGGGGCAAGGGGGGGAGCAGAGACCAGGAAAGGACTTATCTAAAGTGGGATCTTTCCCGCTTCAATATCTGATATCCATCTCATTGGTGGGACCAAGCTCCCCAAATTTTGGAGAACTTTTTTGGGCATTTGCGGTTAATATAAGTAAGTTTATATAGTGGCAATGTGGAGTTGACTAATGCCGCGTACACACGGTCGGACTTTTCGTCTACAAAAGTCCAACGGACGCTGACGGACTAAAGCTGGCTGGTAATCCGATCGTGTGTGGGCTTCTTCGGACTTTCAACGTACTTTTTTAGCCTCAAATCCGACGTACTTTAGATTTGAAACATGCTTCAAATCTTTACGTCGTAACTACGACGGACCCCGAAGTCCGCTCGTCTGTATGCTAGTCCTACGGACAAAAAAATGACGCATGCTCATAAGCAAAAACTAAACGGAAGCACTCGGTCTAGTAAAACTAGTGTTCGTATTGTAGGTAGCACATTCATCACGCTGCAAAATCTGTGATCGTTGAATGCAGCGCATTTTATTTCTTCTTTACGAATGCTCTAAAGAACGAAGGTGTTTTGCTGTTCATAATCAGAGTTCTCCCAAACTGATTTCTGAATTCTTTTTCTCTTTGATCTCATGAATGATATAGTATGCTTTTTATAAACAATGTTTCCATACTAATAATACTTTTTCCCTTATTTTTTTTTTTTTTTTTTAGGTTTGTAAAGTTACCACAAAGAACCCATTATTCTTTTTTTTTTTTTTCTAGTGATTATTTTTTATTTTTTAGATAAAGTTAACCCAAAGCACCGTTTTTGTTTATGTATATTTTTTTTTTTCAAGACTTACCACTTGAACATTCTTAACATTAGTAATGTATTTTTTGTGTGTTTTTTTAAAACTCAATGAGATTGTTGTCCCTTGTTAATTTAACATTGTGTGTAAAATCAATGATTTAAAAGAAAACACATAAAGTCTTTTGCTAAACTCAAAAAAGATCCATTTATTCATGGTCAAAATAAAATAAAGAGGAAGTCAACGCTGGAAAAAGTCGGTGTACAAGAAAATTGGGATCTTGAGGAGTCCATATAAGAGGGAGCACAATCTGGTCCAAGAATCCCAGAGATCAACAGCACCAGCAGATGATCTAGATGTCCCCAGACTGTGGTCCTACAACAGCCTGCGTCTTCTGTCAGACCAGACTGAACCCAGGTCATCACTTTCTTCTCTTCCCTGCAGCCTTTCCTCCACGCTGCCCTGCAGCCTTCCCTGCAGCCTTCCCTGCAGCCTTCCCTGTAGCCTTCTTTTGAGGCTGTGGCTCTGGTGTTTCAGTTGTGGCAGGAGGAGGAGGAGGAGTAGGAGGAGGAGGAGGAGGAGGGGGGGGGGGGCTGCCTCATGTAGTTGGGTGTTTTTTGTTAGCGTGCCCTGCAGCCCCTTATGGATTGTTTCCCCAAATAGGCGCTCACAAATGAGGCGCTGCTCCCAATCCATCTGAAGAAGCCTGCTGGCTAAGTAGCAGCCATAGGCTTCTTCCGCTTCGGGGGGGCTTGTTAAAAAACGGGTGGCCTGTTGCATGAGGCGCAGGGATGCGTCCTGTGTGACCATCCCCTTCCTGGCCCTTTTTTTGGGAAGGTGGAGGGGAGGCACTTGGGATTGGGTGAGGCTCCTACTGGGCCCAGCCACCTCACTTGGCCCAGCCACCTCACTTGGCCCAGCCACCTCACTTGGCCCAGCCACCTCACTGGGAGCAGCCACCTCCTGCCTGACACTGGGCCCAGCCTCCTCCAGGATGATGGTGAATCCGGCCTCCTCCAGGCTGTCCATGGGCCCGGTCTCCTCCTGCCTGCCACTTTCCCCACATTCCTCCTGGATGGACTCATCCTGTGTATAAAAAAAGGACAATAGTTTTAGTTTCTTTTTTTGGGTTCATCAATGACACACAGTTTGCTTCTCATGACTAGCAAATTCAATGTGAATACATCTCTTTAATAAAAGAGTCTAATCAGACACCCTAATTATTTCAAGCAGGTGCCAAACATATTTAGTCACTACTATCATTTGATATGTATACACAATTTGGAGTGCTAAATTATTTGAGACAATTATAACATCCAGTTAACATCATTAATATTAGTACAGTAAATATTTGTTAAAATAATTTACCTGACTCCAGATGGTCATATCCGGTTCATCCAGGATGGAAGACCCAGCTTGCTCCTCATCAGCCTCTGCTGGGGTGGAGGGAAGGGTGGAGGGAAGGGTGGAGGGAAGGGTTGAAAGTGATGCCCTGGCTTCATTCTGGTCATCAAGAAAACGGAGTTGATTGTAGTACCACAGCCTGGGTACATAAACATCATCTGCTGATGCTCCTGATCTCCTTGATTCCTGGATCTTCCTATGCTCCCTTTTATACATGTTCCTCAA